>OY720240.1:13412500-15912500 GCA_963082625.1 Pasiphila rectangulata
GAATGGTTACAAAATCTACAAAATACAAGAATATTTATTTAGAACAAAAATCAAATTCGGTTATTTTGTAGCAAAGAGGTACTTATGACACAGTACATCAAAAACAAAACTGTAAATAATGAGATATGAAAACTAACTTTCCTAGTATTATGGACGAAAAATCAATATATTTTTACCTGGACCTAGAACGTCTGTCCCTTGAGCGGCGTTCCCTAGAGCGCCGCACAGAGGTCCCCCGCCCCGACCGACGACGGGAGGCCGAACGTTTCCTGGAGCGCGAGCGACGGCGATCGCGCGACCTATACACAAATAACATCCAATAAACATAATCACTTACAGATTTACCCTTAGCCACAATATCGAGCAATGCTTTTATCAGATATGTGGCCCGGGTTTTCCGATGTAGACAACAGACAAAGCAAACAAAAAGCTCATAAAGTTACAAATTAAACATCAGGAAAAACATTTTTTTTGTGGATTTTTGGTTTATAAAGAAGTGTTTATTTCCCGGGTTCTAGGTTAGGCCTCGTGTAGCTGATGATTAAATGTTGAAGCAAGCATGAGTTCAGTTTAATAAATCAAATGGTCAAGGACACGTGAAATTTATGATACACTTTAGCCAAATACAATGTAGGTGACATTAATTAAAGATTTAATAGTTTTGAGGTCTTAAGATACTCAATATTCAGTTTGGTCTCATTGTGCCAAAATTTGCAGAGAACTTAGGTAGAGTGGGTGGGGAGACAAATACTAAGACTTTGCTGTTTGGTCTGAGTCGGTCTCAGGGTGGCGTACTAGACGTTTTGACACGAAAATAATACACAATGACATTATCAACGTGATGTACGTACACCTTATGATGTGATACACCGTGAATGCGCGTTACTAATTGGCTTGGTTATCGATAAATGATGCTTAATAAGTGTCATTGTTGATAGTGCACATTATGAAGGCAAAACAAAGCCATGCAGACAACAAAAATAGCATTGTGTAAATCGATTTACCTGTCCCTTGAACGTCGACGAGAGCGTGAAACCGATCGCGTCCGGCGGCGCCTTTCAAGCGATCGGCGACGTTCGCGCGACCTGGTAACCATGTCATCTAATGCAATGTCGTCGGATTTATTCCTTATCATAAAGGCTTGATATGTTCAGCCGGGCAACAAAAAATTATGTATGTACATATATAATTACTCTTTTCTCCAACTTGCTAGGAAACTGTTATCAATGTTATTAAAAAAAAAATACGTCCATCGGCTCATTGTCATACGCAACGATATAAAAAGCCGGGAATAATCCAACACGACAATGATGAAAAATTTCTTGGATAATTTTTTTTTATTCATCAAGTGTCCAGCGCGCGGGTATCTTTCTAAATATGATATTTATTATTGTAATGGTTGAATGTCCATAAGATTAAAAATAGATTCCTATACGCGCTATTAATATATTTCTAAAAGCGCGAAATTAAATTCATTTATTATAGTATCCTCGCAAATCAGAGAAAAGTACAACACAAGTTTGGGCCTAAATAGCCTCGTTAGGTAAACTCTAGTTAGACTCGGCTGGAGTCTCGTACTTTTAAATTCACTTGGGAAGAACTAGGCTTCGCCTGGACAGTAATGTACTATTACAAAATAATTATTACTTATACACAGTACTGGCGCCACTGAAAGCCAGCGCTCCGTCCAGCAGGCCTGTACTGCCGTAGCAAATATGTACCTAACTTGTTTGTAGCAGATTTTTTTTGTATTTTCATCCGCTATCAGTTGGTCTACTATAGGCAGGTGAGTTGATGGATTTTCTCTCGTTTGGGATTCAGTCTCATCAGATTTTTATCCCTTATTCTAGCAGGTTGTCCAGCAAATGGCTTCTCTTCAACAGCTTTGTGACATGTTGGTCGAGTAGTGCTCTTGCTAGTGGATTAGCATGACTTTTAAGGCGGTCCAGGTATCGGAACCTCAAGATACTCATGGATCTCTTTGTTGGTTGTGAACCATGGTGCGTTTAATTGGTACCAATATGTACCAATTTTCAGTTGTTGAGTTGAGTACACTACAAGTAAAATGTGAAAAGTCCCAATAAATTTATATGCAAGTTATTGCAAGCCTAGCAATATATGTTTAGCTAATTTAACGGGGCTAAAAGGTATTTTATTATAGTGCAATAGAGGATGAACTAAATATATTTTAGGAACAAAATTACTTACCTATCCCTACGTTCGCGATCACGAAGACGCCTCTCACGTTCGCGTTCCCTTTCCCGCTCGCGTATCCTCTCTCTTTCTCGTTCACGACGATCTACTGATCTACGGCGACTGTTGCGACGCCGTGACTTACTTCTGAAATATTTCACAAGCTTTAATTAAACCACAGTGTATATTTCGTTTTATTTATTAGGTCAAATCTTGCAAGCTGCATGTTAAAACACTTCTATTTGACCTAATATTTGTAAACCTACTCAATATTGCAATATTTTCAATGGCCGCCGCCACAAGACGGCCAATGATGTATTTTAAATGAATAGTCCTTACCTTTCTCTGCGGGAACTGCGTCTGGGGCTGACGCTGTTAGATGAATCCCGATTCGACCGGTAATGGCGTTTCTTATGCGAAGCTGATGACTCTCTCTTCTTCAAACTGCCCCCTTTTGAAACAATTAATAATGGATTTAAAAAATATTTCGAAGCAATGACATGCACCAATATCAAGAAAGTATCTCAAATCATAGTTATAAGTTATAATATATCCTCTACTATTGAAGGAACAAATATAATAATTGGGTAATTAATAAAATCATATCCTTATTAAATAAGGTTAAAATAGTTAACAATAAGCAAAACAAGAATACTTACGAGAGGATGCGGACGAAGACCGTCTCGCGCTGGAGGACCGACGCGACTTATCTTTTTTCTCATCGCTACTCTTCCCTTTCGTTGACCTGGTAACAAAAACATCGAATATTAAAATTACTCCGGTCTCTGTGACCCTTATTAACCTCTGCTGTGTTTAGTCAAGGATCCTGTACAGTACCGTCGTATGCCTTGTCAAGGATCCTTGCTAGAACGACTCTCGTTACTATTTGTTGAAAAATAAACTCTAAGTATAAGAAAAAGGGCTGTTTGTTTATTTTTGCCAACAGTTACTGAACTAATGAACGATAAAACGGGGTTAGGTCAATTGACCATACTGAAAAAGTTCACTCCCAGGCTCATTCAAACTTTCGAGTCCGTTGGGCACCAGCCTAGAGAATTAGTGTGTAGATTTTAACGATTATTTGAGAAAAAACCATTATCAAGTTAAGTGATGATACATTTTACTGGTTATTTAGTAAATTCAGAACACCTATTGTTTATTGATAATGCGTAAATACTGTTCAAATTACCAAAATTTACTTTTCAAACTTACTAATAGGACCGTTAGGATGCCGCAACTTTTTTCTTTCAAAGTATTTCTATAATTTTCCAAAAGATACCCAAAGACTTTAGTATCAATTTGAAGCTAATTTTATCCAGAATCTAAAAACATATACAGTTACGCAAAATAATTCAGTAAATCTGTGAAAAACTAAACTTTTCAAAACACTGTTATGAATTGCACGCACACAGACGCAATAATATTTGCGCGCGGCGAGTGTACGTACACGCAACGGCAGCCATGCATTTTCGGTATTGCCCAGGGTGTTTCTTTTTTGTAACAATAAGATCGAATCTTACTTGCTACTACCTGCTTGTCTTTTTATGTTTATGGTAATATTATTTATCCTCCCCCTACGAAATGTAAAGTTTACATATTGTAGGTAGGTAGATACATTTACTTACATATAGATTTCTTTAGTTTTTTTTACTACGAAATGAAATAATTAACAGAATAAATTTTCGCCCAAAATTACCTATTACTCAAATAATAGGTAGGTATAGTCTAGACTATACCTACTTATTTAAATATATTAAATAGCTAAGTATCTAGATACTTAGCTATTTCAGATATCAAGAGTATGATTTTTAAGGCCAATTTAAAATTTCTCCGGCTTTAGCTATGCTTACATACCTACCTATTTATGTAGATGAATACCTACTACATAAATAATACGTAGCTACATACTTGTTATAGTAAATTTAGGCAATAAAGGTATTAGGAATCTGATAAGTAGGGAGGTTGTACCCACCTATTGAGTGATGTTAGGAAAACAACATGCTGTATGTTGATACTACACTGACTTGGACCAATGATGGCGCTTTACGCAGTCACGTGACTACCAGGATCCTTGACAAGACATACGAGTAATCAAACATGGACGCAAATGGCACTCTACGCGGTCACGTGACCACAAGGATCCTTGACAAGACACACGAGTGACAAAAAAATACACGCACACATACGTACTAAAGCTTCAAATAAACGATTTTGATGACGAATTTAGATTATCGTTTGTAGATTTATTTTGTATCTGTGATACACTAATGGATAATTTGAATGAAAAGCCTTATATTTTTACTCTCTGGTAGCATAAACACATTGTTTACAAGACAACAACCTAGGCCAACAAGTGTTTTCAAATATGAATGTCCTTACTACGTCATTTTGCTTTCTTTTTAGTAAAAATATAATTTTCTTTATTGTAAACGGTAAAATAACAGTGTTTATGACTTGTTTAGTATATTATCTATCAACATAAGTAACAAGAAGCAACGTAGGCAAACTTATTTCATTACGAGTGCGATACAAAGTTGAGTGATGAAACTGGACGAATGGCGGATTTTGTGTAACTTATCCAAATTTTTAAACTTGTATGTGCAAATATTATTACACCAAGTAAGATGTTTTATTTATGTTAGAATGTCATTTACTTATTTGTCTGTATGAAATAAATTAATTCTTTCGGAAAAAAGAAAACAAGTATCCTATATTTACGTTTATATTATTAGGTAGGCGAAAATTGGCACGTAAGTTGGATTCATCGCCCTGTGATATAAAATCAAAACAGAATATAAGTAAAACAAATGGTATAAAATACCCGTAAGTTATCTGGCTTTCTATTACAAAAACAATAAAAAGGTCATTCACAGCAAAATTTTGAAATACTTTGAAATAAAAAATCATCGAGAACCGCGCCGCGCGTGCCTTAAAAACCCGGGCACACAAGGGTATCGCACAGCGCGCAGCTTGGTCATCCCAGAGGTTAAGCATCATTTATCGATAACCAAAATCAATCAGTACCCTTCTCTCATTAAAACAGTGCTAACAAAAAAGGTTTCATGTAAATTGGTCAACGCATTCAGTTGTAATTGTGTCATGCACAGACAGACAGATAGACAGACAAGACAGACAGCGCTATGCATAATAATAATGGTTGCTAGGAAATGCATCACTTGAAAGCATCTTTTTATGTTCAAGGAGTCAGGAACACCATGGTCCGGAGCCCATCTCAGCCGTAGAACGCCAGTGGACATAGGCCTCCCTCATGGATATTTTAAGAACTGATCATGAGATGGGATTGTAAATGAATTGGTAAGAATATAATAAATTAAAATTTATATATTTAGGTTAAGTGTATAAAGTAGAAAAAAATACCCAGACCCAAGAAAGTTCTTCTTAATTCTGTAGAAAAGTTACAAATATTTGTCTCGCGGCGAATAAAAACCCGCAACCTTCAGAGTCTCAACTGGCTATTAGATCAACTGAGCCATAGAGTTCAAAGTCATTGTAAAGATGTAGATCAGGAAATTCAGGAATGACGTAAATACTTATTTACATCGAAATTTGAACAAAATAACATCTGCTAACCAGCTTGTTTACCAAATTATAAACACTTTTCTTACTTGGCAGGCGAGGCTGATCTGGACTTTGGTTTCTTCTCTTCATCTTCCTTGGCAGAAACATCCTTGTCCTCCTTGATGGACTCATTGGTTGTGTCGATCACATCGTCTTTCACTTTCTCCTCTGTGTCAGATTTATTTTCAGGAGATTTATTTCCGTTTTCTGAAAAAAATATGAATTATCAAGTCAACAATAGCGTAATTGCGTTTATGAGTAAGGCAGCGAAAAGTATATTTTGAATCATGTGGTTGCGATCCAAATTATACCTATGCTTATGTGGAGCTTCTAGCATTGTGTATGGATTGTAATCATCAGCCTGTATCAAAACTCTGCTGGACAAGGACCTCCCCCAATTTGCACCATTTTACCCCGTCTTTGGCTTACGAAGCAAAGTGATGGATGACGCATCTGCCATTGCTCGTTCTCAAACTGTACTTCCACCTACTTCACATATCTTCCACATACTTCAGCCAAATTTATGTAAACAAACTGCAACACAAGTACAAGTTCTACACTATGCTTGCAGAGTCACTGTCTCCACCCGAGAATTCAATAGTCATTCTTACCTTTTGTTTCTAATTTGACGTCATCTGTAGACGTCTTCGATGGGCTGCTCTTGTCCCGGCTGCGGCGCCGCGACTCGCGACGGCGTGGGCTTCCACCGTTGCGATGCCTAGAAGTATGCGTATTTTATTATGTAAATTTCAAAGTAGGTGTGTAATATTTTGTTCCAACGCTAAGAGTTGTTTTAAAACTATATTATACTATACTTGGTAGCAAAAACAGGTAATACAGCATTGGATTGAAGTTACATAATGTGTTGACAATCTATAATTACAAGAGTAAAAAATGAGCGGCTTGCTTGACGCCTGAGTCTAGCGAGCTGGATACTACAGCACTTATTATTTCGCTTTGCTGCTTACACCCTTATATCAAAGCTTGTACTATGGAAACCAGATGATTGTTAGGATACTAAAGTACTTTTTTTATCAATTATCATTTTATCTTACATAGAAAAAGCCCAGGACCCAAGACAAATATCTAGAACAAGCATTGGTACGGGGGTATTAGAAAAGGGGGCGAAGGTTTCCGAAAAATGCCAGTTTTGGTCACATTTGGTGACCTTTTGAGGTCACAATAACTCCGGTCCGTGACCAAAATCAATCAGTACCCTTCTCTCATTAAGATGGTGCTAACAAAAAAGGTTTCATGTAAATCCGTCAACGCGTTCAGTTGTAATCGGCTCATGCACAGAGAGACAGACAGCGCTATACATTTTAGGGGGCTCCCTAAATAACATTCTAGAATTATCACAACCAGCCGCACGGCGAGCTTGGCGCCTTGGTTAGTACGTATTAAGATGGTTCTTGGTGCACGCAAAACATGTCAGTGTAGATGTCGCCAACTAAATATAAGGAAAATTTACTTATACGAATGTGAATGGGGTTATAGTATACGCAGGCAGATACTTACTTCCTATCGCCGGACCTTTCGCGCGATCTAGACCGAGATCGGCGCCGATCCCGCGAACGCCTGCGCGAGCGCGACCGAGACCGTGACCTGCGACGTTCCTTTTCTTTCTCCTTGGTGTTCTGCTGCTCTTCCTACAATTTAATCAATTAACATTCAGTAATGTATACCTATATAAAATACAAAGAATAAAAAAAAAACCAAAAGAATAAATAAGGTAGGTAATTATGTTTTTTGTAGTTATTCACACTTTAGAAAAAAAAATCGTGGCGCGTATCACTGCGTCGAAATTTCAGAAAATATCTGTGACAATAAAATTTGTTGCTTCAAAAACTTCAAATTAAATTTTAGTCAGGAATTGTGACAAAACTACTATGGTTGTTTATAACATACCATCCTTTTCTTTATTTCTTCCTTCTTCTGTTGAGTAAAGGACTCGGGTATTCCGGTCTCGCTAGCCTGAGCACTCAGCAGCAACTCCCACAGCTCACCCATGAAGAGACGCGCATTCTTCCCGTTCAGGAATCCGGTCAGATTGATCTGCATTTTCTTAGGGCAAGGAAACTAGGATGGGCGGAAACGGGATCGGGAAAAAAACAATATCTGGTCATTAATCATCATCTTTCTCTCCACTAAACACCCTAACTTTTCTTGCAGGGAAATTTTGGTTTTGAAACTCAATTTAAGAAAGTCGTCAAGGGCGCCGCAATTGATTTCGTAAAACGTGTTGTTAAATATGCAGAGATGACTCAAGTAGGGAAGTGAACAACATCAACACAGAAAGTACATCAAATGATTAGTGATCCTGATGTGGAAGCGTGTTGGCGACGATGGGGCGACGACGACGGGGCCTGGCCGCGGCGCTCGGCGGCTGCGGCGGCGCTCAGCTGCGTGGGGCGGCCGACGGGAGTGCGGCTACCTCTTCTTTCTTCATACTCTTGCATCTGTAAGGGTGTTGCCAACACAACCATTATGCTGAACGAAAATCCTACGAGAGGGAACTTCCCTACCCTGAGTCACATCATTTCCCTTGACGACTTTGTTTTAGTGATAAATAAAAAGATTAGATTCTTTTAACTTGGTTTTGAGAACTAGAGATTTCCATCTCACTTTGTTCTTTATGAATGTTAGCATTGTTTTAGAATTTAAGTTTCCCTGTAAATACCGAGTATGCCTAGAGCCTCCACAGAGTCGGGCTGGGGTGGGCAGCATCGCGTCACTGGCTGCGGCGGGCGGGGGTCTTCGACGGCGCGCTAACCGGTGGAGATCATAGAAATATCCATAGGCAATCAAAATACATTTATAACATATTTTCAATTGCAGTTTCTTGAACAGAGATTCAGTGTAATGTCTATTTACTTATAAATATTTACCAGTCAACTGTCAAGAAACTGCATTGATTACATCTCTTCTTAAATAATGTGATAAAAATGAATTGAGAAGACTAATCACCTTTTCCTCGAGCTGGTTATTGACATAGTCGATGACCACATCATCTTCCATCTTCAGAATTTCTGTTATTTTCTGTGTGATCCATGGCTTCAGTACATCAAGCTTCACTTTAGACATGTCCACCTAAATAAGAAGAGAAATGTTATCTTACTTGAAAATACCTATAATTCAATTAGCTTAGATGATAAATTATAGACCTTAATTAGGTCTATAATTTATACAAACCTATATTCAAAGTATTTAGTGTTTGCACTACTAACTCCAAACAAGAACTTCTTCTGTAGTCTGGTAATATAAAAAAGGCCAATGCATCTATTATAGATGATATAAACAGTGTCAGCAACTAGAAAGTTGGGGCACATACCACTCGGCCAACACAGCTGTTTTTCTTGCTACATATCTTGTATACTTAAATAGCCTATCAATTCTTAATGTGAGCACTATAAGTTGGACACCTATAACCTAACTAATCTACCCAAAAATTTAAAACAATCATTGAAGAGTCAGTGTCTTCTATCAAAGCTTTGTGGTATCACAAACAGGACCACTTCATGGGTTGGGTGCTTGTATCAGATATGTTGCATACTTTGTAACAAACTCACTCATCTTAGGTTGTTTTTGTTTGATCCATCCTTCATCCAGCCTATACTATAACTCAACAAAGACTTAACAAAGTAACCATGTTTTGAGATTGATTCCACATCATTTTGTTTCCATAATCTCACTCGTTTTACTCTCTCACAAGTTTATACCAATTTCAGAGTGAATAAAGCCATAAAGTTAAGTAACCGGCCTGTAACATCCATCTCTTGCATACTACAGTAAAAGACCATTGTGTATCTGAATTTAACAAACCTGTTGGGTCAAGCAATCACCAAACTTCATTTGTTTCATCAGCTTCTTCTCCTTGTCGCTGAAGCGCGTATCCTGCTCCGTACTCGTGCCCTGAAGAAAGCAAGACAAGCTATCGGTATAAAAACAACCTATGATAATGAATTTAGAATTATTGTTCTACTTAGATTTGCTGGTGGCAAATAACAAGATTATGGAAACTTTAATTATAATTACCGTATACATCATCATCATCTTGAATTCTGTAAAAATCAATACTCAAATTGTTCAGGTACTGGAGGATGTCAAGCCCTCCGTTACCGAGGCGTGCGGACGCCAACCGAAATAACCGAAGATATTTCGTACACCCACACAAACTCCAACTACGATTGAAAACAAATTATTTCTGGTATTTCATATTTTATTCGGTTTTACACCAATTGTTTCACGTTTTCTTCAATTACAGAAACCAAATGTGGTTCTACGCAGAAACCGCCATTTTCCTCTAATTTTTTTTTATAGATAAATAAAATCAACCATCGACGAGTATACCATAGACAAAATAGTTTATCGTTGTTACACGAGGTTACACTAACCCAATGAGCCGTTTTCAGTAACAAAACAAAAAGAGTTTTCTACTAAACCTAACAGATGGAGCTGGCAAGCGTAGTAAGCAAGTTTGTGATTAATCATGTCATTGTCAAATTGTGCCTACCAGTAAAAGAAAATTAATTATTATTATTATTATTTTGGTTTGTTAATTGATTTTCATCAGCTCGGCTTTAATAAGGCCGGAATTTACCTAAAGTGCACGGGCCTAAGCCAAGTGCACATTAGTTGTATTTGTAGATGCACCTCCGTTAGAGGACTGTGGTGCGTCAATCGAAACATCAGTTTGCAAAAACTTTCTCACTATCCTACACGTGTTAAGGATAACTGCTTTCTGCAAAAGTGCGAATGTGTGTTTAGGCAGGTCTAGTTGGGCGAGTGATTGAAATAGTTGTTGAGGTATCACCCCAGTTGTAGAGAGTACAATTTTATTGGAATAATTGACACATTATCCAAACGCCACATTCTTGTTATTTCATTTTTTAGGTCGATGTACTTTGTGAGTTTTTCCGATATGGTTTTTTGCAAATTGTGTGTGTTTGGGACTGCTATATCTATCAGTAGTGCTGTTTTATTAACTTTGTCTATGAGAGTCAAATCAGGTCTATTGTAGTGGATGGTTTTGCCTGTAAGGATGGCTCTATCGAAATAAAGTTTATGTGTGGAACTTTCCAGCACGGTATCAGGGTTGTATTTGTAATAAGGCGTTGGTCTTACAGGTGTTTCTATGAGATTAAATTTGGTCGCAATACGTTGGTGTATTATATTGGCGACTTGGTCATGCCTGTATTTATAATCTGTTTGCACGATAGATTTACACGCCCCGGTAATATGCTGGATGTTCTCTGAAGCCTGGTTGCAGCGCCTACATAAGTCAGTAAGAAATAAGAAATAAGAAAAATTTATTTATTTATTTATTATTAGTAGTTAAACTTGGTTGTTTTATGATGTGCTTTTTGTAATTACGAGTCTCTATTATTTGGTCCTGAATGGCAATCATGAACCCTTCCGTCTCCGGGAAGAGTTCCCCTCGATAGAGCCACTCGTTCGACGCCTGGATGTCGACGGTGGGATGGCTCAAATCGAGGCGATGTCTCCCATGTAGAGATTTCAGGGTCCGTTCCGAAATTAATGTTTTTCTGTCTGTAAGTTCTTCATTCCTTTGTTTATTTCGATCGTGGAGATTAAGTGGTGTTAGTCTTTGGTCTAACTCAACTACGGACCTATGAAGTGCAGATGTGTGTGTTTTGGTATGGAAGTATGCACGAAGTGTCATTATCTGTTTGTTGTGCAGATTATGGATATTGACAATACCTCTACCCCCTTCTGCTCGCGGAAAAATTTGCCGTTGGAAACATGCACGTGGATGATGTTTACGATGTTTTGTCATAGTGACATTAATGAGGCGTTGTAAATTTTTTAATTCACTTTTGGTCCAGTAAATTATTCCGAAGGAATAGGTAAGAATAGGTATGGCGAAAGAATTTATTGCTTTTACACTGTTTTTTGAGTTAAGTTGTGATTTAAGTATGGAATTTAACCTGTGTTTAAAATTTAGTGATAGTTGTGTTTTTATCTCTTTAAAATGAATTAATTTAGATTGATGGTAGCCTAAATATTTATATGTTTCGTTTTCGTTCAAATAATCTATTGTCTCGCCAGACTGTAGTTGATATGAGTGCTGATATTGCTGGCCGGCTTTATTATTATTATTAATTATTTATTATTATTAATTAGGTTGAAAAAATGGCTGCCAACATGGCTTAGCCAAATAACTTACGAATTTATAAATTAACATGACACTGGCGGAATTGTGTTAAACCAAACACAAAAAGCCATAAAATAAAAAGACAAGACAAGAAAAAAGAAAATTAACGCCATCTATAAGGTTCGAGGTAACTATTTTTGAAGTTTTTACTTTTTAATGAAAACGCCTCATTAAGGCGTACAGGGCGTATGTTTAGTTCTGCCCTCTGTAGGAGAAAAAGCATAACTGCTGTAACCTAAGTTTCGAGATAAATTGAAAAAACTTTGCGCTTTAGTGCAATTGCTTTAGAGATGAGTTACGAAGCTGAATCTTTTTTTATCGTACGTATTAATGATACAGAATTTTTACTATAACATAATTTTACAGATATGATTGAAATTAAATTAACTATTTAGAAAAAACCATTCCTACCTCCTATTTAATATACCTTTTGAGTTAAGGAAGGAAGAAAAAAAGCACAACTACACACATGTGTTTTTTTAATGTACGATGTAGTAATTTTAGGAAGCAAAAAAACACAAACACGTAAGTGTGCTTTATTATTTAGTAATCTTTAATGTATTATACATAGTGAAATAGTAAAACAAAAAAAAACATATAAAACTTTAAAGTATTTATTAAAATCAAATCACATAAAAAAGTATCTATTTATTCGCATTACTATATCTTAAGGTTATATGGAGAACAATTTAGCAACAATTTCATCATCATCATCATTTATAAGATCAGCAACCTCGTCATTAACAGGGAGATCTTCCCAAAATTTTACCCTATTTAGCGGTATCAGTTTTGCTAGACGTTGAATGATGTCACGTTTCCTTTTGGAAGTAATTCCTCTGGGTTCGTCTTTAAACGACAAAGTGAAGCCATTCTTTAAAATACTTGGTTTAATAAAGTCCAGTTCAATGTTTTCACCTTCAAAAGATGTTTTGTAGTGAATCTTATTATCTCCTTTTGTAAATTTCACTTGAACCATATCGCTTAGACAAAGGCGCGGTCTGGCTATGCTGATTTTCCTGGAAGCCGCACAGTCTTCAAAAGTGAAAAAATCACTGACTTTCATTTCCTGAACTTTACCACTGTTTGCTTTCTCTACTGCGGTTTTGAAATCTCTGAAGTCGTATAACTTTACTATTCTTTTCATCGAAAGTTCCACCTGATGATGAAAACTGCCCGCATACATAAATGTGTGCCCAGGTTCGAAATAATTTAAGGTTTATGGTTTCAGTACATAGCTCGCCTGAGTTTATCAAATAATTGAGATATGAGAAGAGGCACCAATTTTTATTTTGTCCAGCGCAATTATCTAGCCACAATGTGACATATTTTACGTCTCTGACTTCCATGAAAAACATTCTGAATGAACCCACAATGTCTTCTTTTTTTCGACCTGACACTGCCTCGTGCCATATAACTGCGAATGGAGGATCCTTGCTAGGTCCAACAGGGACAAAACTTTCATTAAAAGCAATTATGCGTGGACAAAATATGACAATCATAATGAATTCCATTCTTGATAACATAATTACCTTTTGTAAGTCCGCAGAATAACATACTATCTCATCATCACTTCTGGAGGACTTGTAGGCATTTCGAGCACTTACAGTTTTGTCTAAATGATGGTCATGTTCTTTACAAGTAAGTACTGCATTGGAATGATACTGAGTGTCGTATTGTTTTATAATCCAGGTTATTTTTTCGAATAACTCTGAAACCTTAATACGCACCTATTTTATTTTTGGGGCACATTAACAGGGTATAGTGCTTTAATTTTTCTAAAATTTTAAACTTGATCCGAGTCGACATGCCGCCCCAGTAAAGCACACCTTAGGCAACCCTACTGAGCCTATTGAAAATTGGCCGTCAACATGGCTAGCCAAATAACATAAGCATTTATAAATTAACTTGAAACTGGCGGAATTGTGTCAAACCAAAACACAAAAATTTTATGTTAATAAAACACAAAAAGCCATGAAATAAAAAAAACAAGAAAAGACCTTGATAAATTATTTTCAATAAACGATTACATTTCAGACAGTCTGATCAGGCAATCGGGTCGGACTGTCGGATGAAAAAAATCTGACGTATTTGCCAGCCTTAGACTTGAAGCCAGGGCAAATAGCACTGCTAGAGGCCCTTACCCGCAGCGTCAAGAAGAAAATGCTGCAGCATTGTAGAGTCCACGCCACCACTCAAGCACAGAATATTTATCTATATAGTTATGTATTCTGAGGTATTCTGTGACTCAAGTCCAGATTTTGCAGCAGGCATTTGACAGCAACGATTGTTGTCAAATGTCTTCTTCTTTTTCTTCTTTTGTGTTTGGTTTTACACAATTCTGCCAGTGTCAAGTATCAAAAGCCTGTCAAATGTCAATTTTCTAATATTAGAACAGCAAGGAATTGACGTTTGACAACTGTCAAATGCCTGTTTGATTGATTTCAAAGATATATTTTTAGGGTTGCGAGATTTCTTAGAGAAACCATTGTGGAAACCTAACAGTTTCAATGATAATGGTAAAATGGTAAGGTATATCTGGAGTTTTGTGAACTAGCAACCGGTTCAGTCGCACGAATTTATTAATAAATCAGGTATGAAACGAAAGGAAATGTAAGCTAAGGGCTATCCAAAACCACTACTTTTATCCCAGAAGATTAAGACCATTATAAGAATTATTTTTTAGAATACTATAATTTAATAGAGATAGAAATAAAAGAATACATATAAGAATTACTTGTTTAAAAAGTACGATTCAGGAAAAGTCCGCTATATTTTCGTAAAGTTTGTTGGTTTTAATAAATTTTTGGCACAGGTCTCTAAAATATGCCATCGTGTACCTACCTATTGAAAAAAAATATTACATCTCCTTACTACGGCAGGGGCCGGCGAAGTGCCAGGACCAAATTCTACCTTAGACACATATTTAGGGCAGTTTATTTTTTGTAAGTGCCCCCTTACAAAAACAACTTGGTTGTGGTTAGGTTGTGTTGCAATAACGAGCGAGCAAAGCTAGCGTGCTGTGGCAGTGAAGTGCTAGAACTGAATACTTGCTTTTCGCTAGCTTAGGGCAAATATTATCAATGTATGGTGGAATACCATGTTACTCAATGACCTGTGCCAGAATATTACTTTACGAAAATGATGGATTTGTCCTTATAATTCCTAGATTTAAAACACATGTACCTAAATAAAATAGATAAATTATCTCATGGGATAAATATTGTGTTTTTGGATAGCCCATAGATTCGTGTGACCGAATTATAATGCAGCCCCATTACTTTCTAAAACCGTTGCGATTATAAATAATTTTAGTCATAGTCATACACATTAATGTACCTAATTAAATACATTATTACGCTAATGATGAATTAAGTAGAACAAGGGAAAGGAAACAAAAAATATCGGTTGTGGTATGCAGTGCACCTACGAGTAGGTATACATAACCTATATTATGTCACATTTTCTTACTTATGTAAGTACATTAAGACCATAATACCATACCTACTACAATCGTCGTGCGCGAAAAGTTAAAATCCTTCATTATGCCCCTCTTCGCTTCATCTGGAAACGAAGATGAGAGAGCGCCGTTTCGTTACATTATTTCTCCTGTTCAGCATAATATTTCACCTTTTTATATAATTCCGAATTTGGTTTTAGGACATTTATCGCAAAGATTTCGTTTGGCAATCTATAATAATTTCGAATTAAAATTATACTCATAATTGGATACAGTTATGCATAATGAGTCCAAGCGCCAAATTGCATTTTTTCATTTTTTTGCATTTTCGTAATCTCCAAGACATAATTTAGCCATAGAAAAAACACTTATGCAGCAAGCTTCACTCTGAGTTGTATTTTTTAATACCCAGTCCAAGCGCCTTCTATAGCAAACGAGATATTTTGATACGCAAAACAAGCCCAAAAACCAATTTAAAACTAACAACGAAATTTAATAATGAAAAAACACTTTTCCGTTTATACATAACAAACCCAAACGACATAGTGTTACGCATCAGTAGTCCACGCGACATTTATTTGTGACTTGGACTGGTTTTGCAAAACTAAAAACATGAGTTTGGTTTCGAACGCAAACCAATCATACAAACATTTTTCGCATGGTCTTGTAACTACCATGACTGCATAAATACCATAGGGGTAGAAACACAGTAGAAATTGATGTTGAGAGAAAAAAAGGTAGGAAAGGACATACATGTTTTAAAAGGGTGCCCATTTTATCTCCGAAAATCGATTGTCCGAAAATCACCATCAATAACAAGTGTCTCTGAAACATCACCATCCAGGATATTATGGTCCCATAGATAACATTACTGTTCATCCTTATGCTCTTTACGCATAAAGCTATTTTACCTTATATATTATTTCCATAATTTTCATCGTTATAAACATATGCGTCATAATAATAACGAATCATAAAACTTATTCTTCCGAATATTTTCGAACGATTATAAAACTTCCAATTTCCAACCGAGACGGAAGGACAGTAGGTTATTAGGTTTTTTTTTATAACTATCCGATAACATTGCCTGTGACAGAACCGAGATGGAAAGACAGCAGGTTATTAGGTTTTTTTATAACTATCCTAAAACACTGTCTTTGACAGAACCGAGGTGGAGAGACAGTAGGTTATTAGGTTTTTTTTTGTTCAGGGTGTTCTGGATGTTTTTCTATATAATAAAAAATATCTATCTATGTAGTATCTAGTACCCATAACACAAGCTCTGCTTAGCTTGGGGATAGTTGATGCTGTGTGAATTGTCCAGCATTATTTACCTACTTATTTTATTTTTATAACATCCCGAAAACACTGCCTGTGACAGAACCGAGATGGAGAGACAGTAGTTTATTAGGTTTTTTTATAAATAACCGAAAACACTGCCTGTGACAGAACCGAAATGGAGAGACATTAGGTTATTAGGTTTTTTATAGCCAACCAAAAACTCTGCTTGCGACAGAACCGAGATGGAGAGACAGTAGGTTATTATGTTTTTTTAACCATCCAAAAACACTGCCTGTGAAGAATTTTTCGTCAGGGGGCAATTTTCGTATTATTTATTGGGCCAAGACGGCGCTACTGTCTACATAAAGTAGATACTGGGTATATATTTAAGTAAAACTCCAAAATACTTAATACGAGCAACCGTAGTGAGCGGCCGCCTGAGGCATTTTATTGAATTGAAGACTAATTTAAATAAAATTACTCTTGTCTTGACAACAATAAAAAAAATCACTAAACAAGCGGTTTCATTTGCTTGTTGAGGTGCTAAATACAATCAACATACAATGTTATGAATATTACAATTATTCTAATAATCAACATCATCATTTCAGCCGAAAAACGTCCACTACTGAACAAATTATAAATCAAATTCTAATAAAATGATTTAGTTAGTTAATAATGTTATGGATTACATTATTTATTGAGAATGACTTTATGCGTGTTAATCATTATGGAGACCGACATAAGTGGTAACTATATTATAGATCCTGATTATTCGAGCAAACGATGATTATGAAAAAAAAATATGAAATAGTATATTAGGGATGTAAAATTTCGGAGACGAAATAGAGAACCGTTGTAAAGACATGGTTAAACCTCTTTGGCCTAATGGATAGCCTGTTTCGGAGAAAAAACTAAGATTTAAAAATCACTGTTCCCATATAACCCAAAAGATTTTAAGTCATTTTACAAAAAAAAATATTACAGACGATACGATTGATGATGACGTTAAAGGGTTTGATGGTAATTTAGATTTTGATCCAGAACATGTTGAAGAAGAGAAGATTTAGCATCTACTCGATGGCATCTACTCCATCTACTATATCGTAAGTTGTTAGGTACTAGACAGGTTCTGGGGTGAGGGTGGTGTTGACTAATATCATCTTCAATCGTCTCTTTGTCTAAGAAAATACATCTGGGACTATGTTAAAGAATACATGTTTAAATTTTTTTGGTAAAATTAGTTTGTCTTAAGATTGTTTTTTTTGGATATTAATCTTGCCATTACCTGTGTCATTTAATTAGTATTTTATTTAGCTTTCTCAATCCTCTTTACCCTGGTTTTAGATGCAGATAAACCTATTCTATCAAATTTATTTACACATGAGGAGTCTAAACGACATAAATGTCTCTTGGACTCGTTTTGCAAAATAAAAACATCGCATTTATCGAGAGTCCAAGTGCATTTTTAGCTATATCTTTTAAAATAAATATTTATTTTGTATTTTTTTCTTGTGATATGTTAAATTACAAATAGAAGCGTCGATGTATATAGATTTACTTTCAGATGAAGCAAATTCAACTCTCCTGTTAATAAAAACGCGTTTATGTCATTTGCCAAAAAAGTGAAAATGGCGCTTGGACTAGTTATGCTTAACAGCATCCAATTATGAGGCAGCCGAGGGTATAAATTTAAGTACCCGCTCATATTCAATCATTGCGTCGTTTGCTTCGGTTCGTGCAACATCGTGTAGGGTTGTAGTTTTTATGCACTTTTTCTTTGGATGGCAGTGAAATTAGTGTTACCGAATTCCGGTCCTGATTCTACGGTGAGTCCCCATGATATTTAATGAGAATCCGAT
Organism: Pasiphila rectangulata; assembly: GCA_963082625.1. Lineage (NCBI taxonomy): Eukaryota > Metazoa > Arthropoda > Insecta > Lepidoptera > Geometridae > Pasiphila > Pasiphila rectangulata. The sequence goes on from OY720240.1 coordinate 13,431,048, forward strand.
GATTCGTAAAACCCTTGCACCTGTAGTACGTTCTAGCTACAAATACTACAGGCGCTGGCGGCGGAGCCTGTGTGCTCCCGACCAGTGTATTTTGCGTAAAAAAGCGTTACGAATATACGTAGGTAGACCTATATATGGTTTACTGTCTAATGGGGATCATGCTCAGATTAATCACGATATGAAAGTTCAGGATCAGAATTTAGTTGAAACAGATATTCAAATTCTTCGACCAAAAATTCCTAACTGAATCTTGGATTATATTGTAATAAGGATGATTTTCTGTTATGACGATTTCCTGCCAAATACAATTTTTAACACATGAGGACATTTATTTAATCGCCCTGAGTAAATCTGATTTGAACCCTCGTGGGCAGCCTCACACGAACTCTCTCGTGTAGGTTCTTTTCTTTCGGAGCAGAGGCGCTGATAGTCTAAACTATAAAATTATTCTCCTTATATCCACGTCACGCTAAAGACCTGTGTCGGCAGACTAGGCTGGTCTGTCAATATCCCAAAATCGGTGGTGTGCATTCGCTAATGCTTGAGTTTCTAGGATTATATACATATATTAGGACCTCCATAATGAAGGAAGAGTCCTTCATATTATTGAGATTCATATTAATCAAGTGTTAATAGAAATTCTCTCGTTGACATATACCTATAGAAGCACCTACCTTATCAGGCGCTGTAAAGGGCAAGGTTTGCCTTTGTCTTGAAGTACTAGTGGGATATCAGACGCTCCAAAGCCTTGAACTTAATTATCTACCGATCAAATTGACTGGGCAAGGTTTGCCTTTGTCTGGAAGTACCAGTGCCATATCAGGTGCTCTAAAGCCCTGAGCTTAATTATCTGCCGCTCCAATTGACTGGGATAAGTTTGCCTTTGTCTGGATGAACCAGTGGCGTATCAGGCGATCTATAGCCCTCAGCTTAATTACCTGCCGCTCCAATTGACTGGGCAAGGTTTGCCTTTGTTTGGGAGTACCAGTGGTGTATCAGGTGCTCTAAATAATTATCTGCCGATCAAATTGACTGGGCAAGGTTTGCCTTTGTGTTACGTGGCGTATCAGGCGCTCTAAAGCCCTGAGCTTAGTTATCTGCCGCTCCAATTGACTGGGCAAGGTTTGCCTTTGGATGAACCAGTGGCGTATCAGGCGCTCTAAAGCCCTGAGCTTATTTATCTGCCATTCCAATTGACTGGGCAAGGTTTGCCTTTGTCTGGGAACACCAGTGGCGTATCAGGCGCTCTAAAGCCCTGAGCTTATTTATCTGCCGCTTCAATTGACTAGGCAAGGTTTGCCTTTGTCTGGATGAACCAGTGGCGTATCAGGCGCTCTAAAGCCCTGAGCTTAATCATCTGCCGATCAAATCGACTGGTCAAGGTTTGCCTTTGTCTGGGAGTACCAGTGGTGTATTAGGCGCTCTAAAGCCCTGAGCTTAATTATCTGCCGATCTTACTGACTGGGCAATCTAATTAGAGGCTTATCAGACGCTCTAACTAAAGCCTTGATCTTAATTATCTGCCGATCCAATTGACTTTTGCTAGGTTTGCCATTGTCTGGAAGTTTCAGTGGCTCATCAGGCAATTTTAAGCCCTGAGTTTATTAAACAGCCTATTTAATAGACTAGGCAAGATTTTCCTCTGTCTGGAAGTACTAGTGGCTGCCTTGAGCTGATTCATCTGCATATCCAATGGACTGGGCAAGGTTTGCCTTCGTCTGAAAGTTCCAGTTTTATTGATTTGATTTTATTGATAAACCTGAGATAAATAATAAGATTTATCTTTCGCTCTAGTAGAGAGCCCTGAGGTTAATTTTATTATCTGCCGATCCAACTGACTTTCTAGGAAAACGTGTCGGTTCAGTTACAAGAACGAAGATAGGACTAAGCTTCAAAAACTTGGCTGTGCTTATTGAATGAATGAACATTCCGTTTTTCGAGACTTAAATAATGACTCCAGGGTTTTGCTCTCTTATGACTAGTTATGACGAACCCAAAACTAAAATCATTTGACACGTTGGCGGCGTGTCATCAGAAACTTAATATACTCTCGCTGCTACACATAGACTTATGAGCAAGAGAAGCTGCAAGGCGTTTCCACCCCGGGGATGAGCATACACCGAGTTAAAACTATTTAACTACTCGAGATATATTTCAGCTTCCGTTGTTTCAACATAAAAGCGCGATACCTAGACAGCGCCTATATCGTTCTTATGCAATCTGAAGATTCTTTATTTCTTATGTCAGCGTGACAAAGTATTTTTTTTTACAACCTGTATCGTAAATCAACTTATCGAATGCCTGTTTTCATCTGCCGATTGTACCGGTTCATCAAGGCAAAATGAGGCATAATAACATGTCTATACTATCCAGTTTGGCATGTGTACTAAACATCTGCGCTTCGGTAACAAAGCGGTGTCTACAACAAGCCAGGTTCTTTTGAGTTGTCTAAATTTACGTTGACCCATTAAGACGACAGAAGAATATTAATAAAACTTTAGATCCATTGCAAACGGGTTCTTTGTCGAAGTCCCAAGGTGAGTCTTACTAAGTATCCAAAAAGATTGTTGGTGGCAAAAAGGCTGTGTTCCAGCGGTCATTGATTCCTCTAAAAATCATCATATGATATAATCATTGAATTAATGGGGTTAACTACGGATGGGGCGAAGTGCATCCTGAGTAGCAGAGCCATGTCGAGTTACGAGGGGGCCTAGAACAATAATAGGAATGGCATTGCAACCGAAAGGAGCTATATATAACTGCAAAGCTATTTTGTCCAACAAAAATACTGAAAACAAAGCATTGTTAATTCAGTCTGACTATCGTTCTATGTACCTGAAGAATCAAGGGGGCAAAGCTTCATATGCTGGCAAGACTTATACCTACTTAGATCTGAAGTAATATGTCTCAGATCTGCTTTATGTCGATTGAAATCTTTGCTTTGTGTAAGTAGGTATCCCTACGTCTGCCATCTAAACGGGACTGCGGATCCTCAGTCTCTTTTACCTCTGCGGATCGTCAACCAGCATTCTGCTGGTTCCAAGGCTTGCGTCTAAGGGTGCTAATGTTTTCGAGCTGAGTCGGATATTTTTAACGACCCATTCCCAAAAAGTTTTAAAATTCATGGCGACAGGCCGTTGTAGCATCGCGATGGGACAAAACATTTAAAACACAAAGCAAACCTCATGTCGAGACCTCTAGCAAACCTCATGCCAAAATTGAACCTTACAAAAATATCATCGACACGATGCGGGTCATCCCCGCCTATGTCTGAAATCTGATATTTGAGCTCCTTGGATAGTACCTACGGGATGGTAAGTTACTATAGGAATTTCCTATAGTAACTTTTACCATTGGGCTCAGTATGAAATAGATTTGCTGAGTTCTCTTAACATAAGTTTTACTTAGTACCTATACATAAATTGGTGGTTTCCTATTAGTGGACCTCGTGTTCGGGTTTTTAACCCATTTGTTAAAAAGATCTTTAGATCAAAGGTCTTAAAAATAGCTTTAAAGCAAAGTTCACCTACTATACATGGGATCCATCTGGTCTAGTAGAGAATGGTGTTATCTGTGGTAACTTCGGGAGGATGTGACAAGTGATAGAGCTTCATGGGTTTATTGAGCAAAGTTGCGATGTGTTCTATTTGATTTAATACATAGTCTCAAGATACTCGGGATATGGTTATATTAGGAATCCGCTGAGGTTGCGCTTGCACTACAATTGGTTATAAATCAAACCATCTTTAAATTTAACGATGTTATAAGCAAATCGGAGATTTGCTCTTACTAATCTATTAGCTTCGAGGTAAAGAGTAGATAACTAAAGCCTTTAATGCATCTATAACAAAGTCTTTGTAGATCAAGGATAGTCTTGTATTCTACCCTACATTTTGGTCTAAGACAACATTATATATCAAATTACCAGCCAGGATGAAAACTTGTAGAAATCGCTGTCCAGTCCAGTTTTTTTTTGATTCGCTTACGCTACCACCTACCTACATGCCTTATTTTTATTGTACTTGCAAAATAATGAAGAATCAATAAACATGATTCTTTTTTGTACCTTTTAGAAGGTCCTAAGTGAATCCTTCTCGGTTTACCTACCATGTTTGGTAACTACCTTGGTGTCATATTAACATTGTTTATATGGTATTGATCATTGTACCTATTTGAAATTAATTTAATTTAATTCGAAATAATTATAGATTGCCAAACGAAATCATTGCGATAAATGTCCAAAAACCAAATGCGGAATTATATAAAAAGGTGAAATATTATGCTGAACAGGAGAAATAATGTAACGAAACGGCGCTCTCTCATCTTCGTTTCCAGATGAAGCTTCAGGAGCTTAATAACAATTTAATTTATGGTAAAATTGTTCTATTGCGCTGGTTTAAGGCAGAAACCTATTAAAAGGGCGCGGTCCGGCGTAACAACGTTCAACGTTGATTCTATATAAAATTTCACGTAACGTGCCCCAGGCGCGCCCGATGTACGCTCGATGCGCGCCGCGCCCCCTGTCTGCCGCGCTTGGCTGAAACGCGAGTTGCAGTATCGAATTCAATAAATAATGCTGGACAGTTCACACAGCATCATCTAGCCGCAAGCCAAACAGAGCTTGTGTTATGGGTTGGGTACCTATACTAGATGACCAATAGATGACTGTTAAACTTACACTCCATATACTACTAGATATTTTTTATTATATTTAGAAAACACTCATCATTTCAGCCGTAGGACGTCCACTGCTGGACAAAGGCCTCCCTCATTGATCTCCAAGTACTGCGGTTGGAATCCGTCTGCATCCACCGCCGACCAGCAGCTCTCACCAAGTCGTCTGCCCATCTTGTAGGTGGACGTCCTACGCTGCACTTGCCGATCCGTGGCCTCCATTCGAGAACTTTGCGGCCCCATCGGCCATCTATTCTGCGCGCTATATGGCCTGCCCATTGCCACTTCAACGTGCTAATCCGTTTGGCTATGTCGGTGACCCGAGTTCTTCTATGTATCTCCTCATTTCTGATTCGATCCCGTAGTGAAACCCCGAGCATAGCCCTCTCCATAGCTCGTTGAGCGACTCTGAGCTTGTTCATAAGGCCAATAGTGAAGGACCACGTCTCGGTTCCATATGTCATCACTGGTAACACACACTGGTTGTAGACTTTCGTCTTAAGGCACTGAGGTATGTTGGACGAAAAGACGTTGCGAAGTTTCCCAAACGCTGCCCATCCGAGTTGGATTCGACGATTGACCTCTTTCTCGAAGTTGGACCTACCTAATTGGACTGTTTGTCCTAGGTATACGTACGCGTCGACAACTTCAAGAGCCGAGTTCTCAACCATAACTGGGGCAGGCACGACATGGACATTTGACATGATTTTCGTCTTGTCCATGTTCATTTTAAGGCCTACCCGCTGGGAGACTCGATTGAGGCCTTCGAGCATCGTGCTGAGCTCTTCCATCGACTTTGCCATGACCACAATATCGTCGGCAAATCGAAGGTGAGTGATGTATTCGCCGTTAATATTGATGCCCAGCCCTTTCCATTCCACTTTTCATTAGAAAACACTCAGAACACCCTAAACAAATATCGTATAGACATTGGTCCCGACAGCGACGACGCGAGAATTGAAACCGGAACTTTTCCTTTATGGGGCGAAATCTAACTAAAGGCTAAATCTATGAAATGCCCTGCACGCTGCGAGCAAGAGTTGCCAATTTAGTCGTTACTCTAGTTACTTGCTCTGTGCACGTCGCTCGTATCAGAAAATAATACTCATACTCATTTATTTTTCCATAGGGACACTTAAGAACACTTGGATACGTCAAAGTTACCCAATAAATTAAAAACTAAAATACAAAATTCGTTTAAAAGCCAGTCCCACCAATACCACGGAACCCTTGCTATTGTCTCCGCATTTACACGTCTTGGCTTTTTTGCGTTATTGTAATATGGCAACATTATTTTACAAAGTGACATTAGCTACTGTCAGTCCTACTTTTTTTTTAACTTTTTGTAGAAACACCAGAGAGTAGGTAGGTATTAGATTGTGGTGTGGTTTAAGAAAATAGTTTGTAAAATAAATAAATAGTGCGCGAGTCTTGAATGCGTGAGCTTGAGTCGTCAGTGGTCAAATTACCTGCTTTGTACATGCGGCAAGGCAACTGCGGCAAAGAAGAATAAACGGGTCAGCTAAGAATAGGTAGATAGGTATCTAATAGTTAGGTAGTTTATTGGCGTTTAATAAAATACCTACAATCATATACCTATCCATTTACTTTTAATACTGCACCTACCACTTACCGTTTTGGAATTTACAATTAGCGAGCGAGACTATCAATACTTATGAATAGGTTGCTCCAAAGCATTTTTATATTAAAGTAACTTTTCCCCCTGGCAGTATTTCTTACTAAGTTAGTCTAAACACTACACTAGCTTAAATTAAAATGAAGTAATGTGTTAAACTTAGGGAGACCTATAAGTCACAGAAATAAATTTTCTGGGAATAAATATTGATACCTTCTTGAATTGGAAATCACACATTAATAAAGTCAATAGTAAAATATCTAAATATTGTTATGTTCTCTCTATGCTTAGCAATGTGTCATCAAAAGTGGTAGCAAAGAATGCATACTATGGTCATGTTTTTCCTCAATTATGTTATGGGGTTCGGCGACCCCGAGTCCTTCTCCGGTATTTCAAGGAGTTGGGCTGGTTAGGTTAGGGTCGAGGCAGCACCTCGGGGGTCAATGCACAATACACCCCAATGCGGGACGTCAGTGCAGATCTGGTAACCCCCCCCCCCCCCTAGAATTAGATTTAGAATGGGGTTATATTTTTGGGAAACTCAGTGGAAGTGCAATCTGTGTTTGTCATGCAGAAGAAATGTATAAGAGCTATTTATAATTTAAAGAAAACTCATTCTCTTCGCAATATATTTAAGGAAAATAATATATTAACCCTAACAGACATTTTTATCTTAGAGATTTGCTTATTTGTAAAAAACAACTGTAGCTATTTCTTTGAAGCAAAATCAATCAGAGCCGATATTCAAAGAAAGAAATATAAGTTTAATGTATGTATTCCACAAGTCAACAATACTATGTTTCACAAAAGCTCTTATATTACAGCTATTAAAGTCTTTAACCATTTGCCTCTAGAAATTAAGGAGCTGAATGGCAATTTGTTTAAAATAAAGTTAAGAAGTTGGCTTGTTAATAAAGTTCATTACAATTTAAAAGAATTTTATGAGAATAGATTGTACATCTAAAAAATATTATGTCATACCTTTGTTTGTTGTATACAAAACCTTAATTATTGTAGTCATAGTCATATTCATTTATTGCAAGCATGTTGAGTTACAAGGTATTAAAATAATATAGGAGTATCAAACATGTATGTCGTAATAAGGATACAAATTGTTGATACTTATAATTTATTAAGACCTGTACATGTTTGCACACAATTTTACAATAAATATATCTTTATCTTTAATCTTTATACCCAGCAGTGGGTGATTCCGGGCTGAAAAGTGAGTAAGTGATGTGTTTTAAATACTTAGTTTGCTGCACAACTGCTGACACAACAATGCTGACAGCACTGCATAAAATATAAATAAAGGAATTGTAAACTTGTTAAGTGCTTCTAATTTTTGTGGGGGATGTCAGATCTACATTGCAATATATCGTGCATTGTCCCCTGTGTGTGATACTACACCAACCCTAGCCAACCCAACTTCTAAAAATACCAGAGAAGGACTCTGGGCCATGGTCCAGGTTTGGGTATACTCATTATAAAACAGCTATTGCTAGTGAAAGTCCTGACAAAATCTGTTCAAATAAAACATTTAAAACAGCATTTTGGTAAGGTATAGGTATTGTAAATAGTATATGTATATAATTCAAAGTCCTGACTGACTCACTGACTGACTGACTGATATATCAATGCACAGCCTAAAGCACTGGACCTAAAGACTTGAAATTTGGCACACATATACCTTGAGTATCCTAGAGGTGCACTAAGAAGGGATTTTTCGAAATTCTCACGGGATAGGGAATAAATGGGATTTATATTTTTTGAATCAAAGTGGCTCTGCATGAAAAAGGAGATTTTACGTTTTATGATTGATTGATTATTCCACGCAGACGAAGTCGCAGGCGAAAGTTAGTTAATAATAATATTAACAATACCTGTTATTTTTAACATCCTGGTCCTAATTTCAAGAAATTACAAACATACAATTAAATTTTATTTATTTATTACTAATTTCATATTGAAAATTGCATAAGCTCATGTTGTTTGTTCTTATTTGTTTCAGATAGCGCCCCAGAGTTAAACAACTGATAATGTCTGATCTCTGACATTGATGTAACAACCTGATATTGGAATTTGCTCATGAACTCAAGTTATTATTCCAGTCCATGATAGACATTACTTTGTTCAACAAACACTTTAAAGATGACTCTACTGAGGTTTTTTTCATCTGAGGCCTTTAGTTCTCATAAAACTAAAGAAATACTATGTAAACTTAAAGCGGTGGACTCTGAAGTCACACAGTTATCAACAGAGCACTGTTACCATGTGGAATTGAGTGATGAAAGTGGCTATCTCAACATAAACCAAATTAAGATTCTGAAGTGGCTCCTTAGTTCTCCCCTTCAACCCTATGCCTTGAGGAATGAAACTAACTACAAATCTGTTCAAGATGACCAAATTGTGATTGAAATTGGGCCTAGGTATGTGATATCCTTATAAATATGGTTATCTCTGGAAGTTGTTCTTATGTAATTCAAAATTATACCTTTATTTTCAGGTTCAATTTCTCCACAGCAGATTCCAGTAACTCTGTACAGATCTGTGACAGTGTGAATTTGCATGATGTTGTGCGTCTGGAAGTGTCAATTAGATACCTTATCACCTTCAATAGTCAAAGGAAGATTTCAAATGATCAGTATGAAGCCCTGGCTGCTTTACTTCATGATAGGATGACCCAGTGCATCTACACAAAGGAGAATCTCCCTCGGCATAGCTTTAATGAAGGTTTACCTAAAGACTTGGAGCCATGGTATGTAGTGCCGCTGCAGAAAGAGGGAAAACCGGCTATGGAGAATGTCAATAAGAAGCTAGGTAAGCATTATTTATTTATTTTTATAAACCTTTTTTTCCACTGCTGGGAAAAGACCCTTTTCCCATGTTTATTGGTGTCAGTTTTTATTTTCTAGCTCAACTACTCTAACAACTAATACTATAGCATTCTAGTCCTAAGTTAAATCAATTTGTACAATATGCAGTAAATAAATGAACATAATAAAATTAAAAACAATGAAAACACTTATAAATTACTGTACTAAAACCACAGTTCAAACAAATTTTTAAAACCATTACAGGTTTGGCGTTTGATTCATGGGATATGGACTTCTATATGGATTTGTTTGTCAATAAACTTAAACGAGACCCAACTAGTGTTGAATTATTTGACCTTGCTCAGAGCAACAGCGAGCACTCCCGCCATTGGTTCTTCAAGGTAAACTTCAATTTAAAACTTTGTTATTATTTTTTGTACATAATAAATGTATAACTTGTTAAATTAGTTCACTGTTTCTGTGTGAATTTATGAAATGTTGCTGCATGTTGTTGGTCTAAAGCATGATATCATATAAATATACTAATTTTATATTTATAGGGAAAGATAATATTAGATGGAAAGGAAATAGATGAATCTCTTATTGATATGGTGGCCTCCACTCAGAATTCATCTAACAAAAACAATGTCATCAAGTTTGGAGATAATAGCAGGTACTTTTTTCTCGTTCTATAAGTATTTATTTATCATCATCATATCAGTCGTAGAACGTCTTCAAGTACTGCGGTTGGAAGCGGCCTGCATCCATCTTGTAGGTGAATGTCCTACGCTGCGCTTGCCGGTCCGTTGTCTCCATTCGAGAACTTTGCGTCCCCATCAGCCATCCCGTTCTGCGCGCATATGGCCTGCCCATTGCCACTTCAGCGTGCTAATCCTTTATTATCTATGTCGGTGCCCCGAGTTCTTCTACGTATCTCCTCATTTCTGATTCGATCCCGTAGAAAAACCCAGAGCATAGCTCCATAACTCGCCGAGCGACTAAGCTTATTCATAAGGTAAAGGACCACGTCTCGATTCCATATGTCATCACTGGTAACACAAACACTGATTGAAGACTTTCATTGTCGTATTTATTACAACTTCCAAATATTCCTTCATTATAGATATTTTTGTAAACTTAAATTGGCCTCTGTTATATACTGTATGTACTTACATAATACTTGTTTATGCGTTGTTTACATCCTGGGTGGTTGAAACCAATGCATAAACACTCATAAATTATTAGGCCTCTGTTTTAATTAACACATTATTTTCATGCTTACAAAGGCCTTCAGGTAACGACAATTTAATTCATAATAAATATCCAACATTCACATTTAACAATTATCAGTTGAATCATGAATTAGTTTATTCAACATCCTTTGTAAATTTCCAGTGCCATAATAGGTTTCAAGCATAAGAAATTACGGCCTAGCAACGTACGAGCACCCTCTCAAGTGATTGAAGAAGAAACAGAATCTGACATAATATTCACTGCTGAGACTCACAACATGCCCACTGCTGTGGCGCCATTCAGTGGCGCCACCACCGGCACCGGGGGAAGAATCAGGGACGTGCAAGGAGTTGGAAGGGGAGGGTACACTGTAGCAGGCACTGCAGGTTATAGCGTGGGCAACTTGCATATACCTGGTATGTAAATATCCTTATAGCCATTAAGTGAACTACGTTATGTAATAACGATGGGTACCTATAGGAGTCTGACAAAATATTCACCGCATCGGAGGAAGGATCAGGGACGTGCAAGAAGTTGGGAGGCGGGGGTACACTGTAGCAGGCACTGCTATCTTAATTTCCTTATTATAGCGAGGAAGGTGTGGGTATAGGAGTCTGAGATAAAATCACCGCTGAGACTCACAACATGCCGTGCCGCTCAGTGGGGCTAACACCGACACCGGGGGAAAGATTAGGGACATGCAAGGAGTCGGGAGGGGAGGATACGCTCTAGATTAGGCACTGCTGGATACAGTGCTAGCACTTAGGGCACTGCTGGAAACAGTGCTAGCAGTCAAGTCAACTTGCGTATACCTGATTTGTAAATTTCCTCATTATAGTCATTCGCGAACTACGTTATGAGGATGGTATGGATATATTATGAGTTTGATATTCATAATATTCATCGCCGAGACTCACAACATGCGTAATACATGTTGCGCCGTTCAGTGGCGCCCCCACCGGCACTGGAAAAGGATTCGAGAGGCAAGAAGTCGGGATGGGAAGGGCTGGGCTCTAGCTGGCACTGTTGTTTACAGTGCTAGTAATTTGCTGATACCTGATGTCCTATATTTTTTAAATGTATTCCACACATTTAAGGGGTACTTGTTACCGATTGTCAGTGTACCTATTTGTTCAGCTCTTTCCCACCACTCTGTGACTATTACAGCAACCCAATGATATCCTTTGTTACACCCTCTTTTAGTGATGATGTGACCTGAAACGTGCAAGTGCGTATAGGTCTGCACTAATAGTGCGAATATCGTTATTAATTGTTTGAAATTCTCAGGTTATGACTTACCGTGGGAAACGAAAGGCTGGAACTATCCTAACAATTTCGCCTCTCCTCTTCAAATCATTATCGAGGCGAGCAACGGAGCTTCTGATTACGGAAACAAGTTTGGCGAACCTTTGATAACAGGTACCTGCTTTCAATCATGTTTTTAAGGTTCCGTAGAACAAGGAGCTCTTTTAGTTTCGCTTTGTCTGTCTGTCGTCGGCTTTGCGAAGAGACTAGAAGACTGTAATTTTGCAGGTTATGTTAAATAATCACGCCAAGATAATGATATGAAAGTATGCTGAAAAAAACAATTAATTTGGGGTACACCTCCCATACACGTAAGATGGGGTGAACTTATTTTCTTGATTTTCCCGTCATCAGGGTATGTATGTGTGTAGCTGTTGAGCATGACAATGCAGCCTAGACATGTGTCCTACCTTTCTAAAGTCTGTTGAACAAAACAATATAATATTCCGATTTCACTTTTACAAAAAAAATGCGATACGTCGAGTCAAAATATCGCGTGATTGTATAACTTTTTTTTTGATGTCACGAGTCTTTGTTATAAACTTTAATGCGTAAAACCAAAACATACGTTTCTTTATTTTTTAAATTATCCAAGTGACGGACGGAATAGAATTTTCACATCCTTATCTAATAAAGTAAAAACAATAGCAATTAAAACAGTGATAAACATTATGACGTAGTAACTTTGATAAAATATGCATAGTTTTAAACGAATTAACGGGATTGCGTTATTTTTTTCTAAATAAAGGCGGAGAAGATGAGAAGATATATATGTGCTAGGCATTTAGCGGTGGCCAGTGTCCCTGTGCTGTGCCAATACTGTGCTTTATAAATCATCTTTATGAGATGTAAAAGCTATTTTTCTTATTTATCGTGTAATCCCTTCAAACCTTATAGAGACCCGTCGCTCCATAAAGCGCGTCGGGGTTAAATTTTTCACTAACTAATCTGCAATACCCTATTTAATATATTTGTTTCTAAAATAGATATGTCTCCAAAATTGAATTATCGAAACTCCCTAACAAAAACTAGGTTAGGTTCTGGTTGTGTCTACACCAACGCACGAGCCGAGCGAGCACAGCGAGCGCGTGCCGCGGCAGCACCCGAACCAAATTATACTATCTGGTTAAATTTTGGTGATAGATCTATTTTTTTTAACCTATTCTGTCCCACTGCTGGGCAAAGGTCTCCCTCAAACTACTCCAACCATCCCTATCCCTCGCAGTCTCCCACCAATTTCTCCTTCGACAGATCTATTATTTTAGGAAATAATATATTAACTAGGTTCGTGATTATTTAGGTAGCAGATCTACCATTTCAGGGACAAATATATTTATTAGGTGATTGATACAATCATACTCTATTAAAATGTTTTCATCAGTGGTCTATACCAACTTTATGTAATTATTAACACATATTTAAACGGGTATTTATCGCGCTATTTACCTTTATTATTGCCCGACGTTTCGACAGGATTGCACCCATCGTGGTCCCGGGAAGACTGTCAGTCTTCCCGGGACCATATATGTGTTAATAATGTGTCGTGATCGCGAAAGTTTAAAAAAGACTATAACTTTATGTAACTCACGGTCAAGAGTCAGATTGTTCTTTTGCATGTTTTTGTGTCAGAAATTTTGTTAAACATATAAAATAACCTACATGGCATTTATTGTTGTTAACTGTTTGGCAAATTACTATTGTTATTTATTATTAGCGCTTTGTTTATAACTGACGTTGTTGTTACAGGTTTTGTTCAGTCGTACGGGCTGGAAAACGCTGACAACGAAAGAGAGGAATTCGTGAAACCGATTATGTTCAGCGGCGGAATCGGCTACATGCCTCATTCCATGATTAAGAAGAACAAGCCTGAGAAAGGTGAATTTACACAATGGATTCTGTTTTATACTTCCTAAAACTAATTATCACCGACATAGCCAAACGGATTAGCACGTTGAAGTGCGTATGCGTAGACGTGCACGTACCACTGAGTTGTAATGTATGGAACTGACATATGACGCGCACGTCTACGTTACGCAAGCGGTGTGTCCTGTCTCATACAGTTCCATACATTACATCTCAGTGGTACGTGCACGTCTACGCTTACGTCTACGCATACGCATCCGGTTTGCTCGAGCCTTTAAAGTTTATTTTCAAGTGCGTCAATGAAATCCTCTCCGTTGCGCTCCGTTCTGTCTGCGCAGACCCTTAATCTCATTATTACTTTCAGGGATGCTGATGGTTAAGGTGGGCGGCCCCGTGTACAGGATCGGAGTGGGCGGCGGCGCCGCGTCGTCGGTGGCGGTGCAGGGCGGGGACTCCCGCGACCACGCCCTTGACTTTGGAGCTGTGCAAAGAGGTACGAACATTCCACAATTACTATTACTATTATTGGACAAGGTACCCAATACTATGTCATCCTAGCACATACTTAAACCTTAAAAATTCTAAGTGATTACATCAGTATAGTATTATTAGTGATACCTGATTGTCAAACCCTTATGAAAATAAATACTTTTATTATATAATTATTATTATTTAATAAAAGTATTTATAAATTATTAATAATAATAATTATTATTATTTAGATTATGATGAATCAAATATTTGGATCACTCTGTGTGTGCTGAATTTTAATTACAATTAGCCATATGTGTCTCATTTCTAAGCAAACGCTTTCTTATTTCCTCTTATGTTTTTCGAGCCACCGTCAGTCGTATTCTCGTCTATTCTAAATATGAAGGACATATTGATATTGGCTTGCTGGATAGTATTGCTAAGCAAAAGCTACCCTACATCCCTCCATGCCCCAGTCGGTCTTCTAGTCCGTCTATTCTATATACATTATTGTTATTTGCTGACTTGCTGGACTTGTTTGAAACTCATTGGTCCGCAAAAGTCCAAGACACTGAACTGTAAGATGAGGCCGAAAGGGCAACTGCAGTACGACGATATCACCAAAATTATAAGTAAGTATAGGTATATTTTCTATAACGACGCAATATGTTTTGTCTTTTTTTGTAAACGTAACGTTCGTTTTCAGGCGACGCTGAAATGGGCAATCGCCTTAACCGCGTCGTCAGAGGTTGCCTGGAGGCAGATATCAATCCAGTTGAATGTAAGTCAATACGAAACAATGCTGTAAATTCAACGAAGCGCTATCTAGTCTCTGAAGAAGTGACTAATTAAATTATGTCTCTATTTTAGCTATCCACGATCAAGGTGCGGGCGGCAACGGGAACGTACTAAAGGAGCTAGTAGAACCAGAGGGTGGGGTTGTTTTCACCAAAGAGTTTCAGCTGGGAGACCCCACCATCACGACACTCGAGTTATGGGGAGCTGAGTATCAAGAGAATGACGCGTTGCTATGCTCTAAGGAAAACAGGTCAACTCTTGAAGGTGAGGCTATTTTCTACCTAGATGAATCATTTCATCATTTCGGCCGTAATACGTCCACAACTGAGCACAGGCCTCCCTCATGGATCTTCATGAGGGGTAGTTGCCATACTCACCACGCTTGGCAGGCGGGTTGGCGAGCGCAGTACGGATGTTGCTACACGGGAAGACGCTGCTGCCCATCTTCCGGAGGTATCCCTTAGCAGGCTCTTACTGCATCCACGGGCATGCAACGAGGGGTAACATTCTACTGCCGGCACCCCACGGCAAAATAAATAATAATAAATAAATTAAAAATATTAAAATTAAAATAATTATTTAATTTTTTTTTTAATTATTTTCCTAACGTTTCGACCGGATTGCACCTGGTCATGTTGCGGGAGGACTAAAGTTTCTGAAGGCGAATTGAGGGTAGTCGTGGATCCTACCATCAATTCACGGCGGTAGCTCCCAGAAACTTCAGTCCTCCCGCGACTATGACCAGGTGCAATCCGGTCGAAACATCGGGAAAATAATTAAAATAATTAAAAAAGGTACGCGATAAAATCCTGTATTATAAAAAGTAATAAGATGTAATACAATTCCTAACTAATATTATAAATGAGAATGAAATGAGTTTGATTGTTTATTACGCTTTTACATCTAAACGGTATGGCAACGGTAGGTGCTGGGCAAGCCTTAATCCATCTAACATTGGTGTCGATTCTGTCTTACACTTCCTAAAACTGATTATAATTACAGATATGACGTTTCTAAATTCGAGCTGTTCGCGTAAAATGGTTACTAAAAATATTTCTTCTGTTTTGGAACGGCACTAACCGAACAGCTTTGTAATCATTTTTGTTCGTTTTACGTCAATTTAATTAGTTTTAGCTAGTTAATGCACAGAATCGCCACCAATGTCCTAGGCACTGCAGCGTCCCGTACACAATGAATACCAGTTGCTGACGCCGCATAAATCATACAGAATTGATGTTACTAAATGGTCTGAATTTCTAATCGACGGAAAAGGAAGAGGTTTCTCTATTCTACCGTATATATTATTTAATAATTTATTTTAGATATCTGCAAGCGAGAACGGTGCCCAGTTTCGTTCGTCGGGGAGGTGACTGGCGATGGTTACATGAGTTTGGTGGAAGAACCTTACAATGACAAAGTTTTAGGCAGAGACGAGAGACTGAAGCCTGAAGTGAAATCAAAGCTTCCCTTTGACTTGCATTTGGAAGCAGTGTTAGGTAAGATTGTCGCCCCTACGGTTTTTGTATTTTAACTTTCTCTTGTCAAGTAACATTATTGAAATGGTTCGGAAACGGAGGTATCCCTTGGCAGATTCTAAGTACATCCACGGGTAAGAGAGGAGAGGCAACATTCTACTGCCGGCACCCCACGGCATTATCGTTAATATTTTCGATACATTTTATTTAGTCAAGCACTAAAGTGCATGTAAAATGTTTGATGAAATAATTATTCAACAAAATCATGCAAATTATCAATAAAAAAACCTTTTTCTTCACAAAATATTAAATAACAACAACAGGGCTGACATAATTAAGACGATAGATTATGAGACAGAACTAAAATAGACCTTTTAATCAAAAAAAATATTAGTAAAAAAACTATGCCTATGATGAGCAGTGTACCTGTCAACTGACGAAAAAACAAATTAATAAATGGAGCTGCCTGTTCACTGGAGCGGAGCGGAGAGAGTGGAAAAGACCAATAGATTTAGCATATAAACACCGCTCTGAAAGCTTTATGCAATTATATTGGTCAGCTCCATTCTCCGTTTCACTCCCGTAGAAAGGATAATTATAATGGATATATCAGACAGCCATCAAGCCCCAAAATAAGCAGAAGCGTGTTGTTGGTACCTTTTATTTTTTTTATTTTGATTATTGATAAAATACTTAAATATTTTTTTTGTATATACATACTTATTATTTACATTGAAAAATACCCAGAAACAGCCAAACAAAATTGCATAAACTATCTTGAATGTTGATGAACGTCTGTTTCAGGAAATATGCCAAGAAAGACCTTCGATTTAAAGCGAGGGAACAGGAAGAAGCTACCGCTTGATCTACCCAAGGATATCACCGTCATGTCGGCTTTAGATAGGGTTTTGAGGTTGGTCAATGTAGCCAGCAAGAGATACCTGACCAACAAGGTAGGTTCAGCCATAGTAATGACTTGTTTTGTAGAAATTAAGAAAATTGATTCATTGATCCACTTTATGACTCAGAAAAATAATAAATTCAAAAAATTATAAAATATTATCTGAATAAAACTGTTGTGTCCGATTTGTGCCGTTTTAGCTCTATATTCATAATTTCAGCTGTAAAACGTTTACTGCTGAACACAGGCCTCCCTCATGGATCTCCATGAGGGGTAGTTGCCATACTCACCACGCTTGGCAGGCGGGTTGGTGAGGCAGTATGGAATGTTGATACACGGAAAGACGCTGCTGCCCATCTTCCGGAGGTATCCCTTAGCAAGCTCTTACTGCATCCATGGGCATGAGAGGAGGGGTAACATTCTACTGCCGGCACCTCACGGCAGCTTATATCGCCTTAACGTTATTAATTATTGTATGGAATTTAATTTTTTGGCCTAAATTCACGTGTCTTATTCTTTTTCCAGGTGGATCGATGCGTCACTGGATTGGTAGCCCAACAGCAGTGCGTAGGTCCATTGCACACGCCGCTGGCCGACTGCGCCGTCATAGCCCTCGGCTACAGCGACCTCGTTGGGTCGGCCACTTCCATCGGCACTCAAAACATTAAGGGTCTGTTGGACCCCGCTGCTGGCGCTCGCTTGTCTCTTGGAGAAGCGTTGACTAACTTGGTATGTTTTCAGATTTACTCTACTTGTCTCGTCATTTAGTCGTATGACAAAAATCATACAGGGTTTGGTTGATCCTTGAAGTCTTAAGCAATATGCATTCTTGCTAATGACAATTTTGTTTAACGACAATTTAAAAACGCGTCCAGATTTTTATCGAAAAATACTGTTTTTCTAAAATGTTAAATTACCAGATTATTCTGACTTCTTCGAACTTTAAAAAATACCAAATTGGTCTAGTATTTCCCATTAGGGTAGAACCGTGTACCAATAGTACACGTTGGAATTCTCATTATTTTCAGAGTTTAGTGGTACAAGATGGGAAACCTTAATTCCTGATAAGTTGTAGATTGAGTTGCTAGAATAGTATATACTATACTTGTTTGACGCAAATCGTCACTATATTATGGTATATTTTGTTAACTGATATGATTAACTGCTTTAGGTGTTTGCCGGCATATCAGACCTGGAAGACGTGAAATGTTCCGGCAACTGGATGTGGGGAGGCAAGACGGGCGTGGAAGGCGGCACCCTTGTCGTGGCCTGCCAGGCTCTCACTAGCGCTATGAGCACGCTCGGCGTAGCCATCGACGGAGGGAAGGACTCGCTGTCTATGTGTGCCCAGATCGACGGCCAGAAAGGTAGGTTTTGCACTGACTCATCAGATCAGAGGACGTAGCATGTAGGGAGGCAAGACGGGCGTGGAAGGCGGCACCCTTGTGGCCTGCCAGGCTCTCACTAGCGCTATGAGCACGCTCGGCGTAGCCATCGACGGAGGGAAGGACTCGCTGTCTATGTGTGCCCAGATCGACGGCCAGAAAGGTAGGTTTTGCACTGACTCATCAGATCAGAGGACGTAGCATGTAGGGAGGCAAGACGGGCGTGGAAGGCGGCACACTTGTGGCCTGCCAGGCTCTCACTAGCGCTATGAGCACGCTCGGCGTAGCCATCGACGGAGGGAAGGACTCGCTGTCTATGTGTGCCCAGATCGACAGCCAGAGAGGTAGGTTTTGCACTGACTCATCAGATCAGAGGACGTAGCATGTAGGGAGGCAAGACGGGCGTGGAAGGGGGCACCCTTGTCGTGGCCTGCTAAACTAGCGCTATGAGCACGATCGGCGTAGCCTTCGACGAAGGGAAGGACTCGCTGTCTAAGTGTGCGCAGATCGACGGCCAGAAAGGTAGGTTTTGCACTGACTCATCAGATCAGAGGACGTAAAATGCTCCGGCAACTGGATGTGGGAAGGCAAGATGGGCGTGGAAGTAGGCACTCTTGTCGAGGCCTGCTAGGCGCTTTTAAGCGCTATGAGCATGCTAGGCGTAGCCGAGGCGGCGTCGGCGGCGGCGTAGCGATGGAGGAAAAGACTCGTTTTCCATGTGTGCGCAGATCGATGGCCAGAGAGGTAAGCTTTACACTGATTCATATGATGTAACTATAAACGGTTTACGAATTCGCTATTTACTCTTTTTTCCTAACAAGTTTTCAGTTATTCGTGACTGTCTGAAATCGACACGCATCACCTAGCAGCTTCAGCACTGTAAAAATATAGAATAATTTATATATTAATATAGCAGAAAACAAAGTCGCCCAAAATAGTTACTGTAGTAGTTAGTATACTATTTTGGAATTCTACCTTTATGGGTACTAGTAGTACCCATAAAGGTAGAATTCCACCCAGATCTACCTTTATGGGTACTAGTAGTACCCATAAAGGTAGAATTCCACCAGTGTGCGGCACTGTGCGACACAAATGTTTGAATGTCATTTTGGTGTTCTCTAGCATTCAAACATTCGTGCCGCACAGTGCCGCAAACTGGTAGAATTCTACATTTAATTGCAGGCCTTTTAAGGGTGATACAGTATACTATTTTGGTCCGTGAAAAAAAGTAAAAAATATTTGATCATAAACTAGTTTCTAATGAGCAATATTTAATGTAAAAAATAATTTAACGTTTCAGTGAAATCGCCCGGTACACTGGTGGTATCGACCTACGCTCCGTGCCCCGATATTACAGTCAAGGTCGACCCAGTTCTGAAAGAAGAGGGGTCTGCTTTAGTATACGTACGCGTTTCTCCAGGCAAATACAGGTACGATTTGATATTCACTGTTTAATTAAGAACATAATAGAAGGAAACGTGGTAGGAAGAAGAGGAAGACCAAGGATTAGTTATTACCAGTTGAAAGTGGTCAAGGAGGCTAAATGGAAAGGGTTGCATCAGTTGGACCGACCAAACTGAAACTCATAAATAATAATGCTGGACAAATCACACAGCATCATCTAGCCCCAAGCTAAGCAGAGCTTGTGTTATGGGTACTAGATGACTGATATACCTAAAATATTCTTAGTTGATATACTTATAAATGAGAGGTCTGTTAGTTAAAAAACGGCCACGCCTTCGATCCGCCATCCTGAATAGGTACATTGTATTCAGAATAGCCAGGATTCTGAGTTTTGTGGATAGGTCTATGTAACGTAATACAGAAACGAACGCAAAACGCCAACGCGTTGGTACGACGCGTGAAAACTTTTTACAATGACCATTTATTTATATATTTTTTTTCTATTAATGACAAGACCCGTGACCACGAGTGCTGCAATGGTTTTTTAATCCATTGGAAATATTGTTTTTTTTTTCTTAGGCTGGGCGGATCTGCCTTAGCGCAGTGCTACAAACAACTCGGCGATGTCACACCTGATCTAGACAACCCTGAGGAGCTCAAGAGGCTATTCAAAGTCACTCAGAAACTACTCAAAGGTAACCTACTTTCTTATCATTTAGTAAGTATCAATGAAATTGTTTTTGAATATTAAGTTTTAGCTGTCCCGGTGTCTCCAATCGAATCATCAAATTTTTTATCCACTCCCTGAAATCCATTTGCGCTGAAATTTAGCATTTGCCTTTAGTTGCAATTATTTCAAAATGGAAGCCACAACAAGAGGGTTGGTGGAGAATATAAAGTCAAACCCCATATGTATTAAGCGAGGGATTTAAAAGCTATATAATAAGTTGTGTTACTTAGAAATGCTTTTGGCTTAATGTCTTGATATATTATATTTTTTATCTAATAGAAGTTGGAATTTACAGAAAGGAAGCTACTCGCCGGTCACGATATAAGTGAAGGTGGTTTCGTAACCACAATCCTGGAAATGGGCATCGCTGGCGTCCGCGGTCTCAACGTTAACTTCAGCATTGATGCGGCGTCGGCGATCGAAGCTCTCTTCAACGAGGAACTGGGAATAGTGCTCGAAGTGCCTGCGAGCAATTTGAATTATGTGCTTGCGGAGTATAAGAAGAATGGCGTGTTTGCGATGAATATCGGATCCACTGGGAAATATGGAATGGATGCCTCAGTAAGTTTCAATATTTACATACATATAATCTCCCGTAGGGGTAAGCAGAGACCACTTCTTTCCACTTGCTACGATCCTTACATACTTGTTTCGCTTCGTCCACTTTCATTATTTCCTTCATACATGCTCTTCGGTTTAGGGTACTCTTGACCTGGCCTTTTTTCAAGATGTCCCTGATATACACTGATTAAATTCGGTTAAAGAAATAAATAATGCTGGACAATTCACACAGCATCATCTAGTCCCAAGGTAAGCAGAGCTTGTGTTATGGGTACTAGATGACTGACATACATAATATATTCATTATACTACATAGATAGATATTTTTTATTATATACCTATAGAAAAACACCTAGAATGAATGAATGAATGAATGAATGAATGATTATAACTTTATTGTACACCATAAAATAAATAACAGTAGAAGATAAGATACTTAACTAAATGCACAATGGGCGGCCTTATCGCTAAAAGTGATTTCTTCCAGGCAACCTTTGGATGGACAGGATTGTGAGAACTATAGAAGACAGTGGCGTACTAATAAGATACAGATTAAAATAAATAAAGTAACAATAAATTAAATGAACTATTCAATACCCAAAAACAATAAAATATATAAATATAGTTGACGAATACATAAAGTGAATAAAATAAATATAATACGTAAATAACATGAGCTAAGGTGAATCCAAATAAAATGGAACACCCTGAACAAATATCTGTAGATCATACAGACAATTGTTCCGAGGCGGGAATCGAACCCACAACCTCTTGCGTCGCAGGCGGACCTACGCCCGCTGCACCACAGAGGTCGTCTAAAGAAATGAAGAATACATCATAAAATCATCATCATCCATAGCCCTATTTCACTCGCTGCTGAGGTATAGGCTTTTCTATGTTTGTGCCATCCACCGTGGTCCTTTCTTGTCATATCCATTGACGCCCCGTGACGTGCGCCGTCGACGCAACTTGCCACCGATACAAGTAGTTAAATCAAATTAAACTTGAATCCCTGTTGAGTACTGAAGCCGAGGGGTGCCGGCAGTAGGATGTTGCCTTTCCTCTCGTGCCCGTGGATGCAGTGAGAATCTGGCGGAAGATGAGCATCATACAATACAGGGGAATTTCGGGGTCGTGATCCCAACCATTTTTTTCTGACTCAGTAAGCGATTGCGATGTTACCTGTATGTATTTCAATTGAAACAGAGATGGTTCGTTATTTAAGTATTTTAATGAAAAAACGTTTAGTAACTTAAAATGCGTGGTCACCCTACTTTTCCAATTACAACTAAGCCTGTATTACCACAGAATAGTAATGTATACAGTAGTTTGACTCGGCCGTATTTTTGAAATAAAAACCTACAGCCGCGCGGTACGTAAACATGCGATAGGGCTGCCCGCCTCCAGCATTTTAATTAAATTTGCCTACTTTGTGTTTCCATTTAGTTTTGTGATTGTAAATATACTTTTTTTATATAAACAAATATAATACTTTGTGAATTGAATAGATAAATTGAAAATATAGTGTACGCAGAAGTACTATAAAATAACATAGTTATGAATTATTAGAATAACCTACAATCTAAATGATATAAGATTATAAGACCCAGTACTTTTACCTAATGTTTTAAAGTTCCACTCTTACTGATGAAAGCGTGATGTAGGTACCTACCTACCTAAAATTACGCTTAACGTAGGTATTATTTAAAAATATTATATTTTCACCTTCTACGTAAACGAAGTCGTGGGTAAGAGTTAGCGTCAGCCCATAGAAACTATTCCACGCGGACGAAGTCGCGGGCAGAAGCTAGTTAATAATAAATAAAATACCACGTCTTTACTTTGAATTATACAAACTAACAAAACGAAACACACATGCCCCGAGGTTTTTACACAAGCGTACCTACCGTATCATGAACCGCATATATGTAACTACCTATTTCACTCGTGTCAATCACTTTCCATTACTCTATTAACTTTATTTAAGAATCCAGACATCTTTTTTTCGGGAGATAAAAGGAAATACTTGTCCATTAAAAAGACACACATTATGTACCTACCTACTGGGTAGTAAGTAAAATTATTTTATAGTCTTAGCTTTCAGAGTTTCCAAGTAATCTAAAAAAAGTTATCTCTGGATGCGTTCTTGAAGATTTCATGCAACCAAAAACAGCACAATATATCCTACTCGACATATTAAATACGTAGGTAGGTACTTGAACTTATTTTTTGTGAAAAAATCGCGCGGTTATTGTTAAAAAAACAACACACCTCCGTTCGTCACTGCGGCACAGTCGCGACTGTTTAGGTACCGAGCGGAGACCGAGATCGAGGCGCGTAGGTATAGCTCGCGCTTCGTCCGTTTGTATGAAGTCGGAACACTGTATAAACTGTGGTATTACATTACACGGTATTCAGGACGGTATTTAGGACCCATACCCTAACTAAGAGTTAGAGCGTAAGGGACCCTAACTAGGGCGACCGGTCGGACCCGGCAAGCCTTGCTCCCTAATCGCCCTAACTACCGGGCCCTGAATACCGTGTAGTGTAATACAGGCTTAAAACAAACTGTCAACAAACAACAGTAGGGTGGGTGACCATGCTCTCAAATCATCCCAGTTTTTTTTTACATTTACGTTTTTTTTTGCTGTACTGACTAATATAAGTCGCAGGAATACTGTTAGTCCTAACCTATCGTGATCCTTAGGAGAAAGTTCTTTAAATGCTTCTTTCTTGCTCTACGTCCTCTAAATCACCCTGTATAATCAACATCTTAATTCTCCCAACAGGTGGTCATCGTTCTCAACGAGCAAAAACTTGTGGACACAAAACTTATCAATATATTCAGGATGTGGGAAGAAACTAGTTACAGGCTCGAGTGCCTCCAAGCGAACACGGAATGCGTTGAGCAGGAATGGAGAGGTAATTACATTAAACGACTCCTCCAACGCCAGATACAATAATGAACAAACAAAACCAGCGAGTGAGGTTTCCCTGTCCCGAGATTTCTTTGAGCAGAGGAAATTTAATCGCCTTATTTCCGTAATTATTAATAACACATAGTTTTGTTTTGTACATTTTGAAGAAAATGTTCTGTAATGCATGAAATGCCGTGGGGTGCCGGCAGTAGAATGTTACCCCTCCACTCATACCCGTGGATGCAGTAAGAGCCTGCTAAGGGATACCTCCGGAAGATGTGCAGCAGCGTCTTTCCGTGTATCAAAATCCCGTACTGCACTCGTCAATCCGCCTGCCAAGCGTGGTGAGAATGGCAACTACCTCTCATGGAGATGAGGGAGGCCTGTGTTCAGTAGTGGACGTTTTACGGCTGAAATGATGATGATTGCTATGCTACGAGTATCAACATATTGCATTGCCTATAATAGATGCTCATCATCATCGTCATCATTTTCAGCCCGTGTCAACCCACTGCTTGGTGTAAGCCTCCTCCATTCCTTGCCACTTCTTCTGGTGCTGGGCCGATAGCATCCAGGTTTTGCTGGCGGCCTTAACGATGTCATCCACCCATCTAGATGCTCATATGTGTGATAATTATTGCCAGGACTTGAAAAGCGCAAGGGCGTGGAGTACAGCGTTTCATTCGACCCTTCGGCGGCTGTTGTCAAGACCAAGTCCATCAAAGTAGCAGTGCTTCGCGAAGAAGGTAAAATCTTGAACAAATTAAATACATTTCGCTGGATATATACTTCACAAAAAAATCCCTAAAGCATGCACAGCTTTCACGGCACACTTTTGGGATTGCTTTGTGAGTTGGTGCCGGCAGTAGAATGTTGCCTCTCCGCTCTTGCCCGTAAATGCCGTACGAATCTGCAAGGGATACCTCCGGAAGATAGGCAGCAGCGTCTTTCCGTGTAGGTATTTACATCGCCTGCCAAGCGTGGCGAGTATGTCAGCAACCCCCTCATGATCTTATCCATGAGGGAGACCTAAGCCCACCAGTGGACGTGGACAGCACGGCTGGGATAAAGTATACAGAGCTCCTGTTATTGGAACCAGATTACAACGGATACAATATATTTCGTAATGCTTCTCACGCAGCACAAGAGCGTCAGCGATGGCGTGATAAAGAAGTTGATACTTCAAGCTGCTTAGATAGATAGTCTTTTTTAAACTGTCGCGATCACAACACATACATATGTATAACAGGGTATTTATGCATGGTCCCGGGAAGACTCAAGACTTGAGTCTTCCCGGGACCATGCTTGGTGCAATCCAAGCGAAACGTCGGGTAATAGTAAAGGTAATTTACGCGATAAATACCCGGTTATATGTATGTTAATAATAGATAGATAGTGTAGCACCCTGCACAATCTTGCTAATGTTACAAATAGTTTGTTATTTTTATAGTGTTTAACCACACTTTGGTAGAACATTTAAAAAAAAAATGGATAACCTTATCAAAAAATTTACGATGGGATTCGAACCCACGTCCGTCAAATCGATACTTGACGCTTTCTTAAGCCGGAAGTGATTTGACCGCTAAGCTACAGAACCCATGTCGGGACCCGCTGAAATTCTTGATAAGATGATGTCGGTTTGAGCAACCGAAGAGCGCCGTGGCAATAGTAGAACGTTACAAATGTTTTTACCATACGACACCATTCCACCATTGTTAGTCTAAGCTTATAAAAACATTTTACCTTGATGTTACCTAGTCTTCCATTAAAGACAGAACTATACAAATCACAGATTACTGTGAGAATTTATTAATTGAAAGGAAGTTAATAATATTAATTATTAACTTCCTTTCAATTAATTAATTCTTGGTACTTCATTACACAACTACCTAATAAACAAACAGGGTATTTTTTTGTTAATTTGCCAAAATAGAAAGGGAACAATATTTTCTGTCGCCTGCTTTTAGATTTGTCACTATTCTGCAATAGCCTATTTATTATATATGTCTGTCCCTAAATCATGTGAATCACCAAGTAAGACTAAAACCTTCACACAAAACTAGGTAAGTTCTGGTTGTATCGCAACAACGCACGAGCCGAGCGAGCCGCGAGCGTCGTGCGGCGGCGGTCGGCGACGCCAGAACCAAATTCTACTTGGTGATTTAGGTGGCAGATCTAGAATTTTAAGAACAACAATCAACATCATTTCAGCCGTAAAACGTCTACTACTGAACACAGGCCTCCCTCATGGATCTCCATGAGGGGGTAGTTGCCATACTCACCTCGCTTGGCAGGCGGGTTAGCGAGCGCAGTTCGGGATGTTGATACACGGAAAGACGCTGCTGCCCATCTTCCGGAGGTATCCCTTAGCAGGCTCTTACTGCATCCACGGGCATGAGAGGAGGGGTAAAATTCTACTGCCGGCACCCCATGGGGAACAAATATTTACTTATTTTATATTAATAAATATTTACTATTAATAGATTTATTAGGTAATTGATGAAATCATACCCAAATAGAAACGCGCATGATAACAAAAAGACCCGCGACAGTGCCGTTCTGACAAATATTTGTCACACGACGGAAATCGAATCGGCCCCTTTTGCATACCAGCCGGTAGACCAACTACGCCACGGAGGTCATTCTTGTTCGATTTCATGTAAAATGGAATATCTATTGATTCAATTGAACGTTGCAGGAACCAATGGCGACAGAGAGATGATTGCATCACTGATGATGGCTAATTTCGACGTCTTCGATGTGACCATGAGCGATTTGCAAAACAAGAAGATCACGTTAGACGCATTTCAAGGGCTGGTGTTCCCGGGAGGTTTCAGTTATGCTGGTTAGTACCTGAATTGAATCATGTCGTTAACACCGGTCTATACCTCTATTTTATTAATATACCGTTCGAATTTAATATATTATTCTCTCGTGACCAATTGGTATTAGGCACCGACAACTGATTGCATGAGCACATTTCAAACATTGCCCAATAGTAGCATGTTATGTACCTACAGACAGCGTTATAGATAAGTATCCATCTTGCCCAAGACACCCAGCTTCGAATCCCTACGGCGCCGGGTGCGGCCGGGGGTTACTTTAATGCCCACTGCACATACTCGTACGGCAGTCCATGATTCATTACAGCGATTTGTTGTTTTTTTTACAACAATCTACAAATTGTAGATTGTTGAAACCAGATTGTCCTTATGTGGAATAAAGGATTGTAGGTGAACGTCAATTATTATCCTTATAATGAATGTTCACCTACAATAAAACTTTTTGTGAAAGGTTCATCCGGGGAAGTACTACCACCAAACCTATTTCTGCCGCCAAGCAGTAATGTCTTCATTGCTGTTGTTCCGGTTTGAAGCGTAAGCGGGCCGATGAAATTACGGGCACATGAGACCTTACAACTCTGTCTCAGGGTGACGGGCACAGTGCAGCGTTGGTCACGTGCTTAGTGAACGCGATCACCGCGGCATTGCAATTGTTATAGGTAGAGGTTACCGCTTAACATCAAGTGGGCCTTCGGCTTGTCTCGACGTTTAGTATAAAAAAAACAATCCTTTATTCCACATCACAAGTCGGCATGGCATGTGCTCCTCATCCACTATTTTCTAGGGTCACTCCTGACCTGCGGTCTCTCGACGCTCACTCCCATCCCTGTCATACCAACTTTCACACTATTAACTTATGTTTTCGTGTAATTTACATGTACCACTTACTTTTAGGTTATATTCATATAATAAAATGTATTAGCCTAACCTTAATTCCTTTTTTACAGATACGCTAGGATCAGCCAAAGGCTGGGCAGCGGGTATCATGTTCTCGGATTCGCTGGCGTCACAGTTCGCCCACTTCAAGAACCGCGAGGATACGTTCTCCCTCGGCGTTTGCAACGGCTGTCAGCTGATGGCGTTGCTCGGATGGGTCGACCCGGACAGTAGTGCGAGAGGAGCTAGTAGAACCCAGGTCTTCCTGGACCATAACCAATCTGAGAGGTAAGCACAAATAACTTTCCAGAGAGATGACTGAGCTCCGCGAGGATACCTACGTTCTCTCTCTGCGTTTGCAACGGCTGTCAGCTGATGGCACTGCTCGTATGGGTCGACCCGGACAGCAGTGCGAGAGGGGCTAGTTGCTAGTACGACCCAGGCCTTCTTAGATCATAACCAATCTAAGAGGTAAGCACAAATAACTTATCTGAGAGGTAGCTTGGACACTTTCTCGACGAGAGTTCGTGTGTTGAGTATTTGTATGTTTTAAGACTTTCAATACTGTAGTATTGAAAAACAAATTTAACAACAAACGCCGAACTTTAGTACCATATTTCTATTTATTCCTCAAAAAGGAAAGTTTTTATTGTATCTGTGTGTTTTTATTTAAAATAAATAAATGCGTCTGTATTGATAATTCCTTTTTCCCCCCTCAGGTTCGAATGCCGCTGGAGCGCTGTCAAAATCTCCGAGCGCGCATCTCCAATCTGGTTCAACGGAATGGGCGGTAGCGTGCTCGGCGTCTGGGTGGCGCACGGCGAAGGCCGATTCACGGTGTCTGAGCCGCATCTACTGGACCAGCTGAAGAGAAATAACCAACTGGCGTTGCAGTATGTCGATGACGATGGTGCTCCCACTGAAGTGTACCCCATGAACCCTAATGGCAGTCCAGGTAAAACATACAAAGAAGAGAATTATGGTTACTCTTCATGTATTCATGTGTAACTTTTTGATTTTCTTTAATTAATGCTCGGTGAAATACTTATTTTAACATAATGACTGTTTCACTTCTTTCATGCAATAAATAAACAAACTGCATTGTGAAAACATAACAGAACCCTAAGTTATTCACATTTCGAGTCAGGTTTTTTAATTAACCTGTTCCATTTGCCGTAAGGTGCCGGCATTAGAATGTTGCCTCTCCTCTTTTGCCCGTGGGTGCAGTAAGAATTTGCTCTGCTTCGGAAGATGGGCAGCAGCGTCTCCGTGTATCAAAATCCCATATTGCGCTCTCCAACCTGCCTGCCAAGCGTGGCGAGATTGGCAATAATCCCCTCATGATCTTGGAGATGATGAGGGAGGCCTACGTCCAGCAGTGGACGTGAACAGCGGTCCTACGGCTGCACTGATGATAAACCTGTTGCATACTACTGCTACCAAAATCACCTCATACTCTCTAAAAGGTGTCTAGTTTGATTAGCTAACATAAATGTTTTGTTGAACAGAGGGTCTGGCTGGTGTGACGTCACGCGACGGGCGTCACATAGCGATGATGCCGCATCCGGAGCGTTGCGTGCTTCGCTGGCAGTGCCCCGTGCCCGTTCCCGCGCCCGCTTCCGCGAACCCCGCGAGCCAAACGTCTCCCTGGCAGAGACTCTTCCAGAATGCTTACTTGTGGGCTTCAAAGCAATAAAATCCATTCTGAAATTTAATTAAAATTAATCATAGCTAAGGAAACTTCTGATAGTCTTCTTCATAAAATAAATTAAATCACCTTTTACTGACATCTTTATTAAATACTAGCTGACCCGGTGCCCACTTTGTTGGGCGGTAGTTTATAGCATATGAATATGACACTCACAAATACTGTGGCTTTCTATTAGTAAAATAATTTTGAAAATCGGTTCAGTAGTTCCAGACATTACACCCTATAACCTCAAACTTTACCTCTTTATAATATTAGTATAGACTAGCCGCACCACGCAGTTTCACACGCGTAGTTCCTGTTCCCGTGGGAATACGGGGATAAAATATAGCCTACGTTACTCAGGGATAATGTAGTGTTCTAATGATGAAGGAACTTGAACCTTTCCTCTTTATTATAAGTGTTTTCTGTGTATGTAAATTATGGAGAAGATTGTTATGAATAAGACCAAACTGAATCAATTTCCGTCATTATTTTCATGTATTATGGTCTGGTTATATCAATTTATTTAGTTTTGTTTTAAATATTCCAGTAATTATTATAATTCATTCCAATAATGTGATAATCTCTATAACTGTGCATAATTTTAAAGCATTTATAAGTTTTTATAAGCAATTAGATGAAAGTGCCATTAAATTGTAGTGCTGTTAAAAAAAAAAAACTAAGACATACTAAGAGCAATTAAAATGTATTTTTATGTGTATTTTTCTTCTGTTATCAAAATTGTGTTTAAATCAAATATTTTTATAATACTTTTTACATAGTATAAATATTATTTTGTAGTTAATAAAATATAATGTTATAAAAATATAACCATGATTTATTTCATTTTATTGAAACAATATAATTAAAAATATGTATTATTCATATATTTGTGCAATTTAGAGCAACATTTGTTCTTTTCATATATTCATCATCATGATTTCTCGCAGAGAGCGGCCTATGCCTTTTCTATTTATTGAATCCAATGCATCAGTCAAGTCAAAGTACCAATTCTGTTGGTTCACATTATCATCAAATTTTTCCATCATTCTCAATGCCATAGTGGCCATAGTCCTGTTGTTGTTTTCAATATCTTCAATATCACATTCACGCACACGCAATCTCCTGCCTAGTTCTCTCCAAGATGTGCCTATTTGTTCTACAACAGTTCTGATCATTCTGTCTTTTTTTCTCTGGCTTATGTTGGATGGGCTTGGACAGGTGGTTTGAGGTACAGATGACCATGTCATATTGTTTTCTCTTTCAGCAACTGTGAACAAATTAGGTTAAATATTATTACAGATGTCAAGCGATGATAAGCATAGTTAGCTAGGTAGGCAACTATGAATTTATTTAATAAGAACTACTGGATGTATTGTTCTGACAATATGGTACCATTACATTCTAATCTTTAAATAGTATTAGTTTGATGTAACTACTTGTAATACTTACTATAATAATTTCCGCACTCTCTTGGAATATGATAATCTTCATATTTATTAATTTTTGAAAGTAACTCATGGCTGTTGATATTTCTGGCAATGACCTTTAGAGGTTCAACTTGATCTTCTGATAACAGACCCCTCAATTCCAGGATAATCAACAGTTGTCCGATGGTGGTGATTTTTTCAAACCTTCGAACTGAGTTTATGTCTTCTCTGAATACGTCCTTCAATGAATGAAGATGATCTCTATGGCTATCACTTGACACAAAACTACGAATAACTTGATATTTCAACTCGGAGAAATCAGACTTTAAAGTCATTTTGCCTTGTCATTTGGTCACCACTCGTTTTTATTTTAATGGGGAATAGAGCCAGCCAATGTTATTAAAAATCCCCTAGCAAAACCAACGCAGTTTATTTTCTTTGTTTCTTCTTCTTTTTTTGTGGCTTTTGTGTTTGGTTTTACACAATTCTGCCAGTGTCAAGTATATTAATCTTTAGAAAAGTCGAAATTAGTGGTTACAGATAACAAAATGGAGAATAAATTTAGAAAATTACCTTTTGAATTGACCAATGATTTAGTAGTGCTCTGCTGACAAAGTTTCTTTTCAGGTTATGTTTAAGAGACAAGTCATACAAAAATGGTTCAACAGTCTCTGCCACATCCCTTTGCGCATTACGACCGCCACAGATAAAATATATTTAAGATAGGTCACGTTAGGTACAGTTTCATGGATAAGTTGTTACGATGTTCGGCTACGGTTTGCCAAAGTCTCTTAGTCAAGGCTGGATGTCTGGACTTGGAAAAATTGTCAAATTAACTTGCCCGGGCGAAGCCGGGTAATAATCTTTGGTAATAACCTTCAACCAACTCCAATCGTAGCTGTGGGGTGCCGGCAGTAGAATATTACCCCTCCTCTCCTACCCGTGGATGCAGTAAGAGCCTGCTAAGGGACACCTCCAAAAGATGGGCAGCAGCGTCTTTCCGTATATCAACATCCCGTACTGCGCTCACCAACCCGCCTGCCAAACGTGGTGAGTATGGCAACTACTCCTCATGGAGATCCATGAGGGAGGCCTAAGTTCAGTAGTGGACGTTAACGGCTGAAATGATGATGATGAATAACCTTCATAATTTACCTTGTAAATTATGAAGGTTATTATTATTACCAAAGCAGATATTTTGCTCATTTATTTTGTAACTATGTATGTAGGTAGGTACCTAGATAGCTCTCGTCGTCATGGGTCATTGTAATGAGCAATCCTCTTGTAATCTTCTATTATTATTTGCTCATTATCTCATAAGTACCTAAGTAATGTTTATTGATGCTTTGACCCTATTATCAAGAGTTTGGTCCATTCCTCACGAGGGCGTGAAGTAGAATGATCAATTGTTAAAATTTTACCTATAAAATGAATAGATTAATTAATCGTGGTTTATTGAATAGCAAATATTTCTTTACTTTAGAGAAATGTGTTTCCAAACAAATAAATTACTTGAAGGGATCAAGGTGTTTGACGAGTCAAAGCTCGAAACCGGAGACTTTTTTCTCTGAGAAGGTGGACTTCCCAAGCAGACATATTGGGCCCAGAGATCAGGATATAGTGACGATGTTAGATTCACTGGGGTATAAGGTAAGTTCACCGTCATCATCTTCATAATTTCAGCCCGTTTCCACCCACTGAGTATAGGCCTCCTCTTTGATGCGCCATTCTTTCCGGTCCCTAAGACAAATCGCTAGGGACAGGAAAGTTCAGCATACGTGACTAATTATACTTCATCATCATCATCGCAGCCGTAGGACGTTCACAGCTGGACAAATGCCTATGGATCTCCAAGTACTGATCGTGAGGTTATTGCCATACTCACCATTACGACGCTTGACAGGCGGGTTGGCGAACGCTATATGTTGGTGCAAGAAATACTTTTACTGCATTCACGGGTAAGAGAGGAGAGGCAACATTCCACTGTCGGCACTCCGCGGCATTATACTTACCCCATTGCATATTGCCGATTTTATGATCATCATTTCAGCCATAAAACGTCCACTGATGACAACCGGCCTCCCTCATGGATCTCCATGAGGGGTAGTTTGCCATACTCACCACGCTTGGCAGGCGGGTTGGTGAGCGCAGTATGGGATGTTGATACACGGATAGACGCTGCTGCCCATCTTCCGGAGGTATCCCTTAGCAGGCTCTTACTGCATCCACGGGTAGGAGAGGAGGGGTAACATTCTACTGCCGGCACCCCACGGCATTAATTAATTTCATCATTTCGGCCGTAATAGTCCACTACTGAACACAGGCCTCCCTCACGGATCTCCATGAGGGGTAGTTGCCATACTCACCACGCTTGGCAGGCGGGTTGGTGAGCGCAGTATGGGATGTTGATACACGGATAGACGCTGCTGCCCATCTTCCGGAGGTATCCCTTAGCAGGCTCTTACTGCATCCACGGGTAGGAGAGGAGGGGTAACATTCTACTGCCGGCACCCCACGGCATTAATTAATTTCATCATTTCGGCCGTAATAGTCCACTACTGAACACAGGCCTCCCTCACGGATCTCCATGAGGGGTAGTTGCCATACTCACCATGCTTGGCAGGCGGGTTGGCGAGCGCAGTACGGGATGTTGATACACGTAAAGATGCTGCTGCCCATCTTCCGGAGGTATCCCTTAGCAGGCTCTTACTGCATCCACGGGCATGAGAGGAGGGGTAACATTCTACTGCCGGCAACGCCGTGGCATTATACTTACTCCATTGCATATTGCCTACCTATTAATAGAAGAAAATACATTTATTTTTGCCACCCACACAACACATACAAATTATGTAAGAAAGCATAAAATAATCAAATTAGGTGCACTATGCTGTAAAAGTTTTAACTTATCAACATGCTGCGTGGGGCCAAAAAATGGACTCTTATCTCAGTATTACCAGTATTACCGCAATCACATAGCAATTAGCACAGATAATATAATACAGTATTAGTTACGTAGGATAATACCTAGTGTTCTGTGATTAGTAAGTACTTAGATTAGGCAGCAAACTTCAACGTTACACTCCCTACTTCGGTACCAACTTCTATCTATTGCATTTTTGTTTTCAGAGCTTAGACCAACTGACAAACGATGCAGTTCCCAAAAAAATACAGTTTGAAGGTCTCATGGACATTAATGAACCACTCAGTGAGTACCTAGAACATTAATCTTTTGCAAAATACTTGACAAGAGTAATAGAGTACCTATAAAATGACTAAATATAATAATGGACATTTAAAAAAAATAAAAACCTGATTTATTTAACACTATATAAATTACCAACAAATGATGGTCATTTCACACAGTACCATCTAGCCAAGTAAGCACAGCTTGTGCTATCGTTATAATTGATAGATTTTTTTTTAATAAATAGCAGTTAAATACTTTACTTAAATATGATACCTACATAGAAAAATACCTACACCCAACATTATGCCGGCTTTTAGTAGAAGAATGACGTGGTTAAGTGTGGTGAAGTGATTGTTTTGAACTCTACACTTGTGTGATTTTATATTTTTTTTTAGGCGAGTACGACCTCATTGATCGAATTAGCAAATTGTCCGAGAAGAATCAAATATGGCGGTCGTATATCGGTATGGGATACCACAACTGCTGTGTTCCACATACTATAATGAGGAACATGTTCGAGAACCCTGGCTGGTATGTTATCTGTTTACCTAGTAGTTTAGTAGTAGATAGTAGAACTTTTTGTGAAAGGTTCATCCGGGGAAGTACCACCACCATACCTATTTCTGCCGCCAAGCAGTAATGTCTTCACTGCTGTGTTCCGGTTTGAAGGGGGCCGGTGAAATACGGGTACATGAGACCTTACAACTCTGTCTCAGGGCGCATTGCAGAGCAGCGTTGGTCACGTGCTTAGTGAACGTGATCACCGCGGCGTTGCAATTGTTATAGGTAGAGGTTACCGCTTAACATCAGGTAGGCCTTCGGCTTGTCTCGTCATTTAGTAGTAAAAAAAA
Organism: Pasiphila rectangulata; assembly: GCA_963082625.1. NCBI lineage: Eukaryota > Metazoa > Arthropoda > Insecta > Lepidoptera > Geometridae > Pasiphila > Pasiphila rectangulata. The sequence goes on from OY720240.1 coordinate 13,466,098, forward strand.
AACTTATTTGTGGTACCCCAAAAGGGCACTAAAGAAAGCTTAGGTAGGTAGCTGCCACTGATTATCATTGCAGTCTCTGGTATTGCTTAAAAACTTATCGATCTGTATTCTAATGTTTTTTTAAATCTAAACCAAACAAATTCATTTATGGGTTCACCCCTATACGGTATTCCGTATCAGGGGTTAACTTAAACTTGAAATGAAACAGATGTTTGCATACGTATTGTTAGGTATTACACACTTGACCGGACTATTCGGCATTCAAATGTTAATATGGAGGTACTAGCCTAATAATTATCATCATTTCAGCCATAAAACGTCCACTACTGAACACAGGCCTCCCTCTTGGATCTCCATGAGTGGTAGTTGCCATACTCACCACGCTTGGCAGGCGGGTTGGCGAGCGCAGTGCGGGATGTTGATAAACAGAAAGACGCTGCTGCCCATCTTCCGAAAGTATCCCATAGCAGGCTCCTACTGCATCCACGGGCATGCGAGGAGGGGTAACATTCTAATGCCGGCAATAATTATTATAGGTACTTAATCTTGAAATTTTCCCCTTTCCCTTCCCTCCTTTAGTTTGTGCCATCCGACTCGATCAAGAAATTGGCTCTATTTTTAAAACACTCACTCGCAAGGGTTTTTAACCGACTTAAAAAAAAGGAAATGGTCTTGTTTATTTTTATATATGAGTCAAGTCCTCTGTGTTTTTAAACCTTGTTACCCGAGAACTCCGTCGTTAATGAACTTAAATGAGATTTCGAAAATTAATTTATGATTGGTAAAATTGGTATATGTGAAACCGATAAAGAAGACCACAGATGGCCATTGAAACTCTTTAATGTTAAAAATTCACGGGTGGCAATATAGAAAGAGAGTTAAGGCCACGATATTCCAAATTAGCCAATTTTCGATTCAATTTAAAACGATCAAATATCCTTTGTTTTGATCGGAAAAAATATGTTATAGTTTAATAAACGTTTTTGAATATTTAACGGTTCAAAATACAATATGTTTCACTTCACCTGATAATAATAAATTATGAACGAAGGATAGTTTTTGCTCGTTTCTGTGGTTGTACTGTGGTTGTACTTTAAGTGTATAAATGTTATACTCTCAAAAACATCTCAGAAATTATGCAACGACGTTTAGAATAATTTACAACGGTTAGTTTTTCTGAAGACGCTCGCCTAGGCGTATAATTGCTTGAGACCATACGTTCCCTATGAAATAGTCAACAAAAAAAAACAAGACCTCGATAGCCGTTTTGGAGGAGCTTTTCAATGTTAAGATCTAAAGCCTGATCACAGCTGATTGTTTTCAGGACCACACAATACACGCCTTACCAGCCAGAAGTGGCCCAAGGCAGGTTGGAGAGTCTCCTCAACTACCAGACCATGATCAGTGACCTCACGGGCTTGGACGTCGCCAACGCGTCTCTGCTGGATGAAGGGACTGCTGCCGCCGAAGCCTTGTCGCTTTGCCATCGGTGAGTGTCTTCAACCTCGCTTGTAGGGTGTTATGGGGATTCAATGTGTCTTAAATAATTTCCCAGTGCCTACCATATATTTCTACGGTCATAATAAACTTAATAAATATACTAGTTCAAAAACGTATAAAAGAAATTCACACACACGCCTTACCAGCCAGCAGTGGCCCTGGAGGTAGTTATCATGTTTCTCAACACACTCTAGCTAAGTATTTTTTTCCCCAATTTGAAAAGCAAAAATTACATAATTACTTATTATTTTTTATCATCTAACTGACGGTATGCATTCTGATTTTCATTCTCTGTCAACATGCCTATTTCCCAGACACAATAAAAGAACCAAGTTCGTGGTATCAGAGCGGGTGCACCCTCAGACTCTAGCCGTGGTGCTGACGCGACTCGAAGCCCTAGGATTGGCCGTTGACGTGGTGAAAGACGCGCGTGACGTGGACTTCGCGCAGAGAGACATATCGGCGGTGCTTCTCCAGTGCCCCGACACAAGAGGCCTGATCTATGATTACTCTGATCTGGCGGCCAATGCGCAGGAACATGGCGTAAGTAGAGCAGGATAGATGTGATTTTACCGTGTTGCTGACGCGTCTTGAAGAGATTGGCTTGGCCATAGACTTGGTGAAAGACGCGCGTGCCGTAAACTTTGCACAGAGAGACATATTGATGGTTTTTCTTCAGTATCCCGAGTCAAGGGGCCTGTAAGTAGAGTAAATGTGCTTTAGCCGTGGTGTTGGTGCTCCAAGCCCTTGGCTTGGCTATAGACGTGGTTAAAATCGCGCGTGACGTGGACTTCGCGTAGAGGGACATATCGGTGGTGCTTCTCCGGTACCTTTTGGTTAAGTACTGTTCATACACCATAGACAGAAATGACAGAATTTTCCTAATGGACTAAATTAAGCATATTAAAAATGTTAATAGTATAAGAAAGTGATAAGTAACGTTTATGATAGTGGTTTAAATACAATGTTCATTATACAGACGCTAGTTGTGGTCGCAACGGACCTCCTAGCGATGGCTCTACTTCGGCCGCCGGCAGAATGCGGTGCAGCGCTTGCCGTGGGGACCTCCCAGCGACTGGGAGTCCCGCTCGGCTATGGCGGGCCACACGCGGGTTTTTTCGCGTCCAAGCACCAACTGGTCCGCCTCATGCCGGGTCGTATGGTCGGAGTTACCAGGGACGCTGCTGGAAGAGACGCTTATAGGTTTGTGCTTCACAACACTATTCATAGGCTTAGCGACGGGGTCCTCTCAACGCTACAGCGGGCCAATCACGGGTTTCTTCGCGTCCAAGCACCAGCGTGACCAACTCATACCGGGCCGTATGGTCGGAGTTACCAGGAACGCTGCTGGGAGAGACGCTTATAGGTTTGTGTTTCACAACCGCATTAACCCTCTCGAAGGCTCGGAGACCCGCTTGGCTACGGGCTCACCGGTTTTTTCACGTCCAAGCATCAGCTGGTTGTACCTCGTCAACAGTTTGTACCTTTTTAATTGCCTTGTCAAGTTATAATTCTCTTCAAAGCTGGACGTGTTTTACATTTTATTTGTATCTTCTTTTAAAATTTTCGTCTCTACAGGCTGGCCCTCCAAACGCGAGAGCAGCACATCCGACGAGACAAAGCCACCTCTAACATCTGCACAGCGCAAGCATTGCTCGCTAACATGTCGGCGATGTTTGCGGTGTACCACGGTCCCCAGGGCTTGAAGGATATCGCCACAAGGGTGCATAACGCCACACTTGTGCTTGACCATGGTAAGTTCTTTCACTTACTGCTGTTGGTTATAAATATCTTCCTAATTTTGCTCTACACTGCCCAATTTTAGCCGCTGTTACTTAAATGCCTTCCAAATTTTTTTGTCATCCACCACTGTCGCATTTTGCTACCGGTCGCCTTATCGAAACTTCTTACTCTATTCTAGGCCACGGCCACCATTTAGTACTGGCTTTGCTACACTTGTCTTTCCTGCCCTTCTCCACTCCATCTATCTGTATCAATTGAAATAATTGTTTAATTGAAACACTGTTTCCAGTAACAGTGGTATTCCAATTGCTTCCCCCCTTCCCTTCCTTATTTAAGTAGGATTCATAATAACTTTCCAAATTATCAGGAATAAGGCAGCGTGGCCACAAGCAATCAAACGACGTATACTTCGACACTCTCCATGTGGTGCCTTCGTCAGAACACGACGCCGCAGCCATCAAGACTCGAGCTGAACAGAAGCAGATCAACCTGAGATACTTCGACGACGGAGCTGTGGGAGTCGCCCTCGATGAGACGACGACTATGAATGATGTTAATGACTTGCTGTGGATATTTGATGCTCAAAGTGTCGATGAGGTAAGATCAGTTCAAAAGAGCGTTAGTACAATCCACCCTTTAATACCGTAACGAATTGACGCAGCCATCATGTCCCTTGCTGAACAGAAGCAGATTATAGATGGCAGATGAGGGATGTCAACTACTTATTGTAGATATTTTATGCGTATAAAGTTTATGAGGTAAATTGCGAGTGATTAAAACTATAGAGAAGAAGATAAATTTTCGGTACAAAGTGAGTTTTCAAGCAATGTTGTACTTACAATATACCCTTCCGTGATGACGTCAAGTATGAACATGCACAGAAGCAGATCAACGTGAGATACTTCGACGACGGAGCTGTGGGAGTCGGCCTCGATAAGACGACGACTAATGAACGATGCCAACGACATGCTGTTGTGTGATTGTTGATAATCTAGTTCACACAGTACATTCGCAGCAGTATAGCGTGATAAGGACCTCCAATTTAGGACATACGGCTTTACAACTACCCCATTAATGACGTCTGACCACCTGGCTGGTGATGATTTCCGGTTGCTCGACAAGCAAATAGGTATCGACTATAACTCTACCTATGTAAGTGTGGTTAAACACTATAAAAATAACAAACTATTGACTATAACTATTGAAGAGTGCTATGCACTGATTTGGTATTAAATTAGAATCACCAAATTTTTTCTTTCGTACTTATGTCCACAGGTGATCAAAAACCAAGATGAAGTCCGATCCCGCTCCATCCTTCAAGGGTCCTACCGCAGAACATCTCCGTACCTTACGCACCCCGTCTTCAACATGCATCATTCGGAGACCAGACTGGTCAGATACATGAAACGGCTCGAAAATAAGGACATTTCACTCGTGCACTCGATGATACCACTGGTGAGACTTAAGGAATACCAACTGTACCTGTACCAGTCTACTGCACAGACTCTTTACTTTCCCTTCCTCAAGGTTGTCGTCAATAAACTCTATTTTAAAACTTAATAAGTATGGTCTATCAGGGTAAATAGTTTTGCACTCGATGATCAAACATCTATACTTACCTGTAAGTACTTATAACCTAGATATGTGCCTTCATAATTATTTCGTGCCTAGAGCACTAAATACAATATGGAGGCTTCCTAACGTTGTAAAAGCTTGTTTATAAAAGTACTACTTCGTCAAAGGCTAAGTCTTTGACTTATTACTGATTAACCATTCCGAACCTTCGCAAAGTGTGAGGACACTTTGTTGTTTATGAAGGTGACGAAATCATATTGTCAGCCCCTTCTCTAGCGCCTCCAAACCCAACGCCGACTAATAAGTATTTTTTGTTTTTGTTTCTTAGGGTTCGTGCACAATGAAGCTCAACTCCACAACGGAAATGATGCCGTGTTCGTACAAGCACTTCACCGACATTCACCCGTTTGCGCCGCTCGACCAATGCGAGGGCTATCACACTCTGTTCGAGGAGTTGGCAAACGATCTGTGCGCTGTTACTGGTTACGACCGTGTGTCTTTTCAACCTAACAGGTAATGACGGATTAGAATAGGTAATGCCAGTTGCTGACGCTGCATGAATAATCTTTATTAATATGAAAGGCTGCCGTGGGGCTGGGTGTAGAATGTCTCCTCTCATGCCTGTGGATGCAGTAAGAGCCTGCTAAGGGATACCTCCGGAAGATGGGCAGCAGCGTCTTCCCGTGTAGCAACATCCTGTACTGCGCTCGCCAACCCGCCTGCGATGCGTAGTGAGTATGGCAGGACACGTTATTGAGATCCATGAGAGAGGCCTGTGTCTAGTAGTGGACGTTTTACGGCTGAAATGTATAAAAAATAATGTGAAAGGCCAATTTTTACTTTTCAGCGGAGCCCAAGGTGAATACGCGGGCCTTCGCACCATAAAGCAGTACCACGAGTTCCGTGGCGATATTAAGCGGAACATCTGCCTGATTCCCGTGTCCGCGCACGGCACCAACCCTGCGTCCGCGCACATGGCCGGTATGCGCGTCTGCGCTATCCGCGTCACACCGCAAGGAGAGATCGACATGCAACATCTCAAGGATAAGGTAAGATTCCTTTAGTTTGCCAGTCTTTATTGTCATAGGTATAGTTCTGCCTGGTCTCGTACTGGTTTTGATGGGCATTTATGGGTAAGAAAGATAGATAACTCTTTATTGTACCCAGCTTAATTCTAACACAAACAATATAATAAAGGAAATTATGTATAATTAACTAAAAGCAGAAGCACAATGGGCGGCCTAAAGCGATCTCTCAGGTAGCCTTTGGATGGACAAAAACAACAAGAAAGTAAAAGCACGGTTTCGTCATAGTATAATTAAACAAGAGTACGTAATAGCTATAAATATATACTTAGCTAGTATAATTACATATTTAATAATAATAAACAAATCAATAATCGAATGTTTATAAGATTAAGTTTCCTTTTAGATTGTCTTTAGCGTTTGTCTGGTGTCTTTAGTTTAAATGTAAATGAATTTCTTGAATTTCTCATCGGCTTTTAGTTTGTGCAGTTTCAAATCTTTAGAGTAATCGGTTTTTCAAATCTTTAGAGTAATCGGTTTTTTCGTGACTTTTGTAGTGATGTAAATAGGTATCAAATGTCCCCTGATCTCAAGTGCCTTCTTAGTGGTATTGGTGCCATAGTCTCCGAACCGGTTTAGGGAGATTTTTATATTAATTAATTTGCTTACTGAATATTTCTGTAATCAATTCAGTTATTACTTGGCTTGATTCTCATACCACTTCTACATTATGGAGACGAGCTATTATCTGTTTTTTAGATTCTGATACCACTTCTAAAAACAGAGTCTCCCTAATGTTAGGGAGATTCTGTTTTTTAACGTCCGTTTATTTATTTTGTTGAATGATTTTTTTCTCAGGTTGAAGAGCACAGCGAGAACATATCCTGCCTAATGCTGACGTATCCGAGTACGTTCGGAGTGTTTGAGGAGCGCGCTGCGGATGTGTGTGCGTTAGTCCACGCGCACGGCGGACAGGTTTACTTGGACGGAGCTAATATGAATGCACAGGTATGCTATCCATTGTCTGGTGGCGGTAGTAGAATGTTACGCCTCCTCACGTGCCCTCCAGAAAGTGGGCAGCAACGTCTTTCCGTATACAATCCGTACTCGCTAACCCGCCGGCCAAGCGTGGTGAATGGCAACAACCCCCCCATTACCAGTATTTGAAGATTTAAGAGGAAGGTATATGTCCAGCAGTGGACGTCTTACGACTGAGATGATGATCCGTTGATCTATTCTTTCCGGACCTGCGGCAACAGCACTCATTGGTTTCCTGCTATTCCCACGGTGTCCATTGGCCATCAGGCTGGTAAAAGAAATTCTATCTAACCACAATAGGAATTAATAGGCCTCCTCTTTATCACACAATTTTCATTCCAGACCTGCGGTACCCATTGGTTTCCTGGTACTCTCACGAGGTTTGCCTGCTATCTATAATAAAAAAAATATAGGATGACCTGGATGCATTTGAGTCCACGTGATCGGTGGTAGGTATACTCTGCTAAAGGACTTTCGCCACAGATAAATAAATAAATAATGCTGGACAAATCACACAGCATTATCTAGCCCCAAGCTAAGCAGAGCTTGTGTTATGGGACATATAAGTACCTATGAGTACCCCTTTTCGATCGAGAACCCTATCGGGGCGTTTCAATAGCGCACCGCGGATGTATACGCGTTGGTCCACTGGCTTGTAATAAAATGTAAATGCAAAAATCGTATGTCTACAATTCATTGTCTCCTGTATATCTAACCATTCTAGTTGGGGTTACTAGATCTGCACTGACGTCCCGCATAGGGGTGTATTGTGCATACCTAACCATTATTTGTAAATCCAGGTTGGACTGTGTCGACCCGGTGACTACGGCAGCGACGTGTCTCATCTGAACCTACACAAGACTTTCTGCATCCCGCACGGAGGCGGCGGACCCGGTATGGGGCCCATTGGAGTGTAAGTTTATTTATTCTATATATATTCTAATATATTTGTTGCCAAAATAGTAGAACTGTCACCAAAAATGAATCACCAAGAAGAATTTGGTTCTGGCACTTCGTTGGCCGCTGCCGGCACAGTCTTTAGATAGAGACAACCAGTGTTTATTTTAACGTTGAAGACTTCATCAGTTTCAGTTCACCAAATCATACTTTCTGAATGCAAATCCTTGACTTGAAGAGTTCCCTCGATTCCACATGTATTTCATCACCAGAAAAATAAAACTTTAGGGGCTCTCCTTTCGAAAAGCCTTCTCCAATATTTGCCAATTGTCAAGAGACCTAATGTCGATAAAAGCAAGAGTAAGAACTCTTGCTTTTATATTGTGCCGGACCTTAGGGGGCCAGTTAAAGGATTTAAAACTCATACAGATTGCGAAAGTTAAAGAACTCCTATAATTTGTTCCAGTAAAGCACATCTCGCTCCGTTCCTACCGTCCCATCCGGTCGTGGACCCACTAGCCGACATGGGCGACGCGGCACACAGTTTCGGATCCGTCAGCGCTGCCCCATACGGGTCCTCTGCTATCTTACCGATTTCCTGGGCGTATATCAAGGTATGGACCGTATTATAGATGTATACGAAATTAATGCTAATGAAGTAGTCTTCATAGCACCCATCATATCTTACGTAGCGTTCTGTGTAGCACACTTCGTAGCACCTATCGTAACTTACGTAGCGTTCTGCATACCACACTTCGTAGCACCTATCATAACTAACTAAGCGTTCTACGTAGCACTCTTCTTGGCACCTATCACAACTTACGTAGCGTTCTAGATTTCTGCGTACCATGTTTAGCAGCACTCATCATACCTCCAGAAGTCTGCAGTGTGGGATCCGTCAGCGCTGCCCCGTACGGATTACCGGCTATCTTACTTATTTTCTGGGTATATTATAAAGGTCTGGACCGTATGGTATTGTAGAACTGTAAGAAATTATTCAACTATCTATACCTCATATAGCCGCTGTCGCAGTAGGCATAGCATCCATCATAGCTGACGTAGTAGGGTTCTGCATAAAACTCTGACATAGTGCTCAGCGCAGGCCCGTACGGATCCTCTGCTATCTTACCCATTTACTGGGCTAATATCTAGACCTAATATAGACCTTATGGTATTAAATAAGTATACGAAATTGTTAAACTATACATAGCTAAAAACAGTTTTCGTAGTTGACGTAGCACTCTTCGTAGCACTAAGCGTACCGCTCAACATAAATCACGTAGCGTTCTGCGTAGCACTCTAAATAGTACCTATTACAACTGACGTAGCTTTCTGCGTTAACATCAATCTAATTCTAGGTAATCACACAAAATCATATGCCATATTTTAATAACCATCATAAGTATCATAACTAACACTTTTCGTAGCTTATAGTTATAATTAAGTAGCACGTTTCAGCTCTTAATTCCTGTAGCACACCTTTTTAACGCGCTTTTATTAGCTTTACCTGTATCCTTGTAATGTTCGAATATTACGTGCATCGATACACTGTGTAACATGTATCTATGTAACGCAGGCCTGTAAACGCAGATTTAATCCTAATTGGAACTTTGCATACATATCAAGAACCGATTACAATACAACAATAATTGTGATTTTTAGTTTTTCAACTATTTTATATAAAGCGCAATAATTAACCGTAAAAATATCACGTGTTTCAGATGATGGGCCCCAAGGGTTTGCGTCGCGCCACTCAAGTAGCGATCCTCAACGCTAACTACATGTCGAAGAAGTTGGAAGGGCACTACAAGACACTGTACAAAGGGGACCGCGGCTTGGTAGCCCACGAGTTCATCATCGACGTCAGAGATCTGAAAAAAACCGCCGACATCGAACCGGGGGATATTGCCAAGCGGCTCATGGACTTCGGTAAGTTAAGGATATAAACCTACAAATCAAAATCAATTATAGATAAATATAAATAAAAGTTTAATGAAGTAAAGAGTTCATCCGAGGAAGTACTACCACCATACCCATGTTCTGCGAGTTGTTACGCATTGGTATTGAAAATGAATGGAAAAAGCATGTTGAGATTACGAATGAGCGGATATGAAACGGAATAAATATGGTATTTTGTCAGTAACAGTAGTCTTTTTTAAACTTTCGCGATCACGACACACTTCCAGGGACCACGATGGGTGCAATCCTTATGTCGAAACGTCGGGAAATAATAAAAGTAACGCGATAAATACCCGGTTAAATAATTGTCGGTAACAGTCGTGTAGTAACATTCTCCCTTACGTATAAACACTACTTATAGCTGAGCTGCCTATCAGTAACAACTGCTTGAAGGAGTTAATATAAAACCGTTGCTGAGGGACCATGCTAAGTATTGCGCACGTTTCTGTTTCAGCAACTTTTATTTACCTTAGCAAGTTTTACCGACTAGGCTTGGGGGAGGGGTTATAAGGCTGTTAGGGCTTTGCTTACTTTTGTTGACAAGGGGGGTGTTCATTTTCATTTATCTTAGGCGTAGGACTACACGCTGTCCACGTCCACTGCTGGACATAACCTCCCTCATGGATCTCCAAGATCATGTAGGAGTTGTCATACTCGCCATGCTTGGTGGGCGGGTTGGCGATCGCAGTACAGGATGTATTATTTTATGCCGGACGTAGATAATCTCAGCCGTGGGGTGCCGGCAGTAGAATGTTACCCCTCCTCTCATACCCATGGATGCAGTAAGAGCCTGCTAAGGGATACATCAGGAAGATGGGCAGCAGCGTATTTCCGTGTACCAACATCTTGCACTGCGCTCGCCAACCCGCCTGCCAAGCGTGGTGAGTATGGCAACTACCCCTCATGGAGATCCATGAGCGAGGCCTGTGTTCAGTTGTGGTCGTTTTACGGCTGAAACAACAACAACAACAGTAGATAATCTTTCGGCTGAGATATATAAATATTAGGCGTGTTAAAGGTAGAAAAGGACCTATTTCGGCTTATGTAGCCTTAAGTATGATGCCTGAAGTATGAGGCCTTAAATGATTTTCAGGTTTCCACGCACCAACGATGTCGTGGCCCGTAGCGGGAACCCTCATGATTGAGCCAACCGAGTCTGAGGACCTTCAGGAGATGGACAGGTTCTGTGAAGCGCTCATCACCATTAGGAAGGAAATTAAGGACATAGAGGATGGACTTATTGATAAGAGATTAAATCCGCTAAAGGTACGTGAGAATCGAGACTACTTTAGGAAATTTATGTAACCACATAAATCAAGGCTACTTAAATTCAATGCGCTTTAACTAAGTATTATTTAATTAATTTGAAAAGCAAACTATACCTACGTGTCTATTATTTTTGTATTATCTAACGCACGGACATAATATAGTTTTGCTTTACATGCCCTGTCAAGTAGCCTAATTGCTCAATGGTTGTTTTTAGGGTTCCGTACCCGAAGGGTAAAAACCGGATTTTACTACTAAGTGATGTTTTAAAATAATGTTGCGGCTACCTACTGCTGTAAAATATTGAGTTTTGTTTTTTACCTAAATGTTTTGGGTATCGTAAAGTTATTTTTGTTTTGTAAATTGATAACCTAATTAGTCTTTAAGTTATGCTTGTTTCGACACTAGCCTAAATATTACTCAGTTATGTTATTCTAATAAGTAAAACTGTATTTTTTTTTCTTGAGAATAAAGATTCTTTAAACAGAAGACAGAGAGCGACTCATCCTAGATTTGCAGTTTCCTCTTTTTTTATTTCTTTCTTTACCATGCGCTGCTATTTGCTTCGGCTTTGCATTTATTTGTAGATTTTAGTTAAAAAAACGTTATCTTTCAGATGGCACCACATCCCCAAGAAGAGGTGATATCAGAAGCCTGGAACAGACCTTACACCAGAGAACAGGCAGCATTCCCAGCGGTAAGTAAACCAGAATCGATTTGACCCTGTAGGTAGGTAGACATTTGCCGCGACATTTGATTGAAAACTGCAGTGGTGTCACCGGAAACAAATGACATTACATTATGAAACATTGCAGTTCCCTTGTTATTGATGTTTGTCATTTTGTCATAGACAATCCTACCAGACTGACATATCACTATAATATTATAAATCCGAAAGTTTATTTGTTACCTCTTCAAACAATAATCGGTATGATTACATTAAGCTGAAAATTTTCACATTATATAAGGTTTAAGACCGCAGTTAATCTCTGATTCTTAGTTAATGGCGTAATTTTTTGTTTTTGCACCAATTTTGATAAGTTTATTAAAGATAATTAATCACTTAGATCATTTATAGATCTTAGCGAGAAAAAAAACATCACGTAACTGTAATGGTCTGTTAAAAAATAAATAAATGTTGATCAGGATTAACACATAGGCTACTTTTTATCCGGGCACAACAACGCTTGCGAATCTGCGGGCAAAAGCTAGTGAAAGTGCGAATGAGTTAATTCTTTGTTACGCTTTCACGAGAAATGTAGCATAGACAATAGTATACGTCACGGAAGAGGAGCCGAGGGTTAAAATTACTTACCATACTTGTTATTATCAATTTCGATACTTATGGATGAACGAGTCGCCCATCTTTCCATACAAACCTGGAAGGGTAACTACTCCACTGTTTGACGTTGACCATCCAACACTAAGGATTACCTATATCAATTTATCTCGTCATAATTTATGTTTGTATAGACCCCAAACCGTAAAAAATGTATTTATTTCAAAAATACAAGCTTCTAAACTTTCGTATTTCAACACTGATTTTAGCCCAACTTTGGACGAAACTAAATAATATACGAAGAAAGAAAACTCAAAAATAAACGCCGTTCCGACATAGTTTAATTATTCAAAAGTTGAAATAAATGTTATTTTGAAAAGATTACACTCAAGTTTTTCTATAATAACCCTTGTGCTAAAAGTCTATTCACATATTTTTGCGCGGTCGTTTTAGGAATGAATCATTGTGCATTCCATTCTAGCGCGCGGGTACACATATGTATGTACTTTGTCAGGTGAGATAGCAAACATTTAGGCCGCGCCCACTGACGACTTTGCCTCCGTGACTTGTTGGACCTTAAGAAAAAATATTTCTTTTTTACAGCCCTTCGTAAAAGGAGAGACGAAAATCTGGCCAACAGTCAGCCGCATCGACGACATGTACGGCGATAAGCATCTAGTTTGCACGTGCCCTCCAGTACTAGATGATTTTTAATAGAAGCGTAGCAAAAAACATTATACCTAATTTAAAAGTAAGAAGGTTTGATTTATTTCCCCAGCCTTGTGGAGACATCAAGATTAAATATCTTATATCTTAAAGCCTCCCCAAGTAAGGCAGTAACTAAAAAGGAAATAATATTATTATGCATTTGTTATAATTTAAGTAAGTATTAAACCCATTTAAATAAAAAGTCATTTTCAAACAAAGGTGTTTTATTTCGCAGAAATAGACTCGCATGTCATAGCATCTGTTTACTAAGTAACAATTTCATTGCCATTTCATAGTTATAATAATATTTTATTATACGCATTGACTTCAATAGTAACCCTACACATTGGAACCGTACGAACTGAACGTTTTCGTAATGCAATAGGTTACACATATACCTAACACTTTGGGATTCAAGGCAACTCGTTTGTTTTGTATTTGCTAAAGTTACGGTAATACAGAGTTTCATATTTCACAACAATGTAAATCGTTACATCTAAAATTACTACCTAGTATTAGTTTAGTGAAACATTTCCTGTTCCGAAATAGTCAAAGGTCATTTTAACAATAAGAAGCAGATATATTGACAGCGTTATTAACAAAGAATGTCTACTTATTAGAAGAGTACATAAAATAAATCGCATAAAAACAGTCACATCTACCCAGGTAGACAGAAAAGATGCAATATAAAACGCTACTAAACAATAACTATAAGAATTAAGAATTAATTTTTAACATTTCTCTCTAATCAGTTAGTTCATAATCGCTCTCTAAAGCATAAAATCTTAGGTATAAAAAATACTAACGATAGCTTACAGCAATATAGTTTGATAATAAATTAAATATATCGTAAAAATAGTGAATCAAACTGGATTTATTGCACGACCTTTTACTTTGGAGCGGAGTTAATTGCATCTTTGGGGTACAATCCCAATTTAACACCTATTTCTTTTGGCATTCGCATGACGGGACGCGTGGGGAACGGGTGGTAGGACCCCGTCGACGGGCTCCGCGGGTACGACAGCGAAGACAGCGTATCCGTCTCCAGGAGCGAAGTGATCGTGCTGCACGTGTCGTCCGAATCAAACCTCAACTTGTCACTCCTTTCCATGAAATCCTTAGGGAACGTAGGCGTGTCCTTAATGGGAAACATTTTAGGAGAGATAGGAGTAGAGACTTGATCTAGAGACGTAATCTGACATAGAGTATCACTTGAGTTACTCTTCGCTCCGGTTAGTGAATCATCGTCTACAGATGGTTCGTAAGTGAAACTGATGGAAGAAGTTACGTTTTGCGTAAACTCACTAGCTTGGCTTTCATCAGTCTTTTGTATGGTATCGCAAACTTTAGATTCTTCATTGATAGTTTTCCGACAAATGTCACTAGCTGCTGAAAGGACATAGTCACTATACTTGTTAGAAAGAGGGTGATGACCATCACCTAAAGTGTACCGTCTTCCATACGATAAAGTATCTTTCGGGTCTTTTGATGGTAAAGTAACTGAAGTCCTTGATTCACCTGAAAATGAATGTCTAGCCCAATCGGATGACGCTGCTGGCCTCAACTCGGATAAACGATCTTCGGAGAGTGTACTCTCATTTTTAAAGTCAAAATCAAATTGTTTTTCTTTCGTGTCAGATAAAATAGGTCGATCACATTTGGCTTGAAATCCTTTGTTCACCCAACCATATGTATCTGTTTTATTTGCTAAACAGTCCGTACTTGGACTTCTTGTTGCCTTCAGAAATTCTTCTCTCTGGATTGTGTTTCGTGGCTCCAAGGAGAAAGGATCATCAATAGATATTGGCCTTATCCTAACAAAGTCATGATTTTCTGCTGTACCATCACTGTCATTTCTTTTTCTATATCCAATCAAAGAGTCCGATGTCGATTCTTTAAGAATTGGCGATTCCAGTGCTTTACTTTCAGATGATTTTTCACAAATAGTAGAACAATATTTAGGTTTTTCAAATACAGCATCACTCGCGGTCATATTATGACTGGAAGTAGTTGGTACTGTATTTTGTTTAGTTAAAATTCTACTTAATATTTTTGAATTTTCTTGAATAATTTGCAAAGCCCTTTCACTATTTTTTCGCCCCGAGCTTAAAATAGAGTCTTTTGGTGACACTATATTACATTCTTTTTTGTATTCCGGCGTTACTGGTTTCTTTGGCGGATCGTCATCATCAGTCTCGAAATCGGTTTCACTGAATAGTTCTTTTGTAAAACTATGACTTTGTGGTAGTGATGATGCTCTTTCAAATTCTTCTTTAAGTATATTTTCACTGTGATTGCATTGTAAAGTTAAAGACTCTGGTTTTTTGGGAAGTCTTGATAATCTTTTTGCTGAACGGCGGTTTGGTATATCTCTGTTGTTTGGGTCAGTTACTCGAGCGCCGAAAAATTCAGGACTGTGTTCAAAATATTTATCAATTTTAAGTTGTATTAGAGGTTCATCCTCACTCACTGTAATGCTATCATTGCCGGGACTTCTCGGTGGACTGCCTGGATCTGGATCTGTGTTTTCTGATAAATCTATATCAGGAACAAAGTTTGCATACATGGTTAGACTATCTATTATATCCGGGGGTCGCGTACTCGTGAAATGTCTTGTGTGGGTTGGACTTTTAAAGTTGGGTAGAAATTCACAGCTACTAGGGGTTATATCAACAGGGCTTAGGTATACTGGACTTTTTTGGATATTTTCATGCCGGTTAGTTTCATTGTATGGTTTGTTACTGATGTTTAGTCTCCGCATTACTTCTGATGTACTGTGTGATGTGGGAGTATAGGGCGAAAGTGTTACTTGGGGCATTCTCGAGGTGTGAGAAATTTCGGGTGAACTGGACATTCTTCCTTCAATTGGTAACATTCTTGATTCAGTCGGCGTTAGTTGTGGTGTTCTGGAAATGTGTTCGATATCTATGGGTGATGGAGTCGATTTAGTTAGTCGAGCATTGCCAAACGATGTGGTCAATTTAGGAGAAGGAGATTTTGACATTCCGATGCTATGAGAATCCAAAACCAATGCAGGATTGGAAGGAGACACTAACATATCTCGTGGACTATCAGGAGAATGATCGCTGTACAAAGTTTTCTTACCTTGATGTAGAGCCGGTGTCAACACAGCTTGAAGATCAAAGCTACTGATCTCGTCGATTACGGCATGTTTGTTCAACTTAGTGTCAAACTCATCAATATAAGTGCGCAGCGGCTCTCCGGCTGCAGAATCAAGATAATCAGTTATTTCTTTAACAACGCTTAGCGTGGTATCCATTTCCGCACCTGATACGGTATCTGTTTTCATGAAATTGTTGCCTACTGGAGAATATGCCAATGTTTTTTCTTTAGGGAGTGGTGAAACTGGCAATTTAGTCTTGGTTTTAATATTCTTATTTTTTGTATCTTCATCGAGTAAATCTACATCTGAGTCACTGCCTTTCTCATTCTCATCACAGAGACTGGTATCTGTACTTGAGTCTGAATGTGACGAATACGATGATGTTTCACTGGAGCTTCTAGATCTCAAAGATGCTAGCATTTGATTGGCTTCTATTTCGGACACTATTGTTCCATCTCCAGTTTCATCTAAGTCGATTGATGCTTTTCTAAGGTTCCCTAATGACTTGTCACCCTTGACATCTTTCCATTTGACGGAGTTCCGTCTGCTTAGCGTTTTGCGGCTTTTCTCTTCTTGCCAGCTAATTGTTTCGTTGGAATGCACTCGATGTTGAGCGCGGGAAGTTGTTTTCTCGTGACTTCGTGACTGCCTTAAAGGAGGGATGGCTCCGGGCGGAGGGCCGAGTCTCCTACCGCGGGAACTTACGATAGCACTTTTACCCAAGAGTAGGTTATTTACTGTCAATGAAGTTGGTGAAGTGGGCACGCCAACTGAAAGATAAACATGCAAGTTTTATTTTTTGCTTGTAACCGCATCGAATGAACATTAAGTCAAACTCAATAAGTGTTTATTCAATAGAGTAAAGGCTACATTGAATATTCAGTTTACAAAAGAATAACAAGAGACATTTAAATTGTATAAAGCACATAATTGAATTCGAGCGCTTCAGATAACTTTTTTTACCAAGTGAAATTATTTAGTTTGAATTAGAATTAGAAACTAAGTTAGGTGACTGGTAAAATTGTGTCAGCTCTAATTGCTGAAACGGTACTTAAAAAGAAAAGGTATAGAAACGTAATCACAGTAGAAGTACTAACCTGCAGCATGTCTTGCGCAAGCGGCAGCAAGGATAACATGAGCCTGTCTCTGTCTTTCTCGCAGTCTTGCATATTGACGTTTCAATGCACCTATATCCAAAGACAGTCTATCTCCAGTCCCTGTTCTATTTTCTCTTCTTGGTATCACCTGTAAAAAGTTGTGAATTATTAAAAACAGTACATTGTTTGCAAAATTTAATTTTGTCTTGCCAATTTACAGTCACTGACTTGTTATATAAAATAGAAACTCCTTCCATTGTATATTTGAAACGGGAAATAACATTTGCAAATTGAAATAACATTGCAGGTAATCTATAGAATTATGAGTAACATTGAATAGAGACGAAGGCTACCAATACAAATGTATAGGTGTCTATAGCATAAACGTTACAGAATTGTAATATTACTGAAAATATTATTTCCTTACAGTTGCTAGAGCCATTTTATTGCCATCATCGCTCGAGTCTCCCTCGTCTTCGGAATAAAATAGCCTCAAACCACGTTTTGTCATTGATTGCACCTGTAGAGAAGAACAATATTAAACTCAAAAAACATAATTGTGTATAATTGATCATTTCGTGCTAGGTATATGTTTACTTGCAGCAAAATATACCTACTTTTTTACATTTACTTGGTGAATGCATAAGCTTAAACGCGATATTATATGGGCTGCTCCAAGAGAAGCCACAAAGTTGAAGATAATGTAGACGTCTACATTACTTAGTACGTACTAAGTCATCTATATCATAAGAAAAAAACAGACAGAAAGAAAAAGAACAAAATTACATTGATTAATCTATAGGAATAAGATGATATAAAACCACAATAATTAAAAAAAATGTTTCGTGGACCAAGACATTCTACGTCAGCCTAACAGTTCCTTAAAATAGTCATATATATACCTACGGCTATGAACTTAGTAAAACCACTCCGGCCACTTAGCGTTCAAAAGTAATCTACAACAATTTTACCAGTAAACCGTGTCTATATCTTGGCAAGTGTTACCAAAGCTGATTCCACAGCTTGGGTAACTCGGTTCCGGAGCTTTATTGAGCCACTTACATTCTAATAATGCTCCAGTATCTGCATATATAGGTCTAACCCACTTCGTACTTTGCTTGCTTCACACTTCACAGTGTTATAGTGCATACCGTAGAAGGCGGCTGTAGTATAGGCGCAGAGGCGGTTGGAGGCGCCACGCGGTACCGATGCAGACTCCTCAGCTTGGGCAGCTCGGGCACGGACCCGAAGGCAACCACTCGCGCCACCAGCGCCTCGCCCGCCTCGTACACAGCCCCCACGCCTCCGCCCATGCAGCTGTAGAACTCGTCCGCGGAGCGAGCTGATAGTATGCGACTGTGACAGAAACGTACATTTGGGATTTTTCATTTTAGCGGTATATATTTATGACGGTTGGGAGAATTTGCAAGATACCACAGGTATTTTTTGCGATTTGTCAAAAGCGTTCGATTGTGTTCACCACGAGACATTAGCCAGGAAATTGCATAATTATGGAATCAGAGGCACCTCAATGCATCTTTTTATTTCCTACTTGAGTATCATAGAGTTGATGTTAATGGAATACGATCTTCGGGGTGCTTGGATTAAATGATTGTACCACAAGGATTCAAACTTGGTCCATTTCTTTTTTTAATCTGTAATAACGATCTGCCATATAAAGGATAATCACAAGGTTGTATTGTTCGTCGATAATACTTCACTATTGTTCAAAATGAAACGCCCCACAATTATGACAATGTGAATGATGCAATCTCTAAAGTTGTCCATTGGTTCAGTTCCATAATCAATTATTTAATGAAAACCAAAGAAAATGTATTAGATTTTCACTTCCTAATGTAAAGCATATCAAGGCAGACATTCAAATAAAAGAGGAAAACCTAGAACTTGTAGCTAACACTGTATGTTTAAGCATCACCCTAGCTTCAATGGGGTTCCCACATATATAAGCCATCAAAAAGGCTCAGTTCTGCTGCATATGCAGTAAAAAAAATTCGTTACCGCACAGACATAGCTACATCTAGACTTGTTTACTTTAGCTATTTCCATAGTATTATGTCTTATGGCATAGTGTTGTGGGGGTGCGCTGGAGCTAAACATAAAAACACTTAATTTATGCTACAGAAAAGGGTTCGTGCAATTTTCAATATGATAGAATACATATATAGAATAGAATATATATATCATAGAATCACTACGTGATAAATTTAAATAAATTAATATTATGACAGTTCCCTGTCAATATATTTGCGAAGTTCTGCTACCACAAAAATATAAATAGTTTTCCTAAGAAAAGTGACTTTCTCAATGTAAATACTAGAAATAAAGATAAACTCGCGTTGCTCACTATTAGGCTACGTAAGGTCAATGTATCTTTCAGAGGGCAGGTACACGCTTCTGCAATAAAATTCCTAAAAAAATGCAGCAATATTCTATCAAAAAGTTTAAAAAAATTATAAAATGTAATCTTCACAATAAAGCTTACTTACTATAAAATATCTGATTATCTAGAAAACAAAAATGCTTGGAATTAAATTTGCTTCAACTCCAAGTTCAACTTCAACTTATCACAGTGCTTAAAACAGGGAAGCGAAGAGATTCATTCATGTGCCTTATTTCCTGTTAACATAAGATTAAATATGTTTTTTTTATTGTAAGTGGACGTGTCTATGTTTTGTAATTGCAAGGTATGGAAATATATGAATGAATTTTGAATTTTTGGATCTCCAAGTGACTGATCATGAGTGGGTAGCATTTTTGGGATTAACATCAAATAGTTATGAATCAAACTGGCCCTGAGTCTGCTATTGCAAAGGTGGTGTAGTTCACTGGTTTGCTTTTGTCTGCTATTAAAAAAGTGATTTTATGGTCGCTCTGAGTTAATGATTACCATTGTATTGTGTAACACAATTTAATTTTAATTTATTTATTTGGTCACATAGTACAGAGTGATTACAACATAAAAGAATTTGATAATGCCTGCAGTAGTTTTTTTCAATGTGTCGCAGAAATTATCGCCCTCCTCGGAAAACATAAAATTACTGTGATGATCAATTTAACAATTATGTACCTTAGCTTATTACTTAGATGTTAAATATGTATTTATTTTTTCCGTATGTATGTACAATGTAAACAAAATGTAAGTTCTTGCACCCGGCCGGGTGCTAATAAGATATTTACGGAAATTATTAGCTGTTTTTATGAGAAAACATTAAAACAGTACGAGTATGTTGGAGAATGACGGCGAGGCCTAAGTCCTTCATGCACAATTTGTTCCTAATGTGTAAAAGTGTAAAACAAATAAATACATACAATCGAATATGATAAAAGCATAATTGTATATACCTATGGTAAGCGCATACTCACGACTCTGCTTTAGAATTCATGTTATAAAAAATCATGAACTATGGAATTATAAAGTAATCACAATTATCTCTAAAATAGGCTCAGGATTTTTCTTGAACTACATCGAGCAAGAAAATGTATACGTTAAATTGTAAACCTTTTCACTTATGTACAATTAATCGACAGTTAATAATCTGACTAGTTAGTTTGAAAACTAACTTTCGTACAATCTTACGGTGACATATAATATAGAAAATGGGCAAGCTATAATAAATGTTAAAATCAGGAGGAAAATAAGCTTTTTTTTTTACTTATTTGGAGGACTTCTAACGCTCAACCCACCGACGAAACCGCAGCTGAAGTTCACGGGGCTTCATAATACAAGTTTCTTACCCATTTTGCAAGTTTTCGTTCGGAAGAAAATGAGCGACAAAATTTGTACCTGGCTCGAGGACTAATAATAGGCCCTCAATCCTAACTCCTGAAGCAAGACCTAAATAGCCAGCGCAGTGAGAAGCAACACATCGTTTCCACCCAGCAGCACCAATTCCAATATCTCCAGCATCCAAGTCGTACCTTAATAGAATCCACTTTTTTCTACATTTTTAATTCTCTTGAACCCTAACTAGGCCCACAGATACTCACTCCTGAAGCAAGTCCCAAATAGATAGCGCAGTGAGAAGCAACACCTCGTTTCCATCCAGCAGCACTAAATCCCATATCCTGAGTAGAGAGTCGCGCGGCAACCAAGTCGCGTATAGCGTTAGGAACCACTGCATTGTGAACACGTCTGGCAACGGAGGCTCTACACCACCTCCTGTGAAGAGGTTTACTTTATTAGTGCTTTACCACGTAGGTCTAGATAAGGGCGTAATCATACGTTTAAATGCTATCGATGTATAAACTATCCAGTTAGATGTGACGGTGAATTTATTATTATAGCGTGGACATCGCATTTGTGACAAAATAAACGAATCTTTATCTAAACTTATCTGAATCAAAATTACGCATGCTGCACCACACACGTTATTTTTAAGTAAAACTGCTTAAAAATAAAGAAACAAAGCGAAAACGCTTTAACTATGTGTAAAATTGTGCCTAAACATGGCGCGTTGTATTTCGAGGCTTCCGTCGATTGGGACCGGTATCACTCTCAATTCTCATCACAAAAGGTTACAAACTGTGAATTAAATATTCGAAGTTTATTTCTCCAAATTCCTTCTTTTACGTCCAATAATGGTGTTATTTATCTATTTTATCAGGCAATTCATCTTTATTGAGAAAAGTACAAAGATCCTGAACACCTTATTCTACGGCCTTTGGTAACATGGCTTAAAAACTAACATACGCAGATATATGTAAATATGCTTCATCACTACCAAATGTGGCATAAGAGCAGGAGAACAAATAATTATGATGGTGTGATACAGAACAGCGTCTAATTTGTTGTTCCAATGAACTCACCATCAGATATCTTCTGTAAGTAATCCATGTGTTGAGCAAGACGGGGCAGTCGCAGCTTCAGCAGATCTCTAAAAGCGGCCATGTCTGCCGATAAGCCACGCAGGTCGTCTGCGAAGTACCCCTCTGGTAGGACGGCTTCCACCAGGTAAATCATAACCTGCAATTTGACTTCCATTTAGATAACAATCTATACATAATATTTTTTTAATTTTAAAACATAAACCGACTTCGTTGGGCTGATGATGATGATAACGAGTTCGTAGTTACGGTGATAAGTGGATAGGTATCATAACTATACTTCGATATCGCCAGCTGTGGAATTTTAACATTGAAGAGCCATGTGTATCTAGTCTTCTTCGTCAGTTCCATTTCACTAAATCATTCTTTCTGTATGCAGTTGCTCGACTTGTAGCTAATTAATGTTTTTCCTCCCAATGGTCCCAATAGTACTCCCAATAGTAAATTATGGCAATTCAATTCATGCCATTGTATTTTAAAATTCTTAGCAGAGAATTTAAATTGTTGTTTATACTGAATTAAAATGATTGCGTAAATACTTAGTCAGAAGCCTTACTGCAATAGTTTATAAACTCTGATGTCAAGAATTGGCCATTCGCCAAAACGAATATACCTACATAATTTATTTCTAAGAACTCTGAATCAGTCCTTCTGCATTTTTCCTTATAACATGTAAATCTTACAATGGCATACTAACAATAGGTGCATGGTAAACCTTAAAATTTTTCATTTTTGAAATTAACGTGAGTTGCACTCATTTTGTAAAATACGTGGATTACTCACGTCTACTAAGGCCGAAGCTTATTCCGACAAGTTTAGATTTTAAATAAAATTATGAAATCATGGATGGAATGAGCAGCAGCACGCGCGGAGGGTTACTCCTACTCATTCAATCCCACGAAGATAACTTTATTGAAAAAGTTCTCGGAAATTACCCCGTATTTCACAAAATAACTTCTTCTAATATTTAACTAGAGTAATTTATGTATTTATCAAGAAAATATAGTTTTACCTTAAGGGAGTCGGCCTCTGATTTATCCATGACTTCCAAAATAATAGCAGCCAGCATATTGAATCCCTGACAATAGCCCACGTCTTTGTTCCACCTGAAAATAAATGGAAATATTTCTCATAAACGATGTGCCTATTGGGTTAATACGCAGCTAAAGGAGGGCATTTTATTTCAGCTAGCGCTTGAGCAAATTATTATTCTTCAACACAAAAACTAACAAGCTTTACCACTTTGTCGCATGCAGACAACAAAATAATATTTGTCTGAGGTCAAACTGTGTAGACATATTTAGTGACTCACTTAAAGCTTTAGACTTGCATGGGCATAGCATAGTGCTAAAAAGTCCATACAAATAAGAAGGAAAACATAAAAATGAAGCGCTTTCGTCTTTAATGTACAATTAAATTATTGTAGGTATGTAATGTACAATTGAAATGAATACATGAAATTAATTGCCATAATTGGCCGTGGGGTGCCGGCTGTAGAATGTCGTCTCTCCTCTCTTGACCGTGAATGCTGTAAGTATCTGCCAAGGGTTATCTCCGAAAGATGGGCAGCAGTGTGTATTAACATCCTCTACTCCGCTCACCAACCCTTCTGGCATGCGTGGGGAGTATGGTAAGCCCTTGTGATCTTGGAGTTCCATGGCGGTGGAGATCCATGGGGGTGGCCTATGTGCAGCAGTGGACGCGGATAGCAGTCCAACGGCCGAGATTATTATGCGAGGAAAGTTCAGAGGTCACGAGAAACTCACCTTGCATACGCCAACAACACGCGTCGCAGCATTCCTTGGTTTTCACGAGCCTCCGCGCCGCAAAAAAGAGAGCAACCGGTGCGGTGAAGATCCTACGAAATACATTAAAATTGTTAATTTTAATTATTGCGCAGTAGATAGATACGTCAGCGTTAGTTTGTACAAACTGATCGTTTACAAACTAACTTGTTAATAATATTATGCTTTTAATTAAGTATTCTAATATTGTAACCTTTACTATACACAATGTTGTCGTTTGTTATTCCTAAAATAAATAAATAAATAAACTAGTCGGATTATAAACTTTCGATAAATATTACAAGCGAAAGAGTTTACAATTGAACGTTTACATTTTCGTCAGTTTATAAACTCTCCATGGAAAACCGACCTTTAACATCTATTAAAGATGTCAAATAGAAATGTAGAGTCCATAAAAATATTATCTAACTAAGTATCAGCTTGCTAAGATGGCAGTTTTATAACCGGACACCCGAACAAATTGGCTGGTTGAGTGTTGATTGGTACCTTGGTATGCAAAATTATCCTTTCTCAATACAATAATTTAAGCACTTTATAAGTATTGATCGAGCTTAACCATATATGTATAATTTAAACCTACAAAAAAACTCTTTAAAACACTCTTTGCGCTGTAGCATGGTGTGGGTGACAGTTGCCTGTATGACGTTGACATCTGTCAGTACCACATGACTAGGGATGTGACGTTAAGCAATTCATTTTTATCGCTAACGATACTCGCAGCATAAATCTAGTTATTAGTTAAATATTGTTATCCATTTTGAAGCTTTATAAAAAAATCAGCGTTCCGATCGTGGCATGTAGTTTAATAACATTACCAGATACTAGATTAGACGTATTTCAAGTGTAATTTTTAGCATTACCTACTTATGAAATAAATAATTATTTGATTGAAAGATTGATTGAATTGAAATACTTTTTTTTCATAAGTTCGTTTATTTTTAGGTCACGACGCAAGAAATAATACTTCGCCGCCTTTTACGGCAAATAAGATGTTGGCCCTATTACAAGAAGCCATCAACAATGCTCAACCTGAAGACTGGTCGAAGGTCGTGAATAAAACAAAAAGGGACATTATGTCTAATTGGGATCGTGACATACATATTGACAACATAATTGAGTCATCGTTAATAATATCCGTCACAGATTCAGATGATGAATCGAGTCACAATTTTGATGTTCCTGACTCTGACATGAGTTTAGACGGATAAAATGTATTTTTTCTTAGCAAACTTTTAAGCAGCCCTATAAATGTTCTGTTGTATAATTTTACTATAGACCTTTTAACAAAAAAAATGACCTACGCACAATATACGTTTTTTATTATAAAAAAATATCAATTATCCATCGTAGCAGTACATCCTATTACTAAATACGTCAAAGGCGTTACGTTATACGCATAACACTTTGCTTAATTTTTCATTACATTTGATTTTATTTGTAGACTAGAACATTCTGGTTACTACAGTTATTAATGATTTAATATATTACGAATGTGTTGCAGCTGAAATACTAAGTAATAATTTGTAAATCGCGGCAACTTTCAAGAGTGAAACGAAATGTTACTGAAACTGTCACCCGCACCATGCTACAGCGCAAAGAGTGTAGTGGTACCTATTCGTGACCGACCTACATTTATGCCGTTGCGAATAAATGGAGATTTACTTCAATTATGTCTAGACGTTGAGCTAGACTTGGCAAACGTATCATGCGAAATTACTCGTAAGTATAAGGCTCTGCTATACTTTGGTCCAAATAATTTTAGTAGACTAAAACTTAAAGACAGTTTCAACAAACCTTCTTCGTACGACTTTCTACGAATAGCCTTTAAAAAAATGAGGGAAGATAGCATGGTGCAGAGACTATATCTTGGCTGTTATATAGTGTCGTGGTGCAGATGTTTCCCCTTAGGGATTGGCGTGAATTACTTCAAGAAAGGGGCAGGTGGCGTCTCCTTTTATCAGAGACTAAGACCCACTTCGGGTCACAGAGTAAAGGAGAAAGTATGTTAGCCCTCGACCCAATCGCAAGTACAATCTTACCGCATAGGTATGTATCACTATGTACAAGTCAATACTTGCATGGTAGAAGTAAGGTCAACTCCACAAGCATAACATATCTTTGCATTACCCTGCAATCATAAACCTGTCTGCCTCTATATGAAATTCACGAAATAAAACATCCCTGGATTTACGCTAGCATTACGTACGTCACAACTTGCATTGTAGAAGCAGGTCACAAGCCATAATATACTTTAATGACCTGCAAATAAAAGCCTGAATTTCACGAAATAAAACGTCGTACGGCTTGCGCTACCATTATTATATCGAGGTCCATTGCATAACAGGATTTAGCTACTGCTTACATAATATATTATATCAAATGCAACAAAACTTTGTAAACCAGCCAAACTCTAGATATAATAAAACAGCTCAGTCAGCTAATAGCAGGGGTTGACCCACAGGGTTATCCAATGCCAATTGCTTGCTTGTCTAGCAAAACAATAGCGAAGAATTTTGTGGTAGTAAAAAATCTTAAGTTTTTGGCGAGTGAGACTGAGAAACAACGTACAGCCCAAACTGAACACTACTTGATATCATGAACCACCCTTTTAGGTTAGTATACATGTTATAATACAACCTGTAGAAGAGAACTCATCCATACCTTGATGATATAAGCCTAAGCTCCATGTCGTCGGGGTGGACCGTTGCTACGGAACCCTAAAAATGATGATATGAGCCGCAAGCGGAGTTTTTTCAAATCATCTCATCATATTTTTATAATTTTATCAAATCATCATTTTTGTCGTCTGGTTGCACTGTTCTTCTGAAGCAAGTGCGCTCCGTTATCGACCAGTCCACGCCTCTCGCCGTCAGGTAGGTCCTCTTAGAAAGGTGAAGCGATACCTGTGGGAAAATAATTATGGAAGAACACCTTGATGATTTGAGCCCCAAGCTCCGTGTCATCGGGCTGGGCCGTGCCCCTGAAGCAGGCGCGCTCCGCTATCGGCCAGTCCACGCCTCTCGCGGTAAGGTGCCTTTCGGAAAGGGTTAGCCATAACTGTAAGAAAAAAATAAAGATATAGGAACATAAACTTTCTTGTTTTTTATACCTCTTAGACATATGTAATATAATCATTATATCTTTGCAGGAGCTCAGTCTGCTCTGATATTGAAATTGTGTCACAATTGCCATCATTGGAAGTGTAGTTTTGCAATAAAAACTGCCAATACCAATGCATTGACCATTTTGGCACAATTGCTTTACAAGATTGAGGCTCTTGTTTTTAAGTATGTAAGGTGATTTGCCTTGCTTTATATTTTTTCACATCAAATTAGGATTGATCAAAGGAGAGAAAGATCTAAAGATCTGATTGAGTTTGGCCCTAACCTGCGAAGTTATCGATTCCTAGCAAGTCAATTTGAGTCTTCTTCGGATTTGATACATTTCGTTACCCCACTGATAGGATTACAGCCATTACGAACGCTGTTTTGAAAATGTTTAAATTAAACAAATGAAACCATAAATACATATGTAGGTACTTTGTAAACTGCCTAGAATAGATATGTAATATTCGTCGAAAACTAAGTTAAGACTTGTAGGTTGTGTCCCCTTTGTGGTTTTCCGCCCAATTATTTAGATTCTATTTTCGTTCCTTTGAAATGTTCAAATTTAATCACAACGCAATAAGTCAGAATAAACAAATTTATATTAATGTTTCAAACTCCCAAAATGTTTTCGCTATTCTTATCCAATTTACAAGGAAAATTGGAGGAAACAGACGTTGAGTTATTTGTTATCATTGAACTGGTATTTGGTGAACATTATTACCTCTAATATCAATGAAATATGAGAGTGGTTTTACCTGGCTTTCTATATAGAGGTAGTATGAAGCCGTGTTGGCCGAGTAGTATTACCCCCGACTTTCAATCCGAAGGTCGTGGGTTCGATACCGGCCATGCACCAATGGATTTTTCTTTCTTGAAAAATGTATGTGCACACTTAACACGTGCTTTAACGGTGAAGGAAACATCGTGAGGAAACCCGCGGCTTAGTTAGCTTCAGACGTTACAAAGGCCTTACTTTTTATATAGTACCTATCTTTAGTTATTAGAGTTCAACTGCATGTAACAGGCTCACGCTTAAGTGCTAATAACCTATTTGTACAAAATTGTAAAAATCCTATTCAGGTTTCTCAAAAACAAAAATATACTTCTGATATTCATTATTTTGCTTTCATATTGGTTCCCTTTTTTACTGCAGTGTCTGTAGAAAAAATATTTCACTGAAGCGTGTGTGGAATGTTTTTGCGTAATTATGTTATTCTATTGCGTGTACTCCGTATATTTAACTGTGATTTGTTATTATTATTATTATGTAGTAAAATATATAGTTCATGTAGTCAAAATAAAATATATTTAATAACGTGCATTTAGATTTAAAACTTTTTGGATCCAATGTCTAAAAGAAAACTCAGAAAATGGCTTTTGGTAGTAAATATGTTTATGATCTGGGCGATCACTTCGATTGTTTTAAATATATAGCAGTTTAACGTAGTAAACACGTTGTAGGTTCATTAAATTAGGTGATGTCGACTATAAAAATAAAATCAAAGCAATGCGGGTAAATAGAAGACCAAGAACGAGATAGCGTGACGAGTTAGATGGCCATTCGAAATCTTGGCATGTTACAGAATGAAATCGCAGAGCGCAAGAAACCTTTGCTTTGCTAGTACAATAGTAATTCTTATTTTCAATATTAAATAAATAAATAAATAATGCTGGACCAATCACACAGCATCATCTAGCCCCAAGTAAGCAGAGCTTGTGTTATGGGTACTAGATGACTGATATACTTAATACTTTATACTACATAGATAGATATTATTATTAAATATAGAAAAACACCCAGAACACCCTGAACAAATATCTGCAGATCGTACAGACATTTGTCCCGAGGCGGGAATCGAACCCGCAACCCCTTGCGTCGCAGGCGGACCTTCGCCCGCTGCGCCACAGAGCTCATCAAAATTATGCAGTATTAAACTTGCACTGTCCCACTGCAGGGCAAAGACCTCTCTTCCCTTCTTCCACTCTGCGCGACTCAACGCAGTGACTGGTCACGGTCCAGCTTGTCCCGCGAACCCGCCACCATTTCCCTCTGGGTCGTCCGCGCGGCCGAACGATGCGTTTGGGGTCCACTCTGTAGTTATCTTTGCCCAAAAGTCGTCGGGCATGCGGCAAACATTTCCGGCCCAGTTCCACTTTAGGCTTGCGGCCTTTTGACGAACGCCAGCGATTTGGGTTTTGGGGCGCATTATGTTGTCCGGTAGATAATAATTATAGCAGAAAAAATATAAATATTTGAAATCTTGTACTCATTGGCTGCGTAGAATTGTTAGGTACATGTGATTCATCTCGCATTATGTAATAGGTATATAATATTTTTAATCGTATTTAATTTAGTGTTCTATAACGGCGGTACTCAAAAGGTTCTCTCAGAATACCAGCGTTGCATCTTTAAACCTAGGTGCAAATATTGCTGAGACATAACCTTTTGACACGCTACAATTTTATGTTTTTGAAATTGTAAAATGTTACCTCAAATTCAGTATTGTATAACACTTAACTAGTTTATTAATGGTGTTTAATGTGTAGTGTCTCAATAAACGCATTTGATTACCACTAAACCTCTTCTTGAAACCGTGCTATATTAATGGTAATTCAAAAAATCCCTTCCCAAAGTGTACAACAGTTACTCTTTTCCAGCAGTATGACATCCACTGCTGGATAAAAGCGGGAGGCTTTTGTCCAATGTCATTGTCATTGATCACTAAGTACGTCATAAGAGGTTGTTACCATACTCACCACGCTTGGCAGGCGGGTTGGCGAGCGCAGTACAGGATGTTGATACACGAAAAGAGAAGCTGCTGCACATCTACCGGAGGTATCCCTTGGTAAATTCTTCCTGCGTCCTCGGGTAAGAGAGAAGGGAGCAACATTCTTCTGCCGGCACCCCACGGCTACTGGTACACGGTGGGAAAGTATTTCTAAATTATATTCCCACCTTCTAACACCAAAGTCCACCAACGAGCTTGTATCGTGGGAACCAGACGAATATGTTCCTTACCTTCCGGCGGAAATGAGTAGGCACGCCCGCCGGCAGGCGCGCGACCAGCCGCATAGCCTGCAGCCACTCTGCGTAGCCGCCCTCGCCGGGGCCTTCGCCCCCGCCGGGCACCACGCCGAAACGGGCGCCGCTGACACCGGCTGGATAACAATGAACAAATTACTAAAGTTGAGAACATCTGCCTACAGCAGCGCATGTGGCCCACGCTGTGTCACCTGTGACGTGACGTGATTATTGTTATTTGTTGTGTGTAAGTGAGTGTATGTGAATCAATTGAATTGTGAACACAATAAAGGATACAAATGTAAGCAAAAAAATAGAGTAGTATGTAAAAAAATAGTCCAGCAGTCAACAGGGCCTATTCTCCATCGACATTATTTAACATTCTTATAATAATAATAATAATGCTGGACAAATCACACAGCATCATCTAGCCCCAAGCTAAGCAGACCTTGTGTTATGGGTACTAGATGACTGATATACTACATAGATAGATATTTTTATTATATATAGAAAAACACCCAGAACACCCTGAACAAATATCTGCAGATTGTACAGACATTTGTCCCGAGGCGGGAATCGAACACGCAACCCTTTGCGTCGCAGGCGGACCTTCGCCCGCTGCGCCACAGAGTTCGTCTTATATGTACATTGACAGATTGTAACGTGCAAAAAAGCGATGCATAGTGAAGCCTGCAATGTACATCGATCCAAATCCATAAAACGATCAATCTTTACTCTAGTATGTAGGTATCTATAAGCCTCCGAGTTAACAGGATTATGGAATCGAACCAAAGATAATATTACTATACACTCAACTTAAAAAGGAAAAAAGGAAGTTCTGTGGAACAGGAACAGTGACCTTCCATTGACGATTACTGTACCTTTTTATTCAATCATCATCATCATCATCATCATCTCAGCCGTGAGCTGTCCACTGCTGAACAAAGGCCTCCCTCATAATTCTACAAGTACTGATCATAAGGGGGTTGTTGCCATACTCGCCTAACTTGGCAGGCGGGTTGGCGAGCGCAGTACAGGATGTTGATAAACGGAAACACGCTGCCTATCTTTCGGAGGTATCTCTTAGCAGATTCTTACTGCATCCACGGATAAGATACTGACAGCATTCTATTGCCGGCACCCTATGGAAAATATATATATTCAGTATATAGATTCAATCTAAGGGTTTTTTTTATAAAACACTATACCACTAATATTATAAAGCCAAAAGTTTGTTTGGAGGTTTGTTACCTCTTCACGCAAAAACTAGGCTACGGATTGAGCTGAAACTTGCACACGTATTGATGTTGACCAGGATTAACACATAGGCTACTTTTTATTCGGGTACAACGCATGCGAAGTGGCGGGCAGAAGTATTACTGTTATAAACAAATGTTCATTCAAATATTTTAAAGTTGGGAATCTCATGGAATTCTTCGTAATTTAAATACTCTAAAGCTCAGTAAACTTAATTCCTTTGATATTCCTTATTCATGTAGAGCATTTACTACTATCAAATGCAAGCATTGAATGTGGGTACTCTGAATTTATTTCAAAAGTGATTGAAATAATATACACCCATTGCAATATACATAGATAAAAGATAAAGATAAAAAATGGTTTATTTTGTCACAGAAATAACACTATATTATATTTTTAAAACTAATTAAGTTTAGATAGAATAATACCGTGACAAAAAAGGCCACTACTCAGCATTTGTCTGCAAAGTGTAAAGTAAAGAGTTGGTTAGTGACAGATTTCCAAAGTAAATAATAGTAGACTTTAAACCATCGTAAGTAGTCAGAATCTAGTCACTGTTTCCTGGAATCATGTTAAAAGGCCGTTCAGTGTTTTAATTGCTCGAGTTGTAGGCATGTTGTTTACGTGATGTTATATGAAAAATATGTGCGAAGTTGATAGGTACATCTACATATGTATTCAAAACTTGTATATTTTAAACCGTGGGTGTCGGTAGTAGAATGTTGTCCCTTATCATTCACCTTACTGTTCTTACTGACTGGCTTCTCAGCCTTTCCTATCAGGACACGGAAGAACTTCTGGAGTTCGTCTCGTAAAATTACCCTCCAACCACATAATCACACACATACATACATCCACATAAATATTAAGACACACTTTCCCGTACACATACATACACATATACATATACCTACTCATTCATACACAAAAAACACACATATAAACACCCATAAACAAAACAGGCACAGTTGTTAAGTTGATAATTTTTGTAATTAACTTAATCTGTATTTAGTTACTCTAACTAGGCAAGAGCGATACCCCCTAACAGAGGTATCTATCTACTTAAAAGGGAGTTTCCAATGCATAAAATGTAATGTATAAATTAGGTTACTGAAATAAACTTGTTTTTTTTTATCATTATCCGTGAGAATCTGCCATGGAATAACTCCAGAATGGGCAGCAGCGTCTTTCTATGTTGGCGGGTTAGCTAGCCCAGTACGGGATGTTGATCATCCGTCCTGGGCTCGCCAACCCGCTTTCCAATCGTGATGAGTATGGCAACAACTCCCTCATTATCACTTGGAGATTCATGCTGGTCTACGTCCAGCAGTGGACATCCTACAGCTGAGATTATGATGATGATGATATTTTAAACGTATTTTGTACTTTTAAATTGAAGCTTGATAAAAGTTTATTGTTTATAGAGCAATGCCCAGCAGTGGTACAATAAAGGGTTATTCAAAAAAGTTTTGATCAATTTTCCCTACAGTATTTTGGTGTTTATGAAAATGCTAGGCTTACAGATTTTCCTTGGTAAGTACTCTTTTAATTGCAGATACAGGGAAATCTCAACATTTCATGGTTTAAAAGGCTCAAAGTTAACATATTGCTATTGCTAGCTGAGCCCCTAAAAGGTGTCACAAGGGTTAATAGAATTAATGGCTCGGAAAAATCGCGTGAGACCAAAAATTTGATATGTCCCTGACTTTTCACAAACATAAATAACTACGTCAAGCTTCAATTCAGCCACATAAAAGCAATCACCCATGTATTAGTACATACCCCTATACTTGATCACTTGAATTGGTAATTTGATCTGAGTTTGTATCCTATATTTACCAAGTCAATTAGCTACGTTGGTAAGTAAAGATAAAAAAGAACGTACCTGTTGTGGTTTTTGGAGACGACCCAGCTAAGCTCCTGAGAGAGTTCAGAAGTGCACTCATCTGTCTTGTGTTCGGCAAGCATTGGACAATGAGACCATATCCTTACTGCACTAAGCACAAAGTTAACGAACCAGCCAACAGCGACGCAGCGCCGTTGCAGTCAAACACATCCTTATGCCATAATTATACGTCACCGACCCCACTCCAAAAACAATGAACGATTGTAAATAATGCGAAAATTTAGGGGCCATAACTCGCAAGCATTTGAAACCAGCTGATGTGATGTTTACCGGACATGTCATGTAACGAAACGGGCAGGCCTCCAGACTTGTGCTACCATACTGCATAGGAATTCTGCCCGCGGACAGATTACAGCTCCGTCGAAGAGAGAGAAAGCGCTCTTGACAAGTGGTATCGGCAGGGAGTATCGTGGTAAATGCCGAGCATGCGCGCTGCCACAAAGGCAGGATGTCTGAGTGCGTCGTGTATCGATTGGATGCTCTGTGTACGTCACTGTCGGAAACAGACAGGAAGGTACACTCCGTCCGTTTTCATGTGCGTATTTCTATAAAAAGCCCTTATGAATGAAGATCCATTGTGCGATGATTTGTTTGATTTAAAGCAAGTTATGAGTTGACTGTTTGCCATGAGAATGTTTTTCCAATTAGGATTTTTTCACTTTTTTGTCAGTGACAAAGATACGTTTGTATTTGCCCTACTTTGATAAAGAAAAGCATAATTAATATCGATAGGTAAATAAACAAACGTCTACATTGTACAACATTGTACAACTTACCGTACCCTACATGGCGTGAATTACGTTAAACTTAGAATATGAGCCATAGAATCGCAGTATATATATAGCACCAATTGTCAACTTAAAAAAATGGATTTTCCACACGTTAGTGCAAGTCAATCGTCGGAAGATACTTTCCAAAATGAACAAAACATTGCTCTGTCTACAGCAGTTTCTCTGAGTCTACGTTTAAAATTCATCACCGAGTACTTACTTATATGCCTTAGCAGCACCGAGAAGGCTCCGCAGAGGCGTTTCTGTTGTCTGCGCATACGGTCCCGAAGACGCACGCATTTCGCCAGTCTCTCGCCTGCCAGCATCAGACGATCCTCCCATTCTGACGCCTGCTCTCGGAGTTCAATGAGATCTAAATCAAATTAATGGTTTCATCATAATTCATTACCATCATCCATTGCCCGATTTGCTTAGTGAAGGCCTCCTACTTTATTGTTCTGTCACCATCTTATTCATGTCAGCCCTGACAGACTGGTAATAAGATAAAACAAGATTTTTGAACTTTTCTCACCGCGCCATCTAACCCTTAATTAGGCATTCGCTTTATGCTTTATGGAACGCAAACCAAATGTTTGAATATTGTTCGTTGTCAACTAAGCGTTGAAAGGTTTGTAATTCGCCATCATTTCAGCCGTAAAACGTCCACTACTGAACACAGGCAACATGGATCTTCATGGGGGATAATGCCACACTCGCCACGCTTGGCAGACGGGTTGGCAAGCCCAGTACGGGATGTTGATACACGGAAAGACGCTGCTGCCCATCTTCCGGAGGTTAGCAGGCAATTACTGCACCCACGGGCATGAGAAGAGGGGTCACATTCTAGTGCCGGCACCCCACGGCAAGGTTTGAATAGCTTTCGCATATTTTATTTTCAACGAGCACTACGTAGTCTCATAAGATAGTAGCGGAAAAAATCTACTAATACTAGTGTCTTTTCTGTTCGTTTAGATCTGAGGAGCATTAGACGGGCTCATATTTACAATGAGATGAGCAGGACTTCATAAAAAAGTTAACAAGTGCCCTTAATAAATCATCAAAATCTCTATCTCTACATTCTATTTATTTTTCAGCCATAATATTCCCTCAGCAAAGCAAAGGCCCTTTTCTTCTTCCACTCAACGCGATTAAGCGCTGCTTCAGGACAATATCTTAAATGGGTGTCTAGTTTGTCGCGCCATCTGTTTCAACGTCTCCGGCTTGCGTTGGGTGGAATCCACACCGTGGTGAGTTTTGCCCACAAGTCGTTTGTGTATACGTTGTACATTCTCATTCATCTCGCCAAAGGAGGTCTTGTGCTGGACATAGGCCTTCCTCATGGACCCAACAACTGATCATACTGCTTGGCGGGCGGGTTAGCGAGCGCAGCACAGGATTTTGATACACTGAAAGATGCGGCTACCCATCTTCCGGACGTATCGCTTGGCAGATTCTTACTGCATCCACAAATAAGAGAGGAGGGACAATATTCTAGCACCCCACGGCTCACTGTAATGTACAATCTATTTCATCCACGTTTCAGCGGTAATTAGAAACGAAACAAGCAAATGGCCCGCCAATTTATGTGCTCATATGCTTAGTTACTTTCTCATTTCTCTAATACAACATACGGAAAACGTATCAACAAAAAAAAAACTTTATTGTTTATTTAGACGTGAATAATAAAATACATTGCCGTGGGGCAGTAGAATGTTAACCTGCTAAGGAAAACCTCCGAAAGATGGGCAGCAGCGTCTTTCCGTGTATCAATTTCTCGTACCTCGTACCCCACATGGAGATAAATAGATGAGGGAGGCCTGTGTTCAGTAGTGGAAGTTTTACGGCTGAAATGAGGATGATGAATAAATATCAAAAAGCTCTGTGTCTATTTGTTAGGACAAGCTTACCCAAGGATTCCAAATAACTTCGTTCGATAGCTTCAGTTTGTTCTCCACAGTTGGAATGTGATGATGCTAATGATGCCGCTGAAGTCGATCTAACAAGAAAAACATAACAGACGCATGTAGATGGAACAAAGAACCCTAAAAATAGGCTAATTTAGCGTCTCATAAAAAGTAGCTCAAACAACTAATGTGATTACATTTTTAGATATAAAGCTTTATACTCATTTTAGTGTTACCCTCTGCTGTAGATTGTACCACTATTGCCGCCCCAGTCTCGTTGCTCAGCGTACAGTTCATCCAGGAGATTTTCTACAAGGTCTTTTGCATCTTGTTTCTGTTGAAAAAATACTGTCGCTTAAACTTTGATGAGGATATAATAAGTTATTTATTCATTGCATAGTATTGAGTAGTTACAACAGGCGACATATATCATATAAATATATCTAAGTCTCAACGTATCAGTATACGTTCAGACTCTGGAGAGAGTGTGGCAACAACCCCTCATGATCACATGGAGATCTATGAAGGAGGCCTATGTATATGTCCAGCAGTGGATATGGCTAGGAGATGATAATAATGAAAAAATGAACTACAAATAGTTTTTAACAAATCCTCTAACCTTAGCTATCGGTTAGCGGATATGAGTGCTTGAAAAAACACTCAAAAACACGCGTTTCGCCTCTCTGCAAGGCATCTTCAATAACGAACAACGTTTTTCGTTATTGGGCTACTCTGCGTCTTCGTCGTTTCTAGTGTATTCCGTGACGAATGGAAAGCCGACTTCTCCTGAAGATGACTTGTAGAGAGGCGAAACATGTGTCGCATTCTTTTTGAGTGTTTTTCAAGAGCTCATTAAATACATATATGTTAGCGGATTTGTTACAAAATATACAAAAGTCATGCAATTGATATATATTTGTGACAATTTGTCCTAAACAAGACGTACAATTGATATTTAATAACAGGAATGCTTACGTACTTGTTTTTGTTGGTGGAGGCACCAACTGTTTCGACTTATTGAGGGCTTTCTTCAGGGTGAAGACGGTTCGCGACCGCCACCTCCCGCGTCCCGACGCGTTGCCTCCACCAACAAACACAAGTATGTGAACAATAGTGAACATTCCCGTTTTTTTATATTATATTAATACTTATATGAATGTAATAAATAAGTCACGATAGTACGAGTAAGAAGTACAAGTACTTATCATCCAAAGAATATAATATGTATTATTTATAAACGTTTTAATTTACCAACGAGTCACAACACTTACCAGAATCACAGCTGTAGGTCAAAAGGTCTCGGTTTATGTTACGAATACACCTTCGTTCTACTATTTAATAAAGAAACTTAAGTACCTGTTTGGTTCCTACTTGGGGTGGTGAGGGCACAAATTTCTTTTTCTCCTTGAAATTGACTTTTGGAATATTAATTTTCTTGCTCTTTTTGACAGGAGCAGGTTCCTCCGCCGTGAGTGTGCCGAAGTCCAGCTCAAACCGCACCACTTTCAAGTTAAACCGCTGTTGCACACTAATTGTTTTCATAATTATTATTTCTTGGCTTGTCTTTTTATTTTATGGCTTTTTGTGTTTGGTTTTACACAATTCCGCAAGTGTCAAGTTAATTTATAAATTCGTAAGTTATTTGGCTAGCCATGTTGAATTATTATTTCATTTTTGTATTTTTAAAATGTACCAAAACAAACTTTGTGATGTGATGACTTCTGATGACGTGGTCGTTTCAACGTGAGGACTTCAGTGTCAAGTTTTAAAAAAGTTTTGATGTTTCATAAATTTGGATGTGTAAAGTTATTCAAGGCTGACTTTGTAAAAGTTTGTAATTAAATTAAATTAAGCTTAGAGTTAAAACAAGTAATTTTAAAGGACGACTAACTTTGACTAAGCATGGTGGGGTCGCCGGGGCTGATAGGCACCCACTCGTGCCGATAGTGCTGATAACGCTTAATATATTCATGACAAGTAGGTACGTAACAATGCATGCCCAATGAGGTAAAGGTCAACGGACATTGAGCTTGCTAATCCAGTATTCCCAACGTGTGACAATGTGACTCGTTGGGAGATCTGTATTAATTCCCAACGAGTCTTAGTGTAACTTGTTTTAAGTGTGAGACGCTGGGCACGCCACATTAGAAAAAATATGGCCAAGAGTACAATATAAAGATAAATGAACTTTTATTGTTCAATTGTATCAATCTTACATGTAGGCAAATACAAATAAAGGTCTTAAATACATGAATTGACTGTATGCTAAATCTGGTTCAGATTCATTATAAACGTCGTTAAAACTAATTTGGGACAAATATTTCACAAAAATGTTTGAATAGGTATCAAATTTGCGCCTTTCTGTGTACCAAAACTTTTCAGTAAAGCTAATATTTGTAGGTATGCCTAAAATTTGTGCAGTGTGATCAGAGATACCTAAGTCTAATATATCAACATCGTAACGTTCTATGTTGGTGATAAATGATAATATGGTCGATAAATGTGTGAGAGTAGTCATTATTTAAATATATAATTTATAATTTGTGTTACAAGAAGTTCATATTTGTTGGAGATTCTTGACAGCGATCTCTTGTCTGATATCGGAACTTATGTAGATTTTTAAACTTTCGATTTTTAACTAGACGTTAGCATGTTAGTTCCCAAGATTCCCATCTGTAACAGACAGACAAAGTCCGTAACCTAATATGTATAATTTTATTTGTAAAAACATATCAATATAAACCGGGAAGTTTAATGGTTGATTATTAACTCTTCAAGCAGTAAGAGTTTGCAATTTGTTGTTGACCTGGATAAACACATATTAGACTTATTTTTATCCGGTTACAGTGCGCGCTAAGTTGCAGGCAGAAGCTAATAATTTTAGAAATAACTCTGCAGATACTGCGCACACTTAACACGTGCTTGTAAATGCCGTGGGGAGCCGGCAGTAGAATGTTACCCCTCCTCTCATACCCGTGGATGCAGTAAGAGCCTGCTAAGGGATACCTCCGGAAGATGGGCAGCAGCGTCTTTCCGTGTATCAACATCGCAAACTGCGCTCGCCAACCCGCCTGCCAAGCGTGGTGAGTATGGCAACAACCCCTCATGGAGATCCATGAGGGAGGCCTGTGTTCAGTAGTGGACGTTGTACGGTTGAAATGATGATGAAACGAAGAAGAAAAATATCTTGGGGAATCTATTTTACCTTTACCTTTAGACGAGATAAATCTCGCCTAAGATTTTAACTAACTTTTTGGCCACTTGTGACTTAAAATCTTAAGTTGAACCATGCAATAGTGCGTCTACACTGAACGTGTAAATTTATACCGCTGATAAAGCTACCACGTTTTGTTAACTTGATTAGGAATAAACGCTCAAGTGTTCCTCATAAGCATTCAGTTGTATTTTATTCTTCACAACTTATTTTGATTAATACTAACCTAGATTTTTGAACTGTACAAAATGATGACACCTATGGTGCTGAGACGACGGGCAAGGGCACCCCTGCGTTTGTGAAACAGAAAATAGACAAAAACATTCGGAAATAAAATGGCTACGAGTTTGATAATATGCCATACGCATATTATCAAATTCGGTCTCTGTCGACTTCTATTTCCAAACATGATACGATGACAATCAATGAAATGAAAATCTAAGACATAGATCTAAGATTCGTAAGGTCTCAAGTACCCGTAATTTCAATTTCGTTGATCTCAGAAGAACTAAATTGTTGCATTACCGGAAAAAAAGATGCATGCGTACTTTCAGGTGGGGGACCTGAAAGTATTACTGTAGGTGATCATGGCTGAGACGTAAAATTTTATTTATATCATCAGCATCATCATCCAGCCGTAGGACGTCCAATGCTGGACAAAGGCCTCCCTCATTGATCACTACATCTTATCATGAGGGGTTGTTGCCATACTCGCTACGACTGGCAGGGGCAGTACGGGTTGTTGATACAAAGACGAAGACGCTGCTTTATTTATATAGCTACTATAAACATTTATTACATAATCACTTAAAGTTAGGTATGTATCCTAGCATTACTTATCTGAGTATCCACTTATTCTCGTCTAAGACTTACACAGACCTCAATAAAAACAATAGTATGCTGTAATAAAACTGCGATCAATCATAGCTTGATTGAATCCAACCACTGCGACGTTAAGTAGGTGCCTACAAGGAGGAAGTGACCAGTTTAACTGCTGTATTATTTTATGAAGATACTGACTGTGGTGCTCAGCAAGCCATTTTTTAATATCCATATTGTAGGAGTGCATGATAAAACAAAGCTGACCTGACAAATTTACAAAAACGTTGAAAAAAATGGCGTTCCCCCCTTATCTCCGAAGTTTGCAGAGATAAACCCCTGAAACTTTTATTACTAATAGGAGTGTATGATTACAGGAAAATTATACCGAACCCTCTAATTTGCATAGTTTTTAGAAATCCTCGAAAGTGTTAAAAATCTACATAAGGTCCGCTATCAGACAAGAGATGGCGCTGTCAAGGTTCTCCAACAAATATAAACCGCCTTTATCATATATTATATTGTATGATGGCACAGAACCCTCGGTGCGCGAGTCCGACTCGCTCTTGCTCGGTTTTAATATAAGCCCGTTAGATTATTTGCATACAAGAGTGGCGGAGGGGAAGGTCCGTCCGTGGGTAGTCCAGGTTTTAACTCGTCTGAGGAATAAAAGTCCCATTGACCTAATACAAACTCTTTGCCAACCTAATCCATTTCTATAGCATAAAATCCATAGGTTACCATGGTTACGTAAATATTTTTTTGTAAAGTGTCATCAGTTGCCAGTGATTCCCTTTCTAGCCTTTATTTATAATTTACATTTTCTTTATTTTCGCAAGTGAATCTATAATGTGTGAAAACCAGAACGCAAAAGAATTGCAAGCAGGTTTCTGTTCAGCTTCTTGTACAGACAAGGCTTGCCTTCAAAGAGAGATCAATAAACCAGAGCTGAAGACTTCTGATGTTCTCACGACTTGCAATTTGCCGAAAAGATTTGATAATCCACGTGAGTTGGTTATTTAGAGAAATAAGAATGAAAGAGAAAAAAAATGTAATTTAAGTTTCAAAATGTCAAATACATTCACAATAACTCCGGTCCCCAGGGTCACCAAAATCAATCAGTACACTTCTCTCATTAAGACAGTTAAAATACTAACTTGATTCTCACTCTGTGATTCTCTTCTTCGAATTTTCTGATTTTCTCTGCTTATTATTACGGTCACTATACGAGTATAATACTGCTTATACGGTATTAAGCAGGCTGACTACATCTAAGTCCACGCGGACGAAGTCGCGAGCACAGCTAGTATAACATAAAAATATTTCCTCTTTATAATATGAGAGATGAGAGATATTATAAACATATTTCTTCCCTTATTTCAACCTTTTTAACACATTGTGCTTTTAATATATACCTCTATATACATACATATATATGAATTTTAATAATTATTAACCTCAATAATTAACAAAACTTCAAAAAATGCTTGCTCTCTGCCCATAGTTGTGATAGCTTCATATCTAAACCTACCGCTGAATGTGGCCATATATATTTTTTAACATCTACATTTCTATTTACATTTTTTATGAACTTATCCGGAGTGTAACCAAATTCTAATAATAAAACGTATAAGTTTAAAAAAAAAGCCAGTAAAACTTTACTACTAGGGAAACAAAATTTACAAACTCGTTTATACTTCGACGAAATAAATAACTTAACTTGTAGAAAATTATGTAAATGGGCGCCTATCTTTTGGGCTTAATATCCCTAACCGCCTTTGATCTTACGAAGTTACATTATTTACAAATCTGCGACCGTCTCGCAGTTGGAAACTTACTTGTACAGTTTTAGATATTCATAAATAAGAAAGCAATCAATTCATAAATCTGACATACCTGAAAAGTTCATTTAAACTCAACTTACTACGAGATTACTTGTCATCAGTAGTTAGGTTAG
The DNA here is from genome assembly GCA_963082625.1 of Pasiphila rectangulata. Lineage (NCBI taxonomy): Eukaryota > Metazoa > Arthropoda > Insecta > Lepidoptera > Geometridae > Pasiphila > Pasiphila rectangulata. Next base: position 13,507,918 of record OY720240.1, read on the forward strand.
GCGGGTTTCATAGTCCACCTCAACAACAAAAAAAATCAACCTCTTGATAAAACTTTTCTTTTTACACTACAGGTTTTTGCCAACTGGTTTATAATTTGTCTGTTTTTACAGATTGGTTTAATGGCTACGGGTCTCAAGTGAGCAAGCAACACCCATTTTACAGGACCTCTTCAAGTGAATACGGCTGGTACGCTCCAGGTGACTGTTTTCCAAAATCCTACACTATAACTTGGCCATTTTTGTCTCTATATAGTCGACACAAAAAGTACAAAATAACGGGTGCCCATTTTGTCTCCGAAAAACGATTGTCAGAAAATCACAATCAATAACAAGTGTCTCCGAAACATCACTATCCATAATATTAAGGTCCCATAGATATCATTTGCAATAAGATATTGTTCATCCTAATTCTCCTTAGGCATAAAATTATTTTACCTAATATGTAATTTCCATAATTTTCATCGTTATAAACTTATGTGTCATAATAATAACGAATCATAAAACTTTTTATCCCGAATATTTTCGAAAGATTATAAAACCTTCCTTTACAACTATCTGAAAACAGGCAGTGTTTTCAGACAGGTTCAGGGACAGAACCGAGATGGAGAGATAGTAGGTTACTAATAACCTACTATCTCCTAGAACCTAAGTTCTATTTTTTAACCATCCGAAAACCCTGCCTGTGACAGAACCGAGATGGAGAGACAGTAGGTTATTAGGTTTTTTTTATAACCATCCTAAAAACCTGCCTGTGACAGAACCGAGATGGAGATACAATAGGTTATTAAGTTTTTTTATAACCATCAAAAAACACTGCTTGTGGCAGAACCGAGATGGAGACAGGAGGTTATTAGTTTTTCAAACGACAAGAAGGGTTAATAAATAAATAAGGCTGGTAAAAAAAAACTACGCGACAGCTGCAGCGGCCATGGAACATGAAAATTATTCAAATAAATAATTATGAGAATAATGTTATTATAATAAAAACAAATCATAAAACTTATTATCCCGAATATATTCGAAAGATTTAAATATATAAAACCTTCCGGTGGCAGAATCGAGACGGAAGGACAGTAGGTTATTAGGTTTTTTTACAACTATCTGAAAACACTGCCTGGGACAGAACCGAGATGGAGAGACAGTAGGTTATTAGTTTTTTTTATAATCTTATAATACATTTTTGGTAATCTTACATATAAGTTTGGCCTACGCGATTTATTTCCAATACATTTTATATATTGCCGTGGGGTGCAGGCAGTAGAATGTCGCCTCTCCTCTCTTGCCCGTGGATGCAGTAAAAAATCTGTCAAAGGATACCTACTTGTAGATTCAAGATGCCTATGTCCAGCTGTGGGCGTCCTACGACTGAGATGATGATGATAATATTTTTATAATCGGCTTTTTCACTTAATATGTTGCTTCTTTCAGCTTTGTGTTTCTTTAGAAAGTAAGTAAAGTTATTGACGACGTAAGTTTTTGTTCACTTTTCTTTTACAGTTTTCTCAAGACTTGGATATAGTTACATTTTCATGATTGCCTCATCTGAAACAAAATGACGTCGATCAATATTAAAGTTGCGATAATAAACTCTTTGTAGGTCTTCATTCGGTTCCGTCGTCGTACTTCCCGAGGAACCAGGACTTCTCAAACCACTTGGCGATGGCTGGCATGTACCGGAACTACTCTCTGAACACAGCACTGGACCCACATTTGATGAATAACTAGAAGAAAACGTATAGGAAAGAAATTTTGTTTTCTCACGTTTTTACTTCGGGTTGAAACGATTTTGTTGAAAACAACATTATGATGTTGTTGCCATAGCTGGGCACCGTTAATCAAATAGTTAATTATATTATTAATTAGCATTAATTCGTTTATGATTAATCCTTTACTGAAAAAGTTACCTTCGTTAAAAGTTAAAGCGTTACATTTAGAATGATTTAACGCAAGTTAACGTTAATCGTTAATCCGTTGCTAACACGTGATAAAAATGATTTTCCTATATCGTTGCATTAGTTATTCACTACTGATATTGGATTACCGATTAATGGGCTTGGGGAAATTTAACGAAAGTCCGTTCAAATATTTTATTGTTAACTTAAAATTACTCCGTTGCTCTAAATGTTAACGTCGTTGATTAAGTAACCCAGCTATTGTTGTTGCATTGTATTGTGTACTAACTGTACTGCCTAAGAGATGTTTTTGTTATATTTCATATTACTTGGTAGTGTGTAACTGAAACTGTCAAAAGTTTATTTAATTTGTTCTTCAAATGATACAATTTAACATAGGTTTTTTGATAGGTTAAGTTATGGTTGAAAACATTTTTTTATGTATAAATTAAACGTTTTATTTTTATTTTTCTAAGCGTATAGTAGAAATATTATGGTATATTTTAAGTTCTATAAATGTATGTTAAAGTAGAAAAACCTTGTTTTAATAACAAGTTGTTGCCACAAACTTCGAACAAGTGTGGCGACTTCTTTAAATGAAGTCACATTGCATTTGAACTTTATTTTTGGTGGTAATAGAACCTCCGTGGTAAAATCATTCTATGTTTTAAATTCATGAAAATCCCGGAATATGTCCAAGATGCTCAGAAAAAAACTAATTAATAATCTGGATGAATAAATTCCCATATCTCAAGAACTACACCACTTATCAAAAATCCTCTACGATAATCCATTGTATCGATGTCTGATCTTCTTATGTTTCAAATTAGCTCCCAATCGGATCAACCTTTCAAGATTTATCCTCGGACATAAAAAACCGACTAAACCCCCACCTTATCCCTATCTTAAAAACTACCCTATCAATCAAAATTCCTGTGTTAAATTTCATCAAAATCCCATCATCCGTTAAAGAGTTATCTTCGGATAAAAATTGTATAAAAATTCAGCTGAAACGCCTAGTTGCCACTAAGAATTTCGTTGCTTCGCTCACTCGTTCGTTAAAAGAATCATTGTTTCTTCGATCTCTAAATCCACCATCTCTAAACCTTTTTTTGATGAACTTTAGCAGAGAAATATATGAGACCTTGGAGACGGATAACGGCTTCTCTTCGTTTCGAAAATTAAACATGGGTTGAAATAGGGGATGCAACTTACACGGAAAATGTATTGAAATAGAGATAGACTTCTCGCAGACATATTTCCTTAGTCTATGTACTGGTACAAAAACATACATATGTAGCAGTACATATACTGACTTTAGGTACACTGAACCTCTTCGCGAACGAAGTAGCGGGTACCGCTACTTCCGAGTTGTCATACTATTTTGTCCTATCAATATGACTAGCAGAACAAACATGGGATGGTAGTCATACTATAAAAGAAACTTTTTCTTTCCCCTATATAAACAAATACTTTTTTATATGTTGACATAGTAATGCAATATAACTGTCAGATAAATATTTATTTTTTTAATCAAATTCTTAGTAGATCCAATTTTGAAATTTACAAAAAGTTAAAGTGTATCTATGTAATGCGATTATAACTTGAATCTTCAAGTTCAAATCAGTCAAAATTACAGTTTAAATCACGTTCAATGACAGAATTTTTAAAAAAGTCACACGACAGCTGTCAAACTGTCAACTACGCAGCCTAGACTTTCCGTTTAGGGCTCAAATTAAAGACATTGATGATACATACTTTTTTGATGACAGCTGTCAAACTTCAAAAGGCCATAGCTCGATAACTACTCTAGGCTAAGTAGTCATTCATTTGAGCCCTAAACGGAATGTCTAGGCATAGTAGTTATCGAGTTATGACCATTTAAAATTTGCCCTTCTTTCCCGTGGTTCACCTATTTTGTCCACCTGGTGGACCACGGGTAAACATATTCTTCCGTGGTCCACCTGATAATCGCGTAAATTATTTTTATTGAAATATATTGCCTATTGTCCACCTCTTTTCATTGGCTAGATTAAATCTATGCAACATTGATCCCGACAAATTAAAAAGTACACCGAATGGCATTTTTTTTTAAATTCATTTATTGAAATAATTTACTTCAATTAAAATGATGATTACTTAAAACTAAAATTGCTCTATCAACGTAGTTTCTCCAATGCGAAATTGATTGGAATTTCACCATTTAGTAACTGTAATTGTATCCCCATAATATCATCGTCGTTATCTATATATATTTTTCTTCTCTTCGATGTTGTCTTGAAACTTGATGTTTCTAGTTTTGTTAAACCTTTTAATAGATTTATTACCGTTGCATTTCTTTTATTTACTTCTTTATTCAATTTCGAATGATAAGACTCTGCAGTGTTATTGGTGCGGTGTCTTTCACCAAATACGCACAAAATTTCACTGAATTTATCAGACACCCAAAAACTTTCAACGTACTTTAAGAAGAGTAATATTTTTTTGCTATCACTGCTTTCAGATTTAACATACTCCAATCCTTCTTTAATGCTTTCATGGGGTATCAAAGGTAGAGCAGCAAATAATGCAGCGATCCGCTTTTCTCCTTTCGATTTTAAGCCTAACTTTTTGGCCTTCTTCCAAATCGCCCTCTTCCAATGATAAAAACAACCGCGCAATGTTACATGTGGAAAAGCGCATAAAATAGCATTTATTGCGGCTTTCTCGAAATCAAGATGCATTGTTTTAGGACTGAAATTTGGTAACTGTGATTTAATTAAATCGAACACAATCGAATATGATTCCTGTTTTTTGTTCGGCATCAATACGTATATCAGCGGTACAACTTTTGTAGTCGTTATAGTACTCCCGATATCTCCATGTAATATGTACAATTGTTGGAATGGTTTCGGACAACAAGAAAAAGTGGCATCACCAAAATATTCAGTAACATCAGCAATGATCTCTCTAGCTCTTTTTGAACAAAAGACAATGATTCGCGATCCTTCATAAAAATAGTTTGCCAAAACCAATTGTGCAAATTTGATGGGAACTTCCACTTCTTCAAAATCGCTATAAATAGTTTTTTTAACTCCTAAAGATTTATTTCTTATTGTATATAAGTTGTGTTGTATGCTCGAAAACGACGGTATTTGCGTAACCATGTTCAATCCTTTACTTTCTAAAATATCAACACTATCCTTATAAAGTTGTGTTAAAGGCAAATCAGTGTTTTTGACTTTGTTTTTCAAAGATTCAATTTCATTTGCAACAACAATTTTGGAAAAATCAGATGCACATGAATGATTTTTTTTACTTGTCACCTTTCCATCCTGAAAGATTTTAAAAATGTTAATTTGTATTTGAAAAGTTCTAGGAGCGTGGAGGTTTACGAAACAGGACTTCCGTGAATGTTGACTTACCTTAACGATAATATTTCCGGTACATTTCTTTTTTTTGTACTCCGCACATCTCCATAAAACCGCTGAGGTTTTTTTAAAGGTTTTGACTCTGTAGAAAAAATATACATCATGCACCAATACAGTGCCCCCCTTTCTGGTAATATAGTGCAAATCGCTTTCTTCGTCTTGCGTATCTCCCATTTTAATAAGATTTAATTTTACTCACAAGCGATCAGGGACGGAGCACTATTTCATTAAACAGAACAAACACATCTAATTCTGTTAGATGGTCAGGAAATACTCAAAGATTAATTGTCAAACGATAAAGAAACAATACGTTGTAAGTTCTTGAAAAAGAGGTGCACTTGAAAAGATTCAATTACAGTGAAGCACGTCAACGAAAGACCAAAAAGATTGTGTGCTCAAAGGTGGACCACGGTTAAATAATAATTTCCTATGGTTCACCTTAGTTCACCTGGTGGACCACGGAAGAATCTGTTTACCCGTGGTCCACCAGGTGGACAAAATAGGTGAACCACGGGAAAGAAGGGGAAATTTGCACGACATCTGTCATCAAAATAGTAGGTATCATCAATGTATATCATTTGAGTCCTAAACGGAATGTTTTGGCTGAGTAGTTGCCGAGCTATGGTATTTTGAAGTTTGACAGCTGTCATCGAAGAAGTAGGTATCATCAATGTCTTTCATTTGAGCCCTAAACGGAAAGTCTAGGCTGAGTAGTTGTCGAGCTATGGTCGTCTGTCATATTTTCTTAAAAATTCTGTCGTCTGGTACATTTGTGATTTTTGACGTTTGCTGTCATTTTTGGCATTAGCTGTAATTTTTAACACGAGAGTGTAGAAACATAATGTATCATATCTTATGCTATCAAATAATGAATAACAACAATGGAAACAAAGTTTATGTGAATTCAATTAAGTATAAACATTGAGTTAGGTATCTATTCACCACCAATCCTATTGTACAGATTGTCCCAAGTTCTGTCTAGTTATTTCTAGTGCTATGCTAGATTTTCTTTCATTCTAGCATTTGTTTTTTTCCTACAGGAGGTGCAAAGAAGTGTAGTATGACTACCAGTCCATGTTTATCCTGGAGTCATATTGATATGACAAAATAGTACTATGATAACTCAGAAGTAACTAGCCGCTGCTAGTTGATTAAAATAACACAATATAAAGTAGGAGTAGCAGACAGACAGTGACAAGTTTAAGTACCTATACATATTTGTATCCATTATAAACCAGCAAATATACCATCAATATACCCGTGGATTGGAAGGGCTGTGTAGTGTAAAGGTCAGTTGATTGTAGACACGAAAAAACCAGATGATTGATGAACGTTTTCAAAATACAGGATATTTTGATCCACCACGGTAATCATGATGCGTAATCTTGAATTGCCCTTTATAAAAACAAATGTCATCTTTTAAAAAATATTTTGGGATCTTTTTTCATTGTAATACTAGCTGTCCCGGCGAACTTCGTGTCGCATCTTCTACAACAACTACTTACTATTACTACTCTACAACAGCTCAACAACTACTCTTCACCTTTATATAACAACATGTGTGCAATAAAAACTTGAAACTTGAAGAAAAAAAACTTGAAACTTCTTACTACTACTACTTAAATATCTCGCTCGAGTTTAAATTTAATCAAATATAAACTTTCTGAATGAACTTTTAAATTTGTGACAACCAACAAATGGCGGCTTATCCGTATAAAATGTATGGGAAAATTAATAATAATTTACGTTATAAGTATTTTTTCTAAGAATTTTTATGATTTTTTAATAGCCTTTATGTTAAGCCGGGCTCAGATAAATCCAAAACATCTAGATCATTAAAATCGCTCCAGCCGTTCTCGAGTTAAAAGTGGTGTATACAAGGTGCTAACAAATTAGTCACGGATATTTTAAGAGATAATACATTACATTATAACAATTAACTTTTAACTGTAATAAAAAAAAACAATATATACATAGAACCTTTGTATATAATTTTTTTGTTTTCATTTACTGAACAAAAAAATAAATTATAATTAGTTTTTAGGGTTCCGGACCAAAATGGTAAAAAGGAACCCTTATAGAATCACTCTGTCTGTCTGTCACACATGGATATCTCGAGAACTACTGATGCTATCGTCTTGAAATTTAAAATGGTAAAAGACAACGCTTTTTTACTAATATAGCGTATATAAAAATGTTAAAAAATATTCTTATTTTGATTGCAGGGGGGCGGATAGGGGATCTCAAAAATTTTATGTGAAGTTACTAGGCCGTGTGGGGTATCATATGAAAGGTATTCATTTGCACATTAATAGACAGTTTTTAGTTTTCCTTTAAACCATATCGTTTTTGAGTTATTTACAAAAATGTTGAAAAAACGACCATTCCCCCCCCCTTATCTCCGAAGTTTGCAGAGATAAACCCGTGATACTTTTAAAGCTAATAGAAGTGTATGTAAACTTTATAGGAAAATTATAGCGAACTCTCTAATTTGCATAGTTATTTTAGACAAGGGGGGGTGGAAAGGGGGTTTTCAAAAATTTTGTGATGTTAATAGGTGATGTGGGGTATCATATGAAAGGTATTCATTTGCACATCAACAAACAGTTTTTAGTTTTTCTTTAAGTCATATAGTTTTTGAGTTATTTACAAAAATGTCGAAAAAACGACCGTTCCCCCCCCTTATCTCCGAAGTTTGCAAAGATAAACCCGTCATACTTTTATAGTTAATAGAAGTGTATGTAAACTTTATAGGAAAATTGTAGCGAACTCTCTAATTTGCATAGTTTTTTAGACAAGGGGGGTTGAAGGGGGGTTTTCAAAAATTTTGTAAAGTAAATAGGTGATGTGGGGTATCATATGAAAGGTATTCATTTGCACATTAGTAAACAGTTTTTAGTTTTCCTTGACACTGTATCGTTTTTGAGTTATTTACAAAAATGTTGAAAAAACGACCGTCCCCCCCCCTTATCTCCGAAGTTTGCAAAGATAAACCCGTGATTTTTTTATAGATAATAGAAGTGTATGTAAACTTTATAGGAAAATTATAGCGAACTCCCTAATTTGCATAGTTATTTAGACAAGGGGGTTGGAAGGGGGGTTTTCAAAAAATTTGTGAAGTTACTAGGTGATGTGGGATATCATATGAAAGGTATTCACTTGCACATTAATAAACAGTTTTTATTTTTCCTTTAAGCCGTATTGTTTTTGAGATATTTACAAAAATGTTGAAAAAACGACCGTTCCCCCCCCCCTTATCTCCGAAGTTTGCAGAGATAAACCCGTGATATTTTTATAGCTAATAGAAGTGTATGTAAACTTTATAGGAAATTTATTACAAACTCTCTACTTAGCATACTTTTTTAGAAATCATCGAAAGTGTAAAAATCTACATAAGTTCCGCTATCAGACAAGAGATGGCGCTGTCAAGGTTCTCCAACAAATATAAAACCGCCTTTGTCATATATTATATTGTATGATGGCACGGAACCCTCGGTGCGCGAGTCCGACTCGCTCTTGCCCGGTTTTATTAAAATAATCACCCCTATTATGTACCTGTCAAGAGGTTTAACACTGTCTGTCATGTCACATCAAATGTTGTTTTTCTTAAATGCCATAATGATTCAAGTATTTTATTTATCAACTATAAGGGGCCACTTGAATGATGGTTAAAAGAGGTTCTAGAATATGTCTAAAGAGGTCTCATTTAATTATTTTAATAACAGGGTGTTTTAACGAAGCAAATTTGTTTCCTAGTTTTCTCCAAAAAAAACATATCAAAACCTATGATGTTTCATACTTAAATGTACTCCGAGAACCGAGTACTATCAGCTGCAAAAATATCCGTGACTAATTTGTTAGCACCTTATATATATTATATATATAGAGTATTGTAGTAGAAGATATTATGACTTCAATAAAAAAAATATCAAGTGATTTTACTAGAATAGCGACGTTTGAAACAAATCAACTGTTAGGTTTTTCAAATGTACTACGTACGACGATGACTACTGTCTTAGGACGTAGCAACTGTTTTTTTTTATATTTCTAAGTCGTGCTTTTCAATTTATGAATAGTTGGTTAGATCTTCGTCTTAAGATCCAAATTCATCATTTGATAAATTGAATGGAAATGGAATTTCAAATAGATTAGAAAGCTTAAAATACTTCTATACATGTCTTAGGACATAGCAACTGTTTTTTATACTTCTAAGTCGTGCTTTTCCATTTATGAATAGTTTGTTAAATCTTCGTTTGAAGATGCAAATTTATTATTTGATAATTTGTATTGGAAATGGATTTTCAAATTAATTAGAAAGCTTAAAATACTTCTTATACTATGTTAATGTGTGAATGTCGTTGATCTCTAGAGGAGTTATCACATGAGACAATGGCCCGTCAGCGAAACATAAATTAGATGAACTATCCTCATGGCTTTCCAAGATATTTCCAGAATCAAATCTGGACCCTGCTTTTGATGTTATGAGACTGATTGATGATGGACACGTTTGCTTGCAGGTATCCACTCAGTGTCGTCAGTATACTTCCCCGCAGGTCAGAGGTTTACCAATCACTTGCTATATGCTGGCATGTACCGAAACTATAGCCTCAACACTGGCATGGACCCTCCAAGCTACTGATTATGATGAAGCCTGCTTGTTAGCTCATTTTATTTTTAATTATTTAGATAAGTACTCTTTTAATTAAAATTGGATATTTTTCTTTTAGAGTGGGAAAAATTAAAGAATATTTCGATATTAACTTACCAAAAGAGGTATTTATTTTTTCATAGATTAACATGCATTTAAATTCCATTAACATATTTCGCCTGAACATTGGCTTGGAATTTACACGTCTGGCTTGAAGTCAAATTATTCGTGATTTTTTTGTAAAAGTACTGTGGTACTTGTTTAGTGCTTTCGTGTTATTCCATGCCTTAACCTTATACTATTCAAGATTATGCGACGACAAAAAGCACTGAGTAATGGTCCATTTGAGATGGTTATTATTGCTTGATTGATTTTCATCGTCACAAATCTAATAAAAAGATTATCCATCGCCTCCATATCGATCTCTATAATATTGTATAACTTGTCAGCAACAACAACAACAGCGTTTATATTTATTTGAGTGTTATTATTAATATTAAATTTAACACGTTATTACAAAAAATCAAATTAACAAATAGATTAAATTATTTAATGAGATCTTCAATTAATATTTCCTATAAAAATTAGTTCTGTAACATAAATAATGAGCTGTAAATATACATATCTAATTGCGCATTTAGAGACACATAGTAACATCAAAGTCCTACACATTGGCTCAATCCTTGCTACCGCCAGTGCTACCATCTACCTACGAGTGCGTTATAAATACTTCTCAAATATCCCTTATTTTATTTATGAAGATATGGAACAGTACAAAGGCCACAACATAATTAATATAAATCTAACCTAAATTTTATTGACACCTATTGCTTACCCAAAACGAACATCAGTAATATTGAATTGTTTCACTTCATAATAATAAGTATTGTATTACTTTTGTATAATATTTTACTATTTATTTCGTTGTAAAATCTACGATAACAACGCGGGCTTTAAATATAACCATTTTCTATTAAAGATAATACCCATAATATTCATACAATAAAATTCAACTACTCAAATTTCTATTAAATTTAAAAATTATAGCTAGGTACATATTAAAGTTCTACTTTGATTAGCATTTTGCTAAGGAATAAGAATAGTTCACTAGTTGGACTCTCAATTTAAATGCCAAAAGTTAGTATAAAAGCAATGTAATTGAAGATGAAACACCGACGAACACCAGCACTCACGATATGACAGCCATCACACACTTTCCTCGCCACCAACACTTACACAGAATTCATACAATTTGTTTTTCATTTAGGACTTACATCAAAGCATAAGTTTTGTGCAATTAAATTATATTAAAGTAGATAAAGCAACAGACCTACCTAACCCTTCTTATAATTGTAAGTAAACAAGAGGCCAGATATTTATGAGTAATAATAAAAATCAAATAAAATAAGTGTGATAGTGGTCAAATAATTATAATAACAAAATTGAATAATTGAATATACTCATATAAATGTTTTCGATTATATATAACAATATGCACTTATATCTACGTGATAACTGTATATAGGTTTTACAATATATTTATAATATAAAATGTGGATCAACTCTTGCGTTTAACAATATTGTCTTCAATAGCATTGCTCATTATATTCCGATTGCCAACAAATTTGATCCATAGGAGAATCAAATTGCTGCTCCCAGTGTCTACCAATAATTTCGTGGTTTTTCGTACTTGTTTTTTACTTTATAATGTATATTTTTTTCGAGAAAGTTCAAAGGTGTTTTAGCCAGTTATTGGATTAGTTTAATAGTGTCCACTCTGTTGTCGCACAAACTAGCTCTAAAGCTAATTAAAATAAAATGACATAATAGATATTCTGTTAGTGCCGTTTTAAAATTATGATGAATAATTTTACGTTGACGTAAAGAAAGTGGTACCACTAGTTATAACAAGCTTAAGGAAGTGCAACAACAGAACCACCACACACCATTATATCCCTAAAACGTTGTGACACGATAGGTACTCGTATTTTCATTATATCCGATTAGTTTGAGCAAAGGTTTCTCCTAAGTATGCCAGTATGTAGCTCTAGAAGAGTACACCGAGTGTAGAAGGAGTTGCAGAGAGTTGAAAATTACTACTAGCTTCGCGTCTACCGCTAGCCTTAACGAGTTCCATCACAATGCAGCTCAGTTGAGTCGTATATTTATAACTTATTGTAAAAAATCTATATTTACCGTACATTTAAACTATGCTATGTTGTTAAGAGTTGCCTTTTACACTCGCTTACATTGATACTGAGAAGACCTTAAGTTGAACCAAGGCCTTAATTTGTTTAGTTCATTCAGGAGTCGACTTGGTCGTCAGTTCTCTGTACTTATTAGTATGACTTTTGTAAATTGACCTGTATTTTTAAGGATCAAGGTGTTAAGATCAAGTTAAAATTGGTAAGGCGTCTTCTTTGTCAAGGAGTTTACATGTCGCCAAAGATGCCGGCGAAGGTTTTCCTGAGGTTCTTCATGGTGTCTTCTGCGTCCTCGGTTAGTGTGGCACTAAGGGAGCCTTGGCGGGCGAAGCCTCCGCGGCCACCGGCGGAGCCCGGCGCTGCGGCAGGGTCTTTGCTGCCGGCCGCGCTGGGAGCAGCGGAGGCCGATGATACCGTTGATGATTGAGATGCTGTAAGAACAATACGGAAAATTAAAGCTCCCGTATGTTTCTCTTAAGCACGAACTAAAATTATTTATCATACAATAAATCACAGGAATACAAAAGTATCTGTTTAGACGCTGGTCGTTCTTATGAAGTTTCTCAAAGTTCAATCATTAGTTATAAGCGATAGAGTTTCTTTTAGTTTTTTAATTGTGATTGACTATTACCATAGTTTACAAAGTATTTTAATTGGGTCGGCACGGTATTGGGTTGGTAAGGTTTAAAAATTAAAATAAAAATGTGACAAAAATGGTCATTACTCAGCATATGCTGTGGCAGAACGGGTCCGTACCACAGCGCTGGTCTTCCGTAGTGACCAAAGTGTGCGGATGGTTGCTACAGCGATACGAAAATGCAGTACGCTAAAATAAAATATAATAAAGTACCTATCACTGATGAGGGATAACATTGATGATGATAAAACAGCTTATCAGCTCAAACAGCTCACCTTGCGAGTCGCGGCGAGTGAGCGGCGGCGGCGGAGCCTGAGTGGGCTCGGCCGGGATGGGCGGCAGCGGGCGGTCGATGCTGGCGGCGGCGGTCAGCGGCGCGGGCGGCGGCGCGGACGGCGGGCCCGAGCCGCCCGCGCCCGGCAGCGGCGTGTGGCGCTCCTCCGGCGACCCGGCCATGGAGCTGCCCGACACAGACGAGCGGGACGTCGCCTTTGTCAGCCCGGGCCGGCATACCGACTGGGAAATATAAAATAAATAAATAATTGCCGTGGGGTGCAAGAAAACCCATTCTCTCATGCCCGTGGACGCAGTAAGAGCCTGCACCGGAAGATTCCGGTGGTATCCTAAGGGATACCTGGATAAGGGATAAGGGATGCTGGATAGGCAGCAGCATCGGCCCGTGTATCAACATCCCGTACTGCGCTCGCCGACTCGCCTGCCAAGCGTGGTGAGTACGACAACTATCCCTCATGGAGATCCATGTGGAGGCCTGTGTTCAATAGTGGACTATTTACGGCTGATGAAATAAATAATTATAAGGCAGTAAATAATCTGACTAGTTAGTTTCTAAACTTAACGTTCGTACAATCTTTTGGTGACATATATAAAACAAAGTATATATAAAACAAAGTAGGGTTAGTTACACCACTTATAATAACCGGAATAACATACAGGCTATTCGAACAATGTAATAGTTCACATAAAAAATAATTATTACGTAAATTATTTTTCCGATACATTTGAGATGGTGACATTTTTTGGTTGTCAAATATTTATTGGTGCGTTGTGAAATATTATTTTGTAACTAAACATACCTACATTCAAACTGGTATTATTTATGGCTTATTGAATCAGAAGTTTCGTGGCTCAATTAGCCGTAAACGGAAGTAGTGTAGTGGTAGTAGTATAGTAGTTGTAGAGTAGTCTTAGTAGAGAATTAATATTTAGTAGTTGTAAAAGTAGATGCGATACGAACTCCGCCGGGACTAGCTAGTTTCATAAAATCACAGTAACTTTTTAATTTGCAGTAGCACATCTGGGTGGTATGAAACTACGAGGAATCAAACTTTTTTGTAATTGTTATACCTACTTTAAAGTGTTATTTTGCCAATTAGTCATCAAAGTTTAGATTTGTTGATATTAAATTCTATGTTTCTATTGTTTGTTAAGCTTTCTGAAATCAAAACATAACATAGGTCGTAACGCGCGTGATTTAATTTGCCAACAATGCAACAATGTTGTAACTTAGTCAGTTTTCATTCAACGTGCCTGTTATGTATGCACCGACAAAATAACTATCTTTGAAGACTTAGTATACGTGAATATAGAGGTAGATGAGCCTAATAAATTAGGTAATTAAATTAACTTTGATGATATTAAAACGCAAGATTAGCATTTCGTCAGGTACCGTTTCGTCGGGTATTAGTAATTTGTTGAACTTCTCTTTCTTTTTAATTAAGCCGGTACTAATAATTGAATTTGACGAGCTCTGTGGCGCAGCGGGCGAAGGTCTGCCTGCGACGCAAGGGGTTGCGGGTTCGATTCCCGCCTCGGGACAAATGTCTGTACGATCTGCAGATATTTGTTCAGGGTGTTCTGGGTGTTTTTCTATATATAATAAAAATATCTATCTATGTAGGTAGTATAATGTATTAAGTATATCAGTCATCTAGTACCCATAACACAAGCTCTGCTTAGCTTGGGGCTAGATGATGCTGTGTGATCTGTCCAGCATTATTTATTTAATAATGTAATAATGCGATAAAGCATATCCTACGAACGACTGAATAAAGAGTAGTGAGCGGTCATGGTTTGGTGTAATTTTCACCACCGACATATGTAGATTTACATAAAAGCTACCTAAGATGTTAATCCTACAACACGTTACGTCTTCCCGGGATTATGGCTGGTGCAATCCAGTCAAAACGTCGGATTTAAAAGGTAATTTATGCTTTAAGAACCCGGTTATATGTTAGGAATGTGTTGTGATCGCAAAAGTTTACAAAAGTCAATCCTATCTGCTAAGATGCATGTAGGCTACCTGCATACGATGCAGCACCAGTTCTGCAAAATGACGGCACCAACTTTCATGCGCATACTTCTAGCCTACCGAGGATCTAAGGATTTCTTGGACTGTACTCATAAGATCGAGGTTCTAGATATGCCGTTAAAAATGCACTGCACTACGCCGATCGCTACAAGTGAGAACTTCATCTTCACAAAATTCTGGGATGAGTCACTGGTCGACTAAGGAGGAGGTTCATAAAGGGTAGGTAAGGTTTTTGTCCCAGCTAAGATGCGTCTCAGTTACCTGCATACGCAGTAGCACCAGCTCGGAAGCACCAGCAGGAAGATGGCGGTACCAACTTTAATGCACGTATTTCTAGCCTTCCGAAAATGTCGCTAATCTTTATGGTTTTGTCTTGCAGGCGACTACACTTATAAAGTTAGGTCTGATAAGATGCATTCTAAGTTACCTGCATACGCTGTAGCACCAGCTCGGCAAGATGGCGGCGGTCCTCTTCCTGCGAGTCGCCCATGAACGAGGTGGCGGAGTCGTTCAATTCGATTATGTGCTCGCGCCCGTCCTTACCGACCACCAGCTCTAATGCGCATACTTCTAGCCCGCCGAAGATCTCGCTAACCTGGGAAGGTAAAATGAAAAGTGTTATTTAAATTGTAATAACTGTAATAATTTTAATTGGCCGCCCATTTTGCCTCATTATGTGTATTTTTTGTTTATATTTATTACTACCTGTTTGTATTTTCTGTGTATATGTGTACAAAGAAGTACTCAATCTCTATCTATTTAACTTAAGAATAACCTAACCATTTACATCATATTCCGGGAGGCTCAAATAATAGTAATATGCTTTTATTGGTAATAGTTATGTGTACGGCCACTAACTCACTCGCGTGCATGTGAAGATTTGTGGCCTAAAGAACGGAAAAGGAACCTGCTAGTTCTGGACTTGAAAACTCCAAGATTGTATGACTCAAGACTCAGTTTGGTTATAGTGTGGTTATAGCTATTATAGTTATGTTAAGTTGGGCTGGCATCGGGGGAATATAGTTGTGCACAAAACACCCTAAACGAGGGAGGTCAGTGCAGATTTCATCTCTCTCTTTAGAATTAAATGCAAAAAGTTATTTTTATAGTGTTTAACCACACTCAGGTAGAACATTTTCAAAGAAATTAATAACCTTATCAAAAATTTTACGGTTCCTCAAACCGACATCACCTTATCAAGAATTTCAGCGGGTCCCGACATGGGTTCTGTAGCTTAGCAGTCAAAGCACTTCTAGCTTAAGGAAGCGTCAAGTATCGATTTGACGGACGTGGGTTCGAATCTTGTAAATGCAATATGAAATTTGTAAATGCAAAAACCCAAAAAGCGTATCGTAGCTACGTTTTAAAGCACTTGTTGATTAAAATTGCGATCACCATTGACTTCTTCAGAAAAGCTTCAACAAAGCTAGCTTTTTTGTAACGTTAGTCACAATTCAATAGCATTCTAAACATACAAAGTATATTGTTTGTACCAGTTAATTGACCAAACGAGACTATATCCTTATACCAAATTACCTCATCGATCCACATCTTGTATCTGTCGTTCATTCCGATGGCCTCAAGCATCGCAGAGCCTTGATTGGTTTTCCAGTTGCCAGATATAGATTTACGCCTGAAATCAAAATAAGTTTGTTCATTTTCGTAAGTTTTTACCAAGTTTCTGTTCCACACCGTACACACCGCGTACGATCGATAACTATTCGACCTATCGAAAAAAGTCGATCCAAATGACTAATTTGTTTTTTAGCTGTAGAGTTTTGATATAAACGTAAAACAATAATGATGTCAACTTACATGAAAGCTTTGTAATTGGTTCCGATCTTTTGTATGTGGATGTCGTATTTAGCATCGATGTAGGGCTCCACAGTGCAGTAAGTCCCCAGCATAGACACCACTCCAGCAATGTCCTTGAAAGACAAAAAGGAAATTTAAAAACGGTTGCACTTTTTTGATGTAACCTATACTGCATCTGATATAGCTACTAGCTACTCACCTCTATTTAATTGCATTAGTCTTAGATTGGCCCTATTAAAATCATTTTCTTTTTAAAGGATCTGAATACAAAGATCTCCTACTAAAGGGATTCTTCTTGCAAAATTTATATTGAATGAATTGAAACGAAGCTGTATAGATTGTCTAGCTTCGGCCCGCCGCTTCGCACGCGTTGTACCCGGATGAAAAGTAGCCTATGCATTAATCCAGACCTACATCTACTATTACTTACTAAATATGTGTGCAAAGTTTCAGCTCAATCCATGGGGTAGTTTTTGCGTGAAGAGGTAACAACCCTCCATACAAACAAACACACAAACAATAACACACACACAACAAACTTTCGGGTTTATAATATTAGTGGGATATGTTATCGTTCCAAAAAATTCCGTTTCAAAAAACATACAAACTAAACAACACAAGATCACTTAATGCTCGACCCCTAACTACCTCGGAGACTGCTTGTCCGACGGTGAGTCCCTTCGTCTCGAAATTGCGGTCTTTAGACCGTGTTAGGGGCCCATTAAATCCCTTAGATATATAGATACATATATAATTATACGAAATGAAAGTTACATTCCTGGCATACCTTTGGGATATCTTATTTTCCCTACACGCCAGCGACATGAATAATCGATTGCGTGGCTACTGCGGTACAAATTTTATTACCATAATATATTTAAAATATAACGCAAACGCGAATATGCGTTCTCCGTGATGCATGGACCAAATGAGTACCCACCTACTGACGTACATCACGCATCACGGAGAACGCATATTCGCGTTTGCTTAGATAAAAATAAATTATAGCTTTATAGCTATAAGGGCACCCGTCGTACTATTGTATTGTTTTATTTAATTTATTTATGACGAGCTCTGTGGCGTAGCGGGCGAAGGTCCGCCTGCGACGCAAGGGGTTGCGGGTTCGATTGCCGCCTCGGGACAAATGTCTGTACGATCTGCAGATATTTGTTCAGGGTGTTCTGGGTGTTTTTCTATATATAATAAAAATATCTATGTAGTATAATGTATAATGTATTAAGTATATCAGTCATCTAGTAACCATAACACAAGCTCTGTTTAGCTTGGGGCTAGATGATGCTGTGTCCAGCATTATTAAAATTATTATTTTTATATATTTTGTTCTATTTAAATGTGGTGTGTATAATTTTCTAATCTTATAATCTAATCTAATATCTAAAATCTTTACAAATGTAACATCATGGATCCGAACATAAAACGAACATAAACGTGCGATGTTTGAGGCAAGTTCGGGAGAGGATAGTGATCACAAAGCAAGAATGTAGTCAAATTGTTTATACAACATTCTGCCGATGGTATTCACCAAGGAATAAACTTTAGTGCATTACGCTTCGGGCCATAAAATTAAATTTTGACACAACATTGTTACCACCAGGAATGCAGCGAAGTAAGGAGATAATACTCGTAACAGGTTATAGCTGCATCACACTGGGAATCTAAGCGTTAAAAGTTATTGATGGCTCAAAAAATGTAGGCACCGCAAAATCATAATGATGACGAATATTATCTTGTATGCAAAATACTAACAACAGTAGGGAAAAGACTCAAAATTTACAAAAAGATTCAGTATAATAGAAACGTGCGTTTTCGTTTCTGACAAACAAACCATAATATCGTTGTAAGAGAATCAGTTATGTTCTTGAATGAAGTATTTACATATTTTAATTTCAAGTATATCGCAAGCATCTCCAGTGAGTATCACAAGAACAATTAGTACGGCTTGAGCAGCATTTCATCATCATCATCATTCATCATTTCAGCCGTAAAACGTCCACTACTGAACACAGGCCTCCCTCATGGGTCTCCATAAGGGGCAGTTGCCATACTCACCACGCTTGGCAGGCGGGTTGGCGAGCTCAGTATGGGATGTTGATACACGGAATGACGCTGCTGCCCATCTTCCGGAGGTGACTTTTAGCAGGCTCTTACTGCATCCACGGGCAAGAGAGGTGGGGCAGCATTTTACTGACGGCACCCCACGGCAAGCGGCTTGAGCAGCATTTGCATCTAATTCTAATTCTAGGGGGTTACCAGATCTGCACTGACGTCCCGCATTGGGGTGTATTGTGCATTGTCCCCCGAGGTGCTGCCTCGACCCTAACCTAACCAGCCCAACTCCTTGAAATACCGGAAAAGGATTCGGGGTCGCCGGCAGCATTCCATAAGCATCCCCGGAGGGTATGCAAATGTTGTGGAAGAAGAAGGGCATACCTCCATGAACAGCATTTGCATATAAATTGAGCGTTTACCTGGAAATCGGTGGCGGTGTCCACTTTCACCTTCGCCACGCCGCTGTGCGCGTGGCCTATCTTGATCACCACCGGGAACTTCGGCGCGGTCACCTGTAACCAACCAGAGATATGTCATTCACGGAGGATCACTCTGAATCAATTGGTTGCCTGGAAGAGATTGCTTCCAGCAATAAGGCCGCCCGTTGAATTGCCCAAAATTGTTTTAATAAATTTTTGCTTGTTTTTATACCTCGGTATATTTTTTGTTACATGTGGTGATCAATAAAGTGTTATCTATCTATCTACGAGTATCTATCACTGGAAATAACATCATAAAGTTTATGTATCTTACCATTTTATTACCAAGTTTAGGGTTATCAGTCGTTTTAAAGGTTCCGAAACTCAAGAGGAAAAATCGAAACAAATATACTTAGGATTAGTTTGTTTGTCCTGACCCTTTTTCACAAAAATTGCTCAAACTTGATATATGTACCAAACATCAAAGTCAGTGGACAGACTTTGCCTTTTAAATCAAGATTCTACCTTAGGGCAGGGGGTCAAATTTTTGTACGAAAACGGCAAAAATAGAAAAACCTCCAAGCCAGGTAGTCTCACGACTCTAAAGTTTCGAATGCCTTCTGCGGCACAAGTAAAGAAAAAAATCTGAAATTGGTAATTTCGCATTTTTAAATTAGCGTCTTTTCGTGTATCAAAATCCCGTACTGCGCTCGCCAACCCTTCCTTGGCAAGTATGGCAAGAACCCCCTTATAATCTTGGAGATCCATGAGGGATGCCTATGTCCAGTGGACGTGGACAGCAGTCCGGCTGATGATGATGACGCCACGAGCCCCGTGTAGTTATCATTCGAACATGTTTTTGAATACCTCATTAGAAGCCGTGGGGCGCCGGCAGTAGAATGTTGCCCCTCCTCTCATGCCCGTGGATGCAGTAAGAGCCTGCTAAGGGATACCGAAAGATGGGCAGCAGCGTCTTTCCATATATCAACATCCCATACTGCGCTCGCCAACCCGCCTGCCAAGCGTGGTGAGTATGGCAACTACCCCTCATGGGCCTTTGTACATTAGTGGACGTTTTATGGCTGAAATGATGTTTTATTTATTTATTTTAGGAATAACAAAATGATGATAATGATTAGAAGCTTAGATGAAGGTATTTCATCAGTATAAGTTGATCTTATCATATTTTATGTATCTGATTATTTTTATGAATCTTAATTTGTTTAAAACTTTTCTGCAGACAAGTTTATTTATTTATTTTGTACGACTTACAGTTCTAAGTTCTTACAAAAATATAATTACTTACAAAAGTCTTTAAATTTTAACATATGTATTTATCTAGCAGGCTTTGATTACCTACATCCGTAACATTATAATGTTCAAAAATATGTGCAAGATCTGACCTATATTTATGTTTTATTTTTATCAAAATACGCAAAACATATCAGTTTAAGTCTATTGAAATACCCCCACATGCGTTGCGATCTTCAACTCATAAGATACGTATAATTTTAAAGACGAGTTATGTATTATTATATTATTATTATTATTTTTTATTATTATTTAGCCTCCACTGTCCCACTGCAGGGCAAAGGCCTCCCTTCCCTTCTTCCACTCTTCGCGATTTAACGCTGTATTATTATATTATGTTTTTTTTTTATTTAAATTACAAAAGGACTTTGTCGCTCTGCGACCATATTGTCCCAAAAAGGCTACACAATAATCAACATATTATAGTAAAAACAACAAACTTAACTTAATTCTTATCTAGTCCAAATTCTAGCAACGTGATCAACATTTTTGATTCGTCCGACATCGGACTACTCAAAATACTATTTGGGAAACCAATGGCTTGTGTCATGTTTCTGCCAAAATTTGTCTCCCTTTGTGGTTCCGAACACACTCCATCAAAATATGATGAATGTCTTCGATTACGCCGCAATCGTCACAATTTGGAGATGAGGCTTTATTATATTATGATGTTTCTAAATCACGACACATTGAGAGCATGGTATAGGCTAGCTGGGCAAGCCTAAACCATCTAACAGGCACTGCAGCGTCCCGTACAGCATGATTACCAGTTACTGACGCCGTATAAATCATCTTTAATAGATGTCCTTAGTTTTAGCCTTAGTTTTAAGGCACGTTTTTATGTTATGTTAGTTACTGCGTATGTTATTGCCGTCGCGTCCGTCGTGTAAAATGTGCCAACTTATCGATTGTATTTACGATGCTGAAGTGGCAAGTGCAATTTGACACAGCAATCGTCTCACAATCGTGTGCTATTATTAACCGATGATGCATTATAAACAATGAATAGTAATAACACTGTCATTACAGTAGGTAATTTTCATTACAATATTTATCTATATTGATGTAGCTGTCCGAAATGCGTGGGAAGATAATTAATCAAATGCGTACCTACCTAATGATTGCTTTTATGCGTGTAACTAATAGTGTTTGACACATTTATGTTTTTGCTTTTAGTTCTTTTACAAAGCATGTCTTGTCCATTCGTCGAGCCAATGAAAATTGTGAGTCCGGAATTACCAACAACGTCAGTTGATTACCTAACTACTGGATTTAGTACTCTACTGAGCGAGAATATGGAATATATCGTGCATTATTCTGAGAAACCTTGGGCAGTGGGTCTGGTATATTTATTTCATCACAAACATTAGTAACTAGTGTTTACAGTAGGTAATAGGTGAGTGTGTCTGCAGTTCATCTGCAGTCGTAATTGGAGTCCGATGACGTCATGCATAGGGCTGCGCCGGAACAGCTTCGTGGGCGGCGCGTCAAGTATCCTTCTCACCTCAACTGACTACGCATCATTCTTTGACCATGACGCATTTATCCATCGTAAGAATAACCATATATTGCTATTTAAGGCTCGTCGTCTTCGCGTCGCCTTGTGACGTAGGCTGGTTACCAGCACCGGAAGTTTATTGATAACTGACCTGCAGTTTGTGCTCAGAATAGTATTTGCGGAACGCATTCCTGCGGTTCGGGCGTAGATCCGCGAAATAGCAATTGCAGTGAAGCATTATGATCAGTTGTTTGCGTTAAATATTTGCTTAATGATTGAAATTGTTAGACTCTATATTTATGAGAACGTTCCAAGCATTGTCGGTTCATCGTTTGTATGTTTCCTCAATAAAAATTATGATCATTGAATGCGCTTTATGAAGCGCTGTTATCTAAAGATCCATCTATAAGATAACTTCGACGCATTTATAGAAGCATTCAATTCAAATATATCTGCAGTTGCTGACAATAGTTCTTAATGATCATAAACAGGCGAGGAATAATATTGCACGGACTCGATCGATGGTATATTTATTGTCTTCAGAGAACAAGACAATTGTCATTTATCACTATAATAGCCGCCTTTGAAGTCCGATATTATCTTACCGCTTAAAGTCTAACATGAATACTACTATAAATCAGGGGATAGATAGGTGCTACATCGACAAAATTGAATGGCTATCTCACCTAGCCCCGATCCTACTGAATTAATTACTGCAGTAAATGATTTGACACTATGTTAGCGGTAATGTTATCGACCCCTGTCAAGGTGAGATGTGCTCATCGACGAGATCGTGTTCGTATTAGCACTTGATATTGATGCATCTTATATGTTTGCGGCGCAGACATGTTCAGCAAGCGTTAATAAGGCAAATATTGGTGTGGCGCCAACCTGTGCTTCACTTACTACTTTTAACGTTTATAAGATTTTTAATCCGGGATCCTAGACGATTCACTTGGAACAGGAATTGCAACATTCCTTGTAAAATAACTAGCGCAAGCAATATGCGTAGTGAATCCTATATTGAAAATCAAGTGTTACCGATTAAAAATCATCCAAGTAATTTTGCTGATTATATATGTATAAATGAAAAGTAAACATACATAATGAGTAAAATTGCTTGTTATACAAGTAATTAAAAAAAAAAACCGGCCAAGTGCGAGTCGGACTCGCGTTACCTACCTACAGGTTTGTATGGAACCCTCGGTGTTCCGTACAAACCTGTAGGTATACAAGGTATATCATAATATCTGTACTACGCCGGAGGCGAGGGCGGTCAGACCCCATTGGTGATTAGTTTTGGGGGGGAGATAATTAAAAAATCCTATTTTCAGTTTCCCATACAAAAAGTTTAAATTTCCTAGTGCCTAAAAAACGTGACAGCCCTGTCCGGGCAATCTATGTATAACCTGGCGGGAGATTACTCGACGATTTATTTAGTAAATGCGTAAGTAATAATAAGATGTGTGTACCTCAACCAAGGTTTTTAATTAGGAAAGTTTTAAGTACCTCATATTTTCTCGCTTGTCAGATGTCTAGACGGCTTCTTATTTCGATTTCGTAGGTCATTCTTAGAAGGTACACAATCACAGACAAGTAATTCACTCACTTCTAGCACTAGGTAGGTACATTTACACAAGGTACACATAATCACGAGATTGCACGGGACTGGCGATGGAAGGCACGTGCGCGCGCGACGCTTGCCGCGCGACGACTGTCGTTCGTTTGTCGGTGCTTTTCAAAGCGAGGCGGCTTGCCGAAAGGCCACCTTTCGGCACGGCGCGGCGCGTTTGAGACAAAGAATTAAGATTTCTGGACAGACCGGACGGATTAACAACATTGAATAACGGAATGACTGGTAAAGTTTTTAGATAAGTTTGCTGTAGTGGTCGCAGCGCTGTCTAGAAGTGGACATTAGGGGCTTTGTAGTCAGTCAGTAGGTTAATAAATCAACACACAAGAAATAACAAACAGTTGGAAAGAGGCATGACTGCGGTATCAAAGAAACAGCCTAAAGTTTATTTCGCATGTTTAACTTCACGTAACTACAACCTTCAAATTGAAATGTGTGCGATAATTTATTATTCACATCATCATTTCAGCCATAAAATGTCCACTGATGAACACAGGCCTCCCTCATGGATCTCCATGAGGGGTAGTTGCCATACTCACCACACTTGGCAGGCGGGTTGGTGAGTGCAGTATGGGATGTTGATACACGGATAGACGCTGCTGCCCATCTTCCGGAGGTATCCCTTAGCAGGCTCTTACTGCATCCATGGGCATGAGAGGAGGGGTATCATTCTACTGCCGGCACCCCACGGCATGGTTTATTCACATAATTTACGACAACTTGCCTCTATGATGCTGTAAGCGTTTTAAGAATTATGAATCTGTCACTGTCTGTCACATCATCTGTGACGATACTGAGGTCATCGTCCCGACAGCTAAAATTAGGGTTGTTATTGCGTAAAAAATCAGCTGTTCAAGTTGAAAGTTTCTTCAGAGTTTTTTCAGAGATACCAATCGAAATTCGAAAAGTCGTTGAACAAACGTTGTTCCTCGGGGGGGTCTAAATCCCTCCCTTTTCGGATAGTACAGATATTATGATACAGTCTGTATAAGACCTGAGTATTTTGATATGAATTTCAATTTAATACCTCTACGCTTTCATGAGGAAAGGGGTAGTAAGTTTAAAATTATTAAAAATATTTTTTATTAATGATGTAACTAAAAATTTACGGTTTTCGCAATTTTTCTTTTATCTGTGCTATAAGACGTTGCTTCGTACTAAATTTCAAGATTCTGAGTTCACGGGCAGTACCCTGTAGGTTTTGATTCCCTTGCGAGTGTCGAAAATTTGCGGCAGCTGTATTTTTTGATTGCGTTCGCTTAGAAGTTTGATTTTTTCACAGCTTGATTTTTTCATAGCTATTTGATATAAATTATAGCTGCATACCTCCACGCGTTTCTGAGAAAAAGGGTCCTGACAGACAGACGGACGGATAACAAAGTGATCCTATGAAGGTTCCGTTTTTTCCTTTCGAGGTACGGAACCCTAAAAATGCGAAACTAAATACTAATATATTTTTTAATGTATTTGAATTCGAAAAGTTGTTGTGTATATTTTAGTGGGCTCCACCTTTGAAATGGTGATTCATCTGCTACGAGTAGTTATCCCAGCCTACAGTTGGCACAAGCGATGATAGAAATGACGCCAAGGTTTTGCTGTATAGTGCTTCAATTTCTGTGACTTTAATTTTAATTTTAGTGAAATTCATTATTTTAGCTAAACCATGTAATTTCTTTGTACAAAGTTAGTCACTAAACAAAATATTTATACAATTCTATGATTAAAAATTAAAAAAAATCCTGTTTCGTGTGCTGATGCAAACTTTCACACGTAGATTTCAAGCCTCAAACGCCGTCACAAAAAACAAAAATACAAATTCTAAACTATTTACAAATATCATAAAGGTATTTTGTATTTTCTGCAGACATTGAGACAGAAAACTGTTTGGGGTCAAAGAGTTAAGAAGTCCTTTTTTATTAGGCTCGCATGGGTTTATAGTAAGTTCAGAATTAGCTTGAGTTTACAAAATCGATTATCTTCACAAAATCTACCAAAACGATTTCTTCGCAAGTGAAGTGAAAAGTTCAAAATGCATTTGGCTTGTTATTTTTGGGTGTTTTTCAAGCGCTCAAAGATATAGGTTAGCGGATTTGTTACAAAATATTTGTTGTTTATTTAGATATTATAATGCATTTCCGCAAATCACGCCTAAATCAATTAATTTCTTAGACGCAGGTAAGTTATTTTTAGATATTTAATTATTAGTATTTTCTTATTAATACTACTAAGGATATATGTTGAAAGGCTAACCCAGTTATAAGGAAACATTGCAACAACATCTCGACCCACATTGATAAGGGTTCTACCGCTAGTTTCTGCAAACAATCGTCTGAGCTCTGGGAAATCATTGAAATCTTTAAGCGTAATCAACAAATATCTTTATAAAAATGAAAAAAGGAAATGTTTATTAAGTCTCCTGTACATATGTCATCACCATCATTGTTGCCAGCAAGTTATTAGATTTAGGTTTAGTTAAGCATTAAGTTTGTTATTTTTTGTGATTTTGTTTAATTTCTTTTTTTTACGGACGATGTGGTCGCTAAGCGACAGTCTTAAATAAATAAAAAAATAAAAAAAGTACAACCAAATTTAGAACCTTTTGACTGTTTTGATTTTTTTACAGATTGATTTATTTTGGTTGCTAATTTAGCCTGGTTTCTATTATGTTATTATTGTGAGGATTACCCTGTTCGCCCTGCCGTCAGCCTCTTGCTATCTTGGGAATCATACGTATGTCATGATAATAGAAATATCTTGAATCTTAATTTATAAAGGGAACCACGTAATTATCTTATTTTTCCCTAAACATCGAGTCCGTTATAGATCTCGTGGTCACGTGTAAACTGCTGATCTTTCTAAAACTTTTAAATTTAGGTAACAACATTATATTTTGGTCGGTGGAATATCCTATACCAGTTTTGCTCTATGTAGGTCTAAAATTAGTTATATAACTTTTCAAATTATCATGGTTGTGAACATACGGGATATCTACCATGTCCATAAAATATACCATAAAATTAATTGTTTGTTTAACTAATTCTATAGTATAACTAATACTATACAATAATTAACCACACTTAGACATCTGAGCCCATGTTGAGCCATCTGAACCCATCTGTCATAATGCGTTGCATACGTTGCATAACGTATGCAACGCATTATGACTATATGACTAAATGACGAGACAAGTAGAAGGCCCACCTGATATTAAGCGGTAACCTCTACCTATACCGCGGTGTCCAAGTTCACTAAGCACGTGTTCAACGCTGCATTGCATTGCGCCCGTCACCCTGAGACATAGAGTTGTAAGTTCTCATGTGCCCGTAATTTCACCGGCCCCCTTGCCCTTCAGACCAACATACTTGTCTTGGCTTTTTATTTTATGGCTTTTTGTGTTTAGTTTTACACAATTCCGCCAGTGTCAAGTTAATTTATAAATTCTTATGTTATTTGGCCAAAGACATTTCCACTGTCTTTGTATTTGGCTGGCCATGTTGGCGGCCATATTAACCAACATACTTATCGTACGCAACGCAGCATGCGGTATAATGTCATATCTTTCACCAGATGTCATTAATGCATCGCGTACGCTACGTACGTCGCATTAGTTAATTTTTCATCCACAGCCCATGTTTCCACTGCTCGGTGTAGGCCTCCCTTTGTAAATGCTACTTAAGCCGGTCATGCGCTGTACCAAGCCAGGAGTTTCATTAGTTTATACTTCATCATCATCATCATCCACAGCCCGACTTCATCCACTGCTGGGTCTTAGTTTGTGCCATCCGCCACGATTCTGCGCCAGTCCTATCCATCGTCTGCCCGCGACTTTATCAATGTCGTCTGGCCATCTTGTTGCCGGACGACCAACGTTTCTGTATCCTTGTCTCGGCCACCATTCAGTTATAGCTTTACTCCACCTGCCATCACCACGCCTCGCCCAATAGAATGAACACATTACAATTTCAATTATATAGACAAAAAAGACTTAAGACTATGCACTCTCCCAATTATAGGGTTCCACAGTTTCTTGAAGATGCTTTATTTCATATTTGTAACTGTAATGCACAGGTGCCTCGCAGAATGGGAATTATATATTCGGTTATTATCAAGCGTTGGCAATTTGTGCATCTTTTATTCAAGCTCATAATTTACTGAATGAAGTATTTGTTGGTTTTTTACAGGCTTACACAGTAAGAAGTTAGTAAGGTAAATAAAATAAGGTAGCAGAACGTTAATATGATTATTTTCTTCTTTATACCGTAGCATTTAACGGCTCTCAATCGTACTTTGTTAAAGTCTTAAATTAATCTTGGCACCGTTATTGCACCAGCAATTTTTCTTATCTGATTGGTGACATATGTAGTAGAGACTTCCATATTCTACGAAATATTTGCATTGTAACAATGCTAACAAAACTATGTAAAGCTAAGTAAGTTAATTACATGTTTGTGGTGAAATGTAAGAGAGCCTTACGTAATAATGTCACCGCGGGGACACGATACTATCTGCAAACCGCATCGGTAATTCCGCAGTATCTGAGGAATTCATATCTTTGAAAGCTAATCTCTTATACTCATGAAGGCAAATATTGTTTTCCGTTCCATCATAGCCCTGAACGGCTCTGATAATCTTGGTAAATGTATGCAAGGTTCTATGTTTACACAGGCCGCATACCTCGGTGATGTCACGCGAAACCCAATTCTGGTGAATCATGAGCTTTTACAGCGATGCACCGATAAGTGTAGCTGTCTTGCATGTGTGATGGCGCTGGCTGCCGACACAGCAAGACCCACGTGTTGGTGAAGTTATTGATGGCATCAGTGGGCGCATAATAACTGGTCCGTCTCGCGGCAGCGTTCGTTCAGTCTCTGATAGTCCGTTGCGCGCGCGTACCGCACACGATTCGACTTGCGCGAGAGCATACGATCGATTTTATTGACATTTGGTTTTTCTGCTCGCATACGAGAAGTGCAACGCCGGCAGTGCATGTGCTTTGGATGAGTGCCCATCCTTGAAAGCTGTAAAGTCTACCAGTCCAGGTGCAGATATATCCAATATTATTTATGCGCTTATCAAAAAATAGACAAACGATTAGGTATTTGAAAATTTTAAATATTACCTACGCGTTTCTATGATTTTTTCAGTAGGTAGTTTCAATTTTCAATTAATTATAAGTCTACAATTAAATTGTAAACCGATAAAAGTTTTTTTATAAATGCATTGACTAATATAAGAATGATGTGATGACGTTAACCTATAAGCAATAATAGCTACCTTAAGGTACAAGGTATTACTTGTAAGAATACGTCCCACTAATATTATAAAGCCGAAAGTTTGTTTGGAGGTTTGTTACCTCTTCACGTAAAAACTACCTATCGGATCTAGCTGAAAATGGACCAGAAATAACACATAGGCTACTTTTTATCCGGGTACAACGCATGCGAAGCGGCGGGCACAAGCTAGTTTTACTATAATTAATGTAGTTCACGTTAAAACATAAAATTAACGATAGCAGGTAAACAAGGATTCATTTTATTACTGACTTAGTCCACCAATTCATTTGGTTTTGGCACTATGTATTTTGGACGCAATGTGACCTGTTTTATGTAAGAAAACAAATTGAATCACGAAGTTTTCGATCTTTACCCAGACACATTATTTATAGGTTACAAAAAAATTACATATTGAATACTTAACTTAAACTAAACACTCTACCTACTTAGGACTAAGAAGACCTTGACTGAAATACACCTATGTCTATTCTAGAATTAAGCATTTTACCAATAAGTAACCCTTAAAGTTGGGCAACCTAATTAATATTTTTATCAAAATATTAACGTCCTCACGGGTTTCTCCTACAAGCGAAACCGGAAGCCAATTAGTCCTGTAATAAATTATTTTTATCTTATTTCCTAATCTACCTAATTTAAAACAAAAATTCTTTACCTACGTGTAATGTTTATCCTTACCACGTTTATGTATATGAATTATATAGCTTCATATGATTTTGTTTTCCACCAAGCAGCTTTACTGTCGTAACAATTTACATTGATGGGAGCGCTCAACAATCCAGTATCAATAAAAAATCTCTTTAAGAATTGAACAAGAATTATATGGAATAATAAGGTTAAGAACCAAGGTATTGGCAGTTTTTGACACTTGGTTTCGCTTCTAGCGAGAAGATGATGAGATCTATATAACCTATGGCCTGTTAGTCGACCACCTCAGTCTCTTTAAGTAGAGACCTTTGCTAATAACGTCGATAGAGAGTCATACATAATATACCTACTATTAGAGCAGGTGATGTAAATTGCCTATTATTTCAATTTAGCAACGACAGGTTGCCTTTAACATTAATTGTTAACTTGCTTGAATAGATAAACAGTTAATATTGACTTAATTGGCTTACTATATCACTTATGCTAAGCTCCTAAACACATATTTACACAATTCTACTGATTTTTTTTGCGTGAGTCCTCTTTTTAAAAAACTTGAAAAAATTAACGATTTTTGACATTAGGTTTAGGCTCTTTCAGCAACCACGAAAGTTATGTAAGTTGAGTTTCAGTAAATGTACTCTTACGCTATTGATTCGAGCTTATTTAGACCTAACAACGAGAATAGAAACTAAACAATCGTGAGAATCGCTCGACCGTTCTATTATTGTAGTCAGTTGTTGATACCGTTGGCAGGGTGCAAAATCCAGGATGTTTCGCACTCAAGAAGAAGGAAGTGCGTCGTTAGCCGGACTCAGGACCCACTTGCTCTATTGATTAATTCAAATGATTTTATTGCATAATGGCCAGCGGAATTGCTCTACTTTTGTGTATGTTTTCTTACGACGTGAAGACATAGAAAACGTGGGTCATCTGTCACCTGATGTTTAGTGGAAAGATTCGTATGTCACACACTGTAAGGACCATGCTCTACAATGTCTTTCTGCATCCAACATATCGTTTAGTATTTCTATCAAGTCTTGTAATAATATTTAATACAATCAGCTAATACGGTAGCGGCCATGATATGAATGAGGCATGAAGTAGATTATTTACAAAATGGCAGTATTTTAACGTATAATGTTAGTCAAATATAATTTGATATTGCACGACGTGACTTTGATCTTTGGAGAAAATTATTAGGTACTAGCAGATAATATTTATTAGGGGTCAAAGCTATCGTTAGAAAGGGCTGCTGTCAAACACTGACCCTAGAACTTGACCTCATGCGGAAGGAGTTAATCACGATACCACAGATAACGATAAATATACATGATACAAGAACGGTACCTATTGATTATGAGACTCCTATATTATTAAAAGATTTATGACCAAGCGTATCAAATTTATCTATTTGTAGGATAAATCACCTGCGATACGGAAACATATTTTTACCTGTAACATAATTTTCCTACAACTCAAAATGAACAGCTGCGTTCTAGTTAAATTCCAAGAACACCATAGTGTCTTCATATTTCAGTAGAATAGACAAACAGAGAACACATTCTACAGTACTATTCGTTATTATTGCATTCAATTATTGTATGAATGCAATGATGCAGGCAGTAGGAATGTCGTCGGTGAACCCTGTCAGAGTATATTTGACCCAATGTCGTCGGCCAAGTTCAAGCTCAACTCGTGATTAGAAACCAGCCGGCGATTCTTGTCTGAGTAATGTTGCACCGTGAAAACACAAAACAGTAAAGCTTTACGAGAAAGATAACCATAATGTTCTACGAATTGAATTATAAGCTTATAAAACTGTTATCTTAATTTAAAACGCGAGCCGCCGCCGTTATCAATCGAGTTCACGTAAAGAAACATGCTAAATTGAATAAGTTATACGAAACTGATTTATGAAGCTGTGTTTTTAACTTTATACTGTAACTTTGTAAAGATTCAACGTGATACCTACGTGTTAGTGACATGACGTGAATGCTCGCGTAGAATGCTGAAGCCGCAACTCGCAAGTGCCGAGCTCGGGTTTCAACGTTCACTGGAATGAAAACAATGAGTCCATCTATCGCTGGTGACAATATTTACCTGTTCGCTTTTCACTTCATCGTCGCATCGTCCCACAGCACACCTTAACTGCGCACTTTACAACGTGCGAAGGTCTGATTGAAAGCACTCAGGCGAAGATAATCAATGTAATGTATGAAGAAAGATTAATAGTGCTCGAGAGAATAAAGACGTACGCTCGGATAAATGAATTGCACATTTATAAAGTATAAAAACCTACACACTGTAACAAGTTAAAGGAACTTTGTTCTCAAATAGACCCAGTCTAGATTTGACAGAGACAAAGCTGAATCTAGTATGTCAGTTTATGAAGCTTTCTCACGGCAATCTGCCCCCAGGGTATAGCTCATCTGATTCCCGGTTTATCGGTGATTGTGTCCGCCCACGCGGGTCGACGATTTATGCAGTCCTGGGACATATGGCGCCTCGATACGATTCACGGGATTATCCCATTACGTAACCTTTGAATTTAACATTGAGTTATTGCCAATAAACTTGCAATATTATGTTATACTTTTGTATAAACCACTTTTACCACCATACCATATCCTTATAAATACAATTTAAGCTTGATGTTAAGTATTTGTAAGAGGTGCTCGCTTAATTAAATCCAAGCCGATAATAACCCAATAGTTCATGTCCAATAAATTATAATAATGTTATATATAAGTGTAGGTAGTCAGGATCTTTTAATGTGCTCCGAGCGAACTATACTGGCAGCGGTAATTACATAATTTTAACCGACAAGCGACAAATAATTAGTAACAACCATACATTTAGATTATAGGATCAATGGGCAAAGAGAAAAATAAACTTTATATGCCATAAATGGTAGTACCGCAGTGTAATCGTGAGCATAGTGCATACCGTAATGTAGGGAGGTGGCGCCTTGTTGTCCGTAACGGTAATACAAGATGCCTAGCTTAAGCTCAATTCACACCAACACCGATATCAACCATTCTAAGGGATAAACAGACAGACTAATTTAAACGCAAAGAAAAAGCAGGAAATCACAGCCCATTAAGAGATTTGTGAAGGAATTCACAATGACGTAACCGGCGATGGTTCCAGACCTTAGGAATGGAATGTCTTTGTAAACAATCGATCGACCCAGTTATAGACTCGGGAACTCCGCGCGGGGTTAAAAATAACAACTTTAGGTCACGGTATAAATTAAGAAGCGGTGCATTTTATAAGGTAGCAATAAGATATCCGCAGCTCCGCCTGTCTGCATTCAATAAGCAGATGCAAAAGTAATTAATAATCTACTGGTAAATTATTTATCACTGCTCGCAATTTGCTCGTTATAATTCACACCATCTTCGCCGGCAGTATTGTGGTTCCATTTAAAATAAGACAGATTTATAAACGCGTACATTGAAAGTACCGAAAAAAGACGTAATAAGAATAAATAAGACAAGGTATTCAGTTTAACAATAAAACTCGAGTCAGCGCTGGATGTTGTAATCAAAACAAATTCAGGCCAATGAAATGAACGCCCAAACCAAAAGTCGGAATAACGCGTAACTTTTACTGCCTCGCTGGCAATTAAACTGAAATATAATGCAAACGTGACAAATTCCTTGCACAATTTGGGATTCTTCGAACCAGGTCATTACGCATTTACAAATAATGTAATATGAGTGTTTTTACAAGCTTTTATTTAGCTTGCCCTGTATGTATGTATGTAACTATGTTTGTTCGCGGAATCTTGCAACTCAATTTTGAAGCAGATATCTTCAACCAATTGAGCTGAAATTTTGTATACAATGAATAAATATGTCATATTTACTAAGATGACAATGCATGGTCAGCTATGTGACGTCACTCTGAACCCAAAATGGCGGAATACCCAGGACTGGACTGGACTGGACTGGACTGAACTGGACTGGACTGGAATGGACTGGAACGTACTGTACTGGACTGGACTGGACTGGACTGGCCTGGCTTGGCCTGGCCTGGCCTGGCCTGGGCTGGACTGGGCTGGACTGGACTGGACGGGACTGGACTGGACTGGACTGTACTGTACTGTCGCGTACTCTCCTCAACTCTCCTGTACTGTCCTGGCGAACTGCTTATTTTTAATGTACTCCTATAATATGGGTATGAAGTGAAAGGGCTTGCTGAGAATAACTCAAAAAATTAAATGGCTTCACTCTGAATCCAACATGGCGGAATATTCAAGATGGCGGACTAGTTATTTTTGATGCACTCCTTTAATATGGGTATCAAATGAAAGGCCTTGCTGAGAGTTACTCTAAAAATTATATGATATCACTCTAAGCCTATCATGGCGGTCATGAGATGCACAGACAAGAAACCAACTGTCCAGTGATAACTAAAAAAATAATTAAGGTAAAAAAAAACTTTTTAAAAAACAAGCTTTCATTTAAATGTACCCACTAAAAATAATAAAATAAACATTTTTCATTAAACGGGATTTACTCACGTAGTATTGTAACGTCGAAGATTATTCCGACACGTTTCGATTTTTCAAGAAAATCATCATCATGGGATTGAATGCCCGTCCGCGCGTGGGGCCGACACGACACTCACTACTACGTGAGTAAATCCCGTTTTTACAAAATGAATAGTATATCTCACGTTAATTTTGAAAGTGAAATTTTTCATTAAAGTTTAATGTCAACTTAAAACGTCTTAACACAATATTATGTAATAAAAAAGCTTGTCGCGAAATTCAAGCAGGTACCCGTATTTACCATTGTTTGAAAAAAAAATTAAATCAATTAGATATCAAGTTACAGGTACACAGGTTATTCTCGCGACAAGCTTTTTAATTACATATATTGTGTAAAGACGTTTTAAGTTGACATTAAACTTTAATGGAAAATGTGTATCTTATTATTTTTGTGGGTAAATTTAAATAAAAGCTTGTTTTATAAAAAGTTTTTTTTACTTTTAATTTATTTTTTACTTTTTAGTTATCACTGGACAAAGAAGTTTTTTTTACTTTTAATTTATTTTCTATACTTATGAGTTCAATTCAGAAATTCATTCATTTATTTCTATAGTTTGCAATTACAAAACATAGACACGAACAATATAATACTATTCAGGTAATCAGTACTATCACATCGCCGAAAGTCTGCAGCAATAGCTGTATAATATACGATATGTGTACTTCTTCACATACATATAAAGCATACAGCTGTTCCGTGATCGTTATGCGTAAATTTTCTATAGGTCACATCCAATAACAATGCGATGTTTTCAATCTAATTGACGGCTGTCCAGATACTATCGCTGCGGACCAGTGAGCCGATAATACTTATTTCAATTTAATATAATAGAAGCCGCGCAATATAAGCCGATATACATTAAACTGTCTGCTATTGTTTACATTGCTCTGCCGTCTGCCTGACGTTTCAATAAACTTGTTAACGGGGTTACCTACAGCACGGGTAGATATAACATCAATATTATGGACTAGCATTCTCCTGTGGCAAAATCGCGCTGCGCAATTCGAGCGTCGATGTTCTAAAATATTGGAAGATTTTTTTGTTAAGTTGTCTCTGGCTGGCTATAATATCATTAATTATCTGCTAGGGACACCTGGCATTAGAATTAGGCCATAAATCTTTGAAATTACCTTTTGATGGTTCTTCGAAAATGTCAGGAGCACTATTAATTCATGTATCATTATTACGCTAACTAAAAGGCACAGTTAAAGGTCGACAGGATTATCTTTGAGGAATATTTCTGTCATAGATATCCCAGCCGGTGTCTGCCACTAGTAAATGGCAGAGAGCCTGAAATTTGGATATATATTGCCTTGGTGAATAGTAAAATGTCAATGTTTACAATTTTAATAATGCCGCTAAATAAAAATAAAAAAAACACTTTCCTTGAATAACAACTCATCTAATGCTGTTTTTAAAATATTAACTTTAGGAGGCTCAGTTTCATTAGAGGGTCACTTTCGCTCGTGTCAATTTATCATAATTGCTACGCTAATAGTGCACTCATGCACTAATCTTTTCCGTGTAGATAAGCTATCACCTATCAGTCACACACAACACTTCTTGATTATTCTCTACATTTGCCGATCTAAAATAGATAAGGGCATTGTGCGCAATATACTCGTAAATAATTTATGTATCATCCATCACTAAGGGAAAACTCAAAAGTATCAAGAATAAACATTAATAAATTATTTAGGACATTCCAAACAGCGCCATCTAGTTGGGTGGGAAAAAATAACTAGAGAAGTAAATTTATGTCCTCCTTATTCGTGCATTTTCATTTATACCAGTCGCCTACTGTGTGGTCACTTCCGATACAAACATGCATCGGTCATGGCACATTTCTCGGTGCTAAAGTTTGCGCCCAAAATAAACGTGACCAGTGACGATTTTGGAAAAGGCATCTTGCTCACCAGCCGATAGAGTGGCCAATTTTTTAATTTCGGAATTTCTTTTCGGACGAACAACTAATGACATGGCAACTTCTCAAAATTGCATAGCTATCAAAAATGTGCTTTATTTAGTCATTATCAAAGATAAAGACTACATCTTACTAGATGTAAATTGCCATTACCTAGAATGGACAAGGCCAGGTGGTTGCTAACCAACTAGTGTTTATTGAGTTACGTATGAATGGTAGCGCGATACTCATTGAACATAACTACGTACTTATAGACATGTATTGAGCATGTAAACTCAATAATTACGTATTAGATAATTAATATCCACATAATTCTTTCATAGTTCATTGTTTTTCAATTGTACTGGCTTGTGTAAACAGACTAAGAATAACACGTTCCAGGTTTATAGTCGGCCAAGGTTGAGAGCTGTTACCCAGTAGGATGTTTACAAAGAAGAAATCAGCTCCGCACCACGCATACATCCTGAACACCTGAAACACTCATCAGATAAGAACTGTAAACATAATTATGCAATCTTATGTTTCGAGCAAACAAAAATTCTTAGGCAGTCCATGCATCATAATATTTATGCAACGTCGGATAGACAAAACACAACTTTGGTCTTAAAGTTCTTGTGTTGTGCCGTAAAGTTTTATGGATATTTGAGTGCGAGATGTCGTCATCGCATGTCATTGTACGCTCGCGGTCTCCCATCACAATTGAAGATATTACCGCAGATGGTTACGAAACTCTTGCGCTCGGAAATTCAGGACGCGGGAGATAGGGCATCAATGATGGATAGTCCCGAGCAAAACTATTAATCATCCATTAATAATAAGTCGGTTGGATTACGGCCAGATGTGCACGGTGTGATGGTGCCTGCAACACGAGTCAATCTATCTAGTTCCAATGTTTACGAGGATGCTTTGACTATTGACTCTACATGATTGTTTCCTTAAACAATGTTTACAATAGTTTAAGCATATAAACAGATAAAAATGTCTATGTGATAAATGTTATTATAACCATCTTAATGTATAGTATTTTTTTGTAAATTCAAGGTTTGCTACTCGTGGGACAGCTATGTTGTAAGAGGAAAAGTTGGAAGTTCCCAATTTTATTTACAACATTCATGACATCATAAAGATCTCCTTAAATAGTAGTTACCATTGATAATGTTGTGCTTACTTTACGTATTCTATAAACATATCAATTTGCGGTCCTAACATGTCTTGTAGATATTATGTCCCATGTATTATTGCGTTTTACATACACT
Source organism: Pasiphila rectangulata (assembly GCA_963082625.1). Lineage (NCBI taxonomy): Eukaryota > Metazoa > Arthropoda > Insecta > Lepidoptera > Geometridae > Pasiphila > Pasiphila rectangulata. Next base: position 13,545,462 of record OY720240.1, read on the forward strand.
TTTACGACCAGATGGTTGTTAAGATTAGGTAAAAAAGGTTTTCTTGGGCTTTTGATGCTTTAAATGTTGGCATTCTTACGTAATTCTGTTAACAATTTCAATACGCTTTGATTGTTTTTGCCTACCGCACTATTTAATTTATAATGCCTTCTGCAAAGTTTCTATGGCAAAATCACCAAATAATCATAAAAACAAATGTTAAAAAAATTATAAACATAAATACATGACCTGATGAGAGAATGTGAAGTTATTTCATATACAACAAAAGGAAGACGTCATTGTGTATATATAAAGAAAAAACTAAAAAAAACATTTTTTCTGCAAAAGTGTCAAATCAAAACGTAGTAGTGGGACGAAAAATATTTTATTTGATATCCCGTTCGGCCCACTAGCATTTGTAGTGGGCCCAACGGGATACATCTCATAATTGTATTTTAAAAGAAAAAAGTTGTGTTTGGCCCATTCATGAGCTAAAGCCAGAGGGCCAAACGGGATAACACAGTCATAAAATTGTGAATGTTATTCATCATCATCATCATCATCTTTCAAGCCATAAAACGTCCATGGATGAACATGGCAGTAGAATGTTGCCCTTCCTCTCATTTTCGTGGATGCAGTAAGAGCCTGCTAAGAGATACCTCCGAAAGATGGGCAGCAGCGTCTTTCCGTGTATCAAATTCCCGAACTGGGGTCGCCAACCCGCCTGCCAAGCGTTGTGAGTATGGCAACTACTCTTCATGGAGTTCCATGAGGGAAGGCCTGTGTTCAGTAGTGGTCATTCTACGGCTGAAATGATGGTGATGACTCCAGACAGAATATTTGCAGATCATACAGACATTTGTCCTGAGGCGGGAATCGAACCCGTAATCTCTTGCGTCGCAGTCGGACCTTCGCCGCTGCGCCACAGAAGTCGTAATTTATGTAGAGGCTTTCTACGTCAAAAGTCTCAGCTCAAATAACTCTAAAACAATTTAAATCTTTGACTAAGACCAGTACTTAGCACCAAAATGCGCGAGGCCTGTAAATTTAGAAGCAGCGAGCGACACAACCTCCACGTCCGACAGCCCAAAGCAGAATGAATGCCGCCCGTGCGTGTCCCGCGCAGAGACCCGCACCCGCCGCACCGTGCGCGCCTAGTTCAATTCTTATAGAAAACGAAAAAAAAAATTCTGTAGCCGTAGCAATTATTATTTTAAAAAGATCTGTGTACAACTTGTGGCAAAAACCTTAGCAAATATTTGAGTGAAAGAAAAATACCCAAATTCAATACCGTTTAGGAGGAGTAGCAAAATGTTTTGTCAAAAATACCTCACTTTGGATATTTTTTTAATATATTAATTATAAAGATGGAAATATTTCCTCTGTACAACTTGTTATTTAATATTTAATTTATAACATACTTATATTTTTTACAAAGATATTCATTAATTAATTACGGAGGAGTAGCAAAATCAAAATGACGGGTTGGCTCTGGGAGGAGCCTTAATTAGTCTATAACCTTGACCTGCATATTGACCCAAAAATGCGGCACGACACTTGATGCAAAACAGCTGTTGGCACTCGTCCAGAACTTTCTAAAAACGAGTTGCAATGTTTCAATTACGAGCATGATAAAATTACAACAAACAATTCCAAATAATATTTTAATTGGGGAATAAAATTCAGATTTGAGTAGGTTTTCGGGGTTGTTTTGACCGTAAAGTTTATCTATATAGGTATATAACATTCAAAGTGCTGACTGACTCACTGACTGACTGACTGACTGACTGACTGATATATCAACGCACAGCCTAAACCAATGGACCTAAAGACTTGTTTGGCACACATATACTATATGTACATACCTTTTTTACATTTTCATACATTGTGTATTTCTGTTGTTTTTGTAGTTTAAGTTAATTTTAGTTATTTTTGTTTATATTTTTTTTCTGTATGATTTACACAATAAAGAGTTTATCTATCTATCTATCTATCTATCTACCTTGAGCATCCTAGAGGTGCACTAAGAAGGGATTTTTCGAAATTCCCACGGGATAGGGAATAAATGGGATTTATATTTTCGAATCATAGTGGCTCTGCGTGAAAAAGGGGATTTCACGTTTTATGACTTCCACGCGGACGAAGTCGCGGGCAAAAGCTAGTTAGGTATATGAAGAATATGTATTATTTGTGTGCCACGATGTATTTAGCGTTAGTATTTCTTTCGAGGGAGTGCCTGTGTTCAGTAGTGGACGTATTGCGGCTGAAATGATGATTTGTTTCCAAGTGTTTACTACTAGGTAGGTGGCCTACTAGGTGTAGAAACAAACGTACCAACAAGTACAATTTATCTGGCGTTGAAATATTATGAACTTAACTGTGTTACATCATCTTATGCGCTCTCAAAAGAATGGGTGCTGCATAGCATGGTTTGAACTACTTGCTTTGCATAATGCCTTTGTTAACTGTTGCCTATCAGGTTTAATGTAATTATGGATTGAGGCCTTAATTAAACTCACTCTTAATTCTCCATACCATATCAGTTTCAAAAGTTATATCTGAATAGGTAATAAGATGAGTAACATAATCGCGAAAACTTGATGTCATGAGCACATCCTAATAATTTAATATTCTTGCTAAAAACTTTGGTTTTGAAGTAATCAGTGACCTAAGAACTAATTACCCAAGAAACTTATTTGGCAGAGGTTTTTCTTTCTTGGCCAAGATTCTGATTCGCATAGTATCGATATGATTTATAATTGAACAAAAAGTGGTTTCATGTTTTATCGTAAAGTATTACCATCCTTCACGTATCATCCAAAAAGCTTTTAGCTGGCTATAAGGATAAATCTCAAAATTCGTTTGGTTGAAAACAAAATTACAGGTTCAAGTAACAAATCAGCTCGATTAAGAAGGTTTGGTTGAAGGAAATTACAGTGATTACGAATCATGTAGCGCTAGCCACCAACCACGTATCGAGATAAACACCGGTAATTGGCTTTCCCGTCGAAAGCCCAGCTCCGAAAGCGTTTGAATCGCTCAAACTGGTGATTAAAGCTTTTTCTTTACAGTTTATCGAAACAGAAATTACAGCAACATAGTAATACATCTTAACATATTAACGGTAAAAATATCACCATCATCATTTCAGCCGTAGGATCCTACTCCTAGACAAAAAAGCCTTGGATCTTCAAGTATTGATCATGAGGGGGTTATGCCATACTCACCACGTCTGGCAGGCGAGCGCAGTACGGGATGTTGACACACGGAAAGGCGCTGCTGTCCATCTTCCGGAGGTATCCCTTGGCAGATTCTTACTGCACTTACGGATAAGAGAGGGGAGGCAACACTCTATTGCCGGCAATCACAAACGGTACAAATAAATCTAAGTTAATTATTATTCGCATGTCAGAAAGTAAGCGTGATTTGCTCAGCTATTTCCAAGAACGTAGGAGAACCTACCTATGATGAAATGAATGTATTCTTGATAATCACACATTTCTATGAATGTATTCTTGATAATCACACGCTACTTTAAAATGCGCAATAGAAATGAGTAGCTAGGCTACAACAGTACAGTGAATCATAACTTCATAGAAATATATGATCGGCATTGCAAATTAACTGAACAAATACCTACTCTAGATTTTACATTAATTTGTTTTCTTTTTAATGAATTAAAGATGCGATTCTTATCTCTATGTCAGACTATGTCTCTATGAAAAGTAGATTGTTATACAAGGAGTTAAAATGACCCATTATATACGAGGTAGTATTACCATTTTACTACCTACCAAATACCTACTCTACATTTTACATTAATTTGTTTTCTTTTTAATGAATTAAAATTGCGATTCTCATCTCTATGTCAGACTATGTCTCTATGAAAAGTAGATTGTTATACAAGGAGTTAAAATGACCCATTATATACGAGGTAGTTTTACCATTTTACTACCTACCAAATACCTACTCTACATTTTACATTAATTTGTTTTCTTTTTAATGAATTAAAGTTGCGATTCTCATCTCTATGTCAGACTATGTCTCTATGAAAAGTAGATTGTTATACAAGGAGCCAAAATGACCCATTATATACGAGGTAGTTTTACCATTTTCCTACCTACCAAATACCTACTCTACATTTTACATTAATTTGTTTTCTTTATAATGAATAATTCATTATAAAGAAAACAAATTAAGTTTAATTATTAAACTTGCGAGTATCATCTCTATGTCAGACTATGAATAGTAGATTGTTATACAAGGAGCTAAAATGACCCATTATATACGAGGTAGTTTTACCATTTTACTCCCGACCTTTAGCGAGGGTGTAAATAGAAACCGAGTTTTAATAGGTTTTTAGCGCCGTGTGTACTACTTTTCACTACGATTGCGAGAAAATATAATAATCCAATACAATACATATTTATTTATATTTACATTATGTCTTATCTGTATAATAGTTGTTCGTAACATTGAGCATGTGCTCCAAAGCGTAGAACTGTGATATTTTTTTGGAAGTTCATCAAAATACGTAAGAAAACGCTCCATCCGTAAGCGAATCCACTCGTTTTTCTGTCCTCCACTTCATAAACTTTTCATAAGTATTTAAATAAATACTTTGTGACCTTGACGGAAACAGATTGAAAATTATTTCTTTTCCTTTCTCTTATATTTGCAAATTAGGGTCTGGAGACCCTAACTTCTCACTAGATGATGGCATGTTCACTATTGTAAAATTAATTACGGTCACTACCAATTCAATTAGCAATTAGAGAAAAATTCTAAAGGTTTCTCGCCAATGTCTTTTTTTTTAATTTCTTCTGTAGCCACAACGCATTGCATCCAAAGAGAACGCCGATTTTAGTTCCATTTTAAAAAATAAATTGTTCTTTTTATAAGTTCGAGTCTATAATCATGATTATTCTACTTATGACTTAAGACTTTTTCGTTTTTGTAGGCTCATTGTCATTTGGACAGACACAAATTAAAAAACAAAAACATTATCCCCTAGAGGAAGAAATGCTATTTTTTCTTTTCTCTGGTACGCCACAATGACGGTCTTTTTGAGCAAGAGGAGTGAAAAAATATTTAATTTATGTTATGATTATTTTATTTTCCATGTGATGTTAATTTATTGTGATATTAATTTATTTTAAGAAAGTAAAGTTTTTAAATGCTGTTATTGATTTTGATACAACTTTCACTCCACGAGACAGTGATCGCTGGTTTATACTTATAGCATGTTGAAAGTAAAGTAAGTTTATGAACTTGTTAATGTTTCGGCATGTTTAACTTTAACGAGTCTGGCGATAATTAAATTAAAAGAGGATCGATTTTGCAATTTCGTTAATCGCTCGTTAGCACCGGGAGCCATGCGGAAATATACTCCACACTCCTTTTCTGCCCGTGTATGCAATAACAATCTGCTAAGGGATACCTCCGGAAGATGGGCAGCAGCGTCTGTCCGTGTACCAACCAACATCCCGTACTGCGCTCGCCAACCAAGCAATCGCATGCCAAGCGTGGTGGGTATGGCAACAACCCCTCCATGACCACTTGAAAATCTATGAGGGAGGCCCATGTCCAGCAGTAAACGTTCTTCGGCTAAGATGATGATTATTACTATTGAAGGTTTACCAAAGTTTAAAAAAAAAATTGCACTTGATAAATCAAGGAAATAAATAATAATCTTGAAAATTTTCATGAAGATTTGAAAATGCGAGTAAAGTGAGATGCTAATACTCGTACAAGTTAGCGATGCGATTACGTAGGTACTTGCAAATTTGGCGATGACACACTGTACATTTTTTTGCTCTGAACTCACGGTGAAACGGTCAAAAATGAAAATACCTCGTCAATAAAATCCTGCTCACGGGACGTCCGTTGAACATTCCATTTTTCAAGCTTTTGGTGTGGGTCAAATCTTGGTAGCTAAATTAGAACCACTTTTTTTAAAACCAATAATTTAAATGTCCGATTGGGCTCAAATTTGGTAAACTTGAGTATCATTAGAGACAATACAATAATATGGTACTATGGTCTGACGACCAACTCCACCAGTTCGAGGGTGGCCATAGGAACTCCTAAGCTAAACAAGCTAAGCTCATCTGATTTGAGCTCATTTATTTTTTGTTGGCAAAAGCTATGGTGCTGTATGATATCCAGGTTCTGAAGATCCAGACGGTAGGTGGTCATAGGAACTTCTGAATTAATAAAAATAGACCCGTCGTGTTTGGGCTTGTTTGATTTGTTTTGGCAAGCACTCTGGCAACACATGATATCCAGAGCCTGATGACATCATCAGGCTCTGGATATCATGTGTTGCCAGTCTAGCAAGCTGAATTAGAACCAGTTCCTGACGTTGGACTATCATGGAAAATAATCGATCTATTTGCATACTTACACCTTTAATTCCGGTAAGTAACAATAGAATACATACACAACATATTAAAAATTATGGCTGCTGCCATAAGATGGCGGATATGGATTTTTTGTCAAACGCCATAACATGGATATCAAATCAAAGGCTAAAGCTTTTTTTATCTAAAAAAATGTAAATGTACGTAAGTAAACCTTTGTAAAATGTTTTTCAATTACATCAATCATAATATTATTAACCTACTAGATATTGAGAGATAATATCAAGATTCTTTTTAAATCATATACATAATTTTTCATGAATTTATTTATTAATTAATAACAAAGAATATAATAAAAAGTGTTATAATAATGAAGCGAAAAATAAAATGACGTAAGGCAAATGCGCCAAGAGTAAAGCGATTTTCCGCTTGCTTGCTTGGTATGTGAGCAGCGATTTTAACATTTTGTATCTAAGAGTACTTACAAATTATTTTGTTAGTTGTTTGCATTTTTATTGTTTTATCGTCTCCTATTTCGTATTAGGACTTTGATGATAAACTCGTGGGAGTTTTAAAATACAAACATTGAGATGAGGTTTCCTAAAACAGTAACGTATGTACGTTCTTTGTCCCTTAACGTACATTTGGACATTCAGGTACCCAAAAAAATATAAATATACAGGGTGAATTTTTGAGACGGGACAGTAAGGGCAGGTACCTTAACCGTTATAGTTACAGGAAAACGTTTATAGAATAGTTTATAGATCCATAAATTTTTAAGATATTCTAAACTGCATTTACAGATTTTGAAAAAAATGTACAGTCAGCAAGAAAATGGTCATTTTACACAAAAACTTTTTTTGATGCCAATCGATCCTCTTTCTTATTAGGATCAAAAGTCTCTACTGAACCGACTAAGGTTTGAGTACTAGAAATGTCAGAAAATGCGAAAAAGGTGCTACAAAAATAGCTCAACTAAGAATTATATTCAACCGTTTGATTAAGATACAATAGTTGCAAGATGTTATGTGAATGTTATCTCGTTGACGTAATAATGTATCAACAATTCGTACACAGCTTAGGTTCTCATACAAATGTTTATAAAAATGATATGCCACGTAATAACATTATTTAGACAAAATTCCGCAGTTTGTTCCACGACGGAGCGACCTTGCGACGGCCTAGCTAGCGCGATAACTGAGAATACAATCTAAACATATAGCTTTCTAGGTATTGTCGTCATATCTTCCCAAGCTGCATACAGTCAACAAGTCATCAAGATATCACTTTAATTGAACCTTTACTAATTAGATATCTTATACATATCTACTAAGAAGAACAACGTAACCAGAGAATAAGGTAAATGATCAAAACTTCTACGCATATTTTATAAAAGTCGGAAGTATTTTGTTTCGGTTATATTTTAATCCATCAAGGCAATATGAATATGCAAATAATGATTATTCAAGGATATGATCATTATTTAATCATAATGATCGTTAATTTTTTTAAATGATATGCGATTTGCACACTTAAATACATTATTTGCAAATTTAATAAAAAACGTTACATAGGTATTACAAAAGACTAGAACGTAACGCGTCCGGTATTCAAACTTTGTGAAAAAAAAATACCTTTGACCTATATTTATCTATTATAAATCCCTATACTTACCCGATTGAAAGCATCAAAGCAACATTACTTTTTATTACGAAGAACTTAACTGGGCTAAAGATTGACCCATCCGAGGACGGACCCAATGATCCTGTAAATTGAAATGATGGCTAATCTCGGAGATACAAACGACGTATTGTGCGCTGCAATCGTGCGGCTAGCAGTCGCACGATGAATAGACCATCTGTCTGCTATTTATAATTGAGCTATTTATGTTAAATGCCTTTACAATAATCTGATTTACGTACCGGTGGATAAGGTGAGTACCCAAATAAGTAGATATACCTACTTGTGAAAAGGCTCGGTACTGCAAAGCCGTCTGCTTGTATTCGTCGTCATTAAATCAATTATAGTCACTAGAAATTTATCGCTGATCACATTATTTTTAGTATGCGGATACAGTAACAACTTTACACTTGGCTACCTAGGTACCATTCAATATTTTTTTTATAATAGAGAGTTTTATACAAACAATGAAATGATAAATGCGTACACTAAGCATACATAAAAACACATACACACGCACATACGCGCACGTGTTAAATGTACATATTTTGTAATTTTCCTATCTTATTAAGTTACCAAAAATAAATTATTTATATACCTATTGCTGTTTCTCGTAATACAAGCAAATATTTGCTAAAAGGGGACTCTAAACCTTGTACACCTATAACGTAACCCTAAAATAAATATTTTTCCGTGTCATAATTGCGGCGCGTCAATTCGGATGTTGTTCGTAGTACGGATTCTACGCTTAACTTTGAAGTCGGCAGTACAAAGGCCAAATTGAATCATCTCACATAGTTTACTGGTCATTTTCAACAACAAGATTTTATTATTAGATAATGTTGGCACGTTAGCTGACAGTGAATGCGATATGATACGACCTAGTCAAGTCGAAGCTGTCACAATAATGTTTCTCGTCTCGTCTTTCGCTGCACGTCACTGTGCATGGATACTACTCATGCATGTTGGACGTAAAGATTTACTTGCATATTCACGTGGTTTATGACTTAGGTAATAAAAAGGCATTGTTAAGGGAATTACAGACAGTATTATTATGTTGTTTATTCCTGATTCCTCAACGATTACATTATAAAAACATATATAAGGTCGAAAAACATCACATTTTTATGTGGTATTGTTTTTTACGGCGGTTCTGTGATAAATGGTACACAAATTGTATGGTAAACACTGGGAGGTTATCCTTGGTAATGCAACCTTTAAAACCAGTCCCAATAACTCATTCGATTCAGTTAAAAAGTGGATCATTGCTATTTATTGCACATTGTAAATTCTATACATTAAAACAAAAAAGTAGAGTTCGTTTGTCTGTGTAGCATGTATAATGAGTAAGTCGACATTTAATGGGATTCCAGTGGCTTGTGAATTTAATACATGACCTTATTTGGTTATGCCTAGGGCACTGCTGTGTCTCTCGTATGCTGTCGACTATCCGACAATTTATAGTTATAAATTGTCGGATAGTCGACAGCATACGAGAGGACAAAATTTTAAGGATCAAGGTCGTCATAGCATTCTTTGTTTACAACCAGTAATTTAATTTTTTCTTGTATTTATTCATAAAACACTATTTAAAAAACTTACAATATACAGAATTCAACATTTTCCTTTTATCTTTTAAGCCTACAAAGTTTACGTTTGCTTTAATATTGATAGAAACTGTGATTCACGTTTCAATTATTCCAAGAACAGTAAAATAACACCATGAAACAACAGAGGCCCTGATTACTTTTTGGAATTGTAAACAGTTATGTTTTAACTACCTCAATAACCTTACTTTTTGTAGTTGAGTTTTTGGTACCAGTGTGAATCATTATGGCATAGGTACTAATGAGAATAAATCATCGACCAATTTGTCACACAGTTAATTTTGTATTCAAAACAATTTAAAGTTTTATTTTATTCAACTCCTACTGCTCATCAATAACATCATCAAATGTTTTGTTTTCTGGGCTTCTTTCCTGCGGTTTATTAATTAAACTCCCATTCTGGTAGATTGCGTCGCAGTTATAAAATAGACAGCTACCTCAATGATTGCTCAAATTACGCTCAATGGGTAACCGAATGAGCGTGATTTATCTCCAAAATGGGTCGAGGCCGTCTCCATCACCCGACCTAGACGCACCACAATGAAAATTATTGTGACTCTCAGTTAAGATTTCAACTTCAATAATATATACAAACAAAGAGTGAATACATACCTACAACAAATTAACAAAATGTAAATCCATACATATAATTAAGCTACGATAGTAAAAGCAATCAAAGCAAATGAAAGTAGCCCTTAAGAAACTAATAGCAGTGTCAGCTATCACTTCAGTTCTCATTTATTATGCCTACCTCGCAGCCAATATCCCGTTTACTTTAGAGAAAGTCAGGAACTAACAGAAGCAACCAGATCCAGTTGACTCATTGTATCAAAGCTTACATAACGTTTTGTTTGTTATTCAGGAAGTGAAATTCCTATTTGTATATATCCCGAGGCATGAAACAAAGTGGTGTAGAGGAATGTAGTAGAAATCGTGTGAAGTACGTCGTTAGAGCGGCTGCAATGGGCAACTTGATGTCGGGCGCGACACCTTGACAGACACGCGACATCTCCATATGAAGGGCCGCTAACTGCACCCGTGTCGAAACCGGCACTTGCTTGTTTAGCACGCAACTAAACAAACCACGTGTTGCAATATGTGCCTTTACCGTCGCGAATTGGTGAAACTATGCTAATGATGTCGGTGGAAGAGACAATAAATGAAAACTAGCTTGTTTCTCTGTCAGCGGTACTCATTAATCTTGCAGGTATTTCGTTTTTAATTTCAATAGCTATTCAAAAGAAAGTAACATGATGTCAATGTTACAAAAGCCGTCGACCACATATGGAATGAACATTGAACACACAGCTCGAACAAAGGGTAATTCGTCTTCGAATCGGCTTTGCAAACAGGTGAGGCTGCGTCAATCCAGACGCTATTCACTTTCCTTCACAACAGCCACAAGAATAATAAATGAAGGTCGTTTTTTATTAACAAGCCCACCTGGTTTTGCCCACGTATTTCAGATTGTTTTGAGAATTCTTTCATAACCTAAACTGCGTTTTACAGACGTGAACGCTCGTAAATCCTGGTTTATGTTTGCACATTCCAAAACAACTTCGTTTTAATTTTAGAAATTATGCAAGCGATATTTTATAGGACTTACGACGAACAAACAAATAATGCATTTTAAAGTTGATTATCTCTATAATAAACAAGTAAAAAAATATGAATTAGCTGTACATGCCAAATATTTCGTGATTTGCTAATGCAGTCAGGGTTTTTAATTTATGCTTATCAATAAATGTCTACGCACATCAATCACATTTCTATCAATGTGATAAGAATTATATAAACACTTACCATTTACAATCGTTAAAATGTAACTATTTTTATTAGGAAATAACGTCGCGTAAGATGCTAACATATTAAAATCAAATATTATACAACGTGTATTATTCATCCCATGAAAAAAGTAGTTTTAGAAGGAAAAAAACTCGGGAACTCGTATTTATTTTTCGTCTTTTTTTAACATTTTATTTTTTGTGTTACTAGGTGGTGTGATGAGAAAATGATCCTGAGGTCATAATCGGATTTAATCTATTTGTGCTTAAAGGTATTTTTATTTGTACCTTTATGGCAACTCTTCGCGGAGGTCAATGACCCTGTCACGAATCAGCTGGCTTTTAGATTGTCATTATCGTATAATCAGCTGTTGTAGTTAAAACTTTCGTGGTATTTTCTTGAATGAAAATCACTGAATCCTGAACATTCGTAGAAGAAAAGTTGTTCCTTGGGATGATCAGAATCACCCCTTTTGGCTTAGTACACGTTGTATACCCATCAAACCACAAGGTTATGTTAACAGGTTGTATAAGTTAGTATGTTAACGAGAAATTAACTAGTTCTGTAGTTTATCGACAAGATAGTAACCATTTTAATTGTTAAACACAAATAAAAGTCATAAAGTTCAGTTAATTGAGAGTCAGGCAGGTTATACGGGTGAATGTGTAACAAACGGTCATGCAGTGATCATTATTCAAAGCAACTCACACTTCGACATACTAATTCAATACATTGTCGCTTGATAATTTGCCGATGTCGCTCGTTTGACACCGACTACCCGAGACTGGGTCGGTGACGACCCCCCACTATATCAATCAGAGTATAATGTCTGCAAGCATTCTATTCTTAGGACTTTTCACATGACAGTAAAAGATAAATGAGTGTTATTTTTGCATCAATATCAATTTAAAGAGTGTAAGAAAATGAATACCTATTGATATGGAATTGTAAGAGGTATCTATAAAAGCGTTAATATCTAATTATACGATTGTCTTTTTTAAACTTTCGCGATCACGACACATTATTAACACATATTTAACCGGGTATTTATCGCGCTATTTACCTTTATTATTGCCCGACGTTTCGACAGGATTGCATTCATCGTGGTCCCGGGAAGACTTCTTTCTTCCCGGGACCACGATGGGACCGCGATAAATACCCGGTTTTATATAATATGTGTTAATAATTATACGATTATTACTAAATATTTATAAATTGGTAAGGACAAAGGCCGGTCAGTAATCAATTACCGCGATCTTGCATGACATAAGGTGTTCTCCGAAGCGGTGCACGCGCGCGGGCTAACCCAGTTTCAGTAACGAGAGGGTGACGATAATGGCACCGACATCCTAAAATGGTTTATTGGCTGGACAGCTCTCGGGAGTTAAATGTTGATTTACGGCGCAGACAAGATGGCTCCTAACTTGGATCTTTACTGCCCGCATAAACAATAACACGGCCATTGTGACATCTAACTCTGAACATGATCTTGAGTATTGCAATGATAATAAATATCTGTCAAAGGCTTCGTGTAGCGATCTAAGTTGTTAAATTAATAGATATATTTTGAGTAACAAGTTCATAAGTAGAGCAAGTCTTTCTCTTTAAAACAAACAAAAGAAGTAAACAAAACTTGAGTGTTAACCTTCTGATTGATTACACCATCTGCAACATTTCGTTTCGGGTCAGAGATCATCATTAGTTACGGGGTTATAATTCGGTCACATTTGTCTTGATTATCCAAACATCTTTATTTCTTCTCGGTTTTTACGACAATCTTGTTAAATAAGTCGAGCTGTTATTTTAGTTAACGAAATATGAGTAATATTTATTTTCTATATGCCAATCTAGAGGTATATGTGTTCCCAGACATATCAAAAGTACGTGATGTCCGATAAATCAGCATCAGTCAGGTGCACCAGTGGACAGCTTCGATTATTCTGCCGGTGACTCAGTCCCAGACCTACCATTAAGGTTTCTGCCTAAAGGCTTGACGCATAAATTTCATAATTGCCAACGCGTAGACAATGTAGGAACAAGTGAGGCAGTCAGTCGTTCCATGAATAAAACATCGTTGTACCACAAAAAGCGGGCGATACCTCCGCAAGATAAAGGGCAAGGAGCCACGCTAGGCCCCGACTTATTTTATAAATGTTAAATTTCAGCCAGGGCCCAGACTATAAAGAATAAAACGAAACTTTTCTCATTGTGCGTACCTATCTTGATATGGTAATACATATGTCTATTTACCATTTTAACCGTAAAATAAAATTAATATAGGATTTTATAATAAAATAAATTTTAACCTAGGCGATTTTGTGCTGTAATAGATGATCAATCGAACTTGTAAAGTAAAGTTCGATCACTATTATATGAGTCACTTCATCCGGAAAACACTTATTATACAATAATATACAATAACAAATATATCTGTAGGATGAAGTGACGAAATAATAATTTACCGAGAAATGGAAACCTAAAATAAAGTCATCTCCCGGTTACACAATTGAGTATACAAATACGTTAATACATTCCAGAGAGTGCTCGTAGTTCGTAGTAAAGTATTATAACACTGATGGCTATTTTTATTTCGGCGTGAATCACTGTTCATTCAGTTTTGCGATGACGCTTCCATGTTCCGAAAACGGTTACTTTGAAATCTCTATTTCGGCAAAGTTTAATGAAGAAGTTTTACTACGTCGAGTCAACAAGGAAAATAACGGGATAAATCATTTCTATCTTGCATGAATTGGCTTTCCATCATTAAATTTTTTTTTTTGGTTCAGGCGTCGACCATTCAAAATCATTGGATTGGGTAGGAACGTTTACTTATTCCTAGTCAATGCTTACTCGTGTAGTATACGTTCAAGAACTCTTATAACATTAAAATATATGGACGTGTGAGAGATGGTACCTTGTTTTGAAAAAAATGATCATATAAAATTTTGGGACCCAACGCAGTTGCGGTAGGTATTATACCACTGTTAATTTGCTAGACGGAACATAGTATTCAGAGGGTATTGTACTAGGTACCTACAGTTATTGAGAGTGCATAGATTGGTGCAAGAACGGCTAGTCGAGAAAGTTAACCTTGACTCCAGTGTACCGAGAGATTAACGGTGCGGCTTGGGGCTTTCGCCTGCACACCCCACTAAGTATGTAAATTGGTTTGAGTTTTCTGAGCTAAAAAGTTATAGTTTACCTCATACAAGACTGGAAATGTAATCGGTAATGTGCAAAGAACACATATTTCTTAATACATTATCCGGTTCTGTGCGAAGAATATTTTTTCCTTGTACATTGCTGGTAATGTAACTCGATAATGTACGAGTAACTTGGGGTTTAATCTTCTGTGCTATAAAGTTATAGGTCGGACTTAGTTTGCAGCTTAGCATAGTGGTGTAGGTATCATGAGGAAACTCATAAAACTGAACTGAATGATACTGACAATGAACAAACCACTTGAACGTCAAAGTGTCTCTCATAATCGCGGAGATTGTAATCATAATTGTTGTCAATATAAAGAATCAAGCGCCTGTTTGACTACCTAACTATTGTTTTTTATTTAAGTTAAAAGCTCTAACCCATAATTATAAGCTCAATGATCAGACTGCTAGATTTATTTCGGCTATTAACAAACTACTTAATTATTAAAAAATAATAATAATAATGCTGGACAAATCGCACAGCATCATCTAGCCCCAAGCTAAGCAGAGCTTGTGTTATGGGTACTAGATGACTGATATACTTAATACATTATACTACATAGATAGATATTTTTATTACATATAGAAAAACACCCAGAACACCCTGAACAAATATCTGCAGATCGTACAGACATTTGTCCCGAGGCGGGAATCGAACCCGCAACCCCTTGCGTCGCAGGCGGACCTTCGCCCGCTGCGCCACAGAGCTCGTCAAAATGACTAGTATAATTCGAATTCAAGTATACGAGTAGGTATACAATCATTTTCACACATTGCACGTAAATTACACTAGCTTACGATGTATTTAATGTTTGGCTTCTGGCTATTGTTTGAAAATTTAGAATACTTTTAATATTTAGTATACCTTTTATTTGCTTCTTCAATGAGATGTAATCATTTTTATTTCGCTTTATGTGCCTTTGCTGCTCATTTGGTATAATAGCCGAATGGTTCGATTCCCGCCACGGAACAAATGTTTGTTATTGTTCCGCTGATATTTGTCCCGGATCTGGGCATTTTTCTGAGTATGATATATACATATGTATTTACAAAGAAATGTATTTAAGTATTTTATCAATCATCTGGTTTCCATAGTACAGGCTCTGCTTAGTTTCGGACTAGTTGGTGTAGTGTCCAGCATTATTTATTTATTGTTATATTTAGTAATTCTACGTAACTGAATTCACATTTGTCATTGTTTACCAAACAAACTATGCTGAGGTCGGGTCCCTTGCCTCTAAATCACAAGCCACGAGCTTATTAGAGCGAGGTGTCGAAACGAACATATTACATTACTTCTATATTTTGCATTTATTTGTGAATTAATCCTTACAGTAATAAACATTTATTTGTTTATTTATTTATTTTTCAGCCGTTATTATCCCACTGCAGGGCAAAGGCCTCCCTTCCCTTGTTCCACTCCTCGCGATGTAACGCTGCTACAGGCCAAGATCTTAAATGGGCGTCTAGTTCATTTTATTCAAATTTTATCCTCGTGTTGTTATTCATTCTTTGAATGTTAAAATCAAATAAATATTAAGATAAAGTTTCCTACGTAGTACTCTAAGTAAAGTTTCAGGATCTGACCAGTTTACTTAAGGTGATAAATGACTGAACCTGTAGCCTGCTTACCACATCCTGTTCAAAGTAAACGTAATCTACCTACTTCAACAGATGACTCATGCCTATGCCTGTTCATAAATATTTTTAGAACATTACTAAGTACTAAATGTACGTATAAATAATTACGGACTAATTGTTTTTCATTGCCAGATATAGAGCATACGTAAGTTTTCTAATTAGATGTAATTTATATTTCACTAGCTGTCCCGGCGAACTTTGTATCGCCCAGAATCAACTACCTACTACCACATCTTCTAACTACTACTCCACCACTACTACTACTCTACTACTACTCTATTTCTACCCTACTTTTACTCTACTACCACCCTACTTCTATACTACTGCTACTCTACTTCTACGCTACAACTAATAAACAACTACAACTACTCAACTACTATATTACATTTAATATACAGATTAATAAATCGATAAACCTCTCAACGCAAACACTATTTGAAAAACCGTTTTTCTGTTGCGAAATTAGGTTTAATGAGGTTCTATAAAAACTGATTTAATTAAAAAAAAAAGTAATTAATACAAACCTTGTCCTAAAAATAACAAACACAAAAAAGAAAGAATCATCCAATTTCGTGCAGTAGTTAGGATTCGGAAGTTGTGCGCGTACATATATTTTTTATTTATGTATAGATAAAAGCGTGTGCATAAATACGGTACGCCATTTTTTTAACTCGTGTCTACAAGGTGGTCTTGAATGACAAAACGAAAGCTTCCAAATACAATGATAAACTTGATACATCGAGACCGGGGTCAATTTACAACATAACAGTAAACGATCAAAAGGA
This sequence comes from Pasiphila rectangulata, assembly GCA_963082625.1. Classification (NCBI taxonomy): domain Eukaryota; kingdom Metazoa; phylum Arthropoda; class Insecta; order Lepidoptera; family Geometridae; genus Pasiphila; species Pasiphila rectangulata. Next base: position 13,562,507 of record OY720240.1, read on the forward strand.
AAACTTTGTGATATCCACACCGGGTCTTAGTAGGTATTGTGTTGTGATACGGCACAAATTAAGATATTTATTCACCAGCTAAGCATGCGATTTAACGATAGATCACCAGAACCGCTATCATCGCAGATAATGCACGAGAAAGCTGTAGTTGAACAACACGAATTGAGTCAACATTCTCCGTGAAAAGAATGACAATGATTGATCTTGATCGATGCAGCTGCGCAGATTGCCGCGTCTATTGATGGGAAGAACAGATGTTCATGTGTGTTCCTAGTGCACGGTACTGGCGCCATAGCTGTAATATCTCTAGGGCTTGTCGAAGCGTTTTCGCACGTGGGCGGTCAAGTTCGCCCAATCATCACAAGGGCCACAGCGGGGTCGATGGTTCAAAATAATACAAGCTACAGTGATTCATGCAGAAAAAAATTCAATAAGGCTATAGGTAAATAGTTGTTTGTTCTCATTTCTGAGTAAATTTAAGTCACACGTTTGTTTTTCAAATGCGGTTTTGTTACTAACTATAAATAAGAAGTAGCAATTAAATGCAGTATATATTGTGAAAATATAATGAGCTATGAGTAATTATAATTTAGAACAGCTGGGATCGCGGACGTCTTGCAGTGGAAAATAATTTCAACGCACATGAATATAATTGTTGGATTACTTTTAATCTTTGAAGTGCTTAACATTAATTTTCTATACAGAGATACAATTATTTACAATTTCTAAATAAAGTTTTAAATACCAGTTATTTGTAAAAAGTGTATAATACCGCTATTGTCCTGAGGATTTCAAGAAGAACGATTCGAGGACAACACTGGATACGAGATTTGAAAGCAACCTACTTTTAAAGAACGTGAGTTGGCCTCATACCAAATCGAAAACGTAAATTGTGCCTTCGTATTTACGATACATGTAGAGTTAGAAAAGCATTGCGAACGTAGGCACTGATGACTAAACACTACATTTTGAAATAGCAAACGAGAGGTTTATAAAATAAATTTAGCACTGAGGTCCTTATTTTGTAGCCGTTTTCATAGAGATTACGTACTAATCTTAACTTTAAAGAATATAAGTTATCAATTTACAGCAAGAACGTAATTCTTGATATAATTCTCTTAAGATAATGATGATTTAATTTCGTCAAGAATCAAGAATCAAAAAACACTTTATTCAGTGCGGCCGCATGGACTTTATTGACGCGTCACAAATTACAAAATAAAACAACACAAATAAATAGAATAAAGCACATAATTGAATCTGTTCACTTCAGATGACACGCGAGTTAGGAAAAGAAGTGAACAGAAGAACCTAACTCGGTCGTTATAGTCATCATTTAACAATTTTATTTTGTCTTATGTTACGTTTGACGGAGTTGGAGCAGATTCCGTCCCAAGTGGTTTTGTCCTCTAGGTAATCTGATATTTTATAATAAGCTTTATTGCACAGATTGCGTTTAATAATGTTTTTGAATTTATTCAATGATAACTTCTGCAACTCACTTGGGAGTTTGTTGTAGAAGCGTATACATTGCCCTTTAAAAGATATTTTCACCTTATGGAGCCTAGTACTGGGCACAGCGAGTTTATTCTTATTTCTTGTATTTACATTGTGATTGTCGCTGTTTTTCTTAAACGAAGCGTCCTTGGATAACATAATCATTTTCATAAGGTTCATCGGTGCGTATCGTCAACGCATCATTATGCGTTATGTATGAGCTTTGAATTGAATTTTCGCAGGACAGAAAGCTAAGTACTATACAATAAACTTGAATTGAAATTAATAACGATATCAAAAATGTACAATTCCGTTGGGATTCCGACCCACGTCCGTCAAATCGATCCTTGACGCTTCCTAAAGTCGGAAGTGCTTTAACTATTAAGCTACAGAACCATTTAAGGGTTCTGGATTTGGGTTCAAATCCCACCGAAATCGTAATTTTTTGATAAAGTTATTCATTTGTTTGAAATATTCTGTGGTTAAACACTAAAAAAAATTCAAACTTGAAATGAGTGAGAAGTTCTTATGAAAACAACATCTAAAGTTACCTACCATGAGAGAACCAGACACATGACTGTGTTAGACAAGTTAGAAATATTTTAAACAGGATCAGAAGAAATAATATCTCACAATATATATTTTCTACGAAACGCCCTTCAACCATCTATCTATCTATCTATGGGAATTGCTATTGTGAGTATCAAACGTCGTTCAGCGATACCTTAAAAGGTAATAAGAAATAAAAATGATTGAACCATCAATGCGCCCACGCAACAATTATGAAGCACTCACGTACCTGTGAGCAGCGCATTTGGATGTAAACGCACTTTTGTAGTGTAGCAGCAACAATAACGTACTTAAATGTCAATTTCAAATTCAAAGCACGAAATTTTATGACTAACTCCGTGTTCATCGAAAGAAAGAGTCTTAAATAAAACCTCTTCACGTTAACATCTAGGGTATTGGAGAACCCCACTGACACAAGTACTTTGTTCTATGAATATAAATTATACAACCTTGTTATCTTATTTGTATAACTTCGTTACTGAAATAAACAAGTACACGGCGATGCGTACTCAGGTTATCTAAAATGACTCTATAGTTTGTACTGGCTAGAACAGACGGATAAACTAGCTCATCTATCACCATATTATTTTATCGTAAAACTTGTTTGAAAATAACCACATAACCCCGGTTTCCCTGTTCATATATAACTCTTCTCCACTAATAAAAGAAAAATTGGCTAATAAAAACACTCACCTGAATCTTAGTATACCTCAGTATACAGTCTTAGATTTGATTACAAATCAAAACTTCTGGTAATAAATCCACAGACTCTATACAAGAGTTTGCCGTAAACGACTTTTTTATGACTTACAATCTGGTGTTCAATTACAATCAGGGTTATGAACATCATGTATGCTGCATTTGCACGTTTTCCCTTGCAGTCACCATTTCAAACTAGCTGGCAGGTAGTTAATAATAAAGTTTTTTAATTAATAAAGATCAGTCAGACGATCAAAAACTCCTGTAATCAAGTCAAGACATCAATCGAAAACATAGATGTGTATCGACAAATATACAAAATATTGATGAAAAGATCAGGTTGATTGATAGGTACGTTGACTGATATAATGGACACATCACGAATGTGCCAGGGAGTGATAGATTTATGTGGTTTGTCTGTTTTGTGACATTCGGTGTCGGCGATGGTCGTTAGTGGAACCGAACGGTGATCAGCAGCCAATTGATGGTGGCGCATTCATTGCTTATTAGTTTTGTAATCACATAGCATTTGTAGCCTTTAGGCCTTATACGGTACTTGCATTAGGAATGCAATTAATTGGGTACTTATGTAAAATAATGCACAAAGGTTAGATAGCACAAGGGATATGAAGGCAATTTTACCTTGACGAATTGTTACTCTTTTCAACATTTTTTTCTCTCAATAATGTCAATCGTTGGTGGATAGAGCAATCGGTATGCTTTCAAAAATGAACGAAATAATGGTATAAGTACACTAGGAAAAGGTATTAGAACATAGACTATTTTTGAAATGCTTGTTTTTGTGTCGTTTATTTGGTTGTGTGCGCGCATACACAGAAACCACCAATTGGCTTCAAAATATTATATTACTGAAAAATGTCAAGCATTATTCTTAGTAACATTTATTATTTCATCAAAATCGACCCACAGAATTATAATTAATAAACATTACACTCTTAATTATATGGTCCCAAAGTAAGCAGAGCTCGCTTAAGGGTACTAGATGATCAATGGAATACATAAATTCTTCTACTGTATTCACGAATAATACTATAATACTTTTTGGTAAATAATATACATTCAAAACGACGTAAACACTGCTCAATCGATATCTATTAAAGGAAACTTATTTATGTATTGCCCATTGACATAGAAAACCGCAAATTGGACCGCACCCTGACAAGCCACAAAATGTTGATGGAACCGTTTGAGTTTCAAGTCGTATACCTACTCACAAGCTGCCCTTCACAGTAGGAAAGCTTAACAAACAATTTTCTGATAAATGCACTTCCACAGCATGAGTCTCATTTCAATATATTGAGCAAAAACTTTACTGGAAATTCTGGAATGATCTCACTAAACGTGACTGATATATGTATTAAGGACGTGTTTGAATAATTTTGACATTATTATACAATATACAGTAACAAACAAGCCTTTCGTTAAATATGGTGTGTTTCTTTAAGACAAATCTGAATACTTTCAAGAACTTTCCATTGACATAAATATATTAGTTTACCTGGAACTACTTATGTACAAATCACATAATATATTTAATCAAATGGTTATATAATTAGCAATGTAAACAAAACTGTTGGATATTTCATTAATTGGCGGCTTGTATAACAAATAGGTTGTCTCTTTACATTATTTTACGCACGCAATATTTGAACAAACCCAACCATTTAAAGCCCTTGTTAACTTTTATTTGATTTGCTGGCTATGAATACTAAATTTTACATTACCGCTCGCGATCGCAGCATATGAATGCATACATGAATTCTGGTAAACAAAGTATTAGGGTAATAAGAACGTCAATATTTCGTCGAACCCTGACGAACGATGTATTGTGGTAAATGCGCCCTGCCGACAAGAGTCGCCACTATGCGAATGCACTCATAAAATTTCCGCATTGTGCTTTTGATCCAAAAACCTCTAGTTCAACCGTCGGCGCCGGCGCGCAGTCATTTATGGGATACAAAAGGAGCTCGGAACGCTCGCGTCATGTATTTGTCGGCGGGCTTTGTGGATCGAGTGTTGTGACTGCAATTACACGAATACAAGTCTGTGAGTTATTTCAACAACTTTAACACTTGCAAAGTTTAAAAAAAAAATATAGTCCATATTTACTATAGGTACCTACCTACCTACCTACCTACGACTACTTACATACCGTGCATAATAGGTTTTAACTGTGAGCTCAGTGAGCCTGCATGATAATCGGATGGTGATATCATTTTAATTTGTATAATTAACTTTGCATCTACAATCTACATAATAACATCTAATAGATGGTTATGAAATGAAAAATCATAACTCTGAATTAAATTTTATTATCGCACTAGCAAGTAAACGACCGTTTTCCAATTACAATCTTGTCATCTAAAACCTTGAGACGTCACGTTATTGAACTTCAAGAACTCATTACCATAAAAATTACTTGCGTATTTGCAAAGCAAGTCTGTTTAAACATTTTTTTTATCGTAATCTTTCTTATAGAATAGATCTTCATGGACTAATATCAACGCTTTGTATAAATACTCGTTAAAACAAGGCATCAAGTATAATTAAGACATTTTTGTAGTCTCCGGCTGATAGCATCCAAAGTTAGTCATGAAAGGTGCTGATGTATCTACTTAATGGAAAGTATAGATAGAACCACATTAGATATTGTCTTATTATTCTCAGAATTACAATATAAACATAACAGATTCCTTTGAGTATAATTGCTTTTGTTTTACACGAACCCAAATAGCCGTTTCAGCCGAGGCTAACTATGTAATTTAAACGACTATAAAAAATGAAAACCGTAAATTGGAGTGTCAAGAAAAAAATATTTGTCCAATAACGTCAGATTTTAAAGGACGTTCTAAAAATATTCTAAATAAACAAACGACATACCTGACCTCTCATCGCCCTAAAATCCTTTCCACCATCACATAAACACGACTCCATTAGATTTAATTCTTATAATGATCTGACACGAAAGGACAGCTGCGGGATTATACTAGTAAATCGGATTAACGCCAACACCTACAAAAGAACTTTTTACGGTTCTAAGATAATCTCAGTAAAAAACATTGTACGAAGTCGAATAATACCGCTGTTACATTTGTTACTTTCTACCGCCGGAAACACAGCGTTAGCTTCAAGAATTGTGGTTAACTTTCCTTCTTTTTAGTGCCCTTGGTCCACTATTCCCCACACTAAAACCTACTATTAAATAGGATGCCTTTATTTATTCAAATATAAACACTCTTTTCTGCAGTGTTGTTTTTCGTTTTTTTACAATTATCTTAACATATTTTTTTGTTTGTAAATATTTACATCTGCTCATGTATTGAGGTAGAGCACTGGAAACTGCGACACAGTTTAGACTACTGCATTTTCCAGTGTTCATTTGTATTCAGGGCACATGTATATTTTTTGTGAATAAATAAACATGAAACTTGAAACTATTCGGGTCTGCACAACATGTTTGTTCTTCTACTCTCTACCAGGATTTACGCTTTATCTAACACCTACTTAATTCGACTTTCAATTCTTTTAATTTTTTTCGAATACATATTACACCTTTAATTGATGGTATTTTTACTGCTAAGATCAAGTCCAAACGCCAATATTCATGAACCACTGGGAGTATAGACCTATACCAATTAATAAAGAGAGCATACTACGGAGCAATAAATACTTATTATATTTACATCTGAATCTTAAAAGGTTACATTTACGAGGTTAAATATTTCCTTGTAGTTCCATCACACAAATGGATACTTCAAAAAAGGGTGGTTTTATTGTTATCAGATTACAATGTTGCCGTAGCAGTCAATAGGAATCGTCTTTGTTAAAAAGTACTATCCTACAAATGTGAAATGCAATATATTATACTGCACATCGTTAATGAGACAATAAATTGGTTACGTGACTGACTGACTTAATTCTCAGTACAAACCACTCGATAAAACTTTAAATTTGGAGGGTGTGTAGTTAAGTGGTGTTGGGATTGGGAAATGTTTGTACGTGGCTGAAGTACGCACAGTAGAAACGTTTGTGAAACTGAAAACATACACAGAAGCTGTAACAGCTATTGGATCGGAGAGTTTAATATGTTTTGATAATTTTTGGAATCATATCGATAGTTCTTCCCAATCACGATCAACATTGTACGAAAACTGAATGCATAGTTTGTTTGACAATATACATATATATATATGTATATATATTATTTTACTCGTTTACATCTACTGCGATTATGTGCCTTATAGGTTAAAGGTCCTAGCTCCTATTAGGTATAATCAAAGTGTCCTGCCACAGCGACGCGACGCATCTACGAGCCTGATGCCAGTGTTCACTTCGACCGTATTTAGCATTAGTATGCGAGAGTCCTAATACATTGTAAGGTAAACAAGGTAGTGGCTCTAATTCTATATAGGTCTTGGAGACAAGGTACCACAGTCTCACGGTTTCTCTCAGGGGCTAAAAAAAATAAGGCCTTTACATCTATTATAGATGATTTATACAGCGTCAGCAACTGGTAATCATGCTGTACGGGACGCTGCAGTGCCTGGGACATTGTTAGATGGATTAGGCTTGCCCAGCACCTATACCATCCTCTCAGCTTAGTCAGCTACTATTTAGAGGAAAGAACAGGTCAATACGTCTGAAGCTAACTAAGCCGCGGGTTTCCTCACGATTTCCTTCACCGTTAAAGCACGTGTTAAGTGTGCACATACATTTTTCAAGAAAGAAAAATCCATTGGTGCTCTGCTGGTATCGAACCCACGACCTTCGGATTGAAAGTCGGGGGTACCACTCGGCCAACACGGCTTTTTTCAGGGGCTAAGCTCATAAATTATCTGATATACGGTACCTAATATTGCTTCAACGAGACTCTGAATTAATGAACTTAGCAGTAACATTAATTAAATTTAGTATTTGTCCGCATTAGACTTTAATTTTAATACAATTTGAGCATTGCGGTTTCCCTTGAAGGCCCTTCCCGTTATCGTGGGATTATTTAAAATTCTTTCCTTTTCCGAAATAGTTTAAGTTTGTAAGCGTTGTAGTTCTTGTGTTAATGTCAATTTATTTAATATAAAAGCACTTATTTTTATTGCATGATTGATGCAAAATATATGCACATATTTTAATATCCATTTTATTACAGCTTTGTTCGCACTTGATCTTCAAGTTTTCGCTTCCTGTCAGTTGTAAAGCACAATTTCATGGTATTTATTTTTACCGCGACGACGTTAAAGTTCACCTTTTGCTTCGTAGCCAAAAAAATAAAAGTTACACATATTTATTAATCATGAGATTATAAAAAATGTTGACAAAATGACGTGTTGGCAGGTAACAATCACGCTATTTACGTGAAGAATTTTTCTTTTTGCGGAGTTATGAAAAACACGTAACATTATGTTTTACAAGAACATTATATGCTTTTATATGCTTCACAGAAAATTCAGTTGTGCGCGAAAACTTTCTGTGTTATTTTCTAAAATATTGCACCCTGATAGATGGACAAAGGACGTCAATTACTAGTAGCCTGAAGACGGGAGGCGAAGCCGTAGCAGGCCTAAAAGACTATATACTAATATTAGTTTAATTGTTTCAGATTAGTAGTATAGCATGCTGACGAGGTGGCTGGCGCTAGCGCTGCTGGCGGCGAGCTGCCGCGTCGCCGTGGCCTGCTCGTGCAGCCTACAGCACCCGCAGGCGCAATACTGCAGCAGTGACTTTGGTAAGTCAGCTTTTTGACGGTTTTCCGTAGCCAACTGAGATGCAGGAGGTTTCGGGTTCGATCCCCGCCGTGGAGAGAATATTTTCTTTATTTGCAGATATGCGGGTTTCCTCATGCTGGTTTCTTTCACCGTTTTTGATATTCACATTAATTTTTAGGGTTCCGCAATACAGCGAAAAACCCTTATAGTTTCGCTTTGTCTGCGTATTCATAAAATATTAACGCCGAGATAACGGTATAAAATAAATGCTGAAAAAATAATTATTTTAAAACTATTGCGGGGTTGCGAAGACAATTTTATCGATTTAGGGTTCCGTTTGCGAATAATTACAGTTTTAAACTTTTTTTGAGCGACCTCCTTCTAAGATCTAAACTGCTTTCTTTACAAATCTGAATAAAATCGTGGATGTAGTTTTAACTATAAACGTTATAGGAAAAATATTAAAGTTAAGCTAGCGTTTTTTGTTTCGGAGAAATTGTCGCTGAAATAAGTGCTGGGGCTTACCAAATATACCGGAATAGTTTAAACCGAAAACTTAATTAATAACTGTTAATATGTTTTATATGTAGTATAAAAAAACATACACCAACTTCTAACAACATGTCTTCGGGTAGCTACGGAACCCTTCACAGCGCGTAGACCGACACGCATCTGCCTAATTTATTATCTAGTACAGTATTATGGTATAATTTAGTACAGTATTTGGTACGACTTAATTGATAATGAAAGTCAAGGTTAAAGATAATCTCCAAAAGGCAGGTTAGGGTGTCATAAGCAATGTGGTGACAAATCCGTAATTATGATAAAATAAAATGAGTGTATTAACCTTCATCTTGTACTCCAGGTCAGCCTAAATATACTTATCCGATTCCAAAAATAAATATGTAATTTTTTAGTGCGGAATAAAACTAAACAGAAGCTAATATTATAGTGCCCAGCTTGGCGCAATGAACAACAGTCCGACGAGAGCTAGCGAACACAAATATTAAATTTTTTTTTAGGTTCGCTCTGTAGAATTAAATGGCAGTTTGAGTTTCATCAGTAAACACTGTTATTTGTCATTGTTTGGCTAAGGCATCTTTCTCTGTATGACAATATTTATGATTATGATTAAATTAGTTTCCCAAACACCTTATTAGTTAATACATCTCGGCTTAAAACAAACAACACAAATACATACTTTAAAATCTGTTTACTTCTTAAATACAAGAAAGCTTTTTCGTTTGTCAAATCTTTTATGCTGGTTTTTATGAGCTTTAATTATAATATTAATGAGAATTAAAAAAAAAATTATACAGAAAATATCATAATGATATCCAAAGCTCTATACCGTTCCAAAAAGTACTATTATGAAGCATATGAATATCTATTGAAAATACTAAAGGCATTAACTCTTAACACACTATAAGTCTTTACAATAATTAACTTTTTTCCAGTTATCGTGGGGAGAGTACAAAAAACATTCAAAGGAAAGGACAACTTCAACAACGCGTACAAAGTGAAAATCCGAAATGTGTTCAAAGTAAGTGGCTACGGTTTATGAGCATGATTTATACCCATGCAATAATATCGAGTACTATAGGTATTCTCATCAGCGTTCAGAAAATATATATTATACATGATATGACTTGATACTATAAACAACATTTCAGATCAAGTTTGTTAGATTGTCTTTTGACCTATTATTTTCTTTGTATAAACTTTAAGTTGATCGGTGACTTTGTTTCCGAGGCTTGTGTTACTGCGACGAAATATCAGGAAACTCAAAGCCTTAAATCGTGGTAAATATCCCGACTCAAAGTATTGTCTTCTTTTACTTTCAGGCGACACCAAAAGCCGCTGTGGCGTTGAAATCTGGTCGAATATTTACGCCCGCTGAAGAAAGTCTGTGTGGAATCACTTTAAGACCACGGGAGACCTACGTCATAACAGGTACATTGTTTACTACAATTATACTCGTACGATTAATATGTTTAGGTTAGCGACTTTTTCCACAGATTTTATGGCGAGACATCTGTATCTGCTAACTGAGCTCAGTAGGTTGGGGCTGAATCCCAGCTTTGGGACAAATGTTTACCGGTTCAAGAGTTTTCTTTTAATATAATCACACTATTTAGGTCACGTGGTATTTAGGTCCAATAATATTAGTTTTGCTTGCTTTGGGGCTGAGAGGTGATGCTTGCTGTATGCTATATTTAGTATATTGACAAAAGTCACGGACATAAGTTCAAGTTCAATGGCCAAAATGGTCACCTCCCACATGCAAAACTGCTCGTTTTCAAATAATGATCACAGTAGAACCATAGAGCCCACACAAATGATAACAAGATTTATGGCAGTAAACAGTGATTTTGGATGTTAATTATCGCCTCCAAAGCAAATACCTACGAGACGTAAGGCCGTCGGGTCGTAAAATCTGTCATAGCTTTACTAGTTTTATTTTTAACTTATTTGATGTGATGGGGTCTACACGAGTGAGAAGATAAGATATTGGTGAATTATTGACTAGTTAATTTATGTTCTGGCATAACCATAGGTTTGCGAATGGATAATTACGTTTTTCGTTTTCTTACCGAAATTAACACTGTGTCTACTACTACAATGCAATACAATATACTTATATTTATTGTGCGCCTTAGGTATTTATCTACGAGCACAACAAAAGAAATCAAAAGGAGCCTAATCTTGTAGGCACAGATAATGAACCCTTTCTTTTTTAGGATATCTTTCTTGACTTAATAATACGAAATGAACCCTTTCTTTTTTAGGATATCTTTCTTGACTTAATAATACGAATTCTTTACCCAACTTCTTTTTTTAATAACTAGCTCCAAAAGATAGCTAATCTAACGAAATTTTCAGGTCGGATAGAGCACTTAAAAGCTCACATCAATCTGTGCGGGTTCGTCAGCCGGTGGAGAGACGTCACGCGACGACAGAGAAAAGGATTCCGTCTACTCTACAAGCAGGGTTGCACTTGCAAGGTAACAACATTACGAGTATATGTATATAGTACATAAGATATAACACAAACTTTGCTTAATTTGTGACCAGATAGGACTGTGCAAAAAACTACTCCCTAAGAATTTTGAAGTGGCGATGTGCAAAAATTTTTTTTACATCGCCACTTTAAAGATCCTGAGGTGTAAACAAGGTATCAAGTATATCTATTTTTACGAGATTGAACTCGGAGCAATTGACATCATTTTAATTTTAACATAATATATTTCACATGTATTAATAACCAATGTCTGATGATAAATAAAAAAAAAAGTTTTGACGAGCTCTGTGGCGCAGCGGGCGAAGGTCCGCCTGCGACGCAAGGGGTTGCGGGTTCGATTCCCGCCTCGGGACAAATGTCTGTACGATCTGCAGATATTTGTTCAGGGTGTTCTGGGTGTTTTTCTATATATAATAAAAATATCTATCTATGTAGTATAATGTATTAAGTATATCAGTCATCTAGTACCCATAACACAAGCTCTGCTTACCTTGGGGCTAGATGATGCTGTGTGATTTTTCCAGCTTTATTATTATTATTATAAATAAATTATATCAAAGGTGAAAAGTTTAGATTTTTTTATTTATTAATGTTTTTTTTATATAGTCATACGTAAGAACGTACCGTTTTGTATATTTTATTAGAGTTAAGGTCAGAAGGGAGAAAAGTGGAATAACCCGAACATTCGAGTGGCCGAGTCAAGTCAAGTTTCCCAAATAGTAGAAAACACAATACTCTTATTAAAACTTAGATCTAGCTATCTTAGTTTGAACTTGTACAAGCATTATCTTATTTTATAGTGCCACGCAAGACCTTTACCAGCTTATTCAGTATTATCACTATCTATTTTTTGGAAAATAACTTCAATAGTATCTATGCATGTAAGATGTCTTTATTTACACAATCATATCTAAAATACGTTAATTTAAATTCTATGTACAGGTAAACTTTGCATACTCATCTAAAATCTCTACATAATAGAACAAACTAAAACTTGTGCAATATAACTTTTAGTAAGTTAAGTTGAAGCGAAGTTGAGAATAAAGAACGAATAGTTCAAGATGCGACTTGTAGATTCATCAAACTTATGTAGCTTTTGGACTGATTACTTTACATTTGAACTTTTCTTAGCTAGTTTGTGTGACTAGAATATTATTAACATAAAATATAGAAGCTTTTATCGTAGTATGTATTATTGCTACGGCGTAGTTCACCACCGTAGCACTCTGCTACGCTCACCGATATTCGCTACTCGTAAATATTATATTTACAAACACGTTAACAGTAAAACTTCAAACGCAGAAAGTTTAAATTCTAATCAATCACAATTGAATTTGAAGGTTCACGTGACCCGCCGTCGCACCAAGTCGCCGAACACTTGCGTGACGAACTACGACGAATGCTACGAGCGACACGGCATCTGCCTACACGACCGCGAACGACGCTGCCGATGGACTAGGTAATTACATTTTTTAAATATCCTGCTAAAATCAATTAGTTGGTATCGGCACCATGACCTTCGGATCAAAAGTCCATACCACTTCTACTTCATACCCAGCACGTATCACTAGGCCAACACGGCTTTAAATGTAAGAATAACACCTACATAAATGCCACCATAAGGATGTCTGTCACGTCATGTCTCTAAGTCAAGGGTGACAGGGCTTACGTACGCGGCTGTGGACAGACACCCTTATTCCTTACTTTTTTACATTTGATAATGTTCTAAAACACAGTTATACAATCGACTTAATTTATTTTCTGTTATGATGTGCTACGCGGTTTTTTTTAAGATGAGAAGTAATTCAAAGAGCTTTGAAAAACGTTTTTGCAAGTGCGCCTAATGATTTACGCATACTGAGCTGCTTCTTAGTATTTGTTGCTCTTGTTAAACAAGATAAACAAACGTACTAAGTACGATTACTTGTTCAAACGATTTCGTTGTATCAATAAATTCAAACCACCATTTCAAACAGTTTTGAGTTTGCATTTCAAATGAAATACCCACGTACCTACGACATCTTAGTCTGGCAGTTTACAAGGTTCGAAATCATAATGTAAACAATCCCTTTGATGTAATTTGCAATGAATATTACCAAGAAACGTTAATTTTATCCGACACTCGTATGTACATATAACTTAGCTAAATAAAATTTACGAGACCAATTTTTTATTTACTCGTATGGGTTTGCATTTTCGTTACAATCAAAACATATTATGCAATTCAACACACATACTGTATCAATATCACCTACAAACGATTTCAAAGAACAGTCATTAAAAGCGTCAATAACAATCAAGCTCAAACGAAATAAAATTTTGATGTCTACTAAAATAGTATTTTATTGTTCTTTCAGGGCCCCGGCACTGACGAGATGCCTGCAAATGACACATGTCCACAATACCACCATGATTTGATCCGCAAACGATTTGGCTTTTACTTTATCTACAGTACCTATTATTTATGTCACGTCGTCGACGAATTACGAAACTTTCCAACACTGAAATGCAGCTGTGTCACACTTAGCCAAATAAACTAACGTTTCCGTAAAAACATTAACTTAAAGTAGAAAAACTCACCCTGTAGATGGGTCTTTTGTTATCGTTTGTAATTATTTTGTTGGGCGGTCCAAAATTGTTGTTTTGTCTTTTGTGACGATATTAATTTTAACGTTATTTTTGTATTATTATTATAATTTTATTTATTTTTAAGTTAATTATTGTAAATTAACAAGATATAGTGATAACTAGGTTATGATTAAAGATTTAAGCAAATTAAAAGGTATTTCACTAACGAACGTGAGACAAACTATTCATTTTAAAAATATGGGGATTACTCACGTAATAATTTTAAATCGGATATCATGCCGACAAGTTTCAATCTTCAAGAAAACCCTCTTCGGACGACCGAGCGCGTCAGCCTCAGTGAGCCTCAGTAAGGCGTTCGGTCGCAAATTTGTCGACATGATATCCGACTTAAAATGATTACGTGAATAAACCTCCTATTTTTAAAATGAATTTAAATGAAAAAGAAAGTCGTGTAGTTACTGAATTACACAAACATTCCACCGCCAGCCCGAAATGTTTAATGTGTGAAACAGTTTAGACGTGCAAATCTGGCATAACGCCTTTTAAAATATTAACAGCAAACCCTTTGAATAAAACATTAGCACATTACCTACTTGCGTCACGGAAGAAAGTAATTTAGAATATTGTAGGGACATAAATTTCTTTAGTAAATTCATAAATTACTTGTATTGCGAATAACCCATTAGTTAAGGGGATTAACGTCAGTCATAGTTCTAAAGCTAAGTGTAGTTTTGGCTTGAAATGTTGCAGCTTCTACGCACCACGCTGCATGTTGCGTGTCGACGCACCTACGCGCGTACTTGCGGGAGTGCAGATCTGCATCATCGTGCAGGTTTTTCAGGCACTCACGCGCGTAGTTGCGTTTTGTGGATTCACGGCGGCTCTGACTCATTTCATTCAAAGCTGTTCGCTAGACTGCGGGACTCGGTGTGCCATACCTTACGTCTCGCTGCGCACCTACGTGCGTGTGTGCATGTTTCTCCGCACCTACGCGCGTGATCTGCATGAACGCGCGTAGATGCATTCGGTACCTACATGCAACGTTAGAAGACGCATTCACGCAACATGCAGCGTGATGCGTGGCAGTGTGTGAACCGCCTTATGAGAGGAATAGTGTATTTTTGACCCGTGTACCTAGTAACGTAACGTGGGTTACTAGAGGTAACATTTTTAAAAAGAGTTGTATATCCGTCTACTTGGTATCAGCAGTAATTTCTAACGTCAGCTGCTGACTTTTGTGTCTAAATGGGAAAACAGGAATTACACTCAAAAAATTCGGTAAGAATCTTTAAATCTAACAATTCAGTTACTCAGCTTGGCGCCGGCGTCATCTGAAATGGATCTCTGTACTCACCATGTCAGTGTGGTTATGATAGTAAGTCTGCTCAATTAGGGGGAAGTTCTCTCTGCCCAGGCGACGTTGGAGCTGCAGAAGATGACCAAATACCCAGGGACGATCCTAGTTACAAAAAAATACACTTTTTCATGAAAAATAATTAAAACAAAGAGGGCGATAGCTTCCATGGACTTCCTAATAAAAATACAATTGAAAAAAGAAAGTACATAGCCTACAGAAACTTTTGGGTACCATATACGATAACAAAAGTTTTTTACCTAAGGATTTTACTGATCCGATGTCATAGTAGGTTTCAATTGCACGTAGTTATTTAAAATAAAATAAACTATAGTTAACATACACCACGTGCGTGTCAATAGCGATTAAATTATGATTAAAATCTAAAAATCGTCGTCCAACTTAGTTGTTTAGTTAATTTGAATGTCATGACTAAGCAAAATGTACTTGCCACAGTTCATGGACATACTGTTGTACATATACAACATCAATCATACAGTTCGTCGTCAAAACCTAAACGAAAAAGCCGGTTACAATAAAAATAATGCTGAAAATCACACCTAGCCCCAAACTAAACAGAGCTTATGTTATGGGTACCAGATTGTTGAAAGAATACACACATAGATTTTTACTATCACTTATAATACATAGAAAAATACCCAGACCAGGGAATAATATCTGCAGGAAACTACAAACAATTTTCCCGTGGCGGGAATCAAACCCGCAGTCTTAGCCGGCTATTTAACCAAGTGCGCCACGGAGGTCATTTAGTTATGGGGAATGTCTTAGTATAACTGCGGAAGATTGAACAAGCGCAGTCTCGGCAAGAATTCACATTTGTGTAAATATGGTGGTTAGGTTTAGCCGATAAGAGTCTGGCATAATCGTCTTTCTCTCCTAAGAAAGGTGATCCATGAAGGATTCCCCCACCACAAAAAGGAATGGTTTAGTATAATATTTTTACCTGGAAATGATAGATGGAATTGAGGCTGTTGATGGCGGGAACCCCACCGAACTTCAGGCCCAGAAGTAGCGCGCGATTGTCTGATCCCGCATCGCGGACGTTCTGTCGTATCAACACGAAGTCAGGCCTGAGGACAGTATTTAATGTACATATATTTATGTTAAACCTTTTTTTTCTTGATTTCGCTTGGATTTGTCTACGCTCTTACAAAAGACTAACAGAATAACCTTGGATTGGAATTGTTTACGAAAATAAATATTAGATAATTAACATAACAATGAATAGTGTAACTCACTAGTCATTTGAAAGTGAAAAAAACTGTTTATTTTTCATAAAAATAACAGATAAGCGCATTAATCTCGCAGTGAAATCTAACCCTAGGTATAAGACTCACTTAATAAGGTTTAAATTTTTTGGCGTGTTACCACAGATTATAGAAGCGTGTTACTTACTTGAAGCATCGAGTGACTTTAGTTCCACCGCGATACACAGCCATCGATACATTAGATCCATCCGAGTTTGCCGTAACAGATATCTCCTGAACAAACATAATAAGTTATCAATCACCTACATGAAAACCTATAGAACAGCTTAGTTTTATTCTAAGGGACACCTAACTACAAACACACAAAGAGCAACGGTGTCATATCAGCCATAATACTATGAATGCCCCCAACCAACTTCGCAGAGCCAGGTGTTGAATATTAGAGCTGTTGCCACTTCGTCCGTGGACATAGCAGCGTAATCTGCATAAATAATTGGGGTTGGTTTAGCTATTGACCTTAGCCGTGATTCTATTTACGTGGGCGCATTATAAATGCATGACGCCCAACTTGTTCACAAACAGCCCTATGTTTGCTGCGGACCAATTACCACGCTAAAAGTTGCATATGATAACAAAGTTACTTTGAAAATAATTATTTTCCTAAGATAAATTTTTCAGGAAATCTGTTGTTTCATTTAATAATGATCCAAAGTTTCTAGTTAAGAGATTCAAGTCCGTATTCCCGGTGCAACTCTTGACTTAGATTAAGTTGAAGGAGAAACTTTAAATTGTGACATAAAAACAACGTTGATCTCAAATAAAATTATGCAAAGATCTCTATAATCTTGTTCAGGAGGAGCATTTTTTTATATTTTATATTGCTAACATGCGTTAGTTTTGCGCTAGATGATTTGAGTTTTTTTCATTACTTTTATTAATTTAAAAGGGATTTGGTCACGAAGTAACTATGCCATTCCCGAATAGTAAACACAATTAAACACACATATATATATATAGTAGGTAGGTTAGTTAGTTACCCACCTCTATTTAACTAACTACACGTAAATAAAGTTTTAACAGCATTTTAGCTTCCTCGGAAAGCGGGGAAGCTAAGATGCTATGATGATTTGCGTTATTACGACCTTTCTGGACAAAGGTCTTATGCTTATGCTTTTGTAACTAGTACCCGTAGTCTTACCCGTAGAAAAATTAAGAAACCTAATGGTTAACAAGTACTGTGTCTCAAGACCTTATTTCTAAGCAAGTTTTACCCTAAACTCAGCCTGCTCGACACGAATGTCCCATTCGCCAGGAAGACGCTTGCCACGGAAGTACTTGGACCAGTCGGTGTTCTGGTCATCCACCACGAGAAGAGTGACGCAGCGGTCGCGGTTGTAGCCACGGCCGACCGACGCCACTGATGTCACACTCCCTGTACAAAAAGGTATATGAGTCAAAGTAGGTAATGTGGATGGAATTTGGTTATCTAATCAAAGCGATGGAAAAGCCGCGAATAACCCTTTTGTAACTCATATAAGTATAACTAATATAATTGATTTGAAAAGGGACGGAGATTTAAGCTTTGTGCAAAACGAGGGCATTCTGTAGTTGTGGGCGTATCAAACGTGTCAGAAAACACTGCCCGCGAAAGCAGATTACTTTTGTTTAATTTAAGAATAAGTCATCACAAATAATATAAATTAATGAAAATCTTTCAAAGTATTTTAAAGTACCTACTCGTACCACTTGAATTGCGCTTACGATGATAAAATACGTCTACAATGTTACCTTCACATTTAGTATTTTGCCAAATGTATATTAGAAGTAATGTCAAACGCTCATATGACGTCGGAAAGAGGGGTTGTTGTATTGGGCTTATTTACATAATGAACAGCCATTTGTTGAAGCCCGCCTATTTACAAGACCGCAGCGATGTCGCCTGGGTACCGTCATAAAATAAAGTTTTATTACATAAATCCTCCCGAGCATTTCAAATAAGTTTTACTTTGAAAGCACGTTAGGTCCATAGAACCCATTTATAGTTCTACAAATTGGAACGTATAATTCTAGCAATGCGTACACCTATTCGCATGCTACATTACATTGCGCTGCCAAATGAAAAATTGCTATGTTATTTATTACTAGTGGGAATTATGGTTGTTTAACCGAAATTCACATTCTTTAACGTGCGTAACAATCTTTAATTCCAGTCACTTTAAAGTATTAAATTTTAAATTCTGCCGTGACTGTCACATTTTGAGTGACACGCTGTGGGCCGCCAAAACCACCACAATGTAGAACCTTGAAATAGCGATGCAGCCTCGATGCAGATAGACGTCACTGAGAAGGAGTGACAGCTGGTGCAAGGCAAAAGCGTAAAGAGTTGCGGGCGTAAAGAGTTGCGGAGATAAAGAAAAATGGCCACCAACATGGCTGGCCAAATAACTTACGAATTTATAAATTCACTTGACACTGGCGGAATTGTGTTAAACCAAACACAAAATGCCATAAAATAAAAATACAAAAATACAAGAGTTGCGGAAATTATAGAATACCAATAGTAACAATGTAAGACATTTCCCGCATAATAAGAATTTTAAAAATAATGATATACATTTTTGTATAATATTGGCGCCCTGATCCCTTACGACGCCAGTCAAAGATTTCACACGTTGCAGAACCAACACCATAGACTTCGCTCGGGACGAGGGGGCCAAGATGCTATCATAGATAAGGTCCCCTCCGGATGTTCGATTCTAGTCATCATAATGAACCAACTTACCAAGAAGATTGGCACCCTGGTCCCTTGCGGCGCCTGTAAGAGACTGCACACGTTGCAGCAGCGACTCGCGCGACTTTGCCGGGGACGAGGGGGCCGAGGTCCCCCGAGAGCCCCCACGGAGGTTCAGGGACAGGTCCCCCCCACCCGATGTGGAGGCGGACACCGCAGCCGATGGAGCGGGCGCCGGCCCGGAGGCGCTGCCCGTGCTACTGATGCTTCCTCCAGTCACTGCATACACATTTTAACTTGAAATTCAAAAACTGTTTCTTTATTGAATCTACAAAAGTTTTGAGACACTGATCTGTAAATGGCACTGAATATAATGATATTTCTAATGGCCAACATTAACTTTTCTGCGTGTTGCCTGTAAGTTTAGGCCTGGAGGCCCAATGGGATACGGTTAGTACCCCTCATACAAACATATTGCATGACTAAATATCTCGCCTGGGTCTAAAATATCACCAAACTACGAGCAAATTAGCGAGCAAAGGGTTCTGTGTAGTGATCATTTTCTCTCTCCTTTTTCTGTGCTAGCTAACCGTGACCCATTCGATCATTTGAAACCTGGATCACAGTTGGCCCCTTTTAAACCTCACTTATAAGTTATAACGTTGGTTATTTTTTGTAAAATTCATTATTATTATTTATTTATAAGTTATATTATTCATCTTCGATGTTTTCTTTTGGTCGATGTTTCGTCCTGTGGGACAAATACGGCGCCACTGAAAATCAGTGCCGTGTTCTCACGGCGCCGGAGCGCGTGTGCAGAGTTGGCGATCAATTTATGTTCTCTGTCTTAATGTGTTATTTTTTATTTCACCTTTATAAATAAACATTCTCTTTTTCTACAATCCATAAAATGTTGTGAAGAAATACTCACACTGGGAGGTCGGCCTTTGGTTCTGCGGCTTCGGCTGGCTGGTGGTAGCCGGCTTGCCGGTGTAGGGGTCCACTTCTCCCTCATCGCACTCCGACTGGAGGTCCCCCGAGCTGAATCTGCGCAACGCGTCGGCTGAGCTACTCGCAGCGACACCCGCGCCAACCGCACCCGCACAGGACCAGGGACAAAATACTATGTAGCCACTCAACTACACCCCCTATTCAGCCCTAACTCTAACCACTAATGCCAAACGAATATTGTAATGTTGTGCAGTTTAATTCGTCTATTGAATTAAAGTGCACATAACAATTCAACTATATTCTGCCGTTAGCTAATCTCAAATGTTCATAAATAAAATGTTTTTCTTTAGTATTTCTCTTTATGGTGTACGTACAACAAAGATTTAATCTATCTATCGCCATATCTATTGTTTAAATTGGGGTTCTTAGGTGCAATTTCATCTTTTGATCTAATTGAATTGACATGTCAGTCGATTTTGGGGTTACCATCGATTTGTTAATAACTTGGTCTAGACTAAAGTATCACCAGAATGTTGCAATATTTCATAGCGATTGATATTCTGTTAGAACTTCAAAATGTACGAGGTATTGCTCAAGCTCATGAAATAGAATTTTGAATAAAATATGTTAACACTTATTTTGATAGGGTAATAAAATGTTAAGCAACAGTAACACTGGGCTCAAGGAACCGACAACACCGAATCACAATCGGAGATAACATTGAAAAGCGCCATGCATTAATGAACGCTGCGATTGTTTTTCAGCAGATGGGGTAACATAATCCGCTTTGAATAGAAATAACGATTTTGAGTTGATGAGTGGTGGTACACGGTATGTGGAGGTCAGGCGGGAGAAAAAAGGGAGGTGGAATCAGTGCGGACACGAGTGGAAGCGGGAGCAACGGCGAAGCGCCCTTTTTACGGTGCCAAAAATATGTTATTTATTCCAAGCCTAAAATTAAACTCTACGTCGAAATTAAATTAGGTGCTGGAAATTTTCCCTGGAGTGCGTAAAATGCGTAAGCTTTTCACCAGATTAAATAAAAACATCAAAACTTTGATGAGCGACAATTAAGCAAGGAAGCATATGTACGTGAGAATATGAATCATTGAGACGAATAACAAGATGCACTTACGAATACCTTCGTTTCAGGTAATTAACATTACTGGTGAATGAGGTTCGGAAGCTTGAGAAAGACAGGGTTGATGTGGTCGTGGCCTGCGGGCCACAGATCCCAGGGCACCCCGACCGGTCTATTTTGACGTCCCTGTTTTAACAAAATATAGATATGTGTAATAGAGTTAAATTGCTGTTTACGAGCCACATTCACGCCCCTAACAAAAATTTCACGTTCAACGTTTTCAGCGAACCTTGCTGAACGTGCCGCATTTTATGGGGATGTAATCATTACCATTATGACATTTAATTCATACCTACCAAATGCAGCAAAATATTGCCTCCTACATTTTCTATTTTTTCATTTGACTACCACTGGCGTGGCTACATTTTCTTTTGTAGTCGGAACGTTTTATTCTTAGGAAGCTATTGGTTCATTTTAAATAAGAAACAAATCATTTCTCATTTTAATTTTTAAATAAATAAAATTACAACTAAGGTAAAAATGTGCTTTTACAAAAAAAATATTATATGCTATTTGTCAATTTGCTAACTAAAATTACCTTGGGAAATCTAGACGCAAGTGCGGCAGATATCAGCGCCGAGAGCTCGTGTAGTGCTTGTGAGACAGGAGCTACCTGCAGATAAAAATGAAAGATAAAACTACGCATGTATAATCAGGGGAAAACCCTCCAGATGGTCTCAAAGCTTTGTGCAGTTAGAGATTCAGGAGAGTAGGATTTCTAATGCCAACTCATTACGAAGATGGCGTCTTCTGGTGTGCAATAATGGTCACTACCATTGTTATCACACTTGTTGTGATAGCAGACGAGCCCGAGGGTGGCACGGTTGGGTGGGATCGCAAATGATAATTCGACTTCCCGAACTAGAATATACGGACGTGAGAGAAGTCGTAGGCAAAAGCTAGCCTAGCATGACTAAGTTATAGAGAATCAGTTGCCATTCGAAGATCTCAGCCGAGAATAAGTTTACAAACTGATTGCTCATATAAATTTATCAGGCGTGTCCTACCGAAGAAGAGTGTTTTCATTCGATTTACTGAAATTGGTACTCGCATAAAATTTAACGGTTTGCTCATAAAAATATTTTATTTTATTCCCTGAATCTAAACCTGAAAATCTCCGCTATTTTACTTACTCGGCCATTAGGGTAATGTCGTATCCTTTGCTGGATTGCATTACTACGCTCCAATTCAGCTTTTCGGTTAACACGATGTCATTTGGAGCTCGTTTTAACGGGGAACCATTTGTATTACGGTCAGGATCTCAAGCGAAGACGTGCCAAGCACATTTATTTTCCACCCCAAGGAGCATGGTCGTCCCTTTTCTAATATTTTCCGACAGTGTTTATTTGAAACCTTACTTTCATAGATCACCTAATTTTATGGCTAAAGGATGTGAAAATCCCATTAAACTACTAGTTATTGAAACATCTTGTTTTATAACAGACCTTAGAAAGAGAGTAGTCTGTTTCGTTTACCAATGACTACCCACTCGCAAGGGACTTCAGTTTATAGACCTTCAGGCTTTTTATAAGCCTAAGCAATATTCTCAAAGATATAAGAAACATAATTTAAAAGAAGGACTTTATCATGCACTCTGTAATTTAACACTTTACATTTAAACTTGCTCTTTGCCGTAATTCTTATGTTTCAAATTTGGTACCTACCTTACTACGCACTACCTGTCCTGCCGTTATAATGGAATATTCCCAAAAACGTTAGACCACCACGCCGCCTTATAATACCATTGTCTTATTGGCGGAGAATGCGAGGGAAATAACAATTGTTTATTATATATGAATTACTTATTATATATGAAGGTATAATGAGGATATAAATCATTGTACCGTTATTAATAGTAATAATTCAATACTCGATTATTACAACAATTATACACATTGTCAATTCGTGGTAAACGGAAATATTTACAATGTATTTATCTAAAACTTGTCTTTAACATAGGTTACCAAACATACATACCTTTAACTTTACCTAATAACTTTAATATTCAAATAGTGATTAAACAAATGGTTATATAAACTGTAACAATCACGACGTGTGAAACTGCGTCGAGATATCGGGAAACAGAACGTCGTTCAAAATACCCAAATCATGGTAAATAACCCGTAAATATTGCATATAAATAAACCGCCGTGGGGTGCCGGCAGTAGAATGATACCCCTCCTCTCATGCCCATGGATGCAGTAAGAGCCTGCTAAGGGATACCTCCGGAAGATGGGCAGCAGTGTCTATCCGTGTATCAACATCCCATACTGCGCTCACCAATCCGCCTGCCAAGCGTGGTGAGTATGGCAACTACCCCTCATGGAGATCCATGAGGGAGGCCTGTGTTCAACAGTGGACGTTTTTTGGCTGAAATGATGATTGCACATAATACATAAATGACGGTTCGGGTATCGTATTTGCATCAGCTTTTAAGATTTTATGGGTTGTTTTTTGTAGAAAAATTAAATAATTATGTTTATAGCACATAAACGTTTTTATGGCCACAATCTCACTTGATGGTAAGCAACGATTTCACCGATGATAGTAGACAAAACTCTTGAGGTCACCACTTTTGTCTTGAAGGTTGTTCGTGGTTGTAGTTTTCATACACCGGCTTGGTTTCGAACTGAAGTAAAAGATAATATATGAGGAAATTTGTCTAAAATTACTTTACTTGTTTTTTAATAAATTAATACTAACTTAAGAAACAGGTAGATTATAATAAAAAAATATTGGTAACATTTCAACTGCAAAAGATGTTTCCAATTTAGCAATTAATTATTTCAAGTAAACGCTGGTGAACTTATATTCCTTTTGTGTCTAATTTAGTCAAAATACGAGACAAAGAGGAACGTACCTACATATATTAGAGGTATATTTGGTATTGTATATTTGGCTTGACATTTAACCTAAAAGCTTCAAAAGATGTTTATTATAATTCTTTAATTTGTCAACAAAAAAATACCGACTTCAATGAGATAAATTAAAATTAAATTAAATTAAAAATCTTTATTTAGAACATTTAAGTGGTTACAAAAACTGATGTGAACGTTGCCACCACAAAAGTTAAAAAACTGCGACAGCGCCCTCCTCCAAAACATTGATGGATATTTAATATGTTCTTGAAGAAGTTGACTTTACTAATGAGATAAATTGTATTGCTTTAATATAACCGCTCGATTGGTTTTGGTCAGTTAACTTAGTTTTTCATTTATTTTTCAATAAATGATTTTTATTTTTTTTATTTTTATAATAACCTATCTAGTGATAGGTACCTACAATTATTAACCGTACAAAAATTCACGTACGTTATTCATAATTTGTTGTTATTTATCACATGGTTAATGCCCTGACGTACATAGGGTGCCGACAGTAGAACGTAGTCCCACCTCTCTTGCCCATGGATGCTGCAAAAATCTGCTAAGGGATACTTCCGGAAGATTGGCCAGCAGCATCTTTCCGTGTACCATCATCCCGTAATGCACTCGCCAACCCGCCTGCCAAGCGTGGCGAGTATGGCAACTACCCCCTCATGATCTTGGAGATCCTGTGTACTGTGTACGTGGACAGAAGTCCTTCAGCTGACATGATGATCACATAGTTAATTTTGTTAGGTATCGTTTAATCTGAGGCGTTAGCTAAGGAACGACTCGTTTTAATAATTATATCCTCTCTATTTAGTTCCGGTGTATCTGCTTACTTAACCGAAACAGTCGCTAGTATTTAATGTATAAGCTGTAAACGCTTTATGATTTTCGGATACGCCAATAAATCGTGTCCCAAAAGCCATCGCCGTGCGTATCTGGTACTAATAAAACCTAACAGGCGATCGGGTCACCGGGTAATTGCTCAGTAAACACTGAACCACCGATATAATACTCGTGTGTTAGTAAAAATGGGGCGGTATACTTAATTCACCTGGGGTAATTCACCCGGGTGCACTAAGTACTCTTTTAGTAGACTTAATTCACCCAGGTCATTTCCGGGTGCATTAAGTACACTATTTAGTAGAATTTATTCACTCAGGTGATACTCGTGTGTTAGTAAAAATGCTTGAGTAATGTTCTTGATGTTGATATACGGAAAGACGCTGCCGCCCATCTTCCGGAGGTACCTATCTCTTAGCAGGCTCTTACTGCATCCACGGGCATGAGAGGTGGGGCAACATTCTACTGCCGGCTCCCCACGGCGATTACCTATATACTATTTCTATATAGTAAACTAAATCGTGCCACTTTTAAAGGTGTGCGTATTAACAGTTAAACTTAAAGAAATTTAGAGAAAAAATACATAATTATTTAATTTATTTTTCTTTAAACTTCTTAAGTAATATACTAGTGTAATATAAAATATTATCTGTGGTAATAATAAAAATTGAGAGTATTGTATTTTGTATGTTTGTTAAGTAAGTTTATCTAAAAAAATTAAGTAATATACTAGATTTATATATTATCTGTGGTAATAATAATAATAGAGAGTATTGTATTTTTTATGTTTGTTACGAAAAACTGAAAAAACTACTGAACCCTGAAAAAATATTTCACCCTGAGTAACAAGGGCTATATTCAGTTCCTGAAGTAAATAGGGATATCTCTAAAACTTCAATAATGTAACCCAAGGTGTAAAAAAGCAAGCAAAACCACTAAACATTTTCAGCGAGTAACTTAAGCTAATTTTTATCCCTGGATATGGAATTATGATACACACTGGCCCGCAAAAGAAGGTATAACCACAGTATAACACTCATAAGCGTGACGATAACTTCTGTACTATTTAAATTAGAAACTTGAAATAAAAAGCATTATGTAGAAAATTTAGTTTTGTTATATAAAAACTCGTTTTTGACAACCTCCTTTTAAAAGATGACTAAAAAATAAATAAAAAATAAAAACGCTCCCTTTTCAAATGCTGTAATTTTTTACTTTTAGCTTTCTGCTATTGTTTTCGCATTGGTTTTTTGATCATTTACATTTCATTCAAAAGCCAAGATGTTTTCAGCACGTAAACATTAATTATCGTGCCTCTTTCACCTGAAGAATGTGCAAGAATTATGGTACATCTGGAACTAGGCATCGGTATGCGTCGTACTGCAAGAATGGTGGGTGTGACATTAAGAACGGTCTTCAAGGTGAAACAAAGGTACGAAGAAACCGGAAACCATCTCAGAAGACCATGTAATGGCCGTCCCAGATGCACTACAACTAGAGAAGACCGATATATTGCCAGCACTATTTTGAGAAATCGTCACCTCAATGCAGTTCAGGTCCAACAGCAGCTTTTCCTGATGAGGGATGATTACATTAGCGAAGACACGGTCAGAAGAAGACTTGCTGAGGTAAACCTGAAGCCCTACAGGCCAGCAAATGGTCCCAAACTTGAGGCAGGGCCTAGGGCATAGACAATGGCACTCTGACCGGGGTGAGATAAGCTTAAGAGATCCTTAATGAGTATGCAGGACCATATCTGGTAAATATGGGTGATGGATCAATGCTAATGCAAGATAACGCCCAGCCACACACCGCTCAGGTCGTACAAGAGTACATTCAGGAGGTTGGTATCAACTTGATGGCCTGTCCATCAAGAAGTCCTGACTTTGGTACTGACCTGAACCCGATCGAACACGCTTGGGATGAGCTCGGAAGGCTGGTCAGACGACGCAGATGACCTGTCACCCTAAATGATCATAAACAGGCCCTGATGTAATAATGGGAGAATATCCCCCAACATCGTCTCCGAAACCTCGTCTTCATGCTAAACAGAACTCGAAGCTGTGATCAGAACCAGAGGAGGCAACACCAGTTTGACTGTGATTTTAAGACTGCAAACACCTTTTTCAGGGTTTTTTAAAGTTTTTGCCATTCAGTGAAACTAGGTACTTTTTGTTTTTATGTTTCATTTATGTTAAAAACATTAAGTTAAGTAAAATAAACTTTAAAAAAAAATCTTTTTTAACTATTCTAAATGTTGTTTTTATTCAAGTCTCCAAGTTTAAGTTCAGGAGAAAATTAAATTTAAAAACTGTTATACCTTCTTTTGCAGGCCAGTGTAGTATAATATATAGTAATTAATAAATACATGTTGCTTAACACTTTTCGTACCTACACCACTCATAATCCACAAGAGGTCCTTGGAGATTTAGTCGTCTTAAAAAAATCGTTGAGTAATAACTGTTATAAGTAGGTAACCGACTTTTTTGACCCTGATGATGGTAATGATCGGGAGTATGTGGGTGCGACGATAAATAGATTGATATGCTTCATATCTATTTTTAGATATTGCCACCCGTAAAGTTAACATTATATTAAATTACATTTAACATTGAAGAGATTCAATGACCATCTGAGGGCTACTTCAGCAGTTTCACTTCATGAATTTATGCTTTCTGAGTGCAAATTCTGACACGTAGCTAAATATTCGATGCCGTTATCGATTGCCGTGGGGTGCCGGCAGTAGAATGTTATCCCTCCTCTCTTGCCCGTGGATGCAGTAAGAGCCTGCTAAGGGATAACTCCGGAAGATGGGCAGCAGCATCTTTCCGTGTATCAACATCCCGTACTATAAATCCCCTCCCATAGTCCCTCTTTATCTTGTTTTTCACAGAAACTCTTCCAGCTTGTTGTTTGTGCTTGTTTTGCCTCTGACTCATAATTTTCTTTTGCTTTTAGGTATTCTTCAACGACGTGTGGCCTGCGGACGAGAGCTGCGCAGCGGATTCGACGCTTCAGTGTTTTGACTTCTTTCTTCAACCTTTCGAGTTTCTCCGACCACCATGGTAATGTAAGTGTTTTATTTTCTTTCTTTTTTGGAATCGTATTATTGCATGCTTCTATTACGTTTTTAATTAAATTTTTTGTTGTTTTTTCTAGGTCTGTTTTACTTTGTAGTTTATCTATTTCTATTTTGTTTATTTTATTTATCTCTAGCAATTGGGCCAGTTTCTCATGAAACTGGCTCCAATTCGCTTTTTTGGTGTTAAATATTCTTGTATTTCGATGAATTTTAATTCCTTTCGCTTTCTCTAATTTTATTTTAAAGGTTATTACGTTGTGGTCGGAACTCGTCAAGCCAGTCTCCACTCTCCAGTCATCTATGTGGCGCAGCATTTCCTCCGTGCAGGCCGTTACATCGATGAAGCTAGCGTAAGTTTTTTGGCCCCTTATTGTGTCGTAAGTTGGCGTTTTTCCTTCGTTCAGCACGTGTAGCTCCATTTCTTCTATGGTTCCAGCCATTTCCTCTCCCCTGTCATCGAGTTTGAGGCTGCCCCACAGTGGGTTTTTGGCGTTGCTGTCTCCTCCTATTAGCGCGTATCGGGTTCCCAGGCGTTCTACTATTTGCTTGAGCTTATCTAAGTAGGGTTGTATAGGTTCTGTAGGTTCAAAGTAATACGAGATTACCACGATCTCCCAAGCACTTGTCCTAAGTTTCACTACCGCGATGTTATTTGTAGTGAACTGTGGACAGGGTATGGCTTCTAGCTCAGTATCAAACACAACTACTGCAGCTTTTATGACGCCATCCCCTCGGTTTGTGTTTTGGAAGATCCTGGCACTCCCGTAATTCTTCAAACTGCCTGAGCTCCCGACATAAGGTTCTTGTATCAGTGTGAACGCCATCTTCCGTTTATTTGCCTCGAGCATGATCTCATGTGTTGCGATCATAAAATGTACAGCAAAAAGACAGGAAGATTTACCCTTGGTAAAGGATGGTCGCGCATTGGACAGTAGGGAATCGGCAAAACTCGTTGCTGAGACTTTTTACCCGGAGGACCTAGAGGGGGAAGACAATGAAGACCAGAGCCGCACAAGACAAACAGCTGAAAAAGTAAACGAGTGGAAAAATGATGAGCTCATTGATCCACCGTTTACCCTTGAAGAGCTCAATTTTGCGGCAAAGAGCTTCAACCCAAAGAAGGCTCCGGGATCAGATGGACTGACACCGGACATTTGCGCCCAGGTCATTGGTGGTAACCCTGGCTTGTTCCTTGCCCTATGTAATAAATGTCTGAGCCTAAACCACTTTCCCACCACGTGGAAGGAAGCGATAGTAGTAATTCTAAGAAAACCGGGAAAAGACGATTACACGAGCCCAAAATCATACAGACCCATAGGACTCCTCCCGGTTTTAGGAAAGATTTTAGAAAAGATGTTGGTTGGCCGACTCAAGTGGCATCTGATTCCGCGTATGAGTACCCAGCAGTATGGATTCATGCCCCAAAAGAGCACCGAAGACTCCCTCTATGACCTTATGCAGCGAATTAAAGCTAAATTAGATGAGAAAAAAATACTTGTCATAATCTCGCTGGACATAGAGGGAGCCTTTGATAGCGCATGGTGGCCTGCAATTAAAATGAGGCTGGCGGAATCAGACTGTCCAGTAAACTTGAGGCGGCTAATCGACAGCTACCTTCAGGATCGGAGAGTGAGAGTGCGGTATGCGGGGCAGGAACACGTCAGGGAAACAAGCAAGGGATGCGTACAGGGGTCTATAGGAGGTCCAATACTCTGGAACCTCATCTTGGATCCCCTCCTCAAAGAGCTGCAGAATAGAGGTGACTACGTGCAGGCGTTCGCAGACGATGTAGTCCTTGTCGTCGATGGTAAAACCGCTCTGGAGGTACAACGACAGGCCAATGCCGCCCTCGCCCATGTTCAGGAGTGGGGTATCCGAAATAAACTTAAGTTCGCGCCACATAAAACAAACGCAATTACTATCACCAGAAAACTTAAGTACGATACGCCACTCCTGAGGATGGGGGAGGTCGACATTGGCATGTCGAAGGAAATTAAAATCCTAGGGTTCACAATTGACGATAAGTTGACATTTAACAGGCACACAGCGAATGCCTGCAAAAAAGCCCTCAACATTTTCAAGCAGCTGTCACGGGCAGCCAAGTGCAGCTGGGGTTTACATCCTGAAATAATAAGAACCATTTACACAGCAGCAGTAGAACCCGTGATAATGTACGCTGCCAGCGCATGGGCACCCGCAACAACAAAACTGAGTATACAAAAACAGCTCAACTCAGTACAGAGACTCTTTGCACAAAAGCTGACAAAGGCATACCGGACTGTTTCCCTGAACTCCGCGCTGGTTCTCTCCGGTCTACTTCCGCTAGATCTTAGGATCCAAGAGGCCGCTGCCCTTTACGAGGCCAAGCGAGGAGTCACCCAGCACATACCAGGGGACAGGGACATAGAAAGGATGACAGCCTTCCACTTGCAGCCGCACCCAGCCAAGCATAGGACAGTAGAGTTCAACAACCTGATAGACGACCAAGACGTAGAGCGTAACAACACACAAGCAGTCCGAATCTTTACCGATGGCAGTAAAATTGAGGGCAAAGTCGGAGCGGCGTTATCCGTTTGGAACAGTAGAGCCGAGACCAAAACCCTCAAGATAAAACTGTCATCATACTGCACTGTCTATCAGGCCGAGCTCTACGCAATCTATAGAGCAACTCGCGAGATTCTCAGGCGGCATGAAACAAGCTTCGGAATCTATAGTGACTCACGAGCAGCCCTAGAGACGATTAAAAACCTCAGCTCCACCCATCCCTTAGCAGTAGAAACGAGAAGAAATCTTGAAATGATTTTGCTCCAAAATAAGGAGATTTCATTATTTTGGATAAAAGCACATGCAGGGATGGAAGGAAATGAGAGAGCGGATGTCCTGGCCAAGGAGGCAGCCCTAAAGACCAAGAAAAAGCCGGACTATGATGCATGCCCGATCTCGCACATCAAAAGTCAGATTCGCAAAGACTCTCTAGAAAAATGGAACATGCGCTATAAAACAGGCCCACAGGCAGCCACCACTAAAATATTTTTCCCGGACGCCTTAAAAGCTTATAAACTGATTAGGAAAATAACACCTACCTACACAAAAACACAGTTCATGACAGGGCATGGTGGGTTTTCCGAGTACTTGAAAAGATTCAAGTGCAAAGAAAATCCATCATGCATCTGTGAACCTGGGAGAAGTGAATCGGCTGAACACGTGATCTTTGAATGTCCCGTTTTCGGTTATGAGAGGTACGAGGCTGAATTTCAAATAAACTGCCATATAAGCGCAACAAACGCACATTGTCTGTTAACTAATAATGAAACAAGAGAAAAATTTCTAGATTTTTGTACGAATATAACTAACAAAGTAATAAAGAGAAACAAAGCGATAGATAATCTATGATACATACATATTAAAGAATATATATGTTATACATAAAATATAAGTAGCATAAAAATTTAAAATAGATAAAAACTATGTACACAAATATTTGAAAGATTTTATGTAATTAATTAGTCATAAGATGATTGCTGGAG
Source organism: Pasiphila rectangulata (assembly GCA_963082625.1). Taxonomy (NCBI): domain Eukaryota; kingdom Metazoa; phylum Arthropoda; class Insecta; order Lepidoptera; family Geometridae; genus Pasiphila; species Pasiphila rectangulata. The sequence goes on from OY720240.1 coordinate 13,594,332, forward strand.
AAACTTTATTATTGAAATAAAACATGTAACTAACCATAAGCATAATACCCCTAGTGAGAAACCCCTACGATTTGAACGTATTGTAACGTCTAGTAGAATAAGTACGTATAGTAAATATATTTAAAATAGACATAAATCTAAGATAGAACGTAAATAATAAGTTATGTAAATAAGTTTAGATAAAGAAATAAAAAGTACTCTGGTTCCGCCAGAGGCTCCTCACTGTAAAAAAAAAAAAAAAAAAAAAAAAAAAAAAAAAAAAAAAAAAAAAAAAAAAAAAAAAAAAAAAACATCCCGTACTGCGCTCGCCAACCCGCCTGCCAAGCGTGGTGAGTATGGCAACTACCCCATTAGGGAGGCCTGTGTTCAGTAGTGGACGTTTTACGGCTGAAATGATGATGATGATGAATCGCTATATGTTTGCTTATAATATTTAAGGGGTTTCCTCAATTCCAAAAAAAACCGGGACCAATCTGCAAGTATATATGTAGTCTACCTCATAACAAGTTTCCGAATCGGATCGTAAACGACGGAATTCTGAGGTAACAACAATGAATCAAAATACAGACGACTTGGGAACCTCCTCCATTTTTAAGTCGTTTAAAAGAGCATTTTTATGATTTGGATTAAAATGCTATGGGATTTTTCTGTCTACATCGACTCCCACTGGATAGACAACCCGGCGTATTGACTTTTTAAAAAAAGGAAGTTTCTTGCATTTAGTCTTCCTGTGTCGGTTGAAGCAAAATACGTTAAGGTACACTTAACAGCTAAAGAATGTGGGACGTAGTCTCTGACATGATATGCAAAAAATATAGGTCTAAAAGCCATGGTAGTTGAATAATAACTTGGAACATATATTTTACAAAAACAAAGCTGAAAAAGTTTTGAATCCTGACTGGATTCAAAACTTTTTCAGCTCAACAAGCCCGATAGGTTTTAAAAAGGAAGTTATCGAAATGCATTGAAGAATTAATGAACTTGGTACTCTCACCTTCTTGAGAATGGTTACTATCTGTTGCATAGCGAATTTTAAGTTCGGCTTGAGTTCAAGACTATTCAAATAAATTGGAGTCTTTCAATAGCATTCTAGTCTGTTCAACAGCTCTTCGCGTGTGTCACCTTCGTTAAGGCAAGAGCCAGCGAGCTCCTATATCCCAGGTACGAGTAGCATCATGATATTTTCTCTGGACAATACAATAAAATGCAAGCATTGCCAAATTTATTGCATAATATATTATTTATTTTCATTTTTAAAGTTCTTTAAAATTTTTAGTAGCTTATATTTTAAATAGATGTCCCAGCGAACTTCGTATCGCACCTACTACAGCCACTACTTACAACTACCCCACAACTGCTAATGTACGCAACGAAAAGTAGCCTATTTCCGTCTGCATGGACTAATCTACCCCTATACTAAAATTCATCCAAATCGGTTCAGCGATTTTGACATGAAAAGGGAACTGTACATACATACATTCTTACTTTCACTTCTATATATTAGTAAGATTGAAATATTTATATGTTTCTCCGGATCAAATCTTCCTTTTTGAAGCAGACATCCGATAAATAAATAAATTTTGCTAAATAAATTTTGTATACACCTCATTATGTAAAATACAGTTACGGTGACTTTAAAACATGAAATACTCAAAATTTTCAAAGTGCCACCAAAATGCCTGATGATGTATCAAACTACTTAAAGATGGTACATAAATGGGCTATATAACCTTGTTTTTAAAAAGGTTTATGAAACGTAAACTTCTTTACATTCATAATCTGGCTATTTTCTAAAAGCAAATCCATTTCATATCCTTTCTGGAATATATTCACGGGTTTGTCCTTGTGAATCTTTATGGCATGTTCGTTAGATTAAATCATATAAATTAGGTATACATATGTATACCAATAAACAATCGAATTATTATTTAATTAGTTATCTTCATGTATCGTGGCAAAGCAGTTCGTCTTCAAAAAACAATCTAGGTAAATAAAATAGTTATGATTATGAGTAAACCTAACTTCAATATTATGACTACCGTAATTCCTTGCGGTTATGAAATAACTTTTGCTTTCTTTTTATAGTTTGGTCCCCGGGGTAAGAGTGGGCACAATAGGTGCGCCGTTTGAGGAATATGCGAGAAAGAGCAATTTATATTCGATTCACGAACATTTTTATAAGAAAATGCTGGGGAATAGTATTCAAATAGAATTTTGAAAAAAATCGACGGTGCTAGCAGTGTTACTGAACCAAGATAAAGTATTTTAGATCCCAGCTTTACGTAACAGGAATCTATTTTATCGTTACTTTATCTCGCCATTACTCAATTTAATCTTCTTTTTACGGGTAGTTACAGTTAGTTCCTACGAAATAGCTTTTTCATCTATATAAAAGAGAAAATCACTTACTAACTCATAACGAAGTCTGTGAAACTATAAGAGCCACAGGCTGAAATTCCATGAAGGTTCCTATTATTACGTGACTGATATGTAAGATAAGTACAATATGACATTTTGTTTTGTCTAATTCTCACTCTAACGTGTTCATACGAGTTCAAAGATAACTTAAAATAAATTAAACTGCACATTTTTCGTTTTAGGGGAAAATTGGAAAATCAACGTTATAAAATTTGAATTCTTTAATTAATATTCAAAATTGACATAAAATTTTGTTTGTGGATCATAGGCGCATATATAATATTCCAACAGGGGTAAAATGTGTTTTTTTTTCCATTTAAAACTATACCGCTGAGCAGTGATCATTTAAATTTAGGACCCTTTTACACTAGTTTACGTATATAATTATGTAATATAAAATGTGTATGTGCCCACGAGCAAAGCCGTCGTGGGCACTACTAGAACATATATAAAGATTTTAGTGGGATTCACGGACACACTTTACAACATGCAATTTGGCGATAGTGCTACTAAAAGGGTAACCAAATCCTGAGCTGTCAACTTTAGTAGGCATATTTTGGTAAAGAATTGGACAAAGGGGAGATCGATACGACAGGTTCGTTGTTATATCAGAAACACCCTAAATGGAAGCTGCCAAGTCAACCGAAACAAATTAAAGTAGGGTAGGTACTCCTATAAATAAAATATACATTTAGTAAAATAGATGTATAAGATACGTTAAGCAGTTATTTTTATTCCACATTAATCATCGCACATGCGTTTGAACTAATCCCGCTGGTTTCAAATACGGTTCTAATTTTTTATAGGTTTTTTTAGGCATCTTTCGTTCTTGCTTGTTTCACAGAAGAGCTTTTAAATTGATAACATAAACACATAAAAGGTAAACGTTATGTAAGGACTTAATTACCCAAGTCAGAGGTAGCTGGAAATTACTAAACCAATTTACTTAGTGCGTGTTAATGAAAAGAGTAACTGTTACACCAGTCAAATCCGCCCTACGAGGTCATTTCTCCGCCCCATATACCTTTAACTTAACCCGCGATTTCAAATTGACATTACGAGAAATTTTTGAATGGATTTAATATCAAAAAAAAGGATTGCAGTCAAACTAAATAAAAATGTGTAATAAACTATGACTTACGGATTCGGTGAGGTTTAAAAGCGTTTATGAATCCGGTGGGCACTGGACGCGTGAGCGAGTTAGGCAAGGGGCAGTAATGCAGGGTCCTACTGAAATACTGATGTAGGATTGGAGATATGGCGCACGCTGCCTGGGCTATCGATTTTGGGCGGCAACTAGCGACGGTGGCGCCAACGGTGGAACAATAAACTCTAGCAACTCTACTATTTTATGTTTTCAATTGCACAGTTAGTGGCAGAAAGATGGCGCAGTTATAGCTCTTTGCTCTAGAAGTATTAATGGGTTTTCAGCATTCTGGATGGTTTACGTGTTTGAAAAGGATTAATAGATTTAATAGATTTATTTGGTCACATAGTACAGAGTGATTACAATCATAAAGGAATTTGATAATGCCTGCAGTAGTTTTTTTGTTATTGACATGTGAATGGCTTTTTAGTTAAATAAATCCTAGCCAACGTTTCCTCTAGTGTTGGTAATAATTAATAGAGGGGAGGAGGACCAGTACGGCATGCAAGTGTTACATGTAGAATAGGCAGATTCTGTTCGCAACGGCTGGAGTTCACGGATCAGCCTAAGAGGTATCAGGAAGACGGATACCGTGAAGGATTCAATGAGGCTGCGTTAGCGGGGCCTTAGAACGTTGTCATTAAATAAAAATGCTTATACTTTAGTTTCTAATAAGAAATACTTATATAATATATATATATATATATATATATGTATATGTTTATAAATATACTTTATAATTATAAACTATATTCGTTCGAGGTTAGGTATAACCAATTTATAAAAGATTATACACCAAGATATTGATATAATATTTTGTTTCAAGATAATAGGGGTGCCATTTCGTCTCCAAAGATATGTTTATCCGAAAATCACAATCAATAACAAGTGTTTCCGAAATGGTCCGAAATCCATAATATTATGGTCGCATAAATATCGTTTATAATAAAATATTATTTGTCCTAATGCTCTTTGCGCATAAAGTAATGTTACTAATATATTATTCCCATAATTTTCATCGTTAAGGTATAACGAATTATAATATTTTTAATTCTTTTATTTAAAAAGTTTGTTCATCAATCAAATTAAGATGAAAACAAATCAAAATAAGTAAGAAAAATAAAAACACACATCTCATTAACACCGTACCTGCACGCCTTGGTTAAAAAGTTTAACCAGCTTTCCAGCCTCCTCTGAAAGAGGGTTAGCTAATAAGCTGTTACATCCTCCAATCTGCCAAAAACTAGGGTCTTTGTTCTAGGGTCACATTCCATGAGAAGGTGATAAACATCTTCGATTATCGAGGAAGGCTTAGGCTATTATATCATTACGCTAAGACTAATAGGAGCAGAGTACCAATGAAGAAAGTTTCAAAATCGGGGTTTTTTTTTTCTTTTTGAGAGATTCCGCTGCGTGCGCTGCGTAAACGGTTAAAGTTTCGCAAAAATCATGTATGACAGAATTGTTCCCCCTTAAAATATCTAGAAAAAAATCAGCGACAGCAAATATCTATCTCTTAAGGTTGGCACACTATACCTTTTTATGCTAACCAAATGTGTTCTAAAATAATGCATTAGGTATTTGCGAAGGTGTTTTTGTAAAGATGATATAAATCCTTATCCAAATAAATACGTTATTCATTACAAGCACTTAATTTAAAACAGAATTGCCTCTTACATTATTTGATTTCAATGAATATCTTAGGGGATATCGTAGTTTCGTTGCATTACAATTGTTATAGGTAGAGGTTACCGCTTAACATCAAGTGGGACTTCGGCTTGTCTCGTCATTTAGTTGTATAAAAAACATCGCAGCAAAATGATGATATCTAAATCCGAGTGGCCTACCCCCAAATTTACTCAAATTAATAATTGGCACTCTAATCGTGTTGCTAAGAAACCTTAAACCACCAAATTTATGCAATGGAACCAGACTCCATGTAAAATTTCTTCGCAATAACGTGATTGGTGCTACAGTTTTAACTGGTCCAGCAGTACGGCAAACAGTGCTGATACCTCGCATTCCCTGATACCAATGGATCTGCCTTTTAACTTATAAATAATTCAATTTCCGGTGAAGGTATCGTTTGCGGTAACAATTAATAAGGCCCAGGGGCAAACACTGAAAAAAAAACTTGATAATATTGATAAAAAAAATGTTTGCAGCTGTCAAGGAACTTGTTTATATACGAGCACATAAAGTAATACGATTATGGCAATAAAGTTATGTTGAATAAGCAACAGACAAGTTGTCTTGATGATATCAAACAAAGTAATTGTCAATACAATCAAGTTTGGTTAACATGCCAATGATTTATGTTGATTGAATTTACAACGAACGTGGTAATGGTTATCAAGTATTTTAGTAGTTTATATGTATATGCTTAATTTATAAGGTAAGTTATATATAATATAGCGGGTGTGAGCGGGTTTTCTTCAAATGAGAGGGCGTGAAGATGGAATAAAGAACATTTATTCAACTTAACCAAATTTAACTACAGCGGGTGTCTTAGCTTTCAAAACGCTAGTCCAAGAGATGAAGCGCCGCCTTGACGAGTGATAATTGTTTATAGTCAAATCATAAAAAGTTAGACCCGAGACCTAAGTAAATGGGTGAAACACTTCGATAGCGCGTTCTAATTTTTCTAGTTGCGACATCTAGTTCTGTTAAATGTAAACACTGAGAGGTAGGGATCTCTACAATCAATGGACCTGATTACTTTGTATTGGTAACTTTATTAATTTGATTCTGTTCGATACTCGAATCAAATATTTGTATGTTTACATTTACAATAAAACCATGTTTACAATAACATAATCATGATATCTTAATTCCTTTTATGAAGTGAATGTTATAGAAAAGTTGATCATTTCACCTTTATTGTGACAATAAATAGTGATTAATGTAGTTTTATAAGTTGTTGATTGCTTCATTCATTTTTTTTTCTATCAAGCAAAATGTCATGCTTGATTGGCTGGATTTTTTTCAGTGAACATTTAAGCAGTTTGAGTTTTTAGAATAACCTACAATCTACATGATATAATATTATAAGACCCAGTACTTTTATCTTACGTTTTAAAGTTCCACTCTTACTGATAAAAGCGTGATGTAGGTACCTAAAATAACGCTTAACGTAAGGTATTATTAAAAACAAGCATTGGTACGGGGGTTCCAGAAAAGGGGGCGAAGGATTCCGAAAAATGCCATTTTTGACATTTGGTGACCTTTTTAGGTCACAATAACTCCGGTCCCTGTGACCCTAAGGTCTCCAAAATCAATCAGTACCCTTCTCTCATTAAGGCAGTGCTAACAAAAAAGGTTTCATGTAAATCAGTCAACGCGTTCGGTTGTAATCCTGTCATGCACAGACAGATAGGCAGACAGACAGCGCTATGCAGCCTTCTACGTAAACGAAGTCGCGGGTTGAAATTAGTGTGCCCAAAGCAACTATTCCAAGCGGACGAAGTCACGGGCAGAAGCTAGTAAATAATAATAGTTCAAAAACTAAAACACATGCCTAAAATTGTATTGATCCTTGATATGTATGCAAAAATTCAAACAAATCTGATGTGAGTTAATAAAAACAACGTTCGAAGATTCCGTTACAGTTACATAGATACATGTGAAGATAGCATGTTAAAAATTTACCCACCTTCACCGCAGTTGGGTAAGAAATGCGGCATTTTGTCCATCTTAAGGTCCCAAAGATCTGTGGCCTATGGCATGCCTCTACCTGCGCCATGGCTGTGTGTGTGGCACAGGTGACGGCCGGTGTGGGCGTGTGGCGTAACTACGCGACGACGCTACATTGCGTTGGGATAGGGCAGCGTTATACTAGAGCCTCAAAACCTTCAGCGCATAAATTTTAGGTACATAAAAAAATTTAATCATAAATTTAAATTTAACGAGTGAGCGAAGCAAACGAAGTTTTTAGTGGCAACTTCGCGTTTCGGCTGAATGTTTTTTTTTTATGTATCCATTAAGCAAAAGCAATATTATCAGAGGATAACTCTTGAACGGATAATCAAATTTAAATGAAATTTAAAACATAAGACGATTACAAAGATAATCGATTATCGTAGGGGAATTTTGATTTATGGGATAGTTTAAGACATGGGGGCTAAATCGATTTTCTTTGTGAGAGGATAATTCTTGAATGATGAATTGAATCCGATTTTGATGAAATTTAAAATCTATGATGATGTATTTAATGTAATTTTTCAGATATGGCTTTAATTGCTTTTTTTGCCCACGGATATCTCCTGAAAGGATCATCTATATTTAAAGAAATTTAAAACATTATGAGATAACATTGATACAAACCGATTTTTGTAGGGGATTTTTCATAAATTGGGTAGTTTTTTGGATATATGGGTTACAATATTTTTTTTATTCCAGGGCTGGCACTGGCACAGTATCGTGGTGGATGGCACAAACTTAGGGAGAATTCTTGAATGATGGATGATGAAGGTCGTCTGCTTAAGAGTTAGCTTTGGATAAAAATATCCTGCTAACCCTAAAATCTATTTTATTAAAAATCCCCTAAAAAATCGGTGAAACTTAAACTTACTCCACAAAATTGGCAATCGGATTTTATAGGTTAGGTATTGTTTAATGTAAATACGGGGATTACTGACGTAGTTTTATAACGTCGAAGATTTTTCCGACACGTTTAAATTTTTCAAGGAAATCATCTTCATGCGATAGAATGCCCGTCCGCGGGTGGGGCCGATATGACACAGAGTTTAAGTGGTAAATTTCACCAAAATCGGGTGGTTTTAATTAAGACATATTAATTAAAATTTCACACACATTGCAAACGCTGGTTGAATGAACCCTACGAGATAGATCAAAATAATATACTACAGTAATTGAACACCTTAAAAAGGTCTACAAAAAAGTCCGCGATGGTATATTCTGTAGTATATTTAGTATCAGCATTGCACCTGTGCGAAGCCGGGGCAAGTCGCCAGTCATGTATAAACAAGTGGTAATAAATTAAAAAATTAAACAAGTACTCTATACCCAATTCTTTTTCAGTAATTCCATAGCAATTATATGTGTTTATATTAACTCTTAAAGTTGTTTTTCTTGAGAACATTTCATTTATTTATTTGTTTAATTAACACGGTTATAAATAACCAATTACATTAATTAAAATACATGCTTCATTTACGGAATTATAACAAATTAATTAATTATTATTCAACAAATTTCATTAGTACACCATATTATATAGCTTAATCAATTGTAAAAAGTAAAATAAGTATAATGTCAGTCAACACAAGTATGTACATCAATACATCCATTTGTTAAATCATGAAGGAATCGGTATGAGCCTTATCCTCTTAAAAGCACAAGTCCATAACGAAAGCAATTAGCCACATTATTCCAATACGTTGTGATTCTCAACAGCTGCAATAAGCAAGCCAAGCATATCCAAACGGTCGGTGTGAACACAACCGCTCACGGAAAGTAAAGTTTGTCTGGTCGTGCACGCTCAGTGTTGCTTCAACCCGCGTATAGACCGGTCCGCCATGCGCTGACATAACGTGCACCTCCGTCGACTTTGACAGTTTCAAAACTTTGTGACAGACAAAAAAGAAAATAAAAGAAGAATGTGGCCTATTTGGTTCCTTCTCGTCGGCTCGCTGCTGGCAGCAACCCAGGCACAGGTCAGTTGAGCCCGTGTCAAGCCTGATCCAGGACTTGTTTTATAGTACGACCTCCTGCATTTGTTGTTTCTTGCTAATCAATTTCGTCATCGGCAGACACCTTCACCTCAACTGACGTAGGTGGAAGGCTTTTGGATAAAGTAACTTGGAATATTAAGTTGTTAGATATAAAGCCTGGATTGTGCCTTATATATAATTGTCGGTATTAATATGTTACTTCAGCTCTATCAGTGGATTTGATGTTTACAGGTTGAAAACAGTTTAGAAATTTTATTAAACAAAAGTTATGGCCAGAAACTATCACAACTAAACACAAATTTTTTTTTATGATTACCGGGTCAAGATCAATAACAATAAGATAGGTAGGTAGGTAAATACTAATTGAAAAACATATTTTGTTAATAGTATGTAACATTTTTAGATTTTTTTCTTAAGGTCTTACAAAAACCTGCACAGAATGACTTACGAAAACCCGTTTTAACAATAAACTATGTAGTTAGGTAATAAGTCATAAACAAAACAATATAATAAGTTCAAACAACATAAGTTGTTTTAAAATAAAGTGATCAGTTTGTAATTAGTTCTATGTGAGGTTATTGTATAAAACATCGCACTGTTACGTGTATATAATGAACTGTTGTAACATAATTTTGTTATGTATGAAGTCGTAACTAGCGTAACCTAGTTTTGGCACATCAGTGCGTTCTCACCACACTATGGTTTAGAATCGAACATAAGAGTACCTACTTAACACCATGCCATGAAAATATTAGTATGAACAAAATTTAGGAATCTTGTGGGCCTGACACGGCTTTTCCCGTTTTTCAACTATGAAACGTGTGCACCTGCACAAATTGTATTTTTTTCTAATTAAGATAAAACCTTTGACTTGGACTTGGAACCCCATACATGCAAGGATCTTCGAACCACAAAACAACACCTATCTTCTCAACTTTTAATGTCTAGGAGTAATTATTTATTACGCACACAATTTTATAACATAGACCTCTCATTATTGATATATTATATGAAATTCAAAAAACCCTAATCACGTTTCAGTCATTTTAAATCAAAGGTTTTTACTCAATGTGAACAACCCATCATATAATGGTTTTCTATCATATAACCTCGCTGAGCCTTATTTGCTCTCTATAGGGTTAGAGTGAAATTTCCCAAAAACCTTTTAAAATAAACCTATAACCAAGATTGCAGCCTTGTAGCTTGTGTAGATTTCCTCTTTCATAATGTATATATATATATATATATTACTAGCTTGTGCCCCCCGCTTGTTATGTGTTGTACCCGAATAAAAAGTAGCCTATAAGTTATTCCTGGTCCACATCTATACGTGTGCAAAATTTCAGCTCAATCCGTTTGGTAGTTTTTGCGTGAAGAGGTAACAAAGCTCCAAACAAACTTTCGGCTTTATAATATTAGAGGGATTTATCAATTTATCTAGTCTAGATTTAAATTGCTAGCCGTACTTCTTAGTACACAACAATATTATTATGACAAACAAAGAAAAATATCTAGTTTTAATTCCGCTAATGCTGAGATGCATATGCACCGCCCTCCCGCCCGCTAATTATGCACATGCAGGGGGAACCAGGCTGTTAGTGCAACATGCATACCCAAACCCACACAACAATATTATTATAATGTCAGTATAGTAGGTATTGAAGAGAGATGTCATTTGTAAAACAAAAGGCATTGCTCCAAAATATATACAGCCTCTAACTAAGTAGTCAAAAGTAATAATTCTCAATGTCTCGTATTTTAATAACAAAAGAACGCAAGACGAATTTAATAACGAAAGACTTGTTTGCTTCAATTCATATTTTGTATATTTTGGGTATCGGTATTACTCATCCTAGATTCTCGTTTATTTTTACTCTTTCAATTCCTGCATAGAATGGAATTTGAGTTACTCATTTTGAATATTGTATGAGGGCTTTATGTAAAACTGTGCGAGGTGGATTGATCCACCGAGCAGCTGTGTAAATGGTTGTTTCTATAAAGCCTTGGAAGGCATTTTAAGGCGGTTATCACACTGCTACGCACCACGCTGCATGTTGTGTGTCGACGCACCTACGCGCGTACTTGCGGTATATCATCGTGCGGGTTTTTCACGCACTCACGCGCGTAGTTGCATTTTGTGGATTCACGGCGGCTCTGACTCATTTCATTCAAAGCTGTTCGCTAGACTGCGGGACTCAGTGTGCCACCTTGCGTCTCGCATCGCACCTACGCGCGGGGATGCATATTTCACCGCGCTTGAGCGCGTGATTTACATGAACGCGCGTAGATGCATTTTTTGTGTGTTGGACTGTGTTTGTTTTCTATACAAACGGAGATACAAGCAACGTTAGAAGACGCGTTCACGCAACATGCAGCGTGATGCATGGCACTTTGTGAACCGCCTTAGTCTAAAGATTTGTTTTCAATTCCATCGGCCAAGATATAACTGCATAAAGCTATATATATTTCAGACGTATTGACTTGTTCTTTCCTCTGACTAATAGTTGACTAAGCTGGGAGGATGGTACAGTTGCTGGGCCTAATCAATCTAATAAACCTAATCAATCTAACAATGTCCCAGGCACAGCAGCGTCCTTTACAAGTATAAAACATTTTTATTTTATTTATAAAACATTATAAATAAATAAATAAATAAATAAAAACATCAGTTGCTGAGACTGTATAAATAATCTTTATTAGATGTCCTCTACATATTTAATTAGTAAGACGGAGGTTCTTGAAATGTTCACTCAATTAAGGAAAGAGCAGGAAGGGAGGTTCAATGCTATTGTAAATGAAGTTCGGGACGGAATTCGTATCCACACGGAACAAAACCAGGGTATTTCAAGCTCTATTGATTTTTTGGGCCAAAAGTATGATGATATGATGGCTAGAATTGACACACTTGAGAAGGAAAAATTGGCAGATAAAAAAATATATCCAATCATTAGAGGCCCGATTGGAGCATGCTGAGCGTGGCCTACGCAGCTCCTGTATCGAAGTACGTAATGTACCCAAAAATTTTGGTGAGACAAAGTCAGACTTGGTAACCCTGGTTAAGAAAATTGGGGAGGATCAACCAATTATTGCGGAATTTACAAGTGTTATACTGAAGGACATGAGGTAGGCCGCGGAGACGTTGGTGCGACGACGTGGTAGAGATGGCAGGACCAACATGGACCCGTTTGGCTCAAGACCGACGCGAATGGAATCGCATGGAGGAGGCCTACACCCAACTATACCCCATAGGTGCCCAAATGACTCGGCTGCAAGCCTACGAATTTTAATTTCAATTTTAACGTTTTATCTTTTTTGAAACCTTTACAATTTCATTAACAATTAAAACAACTACAATTTAAAATTAAATAAATTCAATTGAATTGTATAACACCTTTATATAAAATCAAAGTGTCATCAGAAAATTGTTTTCAGATGAAAACAATTTTCTGAGGTTAAAAATTTATACCATTACTTTACAATTCCTTTACAAGTATAAAACATCAGTTGCTGAGGCTGTATAAATAATCTTTATTAGATGTCCTCTACATAATGTAATAAGTTTACGCAAATATAAAATGTAATATATAATGTAATAAGTAAATAACTACACTGTATTGGACTAGAAATAAGATAAATCAAAATGATGGAGTGGTTGCCTTTGTCCGACAAGAATTAAAATCTACAAGCATTGAGCCAGCTGTCTCAGACGGAAACTGTCTTATACTAAATATGTCACCTGACTACACAATTATTATGTTCATATCGACCGCCTAGTTTTCGAAATGCTGATAAATATTTGGAATCAATAACCGTAGTGTTGGAAAATATCAAAACAAATAACGTAATATTTACTGGTGATATAAATTTGGATATTCTACCGGGTGATTTGTCAGTATTTACTCAAAACTATCTTAACTTAATGGCTACACACGAACTAACATATAATCTAACTCTACCTGTGTGTGCATTCAATGTCGCCATTGCAGGTACTTGGACGCTTTAAAACAACATTCAAATTGGACTTATTTCGTGTATATGTGTATGGAATTGTATCAAAATTAAAGTTCCCAGGTTAATTCAACTATTTATTTTAAAAAGTTAGTTAACTTTTCTGAACCTTTTTAGTGAACCTCGGAAAGACAACTTCATCTACAACATTACTGAATCTTATCTCAATAATATACTTTTTTATGGTCACGTGGTGTCCGACTTTTTTCCTTTTTTGCCTTTAAATTCAAATACATCCCATTGTACTAGAAACACTTTAAAAAGGTTGCAGACCAATGTCTAACCAATCTCTTAGCGAATGTACAATACCGATGACCCCAGGGTTCTGTGGTAGAATGTATGGCGGTAGAGCAGAGAGAAAAGTCTAAAGAAGTCGAATTTGTTAACATTTGTCCATTATTATATTGCCATAGATTAATTGAAACTCTGCGTACTTATCAAGGACCGTCGACAATAAAATGATTCGGCGTGTTTTTTTTAATTTATAAACTATTATTATTTCAACGACATAAAACTAAATCCTGGTATCAGTTTACAACTAAACTAACCTTTTATTGACAAGAGTGTAATAGTAATATCATCCTTTTAGAGTAATTTTGCCCTTTCGTTCAATGAATGAATGAATTAACACTTTATTAGTGCACAAAGAAACACACACATAATAGAAAAAAAACAAGAGAAAACATATGTACAAACTGGCGGCCTTATTCAATCTGTGGTGGCCCTCTTAAAACAGAGTTTTACGTTGCCTTATTCCAGTTAATCAGTTGGCCAAGTGTTGTCACGAAACTTTTGTACAATCTGTTGCTAAACCTGTATTTCTAGACATTGTATTCTATAGTGTGACTTGAAAGAACATAGTTCTCCTTATCTGAAAGTTGTTGTGCCAGAATGATGTATTTCTTAAGCCAAGACTTTACAAAATACGCCAAAGTTAACAAAATAGTTATGCGTCATTCAAACGTTTATAACCATGACATAAATAGGTAACTTTTATATATATGTTTTTTATTCGAACGTTCGTGATCACATCACATTATAGTAGCAGTATTTTCTTGATTTATTTTCATTTCATGACATGAAAAAAAACATGTCAAAAGCGCAAGAAATACCTGGTGCAAGAATATTCTAACCATGATTTGAATAAGTCAAAGTCGTCGTTTAAAGTTGCTCCCAATTTGTGCCTTAAAAGGCATCGTGTGTCGGAATGGCAATGGCAACCGGCTTGGGCGGCGCGGGCGCAAGGTTACAGCACCTCGGGCACCTACGCATCCCACTGCATACTAAATACAGAGGCGTATATACACAAAGAGACATTCATTCATCTTTAAAATAATAAGATAGATAAAAAACTCCTTATTGTACATCGCATTAAGAGATCACAAGCATGGAAGGGATCGGTAAAAACAACACAGCTGATCGCTATGAGCGATCGCTTCCAGGCAACCTTGGGATGGAAAGGAAAATTAAGGACGCTATATTGTGGCGTATAACTAAGGAGAGTAAATAAACTGGTGTGTGTAAATTTATATTATTGATATTTTTAACTCTACTGAACATTTGATGTTTTGCGTGCAAATTGAGGTGTATGTTGTGGTTTCCTAGTGTTTTACAAGGAAAAACAAGTTATTACATTTTCTTGTCATAAAATACCTTCATGTTATTTGATGATCAATATATTCAGAATAATAATAATACTTTTGAATGAAGTACACTCATACATAATACTGAGTCACACAATTCAACATAAATACAAGACGGAAACCAACGTCAGTCTACGACTAGAATGAATCAGAATAAGTGGAATGTCTTCAGTATTTAATCACAAAGTATGGTATTTCAAATAGCCTGTAATATTGAACAAACCTTGATACTAAGTTAGCTTTATGAATGAACTGAAATACTGATTTCCACTCAGAATAATAACGTAATAGATACCAGGCTAAAATAGCAACCAAAATCAATCATTCTGTACTCTTTCTACTTATGATATTTTAAAGGAGCTAGAAAGAGGTGCATATACAGTTATATCTTCGTAATTTACAAGGTTGGCGTAAATAAACAGTCAAAAGGCTCTAAATTTGGTTGTACTTATGACGTATTAAGGTACTAAATTAAAATGACGTGTCTGACACGATCATGATTATGTCAAGTAAGATCAACATAACATGGTCGGGTTTTTTTGGTTCGTAATTTGTGGTGTAATGTTGGTAAATTGTACATCATTTTTAATAAAATTTACAAAAAAGCGTGTGAAAACGAATTAATAGAATCTTTAAACACCCTTGCGATAAGTGCTAAGTATGGCCTCTGTAGTAAAAGACTGCAAATCGCATACATCAAGAAAAGAAAATACGGACAAGTCGGTAACTTTTCATCGGTGAGTTTTTTTATAAATTTTGCATAAATTGTGTTAATAAGGTCGGAAAATTGTTGTATATCTTCTAAAATTGAAGTTCTTAATACATTTGAACCATTTTATTCCCTTTTCTTCCGTTTTTTCCAAACTTTTTTGTTTATCGTAGTGCTGTAAATCATATAATCATTATATCGATTTATTTGAGACACCGCTCCTTGTTTTAGATTCCCCAAAGACGGAAAAAATAAAGATACAACGGCTACAACATATATCCAGAAGTAATTGGATACTTACCGAAAAAACATAGTCACATTTATTGTTCCAAACATTTTTCGGAAAATTCATTTACTTAATTCATAAACTTACCTCGATGATTGATTTCGTACTACACTGGTCTGCAAAATAAGGTATAACAGTTTTTAAATTCAATTTCCTCCTAAACTATTAAACTTAGAGACTTGAAACATAAACAACATTTAGAACAGTTAAAAAGATTTTTTGAATATAAGTTTATTTTACTTAACTTAAGGTTTTTAACATAAATGAAACATAAAAACAAAAAGTAGCCATTTTCACTAAATGGCAAAATCTTATAAAACCCTGAAAAAGGTGTTTGTAGTCTTAAAATCATATTTTTAATAACTGGTGTTGCCTCCTCTGGCTCTGATCACAGCTTCGTGTCTATTTGGCATACTGAAGACGAGGTTTCGGAGATGATGTTAGGGGATATTCGCCCATTCTTCCATCAGGGCCTGTTTAAGATCATTGAGGGTGACGGGAGGTCGTCTGCATCGTCTGACCAGTCTTCCGAGCTCATCCCAAGCGTGTTCGATCGGGTTCAGGTCAGAACTTCTTGATGGCCAGGCCATTAAGTTGATACCAACCTCCTGAATGTACTCTTGTACGACCTGAGCGGTGTGTGGCCGGGCGTTATCTGGCATTAGAATGGATCCATTACCCATATTTACCAGATATGGTCCTGCTTACTCATTAAGGATCTCTTGAGCATATATCATCCCGGTCAGAGTGCCATTTTCTATGGCCACTAACTGTGTGCGACCTTCCGAAGAGATGCCAGCCTCTTTCTGCAAAGCAGGCTTGAGCGTATCGCTCACCAGGCCGCCTGTAGACTTTTCGCTTTCCGTCATGAGTGAATAATGAGAAACGTTACTCATCCGTGAACAAGACGTTTGTTCACCCCACTGTACGTGGTCACCCACCCAGTAACCCAATGCCCTGCCTCAAGTTTGGGACCATTTGCAGGCCTGTAGGGCTTCAGGTTCACCTCAGCAAGTCTTCTTCTGACCGTGTCTTGGCTAATGTAATCATCCCTCATCAGAAGAAGCTGCTGTTGGACCTGAACTGCATTGAGGTGACGATTTCTCAAAATAGTGCTGCCAATATATCTGTCTTCTCTAGTTGTAGTGCATCTGGGACGGCCATTACCCATGTAATTCTCAGATATGTAAGTCTCAGAATACCATTCTTCTGAGATGGTTTCCGGTTTCTTCGTACCTTTGTTTCACCTTGAAGACCGTTCTTAATGTCACACCCACCATTCATGCAGTACGACGCATACTGATGCCTAGTTCCAGATGTGCCATAATTCTTGCACATTTTTCAGATGAAAGAGGCATGATAATTAATATTTACGTGCTGAAGATACCTTCGCTTTTATGAGATGTAAATGATCAAAAAAACAAATGCGAAAACAAAAGCAGAAAGCTAATAGTAAAAAATTACAGCATTTGAAAAGGGAGCATTTTTCTTTTTTTGATTATTTTTTCAGCCATCTTTTAAAACGAGGTTGTCAAAAAGGAGTTTTTTTAAACCAAAACTAAATTTTCGACTTATTGCTTTTTATTTCGAGTTTCTAATTTAAATAGTACAGAAGTTATCGTCACGTTTATGAGTGTTATACCTTCTTTTGTAGGCCAGTGTATTTTAAAGACGATTTTTTATGATTCCATTCCAAATGTATAGTTTTTGTATTTTTATCTGTATCTACATTATAAGACGATATACCTTGTCAAATTTCATAGTTCTAGGTCAACAGGAAGTACCCTATGAATTTTGATTCCTTTGAGAATGTCAAAGCATGCGTTTGCGACACAAACGGTTGTATCTTTTTTTTTTCAGATTAACTTAGAATATTGTTTTTTTCGCAGCTTATGTAAATGAAAAATAAATTATAGCTTTTCTTTATTTCATTTGTTATCTTTGTGTATTAAGGCCTCAATAATATTTAGATAATTATTTGCTTCATACAATTTGCTTTTTTGTGTTTATAACTGGTAACGTCATTTGGTCAATTTTTATTTATATTAAAATTTAAGATAACGGTATTAAAATAAATGAGGTTTTCTATTATTGACCACAGATTCGTATTCACAACTTTCTTCCCGTAAAAAAATTAAATACTTTGAAGGTACTCACAAGTACCTTCCAGGCTACAAGGCCTACAAGGCTTTCCAAGTGGATTTAAATAAAATAAGGTAAGTATTCTATTTTGTGAGAAATAATTTTAAGCTTTATCTTAAAGTAAGAAATTTAAGAGCAATACTATTATTTAAGATTAAAACCTCTGTTTATATGGCTAACAAAACATTAGTTTTATCGATTTTAAAGTCAAGGCAGTTACATCACTAGCAACAATAAACGTAAAGTTAGCTATAAAGAACTTGACAGTTCATTTACGCCAACCTTGTAAATTACGAAGATACAACTGTGTATGCTCCTCTTTCTATCTTTAAAATCTTATATCCTTTAAAATGTTATAAGTAAAAAGAGTACAGAATGATTGATTTTGGTTGCTATTTTAGCCTGATTTTTTATTACGTTATTATTCTGAGGATTTCTATATTCCTATGTAATGGCCTGTCACGCAAATCATTGTGATGCACTAACGAAGGTCGTGTCTAAGTGGGTATAATAAAAACAAGATTACAGAATCAAGTTAAGCTAGATTCTTCGGGTTTAATTAGCTCCTTAGCACAATATGGTCACTAATAAAAACGGTGTCGAACGCTTCTGAGTAATTAAAACCTTCTACTTAATCAATCTGAATGACGATCTTATTTTACCCGGCTACTCTATTTAAAATCAAACAAAATAACTCACAGAAACAATTAGTAGTTACTTAAAAATATGGTAACAAAAATGGCCACCACTCAGCAAATGCTATGGCACAATAAATCGCGCCACAGCGCTGGTCTTCCCACACTTATACAAATACAAGCAAAGTGGCCGCTTTGAAATGAAAAATTACAATTTAAGCAGATAATTAAATAACAATATAGTGCTATGTAAAAAAAAATACCAATAAAATAACAAAAAAAGGTATTGTTCGAAGTTAAGTTTATAATCAAATTGCCATAAGGCGTAGAACGGCTGCCTGTTTGGTTGGACAATTTTATTGGAGTTGTAATAAATATTAATCGTTTGAATAAAAAATGGGCTTGCAGTTAATTAATGGAGGTGGAATATTATTCCAACATTTCGTGGCAGTTTTAAATATGCTGCCGCAGCCGTTCTATGCCTTGAAAAAATGAGACGAGTAGCGAAACGGATGAGATGAGTGGAAAAATTAAGCTTATCGTATAAATAGGTGTTTAGGTGTTGATCTCTGTTTTTGTGTTTTTTTTTTTGTTTATCTACCTTATTTTTTGTTTCTTGCTTGTGGTTCACTATTTTTTCTATTAATAATCTGTAATGTTGTCTGTGTTTCAAATAAATATTTATTTATTAATTCATCCCTGAGTGTCAGTCGGCTTTTCACGCGAAGCAGCCATAATATCATGTTCATGACATCACAGACGCATGCAACATGCCTCGCTGACTCGTGCATCGCATCAATATGAGTATGAGGCATTTATAACAATACCTTGAATTTCACACTTTCAAGGTATTGTTAGCAATGCCTTTCGAAGTTCCTGAGGAACACAATTTGTAAGGAATAAGCTGGAGGAGCCTACTCCCAGCAGTTGGTTGACACGAGCTGAAAACAATGATAATATTAATAGTCCTGGACATTTCACATAGCACCATCTAGACCCAAAGTAAGGTGCCAAATTATGGGTACCAAATGTTGGATAAAATAACTCATTACATTTTCTTGATAAAGAAAATGTAAAATGTAAATAAGATATACATATATAAAAAAAAATATGTTTATTTTGTAATTTTATACATAGAGTGGGTATTGTTTGAATTTGATCATGTTCCTATAAACATGTTTGTATCAAATGTACCAAGTGGTAACTGTTTTTGTTATAAGGTAACAAAATCAGTCACCACTAGCGTATGCCGTGACAGAATGAATTGTGACACAGTGCTCATCTTCCGTGGTTGCTGTCATGCTAGCGCTACATACTTATCATACATAGAAAATTACCCAGACAAAATTACACATAAATCTGCAGAAAAATCGAAGCTATTGTTATTGAACCAACTGCGGCACGGAGGGTGTCTAAGATGACCATCATCAGATGGTCAAGCATAAAACTCTTCTGCAGACCTTGCAATCATTTACCCTGCGTCTCAGTGCGGTATTTGCCCTAGGCCAATAACTTCGTGTTCATGCCTTACCGACTCATGCATAGCATACATAATATGTGTTACATTCAAGGCAGCATTGTCAAAGGCTTTTGAACGTTGCTGAAGAACACTTTGTTTTGAATAACAATATCTAATACGATAACAAGTTTCGAGGTAAAATTTTGTTGTTATTATGTAGTTGACTTCGCTTGAGGATATGATTTTGTCGTTACTTACAGCAACAATACAACTAACAGATAAATTGCTCGTACAGTTTCTGAGTTAAATAGTCCTAGCATAAAAATACCCAAGCAGAAATCTAACTTCAATTAGATTTTTCGCTGAGTTTGCTACAGCTGTAGAATAATTTATCAGTAAGTTTAATGAATCATTTAATCTTTAAAAAAAATACGAAATTTAATATAATCCGAGATAACGCTACAAGTAGGTAATCAATTTGGGGTATCTCCCTTAAACGTAAGGTAGGGGCGAACTTTTTTTCTTGTTTTCTTGTCTTGGGTGGGTATAATTGAACAGGTATTTTAAAACTTTTTAGGGATTGCGAAACAATTTTTCGATTTGCTTCCATTTGCGTAATATTATTAATATTAAAACTTTTTTTTCGAGTGTACTCCCTTTCTTTGTTTCTTCTCTAAAATCTAAACTATTAGCTTACTGCAAAACATTCAGTTTTAATCATAAACTTTCGAGGAAAACTGTAACGGTTGAGCTAGCTTTTTATTTTTGGAGAAATTGTCGCACAAATAAGTGATGCGTTCTACCAAACATACCTACAGGAATACTTTACACCGAAAACTCAATTAATTCCTGTTGATATGTTTAGGTAAACGTAAAAACATACAATAACTTTTAACAACAGGTCTATAGTTAACTATGGAACCCCTTCCTATTGCGTGGCCTAATTTATTTCTTTAACATGGATAATTTTTTTTAAAGTCAATAAGTGTTTATTCGGCGTTATCCCATTTGTCCTATTATTTTGTTCCATTAATGAAAAAAATGGTACATACTATATCCCATTTATTCCATTAATGGAAGAAATGTGGTATAGTATGTACCATATGTTCTATTATGCTTATAATAATTAGTCATACTATATACGGATTGTTTCACTTTAATCACCTAGGTGATTGATTCAATAGAGCAAAACGCTAAATATAAAAGACAATTAACGAAAGAAGAACAAGACACATTTAGATTGATTTAAACACATAATTGAATTCGTTCGCTTCAGATAACATTTTTTTTCACATACTGTTATCGTTCCAAATTTTATAGTCATGAAACTTCTTAAAGTGGTTTTAAATTTTTACCATTTTCATATAACAATTTTACACTTTTTTCTATAACTTCTAAATGGTGTAATGGTGTTTATTTTTGACGGGCAACATCTGCTTGAAGACCTTGATATTAGATATAAATTTCAAGTTGACGTTACCTGTAGTCGTTCCGGAGAAAACGGTCTTGACAGACAGACAGGCAGACAAACGAGTGATCCCCTATATATTCATAAGGGTTCCGATTTTTTCGTTCTGACGTTCGGGATCGCTTATGATACTTAGTCGCTTGCCAATCTTCTTTCCCTCAGTCTTTAATAATACAAAAACCTCTAATTTGTTTTTAGTGGTCAATTAAATAAGTACTCGTTGTAAATCATGAAGTACCGCTTCCGTAAAATCATTATCGTGAAAGTTAAGAAATGATCGTAATGACACATTCGTTAGCACTTCAAAAGACATTAAGTTTGCGTGATTGTAAGTGATTTGCCCTGTCCATGCGCATACGGCCTCAAGCTGAGGTCAGATCTTCCTCCCACATTACCTTGTTATAATCTGATTAATTTTAAGTATTCATTACGATTTTCGTAATGGCATAATCAAAACTTTCATTCAAAGACACTATTATGAGATAATAGACCAATGTAGTGAACTACGAACGTAACAGAGTTCCCTTTTAGGCTTTTGTTTAACTAAACCATCTGTCTTTCTCCGTCACAGTATTTTTACTCATTCAAAATACTCAGTTTTCAAAAGGTTAATAAAACAAAAAATTAAGGATACATCAGGTTTCATGTGTCGTTGTAGAGACCGTTGTAGAGACATGAAAAACAGAGTCTTGAGAATAAAAATATGCCTATGACGAACCCTTAGTGCGCAAGGCAAGTGCATATGTAATGCGCATGTGCATGGTGCACTATGTAGCTTTTCTAAGTACTTATTCGATTTAAGATTTTCCACATTATAAAGATTACAATGAATGATAAAAAGAAGAATACATTTGGCTGCTTACATATTCGTCACGCATGCGAGGTGCATGCAACGCTCTAATTGCCCCGGGCCGATCGTGCGATAACATTTGCGGAAGTGTCCATTACTCCTCAGTAACCTTCTGTAACCCTTACTTCACTCCTTCAACTCTAGAAGATGTAGATAGATTGCAGCCTTGTTATTGGCCTATTATATCATACACCGCTGTTGCTTAAAGAAATACTGGGCATTTGGCTGGCTTTTTGCCTTTGCAGTTCAAAGAACTTATTGGAAATAGGTTGGTACTCGTATTTACCTATTGGGCGCGCAGCATACGAACCTAGTCGGTACGTATATGTATGTTGACAAGTGCTTACGAATTTGGCTAGTTTGTCTTGTAGGCTCAAAAAGGTATAGTAATAGGTAAGGATGCTTTTGGAATTCTGCCAGCGGCCCAGAGTTATTCTTCAGTATTTAAATGAGTTGGGCTAGCCAGAGTCGGGGTAATGTCATGGGGTACAATGCACGCGGGATGTCAGTGCAGATTTGATATGGTCGCCACCCGAAATAGTATTGGAAGGTACACTTTATATTCTAGTTTTACCCTTAAATGAGTATGTGAGTATAGGTACTTAGGGTTTGTATACAATGATGTGCTAGCGTATTGCGAGAAATCTGTTTTTGCGAAATCTTCAATACAGCGAAGATTATTAGGCATGGTTAAAATCGTGTTAATTTAAGTAGGTATCTGCATAATCGTTAAATAACATATATTTTCTTTAGAAGAATGAGACGATAATTGGACGAGAAACATGACAAATCTGCCTAATGCGTGGAAATAAATCTATCTATACTTGTGTACATGTTTTAAGTCACCATTGGACTCTTACGTCATGCGGTAGGTACTTGTTTTGAACGACAACCTTACTTTATTTGATTCGCGTGTCTGTAACACATTGTCGTTTGTCTAAAAGCCTTGACTAATCATCAAGTGTACAGACAGATAGCCATATTATAAACGAAAAGGATTGCCTTACTATTTCCATACTGACGATATTCCAAGGCTTTGAAAAGGTGTGGAAATAACCATCGATTGTTTCGTAAAGTTTTAAAACTATGGAGTATCGCAAAAACTGCGCAATATGTTGTCTTCTAGGCATTTACATGGGCGGAGAACGAGAATGAAATGACTCGTCATTATTTGCGCTGATCCGCTGGTCCCTGCAATCATCATTGACCACTTCCCCCTCCAAATGTGTTCCGGGGTCTTACAATGCTGTACTGTTTTCCGTGGGAAATCAGATTGATAGAAAACAGAAAATACCGTTATCGGGTGCTAATTGTTTTAGATTGAAGATACTTTTGTTCGCCAGTAGCTTAAAGGTGAGGAACCTAAGATTTCGACATTTTATGGTGGCATGGTAAATATTTAGATGTGTTATTTCTCCATTCCACAACCAGTTAGTTTATTATGTTGGTGCTGCGACGCGACGGGTACGTACCTTCTAGTAGTAAATGTCGTTTGATATTATCAGACTTTTGACAACCTTATGTCATGAAATATATTTTACATTGAAGTGTAAAATATATTTCAGCGTAACATATTAGCCAATCTAGATAAATAGTCGATTATAAAAGCTCGCCCACAGGGTTGAGTGGTGACGAACTTTGCAGATATTGGGGCCGGCAAAACCGGTCCGAGCGCTGGTTGCATCAAGGCGATACATATGGGAATGAGCCCGCAAAGATTCTTATATAATCACATCGGTTACGGCAATGCTCTTGTGACTTATCGTATTGATTGATCAAAACTCATACTTTTTAACCGACTTCAAAAAAAGAGGAAGTTCTCAAGTCGTATGTTCTTTTGTCCGATATCGGAAATTAATGTTTAGGTTGAAAAGATACATTTAAATTTTGTGCCTAGATTTGTTTATAGCAGAAATTAAATAGTTGTAATAGTGTCTACTGCAGTAGGGTTTCTGTAAACATTAATACAATTATTTAGGCAAAGTTTCATGATGCCCTAAATTTAAATATGCGGTTGTGATTTTTTGCTTCATTTTATAATGTTTTTAACACCCACTTCCAGTCGGTTTTTTTTGTGGATAAATTAAAGAATTATAAGCATTTCGCTGTTAAGGTTCGAGTTATCAGTCAATGTACTCTTATCTTTAAGCTTACGATAGACAATTTTTCTTCAAAGCATAACAATACATAATTTTATGAAAACACGGAGATTAAATCTGAGTCTATACTTACTTGAATCGGCGGAACAGAACATTCCATTTTCCGGTAGGCATAATTGCGTAAGGCTCTATCTATACAGGCGAAGGATGAATATACAGATAATGGTTACCAAAGCGGTAGCTCCTTGCATAGTCAGATACGACCTTTATCTACATGCGAATGCGAATAGAAGCAAATTAAATTCAGCCGAATAGAATTGAGATGTATATGCGGAGTGAGATGAAATAAGCTAACTGACTTCCGTGGTCACTAATCAAAATTGAAAATCTCTGCACTGTATTGCAGAATGAATAGTTCTATGGTGAACAAATTATAGGTGTACCTACACATAATTTGTTCACCATAGAACTGTTAGACTCTACACCAAAGATTGGCACCAGATAGCACAGAATAGGTATCAGTGGAGGGAGGTGTTTGCCCTGTAGTGGGAAGAAACAGGCTAATAAATACAATATAACTGTTAGCGATCTACACGTTATCTTTAATATTATATAGCTTAATGTTTTAAGTATCTAACAAAAAATATACCAATTACTACCACCCAATCATGTGCGGCTATGATAACGGTGTAATGTAGCAAATATGTTATCATCGTGGATAATGTTCCAGTCATGCATTAGCTACACAAGTGCCCACCTTGGAAGCAGCAATGGGATCTGAGCGGTTCAGTACCGTATGGAACATTAGCTAAATCATAATGTAATAGTAGTAATTACTAAATTAGACGTTCGATATCCGAAATAGGCAATTACTAAAATGATTTCATTCCATTGTTACATTGTATAGGTACAAAATATATTAAATAGTTTTATAGTAGTGACGTGTCGTTCCGTATATTATTGAATAGTATGTCCCAGGTACTGCAGCGTTCCGTACAGCATGAATATATGTTACTAAAGCTGTATAAATCATCTATAGTAGATGTTAATTCCTTACTTTTTATTAAGTTGAAAATGTACAAGATAATAATTTTTCAAACAAATAAAACCAACTGCAGATAATAATAGAATCGTTGTTGCTTAAACATCTATACGCCTATTTGACTATTTCCCTCGATTTATCATGGATTCCATCATCGGAACTGGGTGCAGAATCAAGCAAACATTATAAAGTGACACAAGAGAACTAACCGCAAAGTAAAATTTAGGGCATGAAACTATACCTTGAGGGACCTATTATTTACTTCCGGATCTCAAAATCGAGTTTTGGCAAATATGAGGAATGTTTTAAAAAAATGGGACCACCTCTGAAACAGTCATGCATGACCTACCATATGAAAATGTATCAATAAAATCTATTCATAATTGGCGAATTAATCGCGTAATAAACACAAAAAAAAATCATACAGTCGATTTGAGAACCTCCCTCTTTTTGAAGTCGATTAAGAAGACCAAATAAATGTTTATCTGACTACAACAAAAGTAAGTATTATTAACTTGTATTTTCCATTATATCGAAATGGTGTTTTTAGTTTATTAGGTGCTCGTCTCAGTTCTAGCATAGATAATATTATACTATAACTACCTATTCTAAACTCATAAAAGCAATTAATAGGTTGACCGCTGCGCTGGTAGAGTTGCAGTGACCTTCGCGGTTTCAACAGACCATTGTGTTCGTAACGGATTCCATTGGACCCATATCGGAAACCAAGTGGAATATCAGGCTTTTTTATTTTATTGAATTTTACCGGAGAACTAATGTTTTAACTAATTGACGTGATTTGTTCAGGTATAATGTACCTTTAAGCCTAGCCTTATAATAAATTGATATATCTTGAAATTTACTTGAACTTTGTAATAGGGGTTAGGTTTTCATGAAATTTGCCCAACTTACTTAAAACGTAGGTTATGTCGGCATGTATAAGCCGACTAAGCTGAGAGGATGGATTAGACGCTGCAGTCATTTCCCGTATAAATACCACTTGCTAGCGCTGCATAAATCATCTATAACAGATTTGAAAAGGCTTAGGTCACTTAGGCTTAGATAACTAACAATATCCCAGGCAATACCTACAGCCTAACGTACAGCATGGTAAAACAGACGGGAATTAAAACTGTGCCGTCACAAATCATCTCTAAATATTAAAGTCCTATAGAGGTGTAAAAATCAATTATTAACCAGCCTGCATACTGCTGAAGTACGTAAACTGGAAACAAAAGGCGTTTACCATACAAAGTGAAGAAATATATTGTGAATCGAACCAGCGTCGGTCAGTCGTACGATGACCTCGGCTAGAAGGCACTATCCACTTTGTCAATAGCCCACGACTTATTTTACGACCACTTTGTAAGTACAACCACTTGTCTTCTGTATTTATTTCAGTGCCCTAGCGTCGGCGCGTCCTTTTGTTACCACTGGATTGGTTTATGACTCTTTCGAATAGCCTACATACAATCCTATTATACTAGAAGCATCCTGCCTCCCTAGTATGTATCATGAGCAGCATAGTGTAAAAACTCTATAACTTGTAAAAAATATCGAATTAAAAGACAGATTTACTAACTACGGAGAGAAAAAGATTCATATGATTATCATAATACTTGAGCTTTCATTCCAGACAATTTTCACAGCACTATAGATGGTGCTTTGAAATATCCACAAGCTTGTGTTATTAATGAAAAAAAAACTTTCATTGCTGTATCTTATTTTACAAACATAGGATTTGGGAGCCTCCATTTAAGCAAAACATATGCTTGTCCAAATACAAGCAGTACTCTTTCCAGACATAAACAGTATGAGTGATTGATATATTACTTAAATACATTGATTTTTCTAACATAGCATTCATCTAAAACACCCAGACCGAAACAAATATCATCAAAAGCAAGCATTTGTCCCCCGGGGAAATGGAAGCCTCAATAGGTATTGTCGAGAACAAATTAGACGACCTGCTTGAGAGGCTTGCTATGCGATTTGCTCGCGACCTTACCTACAATATTCCTTGCAAAACATTGGCACCATAAATGACTCAGAGCACTAGGCTGACAGCTTTGGCTCCGAGAAAATGACGCATAGCTTGTAGCTCATTGATAAGTCTCCGCAAGTAGGTTGTATTTCCAGTAAATTGGTTTTCCGCGTATAAGCCAAAGTTCCGAAAGACCTTGCAAAATAGACTGCTCAAATATCCTAAATAGCTTGTACATTTTTACATGCAGACCAACACTTATACTGAGGTCTACAATTTTCTTTACGTTTCAATGATTACCTTTTTGTTGTATAAATTAACCACAGAATAAATTATAGGTACGTACAAAAATAAAACAAAACAAATTATCTAATAACCGATATTAATAAATGAGAATAAATAATACACAAAAAACTTACAAATTACGCTAAAATTAATAGCTTAAATATTATGGGAATAATTTAGTGAAGGCGCTCAGTAAAATAATAATAAAAATATTGGTGAACTTACATTAATTACCTCACTTACTACAATTCTTATTTATCTCAATAAATAAACACAATGATAAGTTATTCAGATTGCTATTTAGCTGGAATTAGCTAGAACAATCCAAAAATTCCAGAAAACAAAGAAGTATTTGAAGTAGTCAGAACCATCGATGGCTAGCAGATTGGTGCAGATAATGCTAGGAAGCTATCAGTCGGGTCGAGTGGGTCGTGAGCCCTCGAGCCTCGACCCTGCATTATGTGCCCTGGGCCACTCCGCAGATTATACATAATGTTCCCTTCTGCTAAATGAAACAAATGCATGCCTTCAAGTGGGGTTTCTACAATTTATTTTAAAGGAAATGTTTAGGTTAGGGGAAATGTTAGGAACTACGAGTATGTTATTTGTAGTTTTTTGTCTGTTGTGTTTGACTGTATTTAATTAATAATTATTATTTAATCTCTGTTAAAAACCGATGTGAATTCTTCTATTTGTCCCTAATCTAAAGGGGTATGATTTTATCAGTAACCAAATAAATATGATGTGTTCCTAAAATAGTAGATCTGTCACATATGTACATTGAATCACCAAGTAGTATTTAGTTCTGGCATTTCGTACGGCACGCTCGCTGTGCTCGCTCGGCTCGTGCGTTGTTGTTGTAACGCAACTAGAACCTAAACTAGTTTTATTTATGAGGGATTTGATATTACTATTTTAGGAACAAATATTATAAATTGGGTATTGCAGATCCATTTTTAA
This sequence comes from Pasiphila rectangulata, assembly GCA_963082625.1. Lineage (NCBI taxonomy): Eukaryota > Metazoa > Arthropoda > Insecta > Lepidoptera > Geometridae > Pasiphila > Pasiphila rectangulata. Next base: position 13,623,160 of record OY720240.1, read on the forward strand.
GGTTGTCAAAGATAGTTTAAATAATATTTTTTTAAGAATACCTGCATACCTATCCTTTACAAGTTCGGTAGATAAACAAACTCTCTTTCAAGTTCTTAACTCCATGAGTTATATCCAGCTATTAAACTTGTACACGAAGTGCTCGTTTTCAGTGAAGTTTCAAGACTTCGACTACGACCGATGTAACGACCAATTCGTGCGAGTCCATACATATAATAAAACCGGTTAAATGCGTTGGACTCGCACCGAGGGTTCCGTGCCATCATAAACTAGGTAGATAGATTAACTCTTTATAAGGTACACCAAAGAAAGTAGAGAACATAAAGAGAAAATTAATAATCTATACTTCCATACCAATATTATAAAGAGGTAAAGTTTGTGAGTTTGTGACGTAACTCTGGGCCTACTGAATCGATTTTGAAAATTCTTTTACTAATAGAAAGCCACAGTATTTATGAGTGTCAAATTAACCCGAATATATATATTAATGGCTATAAATTAACCCGAAAAATGAAAAGACTTTTTTGTAGTAGTTGGATTTGCAAAGTCGGAGAAAAAACGGTTGAACGAAAACATTTCATACGAACGCTGCCTTAACGATGAGGGGTATATGTTTGAGTTCTAGAGTAAAGTTTAGAACCTACAAAAATGTCAGCGACAGCCTATGTCTAAAATTTATATTGAAGTTACAAAAAGTAGTTGTTAATATTTTCATATTTAATAATTAATTAATTTAAATCGCTACGTGATGTTTTGTTGGCTATATTATCGACAATTATGAATTAAAAATTATCAAAATAAGTAAATTTATTGCCTCAAGTGTAGTGTAACAAAAGACTTTTCCCTTTTACTGCATATAATTTGGACAAAAGTTGTCTGTTTAACCATTTAATGGTTAAAGAGATAATACGACCTAGGTATGGAACCGCGACCGTGTCGTAATCTATTGACTGATATTTCTATTAGACGGCTTTTTCTTAAACAATACGTCAATCTTTTAGTTAAGGCTACAGTATCCTGTCAATAATTCTCTCTGGTGGGTACTTGAGAAAGCAGTGTTTTAACCATGGGCAGTATAAGTTGACTTACATATATCTCGGGTTAGAACTCCTGAAAGACAATCATCACAAGTGAAAATGTTTACCGCCCAACGAAGTGGGCACGAGTCAGCTAGTAATATACAGTATTTATTAGTTATCTAATTCCATTTCAAATTGCAAGGCAGATGATATATACAGCGTCAGCAACTCGTATTAGCTCAGTTAGCTGTTAGTCAGACGAAACGATTTGCTGCACGTCCAGTATCGAAACCACGACCTTCGGATCGGACCTTCGGAGTCGGGAGTAGGTACGGTACTTACCACTCGGGCTACACACACGGATTTTTCTTATATCATCAGTAGCTCTCGAGATAACCATCTGTTACAGACAGACAAAAACACCTTAGGGTCCTATTTACCAATATAGCCCGGAACCCTAAAAAGCCAACATCTAAAATCCATTTGCTGTACAAGAGCCAGCCCTACGTGATCTGTCTGCTACACAAAGGCAGTGATTTGCTCTCTCAGATCTATACATTGTCCCTTCTCAGTAGGTACTTGTATCATAACGGTTTGTTTGTATGTAAGAAATGTGAGGCAGGCGCGGCTTTTCTCAGACAGATTTTATCTTTCATAGCATATTATTTCAATTGCATAACGTTTTGTATACCAGGTAGTTAGATAAAGTAAAAATGTACGGCTTAAGGCGTATTGAAATGTTCTCTGAATATAGGTAGCCGATTTGCTGAGAGGGTGACATAAGTGCAGGGCAAGTCTAATCCATCTAACAATGTCCTAGGTACTGCAGCGGCCCGTGCAGTATGAATACTATATGCAAACGCTGTATAAATCATGTATTAAAAGATGCGAAAGGCTAATTCAGTACAAGACCTTTTGTAGATATAAGCAGTGATTTTGTGCCTCATTCGATTAACGAGATCGTGAAAACCTTTCTGATGATACTTGCTTGAATTAAATCGTGAACTATAATTACGACCGTACTATTCCTTACTTACTTACGTCTCATAAGAAAGAAAGAACATGTATATTGATCTTATCTATATTATAATCCCGACTAAGCTGTTAGGACGGATTAGGATGCAGGCCAATAAAGAGAATCCATCTAACAATATCCCAGGGGCTGCAACGTCCTGTATAGTAAACCAGTTGCTGACGCTGCATAAATCATCTATAAGATAAAGATAAGATAAGAGAAAAATAAGTTTATTTCGTGAACATATTACATGTAGGTACATACATTGTAAGCGTGAAAACAACCAAAATGTTAAAATTAATGGCACGAAAATGGCCACCACTCAGCGTAAGATAATAGATGTTTAGGCGTTTACTGCGCCTTAACCTGTTAGCTATGCACCTTAACACATTAGTATTAGTTTCAACAAACTACTCATTGCAAGTAGAGTTAACCCGACACCTACAAATCAGCACAATCTACATCTCATACATAAGTAAGCCTTGTAGGCTGTCCGCGACAGTCGCCGTAGAAGGAAAAACAATTGACAACACAGGAAGTCCTTGTATACCATTCCTTTTTTGTAAACCATACAAATTGCAAGTGCAAGTGACGATGTTGCTTTAATTAATTGTGATATAAAAAGGTAATAGATGCTTACTTTCCAATTCAGGAACGTCGTAGCGTTCATATATTGGTGATGCTCTAGTGGTCTCAGATACGGTACCGTGGATAGGTTGTTATAGATTGCTTACCTTCTCTACCTATTGCTTGCTTGCTTGTGTCAGAACGGAGGAGGAATATTATTTCTACGGAATATGTTAGTTTATCTCTTTGAACAACACCTAGGCAATACAAAATATGGTGCTTGCAATGATCAAGGCTTTCGGTTCAAAAATACTTTTGTAAGTACCTTTATACGTCCTGCTTTTAGGCCTTATAAAGTATAAATATCTCCGGTCTTATAAAATTTTCAAGATTTGTAGTCTAGAACTCATAACAATTACTCGCAGGACGTATAAAGGCTCACTAAAATTACAGCAGAAGATTGTTTTAATTTTTTTTACGTTTTCTCAAATGCTTGTGTTGTTACAGACGGAGGGCAGCAACGAATTCTCGCCTGTGGTGACAGCAACATGCAAAACCGGGATTATGTCAATCAAAATCAACTTCGATCAGCCCTTCAATGGACTGGTACACGCCAGGGAGTTCCGGTAAGAATCTACTAAAGAATTTGATTAACAAATAAGATTCAAATGAGGTTTGCTCTGAGTCCATAATCGCCCTCGAAATAAATCGTAATCGAAATGTTTTAAAAGGGAAACTCTGTCTTATTTTGAGAGGTTTTAGTAAGAAGCTCTAAGCATCTCTTAACTTATATAGTTCAGAGGGCAGTGTACGCGCGTTTACAATAAAATTCCTATAGAAATGCAGCAATTTTCTATCAATAAGTTTAAAAAAATCATAAAATGTAATCTTCACAATAAAGCTTACATAAATATCTGATTATGATAGAAGGTAAAAACGCTTGGAGTTAAATTTGCTCCAATTCCGAAACAACTAAAAAAACTAACTATTAAAAAGAACTGTGTTATCTAATCGCTTCTTATCACAGTGCTTAAAACAGGGAAGCGAACTGTTTCATTCATGTGCCTTATCCAAACTATGGAAATAAATGAATGAATTTCTAAATGTCTGAAGTCCAAAGATTCCCGTGACTCCGATTTGAAAATCATGATTATCGGTTTAGCACCATAAATATCTGCGAGTACCTATACCATTTATGATTTGTATTTAAAATAATATTATGTTTTCATTGCTTACAGGACTCCAGCCTGCATGGCGCAGGGTAACGGTACGGAGGCTCTCACATACGACATCAACCTGGTGGCACCCCATGGCTCGCCGGACTACTGCGGCGTTTTCTGGAATAATGTTAGTAAATAATCAGTAGGTCTATCATGAGTTTTCACAATGTATACTCGCTAGCTACTGTAGTAAAAAAATGAAAACTCTTACAGCGCCTCTAACGGATTCTTTGGTACTAAAATACGCAGTAAACTATTACTACAGCGACTGTAGTTTGGGCTTCATTTGCTTAGAATTTGGTAGCATGAGTTACAATACATATTTGACAGATGTCATAGTAACGTACTATTACATGCTATTACTACCTACTGTAGTAACGGCAGGCGATCTAGCAGTGACAACTCATGGTAGACTCTGTGTCCTGTGTCATCATTTCAGCCATAAAACGTCCACTGATGAACACAGGCCTCCCTCATGGATCATGTGTCCTGTGTGGCACAGAGTAATTGAATAGGCCTTGTGGTTTTCATGGTAAAACATATAGCTAGGCTGAAGAAATAGTAATACGGAAACAAAAAAAGCGCTTCACGACGATTTGAACGGTCGCTGGATGCTTCAAGCTAAAATTAGGGGAGGTCTAGAAGTGGTCTGGTGGGGACACTAACGGGCCACAGCACCCTTAACAAACACCTCTTCAACATCGGAGCCACAGACAGCTCCCTCTGCAGAGGATGTCTGAAGGAGGTCGAATCAGCTACCCACGTAGTCCTGGAATGCAAGGGAGTAACAGCACAACGACAACAAATCCTCAAACAACCGAGGTCACTCCGTGAAGCCTGTGAAGACCCCAGGAAGATTCTGCGCTTCTGGTCGGAGTTGGGCTGGCTATGCTAGCCAGACACCTCACGCATAATGGAACAACCTGGAGTCTAAATGCGGAAAAGGGAGTCACACACATTATACATACATGCAGTGGTCTGATATCCACCGATGATGATCATGTTAAGGCTAACACGGAATAGCTTGAACACGGAATAGCATGGAAGATTGATATGAGCAGAGCGGAAGGACCAAAGAAAAGATATTGAATATAAAAAATACAATAGATATAACTATCTACTACTTCTTACATTCTTGAGCATAAATGTATTGCTTTTTTTAGTAACATAGTTGTCTAACCAGTTACCTTACAAGGAAAAATATTTATTTACCTTAAGTACAACTTGATCTTTATAGACCACTAGCTTGTGCCCGCCGCTTCGCATGCGTTGTACCCAGACAAAAAGTAGTCTGTGTGTTATTCCTGGTCCACATCTATACGTGTGCAAAATTTCAGCTCAATCCGTTTAGTAGTCTTTGCGTGAAGAGGTAACAAACCTCCAAACAAACTTTCGTCTTTATAATATTAGTCGCATTGACAATAAAGTTGGGAAAACTATATTCTTACAATAATGTTTACCTGTCCTAAACATTAAATAGTACCTGCCCGACTGGTAGTAGTGGTACCTAGTTGCCGGTGGGTGCCGGCAGTAGAATTTTGCTTCTCCAGTATCAGTATTAGATGTGAATGAGGACGGATATGCTGAATAGAGATTTTATTTTATGATATAGACAAAAAAGTATTATATGAGAGTTGATATGAGCAGGAAGGACAGATAGAAGATCTAGAAAAAGACGTTGTGCCTGCCGATTCCGCGTAATGTGGGATAAGATGAAAGATCTATCTAAATAAGATCTTAAAACTAGTATTACCAATTGGTGAAAAACACCAATTCTCCTTATATTACCTGATAGAAAAATGAAATGTACAAAAATCCTGTATTTAGTGCAACTGCAAGGGTCTTTTAGAATAGTAAATTTACACAATAAAACAAAACAAATTAATAGATTTTTTTTAGAGTTACCAACGGAAGGACTTAAATCAGTCGTAAAAGTCATCATTTAACAATTTTATTTTTGTCTTTATTACCTTTCGGCCTTACTAAGTATAGAAGTGTGATAAAGACATGATACATTTATCTTGTTCTATACTCCTTCAGCATGTTCAGTTTAAACTCCAATTAATGTTCTTGTATTGTTCTATGCTCCTTCAGCATGTTCAGTTTAAACTACAATTAATGTTCTTGTATTGTTCTATGCTCCTTCAGCATGTTCAGTTCAAACTCAAACTAATAAAAATGATCGTTAATCGTGGTGATCAATATACTGACAATGAAAATTTCTTGTAATCTAAACTAGAACATTTTGTTCCAGCGCACCGATGAGAGGTCTCTGCCTCTCGCAGTGCGAGTGCACCCGACCCTGGAACTGGCAGAGGACAAGTTCTACGTCATCACATGTGGAAAAGCTAGTTTCAGGAACGCAAGGTAACACTCTAACTAACCACTTTTCTTTTATAAATATTTAAGAAATAGAAGTGAAAGAGTGATGGTTCATTCGCTTCTCTCCCCCACTTGGAAAAAAAGTATATATTTTATTCAATTAAAATAAGTTTTTTGTGTTCTTCTTCTTGAAATAAGTGACATTTCTATGTGGCCTTTGGGTATGCGTATGACAACATTTTTAGACGTTGACTTTGAGCTTTCGTGTGTTTGACTCCCGGCTAGAAAATCGGGTAAGCTGTCAGAATAGGAACGCAGCAACAAAGTACGTTAAACGTCTTAAACATAATGCACCGTAGTGTAGTAGAAAAATGATGTCCGAATTTATCTGCTGCGCGCGATTACAGAGCCAGTCATAAATGCTGTACCAAGATATGGCTAGTTTAGAAGATAGACTAAATAATGGCAATAATATAACGAAGCTCTACTTACAAGGTTATATATGATCTTGTCATAACATTATTTCGTTAGTTATGGCTTTTGCAAACAAGATGCCGCCACTGCAATACACGCTTCACGATAATTAGTGTTTTGAAATGTTTGTAACAGTGTTGGTCAAGGTCTAAGAAGTCGTGGACGTCATAAAGTGCAGTAAATAGACAGGACAGAGAACTCTGCCTGCCTTATAAGCCCGGCCCACAGCTGGGTTATAAACCCAGCAGTGGGCCGGGCTGACATCATCATTTCAGCCATAAAACGTCCACTGATGACAACAGGCCTCGGGCTGACATGATGATGAATAATACAGTTAAAGTTTTCATCAAAATTTATACCGAAAATCCTTTGAGGCGTTTTTGCTTTTTCTCATAATTCCAGGTTTGATGTAGATATAATTCTACTGTAAAAATAGGGAACATGTACATTTGAAGTAAATAAATAATTTGAAGTAAATAGGTACTTAAAAACTCACCTTTTTTGTATTGGAAATTAAATTAAAATTTGAATGTAGACAGTTATGGTAAATTTATAGTGTCGTAGACATCTATGACATGTAAGTACCTACATGATAACACAGTGCAAACCTGTGATACTCTCGAATAAAGGTAGGTACACAGGTACTCCACTGAAATAATGCCTAGCAACTTTGGTCACACCTTGGTAAACACAAACCGCCTGCTTTATTATGAAACGATTTAACTCCAACCTTGACTGACGAAAACTATCTTCAGTACTAACAATACATTTTAGTTACGCGGAATATCTTCCGCGTAAACTAAAATGTATTGTATTATGTATTAAATGTCACATTCGTACTCTTGACAAATATTATCTGAGATTATATTCATTAACTCGTCTCTGAAACTACTTCAAACCGTTACGGGACTAAAGTTTTGCATATTTGTCGTGACCGACCCACGATAAAATTTGACGAAATAGGGTTAAACAAGGAGTGAAACGTTCTTTGATAATAACTGCGAATTACATTATTTACTATAAATTTAAAAGTGTTACAGGGTCTTAAGAATTTCATCTTGCAATAAAAGGTTAAAGTTATAAAATTGTGTGTACTAAAACTATTAAAACAACTATTGCTAGACTTCAAAATCAGTCGAGTGGAAAGGAGCTGATTGTGGGTCGTAAACGCTTGCTTTAATATTAGGTCGTTACATATGAAATTGGCGTTTTGTATGAGAGGAACATAAAGTTGATTTTTTTTTTGTATAAAATATTTAATTAATCAAAGTATGTACCATTGCTATCTATGCACTTTTGCCATCTCATAGGTAGTTAATTGATCCCTTTACTAAAAAAACCATTCGGACGGGAATCAATAAAATCTTTGAAGGTGGTTTAGACTGCTCCATCGGAGTTCAATTTTTTTCGTTGCAAGAAGTAATCTAAATTTCGAAAAGTGTTGTGTTTTCTTTTGCGTCACCGCCGCCATACACATCATTAATCCTTCGAGCCGTTTCTGCAGCAGTGGTGCCACGGTAGAACTCCTTCTCGTAAATAACACGATAGTTCAAGTTTTTCATTTTGTAAACTGAGTGACACAAAGGAAAAATACAAAATAGGAAAACCAAATGAATTATGGTTTTCGAAACACAAATTCATGAGTAAAAAGCTGTAAAAAATTGAATTTGGAATTCCTAACCAAAGAGTAGTTATTTGAGATCAAAGTGGCCAGTACGACAAAACACCTATTTCATACATACATATATACCCTAATAAGACCTAATAATACGATTCTTTACGATAACCGTAGCGAAAAATGCAATGGCTGACCCCAGGTCAAACGCCGCAACAGTGTACTAAAGCAAAGCTTACCAATAAAAAGGTAATGGTAACTGTTTGGTAGTCTCAGCATGGTGTTATTCACTATAGCTTTCTCTGATCTGGTCAAGCAATAACGGCAGATTTCTACTGTGCCCAACTCCGAACAATGATAGCAAAACTAGCAGTGAAGCAGCCCCGACTCATGAATCGATCTTCACCATTATTGCTCCATGATAACGCGAGACTTCATACAGCACGAGAAACCGTTTCAACTCTACAGGAAATGCAATTAGAAACCATTCGTCACCCTCCGTATTCGCCAGACCTTTCGTGATTTGAACAATTTTCTACGTAATAAAAAGTTTTCTTCTCAGGAGGCAGTACAAAATGCTTTTACACAGTTTGTCGAATCTAGATCACCAGAGTTCTATCGCAAAGGCATAAATGACCTTCCTATTAGATGGCAGCAATGTATAGATAATAATGGTACTCGTAATTATTTTGATTAAATAAATTAGTTAAATTAAAAAAAAAAAAAGAATTTCAATTTTTAGTACAAATCAACAATTTCATACTTCACCCCTAATATATGGGGTTCAAATAGGGAGTATTCCAGTAGGGGGGGGGGGGGGGGGCAGAAGTGGTTTTTCTCTTTTAAAAAGATACATTTTGGGTAATCATAATTTATAGCTGCCTAGTTGACTAGTATTATACTCATTTATTTTGTTTTTTTTTAACCTATTTCGTCCCACTGCTGCGCAAAGGTCCCCCCCGAATGCGCAATCTCGTAAAAGATCATACAATTCCTAGTTTTTTCAAGAATTCCTAATTTATACCCGCAGTTGTGTTTTTTGTTTAAACTAATAATGTTTGCTTGTTTTTATATTTGAGCATTAGAAAATTAATGTATTTCGAACACATTGTCTATTTCAGAAACGAAACATCACTGGTATCCCTACGGATGCTTAACGACCAAGGGCGCAAAGTGCTGAATGCAGCATTTGGGTTGCCCTACACGCTAAAAGCTGAAATGAGCAAGCCCGATGGAACACACGGAATAAGGATGAAAAATTGTTTCGCTTTCAATATGCGTAACAACACTGTGGAACTTTTGGATAAAAGAGGGTATGTTTTTGTCCGTACCGTTATTTTCTTATTTCCTTTATTCAGTGATAAACACGATTAACTCTGTATTATGGCTGTGTGATATATTTTGCAATATGTGTGTTTGTCTGTTGATATAGGTATTTAAGTGATAAATTTATATGTGTTTTTTTATGCAACTTTTGTAAATGCTTGTTACAGCCAGCAATGTCAGGTAAATGGTAAAGGAAGTCACAAAATATAACATCATGCTTGAAACAAAATATTGATGAGTTATAAATTCTTTGTAAGAATTATTTGCTACTTTTAGGTAAAACCTTTACGTGGGGTACCGGCAGCAGGATGTTGCCCCTCATCTTTTTCCCGTGGATGCTGTAACACCCTGCCAAGGGATACCGCTGGAAGATGAGCAGCAGCGTCTTTCCTTGTATGAACATCCCGTACTGCGCTCGCCAACCCGCCTGCCAAGCGTGACGAGTATGGCAACAACCCCTCATGGACCTCCAAGAACTTAAAGTATCTTGCACTTTCAAGATCTTGGAAGTCCATGACGGAGACCTTTGGTCAGCAGTGGACGTCCTACGATGATGTGATAAAACCTTAAATTTCCCCGATCACGGCTTTAAACTTATATAGGTCCTGTTTTGGCTATCGCATTAATAAAAACCCTATTAAGAGTTCTTATAACGCAAAATAAAATTTGGAGCTGAAGAAACCTTAAAGAAACTCATATGCTTCATATGTTGAATTTTTAGCAAGAAGGTCTCGTTTTTTCGTTTTTTCTTCTCGTCTCGGAAGATTTATCTTGTCTAAGTCTCGGAAATCGTTTAAGTAAATGTATTAAAAACTGTATGGTGTAACAATATTGACAAGGAAACACAAATGGACCTTTTTACGACGGACCGCGAATTAAATCTTCTTAGCAAATCCAGCTATGTTTATAGCTGGAGTGTTATATTCTCTTTGTATTCAATTACATTAAGTTACATTGCAGATGTCCAGTGAAACAGCAGTCGGTGGTGGTCCGGTCCGGAACTGGCTCTGCGGAGTTGGCGATAGGGTCTCTCTTCCGCTTCCCCGACTCGTCGCAGGTCAACTTCCAGTGTGATATTGCTATTTGCAGGAGTAAGTTTATTCTTAGTTGTTTTCGAACTAATTGATCAATAAAATCAACCTTGGTAAAACCTCAGTTTATTAACAATATTGACACTTTCATAATTTTTTATTGACACTTTATTAAGACTGAATTTTGTTCGAGGTTCGTTTCAAGTACGATGTTTTAGGGGTTTTTAGGGGTCCAAACTGGGATTTTTTAGGTCCGTCCGTCTGTCTGTCAAGATAAGAAACGACTGAAGGTATCCACTTAAAATTATATCAAACTATAAGGAATTTGAAGATACTGTAAGGAAATTGGAATAGGAAATCATCGGCCTGCATGCTGTTAAAAAAAAAATACGGACGATTTGTGAACCTCCTCTTTTTTTCAAGTCGGCTAAAAATACCGCGAAAGTAAACATTTGGAATACGTTCCTAGAAATTCTACAAGATTTAAGTGGTACAGGATGGAAACCCTTCGAAACATAGTCGTCTAACATTTAGTAAGAAACAATAGCTATGCACCAAATGATGACCATAAATGCACCCGCAGTAAACATTCACTTGATTTCCAGCAAGCACGTGCCTGGATATAGACTGTTCGGAAGACGGCAAGGCTGAAATGGGCGATGAAGAAGCCGTGGTCACCGCATCCACCGGCATCTTTGTCCTTGACCCTAACGACGTCACTGGTAAGTTTCAAAAACATATTCGTATATAGCGGTCACGGTCAACGCTTTTTTTTACTTTTAATAAACTTTTGTTGGCCGCAATCTCACCTGATAGTAAGCGAAGCTGTAACCAACGTGTAAATGAGGGTGCAGGGTTGATGGAAGAAAAGAAAATACTTTGATATATAAAATGTAAAGAGACGTTTATTCACAAGAACAATTCAGCGCACACTGGTTAAGGATTCAAAAAGTCCAGCAAATATTTTTCTTGCCCTCCCGCGCGCCTACGCCAAATCGCGCCCTCAAGCCAAATTACGACCAATCACGAGGCACAAACGTTGCGCGTTACCTTTTAAGGACATTTGCTGGACTATCACAAAAATAGGTACGGTTAGTTGTGCTTCCTTGGTAACACAACTAACATCGTCATGAAGTAAATTATTTTTAGGGGAATTTGAAAAGAATGAAAAAGATATGAAAAATAAGTAAAGGAAAATGGCAGGAAGAATATTTTTAACAAATTGTCGATAAATACATTGGTTGTTTGTATGTTCCAGTGGCCGCCCTATCCTGCATGGAAGGCAACATCCGTCCGCTGTGGCTGCTGTACCTCGCCATCGCGCTAGGAGTCATGTTCCTGGTGATGCTGCTCATCAACTGCTTCCTCTGCACGGCCATGACCTGCTCCTGTGCTAGGACTGACGTGAGTACCTACGGAATCTGGTGATTATGGCTTATCGACCACCTGGTCGGCTTCCTGATCGGCTTGACACATGGAAGCAACATTAGGCGCCTAAATACGAGTAATCAACTTAGTCGTTGGTATCGGAATAATTTTTACAACATTCTCCTCACAATTGGAAGTGAACCATTCCTTCCAATTGTTTGTAATGCCTGATCTCACGTAATGTTGATCTGCTAGGCAATGTCTTTTGCAGAAGCGCATACAGCATAATAATATGCAGTCTGCTTTGTCGACAAATTGTGGTTTTGCTGTCCCATACTCGGACTTGATTAAGTTTTAAATAATCTAGATTTTAGAGGTAGATAGATGTGCAAGCCAACTATTCTTACTACTCTATCTAACTCATCGTTATGATTATGTTATTTACAGGTGATAGAAAAGGATCCATCAGTGGTAGAAGACTACGACCCGTATCGCAGCTGGCACGGCAGCCAATACGGGAGCAGGTACCCATCTTCTACCATACATTCAGCGAGGTAATGTTTCTATACAACCCAGTAGCAGGCATGCGATAGTGGATCTTGCATGAAACTGACGGATGGTACTTTTTCTCAACTGCTTTAGTGGTGTTTCTGGAAAAGGCCTCTCCAAAATACTTCAACTATCATCATTTTGAAAAACACGTTCGCCAATACGGGAGAAGGTACCCTTTTTCTACCATACATTGGACCTTGCATGAAACTGAACGGGTAGTAATTTTATATCAACCTCTTTCATGGTGTTATCCCCTAAAATATTCCAACCATCATTTATCACCACAAACTTCTACCATACATTCAGCGAAGTACCTAATGTTTCTATCCAACCAGTAGTAAGGATGCTATTGTGGACCTTGCATGAAACTAAGCTGGCAGTACTTAATATGAACCTATTTTTACCCTTTACTTTTACAAAAGAACAAATCACAATTAAATTAAAAATGCACTTAATTGAATTTGTTTCATTCAGATTACACGCGAGTCAGAAAGTTATGCGAAATTTTTTAATCTAAACCCAGCATTCATGCTAATGATGTAGTCTGCATGATTTAAACAAACCTAATTTTGCATGTTAACATATACATATAAAATATGGTAAATGTTATGTTATTGATCAGGGCAATCATTAAACTCTTCATAAAATCAATGCATATGAAGCTTATGGTTATTTTGTCAATATATATTTATTTTGGAACCAAGCATCTAATTATTTATAAAGTCTTGATCTTAGTTTCATTGGATTTGATATCTTGATTTTAATTGCATGCGATTTCATTCAAATGCCAAAACAATCTTCACATCTAACCGAGATTGCCTGAATTAAAAATACAAAACTTCAAATATCCTCATCATCCAAGTTGATACTATTCAAAATAGCATTAATTCTCAAACAGAGGTGGTGATCGAACCAAACGCGCGCTGGCATATCGAATCACTGCCCCCGACCGCAGTTGAATACAGTTTTGGTGACACTTTAGAAGTAGTTTCTCCTAAGAATGTTGAGTAACTACCCCATTTTCCCATAGGTCAGTGTCGGACAATAGCGACCACTACGCCATCGTGCAATCGAGGCCGGGCAGTCGCCACTCCGGCGTGCACCGCAGCAGACACTAAGCCGGTAACACTTACAATAATAATCCACCTTACCTTAAAATAAAACCGGCTTAACTCTAATAGATTCTGCTTAACTTATAACGAAAGCTGAAGATGCGTTAATAATCTGTCAATGGATACTTTCGCAAGATAGGCAGCAGCGTCTTTCCTTGTATCACCATTTCGCACTACGCTTGCCAAACTGCCTGCCAAGTGCGGCGAGTATGGCAACAACCCCCTCATGATGAGTACTTCAACAAGCATTGGTACGGGGGTACCAGAAAAGGGAACGAAGGCCTCAAAAGGTCACCAAAGGTCAAAAATGGCATATTTGGGTTTTTGGACGTTTTCGGTCATTTGAAAACTTTTATTTTTTATGACCTTTTGAGGTCACAATAACTCTGGTCCATGTGATCCTAGGGTCACCAAAATCAGTCACCTTCTCTCGACGGACTTGACGGTGCTAATAAAAAAAGTTTCATGTAAATCGGTCAACGCGTTCGGTTGTAATCGTCAATACACAGACAGACGGACAGACAGACGGACAGCGCTATGCATATTATCCATGAGGGAGGAATAATTTGCAGCAGTGGATGTCCTATACTATTTAAATATTGTTCAATTGACGCCAGTAGTTTGGGATAAGATTATAATCATAAATATACATTTTTGTTTCACATAAAACGCGTGCACATGCTAGGAACTTCTTACATGTGTAAGTTTAAAAATTATTTATTAGAAACATACTGGGTTCACTGATATATAATAAAAACTGCAATGAGAAACAGGCCTCCGTTAATGCAAAGTACAACTTAGAAAAAAGACCTAACTAGTCCCCTTTTTCTGTGGCTTCATCGATTTATAATGTTATTACAATAAACTCACTGTTATAAGTATTTATTAATTTGAAAAATGCAACATCTAAGCTAAAGTTCATAACTGGTGATGATGATAAATATTAAATAATTATCATATATTTTCTTTTAAAATCTTAATATTTTTTAACAACAAATTCATACCTTAATGCACATTTCATTCACAGGTAATATCCAAGCAGTCGACGTGAACTGTGATTAAATTATTATAGAAGAAAAAATAATCAGCGTGGAACGAATTTAAAAAATGCGAAAACGAAACGGTGCTTTTTAATAGTCCAATAGATTTTTACTCTTAACATGTTAACAATAAGTACCTATTCGTTACCTCTAAAGATTAAAACAATGTTTGAATTCTTTTGGAACATCACATTAGTGCCATTATATGTAAGTACCATGTTCGTATGGAACTCTAGCTACGGTATTTATGTTTACCTCTGTAATTGTATTTCAACTATTTGAAGGCAACGAATCCGGCCAGAATATAAAATTAAAAAAAGAGTATCAAGTTAGGTCGATAAGCACATTATATTTCGTCATTCCTATAGCTCAAAATAAGCGTAGGTAAATAGTTTACTAAAATGCATAACCAGTTTTGGTAGTTTTTGATCGCAATTTTGTTGGCATGATAGAATAAATAACATATGTGCCTAAACTGCTTCAACAGTTGTAGTTTGTGTGAAAGTATTAAGTTTAATAAATGTAGGTATTCTAAAACAGTACACCACATCACCACTGTGAGTTAGTATTAATTTGATAGTTATAGTGTGTAGATATAGTACATTAAGTAGAACATGCAATTATAATGGAGGACAGTGATCTAAGTAGATGATATCAGAAAAAATATTATATACTTAATTTTAAGAGCTCAATATAATCTTAATGTAAGATTTCTTTGTAAATAAATTAATTACCAATAACATTATTGAGAAGTCGAATTTATGTGAAATTTTTGTTGTATGTGTGTGAGTAAATAAATTCCTAATACAATAAATACTACGAAATGTGTTTTATTTCAATACATAATAAACTGTTTTTTTCGTGACATTCTTGCTTGGCACAGTCAAATTTTTTACCGCGCACCTAGTGCTTGTTAACTTGCAAATAAATACTATCATTTCATACTCATAATAATACAATTTGTAGGTATATTATCATAGATACGAGAATAATAAATAAATGTTGCTGGACATTGCACAGCGCACCACCTAGCTCCCAGGTAAGCAGAGCTTGTGTTATAGTATATTATTGAAACATTATTTTGTAAATTAATTATCATACATAGAAAACTCCTAGACCCAAGACAAATACCGTGCTGCAGATGCAAACATCGTGTCTCCCGGCGGGGATCAAAATGTGATCAAACCCGCAATTTCCTGCGTCTCAGCCGGCTATTAAACCAACTGCGCCATGGAGGTCGACATTTAATCTTCAAATAGGTAAATAAGAAATACAGGAATAAAACAAATTCTAATTTTGCACACCAACTATATTTTACTTAAGTGTTTAACACTGTTTTACATTAAAAGAAATAGATGATATTTTTATATTTTAATAAGAATAAAATACAACGTGTTTGAATAGATAGTTGACATGATATAATTCAGGCTCTAAGTGGCAAGATACATTTATTGACAACTCTAACTATTAACAAATACATTATTATGTACAAAGAAAAATCTTCCTAGCTACAATTACATCTACATACATTTAAATAATCAAGTTGGTATAAGTTTCATGATTTTAATTGGACTAGAAAAAGTATTCTTTGCAATACTACAACATTTATTACTAAAACAATTTATAAGGAAGATATATATTTATTTACACATTGAATTGCGCTTCAACTTAGCGATTTCCATGGCACTATCAAATTGCATATCCTGTGATAAATGGCTTATCAGTTTGTTGTTCGTGTACAGATTTCCTATAAATATATTGAAGATACTCTTGCTGTAATTGCATTAAATTTTTATAATACTTTTTTGTAAACGTTGGTTCTTATATAAAAAAAATATCATTCAAAATTAAACTGCAAAATTTTTATTCATATTCTTGTTATTTACTCTACAGTTCTCGCATACGGCATAAACTTTGTAAGAAGGGAAACGTGGTTAGAATTTTAGAAAATATACTGAATTTATCCAGTCATTTATGCAGTTCCATCAACATTCACACCGATTGGATAGTATAACCATATTTTATATTTAAATTGATTCCTACTTAAAATTTTCTATGAGCCGTTTTTTTTCGCACTGACCTTTGGAACAGATATAAGTCAACAAGCCTACAATCAGGCCATGACGATTTTCCTAATTTAAATACCGGATATTGCCATACAGGTTATTTTGGACATAAGTTCAAAAGGAATGTGGTAATAATACTTTTGGTCTTAGCTACAAATTATTGTTTGGTATCTTCGTTTATCTTCAGCATGTGATTGACAACTTTTTCGTAAAGCGATCGTTTGTAGATGCGGGGCTGACTGCCGTGCCTGAGTGGGTCCAGATTGAAGGAGTTCTCATCGTCGAACCAGGTGGATGAGCGCTGAAATTGTCAAAACTTATTTTAGTATCTGATTCACAAAGTATATTTGCGCGTAAAGCAAGTTCAAGGTCGAAATCATACGTGACAGGTAAACTGCACTATAGCAGTTAAAATAAAACACGAGATATAAATAAAAATGTTGAATCTGTTCGCTTCAAATTTTTTTCAATGTAAAGAGAATCCATGTTTTGAAAATAAAAAGAATCATTACATGTGATGAAAAGTGGATCCTATACGATAATCGGAAGCACTCAATACAATGGCTGAACCCTGGCGAACCAAATCATGCCCCAAGCGAAAACTGACTCAAAAAAAGTTACTTGTGAGCGTTTGGTGGACCAGTGCCGGTGTCGTCCACTACAGCTTTATTAAATCTGGCCAGACGATTACGGCAGATGTCTATTGTCAGTAACTGCAAACCATGATGGAAAATCTAGCTGCTAAACAACCGAAACTGGTCAATCGCTCTAGGTCACTGCTGCTTCAGGACAACGCTAGACCACACACTGCTCAACAAACGGCTACCAAATTAGAGGAGCTTCATCAATTGAAAATTCTAAGACATCCACCGTACTCTCCGGACCTTGCACCAACAGATTACCATTTTTTTCGAAATTTGGATCACTTCTTGCAAGGGAAAAAATTCAACTACGATGGGGCAGTCCAAACCGCCTTCAAAGATTTTATTGATTCCCGTCCGAATGGTTTTTTAGTAAAGGGATCAATGAACTACCTATGAGATGGCATAAGTGCATAGATAGCAATGGTACAAAAATCAAAAAAAAATCGACTTTATTTTCCTCTCATACAAAACGCCAATTACATATGTAACGACCTAATTAAATCCACTAATCGCTATCAGGATAGTCGCGGATGGCACAAACTGAAGGAAGTCTATACCAGCAGTGGTTGAAGTCAGGCTGTAGTTGACAATGTAGAAGAAATCACTTGCAACTATTTAAAAAACATGTAAATATGATTTAAGAGGGGCCAATCCAACTTACTTTTCATACAACCGCTCGTACGTGGGTGTGGCGTCGTAATAGATCTTTCTATGAAACTTTTGATCTAATAGGTATCTTGTGCACTATATCTAAGTTTCTATCCAAACAAAAAATCAAAATTTGGAGAAACTAATTTATACTGAATTTGTTTCTCCAAAATTTGAAAAAGTTAGTTGAATTGGCCCCTCTTAAGATGATTCATAGGGAATGACGGAAAGTTCTAACAATACCGAAACATCACGACATGAAAGTCTGATAAAACGCGTTATATTACTTTATTGCAAATATCTAATAATAACTACTGGTCTGGAACAAACGTGATTGATTTGAATTTAAGTGGGTTTTATATGCTACAAGTTCGTCTATCAGACATATCTACCTACCTACTTTTTTAGGGTTCCGTATTACAACAATTACGTACGCTTACTTTTTGTCTGCCTGTCCGTTTGTATTTACAAAGTGACTATTAGCTCTAGAAAGCTGTAATTTTGCATAGACATAATATGATAATGCCGTGATAATAATTGCCGTGGGGTGCCGGCAGTAGAATGTTGCCCCTCCTCTCTTGCCCGTGGATGCAGTAAGAGCCTGCTAAGAGCTACCTCCGGAAGATGGGTAGCAGCGTCATTCCGTGTATCAACATCCCATACTGCGCTCGCCAACCCGCCTGCCAAGCGTGGTGAGTATGGCAACTGCCCCTTATGAACATCCATGAGGGAAGCCTGTGTTCAGTAGTGGACGTTTTACGGTTGAAATGATGAATATGATAATGATGACGCCGAGACAACGGTGCAAAAAATGCTAAAAAAATATTCATTTGGGCCAATACACGTAAGATGGTATAGTTTTTGTTTTATCAATTTTCCCATCGTGTTTGGTAACGTTGAATGGGTATTCTAAAACCATTTAGAGATTGCGAAGACAGATTTTCGGTTTAAGGTTCCGTATGAAAAACGTTAAATTTAACTTCGAGCGTCAAATCTAAACTGCTAGCTGACAACGCTGAAAAAAAATCTTAGTTCTGCTCAAATAAGTGATCCGGTTTACCAAAGATCCTGAAATACTTTTAATCGAAAACTCAATTAATACCTGTTAATTATGTTTTTGTAAATCTAAAAAATAGACACTAACTTCTAACAAAAAGCCTATTGGTAACTACGGAACCCTACACAGCCTCGCCAACACGCACTTGGTCGAATTTATTTTATAAAAATTGTATCGTAGGTAAGTTACTGCTTATTTTTGATAAAAAAGGTAATGCCTGGTAACAGTAACAAATCAAAATACACTAGCAAAGGTCAGTGTCTGGAATATGGCAACGAGTTTATCCACGATAAACTTCAATTATTTACTTGTGGTTTAAATTTAAAATAAAAACATGACCACAGGTAATTTCTTACAATTTTGACATTTTACTTTCAAGATTATATTTTCCGGTTTCGTTTCACAAAAGCACTAGAGGACCTTGAAAAAGTTGTGAACCTTATAAGTCAACGTACCGTTGACTTTTAAGGTAACTTTCGATAGTAGATGTGTAGGATGTCTTATAAATGTTCGGAATGTCAAATATTTTCACTGCACCTCTACAAAAACTATGAGCAATGATTTTTAATTCAGGATCCAATCGTAAAATATGTTCTAAAAAACTAAATTCAGGGGAGACATTCAAAATACATACTTATTATGGGCGTTTAACTCAAAATGGTTGCTGGGTAGATTAATTTTATGTTTGTGCCATGTGTTTGGATAAAGTTATTTATATTTTATTTTATTTTATTTTAAAATCTTAATATATTAAGATTATTAGGTATTCCTTCCAGCTTTTATCGTCTTATCAAGTAAAATCAAATCTTAACATTTCAGTATACTTGTTATAAGTTATACCTATTTGTCACATACTTAGGTACCATCTACAAAATTATTCTAAACTTATCAAAAAGCTCATCACTGAAACCATTCGCTTATCGTTTCTATCAGCCTATTGAACTGATAATATCGCCTACACAGGGCCTACTTGCGCAATTTCACCCTCTGACGTAAGTATTACCTAATCAAGTAGCACTGCTACTGACGTCGGTGCTACTGATGTAGATTCTTAGAAAAACACAAATAGAATTATTTTAAAAAAGAAACTGTAGGAAAAGTTTAGAAAAGTCAAGATATTTTCGTTATTATAAAAATGGGTTTGACGACTTTGGTCTAAAATGAAAAATGACAAGGTATAATAATGTCCACTTGTATAATAATGTCAATGTGTAAAAGAAGGGTTTGACGACATAGGTCTAAAATGAAAAATTACTAAGCATAATAATCACAAAATAAAAATGTCAACATGAAAGAAGACAAAGTATAAAAATGTCCAAATTAAAAAATTACATAGTAGAAAAATGTCCACATTAAAAAATTACCAAATAATGACAAGGTATAAAAATTTCAAGGATAAAGTTTGCTAAGTCAAAAAATTACTACATACTTAGAAATATCATATTTTTTAAAATCTGTCAAATGTGACAGAAAATGACAGTAAATTCCAAAACAATTTGGTAATTTTTGACATTTATTGTCATTTTCTGTCATCATCTTTGGAAGATATGAAGAGCCAAGAAAAGAGTAACCTTTTCAATGACAGCTGTCAAACTTCAAACGGCGATATCTCGAGATCCTCATCCTAGACTTTCCGTTGCAATCTCAAATGAAAGACCTCGATGATATCTACATTTTTGATGACAGCCGTCAAACTTCAAACTGCCATATCTCGAGAACTACTTATCCTAGAATTCATTTGAGCCCTAAACAAAAATTCTAGGATAACGAGTTCTCGAGATATCACCGTTTGAAGTCTGACAGCTGTCATCAATAAAGTAGATCTCATCGAGGTCCTTCATTTGAGCCAATAATGGAAAGTCTAGGATGAGTAGTTCTCGAGATATCGCCGTTTGAAGTTTGACAGCTGCCATCAAAAAGTAGATCTTATCTGGGCTTTTTTTATATTGACAAAATTATTGTAGGCATTTTTATAGCTCAACATTAGCATACATTATTTTACTCAGACATTTTTACACAAAGACCAAAAGATACTTTGTCACTTTTCTACTTCGACAAAATTGATTGTTGGCATTTTTACATATTGACATTTTTATACAAGTGGACATTATACCTTGTCATTTTACATGTTAGACCAAAGTCAGGGAAAAAAAATTCTAGGTACAGAAGAAAAGGCTAGCTATCGTCAAGGAACCAAGATTTTGTCACAACCTGTATTATTAATTTATGAGTAACACGTAGAGTATTTTGATTTATTATTAGGTAAGAAAGCCTACTGGCGTAACAGTTTCGAAATGTTATTTTATTAGCCTAGTTACGAAATAATTTCACCTACAAGTGTCACCAATAAATTATTTATCATCACTACATAGTATAAAACAAAGTCGCTTCCCGCTGTCTGTCTGTCCCTATATTTTCTTAAATCTTTAAAACTACGCAAAGGATTTTGATGCGGTTTTTTTTAATAGGTAGAGTAATTCAAGAGGAAGGTTTTTATGTATAATACATGCATATGTACTATACATAAATATGCACGTATAGTAGAGATACACTGATCAGTTTATAGGTTTCTAATGTGATGTCGTAAATGAACACATTTTTTGCGCTTTCATTGCAAACGCTGGCTGAACCTGACTGAGCCTGAGTATAAGTCTATATCTTAGGGATAATAACCATTTTTTATCCTTTACTTTTTACGAGAAATAATGGCTTATTTACGAAGCGATTTTAAGCAATACAGCATTAATCCTCATCCAATTGAGTACCTTTAATGAATTGTGCATTTAATATGGATCAATATGGCCTTTTACAGCATGTAATTTAATAGAAAATTTTCGAAGATATTACAGATTGTAAATGCAGGGATCATCGCGGTTGCGACGGTACCGGCCGGGGGGCCGGGCAAAACTCGGTCGATACTGTTCTCGATTTGGAAGAAGCTGTTCATTTTCCTACAGAATATTGTGCATTTAATATAGATCAATATGGCTTTTTACAGCATGTAATTTAATAGAATATTTTCGAAGATACTACAGATTTAAAATGCAGGGACATCGCGGTTGCGACGGTACCGGCCGGGGGGCCGGGCAAAACTCGGTCGATACTGTTCTCGATTTGGAAGAAGCTGTTCATTTTCCTACAGAATATTGTGCATTTAATATAGATCAATATGGCTTTTTACAGCATGTAATTTAATAGAATATTTTCGAAGATACTACAGATTTAAAATGCAGGGACATCGCGGTTTCGACGGTACCGGCCGGGGGGGCCGGTCAAAACTCGGTCGATACTATTCTCGATTTGGAAGAAGCTGTTCATTTTCCTACAGAATTTCTTAGTTCTTTGAAGTCGCCTAGACTCCCTTCTCATTAAATGGTGTTGTAAGTAGGTTGTCCTGTTATTTTATTATGAAACCTGAATCCACATATACCTTGCAATGGCACGCGTGTGCTGGTAAAATCACTAAAAACTTTAATAATAGAGTGCACAATAGAGTGCAAGATGTATTGATTCCCCGAATTCCTCTGATACCATTGATTGAAATGCCTACAATTTTCGGTAAAGATATATTTTGCAATGACCATTAATAAATCGCAGGGTCAAACTTTCAACGTTGCAGGCGTTGAGCGTTGAGTATTTTTCACATGGCCAATAATATGTCGCTCTTATTTAGTAGTAATCTGATATTGATAACAAGCTAACAACATAAGTTTATCGAAACACATACCTACTCCACAAAGGTTGAGAGTATTGCAAAATATGTAAAGGGAAATACCTACATTTAGACATGGGTTGAACGAACAGTTGAAATCACATCATTCAAAATGAAATTATTTTGTGGTGCGTGTTCAATCAAAGTTTCAAATTCTGATAATATCATCCTTTACTAAGGAGCTTTTTAAACGCGGAATGTAAAAAAATATCTGAAACAACGGCTTTTCTTAAAATATACAAACAGCTTCAAATTTTTAGAAAATACACACCTCAAGTTTAAAGTTGATGACGACTGCAGAAGTCTGGTGGTAGGGCACGGTGACGACACGGGACGACGGGAAGTAGCCTGGGAAACTAGCCGTCACCTCGTAGTTGCCAGGAGTTAGCAGACGGAAGAAGTCACCGAACGGACCTGTGATATGGACAACGAACGATGAAGGAACTGGACACGAAGAATATCAGTTTTATCATATTGTATGCGATCGGCAATGCTTGACTTTCATTGTATCTTAGATTGTTTAGGTCAAATCTTATAACCTCAGAGTAAAGTCTGAGGTTAGAACTATTTCCTGACATTCCAACTGAGTTGACATTTTGTATTGTAATGTCTTTAGTTCAGTACATTAATGCAAAAATACTTTATTGTTACACTCCAGCCACATTCGATGTAGAATGTTTGTCAACAAACTGTCAACACTTAACCTAAAAATAACTTTCTTTCTGTTAGTTTTTAATAACTATTTCTCAATTATTGAGGATTTGTGACCACACCCTTCAGTATAAAAATAAACTATTAACTCGGTCAAAAAACCAATCCTTATGAAGCAATTTAATTTTAGGTGTTACAGTTTATTTACAGACATTCTACATCAAAAGTGGCTGGAGTAAAGTTGTTATGAAAAGTTTTGACACCTCAATTTATTAAATTACTATTGAGATAAAAACTGTGCTGGTTTTTTGGTAATTTGGCACTACATATTTATACGTACGTGTTTGTTACATACTAGGTTTTTCGGAACCTTGGTAAAATCGATATGTAAATTTTTTCTAGTCTTTGAAGGTCCAGTTCGATGTATCTCAATTCATATACAAAGTTGGTACCAAAACAACCAGTGATGTCAAAACAAGTAATAAATACCAATTTATATGACTGGCCAATGAGCCAATAACAATTGCAGCCATGATTCTCAAATTACTGAGTTGAATGCAAACGATTTAATTCAACGCAATCAAGCCACAATGTTGTTTACATTCTGCTATCGGCTTTTGTTGGAAACACTTGCAAAGGTAAATAAGGCATAGCTAATGTACCCGGAGTGATCGATCATGCATTTATAACTCTACCTATTTATAACTATACCTACCATATAATGTGAAGTAGGACAATTATATGGTAGGTAAATGGAGAAACATCTTGGTTTCTCATTAATGTATTAAGAAACTTTCATCATCATCATCAGCCTTTATCGACCCACTGCCGGGCATAGGCCTCCCTTTGATTTTGCCATTTACCTCTGTCTAAGCTATTCTATGCCAGAAAGAAAAGAAACTTTACTCTGGATAAAAGCCCCAAACGAAAAAAGTTTTCATTTATGCTTAGTACCTAAAAAATAATCTGTTATTGGCATTGTGTTAACATACATTATTTGTAGATATAAGGGTTATTTTGACATTTGCCTTTGGTTTCCGAATAATATTTCTACAGTGTTCATATAAAAGTTTTTTTTATGTATTGATTATTTAACACTTTAACAAATAACAATTATGTAAGGAGGACTTAATGCTAAAGCATTTCTCTGCCAGTCATCCTGGGCTTGCAGACATATGGTGTGGCGTGTTTTATAATTATAGCATCTTTTGCTAAAACTAAATATTAAATAAAATATGTTAATATCAAAAATATATGTAAAAAGATAAAATAAAATGATAAATATATTTATATTAAATAAATTTGAATGTACTCCTATAGTATTTCCAACATCATAAAGGAATTAGCAGGGGCATTTTGAGTTACATATATAACCCTTAACCAACTCCTCTTCTGATAGGTTATTTTTCAGGAGTATATCTGATGCAAGACTACTGCCAACATTTACAAAACAGTCATTAAGCCTGTATTACACTACACGGTATTCAGGGCCCGGTAGTTAGGGCGATTAGTGAGCAAGGCTTGCCGGGTCCGACCGTTCGCCTTAGTTAGGGTCCCTTATGCTCTAACTCTTATTACACCACTCTTAGTTAGAGTAAGGGTCCCTGAATACCGTGTAATGTAATACAGGCTTTAATGTGGTCTACCGCTGTTTGTGGTGATGCTTTCAGGCGTAGAAGCTCATTCGAATTTCGTGATTTTTACATCACATTATCATCATCATATCAGCCGTAGGACGTCCACTGCTGAACAAGGCCTCCCTCACGGATCTCCGAGTAATGCGGTTGGAAGCCGTCTGTAGCCGTTACATTCATTGGATGTTTAAATTAATGTTTATTATGTATATTTGTACATTATGAATAAAACTATCGGAATAGTGCCAAGGTTACATCAACCAATCATTAACAATAGTAAGATTTACAGTATTTTCAAACCTAACCTATTAAAAGCTAAAACCGGACAAAAAGATACCTTGAAAATACCTTCTAAATAATTTACATAAGAAAAGAGATCACGACAACTGAGAAAAACCCGCAATTTAGAGCAGTGTGTGTGACTGTGTGTAATTCAATACCGAACAACCAACAAAAACCAGCCATGAATACAGATCTATTACGTATTATACCTAGCTGGTATTAGCCATTATCGGGTTTATCTGCCAACTACAAAGCATTGTTATTAAGTACCTATTCGTGTCGAGCATACTACTTCCTACATTCTTGATACCATGAAAAACTATTGTATTGTAATTAAATAAGTACAATAATATGATACTAGGTAGGGAATGTTCATCCCTCTTTAGTTCACTGTTTATAGTGTTGGAATACCTTTATCGTTCATGCCATCATCTTGATTTTTTAGTATGCATTTATTTATCCCCGATGCAAAAAAGAGGGTTGTAATAAATTTGACGCGTCAAGTGTCTGTACCATTGTAGCTCTCAAACGGCTGAAGCAATTTTAATTTAATTTTCTTAAATTTAACTGAATCAAAAGTTCTTTATTTTGATTCAACAACCATTTGAAAATTATTAAAAGTCAGTTGTCGAGATGATTAGGTTTTATATTTATTATATTATACATACCTGCAGTCGTACCATCATGGCGTATTGGTCTAGGAACGTCCAGTATATGTTATAATGATATTCACCACAGAAACAATTACCATTTTCGAGAACGCTAGCCTCTTGCTGGCCTGTCGCAGACAGTTTCTTTCAGCTATATGTGCTTGCCAGAGGTAAGCTATAAGAGCACCCCAGCTTTCCTCCGATTTGTTCAGGAACTGGTCGGGAGTGTGTTAAATTACATTTTTTACATACCTCCAGTCGTAACATCGTGGCGTATCGGTCTAGGAACGTTTCCAGTGATGTTCACCACGGAGATAATAGCATTTTCGAGATAGTTAGCCTCATCGCAGACAGTTCCTTTGATGCCGATATGCGCTTGCCAGAGGTAAGCGATGAGGGCATCGCGGTTCCTCTCCCATTCGTGCAGGAGCTGGTGGCCGGGAGTGTACTTGTCGCAGCCGAGCTCGAGGGTGATCTCGAAAGCGTTTGTGGCCAGGTAGTTGAAATCTTGCATTCCTGAAAATCAGTACCGGATTAAGCCAGCGCGGGGCCTGTATCAAAGTATCAAGGGGCCCTTGGATGTAGAATTTCAGTTCCGGAGCCTCGTGCTACTTGCTGTCAATAATACTAGCTACATCAGAATTGAGCAGTTTAGCGAACTGCACTAATTCGTCGGCTAGACTTAGACGATGATTGCGGATTTTAGTTATCAATAATGCGCGGGCCCGTAGCATTTGCTACTCTTGCTATGCGGCTAATCCGCCACTGCTGAAAAATGTCGTACATGTTTACTTAGGAAATGTTAGTGAGTAACGGTTTATTTAACCGTTTTATGTTAGTGAGTAACGTTTTATTTTGCCGTGGGGTGCCGGCAGTAGAATGTCACCCCTCCTCTCCTACCCGTGGATGCAGTAAGAATCTGCTAAGGGATATCTCCTGAAGATGGGCAGCAGCGTCTTTCCGTGTAAGAACATCCCGTACTGCGCTCACCAACCCGCCTGCCAAGCGTGGTGAGTATGGCAACAACCCCTCATGCACTTGGATCTCTACGTCGATGAGGGAGGCCTATGTCCAGGAATGGATATCTTACGGCTGTAATGTTGAACGTTTATTTATTGGCTATTTTTTGTTATTTAGTTTAGTAGTTTTAAAATATTCAGTTTAGTATTTTACTTATGTATATACGTTTAGTAAGTGCTATACGTGTTTTGCTGTTTTGGAAATTAAGTAGCTGTTACCTGGTATGTAGCTACGTAGTTATAGCTTTTCTTTTTAATAGCTAGTGAGTTATGCTTGTTTCGACACTAGCCTAAATAATACTAAACTTTTGAATAGGTACACATTTTTAGGTTAATTTATTTTTTGTTGATAAGAGAATAAATTCGTTAATTGGAAAAATACCCTTCAAATTTTGATTCAAATGTTGATCATGATGATGGTCGCCAAAAAGGTGTTAGCGTTATACAACCTCTGTATATCGTAATAAGATTTAAGTATTTAATTTCATCATTCAACCCATATTTTGACCCACTTAGAGGTCGAATATTTTTTCGACCTCTATATGAGATGAGGAAACCGGTTCATAAATAACAAAGTTATCTGCGAAAACACACATAATATATACATTTATATTATTTATATTTATGTGTATATATTTATAATTATATATAATATACGGTCGAATTGAGAAATCTCCTCCGTTTTTTTCGTCGGTTAAAAAGTCGCAACAACCACATTACATAAAGCGCTCGGAAACAGCTCACTAAGCCTTTCATTGACGTTTCTACGGCTTTGGATGATAAAACCAGTCACAACTTTACCAGTCCAATCCTCACGGTCAACCCTGGTAGGTAAATGTCAGAACCTAAAGTAGCTTGTCCACAATGATCAATCGCTAGGCTTCCTGCTTCGACGCTTCCTATTTCATGTACTAAAGGGCAAGACAATAACTAACAATAGCTCGTTACTATCCATTCTCTTGAAGATAATTGCTAGTGTGTGTTTCTTCTTTCTGCTTTCAGAGTTATGAGACTCAGTGAAGGTTTGTTTACGTAAAGTTGGCTTGTTTGTAGGTCTATGTTTCGCGATATAATAAGATTAATGAGCCATATGGCATCGATCAAATTGCGAAAACCAGATCAAAATATCTACGAGTATGTGGGTCGAATGCTGCATTTTATTGGTGAATGAATTTCAATATCCTGTTGAGCTTTGAAACTAGTAAACGAGGTGAGTTATATATAATTTATATAGATTGAAATATCTTCCACTTTACTTATTTTACGATAGGTATTATAAGTAAAGTGGAACCCTATCTTATCAGGGTTTTATTTTAACTCTATAAGGTGTAAAAAATAATTGCAAATTGATTCTGATAAAGTACCTAAAAAATTTGGAATACACATTACAATGTAGGTATTAGTTATCAGACTGAAGGTGAACAAATTGGGGTATTTTCGTAACTTATTTTATTATTGATTTAGTTGAGACAAATTTCGTTGACGTTATCTTCTAATGTATGCACGATGTATTCGTCATCTTTAATGTTTATTCATAAGATCAGATTATGTCCTTGCCCCAGACTTTATCTGTCAAAACCGTAGAAATATTATGTCCAAATAGAGCTTTACTTGTCCAAAATACGAGTTTTAAATCCTAACTTCTTACAAATAAATTTCTCGTACAAATAAATTTGTGCTATTTAAATAAAATAAGTTAATAATATATAATATAATATAAGTTATAATAATTAATTTATAAGGTAAATTACTTATTCTCGTTTTCGCAAAACTTGATCAATTATTTAAAAATCTTAAAATCCAGATTTATGACAGTTTGTAGTATCAATATAAATGTTTATTTTCATTGACGTAATCAGTATTTGAGACCTCCTTTTAAATATTAAATACTTGTGTTAGGAGGCATCACTGTTCCATAACATACCTAGTTATTTCAAAAATTTCCAAAATACAGAAAACATGTATTACGAAATATATGTAGGAGATATTGTATGTGTGACGTGCTGCTGCACTGCACTGCCGTAAATGACATCAGATCAAAAACTGGACTACAAGTCTTGCCCTTCTTCTATATGGGCATCTTCGAGGATGCTCATAGATGCTGCCAACGGCCCAGAATCCTTCTCCGCTGTCTCAGGTGTTGGGCTGGCCAAGGTCGGGGTAGTGTCATGGGCACAATGCACAATACAACCCAACGCGGTACGTCAGTGCAAATCTGGTATCCCCCATCAAAATAATAAGAAAGCTTGTGATATGATTACTCTTTATAACATCCATGTATGCTGGGAATTCCACAAATTCAGTCACCGCGGATACGTATTCATCATCATCATTTCAGCCATAAAACGTCCACTACTGGACACAGGCCTCCCTCATGGATCTCCATGAGGGGTAGTTGCCATACTCACCACGCTTCGCAGGCGGGTTGGTGAGCGCAGTACGCTATGTTGATCCACGGAAAGACGCTGCTGCCCATCTTCCGTAGTTATCCCTTAGCAGGCTCTTACTGCATCCACGGGCAGGAGAGGAGGGGTTACATTCTACTGCCGGCACCCCACGGCTCGATACGTATCAATAAAACATTATTTATGTTTATTGCTATTACGTGTAGACTAGATTAGTATTTTATAACACCTACAATACTAACTGTTTATTTTTTTCCAAATAGTACTTGTATAATTAATTATGCATTCATCTTTAGGGTATAATTGTTATATCGTTACCTATTTATGATTGTAGTATTTATATATTTATGTAGTTATAAGTATGTTTATCATATAAGTATTTAGATTGTTATGTATGTAGGTATATTTTTATCTATCTATTTTTGCGTATGTATTATTCGTCCATTGCCGTTTTTATTATCTTATATCCTGTTCATCCAAAGGTTGACTGGAAGAGATCGCTTTTAGCGATAAGACCGCCCATTGTATGTTATATTTGTCTGTGTTTCTTTTTGTGAAATTTATGTTTTATGGTGAATGTACAATAAAGAGTTTATCTATCTATCTACGTTAGGTATTATTACGCAATAAATTATACATAATTCAGCATGTTCTACGTAATGGCCATGAAATTTTGATGCTACACATCAACGTTGTTACAAATTATTACGTTATTACAGACTTTTTCTATTTCTTAATGGAGGTGCTTTGTAAGATACTGCTTTTAAAATAAGAGCACATCAGAAATACATGTTTAACCGCCTATGAGTTACTAAGGTGTGTTATGTAGGTGCCGACATCATACCCAATAAACAACTTTATCCTAGCCTACCAATATATAAAAGTGAAAGTAAGAATGTATGTATGTATGTATGTCCCTTCCCTTTTCACGTCAAAACCGCCGAACCGATTTGGATGATTTTTTAGTATAGGAGTAGATTAGACCATGGAGACGGACATAGGCTACTTTTCGTTGCGTAAATTAGTAGTTGTAGGGTAGTTGTGGGTAGTTGTAGTTTAGTTGTTAGTAGTGGTTTTAGTAGGTGCGATACTAAGTTCGCCGGGACATCTAGTATTACATAAATCTAATAATAAATTCCATGAATGTCTCTTCACCTCACACGATACGCTCGTTAGAAAGAAATAAATATTCATTTTAAGATGTAACATTTTGCCACGACACTCGTGACGCATAACCAAGTGAAATTTGGGCAATTGCATTACCTATTCGTTGCCAGAATCGAACACAACAAATAAACGCATCTTATGCATCCATTGCTTTATGTATGTATGTAACGGATCGTTTTGCGTACAAATATAAAGTTTTGACCATTCCTATATTCTATTTTATTTTTTTATTTATTATTGGATAAATGGTACATTACTATTCGGTTTTAGTTTCTAAAAACCTACATTGAAATTGTATATACCTACTCCGTAGGCTCGAACATTTTGTGAATGACATTTTGCATTTAAATATATAGCGGAAAATTTGCGCGTCATCACAAAATAGGTCATTTTGCGACAAGGGGCATCGTTTACACAATATAGGGTTAACTACCCTATTCCGGCAGCATGCCTTAAGCACTGACCTCCTCTCAAGCTGTACCAAGCAGCACCGTTGGTGACGCCTCCTTGCTTGCCGAAGTTGTATGTGGTGGTCTCTGAAGGGTTGAGGGCGTTGCATCCCCTACGGTTGGTGGAAGCCATGTCCGCGTGGTTCATGGCGTAGGCTAGTGCCAGCTCCCTAGAATAGATACATTGTTGAGGGCCGAAAACTCTAACGCTGTTAAGCTTCTATTTATTTGGTAGTCTTAATCATCGATACGCTATTTTAGAACTAGAGTTCTGCTGTTAACAACATTGCAGCATTACATATATTACATTAGTATCAGTGGCTTTCTGTTATGTGTGATTTAAGTAAAGATAAGTACACCCTTCCACTATTTATTCAAAAATTAAGTCCCCAAGACTGATATCTTGTCGGGATATGGCATCATACATCATAGAGCTTCTGTAGAAATGTTCATTAATATTAAAGTCACGCAATCGTGTCAGATACTATAGTATAGTATGGCTAAAATTTACCAGACATTATTCAGACAAGATGATCGAGACAGGGTGATTCAACGTTATCGCGATAGGCCCTTAAAGACATCATCAAATGTTACCTAAAAGTGTCGTCATCAGGGCTAGCTGAGTATTCGGACACGGGCGCACCGCTACGGCTCTCGTCATAAGGGTAGTTGGCGACCAAGTCTCCTCCGTGCATCGCGGCGCTCAGGACGAAGGGAATCGACATGATCCATCGCATCACCGCCCTGGTCTCTGGCTCCAGCTGTATGAGGATATGATGTCAAGAATTAGGGTTTTTTTAAGTATTTAATATAATAGTAATGATATATAGTTCACACAGCACTTATGTGAGCAGAGCTTGTTTTATGGGTACCAGGAGGTTAATAAAGTACTTATTAATATATGTATATACATACATTATTTGTATTTGTTTTAGATACATAAGTCTTGTATAGCTGCTAAATCTAGGTTAAATGGCAATTAGTTAAGTTGTTATCTGTTCTTGATTGAAGTTGATTTTCCTATAATATTTGGTTGACAGGTAGAAAATGCCTACGGCATTATGTTCGCCTTTTGTGCATCTTTGTTATAATTTTGTGCAATAAAGAATGTATAAATAAATAAATATATACACATATGTTTCTAAAGATACAATAACATACTTATCACACATAGAAAAACACCTAGACCGAAGACATCAGCATCAAAATATCAGCAGAAAAATTGCAAACTGTTGATCCGCCGGCTATTAGACCAACAGAGAGACAGAGGTCGTTTAATATATAAAGCAGCTGCTATGTCCCACTGTCGTAACTATCATGTCAGCCGTAGGACTGCTGTCCACGGCCACAGCTGAACATAGGCCTCCGTCATAGATCTACAAGATCATGATGGGGTTGATGCCATACTCGGCACGCTTGGCAGGCGGGTTTTTTAGCGTAGTACGGAATTTTATTGTTGACATACGGAAAGCCGCATGCTGTTCATCTTGCAAAGGTATCCCTTGGCAGATTCATACTGCATCCACAGGCAAGAAAGGAGAGGCAAAAATGTACTCCCGGTACCCCACGAAAATATTCAGATTTGACCTTTACCCATACCATTGTAGTTCTCCCATTTTATCTCCATAATAATCGGAAGATAGCAGACCCGTAACAGGTGCTCACAATTTTTTTTAAAAGGATTTCAAGTAAGTACAAATTAATAGTACAGTATTAAAACACTTTCATAGAGGTCCGATTATACGTTGTTTAATATCACTGAGATTTTATTTTTAGTTTTTTTTCTATTTCTTACTTCATTTGTTCCTCGTTTTTTACGAAAATAGAATAACACTTTCTGGATCAAACCGATAACAGCTCAGTATTGCTAAGAAATCAGAAAGACAGTGTATTTTTCCTATAAACATCACAAGTAATCACAACATTAAGATGAAGAGTTTTCCGATATTTCGACACAGTCACACCCGTAAAAGTGTGAACATACAACCAAAGTTAGAAAGGGTATACTTACAGGGGCGCCAAGTCTCGTTAAATCCTTCAGCAAATGATTGTTGTGGTTAATCCCCTGACGTTCATACTCGAAGGTGATCGCATCCAAGTCAGGGAAGTTTCGGTTCAAATCCACAGAGTGGTTGTTGGAGCGACCAATCAGATAGTGTAAGCCACCCTACAAAATATTAATTAAGTTTTAAAACACAATATAGATCAGTGAAAGTAGCGAAAGGCCCCTTTCAATGCTGTAGGAACCATCATGTTACAACCATAACATATTTTTAGTTTGTTTGTGGCATCATTGCTTACCTGCCTACCCTAATTTAGTAAATGATATTCATATAATGTAGACTCGATTTGGTTTATGAATAGTACATTATTATACAGTGTAATAAAAAACAATAATGTAACTGTGAGTTTTAGACAATAAATAAATATAATAAAATATGACGTTAAATAAATATTTTCTTTACAAACTATTTATTGATTATTACAAAAAATATAGGAGCCAAGATGAAATAAAGGCAAAAATAACGTAAATACCACACAGCGTTATTTAGCCTGAAGCCAAATCTGGTAGACTTGCAAATTTTAATTGGATTAGATCCTTAATCGTAAATACCAAATCATAATCAATTTGTGCAAGCTAGTCTAAATAACAGGTTAGTGCTAATGACATAATTTTGTCGACGTCTATAACTGCTTCTATTAATAATACAAAAAAATACTTTCACATAAGTTGGTCCCCAAACTAGATCAAACCTATCTTGGGAAGTTACTTCTCTAGTTCAAGTTATTGCCAAATGGATCCTCAATAGGTTTATAGGTACTTACTGTATCAAAGGACTGCTGATAGCCATCAGGGTTCATGGAGGGTAACAAATGAATCCGGGAACCCTTGATAAGGTTTCTGATATTTTGATCGGGTTTCAAATACTGATCGCACAGATAGTCGGCCAGGCCGAGAATAAGCTCACGACCCAGGACCTCGTTTCCATGAATATTCCCGACATATTTCACTTCCGGTTTGTCTAGACAAAGAAAATATAATTTAAATAAATACTTTTAAATTATATATACGAATAATAATTTGGCTTATTTTAACTATTTCTGTGAATGCGTATACTTACATGGTTGATGGAAGCCAGGAGTCTCGGAGAATTCGATCACATACAAAGGTACACCCCTAACAGATGGCTCACTCAAAGTATACACTCGCGTAATAGAGGGACATTTTTTATGCACTTCATCCAAAACTAAGGGTAGTTCTTCATTACTGTGATGTTTCCACTCAAAAGCTGATGATGCTGCTATAGTAAGAGCCAGGCACAGCACTAAGAACGCAGACATTTTTATTTTGAATTTGCTGTTGATTTTTATCTAAGCATTTTATGGCGAGCACAAACAAACCGCGTTACGCCCGTGGCTCTTCTCAATAAGAATATTGATCGATTTTCCCGCCCGCGCAACTCGGAGCTGCTACGTACGTCAATGCTTCACTCCCTTTCACTCATCCGCTCGCTCTTTCCCTCTCCCCTTTAATTCGCTCACAAGTGATGGGGTAAGTCTGTAATCGATTTTATATTCGAAATTAGACTCAGTTGAGTACGAGTGTTGAGTAAAACAAAAGCAATAGTAGTAGAACTAACGACGTTTCGGCTATGTAGAATGTATGTAGGACTTAATAAATTGTGTTGGCAAAAAGGGTATTTACGAGTATGTAATTGTATAAAATAGTTATGTAACAAACTAGAAAGCTTAAAGAAAATCTTATATATTTTAATACTATTAACTGGTGCTGGGCAAGCCTAACGTAGCGTGTTGGCCGAGTGGCATGTACTCCGAGTTTCAATCCGATAGTCGTGGGTGCGATACCGGCTGTAATCCCACAGAGTAAACCAAAGCAGTTTTTTTACTTACAAATGTGTCTTCACATTTATCATGTGCCTAACGGTGAAGGAAATCATCGTAAGGAAACCCGCGGCATAGTCAGCTTCAGACGTATTGACCTGTTCTTTCCTCTGACTAATAGCCGACTAAGCTTAGGAGGATGGCATAGATGCTGGGCAAGTCTAATGCATCTTACAATGTTATTTACCAGGCACTGTACAGCACAATTACTTGTTGCTGATTCTGTATAAATCATCTATTTAAGTAATACATGTAAAAACCTTACTTTATTGACTAATAGCCACGTCAAAGATTAATTTAAAAAACACGCGGATTGCTGAATAATACATTTCATAAAGTATCGAAATCCAGGTACTAATACTTACACTTTCTTTCGTTCTAGTTTTTCACAGCACTATGTATGACGTCAATACACGTAGTTTTTCTGAGCTACCTACTTGATTACTTCTCGATACTATTCATATCATGTAGGTGCAATATTCGCAAATGATTTGAGGTTCACTGTTAGTATATTATAAATAAAACAAAAGAGTGTTGTTATAAATTCATGTATTTGGTTTATAGACCGTTATACAATACTTAATTTATACCAATTATTACATGCTGAACTATTGGTTTTCAAGATTTACTTGTTCGATTTGTGTAGTCATTTTTCCCTTGAACCATTCTCCTATGAATATCAACGTAGCAATCACCACGCCGAATAAATACAAAAAGTAGACACCCTGCAAAAAACGTTGAAAGAATTTGGTAGATTTATTGACAAAAAGAGAGGCACAAGAGAATAATGTAGAAGATTTCTGTTTTAAATTAAATATATAAATAAATAATAATTATTACTTTATATCGTATACTGTGTGATAGATATGATATGAAAAATAAGTAGGGATACCTACTCATCGATAGAACTTACAACCACGTGATGTAGATTTAGTGCAGCAGTAAAAACGGTTTCTGACTTTGTGCGCGACAGTCTGACTTCCTGTTGCACTTCGAAGTTGAGATATTTTAATGACACCTGAAAAACAAATAGACAAGAAAAAGTTGATGTGGTAACCCTATTTATATTTATCTCAAATGGTATCTATATAAAGAACCTAATCTTTTTTAAATGATTTTGTCTGTTCTTTTAATCATTATTTATTAAGTTAATTGAGCATAATAAATAATCTAATGATAGGCTAAATAAAATAATGGGGTTGGGTATTAGTCTCTAAAATTTAACCATCTTTTAGTAAATGAATTGATCTGTAATATACAAGAGTTAGACTAATTTTATTACAGATCGCGGTGCAGTGCACTTAACGCTGTGCTTTTGTGTACCTACACTACGCAAATGCACAGCGTAAAGACCACCGCACGCGCACCACAATTTGATTGTTTGTGGCATGATTTGTATTGATATAACGTTACTCTTATGATATAACCGCCGCTTCGCATGCGTTGTACCCGGATAAAAAGTAACCTACATATGTGTTAATCCTAGTCAACACCTAAGTATACGTTTGCAAAATTTCATCTCGTTTAGATATACGCTAGTTTAGCTAGTTTGCGTGAAGAGGTAACAAACCTTCATACAAACAAACTAGGCTTTATAATATTAGTGAGATGTTATCGTTTAACCTGATGTTATATTTTTGCGACTAATACATATATCACACGAGAAAAATATGGTGTGTTTTAGTATTAGTAAGGGTTTTAACGTAAGCCATGTAATCTTTGTACATCGTGTCGACCATAATTAGGAAAAAAATACAGACCAAAGAGACCACACTTTGGCGAATGCTACAACACACTCGATAAATATCGTGATCCTGGATAACGATCCAAATATCGTATCGAGCGTGTAGCTTTCGCCTTTTGTTGGTTTTGTTCCCACCTGAGTCTCCCAATTCAACAGAAGTCCAGATTGGTGAAGTCTACCAATGAGCTCACTAATTTTCTCAGTGTAAACTGAACTCTTTCTCAGCATAATTACACATTGTTCGTAATAGAAATCTTCCAGCATCAGAGTCAAACCCCGCAGGGCATCTTTTGTGACGTAGTCGCCGATCGCAAAAGAACCTTTTAAGAAAAAAACATGGTTAATCCTATTTCATAGTTTATCCATTAATCCTACATTATATTTTTTCTTTAACATTCTTAATATAACATTAATTGTTGAATATTACTAAAATTGTTAAGAAAAAGAGGAATAGGTGCTGGGCAAGCCTAATACACCGAACAGTGTCCCAGGCAGTGCAGCGTCGCGTACAGCATGATTTACCAGTTGCTGATGATGTATAAATCATCTATAATAGATGCGAAGGCCTTACTTTTTTTAAGAAAGAAGCCTTACTCTTTTTGAGACGAGTCTATTTTTTTCATAAGTCTTACATGTGTAAGACTTATGAAAAAACTGCAGGGGAATGAATGGCCTCAATTCCCTCGTTCCATATTTTCCTATCGCTTGCTAGGTGAGGCCACTCCTCCAAGTATGCGTTCAGTTCATTCCTCCATCTCCGCCTGAGCCTTCCACGCCGTTCGCACGCTCGTTTGCGCCCATGGCTTTCGCTTATAGTTTATCCGACATAGGTACGGTCCAGCCCAGTATGATTTCAGTATATACTATATCTATCTATATTACGTAAAAACAGTTATATTACTTGCCTGCTGGTAATTTTTCAATGCTAAAAGCCATGTTTCCCATAAAACTCTTTCTCTTTAACTCATCAGCAGAATAGATTTTAAATTGACGTAGTAACTTCTTAATTTTAGGCTGTAAATGATGTAATAAATTAATGAGATTTCTTACTTAATTGATTTGTATTTTGAATTTGATTTGTAACGTATACAGGGTGAGGCAAAAGTCTAGCTCTAGTAAGAAAAGTTCGGAACACGTTTCTACTGTAGTAAATAATTATCGCATATAAAATGTTTTAAATAACATGACTGTATTTTATAGGTTACCTTTACATTTTTCAAAAATCTAAAATTGCAATAGCTTTTTTCTTACAGATTTCTAAGAACACAATTTTCTAACTAGATAATAATTCTTAATTTTTTTAACAAATAATTGTTTCATTTGTAACAAAAAAATCGACTTCAATGTGAACATCTATAATATCGCTAAAAATACCCAAAACGCTATTTGAATATTTCCCTTGATTTATCATCAGAACTAGGTTTAAAAGCAAGCAAACATTTTTAAGTGAAACAAAAAACCCAACCGCAAGTTTAAATTTAGGGCATAACACTATCTATATACCTTGAGGGACTCCAGTACACACTATTACATTATTTCATTCCAATAAATCTCATTCCATAAAAATTAATTCCAATGACCCTGATATTAATGATGATGTTGATGATGATGATGTGAATCTACACAGATAATATTATGTATATAATTAACATTATAAGGATATATTATCTTAGCCATCTTTTGATGTCGTCACCCGTGATTTTGGTAAAATTGAAGAGTTTTGATAACCATCTGTGGTCTTCTTCATCAGTTCCACTTCACCAAATCATACGTTCTGAATGCAAATGCTTGACCTTGAGGTAAATATGCCGACATCGCTATATGTTTACGTACAATATTTGAGGAGACCCTCGATTCCTCATTTGCCTTTACATTTATCTTCAGAACTGAGTTTGGAAAAAAAATTTACCTCATAATATAGTGAATATGTGCGAACCCAATAAGATTTTTTTCAAATCGGAGTTCGGAGAACTCCGTCGTTTATGAAAGCCTCTAAATTCTAAACAAATCTTAAAAAAATCATGAATATATAAATCATGAATATATAATGAATATATAGAATATAGTTTTAACCATGAACTTTCAAAGAAAACTATCACGGCTAAGCTAGCTTTTTAGTTTCGAGTTTGTCGCTCAAATAAGTGATGCGGTTTACCAAAGATACCTGAATACTTTATAAACCGAAAACTCAATTAATACCGGTTAATATGTTTTGGTAAACGTAAAAAACACACACACCAACTTCGAACAACAGGTTTCCGGGTAACGGAACCCTACACGTCTCGTAGCCCGACACGCACTTGTCCTAATTTATTTATGTTTCTTGTACCTGAATTGATGCCAAATGCACCAAACACCTTGTATAAATAAATATTATAGATAAAGGGTTTTATAACCTCTTCAGAAAGGATGAGAGAAAATATCCATGCGTCGTGAGTCGCTCCCCACTCCATCCCTCTGTCCACCAAGTTCTGCACAGTGTCGATGGAGGCTTCATACTTGGGCACCGTAAAGGTCGAAGCCAGGCCTGCTCCGTAAGCACTGACCAGGACAAGACTGGCTCCTAGCATCCATCCTGTGATCACTCGGATTCGCCATGAGTTCTTGTCATTTTGAGGCTAGGGAAGAAATAATTTAGTACGTATTTTTGATGTGAAACATCTTCTGCTAGGTTATTTTTATGCTTTGGCTATTTAAATATGGATTTATAAAACACTTACTTGTACAACCATCATTCCGAATACAGTCAAGAATACATCATCTGTGGATTTTTTAGCTAGCATGAGAGCAAATACAGAGACTATGTACGCTATCACAACGGCGCACCACATGGATTCA
The DNA here is from genome assembly GCA_963082625.1 of Pasiphila rectangulata. Classification (NCBI taxonomy): domain Eukaryota; kingdom Metazoa; phylum Arthropoda; class Insecta; order Lepidoptera; family Geometridae; genus Pasiphila; species Pasiphila rectangulata. The sequence continues at coordinate 13,662,690 of OY720240.1, forward strand.
CTGAAAGGCATTAGTGGCATCTCCCAGCTCGCTAGTAACCTAAAAAGTTATACTTATTTATATAACCAACCGATAATATATAGCCGACATGTACCACTCGCATTCGCCCTCGTAATCCAACAGCACGCTGATTTGTTCACCGCCAAAGCTAAGATATAATTCTTAAATTTTTCAACGAAAAAACCGACCTCAATGATAACATCTAAAATGTTGCTGAAAAAACCTACATCGCTATATGTATGTTTATTGCATTTGAATATTTCCCCTAATTTATCATGGATCCCATCAACAGAACTGGGTTTAAGCAAGCAAACATTATTCAGTGAAACAAAAAACCCAACCGCAGGTTCAAATTTAGGTCATAACTTTATGAAGTTATGACCTAAATTTGAACCTGCGTCATACATAACACTACCTATAGCTTGAGGGAACTCCAGTACCTACGCACTATTACATTATTCCATTCCATTAGTGGATAGGAATAAAGAGAAGGTGAAATTTTTATTATTGAAGAATTGTGGTAACCATCTATGGTCTTCTTCATCAGTTCCACTTCACCAAACCATACTCTCTGAATGAAAGTGCTCGACCTTCAGCTCAATATGCCGAAATCACTATATGTTTATTTATGATAATATGATACCTACAAAGTTTAAGGAATTCCCACGATTCCTCATGGAACCCATCATCAGAACTGAGTTTTGAAAAAATGGGATCTAATTCAAATTCGAATTCAAAAAGAATTTTCAAAATCGGTTCATAAACGACGAAGTACTGAGGTAACAAAAAAATACGGACGGCTTAAGAACCTCCGCCTTTTTAGGGTTCCTGATCAAAATGGTAAAAAGGAATCCTTATGGTTTCACTTTGTCTGTCCGTCTGTCACAAATGGATATCTCGAGAACTACTGATGCTATCGACTTGAAATTTGAAATGGCTAAAGATAACATTCTTACAAATATAGCATAAGTAAATAAAAATGTAAAAAAAATATTCTTATTATGATTGCAGGGACAGAACAGGGGATTTCAAATTTTTTAAGTCAAGTTACTAGGTCATGAAAGATATTCATTTGCACATGAATAAACAGTTCTTAGTTTTGCTTTAAGCCGTACCGTTTTTGAGTTATTCACAAGAATGTTAAAACACGACCGTTCCACCCTTATCTCCGAAGTTTGCAGAGATAAGAGAGACCCGTGAAACTTTAAAAGCCAATAGAAGTGTATGTAAAGTTTATGGATAAATTATAACGAACTCACTAATTTGCTATCAGAAAAGAGATGCGCTGTCAAGGTTCTCCAACAAATATAAACCGCCTTTATCATATAATAAATTGTATGATGGCACGGAACCCTCGGTGCGCGAGTCCGACTTGCTCTTACCCGGCTTTATTTTGAATACGGACCACAATGCTACCTGGCTTATGGTGTTATTTAAAATAAAACGCTTAGAGCACAAAATAATTAAAACGATATAACAGTAGGTACTAAGTACAAAACTTATTTTTATGAATTCGTAAATATGATAATTGATAAGTAAAAAACAAAATCCTTGAGTGGCTTTTGTCATTCTAAAATAAAATGAGATAAAAGAAAATTAGTATGTACCTAATTGTAATTAAAATTAGGATATAACAAAGTACTTGCTTGGGTGAAGGTGCAACACAAGTTATCCCGGATCTTATGCCTGCAGCAGAAAAATCCAGATACAAATATTCTTCGTACCATGAATATAGCGCAGCTTGAACAGAATAAAAACATTGAGATTAAAAAAGGTAGTGAATCTAATTAAGAGTGTAATGGTTATCTAATGGATCGACGGAAAGCATGCAAAAAACGTAAGCAATTTTTGAGAATCTCAGATTGACTTTGCCCTAGTTATTAAAGTTCTATCTTGGATTATGTATCTGGTATTTATATCAGCCCGTCGGCCCCATCACGCTAACTTAAAACTTAGACAAGTTATGTATATAACGTAAATAATACAGGCACATTATTCTTGAATTTTAAAAGCCTAGAAATACATATATGAACAGCTTACAGATCCCCATATCAGCCTTGTCCATAACAACACTGCCAAGGATGCCAACCCCAGTACGGTTCTCGAATATTTCCCCCCATTGACCCTCTTCTTCATCTACTATCTCAATAGTGCAATTGATCCATCTGTTGAAGAAAGATTAATATTTTCTACTTACATTTCCAAATTTTTGCACACTGTGACATTGAACAATGTGATAGTTGAATGAGGTTGTTATAAATGTAGCAGGATAAAACCATGGAACATGCTTTTTGTAAGATATTTAAGTAACAAATATTCTTTATATATAATATTCGTAAAATTATATTATAAAAAAGTTTAGATACTATCATGGTTGCTAAAACGTGAAAGTATAATTAATGATCTAGGTACTTTCGTTTGAAACTTTTTAAATTTTCCGTTTTTGTGGCAAATGGTATGCGCCTAAACACGCACTGAGTTATCTATAACTAGAGGTTCTCACTACTAATCATTGATTATTTTCTGTACAAACTGTTTAAAATTACGAAGACCTAAGTTGTTTTTTCTTGTTTTTCTATTTTTTTAGATGGTAACTATCTTCAAAATGCATTCACAAATAAACTATTAGTACCAAGTATATCAGTCTTCAATGTCTTTTACTAACATTCGAAGTTAACATAAGTTAATAAAAATGTGTTTATTAAAAAAAACTCACCTACAAAACTCATCAACGATTCGGATCTCCATACCATCCCTCTGTGTAGGTTCAAGTGCCGTATCTAAATTAAGCAGCGAATACGGCGTGTAATGAAAACAGGCCACTCTCAAGATTCTACCATTCACGTTGCGCAGATCATGAGGAAACAGATTTGCGTTTTTGTTAAAATTTTTAGTGCACGAGTTCCACTGATCTAAATAAAGAGGCTGGTCGTGATCTAAGCTTACAAACTTATGGGTGACTAAGTCAAACATGTCACAATTCTGGCTGTACCGTTCGTTAGGTAACACCATCAGCATATTAGCCACGAACGTGCTCTCTCTCATAGAAAACACATCTAAAGTTTCATTTACATATTTTTCATCAATTGCAAAAGGCAAAATGATGATCTTTCTGTTGCTTCTCCGTTTGTTTCCGAGGCGACTTGTTTCATCAAGTGCGGCCATAAACTTTTTTACATCACTCATGTAGACTACATAATCTGAACAACCTTTTTCTGAGACAACTAGGAGCTGATCAGTTAAATCTTTAACTGTGTCATTAAATGGGGTGATATGTGTAAAAGTAACGTTGATATTAAAATCGATCGGCTTCTCTAAAACAAACGTTAGACAGTAGGTATCAGATAGGTATTGATTAAGCAAAGCTTGCAGTAGTATGTTTATTGGCGGTAAACCTAGCAGTGGAGAAATTATTTGAAAGAACGGCATTGCTGCTATTGACACTCGCCCCGTAATGATACACCAGGCAGGAATTCTTGTTTCTATTATACAGTCAAAAAACAAACATGAGCTTGAGATCCTTGTCAATTATAGCGAACTGTCGAAAAGATCGATAAAATATCTTTATTTAATATCCACAGCAGAACTATGACATAAAAACAATGTTAGAAATTATTTCCACATTTTAATGAGTGGCTGGGTAAAATTACTTCTCTAAATTCTAATATATTCCATTCAGTTACTATTTATCTTAACGCGCAAAATACGCGACATATTTTATATATATTCCACCGTTAAACTGTACGGAGTACGGAACCTCATCACGTTTACTGGATAGCTACACTGAATGAATTATTCTGGTAGTCATTTTATAAAATAATCACTAGTTGTTTAAGCCTATTACGTTTGTATAAAGAAAATTTATGATCCGCAGGGTAAAGTGACCTATTCTCAGCCACACGTAGTAGCTAACTTTATCGGACCTTTGACGTTACTCTTATTTAGCACAGAATCGCCTTTATGATGAGTAGGTCTTATGTTAACAGTTAAACCTATTTGAAACTTAGTTAAGACCCGTATAAGTTATTAGAAATATTGAGCGTCTTGTTCTACCTAAGCTATACACTTGTAAAAGGAAAGAAGTGCTTTACACACAGGAAATTATAAAGGCAAATTATAGTATTTTACTATTGTTTCTCTCCGTTTCTTACTCTAGTATGTGGTCCATAAATCTGAAGCAAATGTTAAAATGGTAGATAAAGAAGTTGACTTGACTGTTTTCAATTTCTAGCATCCCTACAGCTCTCGACGTCTCTTCCGTGATAAGATGACGACGCTCCATTGCTACAGTAAAACCTAGCGATATTACGAGTATTCGCACTATATAACGATCGGTTATTAAAGTTAAAATGCATAATCTGCTCCAAAAAACTACCAGAATAAATGTATTTATTAAGGAGGTTTACATTCAAATAAGGTTGGATATGAAAGTGAAAGAATGAAAGTATTCAAAAAATATATACCAGCGAAAACTTGTGTTGCTTAGGCTTTTCTGATGTGTGTAGATGTAAGAGGAAAAATAAATAAATAAACATTATGATCGGGAAATTATCAGGGGCGCCGGAACTAGAAGGTTGCCCTTGGGTTGCGGCACGGCGAAGGAAACATAATTGAATTCATTGACGTGGGGCAACTTGATTGTGGAATCAAGTTAAAAATCTCCGAAAAAGTATTGCAAATATAACAAGGACGTCACAAAAATTTAAGATGGCTTCCACTAGGGCTTAACCCTACTCAAATAATTTAATAATAAACCGATCATTTTCCTTTGATAGAAGTTGACTCATAAAGGCTGACCTCAAATAAGTAGGTATTTACTTTCCTACTATTTACCAAATCAATATACCGCGTCATTATTTATAGGCTTTTTACTAAGGTGGAATATCGACAATTATACTCGTAATTGCATAAAACTAAACAGAAAGTCCATCGTAATCTAATTAACTTAAACTACAAAACAACAGAGGGCCTAGACAACGTAACAATCGATTAGCGAAAGCGATAGTAGAAAAGTCCAAAAATGTATGGATTTGACATAAGCCTTAGATATGTCACGTGATCTGATTTCATAATGGTAGACAATGTACATACGTTTCGATTCCACCAAACGAATCGACAACATCGAACGATTATTTCCATACAAATGCCTAGCCAAGTGGCACTTTTGACAAGCGATTTCGCTTCGTAGTCGATTCTCTTGATCGAAACGCTAGCGAACGCTAAGACCCTGTAGATAACGAAACAAAATGGCAATTTCATAAACAGCTGTAGGAAGAAATCATTGTTAGAAGTGTTTATTGTGTTGTTTTTTTTCATAATTCAATAGAATTTTAGACATTTTAGTGCTAGTGTGACTTAGGTACCTAGTAGTGTTTTTATTCTAAGAATGGAAAGTGTTGATGAAATGCCAGAATCACTATTTACCTAAAGAACACTTTAGACTCAGCAAAGGCTTATTTAAAAAGCTTTGTCGTGAATTACGTTCTTCAACATCATTAAAAGGATATCTAGAGATATCTCTGGAAATAAAGGTAAGTCTTATGTATATTTTTTGTTGTGTATTGGTTTTGGTAGTCACATGAAATACCGTATTAACCATTTTATTATAAATTTCCTTTTTTCAGGTGCTTTACGCCCTAAACTTTTTTGCGACAGGGTCGTATCAAAGGGTTGTGGGAGTTACCCAGCATTTGACTTGATGTTGTAGCTCTCAATCACAAAAAATGGATTGTTTTCCCTCAAACACCACAAGAACGTTCTCAAATCAAAGAAATGTAAGTAGTTGTTTGTATGGTACCTAGTACTTACTATTTATTACCTATGTATGTTACCCACCTAGAGTTCAATTGAGGATCCAGTAAAGTTATATCAAATTCAAACCAGTCCACATTAATCATTATGTACCTATGACATAAGAATGAAATATCTTTTTGAATTATCCAAATTGGACCATTACCTACCTAAGAAGATATTATGTAATATACATTATGCTGTTATATTTTTTTTTCATCATTTTATTTTTACAGTTTTCAAAGGAAACACGGTTTGCCAGGGGTCATTGATTGCACTCATATTGGATTTGTAAAGCCGGTGGAGAACGAACATCTTTATTATAATAGGAAAGGATATCACTCTTTAAATGTTCAGATGGTAATTATTACTTACACTTACCTAGGTACTTACTACACAGGTGAAATGCTTTAAAAGTCACTTTGTTAATGCGGTCTATAAAACATCCTCTACACATCTTTTTACTTAAGTATATCTATAATGGCTTATTATTTTTATAGGTATGTAACCACAACTTAGAAATAATTAATGTCAACTCCAAGTTTGGTGGTGCCACACATGACTTCCACATATGGTCTGCAAGTATAGTGGAGCCATACATGCATTCATGAAAGCGGGGAACATGTTTGATTGCTGGGTAAGACAATAAACATTAAATTTAATTAGTAGTAGATAAGAGAACCTTGGGAATAACTATAGTAAATAATAAGTTTCTTTTCTAATTAGACATTAATATTAAATTTAGTTAGGGCGGGTAGGTACCTGCCCTCATAAACAACCAATGTTAAGTGCTGTTTGTTTTCTTGCAGGGGATTCTGGTTATCCACAGCAACCCTGTCTGATGATGCCTGTTTAAAATGCTGCACCCGGGTCTCGGGAAGAAATATACACATCTCACCACATGCAAGCCAGAAACTGCATTAAGCGTTGCTATGGTTTGCTGAAGTCTTGTTGGAGGTGCTTGCTTAAAGACAGAGTGTCAGTGTCAGAAGTGGATTATAAATAAAAGTACATAGTTAAAGTTAAAAACATCTTTTATTTTTAAACTATGTTTATTTTTATTATTATCGACACGGATGGCACGTTATCGACAGCAGCCCAGCCGTGGCAGTCAATTGTCACATTTTGCTGCATAAACGTAACAATTGACAGTCCACAGCAGGCATGTCGAAGGCTCCCGTCGACAACGCGCCGTCCGTGTCGATAATAATAAAATAAGACCGTGAGTTTGTGTCTAATAAACTCACTCACTATCAAGCCGTACCGTTAAACTGCTGTCCCTAGCACTACTAGATGCCTAGAAACCTTCCTTCAGCAATATTTGTGAAATGGCTGAGGGGATTATTTCGGTCATTGTCCACCTCTACCCTAGGGGCTTCAGTCTGTGCTTGTCTCTCCTCCAACTGAAGACATCTCTGCTCTATAGCCACTAACTCACTTGTCGCTTGGTCAAATGGAGTTAGCGCCTGTCTTCTTCCGTCTTCCCACACCTTAAAATATTAGAGTTTTAGTTTAGCTGATTGCAGGTTTTTTTTTGTTAGTATGATTAATTATGTTAAATAAAATATGCATTTTTAATAAAAAATTACTTCAGTAATTAATTTACTTGATTAAGTCATAAAAGTGCTTTAAGTACTTGTATAAGTATGTAGGTACCTTTTTCCACTTCTCCATGGTCTTTTGGACACCACCACCAACAGAATTTAAGGTGTTGGTCAGCTCTTGCCACAAACGATCAGCCCTCAAACGTCCCTGCGCGCCAGGCTGAGGTTTTGGAAGGTCACCATGGCTGCAACATAACTTAAATAAATTAAAGAGCTCTTGTTCTAAATATTTCTTTGTGAATCGCGTCATTGTTTGCAGTAATTGAATTCCGGCTTGAAACTTTTAAGTGTTTTATGATTATTGATTACGCCTTTGTATAGGTAGATAAATTAAAATGTTTTAGGTAGATACTCTAGCCTAGCAAATAACCTATAACAAAGAAAAGTAAGCAATAAATTAGGTAATATTTAATTTTTACCTTTCCATAAACTCCAGAGTTAAAAATTGTTCGGCGCTGGCTCGTGCTCTTGATTCCATCACATTCCGACAAAACAAAATTAACACTAACTACTAATTTCCAATAGGATTCCAATTTCGTCAAAGATCACAGATTTTTATTTAAAGTCCTAGGTAAATCAAATCAAAGTTTTACGGAAGTTTTCAAGTGGTTTTCAACTTTACAATGTTTTGTTTACAGACAATGTGCGTTTCATTTCAATGGATTAAGATTTTTTTATCATGTTAGTTCGAAAAATCAAATAATTTTTATTTCCATTTCAACGTATTGTTTATGCCGTAAAATTCAAATACGCCACTCATATTATCAAAAACTCAATATCTAATATGCCTCCACTCGCAAAAAAAAATAGAAAACCTATTCGTATTTATAATCAAAGATTTGCGTTTTGCGTAGACCGGAACGTAACAGAGACGGGCAAAGTAAGTGAATGACACATTTGACGTTTGTTGTCGAAAACCATAGACTAAGTGCGGTATTTAGCGATCAGACGAATAGACAAGGCGATCGCTAAGCGAAGGTTACTTTGTCTACCAATCGAACTTCGCTATCGTTGTAGCTATGACGATTGTAGAAATCGAATCGCTTCATAGCGAATGCCGGTTGTCTAGGCCCTCAGAAAAGAAACAGAAAACAGAGGTACGTTTCAGTATAATTATGTATGTAGCTTTTAGCAACATGCTCAGTGCTATTCAAATAGGCTCTCAGTACGGTCAATAGAAAAGATGTAAAAAGAATATGATACCGATGATATGTAGTGTTGAATAAAAGACAGAAGCAGCAGCGATACCAGTTTATTCATCAGCGGACGAAAAGGAAAAGAGAGCTGTACAATCTTTATTTCTTATTTTACACACTTGTTCAACTACCTCTTGGTCGGGCCGACCGACATTCGTCAGACCGTCCCTCCTGCGACAGATGGCAGCACTAGTCTTAACGTATCCGATTCGTAACGTTTCTTATAAATTATTTTAATTGTGGCCATACTGTGACAAATACCATGGAATGATTTAAAACGAAATGTCAACGTCAAGACCAGCTGTCAAAAGTCACTTTACTGTCAATACATGTTCACAAGATTCTCGCAACTTAGTAGTTGAACTGTTTACATTTGAAAATATCAATTTATAATGCATGAGATTGCGGTTAAAATATTGTAAAAGTTACTATTAATGACAGTAAATAACAAGAATAGTGAATACTAGGTTACAAAAAGGTGCAAAGCTTGCTTTCAGACATAGTGAATACATGGATTACTGAATTTATTTTAAATGATGGCTTACACTCGGCCTTACAAATAGTTACGCCCTCGGAACAGTGTTCTAATAGAAAAGATAATACAAGGGGCCTTTCAAAGTAACCTTTTGAAACAAATTAAAATAAAAGTTTATCATAATCAGCAAAACATTTTGACCAAATTTACAATTTAAAACCAGAAACTTAAAAATTAACCATCACATCACATTCGATTTCACATCCGCAGTCGGCCTTTCCTGACAATATTACGTCCTCGTAATGCATGTAGTACACAAATTTAATGAATACTAAATACATTTATACAATATTAATCTTTTGCAAATGAACCAGTGCTTATTGTGATCTAATTAAATTTAAATATTTATAAGTGTACCTACTTTCTAATATTGCAATACTATAACAATAAATGACACTTGATTTTTTCTAAAACATAAATTTTCTTAAATAGGTAATTAAATTAATAATACTATAAATTTGCTTCCAGATTTCGAAGTTAATTTATTTTGCGAACATGGGTTACAAAGATGGTATGCGTTAAAGTTATAGTACCGCCATGGTCAGCATTTAAGCATGTAAATATAATTTCAATTTAAAAATCACAAATTAATTCAAAGTAATTAATGTTTATACGTTAAAACAATAAGAAAAATTCAATCATATAAAATTATCAGTTCAATTAATTCACAGGAGCCTATGAAATATTAAAAAAAAATATTCAATTAGATGTCAAATCTGTCAATAAGAAAGTCATTTATCTTATATATAACACTTATGTAGGCCTTTTCAATTAGTAGTTTTCTTAATTTACCTTTGAATATAATTTTTTGTATAATGTTTCTCGCCTTTCCATATAGGTGATTGTAAATATGAGGGTTCATACAAAATATAATTTTACCCAGCAATGACGACTTGCTAAATTATAGTTAACATTTTTTTTTTAATAATGTCGCTTTTTTTTTAACTCATTAACAGGTTTAGGTAGCTTTTGACAAACACTGCAGTTTCAAAAGTGTAGATCGACGTTATCATTAAAAATAAATTATTCAATAAAGATTAACAATACCTTATTTTTTTTAATGGGACAAACCCTTTTTCGTAACTGCGGGACAAACCCTTTTTGTATCTGCGGGACAAACCCTCTTTGTATCTGTGGGACAAACCCATGGGACAAACCCTTTTTCGTAACTGCGGGACAAACCTTTTTTGTATCTGCGGGACAAACCCTTTTTGTGCATATAATATAATTGCTTTAGATACCTTATTATTATTTTTTTTAATGGGACACACCCTTTTTCATAACTGCGGGACAAACCCTTTTTGTATCTGCGGGACAAACCCTTTTTGTGCATATAATATAATTGCTTTAGATTATCTGTTAACAATAATTCAATTATAATTACGAATATACGAAAATTTAACATAGCAACCTCCTAAAAAAATATTAATATCAAAATAATATAAGTATTTATAGTTTTCTAGATCAAAGTAATGAATTATTTAAGATTTATCTTCATTTACATTGCATTAATACCTGTACAATATTCATAGTAAGACAACATAATTTGGTATTACTCTTATCTTTATTACTACAGATAGTATTGTAAATAACTTCAGTTTGAAAAAAGAAAAAAAAAAAAAAGTTGCTCTAATTTATACTCTTATTTGTATATATTTTACTCAAATATCAAATCAAATATATTTATTTACCAACAAAATAAAGTATTCATAGTTCAATAATATAAACGATGATTTATAAAAACTGTGTCGCAGTCGCACACTTGTCTACAACCAACTAATTGTATATAACATTATCATAAACATTTATTTCTTTACAGATACCAGCATACTTCTCTAAACTTGTTTTTAATTATTATTCTATGTTCATCATTTTAATATATTCTTAAATTAAAATATATATATATTTTTTCGTAGTAACATTTTGTGCAAGAGCTCGGAGTTGTGGTATGTTTATTAATAATCATTTATCTAGTAAATTGATTTTAAAGTAGGATCTAACTTCGAAAATATGAATATAGTGTATGTGGTGTTGATACCCTTGTGTACCCACAAATTCTCATCAATGTATATATATACATATATTTTTATAACATTGTATGCACTAAGAGATACCAAATACCTAGAACAGTTTGACTATTCAATTTGCCTATTTATGCGAGAGCATGTCACAGAATTCCAAAATATGACTTATTTGTTTGCTGTTATAATTCGTTTCAAAATCATTACTGGTTTAATCTTTACCTATGCTATATAACCACCTGCCGGATCACACACTTGACCCCCCTAGCCTATTCTTTAAAAAATAAAAAACTAACTAAAAATCATGGCTGGTCGAGAAGGCGTTCTACAATGATTGATGATTTTGTGCCTATAATTTGTTGACATGATTTAATTTATTAACTGACATTGACGAATTTATTATTTTATCAATTGTTATATTGTTTTAATTGTACCTTATCTATTTGATTTGACTTGTGCACAAAATATATTGCATAATTTTACATATAATATTTTGTCTAATTTAATTTTTGCTAAATGGATGACCTCATATAATTTTTATAATTGCATTGTCATAAGTAATATTATTATTTGAATTAGAAATGTTTAACCTGTAACTATTGTTGTTACCAATAATTTGATTATGTTGATTATTCTTTACCATTAGAAAATAAAACTATCGAAAATAACTTTCTACCTTATAAAGTGCCACGTGGTTCATGTAAGTCTGTTGGTGTAGTACCTACACTTTTGATAACGGATCACTATCTATAGTACTTGAATTCACTTTACTAGGTGTAATCATAGACACACACTCAAATTGGACACCACACACACAAAAGATTAAATCCAAATTATCAAGCTTGACATACGCACTCCAAAAAAAAACTGATTTAAACGTTCCCTTGCAATTTATTACGCCTACTCAAATAGCTACATATCTTAATCCTTTATCTTATTAAGGAATATCATAAATGAATTATGCATTCCTTATAATATCTTCACACACTGCTCTTAGAAAAGGTTCAAAAAGCCTTTCTAAGATATCTGCACAAACGCAAGCTAGGATATTATCCCTTCTTGTATCCGACTAAGTACCTACAGGGATGCCTTGGATATAACTCTCTAAAAACTAGAAGAGCACTGGATCAGATAACCACCATATTGAAAATTTTCCGTGGTAAAATTGACGCACCAGATCTGCTTAATGAGTCACTTCTGCTCTTTGTTCCTAATAAATATCTGCGTGGCAGAAAGCACAACCTCTTTTTTCCACCCAAGAGTCGATCTGTCGCGCGTGCTGCTTCTCCCATACCTAGGACCCTCACTGCCCTCAACCAACTCCTCGAGGCATACCCAGATTGTGATGTATTTTCGGAGGAATGGTCGAAATTGATTTGTATTAGCCTTAGGTACTGTGAGGCGGTATAAAATTCATTTAATGTAATATGATTGTAAATTGTTTTTATTTTGACTTTAATATTTGTTTGACCGTGATTTATAGATTTGTTTTTATTTTATATGTTGTTTTTTGTTTTAATTCCAATATAATTCTAATCTTATATTATTTAGATGATAAATTAATGGATTGAACTTGACATTTTATGCCTATTTATTTTATATAATTTTATTATGAGGATAATTCTGATTCTACCCTTTCACTTTTGTAATGCTGTGTTAATTAATTATTATATTTTAAATTTTTAAGTATTTTAATTAATGTGATTAATTAGTGTAATTGGTGTAAACCGTGCTAATTGAATAAATAAATAAATAAATCTTATAAGGAATGCATAAATATGCAAATCTGTTAGAAATAATAAACAATTCTATAAAACTCGTGCGGGAACCTACACAACTTACTCATTTCGTTAAAATAAAGCGCTACGGCGCCGGCGGCACTATAAAAGGGATCTCGGCAAAAGAAGACTGACGTAACGAGATTAATTTTAAGGGGTTTCGAGCCATCAAGAAAACGACATGCCTGGAATTATTCCTCTCTTCTATAGTTATTGTTGTGCCCTACAGGGTCTGTAATGCTACCTATCACCATTGCCAACACCACTGTAGGTACCTACATTATAGAACCATACCAAACATTATAGAATATAAAATATTGAGTGTTGATTATCGGTAAGATTCTTCCTAGTTTACGTTAGTAGTTGTCGATTTAGTTTTTCAAACTATAGCAAGCTAAGCTAAGCTTCCCCCGTACCAATGCTTGTTGAACACGTTGAATTCCCGTGTTTATGTTAATATTTTTTTCTGACTACCCACTTCTATCTCATCATTTTGAATACTCGTAACAAAACAAAATTATTCTAGGAAACTTTATGCTCTTTACGCATGTGACGTAGTTTGTTGTAATGAGAACACATTTTAAGCCTACAATTCTCAGTTTTAACTTGATTTTGATTTAACTTGAGATGAGATGACGTATCTAATGAAGCATTGTTAATTAACTAAGTAAAGAACGCGTACCAATACCACGAGCTCCTACGTTCAATAAAGGGTCATTTAATTTAAAAATAATTACATCGCATATTAAGTCATCAGAAAGTTTACAAGATTTACCCATAGCTAATTTTTTAGAGTAGAAGTTGAGTACCTTTTCTTCCTGTTGCATGTTCATGGTGACGAAGTAGTAAAGCTTTGCTGCTAATCCTCGGCAGGCTGTCATGTGGTAGACCAGTGTTCATTAATCCCAGCCGTAGATTTTCGCCAAGGACTCCAGACGGTGTAACCATGTGAAAATAGAAGTAGCATTAATGTCACCATCAAATTTCAGCGCGTTTTCAAGTTTTACATAAAATGTGAGGTAATGGATATTCTTATTTGGGTTTCTGTCGATTGGATGTGTTGGATCTAATGATACCTAATGACAACATGCTTGAAATTGAAAATTATTGAGGGTAGATAGCAAAATTTATGAACTGGAATGTGCTAATGTTTCTAATCAATCGCCTGCTACATTTTCGAAGAATTATATTTTTGTGTACCTTGTATTTTCTGTTGAGGCGTCGATGAGGTTATTGTTCTATCCGGTTGTACCGTTGATCCAGATCACATAGCTGCTTGATTGCTCATGAACTGCTCCAGCATATTTTCTAGCCGATCGTTGTTGGTTGGACGAGGTGGATTTTTCTTTTCTTCTTGGAAGGTGGCTCCCGTGGCGATGGTGATGGTGGCGTTTCTTGCGGATCCGGTTCCTCGTCATTGCTTATAACAGGAAGCCTTCGACGTTGGCTCATGGTTCAGGATAGAGCACGCAGCGTGGACTCGACGAACACTTCTGATTTGTTGAATAAAAGACAGAAGCAGCAGCGATACCAGTTTATTCATCAGCGGACGAAAAGGAAAAGAGAGCTGTACAATCTTTATTTCTTATTTTATACACTTGTTCAACTACCTCTTGGTCGGGCCGACCGACATTCGTCAGACCGTCCCTCCTGCGACAGATGGCAGCACTAGTCTTAACGTATCCGATTCGTAACGTTTCTTATAAATTATTTTAATTGTGGCCATACTGTGACAAATACCATGGAATGATTTAAAACGAAATGTCAACGTCAAGACCAGCTGTCAAAAGTCACTTTACTGTCAATACATGTTCACAAGATTCTCGCAACTTAGTAGTTGAACTGTTTACGATCATCAGGTTGGGCGCGAAAGTGATTCAACGTGTTCGGTTTTTATTTTGTGGATTTTTTAAATTTTCATCTTGATTTAGCCAATTAGAAGTGTTTATTGTTTTCCGGTAATTAGTAAGTCTTTTTTCGTTATTATTTCATGTACTTGACTCAAGTTTGAGGCTTTATTTGCTTCGAATTTGAATCATGGAATTAGACCCGGTCCCCCCTGACCCCCCTGACGGCCAACATCATGGAGGCAAAAGCGTAAGTTCTGGAACAAAACGTCGACTCGAGTCTGACGATATAAACCCATCCAAAAAAGTAATTACTTCACCTGAGTTGAATGTTCCGTCCATTCAAACTATTTTTACCCATCCATCCATAGTGGTAGGTGCTATACAGGCCTACACTAGTTTAGATAAAGGACCATATATTGTCCATGTATCGCGTGCAGAATCCGATGTTTCCGCAGGTTCCGTTCTAAAACCAATTAAATTCGGTCAATTCCTAGCAAAACATAAGTTTGCTAATATTTGCCCAGAGGGCGTCAAAAAAATCGGTCGGAATAAAATTTCAGTTGAATTCAATGCAGCCGATGATGCGAATAAATTTATAACCTCCCAAATTTTGCCCATGTGTAAGTATGTACCCTGCATTCCTACTTACAACGTCACCAGGATGGGCCTTGTCCGTGATGTTCCAACTGATCTCTCGATGGACGAATTCGTTGAGGATGTGACACTTCCTGCTGGTTGTGGCATTATATTGAAGGCTCGTCGTCTCAATAGAAAAGTAACAGATGATGGTAAAGTTTCTTGGGTACCAACCCAAACTGTAGTTATCACTTTCCAAGGTCAAACCCTTCCATCCCGGATATTCCTTTATTACAATTCACTTCCTGTCGAATTATACCAATACCCGACTATCCAATGTTTTACTTGCTGTCGTTATGGACACACAAAAGCGCAATGTAGATCGAAGCCAAATTGTTTCCGTTGTTCTAAGGAACATTCGGGTGATACATGCGATGTCCCCGAAGCTGAATCTACTTACTTCCATTGCTCAGGTCGGCACTTTGCCACTAGCAAGACATGCTCGGAACAAGAACGACAAAAATCAATTAAAATTGTTATGGCACAAAATCACATCTCATACGAAGAAGCTTCTCGTCAATTTCCAAAGGTTAATCGTCCGTTCTCTGAAGTTGCTCGAGATATTTTCCCCTTTCCGAGTTCTGTCCAACCATCGCAAATGGCTGAATCCGCTGAATTAGCTCGTCAACCTACTCGCTCATACGTAAAGACTGTGTATGCCAACCCTCGACCAAAAACACCTTTGGGTAAGACTTTCGATAAGAATGCCCACAGGGAAATTGTCGCAAACCCTACCTCAAGTCTTACAAATGGATGTGCTCTTAGCATGCATCAATCATCTTCTCCATTTAATGACAACCTCATCCAAACACTCCTCACAATTTTAATAGACATAATTTTAACAAACCCTCATTCCCTACCGTCCAACGTCGCCTCTAAACTTTCACAATTAGTCTCCCTATCTAGTCATAATGGATCCAGTGGTCCTCCTCCAGTGGAACACCCAGAGCATGCGTGCAAAAGCGCATGAATTAATTCATTTAATCAACGAGTTCCGCCCGGCAGTTATTGCCGTCTCGGAGACTTGGCTGAGGCCTGGATCCCATTTTCGGATCTCTGGCTTCACATGCCTTCGGGACGACAGGGCTGATGGGCGGTCTGGTGCCGGGAGCGCCTTATTAATTAGGCGCTCCCTTACGTTTACAAAAATTACTCTCCCTTCTCTCCCCCCTGATATCAACGCTGTAGGTATCAGGTCCTTCGGCATTTCATTTATTTCATTATATATACCTCATCCTAACTCCTTATTAATCCCTGATATCCTTCTCCTATTTACGTCTATTCCTTCTCCTATGATTGTTATGGGCGATTTTAATGGCCACAACACAGTGTGGGGTCACAGCTACTCAGATCTCTTTGGTCACTCTCTTCTAGAAATCATTGATGAAGCTAATCTTTGCCTCCTCAATGATGGTTCTCCCACTCGTAGAGTATATCCTTCCCAAAATCCGAAAAGTGCCGTTGATCTCTCTTTGTGTTCCTCAACCCTTTTTCCTGACATTTTATGGAAAACTTTACCTCAGACATACGGTAGCGATCACTTTCCCATATTATTGTCTCTTCATATTAATCTCCCTCATAGCGTCTCCCCTTTTTGTAACCCAACTCCCAATTTAAAATACATACTTTCTGGTGCTGACTGGTCATCCTATTCAACCTCACTGGACAATAACATGGATTCCCATGAATACTCTTTAGATTCCCCCACTGTATCGTATAATAACTTTATTGACAAAATCATTTCTTGTGCTGACCTGCACATCCCTATTAAAAAACCCTCTCGGGACTTTAAGATCTCCACCCCATGGTGGGACGCGGAGTGTACAGCGGCAGTTAAGGAACGCAAGGTGGCTGAGAAAACATACTGTCAATCAATGACCATAAATAATTTTTTAAACTACAAAAAATTTGCAGCTAAATTTAGAAAATTAACTTCCCGGAAAAAAAAGCAAGGTTGGATAGGATTCTGTGAAAAGCTTTCGCCCAGAACTCCTCCCGGTTTAGTTTGGAAACAGATTAAACGCTATAGGGGATCTTCCAAAATAGAAAACATTACAGCTCACGATACTACATCTTGGCTCGAGGCCTTTTCAGACAAACTGGCTCCTCCGTTTGTTCCACCTTTTTCATCCTTACCACCAACCCCTTTGTTTTTACCTCAATCATCTAACTTGGACGCCCCTTTCTCATTTAACGAATTGTCTCTAGCACTTGATGGACTGACTGACTCTTCCCCTGGAATAGATGGCATCCCGTATTCTTTCCTGACCAAATCTTCAGAAAAAATTAAAAAAATATTTTTGTCTTTTGTTAACTCCTTCTTCGATAGTGGTATAATTCCAGAACAGTGGAAAACGCAAATCATAGTCCCTATCCTTAAACCTGGCAAGGATCCCTCAGACCCATCCAGTCGTCGACCTATAGCGTTGTCATCAGTAATGGCCAAAGTGACGGAACATTTGATAAAACGCCGTCTTGAGTGGTGGGCAGAAAATGGTGCCGTCCTCGCTAAAACCCAATTTGGATTTAGGAGAGGAATGGGCACCTTGGACAACCTCAGTTTATTAACAACGGATATCCATATTGCTTTTAGGGAAAAAAATATTTTAGTCGGTGTATTCCTCGATATAGCATCGGCTTATGATGACGTCCTTCTTCCGGTACTCAGAAATAAACTACTTCAGCTGAAAATCCCCGAAAAACTTGTTCGTTTTATCTGCTCTATGTTAATGGAGAGATCTGTTGTTATTAAATCCCCTCTAGGTCTCCTTTCACCGAGAACAGTTTGGAAAGGTCTACCACAGGGTTCTGTTTTGAGCCCGTTGCTGTTCAGCCTCTACACGTATGATCTCGAGCGAACAGTAAACTCTTTTTGTGAAGTTTTGCAGTACGCCGATGATCTTGCCTTATATGTTTCCTCTCCTTCGCCAGAAGTGGCAAGTTCGCGTCTCAATTCTGCAATATCCTATCTGAACGATTGGCTTCTCGACCATGGTTTATCCCTTTCCCCATCCAAGAGCTCTGTTGTAATTTTTACTAAAAAAATAAACATCCCTTCAGTAGATATTTTTATAGGTAGAGATTTAATTCCCGTTTCAAGTAGTGTACAATTTCTGGGTATAACGTTGGATACTAAAATGTCAGGTATTCCTCACTTTATGTACCTTACACAAAAATGTGAGAGAAATGTTAATATTTTACGCTCTCTATCAGGGGTGTGGTGGGGCTCTCACCCATACACACAAAAGCTCTTATACAATGCTATAGTTCGGAGCAACTTAGATTATGGTGGATTCCTACTTAATCTTTGCAATAAATCAGGCCTAGACAAAATTGATAAAATACAATCTAGATGCCTGCGCATAATACTTGGAGCTATGAAATCTTCGCCTATTAACGCAATGCAGGTTGAATGTGGCGAGCCTCCCATGGAATTGCGCAGACAATATCTATCGGATAGATTTTTGTTTAAATTGATCCAAAATTCTAAACATCCTCTTCTTGCTAAATTATCCTACCTAAATAATTTATTTCGTCATTGTAATAAAATTCCTTGTATCCTCCGTAGTTTTAAAAGATTTTCCGATCTTCCGAGTCCTATCAGGCAGTATTCAATGTACCCGCTTTATCTTATTCCCTATGATGCCTTAATTTTCCAGCCTCGTGTTATCTTACAATTTGGGGTAGAAAAGGATTCAGTTGACGCGAGATGTACATTTAACTACGTACTCAATTCCAAGTTTGATGGTTGGCACTTAATATTCACCGACGCGTCGAAGTTGTCAGTTGATAGTGAGGTTGGAGCTGCGGTATGGATACCTTTTACCAACATAACCCTGAGTTTTAAGTGTCCCTCGTCCTCATCGGTATTTACTGGTGAGGCAGTTGCTATTCTCGAAGCCATTCTCTTTGTAAAATCACATCACTTAAATAATTCTATCATCTTTTCTGATTCTAAAAGTTGCCTCCAATCAATTTTGTCTAACCCGTTTAAATCAATTTCCCGTTTCCCCATTATTCTTAAAATTAAACTTTCTCTGTTTGAGTGTCACAATCTAGGCATTAATGTAGTTCTAGCTTGGATTCCAGGACACTCTGGGATTCTAGGCAATGAATTAGCTGACTCATGCGCAAAAGCCGCTATCCAGATAGGTTCTCCTGAGCATTTTCAATAATATTGCCACGATTTAAGCCTTCTTCCAAAAATCTTTCTTCAAAAATCCTGGACGGATTTGTGGAATACCTCGAAGCTGTGTAAAGGCAAGTACTACTCTGATATCCAACCAGATATCCCACCTATTCCTTGGTTCTTTAAGTTTCGCAAGTCCAATAAGATCGTCACTTCAACTATCTGCCGCCTAAGACTGGGTCATGCTTGTACACCTGTATTTCTTGCGAAACTTAGGATCAAGGATCACTCAATGTGTGAGTGCGGATTGGAGGAAGGAAATGTAGATCACATTTTCTTCAATTGCCCTAAACTTCGCTTATCCCTTTATGATGTTCTCCCTCAGGAAATCCCGCGTCCTACCTGCTTCAAAATTTTGCTTTCCCTTACTTTCTCTCCTTTAATGAATTTTATCCTTTGTAAATTTGTAAATATGAATAATCTTAGATTGTAATATGTTATATAAAATAATAGTTGATAACTTAAATAATCTGATCGAAGCATCATTAATTTACTTTTACGTAGAAATATATTTTTTTTTTATTTTGTTTTTATTTGCTTTTGCTTGGCTTAATCATTTTGTTTTCCGATAATGTTGTGGCTTAAAATTGCCTTACCCGCTCTCAACACGTTTATGATACTTTTACCTACCTGACACTGGCAGAGTTGCAGCAAGTGGCATGCATCAGCCATTAAAAAGAAAAGAAGAAGAAGAAGAAGAACTGTTTACATTTGAAAATATCAATTTATAATGCATGAGATTGCGGTTAAAATATTGTAAAAGTTACTATTAATGACAGTAAATAACAAGAATAGTGAATACTAGGTTACAAAAAGGTGCAAAGCTTGCTTTCAGACATAGTGAATAACATGGATTACTGAATTTATTTTAAATGATGGCTTACAGTAGATAATATAAAACATTTTATGAAATAAGATATTAAAAGAAGAAGTAATTTTGTCGAATAGATCTGGCGGATTTTAGTTGTAATCATTTTTAATAAATACAAACTTTATTACAAAATGTATATGTACCTTGTCAATTATAATATTAATGATCGAACCTCACCAGAGGTTCAAATAATCACATTATTATATTTACACACCAAACGGAGGAAACAAAGCAAAGTAAAGTATCTACAAAAATTAATTAGTGATGACTAAAAATATGTTGTCCAACATGAAACAATCAAATTACATAAAAAAAGATAAGATAAACTTTATTTCGTGTTCATTAGAAATGAACAAAAGATACAACAAAATTAAAAAGGACATTACAATTAAAAATATACACTTTACACTTTTTTTAGGGTTCCGGACCAAAATAGTAAAAAGGCAAGCCTTACAGTATCACTTTGTCTGTCGGTCTGTCTCAAATGGATATCTCAAGATGTTATAAGTTAACGCTTTTTCACTAATATGGAATATATGGCGGAAAGGGGACCTCTAAAATTTTAAAGAAGTTACTTGGTCATGTGGGGTAGGTATTATATGAAATTTATTTATTTGCACATTAATAAACAGTTATTAGTTTTGCTTTAAGCCGTATAGTTTTCGACTTATTTACAAAAACTTATTTAAAAAAAATTGCTAATAGAATTGTATGTAAATATTACAGGAAAATTATAATCAACTCTCTAATTTGTATAGTTTTTAGAAATCGTCGAAAGTGTAAAAAAATCTAAATAAGTTCAGCCACCAGACAAGAGATGGCGCTGTCAAGGTTATCCAACAAGTATAAACCGCCTTGGTCATATATTATATTGTATGATGGCACGGAACTCGGTGCGCGAGTCGACTCGCTCTTGGCCGGTTTTATTTATATCTAGTTTTATTTTTATTAACGCACAAATTGTACAGTATAACACATTGCAATAAAAAGAAACAATAAACTTATTTTAGTCACGGTCGAATTCTTATAATAACTCTTCTAGTCCAACGGTAGTTGTGGAATATACGATAAAAACCCCTTTTAATAAATTCACTTATTCGCCTAATGAGTGTACCGGTGGTACCGGATCAGGCGGGACGCATCTGCCTGCCAATTAATATAATGTATCTTCTTAGTAAAAACTATTAACTTTCTCTTGTATCTCTTCTATTCATAACATATCAACTACCATTCCTCGTAGAGATATTAAAAATGTAGGTTGGTAGTTTTTGCTCTTAAACTTCAATCTACAGGTAGGTATCATCATCATCATTTCAGCCGTAAAACGTCCACTACTGAACTAAGGCCTCCCTCATGGATCTCCATGAGGGGTAGTTACCATACTCACCACGCTTGGCAGGCGGGTTGGTGAGCGCAGTACGGAATGTTGATATACGGAAATACACTGCTGCCCATCTTTCGGAGGTGTCCCTTAGCAGGCTTTTACTGCATCCACGGTGCATCCACATCCACTGGTAGGAGAGGAGGGGTGACATTCTACTGCCGGCACCCCACGGCTACACGACACGGCACAGGTAGGAATAATAATAATGAAAAGAAAAGGTTCGGATGTTCGCTGGTATGCGAACATCCGAACCTTTTCTTCTCATTTCGGTAATCGCCAAAGCTGATTATTCAATTTTTAATCAAATTATAATATTTATTCAAAACTAATAATAAAATACATGTTACAAAATAACGAAGATACTACAAAATTTACTAAATGATTGATTTAATAAATGATTGATTGATTGAATAATGTTTTTGATCTTTAGTGCATTTGAATTAAAAACATCTAGGGTAGGAGAGTTCCACCAAACTGTTGTACGTAGCTACAGCTCTACTGAAAAAAGCATTTTGTCTATAGTTAGTTCCGCTAAAAGGCATTTCTAAAGGAATGGGTTGTCTGACCGATCTATTTGGAACTTTGATCTTTATTTTTTGCTGTGTAGAATCAACCTTACCTTGGACAATCTTACAAAGTTGTGCAATATCAGCTATTTTACGTCGTTCTTTTAAAGGGAGTACATGATGCCTTTTACACCTGGCTGAATACTCGGTATCAAAACAGCCACATTTAAATTGTATGTAGGTATCTTAGAAATCTACGTTGAATACACTCAATCCTGTCATTGTAGGTTTCATATTGAGGGTTCCGTATTTGTGAACATGATATACATCTAAGATGCTACGCACATAGGCACGGTACAAAATTTTTATTACTTTCTTACAAGAAAACTGGGAGTTGGTTCTGATGACAAAGCTTAATGCTTTATTAGCGCACTTAATTATGGCGTCGATGTGCTTGTCATAGGCAAGTTTACTGTCATGAATGATTCCAAGGGCCCTTATCTCGTCTACTACTTGCAGAGGAGTTCCCATAAGGCTATAAAAATATTTAAAAGGCTGTGGACTGCGCGAAAATGTTATGTTACATTTTGCCACATTCAAGTCCAGCATATTTCGTCGACAATAAAGCTCAAATCTATCCCAATCTTCCTGCATGAGATAACAGTCACTCAGGTTATCGATACGCTTAAAATTTTTTACGTCATCTGCAGTAGAAATTGACTGTATGTGAAGCAGTAACTAATATCATTTAGAAAAATAGAAAGTAGAAGCGGATCGAGCAAGAACCTTGGGGTACGCCTGCTGGGATATTTACCCAGCCAGAGGAGGAGGACAACCCATTGAGCTCTACAGCTTGAGATCTATTTTCAATATAAGAAGTAAACCACCTATACAAATTTCCATGGATTCCTGCCTGAATAGTTTCCGTAAAAGCATTTGATGGTCTATTTTGTCAAATGCTTTGCTTTAATCTGTAAAAATAGCGTCAACTTGGCCTCCAGCATCCATGTTCAGGGTGGTATAATCGTTAATCGGTAAAAGACAAGAGATTGGAGGTAGCGATTTTGCAAGAAGCCGTGTTGCTCTGAGATGAAGGAAGTCGAGAGGGTTGAGTAAACAGCCTTGTAAACCATTTTTTCGTAAACTTTCGCAAATATGCACAGCTTTGATATCGGTCTGTAATTTATAATTTCACTTTTACTGCCACTCTTGAGTATGGGAGTAATGTAGGCCGACTTCCAAATCCTAGGCATAGTGCCCTACTCAATAGAGCGCTTAAAAAGTAAACTTCGTGGATAGGCTAAACTTTCGGCACACTTTACAATAAATAATGAAGTAATATCATCCGGACCCGACCCTTAGAAACGTCTAGTTTCTTAAGCGAATAAAAAATGCTAGCGATTTCATTATTGCCTATGGTACCTGGGTAATCATTTTCCATAGAGCTGTAACTTTGGTCACAATGCAATGGGGTGGAGCTTTGAGACTGAAAATTTGAGTGGAAATATTTAGAAAAAAGTCACAGATTCAGTAGACTGTCCTTCAAAATATAAGGTAGATGGGTAAGAGTTAGCGCCACGTTTTTGTGATTTTACAAAAGACCAAAAGTGTTTGGGCGCTTAATTATAGCATTTTCTATGTCTGAAATATATGATTTCAAACCGTGTATTATATATATTATCTATCATATTTATCATATTTTCAAACAATATATGATTTCCGCCGTGGGGTGCCGGCAGTAGAATGATACCCCTCCTCTCATGCCCATGGATGCAGTAAGAGCCTGCTAAGGGATACCTCCGGAAGATGAGCAGCAGCGTCTAACCGTGTATCAACATTCCATACTGCGCTCACCAACCCGCCCGCCAAGCGTGGTGAGAATGGCAACTACCCCTCAAGAGATCCATGAGGGAGGCCAGTATTCATCAGTGGACGTTTTATGGCTGAAATGATGATGATGATGAAATATATAATTTGACCCTCTAAGTTATTAGCTCTTTTTCTGAGAATGCAGAATGATTCATAGTCAGATACATTTCCGTATTTTTGATATTTTTTGAGAAATTTATGTTTTTCTTTTAGCATTTTTCTAAGAGGCAAATTATTATACCAAGGAGGAAAGGAGGAGGCGTTAAAATATTTTTGAGGTATATATTATTGGCACGAAGAACATACAAGATATTACAAAAGTTTCTGAGCGAATCTTCTATAGTATTGTCATATATGACAATACTATAGAGAGAGTATCCCAGCCATAGTTGTGTCCATTATTGCGATAAATCTTTTTATGGGCTAATTTTGCTACGTCAGTCGACAATGATTCAACGCAAAGAGGTAGATGTTCTGTATGAGATCAGATAAATGTTAGGTATTCTATCGTAGTTTATATGATGTGAGGATCGATTTTTTTACCCTGAAAACAAAATTATGAATAAATCAAGAGGAAACCCAGCAAAAATATTAAATCTCTTACAACACTCCTTTTTAGTAAATTCGGTAAAACGCTTGTAACGAGACGTGCCATGCCGCAAGGGGGTATGTACCAGAAAAGGGGGCGAAGGTTTCCGAAAAATGCCATTTTTGACCTTTGGTGAACTTTTGAGGTCACAATAACTCCGGTCCCTGTGACCCTAGGGGTCACCAAAATCAATCAGTACCCTTCTTTCATTAAGACAGCGCTTTATGGCAAAGGTTATCTCATTAAAAATAAAAGCTAGTATTTCCATTATAGGTTGTTCCGTTAATTAACACTAAACCCTTATGTAAGTAATTAACCACTTATTCGAAAGTCTCGAAAGAAATACTGTTCACTAATTCAATTACTTTATGAGCTATTTATTAATATTATTATAGAATACTTGAGTGCTCGATATAGGTGAGTTGGTATTATTTTCTGATATCCTTAGTTTGCTCTGAATGTCAACTTTTTTGTTGTTTGCACATGGGAGTTGCTCCGTTACATTATTTTTATTTTACAAATAAAATAAAACCTGGCAAGAGCGAGTCGGACTCGCGCACCGAGGGTTCCGTGCCATCATACAATATAATATAAGACAAAGGCGGATTTATATTTACCGCTGAGGCGCCATTGAGACCCGAGCCGCTAAGTGAGGGTCTTAAGAGAACCGAGGACGGTAATCTATACTAATAATCTATATAAAGCTGAAGAGTTTGTTTGTTTGTTTTCTTGAACGCGCTAATCTCAGGAACTACTGGTCCTATTTGAAAAATTATTTCAGTGTTAGATATTATCTAAACGTTATGGCGGCCCATACAGCTACCATAGTTTAGACTTCATTTGCTTAGAATTTGGTCCCATGAGTTACAAATCTAACAGATGTCATAGTAACGTACTGTTCAAAGGTTCAAAGTACTTCGACATGCGATCAAGAACTTTGAATGTGTTCCGTTGTTGGTGGAGCAGACAGTCTGTCTTCCCGCGACCACGACCAGGTACAATCCGGTCGAAACGGCGGTATAATAATAAATGTAATTACGCAATAAATACCTGTTAATCCAATATATAAATATTTTTCATGTTTAGAATTACTTGCAGTTCATTCTGGTGATAAAGTAGCCCGTTACAATTTCACGCCATTAATTTTAAATGTGCAAATCATTTTAGGGTTTCGTAGTAAAACAAGAAACCCTTATAGTTTCGATTTGTCTATCTGCCTGTCTGTCTGTTTGTCTGTCCGTCCGTCACCGACTTTGCGAAGAGACAATTAATCCTAGAAAGCTTTTATTTTGCATGGATTATTTTCATCTTTACTGTGAAGGTTATTTTTTGACGCATGGTTAACTTTTTGACACGAAGTCCTAGAAGTTTTGGTAGTCTAAAAGACTTCCAAATCGACCCCGTTGACTATAATAGGAGATGGCGATTGTACTTTCTTTTTATTTTCTTGCGTTAAAGAAGTTTTAGCAACTCCCTAGGGTGAGAGTGAAGGAGAGGTGTTCAATTTTCTTTTTTTCCTGGTCTTGGTTTTTTCTTATTCACTCGGTTTTCTTAGCAAGTCTCATCAGTCTCGTATTCAATTTGCAACTAAGAACTTGTGAACTAAGAGTTCCATTACGGTATGGAACCCTAAAAACAATGAATACTCAAATAAAGGAAATGGAATCCACTATAGCTAATGGATATTTTGTTATTGTTAGCGACAAGACACACGCGGTTAGCGCCAACGCAGACGAAAATTATTTTAAAATAAGTCTTGATACTTTTAAGGCATTTCTTTCATGAAAAAATAACAAGCAATTTATCAGTGTATTACCGTAACATTTCCTTATTTGTATATTTATATTGTTTAAAAATGTAAAGGCCATATTTTATAGTATTGTGATCAGCCCTTGAATTGTTTGCAAAGTTTCAATTTACTCCGACGTTTTGAAACTAATTTAAAGTGTGTAAAAATGATTTTGTTTTTTTTACACATAACAATTCTTCATAACCGGGTGTGCACCAAAGCTTCACAGATTAACAATTCAGAATAAAACACTTCAACGTTAAGCTCCTTTTTGAAGACAATTTGTAGGGTTCCGGACCAAAATGGTATAAAAGAACCCTTATGGTGTGACTTTGTCTGTCTGTCTGTCACAGATGGATATCATGGAAACTACTGACGCTTTCGATTTAAAATTTGAAATGGTATTAGATAACGCCTACTCACTAATATTGCTTGTACAAGGTGTATTATAACATGTGTCAAACCAATCAGGGAAGGGTTTCAGCTAAAAAAACAAGTAGTTTTAGAAGGGAATAAAATCGTATATTCGTATTTTATTTACAATTTTACTAGTTGGTGTTATGTGAAAATGATTCTAGGTTCAAAATAGGATTTTTCTTTATAAGTATCTGATAATAATAATTATATGTTGGTAAACGTAAAAAAAACAAACTAACTTCTAAGAACAGATTAACAAGCTACGGAACCCTACACGTCTTGTGGCCCGACACGCACTTGGCCAACTTTTTTTGTATAAGTATAACTCGTCCCTGGTATTGCTGAATAGACAAAATAGATATAGTCTTTTTTAAACTTTCGCGATCACAACACATTGTTAAAATATGGGATTATCGGGTATTTATCGCGTAATTACCTTCGTCGTCGGGAATAAAATAAAGGTAATTACGCGATAAATACCTGATAATCCCATATTTTAATAAAATAGATATACTAGCTAATGCCGTATAATGGCTGGCCTACCTATATTTCATCAAATATCTTCCAATTTTGGAAGCCTTACGGTGCGACTGCCGCTCGCCCTTGTATTTAATAGTTTAATTTAAATGTGTATGTTTGTGTCCCAAGTAAATTTTTCAATTTCAATTTACTTTAGGAAAACGTAGTATTACGCTCCTAAATTAAAGCATCAAGACTACTCCATCCACAGTAATGTGTGTGGTCGTGATTTCAGTAGTCGGCAACCAGTACAAACGGCTAATTAAGGAGCGCACAAAAAATAATTCGATATACATTTACAGGAACATAACACAGCATGTGTGACATGCTACGTGCATCTTGACGTGCTTCACTACCCGTGCGAGTTGTACCAAACAATTAATAATAAGATACCTTGTTCGTACCCTCGTAGTCTACGAGAGATTAGGCGTAAGAAAGTATCATATTATCGTATTATAGTAGGTTTTGACGCAGGCTTAGCCTATACCATCCTAGTGCAGTGTAGTATAGTTTAGGGTAGCGCCAGTTTGATGCTACAAATCATCATAAAAAAGCTCAAATTAGCTGTAACACCGGAGTTCCCACAATTTACTAGTTTGAGACTCGGGTTATCTGCAGGAAATTTAAAATATATCTGGATGTTTCTGCTTCGACTTTTAGTTAGATTAATGTAGGCTTCTGCATAAAGTCGTGCGTGTGGGGGTTTTATTTCAAGCTTTTTATCTTTTTTTTTATATCAAGTATAAATCAGTGTATAATTTCATAAAAAATCGGTAAAATATTAAAGATTCTAACTGATCGGAATTACCGGAAAATCTAAAATTCATGGATTTACCATGATTGGAGTCCTTTACCATTTCCAATTCCCGTAAATATTGTAGTAGTATATTTATTTCAGACAGATGTCCATATTACATTCATGTTCACAATTAAAATAATCAAGAATCATCATCATGACAATAATGATAAATTAATAATTAACCACGCTGAACAAATTATTTTCGTCCTTACAACTAATGTAATAAAATACAAAACAGCTTGTGGCAAGCTTCCCAATCCAGTTCATCGCACGCAGGTTGTGTAAACAGTAACATTAGCTGCTTTGACAAGCGGGAGAGTGCTGGTGTAAGACTATACTGTTTGCTTAGCTTGTACTTTTTACACGGTAAAACGGATAATGCGTTTTTTACTTTTCGGTGAATCTTATTATCTTTTTGGGGAAGTTTCTTTTTTAGCGAACTCTGTCTGTTGTGACAAAGATTTATATTGAAAGTTCGAACTCGTCTGTGTTTACAAAGTGTTTTTAATGCTATTTTACTACTTAAACTAAGTTATGTATGTATGCCAGTTACACTGTGCAGAGATAGAAAACCCTTGCGTCTAAATCACAAGTCTAGAAAAGTTAGAGCTAAGACCTTATTTTGAAAATAAACGTTTGTTTTAAATAAAGACGGAGAAGACCTTAATATTTTTTTAACTTATTTATTGCCATAAAAGTTGTTCATCATAACCTTCTTATATCTCTTGATTTTAAATTCAAAACCGTAAAATTTCAACCACTTGCACCTATAATTTTACCTATTATTGAAAAAAACTACAACAATTTTCTTAATGAGTAGGTAACCTAATCCTTCTTCCTAAGCTTAGCACTGGAGACCTCGATAGCTTGCAGCCAGTGTTTGATCTCCTCTGGGCATTCTGGTTGAGCATCTCCAGGTTTGACATTCAGCAGTCTCTGAGCATCAACGTTGATGAGGTTTTGACGGGAAAGGACCACGGCTCGTACAAAGCCATCGTTGAGGGTGATAAACTTCTGCTCGATGTAGAGAGTCTTGTCTTCCCAGTAAACAAGCTGGAATAACAATAACAAAAATATAAATAAATAAAGTTAAACATCGCACAGCACGATCTAGCCCTGGAAAAAGCAGCTAGATGATTGGATTGACTGGGATAGACTGAAAACCAGCCCTGAGTAGACTGTAGTTTACTCAGTCCAGTGCTGAGTCTACTCCATTTGCCTAAGAGGATCTTATTTTATATTATTGTAATTTTATGTATTAATAACTGTGTTTTTTTCTTTTTTTGGCAATAAATGTATTTGTATTGTATTGTATTGTATTGTATTGTATTGTATTAAAATTTAGAACAGTCTAATCATCACACACTGCAGTTATATCTAGTGGAAAGGAAGAAGAGGAAAACCACTTGTCGTTATCAGCGTGGCACAGCTGCTGCGCCGATCGTACAGGGACTGATGACCCTGCGTGCCGAGGTACCTACCACGCAACTCTACATGTCGTGCGTTTACTAGGTACTCCGTGACAGCAGAGGGTATGGTAGAGTACATGAGGCAGAAGACTGGCTCCTTCATGAGAGTCGTGAAGTTGGAATCTCGCCGTGACGTGAATTTTAATTCATATATTGGTGAGAGTGCCTACGAAGAGGCTTTCGATATTTATGGACGCTGCAAACGTCTACATTGCAGGTGATGATAGAAGAAGTTCATCGGCTGCCTGACACAATACAAAGAGTACCTACACAAGACACCGCAGGCATGTCGTCAGCGTCACATCGGACGCGATTAAATTGATTTGCTAATTAAAAGTGTATTAAGATGTTATTGTATATAATATTCTGTATCTAGTTTTTGTATCTACTGTTGTAATTTATTTTTATTATATGTTGTTGGAGAAACCTTGCCTGGCCGACACAGTTTTTAACTAGCACGGGAGGTAAGGATAATTACGGTAAATATGTTACGAGTCATTTACGAGTATGTTGTTAAGGTTTTTATAAATAAATAAGGTAGTCCGCCTGTATCTGATACTGGATGTTTCCTGCAGCGCGTGGCCGTCCACTTCGAAGAAATAGAAGCAAACTTAGTCAAGTTCCCTCACATTTCCCCGTCGTTCATAAATTATGTGATAATTACCTTGGTTTCAACCTTATACGCTGTGAATATAGGTATAGTCCGCCTGTATCTGATGCTGGATGCTCCCTGCAGCGCGTGGCCGTCCACTTGCTTGATGTTGG
The DNA here is from genome assembly GCA_963082625.1 of Pasiphila rectangulata. NCBI lineage: Eukaryota > Metazoa > Arthropoda > Insecta > Lepidoptera > Geometridae > Pasiphila > Pasiphila rectangulata. Next base: position 13,693,266 of record OY720240.1, read on the forward strand.
TGTAGATCCCGGTGCGATCGTAGAAATGGAAACGTGCGAAGTCGAGTTCCCGCACATAGCGAGCGTTGTTCATGTGCCGGAGGAAAATGTCTACGTCCTGGGTTGTGCAGAAACCTGAAGATTAAATAATAAATTATTAAATAATTATTAAGTTCCTAGGTTTAATTATAAATAGGTATGTGTTAATGTAGAATGTTGCCTCTCTTCTCTTGCCCGTGGATGCCGTAATAATTTACCAAGGGATACCTCCGGAAGATGGGCAGCAGATCAGTACTTGGAGATCTATGAGAGGGGCCACGTCCAGCAGTCGTCTACATAGTACGGCTGAGATGATCTAAAGGGAATGGGAAAGCTGAAGATCGAGCTCAGTCGCGTACCGTGGGAGAAGCTTACGTCCAGCAGTGAACTGATACTAGGTGATGATGATGATGAATGATGTGTTAATGGCTTTCATTGATATATACAATACAAGCATGCGTTTTTAGAGGTTATTCAGCCTACGAATTGCTAAGTTAAAGCGGGCTGTCCACTGCGAAATAAACAGACTTGCGAGTCATTAAAAAGCAAGTACATCTCGCAAGCGGACAACCTGCTTTATCGTACGGAGGTAATCCGGACGGTAGTTTTGTCATACAATGAAAAGCATTATTCACTTATTAACTCTCTGCTATTATCTAAAATATTAGTAGTACCTATAATTCCTATCCTGCTGTTATAAGGCAGACAGCCATAGTCTTTCGATACACAAAAGTCAAATTAATTTTATATCTAAGTAAATGCATTCATAAATAAAAACTAGAAATCGTCTTATAAATCTACATTTAACTCAACAACCTTGTATTCTTTATAATAATTTAAGTAAGTATTTTTCTATAGTTACTAAACTAATTTACTTAGTCTTATGCTAAGTATAATTTACCTATCGCATATTATATAAGAGGGTCAAAGTTGACACTTACCATAAATAGTCGTCGTATCATTGTAATTGCATTTTTTCTGGAATAACCTTCCAATTCCAACCGTGAAAGCAATCCGTAGAAAGTAGTTCACATCCCAGAACGCATAAGCGAGAGCAATCACCGTTGCAATTATACAATACATTTCATAAACTTAACTAGTTACGTAGAAATAAACAAAAAACTTCTGATAGGTCTAAGCGACACTAAAGGCTTAGTAATACTGATTTAAATCAAAGACGACTTGTTTGTTTGGAATAACAATCAAATTATTGTACTGTAAAAAACTGACAATGTTAGGTGCTTGCGTACGCTAAAGTTTGTTTCTCTGTCGAACGTGGAAAATGATGCAGTAAGAAAGAGACGCAGAATGGTTTTGAGCCGGTTATGCAAGTAAGTACCTTTGAAGTCGTTGACCACACCAAGCAGGCCTGTTGTCGGTTTCTTTAGGTACAAAGTTAGGTTAAAGACGTTTTTTTTTTTTTTTTATTCATAAAGAAGGGCTTTGTCGCTTATGCGATTATGACGCCCTGGTTATTACACACTTAACTTACTTCTCCTCCTTCCTTCCTTCTTCCTCTTGCCTCTCGGCTTCCGCTTAGTTCGGACGTGTGTAAATTCTGTTGTAATTTTATTCTAAATCGTGAGACTTCGCCCCGGAGCCCTAACTTCGGATTGTTAACTTGGTGCTGCGCCCTGGGTGTCTTCAGTCGCGGCTTGTTCCTGTTTTTTTCCTGCGTGGCTCGGCACTGAGGCGCGAACGCGCGGACGTCGGCTTGTGAAGCGGGGTCTTTGGCCGCTGGGCCAAGAACACAGTGAGCGGCGCACTCGAAATTCAACAATATCTCGATCTATGTGCTACGAACTTGAAGTCTTTGCTACGAACTTTGCTACGAACTTTGCTACGACGTGCTACAACATCTATCTGCTACGCCGCGTTTTTCTCCGTGGACGCACAAGGTATTCAAACGGCGATACGTTCTTTTGATCGATTTCAAGACTTATTCCACTGTAATTAAATTGAAATGAGCTTAGCAAGGAAAGACGGAGGGAAACTATTACGAACACCTCCTAGGCCGTTGGGTGAAGCTATATCACATCCCGACATTTTTCGAACTCCGGACCTTCATGAATCGGATTCTAACATTACGCTCAGAAAAAGAAAGTATACAGATGACATTGACCATTCCATGAATGATATGTTCAAAAATGTCTTGCAAATGTTTAAAGAGTTGAAAACAAGCCAAGATTTACAATTCTCTAAAATAAGCGACGATATTGGTTCTCTAAAAATCCAAAATCAGGAACTGCTATCAGTAAATGCAGAAATAAAATCATCTCTGGCTACTTTATCGGAAAGTCAAAAGGAACTTAAAAACCGTATCGAAGTAATAGAAAAGAATGAAAAGTCAACCATCGAGTATGTCAAGAAATTAGAGGAACAGTTGGAAACCGTCGAAAGAAAAATTAAGGACCGCAGCGTCGAAATAAACAACGTCCCAATTGACAGTAACGAAGTTTTGATCACCACGATTGAACAAATTCATAAGAATTTAAAGATCGATTTTGAGCCACGGGATATCCAGAACGTTTTTAGAGTACCAACAAAATCAAACCGTCCTAGACCGATAATCGTTGAGTACTCTAGTGTACCTAGAAAAATTGCCCTTTTAAGGGCTTATAAAGAATACAATAAAAAGCCAAACGGGAGTAAACTCAGCACCAACACCATAGGACTAAAAGGAGAAAATACTCCAATTTACATAAATGAACTACTCACAAGTAAAGCTAGACACTTACATTACCTAGCTCGAGAGTTTATTAAAAAATCTGATTGGAAGTTTTGCTGGTCAATAAGAGGCAAAATTTTTATCAAGAAAAATGAAGGTTTTACTGCTCTTGAAGTAAAAAGCGAAGAACAACTTCAGTCCTTGGAAGCAGGAATAACCGCTGTACAGGGGTAACGAGGTTAGATAGAGTAGATTACTTTAGTTTAAAATAACTTAATTGAAATTAAACTTCAAATTTAACTTTCTCTCTTGCCAAAGCCTTTTTCTTATAAATTCAAATTTTTATTGTAATAGTTTAATTTATACATATGTAAACTCAGGCAATAAAAATAGTCATAAAACCAATTACAATATAACAAAAAGCAAATACATGAAACAAAATTCCGCAAATGGACTAAACATAAACAGAAACAAATTAACACGTGACTACACTTATTAGATAGAACAGTAGGCTCTTGGCCACACTCCCTCGAAGCCTCATAATATCCTATACTGCGTTTTTAGTTTTCGTAGTGAAACTAGATACCATTCCAGTTCCGCTTTGACTATTTGTAATTTATTTTACATAGCGCGTGGCCCGACACGCACCTGGCCCAATTTATTAGTTTATATTATCACCAGTACACTTTACGTTCATAGATAAAATTATATATTTAAGATGAATATACATATAGAAGAATTATATAGAAGTATTGATAATGTGTCCGTCTCACAGGCGTATACATGCAACCCTGAAGACTGCTTATGCTACATAGGTAAAATTAAAAAACCCTTTGTGATAGTTACTCAAAACATAAGAAGCATTTCGAAAAATATTGATGAGTTCTTAGTTTTAATAAAACGCACTAATACGTCACCAGATATGATAGTTCTGACAGAATGCTGGATATCAAAATGCTACAGTCCCCCTACTATTGAGGGATATGTATCGACCTCAAGCACAAATAACATTTTACAAAATGATGGAGTTGTAATTTATATTAAATCAAATATTAATTCTTCTTCTTACGAACCTGCGTTTGCAAATGCAAATTGCCTGATAACAATATTAAACCATGATATTGCCATAATTTCAATTTACCGCTCACCTTCTTACTCTAACACCGAAAACTTTGTTAATTATCTAGACGAAGTTTTGTGCAGCCTGTCCCAATATAAAAACATAATTATAACAGGCGACATGAATATTAATATTTTAGAACAAGAGACAAGGAAATCAGCTGAGTATCAAGAATTAATGGCCTATCATGGTCTCCTTCCATCACATACATTTCCAACACGTCTAAACAGTTGCATTGATCATAGCTTTCTCAAAACAAATAGGCCAGCAATGACACTCGTTATTGAAAACAATTTGACGGATCACAACACTGTCTTATTGGCGCTACAACAAAACTATATAATAAAAGAGTTAAAGATCATTAAAAAAATTGACTATGATGCTATTCAAACGGAGATGTGTTCCATCGATTTCACACCTGTACTATCAGCCACTGACTGTGACCATGCAACCGATAAACTTATTCACATTTTGTCTGAAGTAACAAACAAACATACAAAACTGGTAAAGTTGTCTCGGAGAAAGACACCTATCAAACCATGGGTTACACCGGGATTAATGAGGTGCATGCGTCATCGGGATAAACTCCATACACAATCGAGAAAATCACCTGATAATAATATCATACAAACAACTTATAAAAGGTATAGAAATTTCTTTTACTTACTTATGCGTAAAGTAAAACTAGCATATGAAAAATTGCAATTCGATGAAGCAGGTAATGACGTAAAGAAAACATGGAAAATAATAAATAACATGACTAATTTTAAGGCCAAGAAAAACTTATCTGAAGAACTATTACAAGGGTCCGACACACACGAAACATTGAACTCTGTGAATAAATACTTTGCCAATATTGGACGTGAGTTAGCAAACAACATTTTGACATCTGCTTATTCAGATCAGTGTAAGTCAACAGGTGGGAAACTAGCTAATAAAACTACAATACAACACTCGTTTGGTCTAATGGACATAGATTCAACGGAAATACTTACGCTTATAAATTCTTTAAAAACTGACTGCTCCATAGGCTGGGATAATATATCAACTCGTATAATAAAGCAAAATAAGAACTTTTTAATGGAGCCGCTCACTCATATTTGCCACTTAAGTTTTACTACATCAGTATTTCCTAAAGCTTTTAAAAAATCAATGATACTTCCGATCCATAAATCAGGTGATAAGCATGTAATAGGTAATTATCGGCCAATATCAATACTGCCAGCTCTCTCAAAAATTTTAGAGAGGGCACTAAACAATAGATTAGTGCAATACCTTGAACGCTTCAATCTCCTATCTAAAAATCAATTCGGTTTCCGGAAAGGTCTCTCAACTGCAGATGCCGTGTCAAAATTGAATGATTTTGTCGTAGAACGTCTAGATAGAGGAGACAAATGTATGGGTATTTTCTTGGACCTCGCAAAGGCATTCGATACGGTTTCTATACCTCTGCTTCTTGACAAACTAGAAAGTCTGGGAATACGAGATAAGCAACTAGAACTGATGAAAAGTTTCTTAAGCGACAGGAAGCAGAGTGTCAAAATCGGGGAATACGTCAGTGATGAGCTACCAGTGACTTACGGAATTCCACAAGGCTCTATTATTGGTCCGACTCTCTTCCTGGTCTACATGAACCAAATATGTGACATAGAAGATCAAAACGCTAAACTAATAGCATTTGCTGATGACACGGTTCTTCTATTCCAGGGAGAAAGTTGGCCTGAAGTTTTTGAGCATGCTCAGAATGGTTTTGACTTGGTAGCCAAATCACTCTACCAAAATATACTGACACTAAATGCAGCTAAGACCACATATGTAACGTTCTCATTGCGTAAAAATGGACAGCCAAAAAATGACGATCACACTATACATGCTCACACTATGGAATGCATGGAAAACCTTACAAAAACCTGCTCCTGTGCAATACTCAAAAGACAAGACACAATAAAATACCTGGGCATTAAAATTGATCAACACATGACGTATGGACCCCATATAAATGTAATTTCAGCTAGAACACGTAAGCTGATAGCTATATTTAAAAACCTGAGGCACGTTGCAAACAACACACAGCTTAAGACAACTTACTATGCTCTTTGTCAGTCCCTCCTAGCTTACTGCTTACCAGCATGGGGCGGGGCATCTAAAACTCACCTACTTCAGCTGGAAAGGGCACAGAGGGCAGTACTTAAAGTGGCGTTTAATAAACCGTACAGATACTCTACGACCCAACTGTACAATGATTGTAATGTCCTCACGGTTAGAAAACTTTATTTACAAAAAATCCTTCTCACACAGCATAAAAAACCGGCAGATATAGATGTTGTCAGCAAAAGACGAAAGAATAAAGTGTTCTCTGTGATAAAAACTCGAACATCTTTTGCACATCATCACACATTCTACTTGGCACCTTACGTCTTCAACAAACTAAACAAAATTATACCTTTAGCTATACATAACATGACACAACAAGAATTTAAAACAAATATAACATCCTATTTGCGAAATTTGGATTATGCTGAGACTGAGCTTTTGTTATCAGTTCAATTATAGGCTATGTAACATTTAATTTAGTTAATAAAATAGTAATAAAGTAGATTGTAAGAAATAAGGGTTACATTTTTTTTTTTAATATAGTGTAAATTGTATGATTTTAGTTAGTACCCTTGTAGCCCGCTAGAAGTCGATGTAGAGAGCCCTCACATCTTAATACAAGTGAAAACTTAGTAAGAGTGAGGAGTCAATTATGTTTGACCCTAAAAGGTTTATCAATTGTACTTTTCTTAAATATTTTACACTGTAATTAGCTTAAGTACCTTATAACTGTACCTTGTACTTAAACCTTTTTTGAAATAAATACATTATTATTATTATTATTATTATATTATTACTTACACTTACTTAATTAACTTAAAATATTACTATTTAATCTCTTATCTACTAATAAATAAACATTTTTGGCATCTTCTGATAATGGATCTGACAATATAACATTACAACTACCAATGGACGTTAAATCTAATCTACAGTTATTTCTTTCGGTCGAGTTCAGGGCACATTCCATTAGAATGTGATAAACATCATCTATAACATTACAAGTCAAACAATTTGGGGAAGGAATTTTTCGCATTAAGTATGAAAATTTATTGCATGGAATGTGCCCTGATCGAAGTCTTAATGCAGTAACAATATGTTAAAGACGTTGTGTGAACGTATAATCACTTTTACTAATTCGATATTCCACTGATACAGATCTGAGTTGGTAGAACTTGACTACAAAATTAATCAAATATGTCAGATTTTTTTTCAAAAAACATCCCTTCCCTTGAGAGATAATATAGGGGATGAAAATTATGATCTAATAGTAATTTTTATCCCCTATGTTTAATTGACGATACAAACAATATGTACTTACCCTTCCAAATAAACATTCACGCATTTGAAACTGCGGAGGTCAGCTAGTAAGGTTATATTATTATGCCCTAAATTTTAACTTGCGGTTGGGATTTTTGTTTCACCTATTAATCTTCTCTTGTTATTAAATTCAGTTCTGATGATGGGATCCATGATAAATAGAGGGAAATACTCAAATGTAATATGCATGTTTATAGTGGCATTTTCACCCACAGTTTAGATTTTATCATTGTAGTCGGTTTTTTTTTCTTAATTTTAAATAATTAAAAAAACAAATGCATTATTTGATGATTTTTAATTTTTCCTTACAAAAGACATCAACGCGCTTCTTTGACTTATCATAGTGATCAGTCTCGTCTGAACTTCAAACTCGATACCTCCATACTACGCAACCAATCCTTGATATACTGAGGACAAACCGATGGTGTTTCATAGCCAGGCAGGTCTTTCAGCAGGTTCTCCGAGGACTGGCCGTGAGGACCCATGGCATGTTGTCTTGAAACCAGGAAACAACGTCTCTTACCATCGTTTATCGTGATTACTTCGTGCTCCAAAAATAATGATCGATCGTCCCAGTATACAAGCTGAATAAAACAAAATATTTATGTATATGCCGTGTGGTATCGGCAGTAGAATGTAGCCTCTCCTTACCCGTGAATGCAGTAAGAATCTGCCAAGGGATACCTACGGAAAATGGGCAGCAGCGTCTTTCCGTATCTAAGCATCCCGTACTGCTCTCGCCAACCCGCCTGCCAAGTGTGGCGAGTATGGCAACCTCCCCCTCATGATCTTGGAGTTCCATGAGAGAAGCCTATGTCCAGCAGACCAGCAGTGAACGTGGACAGCAGTACTACGGCTGAGACGGAAATGAGGAGGAACTGAAAACTGAGGCTCGTAAATAAATGGTATTCTGGTACCTTGTAGGTTTGATGTTCGTGAGTTCTGTTCTCTTGAGAGCATGTATATTTTGAAACAACTAGCTTGACAAAGTTCAAAGATTTTAATGCGTTCATGTAACAGATGGCCGATGGAGCCGAAAAGTTATCGAGTGGAGGCCACGGACCGGCAAGCGCAGCGTAGGACGTCCACCAACGAGATGGGATGATGAACTGGTGAAGACCGCAGGTCGACGGTGGATGCAGATCGCTTCCAACCGCAATAACTGGAAATCCATGAGGGAGGCCTATGTCCAGCAGTGGACGTCCTACGGCTGAAATGATGATGATGAATGTGTTCATGTTACACAATGGTCGTCATCTCAGCCGCAGGACGTCCACTGCTACACATAGTGCACCCTCATCATGATCCTCAGGGGTTGTTGCCATACTCACCACGCTTAGCAGGCGAGCGTAGTACGAGTATGTTATGTTGACACACGGAAAGACGTTGCTGTCTATCCTTTGGACCTATCCCTTGTGTGTTTCTTATTGCATTCATAGGTAAGAGAAGGGAGGCAACATTCTAATGCCGGCCCTTTATGGCATTTAGGATGGTCTTACAATTAATGTGTTAGGTTAGCCAATGGGGTTTTTACAAAGATTTAAATCGTTACATACGCCCTTATCGGTGCGGTCTCATTGCAGACCGCACCGTTTTGTTTCCACATGAATTCAGTGAGCTCACTTTTTTGGAATCTATGTATCTCTAAACACAGTGTTAGCCGGACGTAGTGTTTGTTATGTTCCATGTACCAGTGTGAGTGCGTCGGCATTATTGTTAACACACATTTATAGACACCGAGCTTCTGCCCGCCGCTTCGTATGCGTTGTATCCGAATAAAAAGTAACCTATGTGTTAATCCTGGTCAACATCATTACGTGTGCAAAGTTTCAGCTCAATCCGTAGTCTAGTTTTTGCGTAAAGAGGTAACAAACCTTCATCCAAACAAATTTTCGGCTTTTTAATATTAGTGGGATGCCACAGTATTTGGTGTCAGGGCACATCTATCGATTTCAATCTTTGTTTATTTGTGTTTAACTGAATCTTGTCATATTTTTGTGTGAATTACCTTTGTATTAATTTTGTAGAAACGGAATATGGGCACCGGTTCAAAAGTGACAGACAGGGTGCAACCCTGTAAAGAGGAGATGTTGCGCTCTCGACTTTTTTGGTAGACACCAGTTACGTCGTAAAAGTGGTACCGAGCCATATCCAGCTCTCGGATGAGCCTGGCTTCACGAACATGTCTTAGGTGGATATCACAGTCCTGAAATGTACCGAAACCTGAAAAGATGGAATATGGATATTGAGACAAAAAAAATTCCGTCTGGCTATAGATTAGGATTAAAAATATATACATACTTTTTATCTTGATTTCTACATAGTGTTCTATTCGTACAAACTTATTATAACGTACATTTTAAAGGTAAAACAATTAAAACAAATCGAAAAAGTGCGAGTCTGATTCGCGCACGAAGGGTTCCGTACCATCAAGAAAAATAAACGGACATGTGCGAGCTGGATTCGCCCACCAAGGGTTCCGTAGGAACATAATAAATGTTAGTAAAAAAAAATTAAATGCACAAAAAGATTCGACCAGCCATCCAATTTTTGACCGCGCGTAGGGTTGCTTAACCTCGATGATTGATTTCGTAGGTACTTTTTAAGACGACTTTTTTATGATTCTATTGCAAATGTATAGTTTTTGGATTTTTATCTGTATCTACAGTATAAGACGACATAGCTTACCAAATTTCATAGTTCTATGTCTACGGAAAGTAACCTATGAATTTTGATTCCTGTGAGAATGTCGTAAAATGCGTTTTTGCTGCATAAACAGCCGTATCTTTTTTTCAGGTTAACTTAGAATATTGACTTTTTCACAGCTTATGGAAGCTGTAGATTTGAGTATATGGTTTTCATTTCAACTCAATACCTTTACACTTTCTCGAGATAAAGGGTCTTGAAACAGGCGGACAGACAGACAGACGGACAACAAAGTGTTCCTATAAAGGTTCCGTTTCTTTCCTTTGAGGTACGGAACCCTTAAAAATCACTTTTACAAGGAAAACTTAAAATACAAGTAGGTTTTTGTATTAACTATAGGAAAGCGTTTGGCCAATACCTACTGATCTGGGAAAACAGACGCCGACAGCAAGTTCCACTCTTTATACTACTACTAATTATGTTTGTCTTATTTTGTGTAACCTTTATTGGCCTTAATATTGTATAAATTAAAAAAAAACTAGATACATTGTCACGCTGTTGGTTTACCATAAGAAAAATAAAAATAAAATAATGATAAAGGAAGATTGGTGTCGCTTGGTACGACACAATGGGATGGTCAACAACAACTGCATTTTTAAGAAATGTCATTCCAATTCGAAAATCATCTCCATAATGTCCAAAAGCCATTCTACAAACTACGTGAGTACTACTCATTTTGCGAACAGCACTATCTAGGCCCGAATTAAATAGGGCTTGTGTTCCAGATGGTTTATAGAATACTTAAATACATTTATGTTTTTTTTTAATAAAAAAAAAGTAAAGTAAGGCCTTTGCATCTATTATAGATGATTTATACAGCGTCAGCAACTGGTAATCATGCTGTACGGGACGCTGCAGTGCCTGGGACATTGTAAGATGGATTAGGCTTGCCCAGCACCTATACCATCCTCTCAGCTTAGTTAGCTATTATTCAGAGGAAAGAACAGGTCAATACGTCTGAAGCTAACTAAGCCGCGGGTTTCCTCACGATGTTTCCTTCACCGTTAAAGCTGATAAAAATAAATACACACATAGAATAATACCCAGAACTTTTTTTTCTTTTTAAAATAATTGCGTAAAATTGCAAACATTTGTCCCGCGTAGGAATCGAACCTCCTGCGTCTTAGACGGCTGTTGGGTACACGAACTGCGCTACGGAATTCGTTAAAATAATAACAAAACAAGTTAACTTACCGTAAATGGTTGTAGCATCGTGCAGAGTGCGTTCCTTTTGATCAAAACGGCTTCTTACAAGTGTAAAGATTGTTCTAATAAAATAGTTAATATCACAAATAACATTCACGAGGATAAATAATAATACAAAACTAAGGTATAACATTATTTGAGAGTTCTTACTCTTTGTTAGTATAGCCACAGATAATAATAATACACTAGTGGTATAACACAATAGGTACCGAGACAACGGCAACGTAGTGGTACGTCCGATACTACCATTGTATGTTAATCACTAGACGTTTTTATTCTTCTCACCTTTGGTCAACTTCAGATCAAAGTCTAACCTCCTTTTTTATTACTCGGACATTTTGGGATTATTTGGGACGGTGCTCTAACCTGCATCAAAATAAAACCGTCAAAAGCAAGTCAGACTTGCCCAAAATGCACCACTAATCACACGAAAAGTAAAATCTTTATATAATAAGACAAAGCAATAATTGTATTCTCTTTATTTCTATTTGTGGTATTTACGAGGGTTGTCACGCATTTGTTATTGTCAGCTATAATAAATAGCCAGAGGCAGGGCGTCTCAGAAGGGCTCTCTATTTGCCTTAGTGATTTGATAAGGCAAACGTGTTTGCTACCAACTATCTGTTTTGTTCATAAGACGTCCGGTTCTTTTTCTAACATCGTGGGTAAGGAAAATAAGTTGAACCAACATGTACACTGTACGGTAAGCTATCTATGGAAACTAAATTATTAAATAAAAAATACGCATTTTAGTACATTTATTAACATCAACATAACACAAATGCAAAAACAAAAATAATTCTTTGGCGTTAAACATCATGAAGCAAGTTGGCATATGACAAAAACTAAAATAATTCTTTGGCGTTAAACATCACGAACAAGTTGGCATCCCTAAATTGAAGCAATATTCCATTTCAAACTACTGACTAAGGCACTATCACACTTGCGGTTTCCTTCCGAGTTTTGTTATACAAGGTATTTATTAATTTTGGAAAGTAACAACTGAAAGTTAGTTAAACCGCTTAGAAACTGCTAGAGTGACAACGCTCCTATGACTAGACATTATTAGGCAAAGATTCAGTCGCGGTTACATTGTCTGCAATCTGGAGCACAAGGATGCAAGGGTGCTTGAGGATGTTGGAATGGAAGTAGGAAAGGGCCTGATAGAGCTGGTAGCGTGGGTAATGGCAGCAGCCAATCAGAGCCGCAGACTCGGCCCATGACCAAAGCAGGGAGTAATGGAGCACGGGGACCGACCGGTCGGAACGCAGACCATCGAGTTTCCGCCTCCTCTGTCAAACTGCTACTGGAGACGGACGCTTCGAGTGAACTCGTGGATTTTTCTTTCTTATCCTGAAAGTAAGGAGTCATTTTAATACAACTATATTGGTGGAAGCGCGGAAGAGTGATGGCTATTCATTGAAAACAGGGAAAAAAGGATTCATAACATCATCTCACCATCTCAGCCGTAAGTCGTCCACTGCTGGACATAGGCCTCCCTCATAGATCTCGAAGTATGATCATGAGAGGTTGTTGCCATACTCACCACGCTTGGCAGGCGGGTTGGCGAGCCCAGTACGGGATATTGAATGATACACGGATAGATATTGCTTCCCTTCTTCCGGTAGTGTCTTTAGGCAGATTCTTACTGCATCCATGGGAAAGAGAGGAGGGGCAACATTCTACTGCCGGACCTGGATGGATCATAAAATCGTAGAACCAGAATGTTCTATCTATTCAGAATTGAATTTCATTGCAGCCTCAAAATAAGAATCCTGTTGAAGACTCCTCGGCTACTGGGCTTCCAACTTTAAAATATAATTAGGTAGTTTGTATGGGTCATAAAATCTCCGGTAATTGACGTCAAGTTTATTCTAAATTCGAATTCAGCCTCAGCTTTCAGTTGTTAGTAAGTACCGAGTATCACTCGAGTGTGTGTTACTGTTAGTGAAATAATAGAAAAATAATGCTGGACATATCACACAGTACCACCTAGCTCCGGGTGTTATAGTTACCAGATGTTCTACACTACAACACTTTGAAGGCTTCCTATACTGTATCATTAAAATCACTGGAATAAGATGGAAATTACAAAAAATGACTTTCCACCTTCATCTTTTGAGACTGGACTTGGACTTTGAGAAAGCATTTGACCGTGTAGACCACATTATTCTTCTACATAAGCTGTTTGACCTTGGTATTCGGGGTAATTTGCTCAGGTGGATCGAATCTTATTTGCTGAATCGCTCTCAATCAGTGGTCGTAGGTGGGTTCTGCTCTGATTTCATCTCTGTCCCATCTGGAGTACCCCAGGGCTCTATACTGGGTCCTCTTTTGTATGCATCGTACCTGTATGACATTGGCTCTAGCATAAAGTACGCGAGATTTCTTATGTACGCAGATGACACGAAGATCTTTATAAGGGTTAGAAATCAATCTGACTGTCAAAACCTTCAAAAAGACCTTGATAGCTTAGCGTCATATTATGACAGAAATCGTTTAGCCATTAATGTAAATAAATGCGCTATTGTATCCTTTACGCGCAAAAAACTACCCATTCAGTTTGAATATTCAATTAATGGCACAAACATTCAAAAGATGGACTCCGTTAGAGACCTCGGGGTTGTGATGGATGCAAAACTTTCATTTTCGGAGCATATCGATGCAGTGTGCTGCAAGGCCTACAGAAGCTTGGGTTTTATTCTTAGAGTCAGTCGTCCTTTCTCTGATGTTGCCTGTGTGAAGATGCTGTACTGCTCATATGTACGGAGCACTTTGGAGTACTGTTGTTCTGTTTGGAACCCGCAGTACCTTATCTACATACACAACATAGAGAGAATTCAGAGAAAGTTTATAAAACACCTTGATTATCGGTCAGGCTATGGCCGTACTGAGAACTATCCTGAATCTTGCAAAAATCATCACCTCGCAACCCTGCAAGATAGGCGTGCCCTCGCTGATATGACGTTGTTGCATGGTCTGTGCAATGGGTACATAGATTGTCTGGAACTAGCCTCTAAGTTACTTCGTTTTAACGCTCCGAAAATCCGAACGAGGCATACAAACCTTTTTGCTACGTCACATTCCGCGACCAATTATGCACAAAATTCTTTTATAAGCCGATTGCACAGAACTTATAATAAAATATTCAAAAGTGTAGACATATTTCATATGAATAAATTAGGTTTTAAGAGGGAAGTTTGTCGAGTCCTTGATGAACTGAATGACTAACAATGCCAAGGCTAACCCTCATTCTGGTCGATTACAGACTTTGTAATTCTCTTATAATATATATGTTGAATATGTTTATATATATATATATATGTGTATATTTTATATATTATTTTTACTAAAATTTCTCTATTTACATGTAGATTATAGTTTTTATGATTTATAATAATTATTCTATGTTATGTAGTGTATGTACTCCTTATATACCATAGTAATAGCAGAGATTACAGGAACTAAGTAATAGTTGAATTTTGAAAATGTGTATTAGCATAATTTTATTTATAATTATCACTTTCCTTTAAATGTAAGTTAGATAGGTAGTTTTGATTTATTTCATAAGCGTGAAGAGATCGTCGTAAGCGTTTAATTAAGTACCATTTACAAAATGTAAATCCATAATTGGCTGTAAGTTATGACTATAAGTGTTATCATTTTATCTTTAAGGGCTGTGGATTTTGTTCATAAATAAATAAATAAATAAATCTTACTACTAGAAGTTTCAACATTGGATGCATAAACACTTACACGTGTGACGTTAAAATGCTCGACAGCGCGTAGTAAATCGTGGTTGCACCTCCGAAGCACCAGCTCGAGGACAGAGCGCTTCTTGCCAGGGAACAGCTTTCGGAGCATTTCTAGGCCTGCTGTGCTGACGGTACCTTCGTCCGATCCTATATCAGTACCGGCCCTGTTGGAAGAATTTATGTAAAACCAGCTGTACCCGTGACTTCGCTCGCGAGGACTTCAAAATTAAGTTCAGAGTAAATAAAAAGGGTAGCAATAGACCGAAATACAAGAAACTCTTGCTGCAAGAAATTTTTCAATTCTTTTTTCCCTGTAGTAAATGGCACCCCCTATTTCAACTCCTTTAAGTTGTATTTGCGTAATAAAAAGTAGTCAATGTCCGTCTCCAAGGTCTTATATTATACTTGTATGCTAAATCTCATCAAAATCAGTTAGGACGTGAAAACTAAACATACATGCAAATATGCACACATTAGCTTTTATATATTAGAAGATAAGGATCCGAGCAAAGATTTGAATCGTTAGATACGCCCTCACCGTCATGTGACCTCACCGTTTTGTTTCCACACGAAATGAGGGAGTTCACTCATTTGGAATCAGTGTACATACCTCTAAACAAATTGCTAGTTGGCGTGTATGTGTTATTTTTTTTCACGAAAGTTCGTGCAATATGATTGCACAATAAATGGTAACAATAACTGTTTGGTTTATAGGCAAACCAGTGTGCGTGCGTCGATATTATTGTTAACACACATATGTATAAAGACGATGCCACAATTTTTGGTGTAAGGGCATATCTGACGATTTATATAATTTGGATCCGAGGGGTTGAACTACTTAGTCTTTTAAAACTTTCGCGGTCACAATTAATTTTATCATTGATATCAGTCGGTTTTCTAGGTAAAAAAAATAAATAATTAACATATAATTAGTTCAGTGTCATAGTTTATCTTCGTGGCTTTGTATAATGCTAACTGAAAAACGTACTTAGGGGCCACCATGTTAAGGAACAGGGTCGACGGGGTCGACGAAGAGTGACATTCGCGTCACATTTCTAAAAACAATGTTATTGGAAATAAAACTTATTTCGGAACTACTGTTTTAATTTCATAATAGGGTATTCTACTCTTTAATAGAAAAATTGTTCTTAGGATAACAAAATAAAATGTAAAGTTAACGGCTGTGTCAATAAAAACGTGTTAGTGTCAACTAATCAGTGTCGTCAATATCGGCGCATTTGTTTACACAGCCAAGCAACGTCATAACCACAGAACAATATTGCGTCCACTGCGTCCTGCATTTTTGGCAATTTAAGCGCGCAATTTAAAAATATAAAATGTTTATATAGCACTTATAAATAAAAAAATTGTGTTTTTCTTAGTGGTTTATTAGCACTAGAATATAACACACACTTTTCAATAATGGATGTAACATTTGACGGATATCAAAAATATTTGATGTATGATGGATGATGTAACCAGCTATCTAATACAAGGAGAGAAGGGGGGGTCAAAAATCATGTCATTCGTGTAACGTAGTATGGTCCCTTAATGGCCCCTGACAGCGCTTACCGTAAAGCAGAAGCAGAGTTTCCAACAGAATCAGGAGATACACTGCAGCAGTCGGGCATGGAATCACTCGTCTCGCTGTCTATGTGAATCGGCTGTTGAACAAACACCCTTATTATGATATTTACCGGACTGTAATAATTCACGAAATATACTATTTGCTAGTTTCCATAGAAAATTAACTAAGTTTTTCGCCGAAAGTTAATAGGCGAAGGGACAAAGTAACAATTAGTCAGAACACATGGATTTACGAACATTAGCTTTTTTGTGATAAGTACCCATATTCCCCATATTATGATATATGACAAAAAAAATCTACAGTCGAACATAGAACCTCCTTTTTTAAAATTGGTTAATAACATATCATCCGCCATTGTGTGTCGGCTGTCATTGTAATAGCGGCAAAATATTGAGTATTTATATACTTTCGGAAAACCAGAAGCTTATTAGAATATAACTTATAAACAACAAAATATATAACATTAAGCTTATTAAAGGTTTTCACCGATATACAACATAAAAAGTAAAATAAAACTATGAACATCCTAATCCATAATCATCTTAACTTTAGACAAACCTAGGTATAGTATACTAAATTTGAAGTTAAATTTGAAGTTAACTAAACACATAATCATCTACGCAAAAAATATATTGTGGTATTCCATATTTTACTGTCACCAGAGCTAAAGGTGTGTGAAATTTTCAGCTCAATCAGATGTCAAAAGGTGTTTCTATTCCATCTTACAAGATTTTACCCGGACAAACATACAAACATTGCAAGTTAAATAACGACTTGGGGCCCATAATAAAGTGAATTATTTTTTGATATTATTATGTTTTCATCTTTAACCATATTAATATAAGTATATTATTTATCACCCATATAATGTCGTTAAGACTAATAATAATTGAATTTTCCTATTAAGTATCTTTATATACGGCAATGAAATATTGTGTTCGAAAAAGATTTTGGTTTTCCCTAAAAATAAATAAAAAGTGTAGAATACAATAGTGCAGCCATGTTGTACTGTAGAATGCTCACAGTATGATCGTCAGCGGCGGAGTCGGGCTCGGGCCCGGGGCTGCAGGGATCCGTGACCCGCATGCCGTAGATGCGCCCCGGCGGCAAAGCCTCCAGCGCAGCCCCGCTTTCCACGGACGCGAGGTGCAATGCTATCTTGTCTTCGGCTGCTTGCTGTCGCTTTAGCGCCACCTGAATGATTAAATAAGTCTAATAACTACTTAAATGACCTTGATAAGAGGTGTTACAATAAATGGATAAGTTTTCTTCATAGCTATTATATTTCATATCGCTATTAAAAGAAATACCCGTGATTTTAATATTGAAGAGTTTCGATGCCTATTTGTAATCCTCTTCATCAATTACAGTAAAATTAATTATTATTAAGCTATGCTATGTATGTATACCTATAATATTTGAGTACGATTCCTCATGGATTGCTTCGTCAAAACTGAGTTTTGAACTGGCCAATCTGAAAGTGTATCTAGTGGAGTGGAGCCCAAAAATAATTTTCCAAATCCATAGTACCTAGGCACATTTTTATAGTATTCGGTATAATTTCATTCGCTTCGGTAGGCGCACCCGACATTATAATTTCCACTATTTACATATCCTGTGACACGTAACATAATCTTGACAAATTAATTTAGCGGAAAATCAATGACAAACAGACAGTCTGTTTGCATTGGTCACCCCCGGGACGGGTCGAATAGTCGTAGCCGCTGGCGCGGGCGGCGCTTCATTGGAAAACTAAACAGAACTCAATCTCGGTAAATCAAATTACAACTGACTCGGGTAGAATACACATTAGCTGGATTCAATTTCTAATACGGCTGTTAGTAATATCTTGGAATTTTGCCATAAAGGATCATACTCGTTGGTCTATAAAGTATATGGTTTGTTTAGACACTCTTAAGTTTTACATCTATTATAGAAGATTCATACAGCGTCAGCAACTGGTATTCATGCTGTACGGGACGATGCAGTGCCTGAGAGATTGTTAAATAGACAAGTCTGCCCTTCTACGGCGGGGTTACGTCTCGCGTTAAGTTACATTTTAGTAACCTCTGGTAACGTGACATAATCTTTCCACCGAGAAAATATATTTGGAAGTCCTTCAAAATAGAACACAGAGTCAGAATTCTCTGAAGTTGTGTTCAATTTTAAAGGACTTCCAAAAATATTTTGACTAGAGAATAGAATTCTGACTAGAAAATATTTATGTCTAACAGACAATAATGGATTTAAATTTAAGTAAATGAAAAGCTTTAACTATTTACCTACCTACATAGTTTTACTGAATTATAAATATTTACTAGGTAAGTATCTGAACTACGAGTATGATCCCAACTCTATACCTCATAAATATATTACCATCAGATGATGTGCAAGTGGCGGGACATCGATTCGACAGATGCATTACTGAGTAAACCGATCGATTCCTCATCCGGCGTCTCCGTAAACACGCGCCACTTGTCTAAATAAACTTGCACTGCATTAGCTGATCTCGATTTCACTATATTAAAACACATTAACGCCTTTAAAATGGGTGTTATTTTTGTACTCGATAAGGTTTTACGTTACGCTTTTGTTTGATTGAAGATTAGACGGATTTATGCATCGACAGAGCGTCGCCGACCGATTTTCTAATAGACTTCAAATTGGGTTGCTTATCCTTATAGTAGGTACCTACTTAAGATGATTCATATATGTAGTTTTTTTTTATTTCATGTGTCAGCACACACCAGGATACCAGCGTTGGCCTACATTTCATATGGGACAACATATCGCACCTCCAGTTGTAGACTGACTCAATCCAAAATTCATGTTTTTTGGGAAATGAAGAAAATGTGTTTCGGTCCTTGACAGTTTTTGATTAATCACACTATAACTTTATGAAACAGAGAGCTATTACAGTTTATTTATGATTTACTCTGTTTCTGATTTACCAGGCGATAGAGCGCACTTTTTTGAGTCGTTCTGTATACTTAACTTAATTCACCCAAATTTTGAATTGAGTCAGTCTACGACTGGAGGTGCGATATGTTGGACCTTTTAGTCCGCATAGAAAGCATTCGTTATTTTGAATGTGTTTTTTGTGTATGCAAGTTGTAACTTGTTACAACTTGCCCCTTATTTATTTATAAGTTCTATGACATTACGCGTAATTATGTTTTGAATACTTTTTCGTTGAACTTCATTGATTTTATCTAAGTATTTCAGAATGAGTTCAGTTTTTCTTTTGTTGTGTACAAAAGAAAAACTGAACGTGCTTCCCAAAACCAAGATGTTTACGAACTGGCCTCTGCTGAAGTCTTGGAAAATAAAACCAGTGTACGAAAAGCTGCAAAACATTTTAATTTATGCCATGTATCGCTCGCTATATAGGTACGTGAAAAAGAAGAAGAGTAACAAATCTTTATCAGTCGGCTATGTGAAACTCAGATTGGTTTTTAAAGAGGAAAAAGAATCTAAAACATGTGAGTACTTGCTCACGTGCTCCAACATTTACTTTGGATTGCTTCCTTTGGAAGTCAGAAAGTTAGCATACCAGTGTGCTGTTATGTATGACTGAAGCGAAAAACATACCACCGTCATTGCCTGAAAATGAGTCAGCTGGACCAGATTGGTTCAATCATTTTATGGCAAGGAATCCAAGACTGTCTCTGAGAACCCCTGAAGCTACATCTCTAAGCCGCGCAACACCCTTTAATAAAACTAACGTTCAAGACGTTTAGAGAAGAAGCTTACAGATGTTATGGGTAGGTGTCAATTTACACCATCACTACAGTCCACAAACCAAAGAAAATTGTGGCTCCACGAGGACAAAAACAAGTAAGGGCTATTCTTCTGCTGGAAGGGGTACCCTCGTAACTCTTGTAATGTGCCATAAATGCCTAAGGAAATTCCATCCCGCCTATGTTTGTGTTTCCAAGGCTCAGTTACACTGATATTTTTGGAAGATGTGGACCACCAGATTGTATTGGAGCTGGAAATTCTTCAGAGTGGATGACGGAAAAAGATTATTTTAGTTTCTTATGCTAAATATGCCAAATAAATCTTTACAAAACATAAAACTGGTTTTCAATTCCTAATGTTACAATTTGCCCCAAGCCTGTTACAACTAGCCCCAATCACGGGGTAAGTTTCGTTTCAGGTTTGAGCAAAAAATTATTTGAAATCGATAGTTAAATAGTAATTAATTGGAATAGGATACTGTTAGATTTCATAGCCAAGAAACGAAAAATTGTTACAACTAGCCCCCCGCTCTCCTATATATTACTATGATATAATTTAGAATATTGATTATGATGTGGTGTTGATATTTATTTATTTTTCGTAACGAAAGTTCACTTTTACTTTCGCTCTGCCTCGTTTTATAGGCAAACCCCATTCTTTGTGAAATAGCCAAATTCCTAAAATAAACTGCTGGTTGACTTCAGTGAGCTGGATCAGCTCATTTAATGTCGTTCATAAACGACGGAGGTCTGAGGTAACAGATATTAAAAATACCAAACGACTTGAGAACCTCCTCCTTTTTCTTGAAGTCGGCTAAAAATAATTTGATGTGGTTCAATAACTGTAAGGTTCTAAAAACAGTCTTGCATTCACATTCAACCCATGAATCATGAATGCTTCAACGCTTAAAGATTCGTTTTAAAAACACAGGAAGTGCAATACCCGAAACGACAATCAACGCTGAAAACTTTCACTTTCATATTGTAAGTAGTTTTTCTTTCTCAGTTTGTCTGTATTTCACAACTAGTATGACACGCCGCCTTTTAGATCCTTGCGAGAACGACTGTGGTTGTGGAAAGACAATTTATTTATAGGTATATTATAAATTAATTACGGAACATTATTAACGCAATTTATTTGTTTATTTGACAACGCACGTAATGGGCTTTCCATCATATTTTATAAGTTTAGTTTAGTTACTAAGTAGTTAGTTTAAAAACCTTTACCTATTTTATTTTACTTTGTTTTATTTTTTTAATGTGCGACACTCACCAAAGGTCCTACCTAGAAACCAGCGTTAATCCTTATATTTAAGGATTCATTATTCATTATGCTGAAGTAGTACCTACCTTATACCTACCTTTTGGTCCACAAATTTTACTTGTGTTAGAATTAATTTATCATAATTATTAGTATTAATTTTACGTACTTAAGCATATTGTGGACTTAGACGATTGTGGATCAATAAATGATTTTCTTTTTCTTCTTCTTCTTCAATTCGCTACTATTATTCTAACCCTATAGCATGCTGTCAATAATAGGAGTTTTACCTGCGCTGCCATGATCCGTTGCCTCTCCTTGATAAGACCACATTTGGGACATTGGCAATGGCGGTAAGCACAGGCTTTCTTGTGTCCCCGGAGACTGGAGATCAGGCCGTGGTTCCGGCAGCGCGCGCACTTCGGCACCCTGGCTCTGCCACTGTTCATTCTGCTTAATAAATGCCTGTGGAAGATTTTTTTGTTCTATTTTACAACTTTGGTATATGGCATTATTTAGACATGCCGTGAGGGGGAAGTAGAATGTTACCTGTCTTCTCTTTCCCGTGGATGCAGTAAGAATCTGCCAAGGGATACCTCCGGAAGATGGGCAGTGTCGTCTTTCTGTGTATTAACATCCTGTACCGCGCTTGCCAACCCGCCTGCTATGCGTGGTGAGTATGGCAACAACCCCCGCATGATCTTAGAGATCCATGAGGCCTACCTATGTCCAATAGTGGATGGGGACAGCAATCTTACAGCTGAGATGATAATGATGATTATTTAGACGAACTCATGGCTCAGTTAAGCTAAACTTCAAGACGGTGAGATACCTACCTAATAGGTATATTAAATTTATATTCGATGTTGTTCTAAAGAGTTCTCTAGCAAACATTCAAGATCAAAAAGTTCAGAATATAATTTTAAAATTAGTTTATGGTTTTATTTATGAAATAAGGTACTAAATAAAGTTTCTGTAATTAACACTTTTCCGAGGTACTTATATCGAAGAATATTTATTTACCCTACTTTATTATTTGATACTTTTGTATAAGATACAAACTTACCAATCTTTAAAACTGAAACACTAGAAGTTTTATCTTTAACTTGTCACACTTCTACAATTTTCCAACACAAGGAAACCAACACAACACTACACTAGACACTATTACCCGAATTCAAACCGTTCTGAACCTGAAACCAATACAGTAGGTCCTACTGTTGGCCTGTAAAATAAAACTAAAGAGGCGTTACACTTACTCGAGAGTAGCAAACGAACATAAACTCCATTATCTTAGAAACAAATGTCATGTTGATGCGGTTCGGGATGCTACTATCTCGACCCGCCCACACCGGGAGCAGCCAATAGGGATGGAGATCATCCAGGATTGGTTACATCTTAGGAAAACAACGGAAAGCGATGCTTTGTTATTATGTTTCTTTCATTTAAACAAGCAACATTGGACATTTTGGTATACCTACTAGTGATAACTAGATACATAGTACCAACCTCCTTGGATTTTCCTCAGTCAGTGTAATTTTACATTTTATCTAGGTAGATATACACACCTAGATAAAGATAGAATAGATAAAATGAAGGGTCCACTGCAATAATGATGAATGTCATTGCAATCTAGTTTTGAGATATTTGATTAAAGTTTAAAGGTTTTAATTGGATAATACAAAACTCCAATAATAGGAATAAAAAAAATGGATTTATGAACTTTTAGTATACATATCAGAGTATTATTTTTAATGTTTATAAAAAAAACGTTCTTATAATTATGTGAAATTTTGATTATTAGCGTTGAAGTCCTAAAAATTCTGCACTATAATGATGAATATCCACACTTTTACACGGTCTAAAACGATGGTTGTCCAAAATCTTACGTCCTATTAATCCCTTCGTTTTGCTACATTTGCAGCATGCAGAAACTGATCGTAATGGAATATGTAATTTCCATGGAATATGAGATGAAATGAATGGACATTTATCATTATAGTGATTATAGTTCTGAACGCATGTGACATCCATCGTTCTAGTCGTGTAGCCATTTTTTTTAAATCGATTTATCTCGGGACTGCCTGCGTTATTTAACAGTTTGAAAGTGCGAAAATGTACTATGCAGATCAAGGAATCGAATGGCATACTTGGTTTGAATTGGTAAAATTTTGGACATTCAGCATTATTGCAGTGGACCCTTCAAATGTTAAGAAGTGAGAGCCTGTATCTATTATTTAAGACAAAATGTACTTACATAAATGCTCTGCCTGCAGGCAGAGCATGTAGTACCCACCTACTTAGGTAGGTAAGTCATTTTAAGGGAATGGAAAAAGCAAAAGATTAGCTAAGCAAATTGTTATGTAGAGAGTAGGTAGGTACTTAGATTTTTCTCAGTCAAGTATAGGTACGTACCTACCTACCTAGACCAAATGTACTTTACACACCTATAATATCGTAAATAGTGCATCAGGGTAAGAACGGACGTGTTTTTAGAAAACCATTAGGATGTTACAAAATATTTTATTCCGAGCTTAAAAAGTTAACAAATAAATAAAGTTGTGAGGAAAATATGGGTTAATAAAACTAAGATTTTGGAAATTCTCTAAACGGATAGATGACGAAGCTAATGACGAAGTTTAGACTAAAGTTATTAAAAAACTGAAAACCAACGGAATAATCGGACGTTGACGGGGTAACATCGGATTACCTACTAAAACCGCTTCTGTGGCTCTGATCATATAGCGCTATTACATAGGTAAAATTATCCGGTCTTAACCCAGACAAAACGCAAATATACATAACTTCTGGTTGTAGGTAGAAGTTATATTTACGTTTTGTCTGGGTTCTGCATTTTCCACAAAATATCACAAGTTCTTTTGGGCCTAACGATTACGGTCAATCTATGAAAGGGAATCAACACAATGGCGTTGCCGACTATGCTACCAAATATTAAAAATCACCTTAAATTACGGAGTTATTACATTATCCGTTCTTACCCCGGATCAGAACCTACCCCGATGCACCTTATCCTGTGGGCATGATAATCCAACTTCAAATTATTACGTGAGTACCTACCTAATCACCGCATTTTTTAAATGAATAGTTTGTCTCACGTTAGTTGTGAAAAGTGAAGAAACAATGTTTGGTGGAATTGTTTATATTTTATAGGTCTATAGAATATTCAGCGATGGCATATTTTTATCTTTGAATGATACCTACCTACCTAGGTTACTATTAGGTTTCCATTTTAATGTTCAAAATAGTCACCCTATTGTAAATACTTAGGTACCTAACAAATGAAATACCTAGGTAGCTATGGAGAGGGCTATGCTCGGGGTTTCTCTACGGGATCGAATCAGAAATGAGGAGATACGTAGAAGAAGTCGGGTCACCGACATAGTCAAACGGATTAGCACGTTGAAGTGGCAATGGGCAGGCCATATAGCGCGCAGGACAGATGGCCGATGGGGCCGCAAAGTTCTCGAATGGAGGCCACGGATCGGCAAGCGCAGCGTAGGACGTCCACCTACAAGATGGGCAGACGACTTGGTGAAAACTGCTGGTCGGCGGTGGATGCAGGCCGCTTCCAACCGCAGTACTTGGAGATCAATGAGGGAGGCCTTTGTCCAGCAGTGGACGTCCTACGGCTGATATGATGAGGTACTTGTTACCTTACGCAAATAAAAGGGCACTTACCTATACATATACCTACCTACGTAGGTACGAGTATTAACATATGTATTTATTTAAACAAAATAATTACAATTATTATCTATACATTGCTGCCATCTAATAGGAAGGTCATTTATGGCTTTGCGATAGAACTGGTGATCTAGATTCGACACTGTGTGAAAGTATTTTGTACTCCCTTAAACAAACTAAAACTTTTTATCACGTAGGTAGAAAATGTCCAAATCACGAAAAAAATAATGGTAGTCCGTTGGAGCAAGGTCTGGCGAATACGGAGGGTGACGAATGGTTTCTAATTGCATTTCCTGTAAGTAGAGTTAAAACGGTTTCTCGTGCTGTATGAGGTCTCGCGTTATCATGATGCAATAATGGTGAAGATCGATTCATGAGTCGGGGCTGCTTCACTGCTAGTTTTGCTATCATTGTTCGGAGTTCAGCACAGTAGAAATCTGCCGTTATTGCTTGACCAGATCGGAGAAAGGTATTAGTGCTTAACACCATGCTGACACCACCAAACAGTTACCATTAGGTAGGCCTTTTTATTAGTAAGCTTTGCTTTAGGACACTTGCGGCGTTTGACCTGGGGTCAGCCATTGCATTTTTCGCTTACGGTTAGCGTAAAAAATCCACTTTTCATCACTGTCATAATTCGATCCATTATTCCTTCATTTCTGTATCGATTCAACAAGGCAACACACGTTTCAACACGCGTTTCTTTCTGCAGATCAGTCATACCTATCATGAGGCACCCATTTTTCATATTTTATCGATTTGACGCAAATGAGTCAATGTTGTTGATGATAAAGTAACATTAAACCATTCCGTTGTTGATGATGAAGAGTCAGCCTGCACCCCTTCTCATCCATATTGTATCTAAGCTCTGGGTGATTGGAGATATCCAATCCAATTCATCATAAGTATATTTTTTTGATCGCTTCGAAATGTTTTGAACGATGGGCTTATTTAATTTCTGTGCTCTTGCGGGATTAATGAATTGAGCCTTACGAAGAGATACCTCTGGATTCCGTTTGATAAAATTCTTCAACCACTTTCTACCAGCAATATTTTTTTTGTCATTGAAACAATTCGGTATTTCATTTGTTTCACAAAAAACATAAGCTTGCTTTCGGACGAGTTTGGGTGTCAACGGCAAGCCTACTTGAGCAAGTTTGATTAGTCGTTTAGCTAAATCTTTTGCTTGTTGCTTATTAAGAATTTTACTAGTTGTCTTTGTGCAACTTCCCGATTTAATATGATTCCTTAGTGTTCGTCTTGGGATGCTGTATGTAGATGCTGCTTTTCGCTGGGACATAATAATGACGATTTTTACTGCTTCAAGAGCTGTAATCAGTTGAGATTGAGATCATTCGCCTCGTGGTTTTTTTTAGGTGGTTCCATTTTATAAAATCTATGGACAAAAAAACATGAAAATTAAAGAAGTAAAATTAATTAGCAATTTGGTGTAGTATTATTTGGTAATGTTACGCTTCAACAGCTGATTATTCTACAATGACAACTTTAACGCCAGCTAATATCTGACAGGGTGATTGAAATCCGTAAAGGGTTGCTGCAGAGGTACACATAAAAATACCTTAAATCACATAAAGGTATTTTTTTAAGAAAAAGATAGAATAAAAATAAAAAGGTCCTGGGGGTCCACAACATTAAATTTATCTAATTTTAATTAACGAAAATATAATTTATTAGTCCTTAAGGAAGCCCGGGCTTTCTTAGGGAATCGTGTGGTTGGCCTACAAAGGAACTTTACCCGGTGGTTTTAAAATATCGTAAAAATTACAAAAAAACTATGTAGTATTTGAAACTGATGCTCAGCTCACAGTTGAAATGGCGGCGCGCACCTTGTGGGCGTTGACAAGTACCTATGTCCGCGAAATTTGAAATTATTTAAGCTAATAGTAGTATAAGTTTTTTTTTTTTTTTTTTTAATTTATTTATAGTTACAAGAAGTTACAATTTTATTAAACAGCATCTAAAACCACTAAGGTTTAACTAATTGCTGAAAATAGTCTTCACCAAAAATAAAAATAACAACAATATCTTAAAATAAGAATAATGGCTAAATAAACTTGAAAAAAATTAACAAGATTTTTATACCCTACTAAAGAAGCTAGGTAACCGAAATATTTAATTTAAGAGTTATCAGGTGACACAAAGTATTTTTTTAGTTTTGATTTGATGTTCTTTCTGGTTAAACTATGTCTTAAGTCGAGAGGTAAACTGTTTATGTACCGGGGAACAAGATAAGCAGTTGTCCGCTCGCCATAGGCGTTGTTCGCACAAGGTGTGCAAAGCTTATTTCTAGAAATGGCTCGAGTGTATACCGGGTGTGTAACAATTTGGTTCAAGGATTCGTTAAAAAAGTTTTCTTTGAGCAGTAAATATTTTATTTGAGAGTGTACCGGAATTATTTGACAGTGTTTAAAAAGAGCATTTTCGTCGTGATAGTACTTATTTGCGATTTTAGGTAAAACAATATTCTTAATAATTTTTAATTGTAATTTGCAAATGTTGTCTAGGTAAGATTTGTATGTTCTTCCGTAGCTAGAGAGCCCATATTGTATATATGATTCAGCAAGTGCGTGATAAAGCATTATCTTAATTTTATATGGGATTCTATTTTTGAGTAGAATGATGTTAGCCAGAAATTGTCTTAACTTACTGCAAACGTGATCAACCTGGTAGCTCCAGTTAAACTTATCGTCGATAATTATGCCAAGGTAGGTTTGTTCTGTTACTATATCGATAAAGGGACAGCTACAAGACGAAACGTTATCATGCAAACACTTATGATCATGTGCAGTTAGATTATGTACAGGAGGTGGTTTTATGTATGGTGACTTAATAACTAGTAATTTCGTTTTATTAGCATTTAGCACTAAGCCAGCGTCGTGACACCATCTCGCTAGAGCGTCCAGATTTTGTTGTAGTATTGCACAGGCAGACTGGGAATTTCTAGACGCCGTGACAAGACAAGTGTCATCCGCGAATTGGTAACATGTACAGTTCGAGATGTAGCCGCTCATATCATTAACGTAGGTTAAAAAATGCAAGGGACCCAAGACTGAACCTTGCGCTGTACCTTCTGTTACAGATATCGGATCGCTGTACGTATTTTCAATTTTTACAGAATATTTTCTATTCTGTAAATAGTTTTCACACCAAGCCAGCAAGGGTCCACGTACTCCGCAGTCATCAAGCCTGTCCACCAGTTGGGTGTGACTTAAGGTATCGAAGGCACGAGTAAAGTCGATAAATAGGACAAATACAATCTTCTTTTCGTTAAGGTGTTGGTTAACCTCATCAGTAAATTTAGATAAGAGCATAGAAGTACTCTTACCTGCCTGAAATCCAAATTGATTTTTTGCTATAACTTCGTGATATCTATAAAATGCATGTATTTGCTCACAGACGTATTTTTCAACAATTTTGTCAATAGATGACAACAAAGTTATTGGTCGATAGTTTGCGTAATCGTTTTTTTTTCCTTTTTTATGTATAGGTCTGACACAGCCTATTTTAAGATCGTCGGGATATTTGCCAGATTTGACACTACAATTTATAAGATCAGCTATACTGCTAGATATCTTTTCTCCCATAACTTTGATGTCACCTATTCGAATAGTATCAGGACCTGGAGCTTTACGTGAATTTAGTTGTTTAATAATTTTATGTATAGAATCAGCTGTAGCTTTTTTAAATAGGATACTTGAATCTAATTTGCGTTTTACTGTATTTGCGGGGTCTACTAATTTTATATTGCAATTCGGAATAATATCTTTTACTGCTTTGTCAAAGAAAGTAGCAAATTTATCAGTAATCGTTTTAGTAGTTAGTCCTTGTGCCTCGAATGATTTAAGTATGGCCGAGTCGATTGACAAAGTAACTCTTCCCAACATCTGATTTACGATTTTATATATTTTTTTTGTGTTATTTATGTTGTCATTAATTTCTTTTAGGTAATATGTATTTCTTTTGTACTCCAAGACTTTGTGAACTTTATTTCGTATTTTATTGTATTGTAGTTTTAATTTGAGATCATGTGGTTTATTTATCCATTTTTTATATATATTATCCCGTTTGTCACAAAGTCGTGTTATATTAATATCTAACCAGGGTAAATTAAATTTTCTTAATGTATTTGTTTTACATGTTTGTGTAGTCGCTTTTGTATTTGCATTTTTAAATGATGTATTAATAAAACTTAAGATATCTTCAGGCGAATTCATAGCTTTTGTGTTTTCCCATTTAACTTTCATAAGTTCGTTGTAGAGAGTATTGTAGTTAACCAGTTGTTTTTTTACACCCTGTACCCTATTCGGTCTCGAGTGTGTTTCACTAACGCAGCAAAAGATAAGACCTCGGTGATCTGCTAGTACGACGTCGAGCACAGCCGAATACGGACGTAATGTAGGGAAACGCGCAAAAATGTGGTCAATACAAGATTTTGTGATTATATCCAATTTCAGTTCAATTCTTGTGTACTGTGAGGTTCCGCACATTAGTCCGCGCTCGCACAGTGATTCCAGATATGCATCTTTGTATGACGAGTATGTTTTCAGGTCAATATTTGTGTCACCGATGAGAAGTAAGTTTTCTTTTGAATCGAACGTGCAAAGATAGCTACTTAGCTCCTTAACAAACAGGTTTTTGTTAGTTGAGGGCGGCCTATAGACTGCACACACAACCACATCACGATTAGAATCCAATTTTACGGTACCAGAAAGATATTCAAAGGTGGTTGTTGTATGTTGGGTAGTTGTCGTGAACTTTAAATGATTTCTTGAATAGATAACAATACCTCCGCCTTTTTTTGTTTTGCGTAGTTGTGAGTGCAGATTATAGCCCGGCAAATGGAAAAGATGAATAATGTTATCTGATACGCCTACTTCGGTTAGGATAATCATATCTATAGGAAATGGACAGCTATTAATAGTTTGTTGCAATTTAGTAAAATTTTTAATGAGTGATCTTATATTAAAATGTACACAGGAAAAATTAATTTGACTTTTAGGTGGTAAATTACGGCAAAAGTGTTTAATTGAGGTACAATTAAAGAATTCATTTATTTCTAAATCCATGGATAAAACAAATAGATGAGCGATAGGGGTAAGTTAAACTTAATGAAGTGGGTATTAAAAGGACTGTAAATCAACTAATTTAAATACCTATTTAAATTTGAGTTGATTTTCTAGGTTGTTTTTCAGATAGGGCTGGTTTAGCGTATAGATTGTCGATTACATTTATGTCATGGATCGAATTAATGTAGTGTATTTTGCTAGTACTATTATTTCTAGCACACACTTTACCGTGCTTGCACCAAACAAACTGACATGTTTTATGTAGAAGCTGTGTTTTTGCTTGATATAATAGGGTTTTCTGGTACTTAGTGAGTGCTTCTCTGACAAAAATGCGACTGTCTGCTTTCTCCTTTGGGGTATCTGGAACCAGTATGCCTACAGTGAGGCATTTTTCTTTGCTCGCCTCAATCCACTGTTGCTGATGAATTTTCGACTTTAGTTCGAGAAGTATCGTTCCTGGTTTGTCCTTACCACCGGGTAGACGCTGAGATGATTGCACATTTTTGTCATCCATATTTAGTTTTTCGGCAACGGCTTGAATAATGTTTTGGACTTCGTTTGAGGAAATTTCAGGAAGTCCAGCAATCTCTAGGGAAGTAGTGAGGGAATGGGAGGGAGTTTTAATGTGGGCTATGATAGGCGCCGGGCTATCTTGAGTGAACATACCTTACCTACTCATAGTTGCTAACAAATACATTCTACATGTACCTATAATATGAAATAAGCCTTGAGACTTTATTTTAATTTCCCTTCCAAATAAAACCCCATTTATACAACTTAAACTACCTAACTTGACTAAATATTTTTCTAAAATCAGGGGGGGAAGGGAAGTTGATTGTTCATGTCAATGGTGATTAGAGTAAGCTAAATCTAACACAGCATTATTAGCACACTCATTTCCCATTGTACAATCATACAGGCACTCAACCATAATTAGCAATTTGGTGTAGTATTATTTGTACTTTGTGTGTTTGTGTTTTATTAGTACTTTGATTTAAGTAGGTACCTAAATGAAACATTTCAAAACTTCAAAAACACAAAAAAATCTTTATTTACTATTCTATTTATTTATTAAATAAAATCACTGTAACTTGTTTCTTGTGTAAAAAAAATATAATATTATTGCAGAGGAATTTGAATTAAAAGCTTTACTTACAGCTAAAATCTTATTATTAAATACCTACCGAATCAGTATCAAAAACAAAATACACAATCATTATAATTATGTACCTATTTTGTTTTTAATACTGAGTTGGTATTAGTAATGGGTATTTCCTTGGCTTTACATTACAGTAGAGCGTCGATTATCCGAACGTCAATCAACCGAACGACCGCTTAACCGAACTACTACGCGCCCGCCCGATCCGCGCGTGCTTCTATCCCGCCTCCCGCGCTACAGTGCTCGCGCACTTGTTCGCACAGCACACTACAAGTTCAGATGCAATAATTTTTGTTATTTTTATGCTCATCAACAACATTGATGATTTACATGGTAAGGTATATGATTATGTAACAGAGAATGTATGTTATTATCATTATATTTGTTGCAGATACCGGCCCTTGAAGTGAGACAAATTAATTTTGTTTATTGTAGATGACATACACCTTCTAAGTGTTGGTTTTATTGGTTATCTGAATTAGTGAAAATGTTACACAATGTGCAATAATATCTATAGATAATGAAGATGAAAACATAATTGGTGCCTCTTAAGCATTTACTTGCTTAGATATTGCCTTGCGTTGGTTTGAAACACAGGATGAACAACCAGTATCAAATATCTGTCCTTAAAAAAATATGGTTACCTAGCCACTCTTAAGGGGGTATGCTTGCTTCGGCAGATGATGATTGAAGATTT
Organism: Pasiphila rectangulata; assembly: GCA_963082625.1. Taxonomy (NCBI): domain Eukaryota; kingdom Metazoa; phylum Arthropoda; class Insecta; order Lepidoptera; family Geometridae; genus Pasiphila; species Pasiphila rectangulata. The sequence continues at coordinate 13,725,390 of OY720240.1, forward strand.
TTTTCAAGCTGTATATATAGTACACACATACATGTTTTACTACAAGATTGTCAGCAGTTTTTTTTTGTTTAATTACTATTTGTCAATAAAGATATAAACATAAATATGGTTTTCATTTACCTGTATGTAAATATGTGTGGCTGAATAAATATACATTATAGGTAGTTCGATTATCCGAAAATACTGGTTTTCCCAACACCCTAGTCCCCCAATTAGTTTGGATAATCAATACTCTACTGTATCTCTCTATTCAGAACTATTTATTTATTTATTTAACACTATAACACATAACAATTGTGTAAGGAGGACTTAATGATTATATACTTAATCTTAACTATCTCTCCATTTAAAACTATATCTCTATTTAGAACTTTTCCTCCCTTTCTCATGCTGTTTAGCAGCCTTCTTTTTCATTATTTGCAACCTTTTATCAGGTGTAATGACATTAATATTTGGAGTGACAACTTTAGAAGGTGACGATGATGCTGAGCTGCTTGAGGATATCTTCACTGGAGTTGTGGAGCCAGAGACAAGAGGCGGGGACTTTGATGAGGAGGATACCTTGCTGGAGAACCCAGCGCTGAACCCTTGGGAAGTAAGGCATGAGGCGCAATGCCATCCTGACATTTCACTGTCGGTAATGACAGGCTTGTGGCAATCCTGTAAAAAAACATATTGATAAATTTTATTGGAACAAGTAGTTTTAACAGTTTTTATTGGAAGAACAGAGTAAGATTACTCCTTAATGGATGCCACTGAGAGGTTGGAGAAAACAAAAACAAATAAATAAATAATGCTAGACAAATCACACAGCATCATCTAGCCCCAAGCTAAGCAGAGCTTGTGTTATGGGTACTAGATGACTGATATACTTAATAAAATAAACTACATAGATAGATATTTTTATTATACATAGAAAAACACCCAGAACACCCTGAACAAATATCTGCAGATCGTACAGACATTTGCCCGCTGCGCCACAGAGCTCGTCATAAATGTATTTGCATTCAGGTGTTACAGATCAATTGATTTCATCATTCACAGTTATTATCATTATTGGTGTAGGCTTAACATATTTTGTACAATTTTAACTTATGAGCTTGCTAGGTTCAGTAATCAGGTTGAAATTTAATGCATACCTGGTGGTAGAGAGCGCGGCAAGCAATGCACTCTACGAGACGGTTGCCGGCTTGCACTGCAATCTGTCTGCACACTGTACAGGTTAAATCCTCTTCAAGCAAATCGAAAGCCAACTCTCCATCCATAACCAATCCATCGTCATCATCTCGCTCGGGTATCTGAAGCTGTTGCGGACTCGGCTGTGAAACCGGCACTGTCTTGGGTGTTTTATCACTTTTATGTTTAGATCTTGTAGTTTCCATCTTCTCTTCAGTTAGATACTTCTTAGGCAGCACATTGCCGAGGGTCTTGGAGCTTCCATACGCTTGCCGAATGTTTTCATCGAGGGTAAGCCGCAATTGCTCTGTGGAATCAGATGCGGCCGAATGCAAATACTTCAGGCATAGCTTTATCGATGGGTCGAAATCTATTGAAGACATGGTTGTATGCTTTTTGTTTTTATATTAATACGAATTTTGCTGTTATAATTCTTCCCTTCGTTGTTCTTTATTCACAAATGTTTATCTTGTTGATCTGATCGTCAGGTATTTACAAATTTTGCAAAATGCACCAGTAGAATCTTATCGCATAGAATGACAGATAGCAAGCATGAAGCAAGTGCAAGCAAGCAACCCGTGCTGGTGCCGACTTCTTCTTCTTCTTTTCTTTTTTAATGGCTGATGCATGCCACTTGCTACAACTCAGCCAGTGTCAGGTAGGTAAAAGTATCATAAACGTGTTGAGACTTTTACCTACCTGACACTGGCAGAGTTGCAGCAAGTGGCATGCATCAGCCATTAAAAAGAAAAGAAGAAGAAGAACAAACGTGTTGAGAGCGGAGGCAATTTTAAGCTTCAACATTATCGGAAAACAAAATGATTAAGCAAAAGCAAATAAAAAATCCTACGTAAAAGTAAAAGGAAATTAATGAAGGTTCGATCAGATTACTTAAGTTATCAACTATATTCTAACATAATTATTACAATCTAAGATTATTCATATTTACAAAGCCGAGCAACTCGGAGGATACTTGTTCTGAGCCGAGCAAGCATGATTTAGCTTTTCTTCTTCTTTTGTTAATGGCGTGTGTGACAGGAAAGATATTCCACCGTTTTGTATTTTCGTTTTATCTTCGTAATCTACAAGGATTACCTACCTACCTGACACTGGCAGAGTTGCAGCAAGTGGCAAGCATCAGCCATTAGAAAGAAAAGAAAATAAATAAACAAATGGTTCTAAATTTGGTTCTACATTATGACGTATAAAGCAATAATAAACGTGAAGATAACTATAAAGATTACTTCTAACTAGTTCTAACAAACTTGAAGTAAGGCTCAGACCGAATTGTTTTAGCCTTACTTCTATTATTTAATTATTCTATGGTAGGTAAGTACAGTAAAATTATAATGTCTTGTCTTTATAATTTATGGCTTTTTGTGTTTGGTTTTACATAGGTCAAGTCAGTGTTAAGTTAATTTATAAATTCTTATGTTATTTGGCTGGCCATGTTGGTGGCCATTTTCAAAATTATAAGTAATAAAATTGTACTTAACTTACTATAATTTGTGTTTGACATTGTTATTTTTTTTTACTGATAATATTTAACAGAATTTATTGAATTGTTTTTTTCTTTTTAGTTTTAATTAATTATAAATTAACTTTTGAATGTTTTGGATTTTTAGTCTGTAAGTTCAATTGTGTTTCCATAAATAAATAAATAAATAAAATTACAATATTATAAAATAAAACTACAATATTGCCTGATAAAAAGTATAATATGGAGCTTCCCCCCCACTTACATAATCCTGGTTTGATAAATGAGCACTTCCTTAAAATACCTGGACAGGACTTAGTATCGATCTCGCAGTTGACCTATTATAAAAACCATAGATATTGTTCCAGCTCATTCTCTCTTAACCCAGTTACCGAAGATACTGTAATGGGTATTCTTCGAAACCTTAACTCAAATGCACAGGGTGTGGATGCAATTACTATGGATATGATACGGATGACCCTGCCTGAGTCCTTGGAGACCATCACCCACATAGTAAATGGCTCAATAGAGAGTGGCATATTTCCAGATTACTGGAAGGTTGCAAAAGTTAGGCCATTACCAAAAAACAACAACCCTACAACCTATCAAGACCTGAGACCTATTAGCTTGCTTCCCTGCCTCTCCAAGGTCTTGGAAAAGGCAGTATCTTTGCAACTAACTAAGTACCTGGAAGCCCACAACATTCTTCCACAAAAACAATCTGGGTTCCGCAAAGGGCATAGTACTGCAACCGCTCTGTTGGATGTTGTTGATGGTTTGCTTAGTTCCCAAGATCAAGGCATGACCAGTATTTTGATACTGCTTGATTATTCTCGCGCTTTTGATTGCATAAACATTAATCTCTTGTTGTCAAAACTATCTTACTATGGATTTGACACCAGGACTATTAGGTGGTTTGATAGCTATCTGAATGGCAGAGAACAACTTGTTGAACTGACGTTGCCGAATGGAAAAACACACAAATCAGCTGCTAGTCCTGTGCTTCGTGGTGTCCCGCAGGGCTCTGTTCTTGGTCCGATCCTCTTTGCATTGTACTGTGCAGACATAACAAAGAATATAACACACTGCAGTCACCATATCTATGCTGACGATATTCAATTGTATTTTTCTTTTACGTCTACTGAACTTATAACTGCTCAAAATAAAGTAAACTTTGACTTGGAAAAAATAACTGAATGGTCTAAACACAACTCTCTAGTAATCAATCCAAACAAATCGAAGTTTATGTTTATAGGCACAAGGCAAAAGTTACTAGCACTTAAAGGGAAACCTATCACCATTATGGTTGACAATGTAGAAGTTGAACAAGTCACAGAGGCCAGGAACCTGGGAGTGGTCATGGATTGCCACCTACGCTTTGAAAATCATTTAGTAGAGTGTATACGCAACTGTTTCTACCGCTTAAAACTCCTTTATAAAATTCGCCCATACATCAGTGAAGCAGTTCGTATAAATCTGTGTGAATCTCTAGTGCTGTCTAAATTAAACTACTGTGATGTAGTCTATGGACCGTGCCTTTTAAAAAGAACAGCAAATCTCGTACAGCGTGTTCAGAACGCTTGTGCCCGCTATTGTTTCTACATCCCTCCTAGGACTCATGTCACCCCATACTTAAATGCATCCAATTTTTTGAAAATGACAGCACGGAGAAGACTACATCTAGCTGTTCTTCTTTTTGGAGTCATAAAGTCACAGTACCCTAAATACCTCTTCGATAAGTTGGTCAGAGCTGAGGACCAATCCAGATATCCCAGTAGAGCATGTACCTATGTTTACTCTACACCAACCCACCGCTCAATGGCTTTTCGTGGTTCATTTAAGTTTGCTGCTTCACATTGTTGGAATGATTTGCCACCACCTGTGCGTGCTCTAAAAACAAAATATACTTTTAAAAATAACCTAAAAAAATACTTGGTGACTGAGCAAAAATGCCAGCCGAGATAAGGTAGGTTTAAACTAACTGAAAATATGTATATTATTACTAACCTGCTGGGTATGCACGAAAGGAGTAGGCATTACACTAGTGTCTCCATCCCATTTATTCTCCAATTTATTTTAGTCATGTAAAATATCATACTTATTTACATAACCACTAGTTTGGTTACGCGAAAATAATTTTTCGACCCTTAATTGGTTTGCGTTTTGGCGGGAAAAACGGCGGGCGCTCCGCGGGCGCTCCGCGTCAGCGCTAAGTGGATACTGGCTCGGTTTTTACAATGGAGCGTAGCGTGGTATTTACGCTCTATGGAAAGGGATTGAATGAAGCTTGTCAGTAGAATCATTCATAATGTAGTCTGTGTTCGGGATATACAGCGTAAAAATTATTTTCTATTAATTATTGATTTAATTTTATATAAAAAATACTTTTGTTTGTAATTCAAAATGTATTATCATATATCTACATGTTTTGCGGTATATACATAGTATGTGGTATAACCTCACTATATATAACATAACATTTAGGTGTCTTAGAACAAAATATTTTTTGATCGTTATTATAAAGTGCATTTTTTATGCACTTTTTTTGCGTATTTTTTTTTTTAATTTTAATTTAATCGAATAAAATTATTTTTTCTTGGGCTACGTAAATTTTATTTGTTATTGTCATTGTCAACTTCATTGAGAAGGCTACAAAACAAAGAAGAAGTTGATAAACACCATAGTTTAAAAATGACAATTGTTTTCGTGGAACGATGACTCACCGATGACTCACTGGTCAGTTTACTTACCAAAACCAAACGACGGCTAAAAAATCTTGGTAAGTAAACTGACCAAAACCAAACGAGCGGTTATTATATTATGTCATATTTATGTATTCATTCATTACCTAGTACTATATTTATTTATATTGCTGTAGGTATCTAGTTTTAGTTTATTTTTTATTAATACATACCTACTTTATTTTTATTATACCTAATACTTGCAATGGACGTGAAATCACCTGAAGGGCCTATTTGAAAATCAGCGTAGCACTCAAGCATCTTGCTTAAGGCTACTTAAGCTGAAATAGGTCCTTTTTTTTCCTACCATTAAACACTATGCATTTTTATTAATTTATTATTATTTTATTAGACTTAATTATTATTTTCTATCTTTTTGTTTAGCTTAGTTAGTTTGTAAGGATTTTGTTTGTTTTTTTTTTCTCTTGTAAAATATGTTTGTGTTTTTTGGTACGAATTAAATAATTTTTAATCTTTTTTAATCTTAAATAAAGTAGAATATGGCTGTGAAGTGTTCAGGTTTTTGTTTCCATCAAAATCAGCTGACTGTCAGTCAACTGACTGTGACAGAAGAAAACTTGTTTACTATTATTTAATCTCACATCCAAAAATATCGAGCAACTGGTGCTATTGATTTGATTTGTACATTTATTCTGTTTTCTTCCGAATCATGGCTGTCTTGAGACTGATTTGTTTTATTTCAATTATGTGCGTTCAGATCATGCAAACCAATACCCAGACTGGGCCAGACCCCTGGAACTTTGAAAGCAAATTGCCGAACATAGATGATCACAACATTCCTCCCGACATACGAATGCCGCATAAAACTAAATCACAATCGGAAAAAAAACTTAGTATTGGAGAGTGGTTCTTCAAAAGGACTCTTGCTATTGTTTTAAAAGGAGGAAACACAAAGGTAAGGTTATGCTTTCACGTGCAGTGCAGCCCCTAGATCATTGTTCTTAGTACCCTTAACCGCGCTTTAGGCGCCTACAGTAAGCGGCAAGTAAGCCGCGTGTAGGATCGTGTGGTCAATACGTAGTGCGCGCACTTACGTATGTCATGAAAGAATAATTTTGCCACGGTGACCTGGTCGCCTAATGCGCAGGGGCACTTACACTTTCAGAGCCTCCACACATCCTTTATTTGTCCCAAGAAACCTAACTTGTTTGCCCAACTGTTACAGAAAAATGAAGATGGATCCATTGATATATCTTTACAAATGAAGTTTAATCCTATACAATGGAAGACCCTAGAAGAAGCTCTTAAATCTACAAGTCCGCTGTCAGAAGACACATTCCGAAGATCTGTGTCTTATGTTGAAGAATCCATTAATAAACCTTCAATTACTGAACAAATCGTTTTGACTTGGAGTGAATATGTTCAAGTTTACTTATCTGAATATAAGGTAATTACTTTGTGATTTATAGTTGCTGCTGTGGGGTGCCGGCAGTAGAATGTTACCCCTCCTCTCATGCCTATGGATGCAGTAAGAGCCTGCTAAGGGATACCTCCAGAAGATGGGCAGCAGCATCTTTCCGTGTATCAACATCCTATACTGCACTCACCAACCCCCCTGCCAAGCGTGGTGAGTATGGCAACTACCCCTCCATGGAGATCCATGAGGGAGGCCTGTGTTCAGTAGTGGATGTTTTATGGCTGAACTGATTTATGCCTATTATAACTTGATGTAGTTTTATTTATTATCTTGCGGCATGGACCAAATAAATATGTGGCTAACAATCCACAACAGCTTATTTTGATTACCACTTAGTCATGCTACGGTCCTGCTAACAACTAAAGGCCATTTGATGCCTTTGTTTCAAGAATGATTCTAGATCATATGATTGACTGTTTTTTATAAATAACAAAAACATGGGAATCATAAACATCAGGAATAATCAAAGGTATTATGCGATAAATTCCTGTTTTTGTTATTTATAATGAATTGTGATCGCAAAATTTTATGAAAAACGATTGACTATTTTGCTAATAATACTTGTGATGAAAGCTAGAGATTAAAAATATTCTGTTTCAGAGCTACATCACCTGGGGGCTAGCCTTCCTAGCATTTGCAGGTGGTGCCATGTGGGTGTGGAAACATATGTCCCACAAGCATGCTATTGTATTATTGCTTATTATATTCTATGCATATGAAGTGGTGATATCATACAAGGTAAGGTCATTCAGTTAAACTTACAAATGTGTAAACACTTAAACAAAACATTAATTATTTATTATCTTATGTAGTTAAGACAAGTTGCTTTGCACAAGTTGGTTTTATAATGCTGGTAAAATTCATGTAGGTGTTTAAGTTTTTAATAATATTATGTCAAAAAATCTTGATTTGCTGTCTTTTAGTCTTTTTAAACTTACAATCAGAACACTTGGCAGTGGGGCGCCGGCAGTAGAATGTTGCCCCTTCTCTCTTGCCCGTGGTTGCAGTATGAATCTGCTAAGGGATACCTCCGGAAGCTGGGCAGCAGCATCTTTAAACCAGGCCTCGAGTCCCCGGCGGCCCCGCTAATCCTGGCTACGGTAGCAGTCACGGTAACGGCGGGGCTAGGGGTGCTAAGAATCCCCGGGAGACGATCGACTACCAACCCCTACGACGACCACTGGCCCTGGTAACACACTACATCCGCACTTTGAGTTCAGACGAAAAGATTGTTGAGCTGGAAGAAGAAATTAGTAGATTACACTGGGACATTTTGGGGTTATCAGAAGTCCGTAGAGCGGGCGAGGACACGATATCCCTCAAGTCTGGTAATCTACCATACTACCGGGAGGGCGACCAACAGTCCTGTGGTAGTGGGTTTCTCGTTCACAAGTCACTAACAACATTATCACTCTCGACAGTGTGTCGAGCAGGGTCGCGTACCTAACACTCAGAATATCTAAGCGATATTCGCTGAAGGTCGTTCAGGTTAATGCACCGACCTCGTCACACCCAGATGAAGAAGTAAAGTCTTTGTATGAGGACATCAGCAGAGTCATATGTACATACAAACAACACTCACTTCACTGTTGTTATGGGGGAATGTTCCCATTAGGCATGAAGTGATGATGAGTTGAGAATGGGGGAATTTGGATATGGGCAACGGAACTCCAGGGGACTGAGGCTGTGTGTGCAGTGATCACCGAATTGTTAAACTTGAAAGGTCACGTTTGATGAAGCCTACGCTCCGACCCGCTCGCGCACATATCCAAAACCTCGAGAGCTTTCAACTCGAACTTGCAAATCGCTTTGTCTGTCTAGAAGTAGATGCATTGGTGGACGAGATCAATAACAGATTCGTAGAAACCGTCTATAAGGTGGGGTCCCAGTTCTATAAGACCACCCGTGCAAATAGATCTTAGAAACTTTCTGATAACACCCTTAACCTCATGGCTAAACGACGTTCTTTGCGACTGCAGTCTTCCGATGATGCTCAGTCACACAGGCAGCTCAATAGACAAATTTGGAAGTCCTTGCGGCACGATATTCTTACCTATAATACTTACAGCTTGTATTAAAGATACGATAGAGCGGAATAGAGATAATTCTATTGGGCAGAGCCAGATGGCGAAGCTAAAGAGGGAAGATGGCAGCATAACGTCAAGTAAAGCAGAAGTGTTAAGGGAAGTCAAAAGGTTCTATGGACGGCTCTACGATTCGGTCACTAAACCTGTTTGCAGTGCGGCCAACGACCCAAGAGCCAAACTGACCCGACATTATACCGAGAATATCCCAGACATCAGCCTGAACAAAAAGGGGCCGGGCGAGGACGGAATCACTTCAGAGCTTCTGAAAGCGAGTATCCACCGGTACTTAAAGTCCTTCAGAAACTCTTAATTTCGCCTTGCTTGAAGGTACGACGCCAAAAGTTATGGAACTAGAGCGTGGTGGGTTGTTCTGTACCACAATGCCACAATCTTCTATCTATCAGCCCACATGCATCTATGATCATACTATGGCCTCTTTAATATTTTTTTGTTTCCAGGAAGTAGAACAAAAAGAGCTGGAAATGTTCATGTCAGCTGTGAACAAATGCAAATGGTACTTCTGGACCTCAAGCTGTGAAGTTCCACCGCCAGATCCACTAGTGTTCTTGAAACATATGAATCCTTTAAAAATCGGCATCAGAATGTTCACAGCCGCTGTAGCTGAACCGTTCATCATCATCAGTGGCACAGTGGAAACAATACTTCATGGTGTCACAGGTACTTATCAATTCAGGACTTAACTGTATTTTTCTAATTACTGAAATTGTTCCTATTAAAAATTATATTTTTTCTTTCCAGATGGATTATGGTACCCATTTGACAAGATAGTGTATGGAGCACTAGCAGTCGTTATAAACATTTCTTTGATATTTCTGCTAGTGATGATTTTATTCAACTGGCTACTCAACATTCCATTCAACTTAAGCCTTTTTGGCATGGGTTTAAGTGTTAAATCGAAGAATTCAAGTCCAAAAAACCGAAACTCAAAAGCAAGGCAACCACAAAGAATTGAACAGTCTGATGGTGTAAGCCAAGCTACTTTAGATAAGATTTTGAATGTATGTTCTTTAGCACTTTCTGGTAAACCACAAGCAAATAAATGCTTCGTGCTGCCCTCAAAAGAGAATGTGCCTAAAATTCGTAGGTCTGCTAGCACTGGCAGATTACCCACTAACTTCTCTTTTGATAGACAGACTTTGGCTCTGGAAAATACAGTCAGAAAAAGGAATAATAGCCCATTTGATGGTAGTGGGGATTCACAAGGACAATATAGGTAACCCTTCATTTTGTAAATATGGGTACTACTCGCGGAGTATTCCTCGTGGCCGACAAGACACTCACTCAGTGTCATGTCGGACCCACACGCGGACTGAATAAACTTCGACGTTATAATACTGTGAGTAATCCCCATATTGCGCCGTGGTGTGCCGGCAGTAGAATGTTACCCGTCCTTGCCAGGGGCAATGCCCGTGGATGCAGGATCGTGGATCCGGAAGATGGGCAGCAGCGTCTTTCCGTGTATCAACATTCCGTACTGCGCTCGTTAACCCGCCTGCCAGGCGTGGTGAGTATGGCAAATACCCTTCATGGATCTCCATGAGGCATGTGTTAATTAGTAGACATTTTACCATATTAACAAAATGAATAGTATACCTACCTCACATTCCTTTTAAAGTGAAATAAGTAACCTTACCCAGTGTGTGTTTTAAGTCTGAATAAGTTTTTAAGTTATGCACAACTTTATAATTACAATATTTTTTTTTAATTATAAAATTGTATTATTTATTGTAATTATAAATTTCCAGAGCAATGCCATGAATTAGAAATTTTGTTTTACATTTTAAGATAACTGTGATATGAACTTTTTAAGTAAAAAGATACAAATTGTTATGTGTTTTCATTTTATTTATAAATGCTTTAGTGAGAAGTAAATAAGATTATAAGTACTTAACCAACTGAATTAATAAATATATTTAGGTAGGTAGTACATAGTAAATACAATTGACAAAAATAATATTAGTATTTTTTTTATTTTTTTTGATGACGCAATTTAGTAATTTAATAAATATATATTACTGTAGGCAGGCAAAACCTACTAGTTTCAGTGTCACAATTCTGTGTTTCTTACAATACTTATACCTATGCGGAACAAAATAATAAAACCGCAGAATATCATTAAATCAAAACTATATATGTACATATTGTACTACAATACAACTAGATTTACATGAAAATCAACAATGTTGATTGACCAACTTGGGCGGGCAAGAGGATAAAAGCTGGTGTGCGTTACTGGGGCGGCATGTCGACTCGGATCAAGTTAAAAATATATAGAAAAATTAGAGCGCTATGTTATTTGCCCTAAAAATAAAATAAGTGCCTATTAAGGTTTCAGAGTAATTTTAAAAAAGAAAATGCCGCTGCAGTAACGCCTGAAAACGTTACTGCAGTAGCATGTTTTTTTTTTCTATTAGCCTTAGCCAAATTCAAAGTAGCCTAGGTAGTAGAAGTAGCAAGGTAGCTTATATTTGTGCATGTCCTTGGCCGGCCAGCGACATTTGTGCATCCTGTGGTTTTTCAATAATTCCAATTGCCGCTGCAGTAACGTTTGGCAGATTTCCATATCTCCGGTACGGATGGACAAACAGACATGATTTTTCGTGGGCAGGTGCGCTGTAATATGTGCCAATTGGTGCCATAGTAGTTTTTCCAAAAAAAAAATCATGGTGTATGAATTACTCTGAAACCTTAATAGGCACTTGCTTTATTTTTAGGGCACATTAACAGGGTATAGCGCTCTAATTTTTCTGTATATTTTCAACTTGATCCGAGTCGACATGCCGCCCCAGTACCTCACACTAAAAGCTGGTAACTTGTGCCAAACAAACGAGTCCCTTCCACATAAATTTTCATAATTGAAAGTTAAGTTCTGAAGTTTTATACTATATTTTTTAACACAAACGCTGTTGGTTGGATTCAATTTGATTCCTATTCTTTAGTGTTCATATTTGTAGGGTACCTACATTTTGTGCACGGGAAGCGATTGAAACTTTAATATAATTTCAATAATCAAATTGATTCCTTTGGTTAGCTTTGGAAAATTATACAGGATTTACTTCAAGACACACGAGGACTCAGTGTGGGTTCTAACGGTCGTCTTTATTATGGACAGCTTTAAATCAATTTTATATCACAGAAAAATCGTTAATTTAGCTTCAGAGCTTAGTTTTCTTTCATGTCTGAATTAAATAAGCTTCTGTCTGTGCAGTTAGTTATCTATGATTATCTTTTATTTCCAAATTTTATACTTTGATAATGGTTTTTTAGTATTAAGTACTTAGATATGTATAAATATACAGCAAAACTTAAGGAATTATTTACACGATGCCATAATATTCAGTGCGAATAAAAGGGAAAAAGAGAAAGAGTTTATAATTGTTCACCTACCCCCTACCGATACTAACTCGTTACTGGTCAATGGACGAAACTACTCTAAATTCACATTCCTAATTTAACATTGCTGCCACTTCTATGCAGAATAATTTATGTTTAATATAATACGCTTCTCACGACACTTTTATAACAGAGACGAAAAGTGACGTGAAAAATGTTGCGATTAAAACTTGGGAGTCGCATACAATTGACACCAATGTACTAGAGATGTTTTTATACGTAGATGCGCCGTACGTGCTTTATCTTGGCGATAGAAAATGAAGGTAATCGAGTACTGGAATCTCACGCACCTATCGTCGCGGTTATGTATAAAAACATCTTAATAATATTGCATTTCATTCTATAGCATGCTTTTTCACTTAAATGTATTTAAAAAGATAAAGGTGGAAATCTAACTTCTTAATTACTAAAATATTATTGCCGTAGTAGGGTTAGTGATGTATGTTGCACAATACACAATTTAAATAATTTTAAAGCTGACATAAAATCATTGATAGAAGTTCAGATCAAGAAAAACATTCGATTATTTTAACAAGAACCTACAGAATACATTTATTTATAGCTTGAGAGTAGAAAATGAGATCAAATTGTAAATTGCATAAATATTTCGATTCCTAAATGAACATCGAGTGGGTAACTTAGTACTTATAATATTAAGTAGTAGTTATAAGTAGTAAATAAAAATGAGCACATGTTTTCATGAAGTGAGAATGAAAATTCAGAGATAATAAAAGAGGAAATTTGGCAAACACTGAGCCAAGTTAAAATAGAAGAAAATGAAAAAAATCCTACAAGTAGGTAACTTACATCAATCAACACGAAACAACTTTGGTCCAGCTATAACAATTTCAGTATTCAACAATCACTATCTCATAATATACAATTCTGCCAATAAGCAAAACAGTGCAAATACAAACGCTTCAATATATTCGTCGTGCACGTTAATAATTTAATTATTGTAATAATTGGGAATTTAAACATTATTAATATTAAGACATACAAACCTTCGATCGAGTGTTTCGGTTACAGTGTAAAACTTAGGCTTGTCATTGTTTTACATTACATATATCACAAAAACTTATAAATAACTTAGTTTAAAATGTTGTACTCTAACATTGATTATAATCTAAAGCTAGCAACACACCTCACTGCATACACTAATACTCGTAAAAGCTGCTGCACAGCACATGTAGACTAGTTAGAGTGTACATTTTTTACATTCGCGATCACGACACATTACTAACACATATAATAACCGGGTGTTTATTGCGCAGCGATCATTATTGAGGATTTCACCTATAGTGGTCGCGGGATGACATCCACAAATTATTTTATAGATCTGTTTCTTATTTTCTAACTTTCATTATTCCGATTATAGGAATTAGTTTAAATTGACATTTATTTCATGTTGCATGTTTTCAATGTGCAATCGAAAGCGGTAGCCGGTGCACAGTAAAACCTGCAACGTATAGAGCCCATGGTCATCCATATGATAATCCATGTTATTATTTACAAAACATACATAGGCCTAACTCATGGATCTCCAAGTTATATTATAGGTAAAATATTTTTTTTATTTACAGTCCATTAATTTTGTAATATTTATAGTGGCAAACCACACTTAAAAAACAGTTCAAGCAAATTAAATAAATCTTATCACACATTTTCGATTCCGGTGCATCTCGATAATGATCATGTCAAGAAGTTCGTCAAGGGCTCCGTTGTTAAATTTTTCGTTGTTAGCTTAGTTGGTTAAAGCATATCCAGCTTTAGGAAGGATCCGGTATCGACTGTCCATTTTATCAGTTTAAAATCAGTTAAAAACACTTTTTTGATTCGACCGTGACTTAAATAATAACGCAGAATGAGATCACAGTGCGATGTGTTGCTAGTTCAAATAATTAGGTATATCTCTGACTTTGTGAATCCACTAGGAAGAACTTTATTATTATGGGATATGTGAGTGATATCAAAATAAAGTGCATTAAAATTTAAACTAGTTTAATAAATGACTAGACTTTTAATATAATGATTAACAATCCATAACTGACTGGATATTTTAATGATGGTAAATAATTATAAATACCTACAAAAATTAGATTTTTCTGAAATTGATAATGCCATTGTGAAATTTGCTAAATGTCCAATTTGTTTGTTTCGAAAATGTGGACATGCCTTTTGGTTAAAAGTTAAATTTGAATCATCTCTTCATGGATTTCTTTGTAACTGTTTCTACATTTGGCACTTATTGTTTCCCACTATGACATTACCTACTTTGAATCTAATCAAATATTTTTAATTAGGAGTAAGTACTAAGGTACTAAGTACTAATTTTATTCTATGATCCTTTTTTTAGTATGTTGATGCTTATTATTAAGAAATACAATTTAATAATCGTGTTTGGTAGGTAATGCGTTGTTAGTTTAATAAAGCGAGCGTACCACCACGCAAAAATAACATGTACCTACTTATTATATCCTGTTCCTTAGTCATAAATTGAAACAGAATATTTACACGTGTATAAAAATACTGTGCAATTTGTTTGGTATTAAGATTAATGCTTATGTTCTATAGCAGTAGTATAGTCTTCAAGATTTCAGTACATGCTATTTTCGTGTTGAAGTTTCATGCAAATAAAAAAATATTTTCACTTTACCTACTCGTAAAACCGCATTTAAATGTTTGATTTTATCTGAAGTGTAAATAAGAATAAATACAACGTATTTATGTAAAATCTAATAAATATCATTGCAGTTTGGTTTGGGAGATAAACTAGTTGACTAAAACTTTCTCGTTACGTGGTTTTTGCGTTATTAACAAATAAATACATTGAGTCGAAATGTCGCGTCACGACGTCTCTGTTTAAGGCACGTTATGACGTCACGGTCGAGTCCTATAATACTTGTATGGGCATTTATAATTTTTCACTTACAGGTTACATATTTACATTTGAGGTTAAACGTGTCTACTATTGTTTTATAATCTGACTGACGGACTAGATACAATTTCGATTTTCAATCCTGACAAGGTTTGAAAATCGAACATGCCCATTCCTACCAATTCTTCTAATTCTACGAGTTTCCCGCGCAGCCGCGCAGGTAAAGTGAAAAGTTGTCTAAGCGACACTTAAGAATTTACGGTCGGGAGGATAATTTGAATCTGTCGTGTTATTAACATACTTAAAACCGGGTATTTATCGCGTAAGTTAACGTCGGAAAATAATGAAGGTAATTTCCGAATAAATACCCGGTTTTATATCTATGTTATTAATGTGTTGTGATCTTGAAAGTTTAAAAGACAATCTGTCGTTTCATCCTAAATTTCTATTAATTACAGAAACATTCACTACACTCAGGATTCAAGTACACCACCCATAAAGAAATTCTTACAACAGTCTCTCGCCCATAAGTAATTATTAGTTATGTGTAACCTACATTAGATCGTATATGGAATGGTTATATAATAACGAAATATCACAATATTTTACCTATGTCAAGTAACTAATTACTATTGCTTTACGTTATCAACACATTGATAAACTGCCCTAAGACCTCATTTCGTTGTATTTTTTCTAATTTTATGGATTTTCTTCAGCGTTATGTCACATCACATCAGTCATTATTCAATTATGAATAACTTACTATTAGCAAAATATTTATTAGGTAACCTTCTAAGCTCCATCACAATAAATTAATGTTATTTAAAAGGCAATATAATACTATTCTACTTTGCGGAATCTTTATACTAAGTCCGTGCTTAACTCATGGGATTTGATGACTAGGATTAAAATGACTACGAACTATTGTAGATTTGTAAATTATCGGTGGTTTAGGTCTAAGCGGAATGGTTATCGTATTTACATAATGAGGCATTTCTCCCGGCCGCCGGAGGACCCACCTTCGCCAGCGTCCTTTACAACTTTGTCTTTCTTTTTCTTGCTTTTGCCATCGATTTGTAGTGAGACATTTCTGTTTTTCTCCATGTTTAGTAGCTCCTGAAATTTATGGAATACTGGTTGATACAATACAAGCGCCATACAATTCAGCGTTATCACCGTGCTGATGCCGTGTCGTGGGGTGCAGGCAGTAGCATGTTGCTCGTCCTCTCTTGCACGTGGATGCAGTAAGAACCAGCCAAGGCAGCCTCCGGAAGATGAGCAGCAGCATCTCCATGTATCAACATCCCGTACTGCGCTCGTCAACCCAGCTGCCAACCGTGGTATGGCAACAACCCCCCATGATCTTGGAGATCCATAAGAGGGGGGGGGGGCTGTGTCCAGCAGTGGACCTGGACAGCAGTCCTTTACAGTCGACATGATGATAAAATTCTTACCTGGAAAAGCTCTGTGACATTATGATTAGTTTTAGCAGATGTTTCCATGAACGAGACTCCCCATGCGGAAGCCTGGCCCTGACCTTCCGCGGCGGATACCTCGCGGATTTCAGGAGTCTCATCACATTTGTTGCCAGCCAACATAACTGGGATACTTGGGATCTCCGTGCCTTTGATCTCCTTAATAGTCTGCCATATTGGTTTCAGTTCTTCGAGGGATTGCCTACTGCTTACTGAGTATACCAAGATGAAAGCATGTCCCTGAAATAAGAAAGGTTAAGTTGGTATCATTAGAGAATGGATAAGATTCGCAATATTTAAGATATAACAAGGTCATACAAGATCATACAATTTGATTCTCTGTGCTTATAACTGGTAAAGTCATTTGGTCAAGATTTTATTTATATAAAAATTTAAGATATACATAGCTAGAGGTATTAAAATAAATAAGGTTTTCAATTATTGACCACAAATTCGTTTTCACAACTTTCTTCCTGTAAAAAAATTAAATACTTTGTAGGTAAGCACAAGTAATAAGGCTTTCCAGATGGATTTAAATAGAATAAGGTATTCTATTTTGTGAGAATTTTAAGCTAAATCTAAAAGTAAGAAATTTTAAAGCAATACTATTAGTTAAAATTAAAACCTCTGTTTATATGGCTAACAAAACATTAGTTTTATCGATTTTAAAGTCGACACAGTTACATCACTAGCAATAATAAACGTAATGTTAGCTATAAAGAACTTGACAGTTCATTTACGCCAACCTTGTAAATTATCGAAGATGCAACTGTATATGCACCTCTTTCAAGCTCCTTTAAAATGTCATAAGTAAAAAGAGTACCTAGAGAAAGATTGATTTTGGTTGCTATTTTAGCCTGGTTTCTATTATGTTATTATTCTGAGATAAAAACGGCTAAATTGCTAAAAATAATACCAAAACAACAAAATTTCCCAAAATAATGGGAAACTGTCGGAGGAGCCCTCCCAAACAACCATTCTACCTTCCGCAAGCGAGGTAATGACACCCCCAGGCTCCCAAAAGAAACTAACACAGTCTGTATTCTATCCCGCCCTCGTAAAGGCAATCCTTGGGGGGGAAGGGGGCTACCACCCTGTACCATCCCCACCCCGCGGAACCCCATGGTTATGGAGATATCCATGGCTAAAGTTTTTAGGTTAGAATAGCGCTATTTAGTTATTAGAATGTTATTTTATGTTTGTAAAATGAGGGGGTTTAGCGGGGAAGTGGGGGGGGGCGCAGCTGTAGCTTCTGTGGCAGGTCTGGCGCTGCGGGACGACCAGTGCCTCCGCCCTAGCGTAGCAAAACGCGACACCTGCGCTTTGCTACAGCGGGCGGGGACTGGTCTCCCTCCGCGCCTCCGAGCTCTTATTATACACTCTAGGGGTATGTTAGACAAGACCACGTGGAAAGTGCGGTGCTCTGTGTCGGATCTGTCACTTAAATCGAACCTAAAGAACTCTTTTCGGGGTGCTCTGTGTTGGATCTGAAAGTTTATCCAAACGATGACTGACGGACGAATCACAGCACAGGTAAAAAGACGCTAGTAAACAAAATGGCGTCCCTTCGGGTTTCATTCAGAGCAGTGTAAACACTACTCCATTATTTTTTTGTGAAAATAAGTTAATGTAAATTGATAATATAATAACAATTATTATTCATGAAACGTAATATTGCATATTTATTTACACCAAAATTAATATTACTAGTGAAAAACATAACTTAAAATGGAATAAAATACAACTCGATGTTTAATGAAACATAAAGATTCAACTTTGACATCTGACATGACAATTGGTTGTCAAATTGAATTGGAATTGCATGTTATTTCCCAATTTGTATGAAAACTAAAAATAAATATATCTTGTGAACTGTAAACTTCCGCAACCTGAAAATTGGCAAAACGCTTCCTTTTCATGAGTACTATCTTCAAAAAAAATATGGTATTTTAAATTGATGGGCCATATTGGAAAGTTTAGCCATATAAAAGATTTGCTGGCCTGCTCTAGGCCTCGCAATTCCTGGGAGGTTAAGTATATTTGCTTTTTAAAACTATACACAAAGAGCTGTAGAATAATATTAGGATATCCTCCCTAATGCTTATCATTACCTTGCTTATTGATAAACGCTGCATAGCAGGAAACTGATGAGAGCCGGTTGTGTCTGTTATTTGTAGAGTACATATTGTTTTATTGCTGCTTATAACCTGAAACATTGTTAAATAATAAAACCATGATATGTATCACACAAGATTATTTTGTCATTTAGACATACCTAGTCTAGTCAAGTTTATTATTTTGTTTTTGTATATTTTAATATATTATGCCTATGTTCTCACTTGCTAAGAAAGCTAAGTTATTGCATAGTAATAAACTCATCCCATCTTATATGTATCGCCTTCAAGACTGTTTAACAACTTAACTCCTTAATAAATGATATGAATTATATTGGCACTCAACCAAATAGTTTTGTTGAAGGTTTTGGCATATGTTCAAGGTTTTCCTAGTACAAGAGGATCATATATTATAATCTGCAGTACACATTGTCCTGATAGGAACACCCACATAAAAATAACAGGAACGACGTCAACAAGAAACATACCTGTCTATATGTGTCCTCTATGGTGGGTATGTATGATTCTCTGAAAGTGCCTTTTACAAATCGTAGAACAAGAGAGCTTTTTCCCACACCTCCTGCGCCAAAAACAACTACACGATAATCGTTACTTTGTTCCGGCATAACTAAATCCACGCAGGGGCCTGCCAATGCTTCAACTGATGCTGTATGCTCAGATAATCGCTAACGAAGTGCAAGTTTCTATATCATTTTTTTTCTTATGGAACAAGTATTTTACAAGTACACTTTTATCTTCACTGAAATTTGTTTGAAGAATAGTAAAGTAAACCCATCGTAGATGATAGATTTTATGTAAAGAAAATCTATTTTGAGAGATAAATACGATACGATTACAACGCCCTTGTTTTTTTTTTTTTTTTTTTTTTTTTTTTTTTATTTAATGGCAACTTATTCCTTTTTGTAGTAGGAATACTACTGCCAACTTCACGTAGCTGGTTCACGGTACAAATAATTTATACAAAGATAATAACACCCGTTTCAAAATTATGCACGGGCGCGACTGAAAATTAAAACTGAAATCTGTTATAAAAGAAAAGAAATACATAAAATAATACAATATTTTTTTCTAACAGTCATAGATAGTAAAAGAATAAAATAATGAAAGAAATATTATGTATTATAGTATTTATAATACATAACTATAGTTTTATATCATAATATTTTAGAAATTTTATGAGAGCACATGTAGACAATTTATTTTTTAGGGAGAGAAGGGAAGAAAGGTTAGATGGAACGCCCTTGTTGAAAACACACAGAACAGAAGCTTATAATATGACATTGACAATTTGACATACAGCCAAACTAGACAGAGCAGTCAAATTGTGCTGCTTCCCAGCAGCGCCACAAGAGCAATTTCAATGCAAGTTATTGCAACAAAATGTACGTTTTATCAGTTTTATACATATACTCATTAAGTACCTACTTTTAGAATCATTTTTACAAGTCAGGTTATTGGGTTAACAAGTAACTAATAAGGTGTCGCTGCTGGGAAGGCCTTCCCAGGTTGTCACAGCCTGCATTTCATTTTTTTATATGTGTAACTAAATTTATCTATTTTTTCTTATATAATGTAGTTTTATCTAAGACCAAATGAGGTGTATAATCAAGGTGAAGATTGGATATAAGAAGAACAAAAATAACCAATCACAATCACTCTCACCACAGATGAAAAAAAAAACAGATGGGCAACACTGCACTGTCTGTACATTGACATTGCCCAACCCACTGCATGCTTGGTGCAGTCCAGTTTGATGTGTTAATTTATTGATAGTGTAAAAACACCGGACAGTGCACCACTCTAACTACAACACTAAAACCAATAAAAAAAATTACAAATGGCTTCCGTTTTCATCTTTTCACGGCTTTAATTTTTCTCTTGGCATGGTTTTTTACTGAGGTTTGTGAACATTTAATAACTTTTCCGCTAAGTTAGGTATGCATATTAGACCTTAGATATAATTTCACAAGTGCTATCTATCACATTTATGAGATTTCTTTTACTGTATGTACCGGCAAATTTTAGTGCGGTTTCGCGAATTTGTCAATAAATTGTTTTCATTCGTATCAGCTGTTTACTAATTCAATGTTATGCCTGTTCTCGTTAAACAGAATTGTGTAATCGCTAACTATAATTCGCCTGTATGCATATAATTACAAACTTAATTCGCTACCTACCGTCCTTTGCTTTTGCCTCATAGTTGTTTAATCTGTTACAGAACACTAGACGGTCGCTACGAACGTTTTTGTTTGTATCGCAAGTGAAAATAGTTGCAGAATCATGGGTATTCAAGACATACAAACATTTTTAGAAACTGAAGGTGTTAGTGTTGATCTTTTCCGTATCGCGAGGAACCATCCCGGCGGCTTCCGCTTAGTTCTAGACGCAGAAGGGTGCCTTGACCGCCTTTATGGAGGATACTTTTCAGGTACAAACTTGCCTCACTAAGTCAAACTATGTAAATCAAGTTGAAGCTATAAATTTGTAACAATATTTTTAAACACCTTTTGTACAAAACAAAGTAAGAAAACATTATGTATCTAGCTAACTAGAAAATAAGTTATCCTGTATTTCTGATTTTATTAAATGGCTTAAACCATTTCATTTTAGATTGGGCCTGTGGAGGTCAATGGGCCCGTTGTGTCCAGTTCTTGACTACCCTAGCCCAGGCTCTCGCGGAACATCAAGTGACTCTGTGCGTCTGCTTCAATGGAGCTCATCCCACCCCTCCTGCCATGCCACAACACTGGTTGCAAACCCAAGCCACTTATAGGCAGAGAGTAAACTCTGTAAGTTCAAATGATTTAAGTTTATGTACATGTGGTACTGAGTCAGCTAGTATTGACTCGGTACCACATTGTATTGCAGTGCCACCATGTCCAATTGTGAATCTAACTAACACATCCAAAGACCCCATCAGCTCCAGCTGTTTAGCAGGAGTCCAGTGTACAGGTATTAAAGAATTAAGATAATGCTGGACTTGCATCTCATCCCAAACTAAGCATAGGTAGTTTGTTCTATTGAAACTAGATAACTGACAGAATACTTAATTTTTTTTTTACAACATCTTATACCCAAAAATAGGTAGTAATCATTTAAATTACAAAATTAAATCATGTTATTGTTTCTTAGATATGCCTTGACTGAGCTAAAACTTGACATTCATCCCTTATTATGATAATCTTTGACTATTGACAGCTCATCATCTTAGAAAATAAATAATAATTTATCTGTAACTCTTTTTACAGGTAAACTATATTAAAACTTAATTAGTGTTATCTGTATGTTAATTCTTACTTATAAAAAGGCAATTGTAACAATGAATAGAAATGAAAGAGTGAGGTTTCTTGTTCGCTTCTTTCCCTCACTTGAAAAAAAGTTATCTGAAGTGGACAAATTCAATTATGTGCTTTATTCAATTTAAATGTGTCTTGTTATTCTTATGTAAATTGACTATTCTAAGTAGCATTTTGCTCTATTGAATAAACACTTATTGATTTTGATTTTTAAATAATAAAATTATTGTTTATAATTTGATTGTCTCTATAGTATAAATATATAATAATAATAACATATATCAAAGGTATTGCTTCTACCAGTCATTAACACACTGGCTGTAATGAACTACTATCATTCACAATTAGTTAAATCATACATAAAACCTTTTCAAATGCAATAAAGTAACAAAAAGTTGTGATTAAGTCTAAATAAATAGATATTGTCATCATCTCTGCAGAACTGCTGTCCACATCCACTGCAGGACATAAGCTCCCCTCAGAGATCTCCAAGATCATGAGAGCGTTGTTGCCATACGGAAGTTGCTACTAATAACGCATTATTTTATGTTGTTACGCGGTGAGGTAGACAACCCAGATTTGCTTGAGAGGCTGGCTTTAACTGTGCCACGACGTTACATGACGGGCGCACAAGGTTCAGCGGGCCCTCGTCGCCGCCCGCCTCTGTTTGCCGCGCCGCCTGGAGTCCGGACTTGCACTACTTAACCATTTTATAGCTCAAACCGACTTCGACATATTCGCTGACAATTTCGCTACTTTCTTTAGACAATTAGTGACATTTTTAAACATTATTTGACATATTTTTTATTTTATATTGAATCTGACTATTTGATCCTAATTTTATTTTAGCTATTGTTTTTAATTTGTAATTGTATATATTTGTATTATATAAATCAATTTAATATTTGGGTGCTTTGGCGCAAGCTGTTAGCCCATCTGTGTATGTTTTAATAAATAAATAAATAAATACTCGCCACTCTTAGCAGGAGGGTTGGTGGACGCAGATGGGATGTAGATGCTCGGAAAGATGCTGCTGCCCATCTTCCGAAGGTACCCCTTGGCAGATTCTTTCTGCAACCATGGGCGAGAGAGGAGAGGCAACATTGTACTGCCAGCAACCAAATAATAACATGTCTTACATAAGTAAATACTGTAATATTCCAACAATTAGTTCAATCAAAGCAATAATAATGGGACAAGAATACAAAAAATTAGAAAAAGTGTCAAGTAATAACACATGTCAAGAATTTGAATAATACACTAGGTATAAATATATTTACTAGCCTGCACATGAAGCAATAAACAATAGCAAATATTACATGAATTTTCCAGGTTCTGCGACACATTCAATCCAAGGGGACACCACCACCAAAAGTATGGTGGGTACCACCAACTGGACTGCATTCCTGCCTGAGAACTGCTCTCAGATATCTGAATATCCAAATTGTAAGTAGAACATAATATCTTATATATAAGATAAACCAACTGAACCTTAAAAAATATGAAATGCTGCAATTAAGGATGGATTATTCCAGTGTTAAGTCATACACAGTGACAAGACCACCCAGTTGCAATTTAAACCAGAAAAACCAATAACTGCAATAGTCACACATTGTGAGGAAACCTGAAGCTTATTCAACTTCAGACATAGATTAAATAGATTAACCTGTTCTTTCAACTGACTAATAACTAGGGTATTGGTACATGTGCTGGGCAAGCATAGTCCAACTAACAATGTCCCAGGCACTGCAGCATCCTGTACAGCTTAAATACATTTGTAAGTACTTTTTACTTACAAAATATCCTATGATCCACTAATATATATTTCAGATGGTTTCATCAGATGACCATTGCCAGGAGGTAGTTGGTTTGTGCCGTGAAAAAAGTTATGCCGGCCTTGTTGGAGGATCCGGGGAATATTTAGTGTTCCAGCCACCAAAATATTTCAGCTCAGCTCAACTTAAACTAACTTACAGGGTATGTTTATGTATTTGCTTACAAATTGGTATATATGCCATTTTAGATTTCCAATTACACAGCTTTACAGAAACAAGTTCTTCAATCTACTACCATCTGAAAAACACAGTTTTTGTCTTTTTTGAACTTTCGCGATCACAACACATTATTAACATACATATAACCGGGTATTTATCGCGTAAATTACCTTTATTATTTCCCGACGTTTCCCCCGGGAAGACTTCCCGGGACCATACTTGGTGCAATCCAAGCGAAACGTCGTCGGGAAATAATAAAGGTAATTTACGCGATAAATACCCGGTTATATGTATGTTAATAAACACAGTTTTTACCATAACTTTGGAATTCAAACTCCAAAGCCAAACTCGAACTCTACGGTGTAAAAGATATTGATTTATTACTCTGTAAAGCGTATTTTTTAACAAGAAAGCAAGTAGTAGACTTTAACGGGACGTTATCTGGTGAAGAACACATTAAATTTGGCGTACCACAAGGTTCGGTTCTAGGTCCATTATTCTTTTTAATTTATATTAATGACATCAGTACGTGTATTCAAGATAACGACATTGACATTTATATGTTTGCTGATGACATCTCTTTAATAGTTAAATGTGATAAAAATATTGACATTGCAGCCAAACTAAAAGGATTACTTATAAAACTGACAAAATGGTTCGAATGCAACAATCTATTTGTTAATATTGACAAAACAAAACTAATTAATTTTTCACTTTCAACAAAAATACAATTACTTCCAAACTTAGTCTCTCTACCAATGAATCCCGTTAATACTGTTACATTTCTTGGCCTTAAAATAGATTCCAAATTAATATGGAATCAGCATATAGATAGCCTAGCGAGCCGATTAAGCTCTGCTTGCTATGCAATAAAAAAAGTCAAAGAACTCTGTGGGACGGATGCTGCTAAGTCAGTTTACTTCGCATACTTCCACAGCCTAATGACCTATGGGCTTCTAATATGGGGAAATGCAGCGGAGTCTCAGAGAGTCTTTGTTTTACAAAAACGGGCTCAAGCCTTGTCGTGAGGCTTTTAGAAAATTAAATATAGCTACCCTTAGAGGAGCCTATATACTCCAATGTGTAAAATATGTAAAAAAAAACAACTACAATTACCAACATTGGGAGCTTTAAATACTTATAGCACAAGACATGGTGGCAACATTAAACTCCCAAGCTGCAGGCTTTCGAAATTGTCAAAAAGTTATTTGTGCAATGGAATAAAAATTTTTAATAAACTTGGATCAGATCTAACAAACCTTAATTATGACTTATTTATGAAGAAGTTGAAAGAAATAATAATTAGAAAAAGCTATTACAATTTACAGGACATTAGATGACAACAACATAGTGTAAGGTATCTTTTGACTATTTACTTGTTTATTTGTTTTGAATTTTGACCTGACTGATCCAAATTTATAATTTATTATTAATAACTTAATTTTTTAAATGACAATTGAAAATAGAAATAATCCTGACAATGCGCGCCATGCGCATTTCAGCTTTCTTTAATTTATTTTTGACATTACATTCATTTATTCATTTCCTTTCCTAAGCTCCATGGAAAATTCAATTCTTTGATAACTTTGTATGTATGTATTCTAATAACACATTGACAGTGTGCATTCAGCAGCTTTATTTTACTTTTCTGAACTAATTATACTTTTATTATTTTAATATAATTATTTGTTGACAATGGCCATGTACGGCCAGCTATAATAATATAACTTAGAATTAGGATTTTATTTATTTTTACCATTTTTTTTATTTTATTTAGAATTTTACTGTTATTAAGAAGTGACATTTATTTTAGATTCTGTGACATAGCCAAGTGTACTATATGTTCCTATGGTGAAATAAATGAGTATGAGTATTATATTGCAGCACAGAATTCTTCTTTCAATCATACCTTAGTGGTTTAGCCATGAACTCGTGGTTACCTCAACCATAGGATATTGTATACAATTGAAACCAAACAACATTTATTCTGAGCTGAACGGCCTTTTAGCACAAAAACAAATTTGTCCCTATACTTAATTAATTTTTTTTTTTGTTAAGTATCTAGTATGTAACACCTAAGTGGATTTTTGTAATTCTTTTGTAGTAAATAAATGCATTCCTTATATTAAAACAAATCAGCCCTAAAAATAATAATAAACACATCATCACGGGATTACACACCATCTAGCCCCATAGTAAGCATAGATTGTGTTATGGGTACCTGATGCTTGATGAATTCGTGATACATTTTCTTCTTGTAAATACATAAGAAAAATATTGACCAAACTTGGCAGCAATATCTGCAGACAAATTACAAATATTCGTAAAACTCCCGTCTCTCAGTCGGCTATTAGACCACGTGTCCCACGGAGGCAGTCGCAAGTTAATTATAACGTAGTTAGGATATGAAAGCTACATCTAATTGTTCAATTATTTCCAGTCTTCATTAGAGACAAAAGAATACATGGTACACGAGCTTCCGAACCTGTTAGAAGTGCCGCAAGATCGGCTGTGCCTTGCCGCCGCTTTGCTGGGCGGCACCATACTCTCCGAGCAGAGCCTCAATGATTTCTACAAACGCATAGGACTCAACCAAAAAAAGGTAAAATATATGGAAATCATTTATTTGTAACATTTCATCATCTCAGCCGTAGGACATCCGCTGCTGGACTAGGCCTCCCTCATGAATCGCCAAGTACTGATTATGGGGGGCTTGTTGCCATACTCACCACGCTTGGCAGGCGGGTTGGCGCACACCCTTCCCAATCCAAATCCTATTGTTTTACGTGTAGGAGACACGTAAGAGAATAGGATTTGGATGAAACTGTAAAAGTCGTGAGGGGTAAAAAAAGGATTCTTAATATCAGTTTTCAGAGGCAATCACTAAAACAAGAGTGATTTTGATCTTACCTA
Source organism: Pasiphila rectangulata (assembly GCA_963082625.1). Classification (NCBI taxonomy): domain Eukaryota; kingdom Metazoa; phylum Arthropoda; class Insecta; order Lepidoptera; family Geometridae; genus Pasiphila; species Pasiphila rectangulata. The sequence continues at coordinate 13,752,414 of OY720240.1, forward strand.
AAAAAAAAATCTAGCCCCCTTCCAACCCCATGTTAGTAAAAATAAGACTTGTTTATTCCCCTCCCCATCTAAATCGTCACGTAATAAATCTAACGAAATTACTTACGCGATAACTTCTCGCATCAGTACAGTAAATATTACTATTTTTACTACTACTACTACTATTTTTTTAATAACTAATATAAACTTCGCGTCTTTCCGTGTCTCGTACTGCGCTTGGCAACCCGCCTGCCAGGCGTGGTGAGTATGGCAACAACCCGCTTATGTAACCAGTATCTCAAGGGATAATGCACAATACACCCCTGCGGGACGTCAGTGCAGATCTGGTAACCCTTCCAGAATTAGAATTCTAATTCTAATTCTGGCAGGTGACCCACTTTTGACCAGTACTAGGTGATGAGGGAGGCTTATGTCTAGCTGTGGACGTCCACGGCGACGGGCGGTAGATGATGATGAACATTATTTATGCAAAATGTTGGTAACCAACAAGTACCTACGTATCTCTTTTTTTTTCAATTGTTAATCTTCGATGATATACCTACTTATAAGAAATTTGTCTTAAAACAGGCACCAGTACCCCCTGAAGATGTAGTGAAAACCGTGTGCCAATTCGTCCGCGAACTACCCTCGTCTGACGTGGATGCGGCGTGTGTCGAAGTGTTTGGCGACCTGAATGACCTCCGCGCGGCCAAACTGAAACAAGCCGTACAGTATTATCTGAATGGGACTAAAGATGGCTTCCTCAAGTACAGGACTGCTACTGGTATTCTTTTATTTATTATTTATTTTTTATTGCAGATAGACCTTTGTTTGATCATAATCTCACCTGTAGGTCTACACTTGTTTAATCACTTGTTTATCAAATTCAGCAGGACGTCGCCCTAAGAACAATAATAATAAAAAGAACCACAGATCGAACGATCAATCGTCTGGACTGTCAAGCCCGCCATCTCAGTCATCACCGGTGGACATGGACACTTCCAAGCTGGCCACAGAGTCTTCAGAAAACGAGGTTCTTTCACATCTAACACTTATACATACATGGTCATCCACGCCTTTTGCATTATCACAAATCCATTGGCATAAATTGGCATTTATATTGCATGTTGAAAGTCTATGTCTAAGTGCAAAGTGATCTTACTTTTATGTTAATCCTGACTTTAACCATTTCATACCCTTAACCTGAACACTCATATACTTTTCCCCTCTATTTTAAAGCGACTTCAATAACGTGTCTTCCATTCTGGGTCGTGTAAGTAGATGATGAATGTGTTTGTGTGTTTTTTGGGTAATTTTTCGTTTTGTGGGTAAAGTTTTAATGTCTGTGTTGCACATCTTGTTTAAGTGACTATTGTGGAGAATTTCTTTGCAGCTTTGTTTGGGAAAACCTCGCCTTCTTTTTATGGATAGACTGCAATAGCATTCCCTTTCATCCAAAAGTATCCTAAAGCCTAGGTGATATAAAATATGCGATAAATTTGATCACTGTTATACATGTCAAAAAGTCGGGCAGCAGTAATATCAAGAATCGCGTTTTAGAGAGCTTAGCAACAGGGTTTTATGAAGGCGAGCTTTTGGAGTGTATGTGATAAAATTATATTACTTGAGAAAATATCATAAAAAGTCAATTGAAGTCGCATGTTGTTTTATTATTTTCAACCATTTATTTACACAACGCACTTAGATACTTCTAAATTATTGCAGCAAAAAGGCTTGGAAGATTACAAATTGGCTACAGCGCACGCGTCTATGAACGCAGACTTTGATATGGAAGATCGGAATTTGGACATCCGGCATGGGATAGCGGCTATGTCACTCGACTCGGGGGACGCCACGGCTCCCAAACAACAAGTCAGTCATGTAGATAAGTCTGACATACAGAAATCAAAGAAATCGTCATCGAAAGAGGTGTGGATTCAAAATTGTGTGCTTCTATTATTGGGTGTAATTGTGGTGTACTTCTAATATGTTGCTGTTTCAACTTGGTCAAGCTAAAATTTATTTTCTCTTTTCTCACACTGGCCAACGATTGGCAGCTCTTTGGTTTTAAATGTGTTGTCCGATTTCCATTCCATTTGGAAGCTTTAAACTGTCGTATCATTCTAGGGTCGTCAACTGAAAGCCTTGAGTGACGACAACTGCCCCGCTGCCCCAGCTGAAGTCCTCAGGACCTGTGCTGAGCGCCACACTCGCGGTCTGATGCACCCGGCAATGCTGTCTGTCCTCACACACCGTCAGATCACCCTGGGGGTCGTGATTGAGGATGATAACCATCGCGAGATACCATCCATCCACCACTTCTTCAGACCTATCCGTCAGAATGTGTATGCTATTCTGTACAACATGCATCACCATCGTTTCATGGCGCAAAAGGCTAAAGGTACGAATCAATATGCTCACCTCAATATGTACTAAGTTTGTATGGAAAATTCATTTGTCGCCGAGCCCTTAAGAGGTGCCTCCCGCGGTGCATAATTTCGTAAAGCCATTTTTCGCTTTAAAGTTATGTCGGTCATAAGCATAAGCGACCATTTATTATGATGAGTCTTCCTCTATATACATACAAAACATACTACATACAAAATGCACATTTCGACGAACTCCATGGCTCAGTTGATAATTTTTTTATTTATAGAAAAGAGGGTTTTGTCGCTAAGCGACCAAGTTGATAAATTGTGTCTAATAGCCGGTTGATACACGAGGTTTTCTTCCTTTCTCGCCGAAATGTTTGCTTTTCTGCATTACCGTCTCACATATTTTTCTATATTGTATGATAAGTATGTATTTACAATCAATATGTATACAAGTATACCATCTGGTACCCATTACAGCACTATTTCATAAATGTTTCTATTACAGACGAGGCGGCTCCCGGCACTTCTTCGTCGTCTACCGAGCGCGTTTGCACAGTGCATGTCGCGGAGTGGATCTACTCTCGCGTGAACCCCGGCAAGAGTCCCGAGCTGGTGCCTGGACAGGTGCTGGACTGGCCGGTGCCGACCGTGCAGAGGCTTTGGTTCGGGTGAGCCCTCTATCTAACAGACGAAGCTACCTAAGCTACCTTCAGCGCGTTTGTACAGTGCACGTCGCATTGTAGATATAATCGCAAGAGTCCCGAGATGATGCTGATTGTGCAGAGGCTTTGGTTTAGATGAACCTTCTACATATCAAACAAAGCAACTCTAAGGCCGCTGCCTCGAATCTTGCGGGCAGCGGGGCGGCGGCGGCGGCCGCGCGGGAGCGGCAGGATCTTATGCGTAAAATCAAATGGACCGGCCCTCCAAAACAGCGGCGCGGGAGCATGAAAACTCCGCTCGCTCCCGCGCCGCTGCCGCCGCCGCCGCCCTGCTGCCCGCAAGATCCTAAGCGATCCTAAGAGGCTTAAGCGCATCCACGTCTTCCATACGCGTGTGTACACCGTGAACGTCACGCGTAGTTAGATATTATACTCGCAAGAGTCCCGAGTTTGACTGTCCGGTGCCGACTGTGCGGAAGCTATGGTTCCGATATGCTCTTTATCTATGACCATCGTGAGGGATAATGTGGGATTCCTAAATGGACTAACATGAACTAATGTATTATCTTAGTTATAAAAATCCTACAATACCAGTACAATATGCAGCAAGCAAGCTGCAAAATAAAAACTAGCCGCAACCGTAGTAAAGATGTTAGTTTAGTGTTGTACTAAAGTCACCTTTCTTTACAGAACTGCCCAAGATGACAAGTGCCGGCGAATGAGGGCGTTCCTCACATGCATGCGATCTGATACCCCGCTCATGCTGAACACATCCTACGTGCCGCAGCATCTTCTCATTCTGGCCACCGTGCTCAGGTAATGACGACCTACGTAAACAGGCTTTTTAGATCTATCTAGAGATGATATTTATATGGTGCTCAAGATGAGGGTATTCCACTCATGTATGCGATCTTATAGCCCGCTCGTGCAGAACACATCCTATGTGCCGCATCATCTTCTTATTCTGGCCACCATGCTCAAGTAATGACGACCACGTAAACAGGATTTTTAGATCAATCTAGAGATGATATTTATATGGTGCTTAAGGTGATGAGGGTGTTTCTCACATGCATGCGATCTGACACCTCGTGAACAACACACGAACACGTGCCTAACTAAATAAACCGGTTTTCAGATTCATCATGACTTCGCAAATACAGATACTGAGGCGTCAAGAGTTGGATGCTTTCTTGGCTACTGCCTTCTCCGGAGATCTGATGAACGCACTTCATTTACAGGAAATGAATGTAAGACTCATTAAATCTGTTTTAATTTTGCTATATCAGATTCTACTGAACCATAGATATTATACTCCGAGAGTCTGCTACAGATTTTCATGACCTAGTAAAACGGGATTTGCTCCAACTCCATCAAACATAATAAAAGACAAAAATAAAATTGTTAAATGATGACTGTAACAACCGAGTTAGGCTCTTCTGTTCATTTCTTTGCCTAACTCGGGTTTCAGAAGCGAACAAATTCAAAGGATATTACCAGGTTTCGGTCCAAATGCTGCTCAGAGTTGAAGGTACTTGCGATAGATTCCTTGGATCAAATGATAACTTTTGTCTCAAGACGTCGTCGACATCGATCCTGGGGTTTCTTCAGAAAATCACTTTGAAAACATGCTTTTAAGGACAAATAACTGTACTTGTAATCTACTTTTCATTATATTATCGAGTGAAAACTTATGTAGTTTACGTCTCTAGAAATGTAGTGCAATAAAACATGTTGTCGTTGAGCTGATCTCATGATGGAGTCAGGAGATGATGAGTGGAACTCCTTAACTTTCCCAGATTTGGGCAAGTTTGCCATAGTATGTCCCCTACCTAAGATAAATAATCCATTAACGGTTAAAGATCTGAGGCCGATCAGTATACTGTCTTGCGTGTCAAAAATCATTGAAAAGGCCGTTTGTCATCAGTTAACAGATTTTTTTGAAAAACATTACATCTTGCCTGACGCTCAATCAGGGTTTAGAAAGCGTCGTAGTACGGCCACTGCACTTTTGGATGTTACAGACAATATACTCATGGCTCAAGATAAAGGCATGTGTACCTTGCTGGTCCTGCTAGATTTTTCTAGAGCATTTGATGCATTAAATACAACACTACTACTATATATGCTTAGTTATTAAGATGTACCTTGCTGGTCCGCTAGATTTTTCTAGAGCATTTGATGCATTAAATAAAACACTACTACTATATATGCTTAGTTATTATGGCTTCGACGTTTACACTTTAAAATGGTTTAACAGCTATCTTACAGATCGATACCAGTTTGTTGAATTAAAAAATAGTAATGGTTCCTCACTTTGTTCAAAATTATTTCCTTTGATCCGGGGAGTACCTCAAGGCCTATCATTGGCCCGATCTTATTTATTTTGTACAGCTCTGACATCAAAAACCAGATAGTCAATTGCAATATCATGTTTACACGTATTTACATGATATTGTGTTTATCAATAACAATATCATGTTTATGCGGATGACGTGAAGTCTATTTTTCTTTTAAGCTACATGACTTTAACAGAGCTATCGGGGCAATAAACGATGACTTAAGGAGAATCTCTTCATGGTCTGATGCTAATAGTTTGGTTCTGAATCCTCTTAAAACTAAATACATGATCTTTGGAAGTAAACATCACGTAGCTTCTTTAAATATTAATATGAGTATGTTACTTAAAGGTGAACTTGTTGACCGTGTCTTAGAGGCTGGTTCTGAATCCTCTTAAAACTAAATACATGATCTTTGGAAGTAAACATCATGTAGCTTCTTTAAATATTAATATGAGTGTGTTACTTAAAGGTGAACCTGTTGAGCGTTTCTTAGAGGCTAGATCTTAAGATGGATTCAGATCTAAGGTTTGAAAACCATGTCTCTAATTGCGTACGAAATTGTTTTTATAGACTTAAAATGTTATACAAGAAACGACCCTTTCTTTCTGAATAAATCCGGATTCGTCTTGTAGAGTCGCTAGTTCTTTCAAAGTTAAATTATGCAGATACAGTTTACGGACCGCGATTGCTAGTGCGGACCGACCGCCTTATTCAGCGAGTTCAAAACGACTGCTAGGTTTTGTTTTATTGTACCGCCAAGATCTCATATTACACCGTTTCTTAACGAGCACTTGAGTATGAAAATGAAGTGTCAACGCAAGCTTCACCTAGTATGCCTCCTCTTTGGTGTGATTATAGAACGCCAAATGACTTGTACAATAAAAGGAACATATCATTAAGTAGATTGGCCACTCAGAGCCACAAAACGCAGTCTTTTAGGGGCAGCTTTAGGTATGCGTCTTCCAAATGTTGGAATAATATACCTCCTCCAATACGAAATGTTAAGTGTCACTAGTTTTAGACAAAAGTTAAAAGTATGCCTTATGAAAGCCCAAATACGGCATGGTGACATAATCACAGATATTTCCCTGATCTAGTCATCTACACACTGCACTTTCATCGTATATACGCCTAAGTTGATTGTTGATATTTTGTGTTAAATAAATGCATTCTTTATACCTCATGGACCACCAAGTATTGCGGCCTGCATCCACCGCCGACCGACAGACCAGGTTGTCCGCCATCTAGTTAGTGGACGCCCTATACTTCGCTCGCCATACCGCTGCCTGGCGTGGCGAATATAGTAGCAACCCCATCATGGACCATCCAAAAACCAGGCCTTAGAACCCCGGCAGCCCCGCTAATCCTGGCTACGGTAGCAGTCACGGTAACGGTGGAGCTATTATAGGGGTGCTAAGAATGCCCGGCTACCAACCCCTACGGCAACAACTGGCTCTGGTAACACGTAACATCCATCATTCATCCAACGACAGATATTTGTATACTCCATCTGACTCCATCATGAGAACAGCTCAATAACTATATGTTTTATTGTACTACATTTTCTACGACGTAACCTCGTCGACTTTCCACTCGATATTATAATTATAATAAGATTACTAGTAAATTACGTAGAGTTGCCCTAAGAAGCTTGTTTGTGTCCTTTATGCGTAATAGTTTTATTTTAATAGGTTAATTGACTTATCTAGGTTGTTGCAACTGCGCACGATTCAAACGAATTCTACTTGGTGATCCAATATAGGAGCCAGATCTAATATTTTAGGAAAAAAATGTATAAATTAGGTAATTGTTAAAATCATATTCATTCATTCTAGCCGTAAAACGTCCACTACTGAACACAGGCCTCATGGCACCTACCCCTCATGGAGATCCATGAGGGGTAGGTGCCATCACGCTTGGCAGGCGGGTTGGCGAGCGCAGTACGGGATGTTGATTTCGTTACACGGATAGACACAGCTGCTCATCTTCCGGAGGTATTCCTTAGGCTCTTACTGCATCCACGGGCGTGAGAGGAGGTAACATTCCAGTGGCACCCCGCGGCATACTCATTATATTTCGTTATTTATATGTACATATAAATCGTCAGGTGAACGGCGTGAGCTCTCGCGGAGTGCAGCTCGCGGCTCTCGTCATGGCCGGCGCGGAGACCGCCTCCCTGGCGAACGACGCGTGCGGCGCGCCCGTGCCGTGGCTGGTGGCGGCGCCGTGGCTCTACTTCGACGGGAAGCTGCTGCAGCGTAACCTGCAACGCGCCGCGCACTGCAAGCATCTCGCTATGCTCTGTGATAACCACCTCGATACCGTTGTTAAGGTATGTGTTGTTTTTATTTTTACGACTGCATGAAGGAGGTTCTCAAGTCGTCTGTATTTTTTATTATCTTTGTTATATCAGAACTCCGTCGTTTATGACCTGAATTGGAAAATTATTTTTGGGTTTGTATAGACAGATACACTTTGAATAAATTAGGTCCCATTTTTTAAACTCAGTTCTGATGATAGGATCCATGAGGAATCCAGGGAACTCCTCCAATGTTGTAGGGAAACATAACGATTTCAATTAATATGGGTCCTATTGCCTGAATTAAACGAATTTCATTTTATTTTTTATTTAATATCAATGACCTGGCGCTTGGGACACACGGGCTATAATCAGGGTTTTAAAATGTCGCTATGAATCGAGGTGGTCTAAGATAAGATGTACATACATTATATTTGTTTAGGTGGAGCGAATGCGCAAGGCGATCCTCGAAGGTCTGGAAGTGGAATTCGCCATGCCGCCCATCCCGTTAGTGGCCGGGGTGGTCGGCGGAGCGCTGGGCGGCTGGGGCTCGCGCGGCCGCGGGCGCGGCGCTCGCCTCGAGATCGCCGGCGTCGTGGTCGGCCAGTGGGGCGGCGGGAGCTACGCAACTGCGCGCACGCAGCGCTACCCACAGGTACTATAGAGCTGGTGGATTCTATGTCTCTACCATCTCAGCCGTAAGACAGTTGTCCACGGATCAGGGGGCTAACCCCTCTCGTGGTCTTGATCTTGGAGATCTTGGCAGTAATGCCTCACTTGACACGTTTGGCAGGCGGGTTGGCGAGCGCAATACGTTATGTTGATACACGTGACACGCTACTGCCCATCTTCCGCAGGTAGCCCTTAGCAGATTCTTACTGCATCCATGGGCATTAGAGGAGAGGCAACATTCTACTACTGCCGGCACTCCACGGCTGTCTTTTCGTTGTCTCTATACTTTAGCCAAATTCGATTTGAACAAAAGGTAAACCAACGACCAGTACTTTGTGCATTGTTGACCACTCCTATCAATGTAAATTGTAATCAATTTTGCCAGAAAACAAGGCTTTAAGTAAGCGAGAACGTTTGAGGCAGTCCATTTAGCGCACCCAGATGGTTCATCTGGGTGCGCTAAGTGGAATGAGTGGAGCGCCAAAGTACCGCCACGTAGCGCACCAGACTTGATGCAGTTTTTTTAATTTCCAAAAATATTAGGTTTTATTCTACAAAACGCACCAATGACAATGTGGGGGTTAAAAATAAGATGTCGGTAATTAAAAGATAGTGGTGGCGGTCTGTTGTCTTTTATGTGTTAAAGTTTATTTACATTTAGTTATGTGAACTAAATGGCTAATAATAATACTAAACGGCATTTGGCTGAGGTATAATTCAGAAATTCATTCATTTATTTCCATAGTTTGGAATTACAAAACATAGACCTATAGTAGCCGGAGTTGACGGCGAAGCACTTGGCGGCTGGGGCTGCCATAGCCGAGGGCGCGGCGCCGGCGGTATCCACGCATAGGTTTTATAGAACTAGTAGGTAGGTCATTTTTTACAGTGGCACTGGACGAGAGATCGTGTTTTATTTACAAACAATATTTATTTATTTATTTATTTAATTTAGCCGTACCAACGGCAGTTACATAGTACATTGCAAAAAAACTTAAAGCTAAACGTGATATATGTAACCGACTCTTACAGGTACGTACAACATACAAAAAATAACAATATGAAAGAGAGTTAAAAAAAAGGGTAAGAATGTCAAGTAGCAAGAGATCTCAGGACTTCTGCCTTGTATCCAGGCAAGCTTAGTCCAAAGATATCAAGTTTGTTGTTGACATTAAAATACTTATTATAAGTAGTCATTAAGCGGTTGAGAGGGGAGTGAGCGCCTAGTCTAGTTTTGGTCTAAAAATTTTCCTAGTGTGAAGTCTGGCGTTACGACGGGGCACGTTTAAGCAAATCCTACCAAGGAGACCAGGAGAGTCAAATAGATTGTTACTAATTTTGTATATAGTACATAGATCTATTTGAATTCTACGGGACTCCAATGCTGTGATTTCGAACTTTTTCAAACGCGTTGGGTAGTCGAGACATTTAGGCATGGTTTTTGATTTAAATACTAAATAACGTGTAAATTTTCTTTGAATTCGCTCTATACGATCGATGTGGACCTGATAATATGGGTTCCATACTGAAGATGCATACTCAAGGAGACTCCGTATCAAAGCATTAAAAAGGCAGATTAGGGATTCAGGTTTTTTAAAGTCCTTACAGTTGCGTTTAATGAATCCTAACATTTTCAATGAATTTCCTACAATATGGTCTATATGTTGAATAAACGAAAGTTTTTCATCCACAAGAACTCCGAGGTCGCGAATACACTTAACCTGCTCCAGGGGGACTCCTTCTATATTATATACAAATGGTATAGTGTTTTTGTTCTTAGTTAATTTAATGTGTGAGCATTTTTTAGCGTTCAAAAACATATTATTTTCTGTACACCATTTGCTAACAGCGCTGAGATCCTCCTGGAGCCCATGTGCATCGCCTGGGAATCGGATTTCTTTGTACAATTTAAGATCGTCGGCAAAGAGAGATGTGATGCTGTGTTTTACTACTTGTGGAAGATCATTAACAAAGATTTGAAACAATATGGGTCCCAAGTGAGAGCCCTGAGGTACACCAGATTTGGTCTTGTATGAAAACGAGGAATATCCACCTACTATAACACGTTGATGCCTATCTGAAAGGTAAGATTCGAACCATTTCAATATTGGATCCTGTATACCACATACGAGTAGCTTATTGAGAAGTAATTTGTGGTCAACTTTGTCGAATGCGCTGCTAAAGTCAGTGTAAATGACATCAACTTGAACACGACTATCGACCGCCTGCGCAGCATCAGTTATGAACGAGAGAAGGTTGGTCACTGTAGACTTCCCTTTCGAAAAACCATGTTGTTCGTTACAAATAAAATGTTTAGTATGCCAAGTCAGTACCGGACACACTATAGATTCAAAAACTTTAGAAAAGGTTGAAAGAATTGAAATGGGACGATAATTCTTAATGTCGCTTGTACTGCCTTTTTTAAAAATTGGAACCACGTTTGCTGCTTTCCAAATTGAGGGAAATGTGGATGTTGCCAAGGCGAAGTTATATATAAGTTTAAGAGGCAAAGCTAAATTGATAGCAGTTTTTTTAATAAATAATGGGGGAATCCCATCAGGTCCATATAGATAAAATAATGCTGGTCGACTGGAGGGAAGTGGCTCAAGATTGAGATGCATGGAGGGAATGGGTCTTTGCCCAGCAGTGGGATCAGATAGGCTCATAATAATAATTATATCGGAAAAATCCTAACAAAAATATTTTTTTAGCGAATTGATTCCCAGTGTTACTTAGGGAATCAAATCGTTTTCCAGAAAAAGACTTATCTAGAAAAAATATTTTCCGGGCTGTTCATTTATTACATAAGGCATTTTCGGCAATTTTTTGTATTATATAATATTATGTAAGATTGGGGTCTATAAAAATTTTCAAAGTAATAAAATGGACCGGTGTTTGTCATTAAAAACCCGTCGAGAAAACGGCCCCAAGCCGCCATCAAGTGGTTTAAATACTGATGACGAATCGTTGAAGCTAATTATTTTACAAAAAGAATAGTTTCACCTTAATTTCTACGAACTATTTCTAAAGTTTTTACTTTTTAATGACAACGCCTCATTCTATGGTCTATCTCTTGTATTACAGCAGGTGAGCTACGTAGGCTACACGCCTCCGACGCGCAACTCGTACGGCACGCGCGGCGGGTACCGCGGGGGGCGGGGCGCGCGCGGCGGCGGGCGCGGGGGGCGCGGCCGCGGCGGCGCCCTCGCAGCGGGCCCGCGTATGCCGCGCCGCTCCCGTCGCGACGACGACCAACCCGCCAAGCCGGCGACGCTCACCGTCAACGGGTAACTAACTTCTGATCTTATTGCACGTTCCTATTTCAATTCAATGTAAGTATTTGATTCATTCAAGAACACAATTAAATTTGTGCAGTATTTTTTTTTAATATTAAAATATATATATATATATATTATAATAAATCATTGATATAAATCGTTAGATACGCCCTCACCGTACTGAGACCGCGCCGTTGTGTTTCCAAACGATATGAGTGAGCTCACTCATGCAATAAAGAGAGAGTAGTGTTTGCAAATAATGTGGGAGAAAAAGAGATATAGTTCGCGCAAAACTTCTTGAGCTCTGTGAACGTTGCGGCAAATGAAAAGTTGCGCATGTTGACATGTTCATTCAATATTGCCAACTAGGTTATAAATAATCTTGCCACATAGTCGAAATTTTGTATTAAAAAATTGGCTTCTTGCGATAATTAAGGTGAATTCGTTCTAGGATTTAAGTTTTTATTAATCCTTAATTTAATATAATAATTGATTTTTAAATATGTTTGTTTTAATAAGTGAAAAATAAATAAATGCATAGTAAAATGTGTGCTAAATAAATCGAAAATACACCGAAACTCGCGCTGGCAACCCTAATTTCACAGACTGAGCCCCTCTCGAACCCCTTTTATCATTCCTTCCCCTCAACGCCCTAAAAACTGTGTACTGCGCAGTCACTGAAGCTAACTTCACAGAGCTCAAGAAGTTTTGCGCGAACTATAACACTATTTTTTCGGTACGCGTGGCGTGTTGCGCATTCGTCGGCAGTATTGTAAACACAATGCCAGAGTTTTGGTGTAAGGGCTCATCTCACGATTTATATCAATGTACTAAATAACGAGACAAGCGAAGCGGTAATCTCTGAAGCGGTACTTTTATACCCAATTTTATGTTGACAGCTCTTAATTTCTAAATGTCATATCTCTAATTATAATTAGCTTTACGAAGTGTAAAACAGAATTGACACCAATGGCTTGTTACATAGTCATTATTTAGCTAACAAGACATATTATACTATGTTATAAAAACCGTGCTTTTCTTCATAAATCATTTTTATTCATAGCCATGTTAAATCCATTTTTTATTTTGGCTTATATTGGTTAATTATATTTATCTAAGTTTACATTAGGTTCTCAAAATAATTTACACAAATACATATTACTTTAAAATATCTTAACTACTAACAAATGCATTAAGACAATGTAGGCAAAAATATCTGTTGCGTACGTTGTGTGTGATGTGAACAATTACGACACGAATTTCATGATTCTTTAGGAGGCCTAGGAAGAGATCCTGCTTTCCTAGTAAAGTCGAATGTTAATAAAATGTATGTTGTAAAGTTCAAATAAACTACTGCTTGCTAAGTGGAGGTAGATCTAAAGTATAACCATCCCCGGGCTTGGTGACAATTATAAACATTCTACAATCATAGCAGTACTTTGCTGTGCTAGCTAGAGTAAAAGAAAATTAATACTGACTATTTTCAGGAAAACCGTGCGTTCCGAAGAGCTGGCTACGCTTCAAGATGAAGGCGGTCAGCGTGAGGAGAACGCGGCTTCTGAGCCTGATGCTGAAGGTTTGTTCTTTCTGTTCGAGAAAGTTCTATGTTTAATGCTGGATGACTTAGTTTAAATATTCATCATCATGGATCTTTGTACTCTTTGGGGGTGGGGTTGTTGCCATACCACGCTTGGCGGGCGGGTTGGTGAGCGCAGTTACGGGATGTCGATACACGAATATACGCTGCCGCCCAACTTCTGGAGGTATCCCTTTGCAGATTCTTACTGCATCCACAGGTAAGAGAAAAGGGGCACATTCTACTGCCGGCACCACACCACTTTAAATACTAAGGGTAGATTATCATGGTCATGTAGATTATCAAAAACTATTGGATTAAGTATAGACGTTTCTTTATTTTTTTACGTAATCAAAAATTAAGTAAAACCTTGTAAGTAAAACTAAGTACCTTGAGCAGTGAGGACCTAGACGTCACTCCAAAGTCCAATACGATCTATGTAAGTATTGTTCCATGAATTCGATAAAGCAAAAATACGTGTCTTTCGATATTTGGTACTTATAATCACGTTAGTCATCTAGGGGAAATATTCGCCGTACCCTAGTACTCCATTGCAAGCTGTGCAAGTCACAGGCGAGCTATTCAAAACTAAGAGCCTTTGAGCAGCGCAATGGCATAATTACAAATAACAAATATTTTTTATTTCTGTAACTTAAACTAAAAAATGCGGATATATATCACGATATTATATCAATTGATTTTTATCTTGATATATATCAATTGATTTTATCCTGTCTTTTGAACTAAAAATTTTGGAGATTAATGTTTACCCTGGCAACACGTACTACAATTCAGAATAATTTAGATTGTTTCCCAAAATGGCAACCTCATTTAAAGTTGGGGAAATCCCCTTTAACTTACCAGTACGGCTAGCTTTTTATTGAAATTCAAACCTTAACTTCATATCATTTAGGGTTTATTTTACGAGGCATTCAAAAAATGGGGATTTCCTGGTGCTCCTCGCGTTAATAATTTTCACTTTCTAGGAAATCCCCGCAAGCGTGATAAACGAACTTACAGAATGAAATTCGCATTTTTTTCTTAGCCTGTATATCCGATATATATCGGATATAAAAAAATCTAATTTTTGATATTATGAAAATCGGATTTTTTCGGACCCTTCTATCTACCCTGCCTTCATTTGTTTGTCGTTTCAAACGAATAATTGATAAAATCTCGCAGAATTCACATTCAAATGTTTTCTTTAACTCTCCATCATCGATCTCTAAGTCACCTACTTTCCTTACTATACCGTAACGTATGTCAGACTCATCCATCCCTTGACATTTAAATCCTTTTTCTAAAAATTCTTCATTCTTCAATAGTTTTATAGTACTTTTGTACCTTATTTGTTGTCATGCCCTCGATATAAAGGTTTCTAAATAATTTTTCGAGTGCCATCTGTTTAGGCAATGGATCTGCCAACGTAACACTAATCACATACATCTCGCAAGAAGGCGGCCGTGATTGGCCCTGCGTATCCAGCGTATCCATAGTTTTCTCGTTAGACACTGATTTTCTTAAATGATTCCCATTGCGCCGCCTGAGTTTACGAGTCACCGGAATAAATTGTTCTTCATCACTCTCGTCGTCTCGCAATCTTTTTGACCGTAGTAAGGAGCTGTCCGGCATGACATTCTCCGGCGACTTTATGGAGTCTCGCTCGTCTAGCTCTTCACCGCCCGACATCGCCGCAAACACCGCGCGCGCGGTGTGCTCCTACCGTAAGGGAAAAACAAGTCTTGGTGCGTGCACTCCCTGTGCCGATCGGCGCGCGACTGCGATGTTGATGTTGGATCATTTAAATTACAGGTGTACAACCTCCGAAGAGATCAACAAAAGGAGCCAAAAAGAATGTTGGCAAGGGAAAGAAGAAGAACTCTGCACAGAAGTCCGATGCAGCACAGGCACTGGACAACGGCCCACTCGAGAAAACCAAGGTTACCGCCGAATAACTACTTACACAACGCAACAGGACAATAAGCTTTCCTTTTAATTTAAACTTTTTGCATGCTTAATTTTATCCTAATCATTTTAGGCGGAGGAGGATTCCCACAATCCTGATCATCAAGGTCAAGGTGATGCCCCTGTTTAATACGTTTATTGTTTAAGGTACTATAATGTTGTATTAATTTTATATCGTTTCATGAATTTGATGTAGTTAGTTTTCATAATTTGTATGTATATGTTGATTAGTAGTTTGGTTAGATATATTTCGATTTCAAGGAAAGCTTACCCCCCATACTAACAAGGAAATATGAGTGGTAGTGATGCTCACAAAAATATTTTAGTCAAATACCAACCATAGGAAAGACAAGTGTGTAAAAAAAAGGATTATCTAGTTTCCCTATAACTGCCACAATTTAATCCGCTTTGGCAAATAGCTGCACAAAACCAAAGGCTTCCTTATTCCTCTATTTTTTTGTGATCGTCACAAGCTCTCATTCACTACATTAACTTCGAACAATTCTTCGGGAATCCCATAACATCAGATGGTAATCAATTAGCACATACTTTATTGTTGTATTATATTGTACTTTTAAGCAATGTGATCGACGTTATAATGTATACGTGCCTGAAGATCTAAAAGACTTCCCTATTGTGAGACTGATTTTGTATTACTATAATTGAAACACTTGGTGTTCAATTATTAATAATATGATAAAGACATGCGACTTTCAATTGAGGCTCATTTTTAAGCTTCAATTAACCCTGATAAGACAATTAAACGCCTCTCTGTATTACTTGATGTGCTCTTGACGTTCACAAGTTTCTCTACTCTTAGAGAATTAAAAATAACTAAAGGATAGGTTCTCTGTGATGGCGCAACATAGATGGTAAGAGACCCTAAAACATCCGTTTCTGACAAGTGATTTTAAATATATGTACCAAAATTTTGACCTGTTGATTGTTAAGTCATGTTTCTAATTATGATAGTGACTTAGGAAGCAATATGTACGATTTTAAGCATGTGAAGTACTGAGTCGGCATTATTTATTTACACATAGTATATTTACAATTTACCAAATCATTATTTTATTTTAAGATGGTTAGGTCTATGTAATCCCTATCATTAGGTCACGTTTATAAGCGGCTGTCGTCAATAAAATATTATTACCTAACAAGGTAATTGAGTGATTTTGTTTAGTTTTGAAATTGGTATACATTGTCATCCAGGATTACATGGACAAACCAAATCGTTTTCAGACTTGTTTTTGGGACTTCTTGACACTTTTAGATATAGGTGTTATTTGTGATGTGTGATATCGTTATGTGAGAATGAGTGAAAATTTCAAGGTAAACTATTTCGTTTTTCGAAACGCTAACTTCTACCTTTTACCATCGTCCAATGATCGTGATATTTATACTGTTTAAAATTGTTCAAACACTTTGTAAGACAACGTTATGGTAAAAGGATTTATATAATTAGTATATAACTTTTGGATGAATGTGGTGCTTCAAAATTAGTAGGACTGCCTGAAACGAGTCTGAAACTAATAGATTTAAGTCTAACGATAAACGTTTATTGAAACTGAATTAACATTCGCGTTTTGATATTCCTCACCTATAGGGTATTATTTCGATAGGAAGTCTTAGATTTTTAGTGATATATTTATATGCATTTTATGGAACTCGAGACTGCGAATGTTTTTCAATTTATATGTATTTTTGTAAATTTGTTATATTGTTATACTTAAATTTAGCTGGATTGACTAACAAGGATGTTGAGACAAAGTCTTGATGCTCGGCCGGTGTACCAACTGCTAAAGCATAGAGTAACATTCCACTTCAGCGTGATCTAGAGATATGCGTAGTCCGCACTGGCCGAGAATGGAACATAATGAAGACTTTACAATTTGAATGCTTGTACCTTTGCCGGAACAAACACGAGATATGTTGCTAACTAAAACATAATGTAACATGTTATCGATTTCTGTAATCGGAACATGAATAGTACTCAAGTGCAATGCACATTTAAGATAAACAGCAGCCACAACGCTGATTCAAGTGAGTTATTATTGCAAATCAACTTATAAAAATGCATCTGACTTCAAGACGTGGACAGATACCACGTCGCCAGGGCGTCTAGGCCTTGCGCCACGCCCTAGCATCGAGGGACCCCTTGCGTAAGGACCTCCAAATGCTATAAATAACGTATTCGCGCGCAGTCGGCAGAAACGACGTGCACTTTTATATTATACAAATAAACATTATGCTTATAAACACAATGTTAGCGTTTAGAATTTTAACTTCAGTGTATTGATTTTTTTAAATAATTACATGCCTCTGTAACGAGCATGTAAAATAATATTAACTTTCATAGCATGACAAGTGTTTATTCTCTCAATGTATTGAAGAGTTTCTTATATATTTTAGAGCACTTAATATTTGTAATGACGCTGATGGTAATGTGTACAGGGGATCAATCAAGTATGAGAACTTACTTGATTGATCCCACGGTTTTCTGACGCTTCGGCGGGCTCAATTGCTATTTACAATATTCTTTCATAGAATATATATATTATGATGGATATTTAATCTATGAATAGAATCTTGAAAATGCATTATTGGATCATGGTCATGCCTTTGAAAATTCATGCTAACCTTTAAATATTTTAAAACTTAGATTTGAGAAAGAAGTAGATTTTAATTTTTTTCTTATAAAATCCATTATTCGCTATAGTTTTAGATTATTCAACAATATTGATACATTACTACATTTAATAAACTTGTTTGCTGACAAAGGTCACTTAATATTATCAACATACCTAATATGATAATCAAAATATTTAGATTCTTGTCATATTGTAATACTTACATAACTTTTTCGTAATTGAAGTAGCAAATGTGGAACTGTGGCTTTTTGAAAACACTTATAACTTAAACATACCTATGTAAACCTGCGTTGAAAATTTAAAATGTTCATTACATTCTTATTCAATTAGTTTAATGAACACTGGAATATTTGGTGAAAATTTAATTGTAAAGAGTTGTATTTGTCTTCAAATAAAACGTTCCAATAATAAGACTTGTTTTATTTTACGGTTTCTGCAAGTTTAAACGCCTGTGTATTGATGTGACAGTGGTACCTTCTATGTTTGCTATGTGCTGTATAACAAGCTGTGTGGCATCCTTGACGTCATTGTACTGATGTAACAATTGAACTTGCATGTGCTTTCCATCATCATTGAGAAATTTATCTAACTGCATTTCTATTTCTAAAAGTTTTTCATATTTTTCCTGTCTATTTTTAGACATCTGCAATAAAATAAATACCTTCATTGAATGATTCCAACTAGGAAAGTAAGCTCTTATCTTATTCTCTTCCTAGAACAATCAGAACAGGTGTCGCTAGATGAGATAACCTCAGATGGTTTCTTAACCCCCAACATGCTTTATGGAGCGACGGGTCTCCATAAGGTTTGAACGCTCCACGCGCTTAGTGTACCGACGGGTGTACTTAAGTTAAATCAGGTTAGCTATTTTGTTTTGTAGAATAGAAGAGGGGTAGTTGCCATTCTCACCATGCTTGGCAGGCGGGTTGGTGAGCGCAGTATGGGATGTTGATACATGGATAGATTCTGCTGCCCATCTTCTGGAGGTATCCCTTAGCAGGCTCTTACTGCATCCATGGGCATGAGAGGAGGGGTGTCATTCTACTGCCGACACCCCACGGCGGTGGGCACTTAGGTGGGTGAATGAAAGAAAACCATTACATAGTTATGTAAATTTATTACAAATTCAATTCACGGTCAACAGGATCTCCAACTCCCATAGCACAAGCTAACATACTATTTATGTGTCTACCTTCATCTGCCTTGAACACATAACCATTTGTTTTGTCAATTACATTCTTTATACTTATCAAACTTATTTCATTGAACATGTCCACAAGTTGAAAGGTAACTAGGCTATAGTCTTCAATTATGGATACAAATGCACTATTCAGTTTCTTATATTTGTTGGTAAACTTGTCTGAGTCAAGACAGTCTAGCAAGTAATTCAGATCCAAAACTTCTGTATAAAAATCAATTCCAAATTGAAGTTTATCCATGTGTTTTTTGAGTAGGTCAACTTTAGTTAACAGGTTGATGTGTGGTAATCCTATTTTTAGCATGGCACTCAAGGATAACATGAGAGCTGAAATAAATTTGCCTGCATCCGAGCAATGGTGTGCATCAACCAAATGTACAACACAGAGTTGCATGTTAGCCTTCGATAATTCAGCAAATATCTTTGTCAAACTTTGATGATGGCAGTACAGTTCAACCTGACCTGGCAAGTCAAATATGAAATTTGTGTTGTTTTCTCCATTGATCTGATTTAAAAGCCAGTCAATATTCTTTTCTAAATATTCCATACAATACAAAAGTGCCCCATTTGGGCCAAGGTTGTATTGCTCCATCACTTCTTCAAGTACTATCAGTTTTCTTATATCAATGTCTGGTTTAAATGACATCAAATCATTGGCAGGATCTAAATTCACAAGAACTACATTTCTGCCTACTTTCTTCAGAAGGGCTGCCATCTGAGTGCAGTATGTGGTCTTCCCAGCACCAGGAGGGCCGAGAACCAGTTGACCATAGTACTTATGTACTGGTTTGAATTTTTTTGTTGGTGACAGAGCCATCTTTATTCTTCCCTTTTCAGATCTTCAATAATGTCCTTGCAGGCCTTGATTGTTTCAATGTCATATGTTTTCAAGTTTATGAATATGACAAGAGGTTTTGTGATTTTGAGTGCTTCTGCTAAGTACCGGGCGGCTACCTGCTGCTCTTCTCCTGAAGCACCAAAAATTACTTTTGTGGTATAAATGTCATTGGTGCCCAAAGGACTATGGACCTCATCTCTTTGAATTGAGAGCATGCTACCAATTTTTTGGTACTGACTCAGAATAACCATAGTTTTATCTGTGTAGTCAGCCACTACTACCTCAGTGGGGATTTCATCAATACTAGCAGCTATTGACTTGAATAACTTAGGCTTATTGTCATTCTCTTTCAGTGTTAAATTTTGCATAACATTTAGAAGTTCCATGACCACTAAAATTTTAACAAAACATATTTCGCTTAGTTACACTGCAGCTAATGTATGAGTTTGACGTTATACTACTGTTAAATATTATTTCTTACAAAACAATAAGATTCCATTAACATGCAATCTATACTACTGTTACTTAGTTGTGTAATATATTTGGTATCTTTACACTTGAAATAAGATAGTTTTCAATTATATTTTCTGATTGCTCTAGGAAGTAAGAGCACTAGAACTTACATTTGTTTAGTAATTCCTTTTCTCCAAAGTATTTTCGATATGTTTTCCACGCTGAGTAATGGTTAATGGTGTTCCTGTAATCAATGACACAGTACTTTGCGTGTAGCTGAGTGTTGACAAAGCAGTGTTGAGCACAGAACACTGACAGAGTATGTAACGCTCCGAGTGTTTGAATGGAATACCTATTTATTTTATTTTCCACGCTGAAAGAAAACGATACAAAGAAGATGCGAACGGACGAAAACGCAATTCGCAAGAAATCGATAACCAAACCAAACCAACCATCAAAGTAAAATGTTGACAATGACATCGTATATATCAGCGACATAATACCAGCCAGTGACACCTGATAAACAAGGCCAAGTAAACTTACGTTATGCCGTAAACCGTAAAACACGAACGTCCCTAATAAAATCGATTCTTTCATCGTATACAATCAATATTATTAAAAATAGTACAATAACAAAACGGGTAAGTTATATATTATACGAGTAGCACAATAAAAAAGAAAGATCGTTACGAACTTATATTTAGGTCTGTGCCCCGTAGCGGCTAAATGAAAACCATTGTAATTTTGTAATAACCAGGTTTATAAAATTTAAACACCGGTTGCGAGCCTCGAGTTGCGAGCACACTGTGAAAAAGAAAAATCAAAAAATTATTAAAATTTGTGTTTTTATAGGTGTACTAAGTTTAGTATAATGCGCGCTCGGAATGAGATTGATTAAAGCATCCTCTATCCAGGCTCAACGTTTTCTAGCACTTAACACCAGCGATTGGAGCCATTATTTTTTCGATCTTCTCCGTCAATTTCTCCTCCGGCTGACTGCCTAGTCTTACTGTCCCTTTCTTTTGAGGCTTATAATAAGTCCGAGTTATATGTCTGCGAAATGCTAACTGATGTACTCGATTATCGTAGTTTACAATGCAGTCTCCATGCATTTGTAATAGTCATAGGTATCCACCCTAAAGGTAATGATAAAAAGAACTGGCCTGACCACCACTTCTTTCCTTTCACCCCAATTCGATATAGTCCTAAGGACTTATCCATTTGGTCTACTCCTTTCATTCTTTTATTTTAACTCAAAAATACTTGAGGCTCTTGAGTTGAAATAAGAGACCATCTTGTGACCGTGACCTTCCTTTGGCTCTAACTAAAGTATCAGGAGGACGATGGCAGGTTTTCATACATGAAATTGTCCGGGACCAAACATGGTAGTACCGTTATAAAAAATATATGAGAAGACGTGGTGTTAGTCCTAGAGTTTTTTTACTTGGATCACTCTCTTAAGTATTTCTATGAAAAAAATATGTCGATCCGTTGTTGCAAGAAGAAGACGATCAAATTGGAAATTGTTCTTAAATAATATGACTTTATAGTTAGTTGATACCTACATTCTTTCAACAACCTTACTTTATCTGGCGCGATTCGAACCTGCAATCTACTATGGGTACCTTATTATTTTTGTTTCTAGCTTGTCATGAGTTTTTTTTGGCTTCTGTGCCTAGAGATCACAATCCTGTTCGTCTTCTTTATTTAGGGCATGGACGACAGTCATACGTTACTGTTACGAACTGGGGATTTGGGATTAAAATAATAATGTAGTCCAATTAAACCAAACTTAACACTTTACTCACAGATCACACCAATAAGAATCTCTTAGCAGATTCTCACTAGAACACTTCTTCACTGAACAACACTGATCACCACTATAACACTTGTTCACTATTCACTAAACACTATAGCACTTGTACACAAATCACTGATCACTGTATTCACTTTGAAGTCACTCGGATATATTGCACTGTTCACTTCCATAGCCAGATAAAGACTGTCCGCTCGACAAAAATGCCCACGTATTTATATCGCACATAAAGAACATTCGAGGCGTGGAAGTGTCTAGATTTACAAACAATTGAATAAAAGGTAAACAACTTGTTTACAACTTTGTGCTATTGTTTCCAAAACTTAAGTTAAGTTTTAAGATAAACCGGTTTGTGTTCTAAATACAGAAGTGGTGACCTTTGGACTTTTTCGAATGTGTTTACGTACATACGTAACCATCGGTTCTTTCCGGATCTTTTGCAAACTTACTAGTTTGTGTTCGCGAACGGCACAACATTACTAATTACAACTGTTATTTTTTCAGAATATAATGAAAGTCAAACACACTTTGTAATGATATAACCTGCAACAAACCACACACACATGAATCTGGTGGGATTCGAACCCGCACCCGGTTTTGTATACTGAAGCACGAACATGAAACTGGTTATTAAGATATAATATAAGAGCATAATAAGTATGCACGACATATTTATTGAAGGAAAGGGTGATAATAATAATAGCAGAGATAATAAAACCACTCTGTTTTTGATAGAAATATACACTATAATTTTATTTCTTTTAACAAAATTATCTATATGGAGAAGAATGCTTATTTTTTTATAAATATTGTTTGTTACTTTTATGTAAAGGTTTAAAATATCCTCCTTATTTAAGAATAATGTTATTATTTTGTTTTTCTCTTCTTGTTTGTTTTTGTATCCTAGTAGTTGTTTTAGGTATACCTAGTAGTTTAACTAGAAGTATTCCTAGTAGTTTAATTAATGCTACTTAATTTAATCTATCGCCCAAAAATCGGGCCAATTGAAGTGGGATTGGGCGGGTCACGTCTGCCGCAGGCCGGATAAGTCATGGGCTAAATCCACTACCGAATGGATCCCACAAGACAGGAAACGACCTCGCGGCAGACCGAGACGTCGATGGAAAGACGAACTCGACGCATACTTGGAAGACTGGACCACAGTAGCTCAAGACAGAGAAAGGTGGAAGGAAGGAAGGGAGGCCTTTGCCCTGCAGTGGGACAGTACAGGCTCTTAATAATAATTAATAATTTAATCTAAGTATAATATTACTTTTGCGGTGCCCTTGCAGGGTTGATGATGAACAAATAAGGGTTAATAATGCAGGGTTAATGTTAAGGTTAAAATGTACAAACATATATTTTAAGACCTTGTAATACAACTTGTTTTGCAATAAAGAATTGAATTTAATGGTGTTAGAACCATCTACCATCCATCTAGCATCTAGTAGTCTGTGTTACCATCATATCTACTCTGTGATGCTCACCGAGAGATGTAAGGACATTTTGTTTGTTTCACTTATAGAATCTTATTTAAAAAACAGAAGTCAGGCTACAATAATAGATAATTACAATAGAAAAACTAAAACAATAGAATCTATCCAATCAGAGTTCAAACAACTGTTACTAGGCGTGCCGCAAGGCAGTGTACTGGGCCCGCTATTATTTTTATTGTACATTAACGATCTTCCAAAAATAACAAATAATTTATGCGTAATGTTTGCCGATGATGCAACTATTTACATTCCCCAAGACAAAAAAACAGCTTCTGAATTGGAAAAAGAAATTAATCTCATATCAAAAACAGTGGTTAATTGGCTTGAACAAATTAAGTTAAAAGTAAATGTTAGTAAAACAAACATACTTAGATTTCAAAATTATAAAACTCCGCCATTAGACATTAAAATCTCTTACAATGGTAATGATATCAAAGAAGTTAATGAAGCTATATTTTTAGGCCTCACTATTGACTCCCACCTTAACTGGAAATCTCACTTGACTAAATTTATAATAAAATATCTAAATACTGTTACGCACTATCCACTCTCAGCTCAATATCATCAAAGACTATTTCAAAACAGGCATATTATGGTTTAGTTTATTCTCAATTAAGTTACGGGATCTTAATCTGGCGAAACTTTGACTTTGACTTAAAAAGTACAGATTCACTCCGTGACATCTTTAGAACTGAGAATATTCTTACGCTTACTTGTATAATACATTTTAGAAATTTGCATTTTTATACAAAACAATAAAAAATATTTCTTTGAAAAAATATCATGTCGTTCTTCTTCCTTACGAACTAAACATAAACATAATATTTGTATACCTCAGGTGAACAATACGATGTACTATAAAAGTACATATGTATATCACAGCAGTTAAAATTTATAATAGCCTACCCAATGATTTAAAAATATTAGAAGGTAACATATTCAAAAACCAATTAAGGAAATGGTTAATTGCTGGTTCCTTCAATAGTCTCGGGGAGTACTTTGAACGATGACTGTTGTAGGTAGTTCAAAGTATTATTTATTATTTAAGATTAAGCTTTTTTATATTTTAGAAATAGGTTCACATCTCTGTAGATATTTTTAGAGTTATGATTAAATAAAATTACTTATATTGTACGTCTTGATAAGGACAAATTGTTAAAAACAGTACAAACTAATTTTAAGATATTTATGTACAACAATTTTCAATAAATATTTTCTATTCTATTCTATTCCTGGAAAAGAATAACTGGAAAAACAGCAGACCAGACTACCTAACTGCTAAAATCTGTCATAAAATCAGCAAGTGTGAACTCAGATTGTGTTTTCAGATACTACTCGTAGTCAATGAGATCCCCAGACTGCTTAACCCAATAGCTATTATTATAGGATCGAACATTAAAACGAATGATCGAATAACAAATCGATATTTTTTATTATAGATAAAGTAAGCAAGTACCCCTTCACTACTCAACTCTACAAATGTCATCCGAGTTCTTTTCTCTTTGATTGTCAAAATTTGACAAAATGGTAGCGTATTTTATTTTCTCCACTAAATCCAAAATAATCGTGATAATTAATTGATAAAATGTTAAACTTAATGTGTTATTAGTGCATCTATGTTACCACGAAGATAAATCTGTGTGTATTTAGTGTCTTTAGTTCAGGTGTTTGATTATAACCTCGCATTGTTTATTTCAGACGAAGGGTACGTCCAGCTTTGGTAAACGGCGTAATAAGACACATACCTTGTGTAGAAGGTGTGGTAGATCATCGTACCATATCCAAAAATCGCAATGTGCACAGTGCGGATACCCTGCAGCTAAGCTGCGTTCGTGTAAGTACCTCTGAAAATACATTTCATACTTCAGGCTACCGGTCACTGTAACTTCGAGAAGTTGAGGCTGTAGATGCCCCGAAATATGTATATTTCATTACTCACTAGATTTAACAAATCAAGTACTAGTCAGTACATAAACAAAAATCATTGCTATTTATCGATCATAACCTCTCCTTTATGACTTGTTTGCAAGAGCAGAACTTTACGCCTACTCTGATTGAAGAAATATTATTGTCAGTAGATATTTCTTTGTATAATGTAGGAACATTAACTGAAAAACTATCACAGCTGTATTTAAAATATATAAGTATCTGCTTGGTTATTTCAGACATCACAAATCTTGTAATTAATATGATATGAAATTCTGTCTGCTGTAGGGTTCATTCCTGAATCAACACTTATAGTTTAACCTTAGCTTTTGCAGGGGGGATGTGTGATTTTGCCTTTTTCAAAAATGATATAGTACTGTGCTTGGGCAAAATTAACATTTAATTAGTTGGTAATGCAAATCTTGCATAAAATTATTCCTCAAGTGTTTATTGAAATGTAGTTCGAGCATAGCCTATGTATGCCCAGCCGATGTGTGTCATTGGTCAGTTGATGATGATGGTGATGATATTGAAATTAAAATTAATTTCAAAGTAAGTAATTGTATTGAGTTTAGAGCCTACACAACCCCAGCTGAACTGATGGAACTAGGCCATGGTTTCAGGATAATAATTCCTGAAATGTTAATTGCAATACAGTTCGAGCATAGCCTATGCCCAGCAGAGGTGTCAAATTAGTCAGTCAATGATATTGAAATTAAAGAAAAATAAAATTCAAAGTACAGAATTTGTATTGAGTTCAGAGCACCATTATGTTCATAACATTTGTTAGGTTATGGATATATTTCAATACACTTTTAGAACAAGTCTGCTTGTTTAGGACAGTTAGTCAATTATTTTTTCTTTCATTGCAGACCACTGGTCAGTAAAGGCCAAGCGCAGGAAGACCACCGGTACTGGCCGCATGCGTCACCTGAAAATTGTGAGGAGGCGTTTCCGCAACGGCTTCAAAGAGGGCATGCCTACCCCCAAGAAAGCTGTCGCCTCTTCTTAGATTTAACGCATTACACAATAAAAACTTATAAAAACTACTTGACTATTTTATTAATAGAAAGTTAAATTGGACGTAGTTAAGCAGAAAGGACTCAACCCTCAAAAAGTAACTTTTGAGATATCGAGGTTTAAAGTTGTCGAGGTTAAGATGTTGTTTTTAACATGATTCGTACTCGCAGTAATACAAAATTATTGTCTCATATTATGCACAAAAATACTACCTTTAATATGTTCTTAGTTTTGTTTCATAGATTAACGTATTTTTTGAGTTATTAATAAAAATATGGGTCTGAGTCGTTTTTGCTAAATTGCTTTTAACATTACGGAGTGTTTCTTTGAATTTCTCAAAAAGGATTTATGTTACAAATAGATCCAAATATAGTCATATATAAATAAAAATCAATAGTTATTATGCAAAATATGTATTTATTTGAAAATATTATAATCATTTCAACAGTCTTCCCCGTCATTCTCATCCAGTTCCACCATAAAATCTGCTTCTGCTCCAAATCCATCCATGTCCTCCATAATAGTATTGCCTTTTAATGTCTTGTAAAAGCCCAGTTCTCTGTTCTTGTACTCGGACTGACATAGTGGCATTTGTATACAAACACTTCAACACTTCGATGCACCGATAGTCAATTCGGCATTATTAGAGAAACTCAAGCACCGCCCATGTTTCGATCGAATCGAAGGCTTTCTGATAGTCCACAAACTCGAGACATAGCGGCAAGTTATACTCTTCGGTCTTCTGTATAACTTGCCGCAGCGTATGTATGTGGTCTATGGTACTGTAGCCTTTTTGGAACCCGGCTTGTTCGGGAGGCTGGAAATCATCAAACCTGTGACCGAGACGGTTCGCGATGACCCTTTGAAAATCGCTTATAAACATGGCTCAACAGCGAGATGGGTCTGTAATTCAAAAGAAATGTGATGTCACCTTTCTTGAAGAACAGCACCACCACGCTCTCGTTCCATGCTTCTGGCGTCTTACCTTGAAGGTTCCGCCCTGCTTGAAACAAGGCGGAATTAAATAGCTTCTGAAGGACTTTTAAGTACCGGTGATCCATCCGCTTTCAGAAGCCCTGAAGTGATTCCGTCCTCACCCGGCGCTTTGTCGTTCTTAAGCTGTTTCAAGGCCATCCTGATCTCGTACAGGCTGATGTCCGGGATATCCTAGGTTTAAAGTCGGGTCAGTTTAGCTCTTGGGTCGTTGGCCGCACTGAAAACAGGTTTAGTGACCGAATCGTAGAGCCGTCCATAGAACCTTTCGACTTCCCTTAACACTTCTGCTTTACTTGACGTTATACTGCTATCTTCTTTCTTCAGTTTCGTCATCTGGCTCTGCCTGTGATTCATTAAATTGCTGTAATTATTTCACTTTTTTGTTTTATATTGTAAATTAAAAACTATTGTATTTAAAGTGTAAAACCCACACTAAGGTATCATTTATAGAAAATAGAAAATGCAATCAAAATTTTGTCTCCGACGGGACTTGAACCCGAACTTCGAACTCGAAGCCGATAAAGGCAGTCAAGATTTTGACCCGACGGTCAATTGTTCCGTGGCCGAACGGTAAAGGCAGCCTGCGTTAAAGGTGTTCGTCTGAACGTTACGGGTTTAAGTCCCGTCTGGTACAAAGAAAATTTTGATTGCATTTTTCATTTTCTAAGTATAAAAATATTGAATCTCAAACATAATTTTTGTTGAATCGGATAATTAACTTAATTCGTGTGTGTTATTAACGTAGTTTAGGGTTTCTGTAATCTGTGGTTTAGGTCATTTAGGATGAGTGCAAAATTGGATAGTTTCCTTGTCAATCAATTTATCAGTAAAAACCCACACAGTTTGAGTCGTTTTCGTTAAACGTAAAACAAGCTTGTTTCTTAATAAATCTTTTTAGCAGATATGACCCACGCGGTTTGAGTCGTTTTCGTTAAACATAAGACAAGCTTGTTTCTTAATAAATCTATTTAGCAGATGTGACCCACGCAGTTTGAGTCGTTTTAGCTGAATGAAAGATAGACTCGTTCTAATGAAGGTAAATTTAACTGAAACGATTTATGTGGCTTGAGCCAATCCTGTTATATTCAATTTAGACTTGCTTCTTTGATATTGGATTTCTCTAAAACGATTCAAGAAGCCTGGGTTATTACAGTTGATAAAAAAAATATACCCACCCTTATGTGGGTTGGCTCGCATCATTCAAAAAACTAACTTATGCTTATCCTATCACGGATCTTTTTTGCTGGGTGAAAGAACCAACCTTTAGGACCTCTTTGGTATAAATAACTCATTTTTGACCAAAGTGTGGGTTGAGTCCTTTCTGCTTAACTACGTCCAATTCTAAGTTGCAGGAAGTTTACTTATGTAAATATTTCATGTGCATGTGGATTGAGAGCTCGCTTTTGAAATCCTATCAAATTGAATTGAAAAAAATCGCAGATAGTGAAAAAATATGTAAAACCTGAAGCAAAGGTCCATAAAGTTGTAAAACATAAATTAAAGCTGGTATAGCCAAATGAGTGGAGCTCTCAAACCACACGCTTGAAAATAGGCATATTGTATATCACAGAAACTACTACTTATGCCATTTTTAGGGTTCCGGACCAAAATGGTAAAAAGGAACCCTTATAGAATCACTGTCTGTCTGTCACAAATGGATATCTTGAGAACTACTGATGCTATCGACTTGCAATTTAAAATGGTAAAAGACAACACTTTTACTAATATAGCATATATGAAAATTTTAAAAAATATTCTTATTTTGATTGCAGGGGGGCGGATAGGGAATCTCAAAAATTTTAAGTGAAGTTACTAGGTCGTGTGGGGTATCATATTATTATGAAAGGTATTCATTTGCACATTAATAAACAGTTTTTAGTTTTCCTTTAAACCATATCGTTTTTGAGTTATTTATAAAAATGTTGAAAAAACGACCATTCCCCCCCTTATCTCCGAAGTTTGCAGAGATAAACCCGTGATACTTTTATAGCTAATAGAAGTGTATGTAAACTTTATAGGAAAATTGTAGCGACTCTAATTTGCATAGTTTTTTAGACAAGGGGGTTTTCAAAAAAATTGTAAAGTAAATAGGTGATGTGGGGTATCATATGAAAGGTATTTATTTGCACATTAATAAACAGTTTTTAGTTTTACTTTACGCCGTATTGTTTTTGAGCTATTTGCAAAAATGTTGATAAAACGACCGTTCCCCCCCCCCCCTTATCTCCGAAGTTTGCAGAGATAAACCCGTGATACTTTCAAAACTAATAGAAGTATATGTAAACTTTATAGGAAAATTATAGCGAACTCTCTAATTTGCATAGTTTTTTAGACGAAGGAAGGGGCGTTTTCAAAAATTTTTGAATGTTACTAGGTGATGTGGGGTATCATATGAAAGGTATTCTTTTGCACATTAGTAAACAGTTTTTAGTTTTCCTTTAAGTCGTACTTATAGTTTTTGAGTTATTTACAAAATGTTGAAAAAAATAGCGTTCCCCCCCCTTATCTCCGAAGTTTGCGGAGATAAACCTCTGAAACTTTTATTGCTATTAGAAGTGTATGTAAAGATTAGAGGATATTTATTACAATCTCTCTACATAGCATACTTTTTTAGAAATCATCGAAAGTGTAAAAAATCTACATAAGTTCCGCTATCAGACAAGAGATGGCGCTGTCAATGTTCTCCAACAAATATAAAACAGCCTTTGTCATATATTATAATTATTGTATGATGGCACGGAGCCCTCGGTGCGCGAGTCCAACTCGCTCTTGCCCGGTTTTATTTTTTAAATTTAGTCAATAATTTGTAAAGGCTATACTTACCGAAAATTCCAACTTGCTAGAAAACGCTGTTACAGAGGTTCATCTAGAGCTCTCAGAGCAGTACCTACATAAAAATGATTAAAACATAGGTATACTTGAGAATCTAATTTTAAATCTGAGAGCTCCATATTTTCGGCTAAGTATATGCTATATTGCCTAGGTTCAACCTCCAAGGATAAAACAAGTTAGGTCAATATTTTTTACAAACCTTTGAATAAAAAATAACGTAGGTAGGGGAGAAGGAGGTAGTTTAGGACAGGGGCACCTTTAGACATTGAAGATTTCTTCCAAACCATGGACATTTTTTTGCCAGAAAATGCATTTCTAGTATGGCAACACTACTACTACAAACCATCACATGTCATATGCCGCGCTTTCAGCTGTCAAACTGACTTATTAGCAGGTCGGGATTTTCGGCGGCCGGTGTAAATTTTTCACCTGGACTACGTAAGTGTTTATTTGCTAATTATGAGCATAAATGATATGTTTTTTATAGTTTCCGTTAAGTTTGGATATCCATGCATGGACAGACCCAAACGTATTAGTTTCAAAAGAAATAAAAAAATGTTTTATGACACAAAGCTTTTTAAATGGCGCCTTGGGGTAGTTTAGGACACATAGTAAGGGGCACTTTAGGACATGTCCTAATGTGCCCCTTTTGGTAATATTATAAGTTTTCATTTCTTTCAGTTGATTAACACCGATGCAAAAATGGTTCGCAAGTATAAGAAAAAGAGGGAAACCATAGTCAATGAAGAGGATATTAAGAAGGCAATCGATTGTGTTCAAAATGGAACCATGACACTAAGAGGAGCTGCCGCTATATTTGGTATTACTAAAAGCACTCTAGGATACCGAATGAAACTATTAAAAAACGATAAAAAGTCAAAAAGTGAAGACTTTTCTACCAAATATAGCGTCAATCAGGTATTTACGAAAGAAGAAGAAATCATGCTGCAAAAATATATTTTAAAATCATCAAAAATGAATTATGGTTTAACTTACAATAAAACTAGGTTGTTGGCATACCAATATGCTAATGCATACCAAATGAAAGAAGTTTTCGACTCAGATTCCGACCAAACTAACTACTCTGTCCACAGTGACACTGATTGTGCCTTAACTGATGAAGAAGACGTGAGTATGGACAAAGCGCCAGACGTCAGAATGGAACTCATAAAACCTGGGGAATTTTACTTAATTCAATGCACGTCAAGAAATATGGACAGAGCTTTGGCTTTTGTAGCCAGAGTAGAAGAAAAATTTGAAAATACACTGATAGTTAGTTTTATGAAGAAAAAGACAGGGTTCAATAAATTTTTCTTTCCTGAAAAAGAAGATAAGTGGACTATATCAATATTGGATATCTTGACAAAGCTCCCATCACCCAATGATGTTGGAAGCACTTCCAGAACTGCTGCGATGTTTACTTTTAGATTCGATTTTTCAAGATTTAAACTTGGGTAATGTATGGCAACTACCCCGCATGTAGATCCATGAGGGAGGCCTTTGTTCATTAGTGGACGTTTTATGGCTGAAATGATGATGAATGAATGTATACTAATAAGAAAATAAGAAATGATGGATAATAATCTAAATGCTTACTGGTTACATGTTTGATTAATTGCATTTTATATTAGTTTCTAAGTTTGATTGATCTCAAGTACAAATTATATTGTGATAATTGAAGAATTTATAGTTCCTAGCAAATACATTTTAATAATAATAAGCATGTTTGAATAAATATATATTTTTAATACTATTATGGCCTTTTAAATCACAAGTCCAAAACTGCCCCAGTTCCCCCCAAGGCGGGCAGATTGGGTCATTGTCAATTGCTTACTAAAATTAAAAATTTACATATTCTACTCTATAAATATGTTTATTTTATTATTGTACTCTAGAGGTAAAATACAAAAATATGTTTTACTGCATAAAACGCACTAAAAACTTAAAAACCAAAAAATCTAAGACCTATAATGTAAAAAGTGTCCTAATGTGCCTCCTTCTCCCCTACCTATCGTCCGTCGAATTACTTACATGACATACTTTCAGAAAACAATAACACTAGTATGCCAGAGGGAACATTTGTAAAATAAAAAAAAGGTTACTCGCACTGCACTACTAATGATTAATGATGGGTTTCGCTATATAAGGCCAGCGAAACTTATCATTAGTAGTGCAGTGCGTGCGAGTTACCTATTTTTTTATTTTACAAATGTTCCTCTGGCATAACCAGAGATTAACTATTGCGCTTTATTTAAATTTCTTATCTGCAGCGAGTTACCTTTACGTATTATGCGTAACGAACGACAGCGACTGTGTTTAAAAACGTGAGTTTGATTTCCTCTAAGCACGATGCTAACGTCGTGCTCAGAGGAAATCAACGGTTATCTATCTATAAGGTACTATAAAATAAGCTGAAGAGTTTGTTTGTTTGCTTGAACTCGCTAATCTCAGGAACTACTGGTCCGATTTGAAAAATTCTTTCAGTTCAGTAGTGATAGATAGCTCATTTATCGAGGAAGGCTATGCTATACATATGTATGTATATCATTACTATTACTCAGACGCGTAGTCGGCTCCTTACGGAACGGTTGTGCTCAACGATGTACTTTTTAACACGTTGAATGCGGTACTTTATTACTACAAATTACATTCAGTGCTATACATACCACTTTTGACATGTACCGTTTTTTCTTCTGGTGCGATACAAGACGATAATGGTTTGTAAACAAATGAATAAGTTTTGCCCAATAAATCTTTGTTTTTAATAAAAAATTATAATTTTATGGTTGCAATAGCAAGTTCACATATTCAATTAGATATACTTGTTGTCGCCACAGAATGCAAAGTTTAATTTAGTAATTATATGACATTTAAATAACAATACGGATTCGTCTTGTACCGCATCACGGCGGTAGGGCAAGGTTTGTTGTATCGATAGTTTTATAGGGAAGGGAAATATAGTAAAACAAAATATCGCCATCGATGTTTATAATTATTTACGGCAAACGGATTTTTTTTTCGGCAATAATTTCATCAGTTAGTTTAGTTTTGGTCAGAGCTTCTATTATAGGTTCAGTGAAATTCAGCAAGTGAACTTTTTTTTTGCATTTAGTGTTATAGACGATCCATGCATTTACTATACACATAGCGAAGAGTACTCATCATTAGCTTTCTGTACCACTTCAGCTCCCTCTTTATGGATGAATAGTAAGATGTCATTTGGTCACTGTAGACGTCTCCTTTTTTTGTGTTGTTGTACATTATCACACATTTAGGTTAAGATTGGTTTCCGGTCATCACTTTGGTCACTTTTTCCTGAATGTTCAAACAATTTTAGCAAAATTTTCCGCGATCTTTTCTTGGGTGCATTCATCGTGACGATCAAACAAAATACGTCAGTATCCAATCACTGCACTAGCCTGTACTGACTAGTTCCTGTGGTGCGGTACAAGGCGGTAACGTACAAGACAGTTTTGTCTGGTACCGCACCGATTGTAATTTTTTATCATCTGGTGCGGTACAAGTCGAGTTTGTCTTTGTATACTTTAAACCTACCGATTGGATACAAATTGAAGTAACAAACCTAAATATATACTTGTCTCTTTTTGGACTAAAGGATTTCAATGTCAAATCACCCCCGCACCAGACAGAGAACACCTACTTTCAACGCCGCATCAAACGAAAGTCTAATACAAGTCGAAATTGGCATGTACCGCATTCAACGTGTTAAATTTGTTTTTCCAACATTATCATCGTATAATACTTTTTAGATGTATAAATTGGTAATAAGTTTTGAAGAAGAAGAAAATCATTTATTTACCACACTTCATACAATACAACCACAATATAAACAAAGAACACAATATTACAATACGGGCAGGAAGAAGAGGATGTGGCGGGGTAATGGGTCTCTAGTCTCTCAACTTAGCATTGTGTAGCACCTGGCCAGGCTCAGATGCTACGCTGGTTTTCAGTTAGGGCCCTGGGTGAATTCACGACCACGGAGAGGAGACAGGAAAGGAATAGAATAAACAGACGGACGACAAAACAACATCAAACCCAAACAAACAATAAAACCGTACATCCCTACTCCTACTATTATAAAATTGAAATGTATAAGTATTGTATACATATTTATGTTTTCTTTCACCGCAGAACCGATATGCATGAATTTTAGTATAGGAGTAGATTAGACCATGGAGACGGGCATAGGCTACTTTTCGTTGCGTACCTAAATTAGTAGTTGTAAGTAGTGGTTGTAGTAGGTGCGATACAAAGTTCGCCGGGACATCTAGTACTAATATGTACATATAAAGCTGAAGAGTTTGTTTGCTTGAACGCGATAATCTCAGGAACTACTGGTCTGATATGAAAAAATCTTTCAGAGTTAGGTAGCCCATTTATCGAGGAAGGCTATAGGCTATATATCATCAAGCTACGACCTACGGGAGCGGAGCAGTAACCAAAAATGCGGGCGACTTCTAGTATCTAAATATAACCGAAAATTATCTACAAACTGCAGTTATATTTTTTTTCGCATAGGTAGGTTCTAAATCAAAATGTTTATTCAGACGAAGTGGTATTGTAAAAACCTAAGCGCCTGCAAAATATCGGAATGCACACCGCAAGCGCAATGTCGCTGACTGGACCAGTGAGTCCAGTGACTGCGGTTCGGCTCAGTCAGCCTGATGGATGAGCGGTGACGCGCAGGTAGTACTTAGTTAGTAGGTAGGAGAGAGGCGCGCGGGTACGGACTTGCCAGTCTCGCCACTACACCGCTGCACTCGGCACGTATATTAACACCCTGTCCGCCCGCTCGGCCTACATTGCGCTATCAATGCCACAGCTCAGCATTAATTTACATTTCTCACCTTCAACTACATAATAATCTCGACCAATATCGCGACGATATCTTATCGTGTGCTATGACGTGAAGTTATTTTAAAGTGATAAGCGAATGTGGTGATTAAAGTTGTGTAGTGAATTGAGAATGTGCGCGCTCTGACGTTCTTGACGGAAAACTTTTGTACCGTTACGTTTTGTGCACTACCATGTCATTATTTAAGAAGAGAGCGCCGAAAAACGCATCGCCGCCGGCTCCGACGCCGACCGCGCCTGCTCTCGAAGATGTGCACAATACCAATGGAGTGGACAACAACAACGGTGCCCAAAAGTCGCAGCTGGTTTTTCACTGCCAACAGGCGCACGGGAGTCCCCTCGGGCTTATCTCGGGATTCTCAAATGTGAAGGAGCTTTATCAGAAGATAGCGGAATGCTATGACTTTCCACCAGAAGATGTGAGTATTTCATAACTTAAACACTGACTATAGGGACTTAACCCACTTGTCTCTCAGACCAATTTAGAAGAAAGTGCCTAACAAGAGTAGATTTAGTCTTCTGTGGGGAGAAGAGGCAAATGCCAATGCTCTATTAATAGTTGGAATTAGGAAGTGGCCCATAATTAGGTAGGTTAATAGTAAGCCCACTTAATATGTGCTGCAAATCGCTCCTACTTTGCCTTTGGAGTTTCAGGTTTTTAAATAGGTAGGTATATCTATCTTCTTTAGATTCGACCATAACTCACGGATGCCTTACAATTTTCGCTGTAAAATAGTACCTATGTAAAGTTAGTTTTAAAACACTGCCTTGCCTCTACCATTGCCTAGGTACCTAAAATTAACGCGTAATAAATTATGCAAAATAATATTATTAAACACCAGATTAAGCTGATGTTTAAAAAATAAGCTAAGTAATAAACTTTTAAGCTTAGTAGGCCAAATTGTGTCTTAGCATTTTGGTGATTTCAGACGTTAACCCAGCTATCACAGTAAAATATCAAAATTATAATGCAATCAATAATCAACATGTACCTAGGGGAGGGGAGGGCATATTGGGGACGCATGGTTTTATGTGGTTTTATGATGGAGCATGCAAAAGATTTATTGCTAAAACAACCAGAATATAAATAAAAATAGGAAATATATAATTTATATAAAGAGCTTTACAATCGGTTAAAATAAATAAAAATACTAACAAGTTAAGGAGGAATGACGACCGTTCCATACATTTCTGGACCAAGGATGTACAGAGGTGATATGGAATTCATCTTATAGAGGAATATTAATATGATATCTGAAAATAGTATAAATGCTGACACTTACTGGAACTCAAAAATGATTAGGTATTTGTTTTGGGTGGCACAGTAAATATACACACTTTCACATTATAAGAGTCGAAATGAATACAGAAATACAAAAACTCGGAAAGTAAAGGGCCTAATTCAGGTTCACCCCCTAATATGCATAGCGCTGTCTGTCTGTCTATGTATGGGACGATTACAACCGAACGCGTTGACCGATTTACATGAAACCTTTTTGTTAGCGCCGTCTAATTCAGAGAAGGGTACTGATTGATTTTGGTGACCCTAGTCACAGGGACCGGAGTTATTGTGGCCTCAAAAGGTCACCAAAAAACTAAGTCTTCAAATGGCCGAAAACGTCCAAAAACCCAAAAAATGCCATTTTTGACCATTGGTGACCTTTTGAGGCTTGTTTACATGTATTTACGGTATACTTATAGGTAATAGGTAAGGTAAAGCTATACATAGAACGTTGGCAATCAACAAAAATAAACATCTGAAGGCAGATAATAATTAAATTAAGTTTATGTACTTCCAGTTCCATAGTTTCCTTGGTCATTTTTACCAAGCAATTCATTGAATTACAATAAACTAAAACTTAATGAATGTAAGATTTCTTGGTTTTATATTATAGAAATAATACTCTTATACATTGTTAAAAAAAATTGGTTTGTTTGGATAATGGTACGAAACCCTTCGTGCGCGAGTAGACTCGCACTTGGCCGTTTTTTTTAAATAGATCCTGCTCCTTTATTTTTAGGTACGATCGTAAAATTGTATGCTACCTACTTTTAGTTTCAATCACTTTGCTTACCTCAATCCAGATAGGAATCGGTAAGTAAATTAGGTGCTTACAGACTTACCTATAAATAAATCAACATACCGAACTGGTGATTATTAGATAGGTAGGTAAGTTTCATCCTATCTTCAATAAAATGTCTACCGTGTAGGTATACCAGGTTTTACATAAATATGTGTTATTTTATTACTAAAAGAAACGTTTCTACGTAATTTCCGTATACAAGATGTTTAGGGCTCACTTAATTTTAAAATATCGGTACCTACGTGCTCCCTGTTACGTTACCTAAATGCCTCTGTCTAAGCATGGCGATGACGAAAGCAGTTGATAATAAAATACCTAAGGTATCAGTATCCCCTCGCTCACTAAACAAGCGAAAATGTCAAGGGCGAAAATATTACGGTCCGAAGCTATCTGTGAAGCCTAGTGTAGGTAGATTAGTTTTCTATTTTACTACTTAGATATATCGTTGAAAGACGTGGGTATAGAAGCAGGGACCTACTTATCCATTGTTTTTATTCCGCAGGGAAGGTTAATGTTACAAATAAATATTATTAATGCCGGACTATTTAACGCGTCTTATTAATTATCTAATAAATCGATCTATGATGTATCATCTCATCTATCTATACCTATTCTTACATAGTTCGTCATTATGCTAAATTTATATGTAACTATAATG
The DNA here is from genome assembly GCA_963082625.1 of Pasiphila rectangulata. Classification (NCBI taxonomy): domain Eukaryota; kingdom Metazoa; phylum Arthropoda; class Insecta; order Lepidoptera; family Geometridae; genus Pasiphila; species Pasiphila rectangulata. Next base: position 13,790,405 of record OY720240.1, read on the forward strand.
TTACCATATTAATTATTGGTCGTTACAATTGAGAAATTGGCGTTTTGTATGAGAGGAACATAATATAGTCGATTTTTTTTTATATAAAATATTTAATCAATCAAAGTATGTACCATTGCTATCTATGCACTTTTGTCATCTCATAGATAGTTCATTGATCCCTTTATTAAAAAAACCATTCGGACGGGAATCAATAAAATCTTTGAAGGCGGTTTGGACTGTCCATCGGAGTTGAATTTTTTCCCTTGCAAGAAGTGATCCAAATTTCGAAAAAAATGGTAATCTGTTGGAGCACGGTCTGGAGAGTACGGTGGATGTCTTTAGACATTCCAATTGAAGCTCCTCTAATTTGGTAGCCGTCTGTTGAGCAGTGTGTGGTCTAGCGTTGTCCTGTAACTAATATACTCCTGACGAGAGAATTGTACAAGAAGATTTTAGTCTTTCTTTGGCTTTTTGAAATTTTTAGTGTTACGTTTTATAAAACCCATCATTTGTGCAGATTTTTTAACTATGTTATCTTATCATAATGCCGGTAAATTTTAAGTGACTGTCTAAAGTTACTCCTAAATCTTTAATTTCGTTAACCTGTTTAATAACTTGATTTTTAATGTGTTATTGGGATTGCAATGGGAGTCTTTCCTTAGAAAAGGTAATTTGGAAGCACTTTGCAGGATTTAAACTCATACGATTACTGTTACATCAATACAATATGTAATCTATGTCATCTTGTACTAATTTTACTTCTGATGGGGAATACATTTCTCTGTATAGTTTTAAGTGGTCTGCGTAAATGGAATATTTACAATTACTTATGTGTTGTGTAATATCCCTGTGGCACTTCAGATTTAGCATAATATACCATGGAGTCGTATCCTCTTACTGATACAAATTGAGGCCTACTGTTTAGATACGATTCAAACCAATTTAATATTCAAAAATACCATGATATTGTAACTTATCGGTAAGTACCATGTGGTTGACCTTATCAAAAGCGCTGCTAAAATCCGTATAAATTGCATCTGTTTGGTGGTTGTTGCCTAAACTTAGGGAAAGGTCGGTTATAAATGAAGTAAAATTCGTGTCAATAGAGCGACCACTCCTAAACCCATGCTGAGAATCAGACAGTGAAGAATTAGTATGTCTCGTAAGGACAGTCGTTACCAATGATTCGAAAACCTTAGAAAAACAGGATAAAACGGAAATCGGACGGTAATTGAGAACACTGCCACGATCACCCTTCTTGTGTATAGGAACCACACGAGCTCTTTTCCATTCCTGAGGAAATACTCCGTCTAACAAAGATCTGTTTATGAGAATGGTGGTGGGTGAAGCTAATCCTTTAGCACATTTTTTTATGAACAGTGGGGGTATGCGGTCAGGGCCGGCTCCTTTTGATGAATTGAGTCTTGTGAGTTCTCTATATTACCTGATCTACATTAAAATTTAATTGACCTAAACAGTTTGAAGTTGAAGCTTTGGGATCGACTCTAGAAATACCAGGATTTGAAGCATAGACTGAGGAGAAATGGTCTGCAAACATATTGGCTATTTGATAACCATCACATGCAGATGGTTTTGGAGAAGTCATAGTAGAAGGTATATTGTTAAAGTTATTTCGTTTGTAATTGATGTATGTCCAGAAAGATTTAGGGTTTTTATGTAATATTATCCTCAATATTACGTTTGTATTCACTCTACCGCGTATTCAAATAAGTGTCAGCGCTGTCTAATTAGTTCAAATTCAATTTTGTCACGGGGATTAGAGTATTTTTTAAATCTTTTTCTTATTTTCTCTTTTTCTGCAAGCATAAAAATTATGGTTGACCCAAGAAGGGTGCTTAGATTGTGAAGTTTTGCGTTTAGGTACATATTTTTCAATGTGTTCATGTAAAAATTTGTAAAAAGCAGTGACCACCTCATCGACATTTGGTATGTTATGTATGTATGATCCATTAGATTATTTAACCAATCAGTCTTACCAAATTCCTCGTTCAAAACATGGTAATCGGCTTAGAAAAAGTTAAAATCATTCCTATTTTTGAGAAGTAGACTATTCTTAAAAACTAAATAAATTCGTATTCAACTTACAAAACACACTATTAAATTGAAGTAAGTAGTCATAATCATGACGACCGAACGTACATACGTAAGTAATGAATTACTAATGACTAATGAGTCATAATTCGTGGCCAAATCGAACTTTTAGTTTTCCTCGAATGACTAAGACGCGACCCGACACGTGCTAAGTAGAACCAATAGAACTGAAAACTCCTACTACTATAGTCACCTATAGGTACGTGATAAGTTAGGTTTAAATTAAAAAAAAAGCCTTACAGATTACAGAAACTAATACACTCTGCACACACACAACACGCATGCAACACACTGACTGACAAAGATCCAAGGACTTAATGAATGAATGAATGAATGAACACTTTATTGCACTTAAAATACAAAAAATAAAATTATTTGGATAAATATATCATTGTACAAATTGGCGGCCTTATTGCTCTAAGCAATTTCTTCCAGGCAACCTACTTAATTTGTTTTGTTTATTTTTATGTTGTTTGTTTCATCATGTTTTATTTTTGATAAAAATTAAATTATTTTCCTTTTTCCTATAAATTTTTAATACTTTCTAATTATGTACAAAGTTCGATAAGAGTCCGAGAAGAGACCCACTGTGAACTCGCAACACAAACTCCTTCCAGTACTAGTGCGGGGAACAGCGCTCATCAAGGTACACTCGTCATAGTAATATCATCCGTCCATTCAATGTATAACAATCTTACAATAATTTGTATAGTGTTTTTCGCTTTTGTTAAATAAACTTTATTTCATTTATTTTTATAATAGGTACGTACGCTTATTTAACAAAGTTCTAGGCACTGTTGTAGCATCCCGTACCTGCATGATATCCGTTGCATAGGCTACATTTAAACATTCATAAACCAAATATTTAAATCTGTGACATAAAACAAACTATAGGTACTGAATTTAATCGTGTATGTCAAAGGTAGAAATGTTTGGAAATAATAGGTCTTTACCTATGAAATTGCCGTTCTTCAGTACTGGTAATTTCAAATAAAAAAAAAATTGACCTGGCTTGGTATTTCAAATTCAAATTAATTTTGTTTTAAAAACATGACATTCTTTTTACAAACTCAGTCTTTTGTTTATTGATTAGTGTTGTATTTTCATTACATTTGAACATTTTTCGTCATAATGGGTACCTTGAAAAATCGTGTAATTATGGAATATGAGTTCCGTCGTGGCACCAACGCGACACAAACGGCACGTAACATCAAAATCGTTTACGGAGAGAACTGTACAAACGAACGCACAACCCGTTAAAGGTTTTCCCGGTTCCGTTCTGGAAATGTTGACTTGAAAAATGAAGCTCGTGGCCGTCCGAAGACTATTGTCAACAATGATGAATTAAAGGCGATTGTGGAAGCTGACGAAACTCAATCTACAGCTGAGCTAGCAGCAGCTTTTGATGTTAGCATCAAAACAATATTGATCCATTTGCGACAAATTGGTAAGGTAAAAAAGCTTGATAGATGGGTACCCCACGAACTTAGCGCTGGCGAGCGCAACGTACGCGTTGAGACCTGTCTCGCGCTGCTCAACAGACAAAGAAATGAAGGAATTTTGAACAGAATTGTTACGTGCGATAAAAAATGGATTCTGTTCGACAATCGAAAGCGCTCAACAAGTTGGTTAGATCCTGGTTCAGCACCAAAACAATGCCCTAAACCAAAAATTACCCCTAAAAAGGTGATGGTCACTGTTTGGTGGTAGAACACCAAAAAAAACACCACAGTTTTTTTTAAAAAACGGCATGAGCGTTACTGCAGATGTGTACTGTAAAGAACTGGAGACAATGATGGAGAAGCTTGCACATCTGCAACCAGCTTTGGTCAATCGGCCGTCCCCACTGCTCCTTCACGACAACGCGCGACCCCATACTGCACAACAGACCAGTTTCCAAGCTGCAAGAGCTGGGGTTGGAAGCTCTTCCTCATCCGCCATACTCACCAGACCTTGCACCTACCGACTATTACTTTTTTCAAAATTTAGACAACTTTTTAGTGGGTAAAAAATTCAATTCCCGAGAGGCAGTACAAAATGCCTTTGAAGAGTTTGTTGCCTCCCGTGCAGCTGATTTTTACAAGAAGGGCATCAATAAACTACCAATGCGTTGGCAAAGATGCGTCGATTGCATGGGGTGTTACTTTGAGTAATAGAAATAAAAAAGTTTGGAAAAAAAGTACTTTCATTTATTCCATACAAAACGGCAATTTCATAGGTAAAGACCTAATATTTGGCAAGAACGATTTAAATTTTTGCCTTTAGGTAAGTCTTTGATTACCTATAACGGGGCCGTCTCCACGGGCGAGAGAATCGCGACGATTTATCGTACCAAAATTCCATGACGAAATAAAATAAAGTTTTGAAAAAGTGTCGTGTCCGGATTCACGCACGGGTGCGCAAGCCAGGAAGTAGATCAGCACAGGGGCGCAGCCCGCACTCGTTGTACACGAGCAAGTGCAGATAGGCAGTACCCACATGGTGCCTACATTCAATAGGTACCTATCTATACATCGACACGTGATGGGTTCAACGCGTAACGAGCGACGACCTTCTCATACATAGCACAGCAACAGATATTCATACAAAAAAGATGAAACTTAATGCGAGAATTTGATGTAAACGAAATTACTATATCGTTTAACTAAGCATGAAGTCTGGTAGGTTACCCTACTCAAATAAATATGCAAAGCATCTAGCTAGCCCTACAGTAATAAGCATCAGCGTAGCTTGTGTTATGGGTATGTACCTGCCTATTAGCAAAGATTTAAATCTTATTAAATGATTAAAGAATAGGTATTTTCTTAAGCACATACCTAGGTACTTATCATTATCACACATAAAAATACCCAAACCCGGGCCAAATATCTGCAGATCAACTAATATTTGTCTCTTCGCGGGAATCGAATGCGTATCATTCGGCTAATTGAGACACGAAGGCAGTTAATAAAAAAATCTTAAACTGCAATACAGACAGACGTGGGTCAAGGACGGATCGTGACGAACTTAATTGTTGTCTTTTTTGCTGGCTAGGCTAGACTAAATCTTTGCCTTTAGGTACTTGGACAATTAGACAAATTAGACCGAAAAAGCCGCGAAAATTACCAAAACTAAATGAAATAACTGTTTAAAGTGAAGGTATTTCTACCTGTGTTTCAGTATTCGATCAGGCCATTGACTAATTAAGTAATTAGTCAAGGACCTGACATAAGAATCGATGATTTTAAATGCTCGAATTGTATTGTACCTAATAGAATATCCTAAGTTACAGTATGAAATATTCGAGTGTCTGTCACTATTAATTACTCTGACAGTTGCAGAATAAACTATTAGAAACCATTGAAGTATTATAACTCACTGTTAGAAACACTTAAAAATCGTCGTCTTTATGGCAAAGTAAGCAAGTCATTTTAAGTGTCTCTATAGAACGGAAGGGCATATATTTTTTTTAATATTCATTATGAATAAACTTAATTTATTAATGAAAGACTAACTGTTTATTATAGTAATTAATGGACAATAGTACGAATACCTACTATCGACTTATTGTTGGAGATGTCTACTTACTGCGTCTGAAAAATTATATAATATCAAGATCAGTACATTATAAATATTAGCACTGATAATGAAAGTTATAACGTAGATCAGGTCCTACCCAGCTATGGAAGTATGGACCTCACCCAAGCTAGTAACATGTAATGAATGGTAGACCGTCACGAAAGAAATTAAAGAAATAGGTTAATGATGGGTCCTTTCCTACTTATCTGCTTTGCCCTACTTGTCTTACCTGATTCTATTGATGTTTTTCTATATCTCTATTAGTTACCATTACTTAAAACGACGCTCAAATAACGTAAGGTTTTTTTTATGCTTTCAGATTCTGTTTTGCACACTGAATACCCACAAAGTCGACATGAAGAAACTACTTGGCGGACAAATAGGATTAGAAGATTTTATATTTGCACACAGAAGGGGCAGACCAAAGGAAATTGAAATAGTTAAAACCGAAGATTCATTGGGATTAACGATAACAGATAACGGAGCTGGTTATGCATTTGTAAAAAGGATAAAGGAAGGCTCAATTGTTGCAAGAATACCACACATAGAGGTAAATCCAGGATAATTTTATGAATTAGTGGAGAAAATTCTTATTGTAAAGATTTTTACAAAACAAACTACTTATGTAAATAACTACTCACCTCAGTTCAATCATTGGGTATGTGTCATGCGATTACGCGACATAAGATTCTATAACTCCAACTTTACGACTCAAATGTTTATGATTGATTTATCGTACCTTGTAAGTAAGTAATGCATTGGTCAACTAAACTTTACCTACGAAGTTTACTTACCTTAAACTTAAGTGAGTGGTCAATTGAGTCATTTAATTTTCCTTGTTAAGAAATTATCAGGATGTAAGCTATTACCATTTAAGCTCAAGCATTTGTATTTGTACGTTGAACTTAGTACGTTGAACGTAGGAAGATGTGGGTACGGGTGGTACGGGTTTTAATATTGACTTTTTTATTGCTTCTTAAGTAGGTTAATTAAGATCTTCAAACACCCATAAAAGCGATTAAGTACGTTAGTTTCATTACGGATAATACTAGATACCACCTTGATATACTTAATATAGATATACTCGTACGTTGGTCATGTGATATTAAAAGTCTCATCATCATCATATCAGCCGTACCGTAGGACTGCTGTTCACATCCACTACTGAACATAGGCCTCCTTCGTGGATCTCCAAGACCGTAAGGGGGTTGTTGTCATACTCGCCACGCTTGGCAGGTGGGTTAGCGAGCGCAGCACGGGATGTTGATCCACGGAAAGACGCTGTTGCTCATCTTCCGGGGGTATCCCTTGGCAGATTCTTGCTACATCCACGGGCAAGAGAGGAGTGGCAACATTCTAATGCCGGCAACCCACGGCAAAAGTCTCATCATAATTTAATTTGATTTCAGGTTGGAGACCATATTGAAAAATTAAATGGTGAAAACATGATTGGAAAAAGACATTATGAAGTAGCAAAAACACTTAAAGAAATTCCTAGGGGAACCACTTTCACCATACGACTTGTTGAACCTTTAAAAAGTGGTTTTGGAAGTATTGGTCCAAAAACAAGTGGTGCCAAATCAGGAAGAACAAAACAAAGTTACGGATCAGGAAAAGAAACTTTGAGGTTTAAATCTAACGGACAAGCGACTATTGAAAACGAGGTAGTTACATACTTATTATCCATTTTTTATTTTACTATGTAACATAGATTAACTATTAATGATAGTTTTATAACGATGGTCTTTAACTACTACTGTCATGCCATGATCAAATGACTTCATGTGAAGTATAACTTAATGAGGCGAGCAATGACGTTTTATTTGTTTACTGACGATAGTAAATAAAGTATGTCTGATTTAAAATGGCGTTGTTTGAAGAAATATTCTATACGAGTAATACATTGTTGTCTCTTATATTTTCAGCACGACGAGAAATCAAAAATTGGCATTGAAAAAATAAATGGCTTGCTAGAGTCGTTCATGGGTATCAATGATGCAGAGCTTGCCACGCAAATGTGGGATCTTTCTGAAGGTAAAACAAATTCAATGCAACTGGCTGAAGCAATCGACAATAGTGATTTACAAGAATTTGGCTTCACAGATGAGTTCATCATAGAACTTTGGGGAGTTATAACTGACGCTAGATCTGGAAGGCTCAGCTAAAATTATTTTTAACATAAACCTTTAGCGACGGATATCATGTTCAAATAAGATGTCAAATCATGTAGTGTAACTAGGATAGTCGTAGTTATTTTTATAAATATTATACCTAATGCTCCTTGGAGTGAAAATGGTACAAAATAAATTAAGTCATTGTGATATTGTGCCTTGTTGATTTACGATTGAGTTCAATGCAATAAAAAACTAGGTTAAATCAAGTGGATATTTTATGACAGAATATTTTTTAATGTTATTATGTATAAATATTTATTAGATATTTAAATATATTTTGATCTAAGTTAAATATTTCGTCATTTATTGTCCTAATATTTGTTTAGATTAAAAAACAATAAATTCATACATTGTATACATACTAATCTATAAGTATTTAAGATGAGGTTAGAAACTGAGTGGGACCCACAAAACGTTTTTACAAATGCACAATTGCCTATACCAAAGCCACACGTCGGCGGAATGGTTTTAAACAATAATAATGAGAAAATCAAAATGAAGGAACGGTTGTTATTACAAAATTAGCACTTAACAATTTGCGCTACATCGTCCTACCTTAACAAAGTAAAGTAGCGATTGTCGTCAGATCATCATCAGGTTGTCGAGGGATATCTATTTTGTGTTCCTGTGTAAGGGAAATAATTTTCCTTTCGTTTAGATTGGGTGCTATATAAATTATATATTTTATATATTTAAGTGGGTAGGTATTTCATTATTGCAAGACATGTAGGTACAGTACTTAGATACTTGCCTCATCTAGTCTCATCCTATTAAGTAGTCTAAATTAATGTTGTAGGTACTTGTATGCAATGTAAGGCATTCCATGTATGTACCTACCAAAAATATTGAGATTCGTGTGAGTATGTACTATGTAGTAGGTACGCCAGTCATTCAGACACAACAGAGTTCTGGAGATGTTTTTAGAGTATTGATGTTCATATTTAAGACATAATTAAACTTACTGTACTGTATATTATTTATGTCGAAGGTAAATAGTTAGTTTAAGAACTACGATTAAAAATAACATTGTTGTCGAGAATATGAATAAACAAACTCATGAAAACGAGAAACGTTTTTGACTAAAGATATTTAATAATAAACGTGCCTTATTATTTCCTTAATTCGGGCGTGGGGCTAACCGAAATTGGTTAGACATACCAACCGACTAAAATCTTAGGCTAGGTAGAAAAGTATGGATTGTATTGTCAAATATTATGCCCCTTATATAAGTTAAAATAATTACATTTGAAAATGTTGCACCGTACCGTCCGTGCATTGTAGGTACGGTAGGGAATGTTTACTAAATAATTTATTTATTTGATGTTCGAAAGCTAAATAAAGTATTTCACTTTGTCTTTACTGTATTTTAATATCCCCTTTAGTAACCTTCCACCTTAAAAGCAGGGTTTTAGGGTATATTTAGTAGGTAATTCAATATATTCACAAAAAGTATATCAGGCGTCTAAGTTATAGTATATTTAGCTATGACCAAGATATAAGGAATGTTGTATTGTTGACTACCTATGGTATAAAAGCTTATGCGTATTCCTAATAAAATAGGTACATATGTATATAAAAAAGTTAAATCTACCTAACGTTAACATACGAACTTGGATGCTGTTGGTACAGAACTGTAAGGCGTGATACAATAACATGCCTTTATGCAGCGGTAGCAGATAAATGTTGGTAGTTCGTAATAAGGATGATTATAATTTAACACAGAAGTGACTTCAAAACCCGTATTTCCCCTAGCGTTCATTTTGATTATTTAAGGTTATTTATGGTAGGTACTCTAGTTGTGCGACTACGGTTGAAATTTTTAATATTATTCTATCAATTTAATATTATCTCCCTATTCTATTGTGTCGTTTTATTTAACTTTTAAATCTAGAAACTCCACCTGACTTTAAACATGCTTCAGGTAAAACCAGATTGAAATGGTAATTTGACCGAAGCAGCTCTTTAAGTTTATCTTATTTCATTAAATATGCTTTTATTCTCTATGAACACAGTACTGACGAGTCAGTTGACCTTGATTTTGCTACAGAAACAACAATTTCTGCGTTATCTCTATTTTATCTCAGTTGTGTTGCGCAATAGTTAAAGCTGGCTGTGGTAAGTTATATTTTAAATAAACATTTTTAATTTCAATTTAATTGTTGACACAATTGAAACATTACATTACACTGACGACCTCTGTGGCGCTGCGTGTGAAGGTCATCCTAAGACGCAAGAGGTTGCAGGTTCAATCCCGCCTCGGGACAAATGTCTGTATAATCTGCAGATATTTTTTCTGGATGTTTTTTATATATATAATAAAAAAATATAGTCATCTAGTAACCATAACACAAGCTCAGCTTAGCTTGGGGCTAGATGATGTTGTGTGATTGTCCAGCATTACTTATTATTTATTTATTACAATAAGGCACAGACAAATATTTTATCTGTTATCATATCAGTTATTATTTTATGTAGGTATTACTAATACCACGCAGCAAAAATGAAATATAATTTAGATTTTCGACATATAAACGAATTATTTCATATTTTTACTTACACCTGCGGACTTAATATTTTAATTTGTACTTGCCGTGTCGCGTTAACGTTAAATAACTTACGTCTAGTATTGTACGACGACGACGACGACGACACACGACTACGCGCCTGTCAAGGCCTGTCAGTGTCTCACATACAGAATATTATTTTGACACTTCTAAAAAACTCGTACGGACGTTCAGTCGTTCATTGCGTGAGTATTTGAACGCGCCTTGAGAGAGTACATACTTGATCAACAAAATCTGATTGACACTATTCGCTTGAATGAATTGTTTTCAAGTTATTCAAATCTAGTCAATGTGTTTAATTAATATTGGTTTTAGGAGCCGACCAGAAAATGGCTACTTTGTCGTTGAAAAAATTATTGTTCGAGAACACACATGCCGGTGTAAATAAATATTACAAGGTGGGTTTGGTTTTGTAAATAAAATCAACAAGTTTTTTTTACCATTTGTTTAAATTTATAACATAAAAAATGTGTGTTTTGATTATCTAGGTAATATCATGTGTGAACTACAGCACAGCAAACAGAAATAATAAAATCTATGAAAACTTTGAGGAAGCAGTAAGTGATGTGAAAGATGGGTCTAAACTTTTAGTTGGTGGTTTTGGACTTTGCGGTATCCCTGAGAATTTGATACGAGCTTTGCATTGTAAAAAATCTTCAGGGCTTACGGTTATCTCCAACAATGCAGGTAAGGTTCTAAAATATAAGTACCTAAATTGTTTTTTACCACTGTATTTATTTTTCATACTTACTCTTTTGTACTTTGTTCCAAAACAGGTGTGGACGACTTTGGCCTTGGCATTTTGCTAAAGAACAAACAAATAAAGAGAATGATTGCCTCTTATGTTGGAGAAAATGCCGAATTTGAACGGCAATACCTGAGTGGGGAATTGGAGGTATATTTTCCATTACTTATAGGGACTGTTACAAATACACTTAACAAATTGGTTCAACTTTCAGAACTCGCTCAATTGTCAAAACAAACCTGCTTATAGTGAAGAGACTGATAAGAATAACTAGAATAAAAATAAAAGAAACTTGCTTAGCTTAAGTTTTACAATTAATTCAAAATATTAAGTTAAATTATTACATGTGTGTTATACTTACATATACAATGTGTATTTTACCACCCCCTTTTGGCTTAATACATGTGTAATACAATGTGTATTTTACCACCCCCTTTTGGCTTAGTACATGTGTACTAAGCCGAAAGGGGGTGATTCTGGCCATCCCAAGGAACAACTTTTGTTGTACGACTTGTCAGGATTCTGTGATTTTCATTCAAGAAAAGGCCACAAAAGTTTAAACTTCAACAGCTGATTATATGATAATGACAACCTAGAAGTCAGCTGATTCTTGACAGGGTCATTAACCTCCGTGAAGAGTTGCCATACAGGTACAAATAAAATTACCTATAAGGTCAATAATATAAGATCAACAATAATGAAAATACCTATAAGGTCATACAGGTACAAATAAAAATACCTATAACCTCAAATAGGTTTTTTTCGCCAGGTCAGCTAGTCGCTGTATAGATTCAGAGGACAGACCACGTTTCAACTGAGTCAAAGTTCTCATAGTCCACAAAGGCCAGATACAGGGTCTGATTATACTCTGGACTTCTGTATAATCTGCCTCACTGTGTGAATGTGTTCTGTGCTGCCATATCCTCCGCGAAACCCGGCCTGCTCCGGCGGCTGAAACCGGCCGTAGAAGTCTTCAATCTCAGTGAGAATCTCCGGCCTCGACAGAACGGTTTTGCCCTCCCGTGTCGTTAGTTTTGTGCCCCTCAGTGTTTCAACCAGATTGTGTAGGGCCTCGTTTACGTTTTCGGTGGGTTCCAATGCAGCACATCTTTCTCCGAGTATCCTCTGGAACTCCTCGGAGCCCGCTATGATTTGGAGTTGTTCGGAGCGTGGACTTAATCAGACGGTTTCGTTCAAGCTGTAGATCGATATTCAGAGAACCTCTAAGAAGTCGGTGATCAGATCCAGTATTAAACCTGTTGATCACAGAGACATCTCTAAATATGTGCGTCTTATCCGTCATGATAAAGTCGATCTCGATTTTAGTCATAGTGTCCACTTCCTTTGGGGCTTCTTTTTAAAGAAAGATTTCATTAAAAAGAGGCCCTCCAGAAGGAGGGCCTCTTCTTGGAGAACCAAGAAGTTGACGAACATTTGCCCCCTGTGATTCCGACATCCATAACCATGCGGTCCAACACGGGACTCGCTGCAATTCTGGACTCCCACCTTAGCGTTGAAGTCCCCCATATCAACTTTGAAGTGAGCCTCAGTGGTGTTGTGTAAGGCCTCATACATATCTTCCACTTCGTCATCCGAGTGTGCCGAAGTCGGTGCGTAGACCTGATGATCTGATGATCTTCAAACTATATCGCTTCGATAGTCGAAGTAACAGGTACGCTACCCTGGTCGACACACTGGAGACTTCTTCGACATTGTTAGTGAGGATCTTATTAACGAGGAACCCTCCACCACCCCGGGATGTTCGATCACCCTCGCGATAGTACAAGAGGTGGCCCGAGTGAGTTATAGTGTCCTCGCTCTCTACGGACTTCACTCAAACCTAGAACATGCCACTTTATGTTTTCCTGTGCCAGATGTTCGTCAAGCCTCAGACTGCGTCTATTGTAGGTTGCCAAGGTCAGGTGGGATGGGCGGCCTTCCGTAGTCCGGGGATTCTTAGCACTCCCTGCCCTGCCGTAACCGTGACCGCCGCCTTGGCCAGGAATAGCAGGGCGACCGGGAACTGGGGCCGATTCCTCTTGTGTCTCTTCATATTTGGGGGTATTGCCATAATTGCCACGCTCGTCAAATGTCAATTTTGCATTAGAGAACAGCAAGGAATTGTTACTTGACAGCAATATTGCTGTCAATTACCTGTTGCAAAACCTGTCGCGAGATACGTAATCACCCTGCGGGTTGGCTATCGCAGGGGCATAGCTTCTCGCACCGTCGACACTGCTGCCTGTCAACGGCCAGATGATTTAGCTCTGCCATCTAGGTTATTCCGCCTTTAGCCGGTAAAAGATGTCAGAGACTCGTCCGTTACTTAGCAGGGGGGTACCACGGGCCGGTGAGGTTGGCTTGTGTGCCGATAGATGTAGGTTGAACCAAGTAAGCATACACATTACAAGCAAATTTAATATGAAATTTTTGAAACAGCAATTAACAAACAAACATTCACACAAACATGCATGTATAATAAAAAAAATATAGTACTCATCAAGCTCTTAGTAGGGGCTAGATGATGCTGTATGATTGTCAGCATTACTTATTATTTATTTACTCAAACACAAATAGTTTATCTGTTGTTATTTTATGTATTACTAAGACCACGTGCACTGATAACTACCTCAATGGTTCCCAGGTAGAGCTGACCCCTCAAGGCACACTAGCTGAAAGAATCCGTGCAGGTGGTGCTGGGATACCTGCATTTTTCACTCCTACTGGCTACGGCACTCTGATACACGAAGGGGGTTGCCCCATTAAATACACTAAAGATGGAAAGGTAAGCTTTTGAAGTACTTGTATTTATAATAAGAATTACTAACAATAAATCATATGAGTTAGCTTTCATCATTCCAGCCGTAAAAAGTCCACTGACTGAACAGTACTGAACAGGCCTCCCTCATGGATCTCCATGAGGGGTAGTTGCCATACTCACCACGCTTGGCAGGCGGGTTGGCGAGCGCAGTACGGGATGTTGATACACGGAAAGACGCTGCTGCCCATCATCCGGAGGTATCCCTTAGCAGGCTTTTACTGCATCCACGGGCATGAGAGGAGGGGTAACATTCTACTGCCGGCACCCCACGGCAATTACGGAGTTAACTTTATTTAACTTAATTCAGTCCTGCCATAAGTAATACATCAAAGCAGACAGAAAAATCTGTTGCATGCTATGAAGCAAACTATATAAAAAAAGGCCAAGTGCGTGTCGGGCCACGTGCTGTGTAAGGTTCCGTAGCTACCCGTAGACCTGGTTTTTAGAAGTTGGTGTGTTTTTTTACCTTAATACATATTTACAGGTGTTCACAGTTATTGTTTTAATTAAAGTATTCCAGTATGTCTGGTAGAGTTCGCGCAAAACTTCTTGAGCCCTGTGAACGTTGCGGCAAATGCAAAGTTGCGCATGTTCACATGTTCATTCAATATTGCCAACTAGGTTATAAATAATCTTGCCACATAGTAGAAATTTTGTATTAAAAAATTGGCTTCTTGCGTTATGTAAAGGTGAATTTGTTCTAGCATTTAAGTTTTTATTAATCCTTAATTTAATATAATAATTGCTTTTTAAATATGTTTGTTTTAATAATTGAAAAATAAATAGATGCATAGTAAAATGTGTGCTAGATAAAACGAAAATACACCAAAACTCGCGCTGGCAACCCTAGTTTCACTGACTGGGCCCCTCTCGCACCCCTTTTATCATTCCTTCCCCTCAACGCCCTAAAAACTGTGTACTGCGCAGTCACTGAAGCTAACTTCACAGAGCTCAAGAAGTTTTGCGCGAACTATAAACCATATCACTTATTTGAGCGACTATTTCAACTACCTTAAAAATATGCCCCATTTTATGTGTATGTGGGAGGTACACCAAATTATTATTTTTTGTTTGGTTTTACTGTTGACTACATGATTATTTTACATGCCCATACAAAATTACAGCTTTCTAGAAGTAATAGTATTTTTGTAAAGCCACAGATATACGGACAGATGAACGGAGGGTAAGGGTTCCATGTTGTACTATGGAACCCTAAAACAATAAAAAAAAACAGAAAACTGAAGAACTTCGTCCTCTTTATGAAGTCATCTCATAACAAAAGTTAAACAATTGCTTTTGTTTGCAACAGGTTGAAATAGCAAGTTCACCACGAAATGTCCAGCAGTTCAAAGGCAAAGACTATGTCATGGAAGAAGCTATCACAGGAGACTTTGCATTAATCAAAGCGTGGAAAGCAGACCGCCACGGTAACCTCATCTTCAGAAAAAGCGCAAGAAATTTCAATGCACCGATGGCCCGGGCCGCCAAAATCACAATCGCTGAGGTTGAAGAAATTGTCGATGCAATCGACCCTGACAATGTCCATGTACCATCACTATTCGTACATAAAGTGATCAAAGGAGGGTCCTATGAGAAGAGGATTGAAAAAGTTTGTATATTCAAACCTGTTACAAATGAGAAGTCTTCAAATTCGACTCGGGAGAGGATTATAAGGCGGGCTGCTCTTGAGTTCAAGGATGGAATGCACGCTAACCTTGGGATTGGTTAGTATTGTTTGATCTTGTTAATTATAGTTTACACCTGTGTATTTTCGAAATAGGTGTGATGTGTGCTTCTCTTAGATCATTTTATATGCGGTCGCGGGGGTTTTCCTACGGCCTCCATAACTAACGTCAGACGATTTTCGTTATTTCTTGACTGGGGAGGTCCCTTCTTGTCACAGCTGGTCACATTTGTGAGACTCCCCCTTCTGTAGTGTGACGTCACATACTTTGTAAATTCACACCGAAATTTGTTTTGGTAACATTTAAATTATTTTTTTAAATGTGACGTCACGAATTTTACCTCTCTACACTTCAACGACCTCTTCCCGTAAACGTGTGACGTAATGTATGCATGTGACCTAGGATGTTTTTGTTCACTGAATAAGAGGCCATACCTGGTAAAGAAATGATAACCGATGGGATGAACGAGTTCTCAGATGGAGAACGCGACTCTGCAAGCGCAGAGTCCATTAAATAATTAAGGTGGTAGTACTATCCCGGATGGATTCTTCACAAAAAGTTCTACTACTTACTAACCATTCTTATCTAATACTTAGTTATAGCTTTATTGCTTCCAGCACACATAAAATAAATTAGTAACGGCCCCTGCGCCCACAGATACTCGTAGTTATGTACTATGTTATACCAGCAGCTTTTTTTACAGGAATGCCAATGCTAGCCAGTAACTACATTCCCAAGAACATCAAAGTGCTTCTGCAGTCTGAAAACGGCATTCTCGGCCTAGGTCCGTTCCCCACACAGGAGCACGTCGATGCCGATCTCATTAACGCCGGGAAGGAAACCGTTACTGTGCTACCAGGTAAATTCATCCTTATTGCACTCGTATTACAGTTCAAAGTTACAAATTGGTTTGTAAATCTATTAGCATACTTTGTTTATTGAGCCTAGTTTTTACTGACATTTTAATATAACTTTCAACCAGGGTTGTTGCTGATGCGGTTTTTTGACACATCAGCGGATGCTGATGCTGATGCTGATTTTGGCCAAGTGCGTGTCGGGCTCGCAAACTTAGTGTTCCACACTTACTTAATGTAGGTGGTTCTTCAAATAGAAACCGAGTCTCGAGAAATTTTTCATTTTTTGAGAGTTTAGTACACAACGGGTAGCACAGGGAACACCCTTTGTGTACTGAATAAAAAAACATAGTTTTTCAGGATCCTATTACTAAGCCTCCTCTCTCTGTCTGTCTCTCCGTCTATCAGAGGATCTCATGATTCATAAATAATACTGGCCGGGTGATAGGTATTCATTCACATCACACTAGTGCTACCGCGACTCGAACATCAGCATTGAAAATCAGCATCGATCAATGCGGATGCTGATGCTGATGTTTAAATCAATGCTGATCATCAGCGGATGCTGATGCTGATATTCGCAACAACCCTACTTTCAACCATAACCAAGTTGGCTTTCTACATCTATATAGAGAACTTTAACATTTATACAGCGTTAGCAACTGTTTATGCATTATGCTGTACCGAACGCTGTAGTGCCTTGGATATTATTAAATGGATTAGGTTTGGTCAGGAACTATAACATCTTAGTCGGCCATATTCGGGGTAAAGAGTCACTGAAAACTGACTAAGCCGCGGATTTCTCATGGTATTCCTCTACCACGCACGTTACAATGTGCTGTTACAAATGTGCACATGAATAGGCTGCTTGATAGTATGAAAATAAACATTATATTTAGTCCGTCAGTTAGATCATACAAAAATAATATGTACATGTATATTTTTTGCCGCATTGAAGTTTATGAGTGGTAGTGACGTCATATCACAGTCATAAACTGCACCGAGCCACGTCGGCGCGTGACGTCATACATTTCGACGTATTATATCGCCGTTATTATTGATTTGGAGAGAAAAAATACGTCTTTAATTTAGTTTTTGTATTATCTAACTGACGGACTAAAAATTAAAACATTGAAGTAGCCTATTCAAGAAAAACATCCAATGGATACGTTCAACTGTACGACCTATAATATCTGTAATATAAAGTGTATATTTACTGTACTAAGGCCTCAGTATTTTTTGTCTAGGAGCGTCTTACTTCTCGTCCGACGACAGTTTCGCGATGATCCGCGGCGGGCACATTGACCTGACCATTCTTGGAGGGATGCAGGTTTCTCAGTACGGCGATCTGGCCAATTGGATGATTCCTGTAAGTTGTAATTTACTTATGGTGTGTATATACTACCTCACACTGCTTATTTTCAACTCCACTGCATCTCCATATCTTCCAAAGTTCTACTTAAGGGGTGTATACTACTTCACATATTATTTTCAACTCCTGCGTGTCTCCATATCTTCCAAACTACTCGATGTTTCACTTTTAAATATTATACATACCTATAGTAAAGTTGTGGATTTATTCTCTGCAAGTATATGTTTCGGAAACATGATTGCATATAATTTTTTCGATTGAAAAAAAATCACAAAGTTGCCTCTCAGTTTTTACCAAAACCAAAAACTACATTGCTGCTAAATAATGGTGAGATCAGATTTTAAAAATCTGATGTGGCTCCTCAATCCTTACGGACATCCAGATTCAGGGCCGATGCGGGAATAAAAATTGTTTTTCGAGTTGATGTAGTAAGGCTCATGATTGCCTAACTTTTGCGACTTTGTGCCGAATTAAAAAAGTAGCCCATGTGTCGATTCCATAGTCCTATTCTAAGTATTGGTAATATAATAAGGGTAAATTAATTATTGAAAACGGTTTTTAACTTACAATAATGACTTCGTCGAAATATTACAATAGAATAGCTGGTTGGAGTTTAGGGAACGAGACTTATCTTTAGCAGGTGATCAAAGCAAGCTGCAATGATGATGATGTATAAAATCCTAGCTGGCATAGGTAGCTGTTTGGAAACTCTGCCAAATCCTTATAATATAGAATAAATAGGTATATGTTATTTCATAAACACCGAAAACGTTCACAGAAAAAAAATATAGCGTAAATAATTTTCTCATACATTTTCTAAGCACTATGACTTTTTTTGGTTGTCAAATATTTATAGGTGCATTTAGAAAGTTTATTTTGTGACTAATCTAAAACTCAAGCTGTTTATATTTTCGACAAATTTAGGGAGTACTAGAGTAGATATAGCATTGGTAAAGCCTGTATTACACTACACGGTATTCAGGGCCCGGTAGTTAGGGAGATTAGGGAGCTAGGCTTGCTGGGTCCGCCCTAACTCTTATTACACCACTCTTAGTTAGGGTAAGGGTCCCTGAATATCGTGTAATGTAATACAGGCTTAAAGCAGTTTTAGAGTGGTAGTTGTAGTTGTAGTAGTAGAGTAGTAGTCAGTAGCTGTAGTAGTATAGTAAGTATTTGATTTTGGGTTTGGTTACGTTACGAAGTTCGGCGGGTGAGCCTTCTTTTCCTTTTGCCAGACTGGTCTATTTTCTGCTTCTCGCATGAGTGCCACTTAGGATATGGCCTAGCCATGGCCACCACTCACTCCAGCGACCATGTTTACTAAGAACAATCTAGAAATGTGCCGTGTATTTACATAATGGAAATAATTATGATTCAGTTATTATGATTTTATAAAACCTTACACTAGGTTTCGAGCTGTTCCATAACGACAACAATTTAAATGAAAACAGCTTTTATATTCCATTATTCTGTCTTAATTGTATAAAAACAATTGTTGAAAACTTTTATATACCATCTATTGTTTCAAATTACTATTGTGTGTCACTGCTTTGTTGGATTGTTTATGTGATATCTTGCGAGGTAATTTGCACAGTGGGGCTTCGGTAATCCGGATCCCTGCTTAGTTGCCCGTTCCTAGGATTAAACGCGTTCGTAGAGGTGGTTTTTTACTTTCTGATCGTAATCAGTGGTCATATGCCAAATGTCAAAATCGCTATATGTTTAACTAAAATATTTAAGGAGTTCCCTCGAGTCCTCAGAGCCTTTAAAGATCTAATGTTATAAGAAAAGAGGTATTTTCAGAAGACGATTCTCGACACGTGTCCATTAAACTAGTTCGTAGACGGTTGGTTGAAGGAAAATTGTTAGGAAGGATCGCTAGAAAAGTACCACTACTAACCAGGCAACATAGAGAAAATCGTCTAGCATTCGCTCGCAAATATGGCAGTTGGACTATTCATCAATGGAAAAAAGTTTTGTTTGCAGATTAAACTAAAATTAATTTGATTAATTCCGATGGATAACGATATGTAAGTCGACCAATAAACGAGGCTTTAAGTAACAGGTGCACTAAAAATACAGTTAAGCACGGTGGTGGAAATGTTATGGTGTGGGAATGTTTCTCAGGGTACGGGATTGGTCCCGTGAGAAAGATTGAAGGGCAGATGGATAAATATCAGTACAAATATATCTTAGAGGAGACAATGATTCCATATTCCGAGGAAAATTTGCCAGTAGGTAACTTGGATATTTCAGCACGACAACGAACTAAAGCACGCAGCGTTTAAGCGTTTCTCCCAGAACAATCGGTGACAGTTTTAGAGTGGCCTGCCAATGGTCGGGATTTTAATCCCATAGAAAATTTGTGACACATTATAAAGACCAAACTGTCGCAGAAACATGTTACTAATATTCATGGACAGTGCATTTGAAAACGCTTGGAGAAGTATTCCTGTAGAAACCTGTAATAAATTGGCTGAATCAGTACCGCGTCGCTGCAGAGCTGTAATCGATAACAGAGACTACCCTACCAAATACTAAGTCTAAGGATGTAGTATTTTTAGTATTTTTCAAAACTATTAGGGTTTTGTTCAATTTAATAATTATTTAAGTACTGATGATAATTTTTGGTGTTTCTAATTAGTTATCCGGCTTGTTTCTCGTATGTTATTTTGATGTGAATATAAGTTTCAGTTTTATAAAAACAACCGTTGTTTTCTAATATTATAATGGTATATAACAATGCAATATAATATCCGATACATCGATTTTAAAACGTAGGAACACTCAATGATACGTTAAAAATTAGTTAAAAAGGGATTTTGCCATAAAAATATAAACCCAGGTGGGTGTTTCTAATTAGATGACCACCACTGTAGGTACCACAGTGGTATCTATAATTAAACCTCTGCTAACTTTGGGGCTAAATGGTGCTGTGCGAAATGTCTAGCAATATTTATTATTATTTATTTTTTACACCATCCATTCATGTATGAATTCCAGTCATGATACAGGAATTATTATTCCAGGGTAAGATGGTGAAAGGCATGGGCGGCGCTATGGACCTGGTTTCTTCTCCTAGAACCAAGGTGGTGGTGACTATGGAGCACAACTCCAAGAACGGCGCTCACAGGATAGTGCCTGAGTGCGCCTTCCCCCTGACTGGGAAACAATGCGTTGACATGATCATCACGGAAAAGGTCAGTTTGCAGACTTTAGTTTACAGCACTTTCTTTATTTATAGGTTTGTGTTTTGGCCGCCGCGCTATGTCGTCTAATGGTAATCACTAATCAGTCCTAGATAAGCACATAAGCAAATTAAGCAAATTCTAAGGCCATCACGTCTTGGGGAAACATAATTTGCTAGCACATTGTTATGCTGTTTGAAAACACACGTGTTTTCAATTAACTAGAGCGGTGATGTCAGGGGTCACAATCCTGCTCCACGCTTGCTCGCTCGCTCGTGAATGATTTTGATAATTTTGAAGCCCACGCGAAAGGAAAGCTGCCAAAATGTCATATAAAGACACCCAAATCCCCACCCATTAAAGACGAAGGAAGAAATGAACAATGACGGTCCAGCTCCTAATGTAAGTCTCTCTCAGCCCGAGAGAACAGTTTGAGGTCATATGGTATTTAACGTCAAGAAGAAACAATGATTCGAAATTATAAATTTCAGTTGTTATATCTCGGTTACAGTTTGTTTTTTCGCGGGAGAGATGGTCAAAAAATATCTTACGTAATAAATTAACGTGTCTTTCCGTGTATCAAAATCCCGCAATGCGCTCGTCAACCCAAGCGTCGCCAAGCGTTGTCACGCTTGGCAGGCGGATTGGCGACAACTTCACCAACTTGGAGATCCATAAGGGAGGTCTATGTTCAGCAGTGGATGGACGTGGCCAGCAGTCCTACGGCGAGATGATGATGACGATGATTAACTTAACTGCCCCTAACAACCATCTTTACAAACTTTCGTATGTATAATTGAGTTCTTAACTGAAAAGTACCAAGTTAAGGCGCGCGGTAGTGAGCTAATGACTTTGCAGTTGTAGGAAGAGTTTAAAGATTTATCCTTGCGCACGATCGTACTTGCAATAATAATCTCACTAACATTTATAAAGCCGAAAGTTTGTTTGGATGGAGGTTTGTTACCTCTTCAAGCAAAAACTAGGCTACGGATTGAGCTGAAACTTTGCACACGTATTATTGTTGACCAGGATTAACTAAGCTACTTTTTATTCGGGTACAACGCATGCGAAACGGCGGGCAGAAGCGAGTTTATGATAAATTAAAAGTTATATTAAAAAAAAAATACCGGCACTTTCGATATAAATGAATCCCGTTGGTGTAAAAATAACAATTACCTTAACTTTAGAAGAAGATAAATATTTTGGTTCTTTAGGTTTCTTTAAGAATTTATACTAAAAGTATTATACGACGTTTAAGCAAAATTTTAAACGGGGACTTTAAACATAAAATGTCGAATATTTTTAGTGACCTTTCAGTGACCTTTCTATTTTCCTCTACCTGTGTTTATACAGGGTATAAGCATCTGAAGAACAGCAAAACGCGCCTTAAGAGCCTACAATAATTAATTCACTCTATCTATAGTTATAAAGGTTGTATATCAATAGAGTACTGGAGAAACACAAAATAACACGAAATATCAGCTTGGCGTTGGTATTTGATGACCTAGAACCTTGACCTTTCTCGCGCTTTTTGTGACCTTTCTTGCGTCAATGTCACTTGTCGCGTTAGCAGGTTAACGCGACAAGTGACATTGACGCATGTTTTTGGTCCAGGTTGCTAATTGGCCTGGACAATGATGATCGAGTCAGGTTTTATCCGTTACTTTGCTGTTCACCTGTGATCTGAAGCTGAATATCTAAACTAATATAAACTGAAGAGTTTGTTTGAACGCGGTAATCACAGAAACTATTGGCTCGAATTGAAAAAAATATTTTAGTGTTGGATAGGCCATTTTTTTGAGGAAGGCTATTAGGCTTTAATACGAGTAACATCATTATGAATAAATGCGATTACAAAATGTTTAACTGGTGCGAACTGCGAAGTCACACGCATTTACTAGTTTTAAATATGTACGTTGTATAATGGGTTTGTTTTCCCATGTGGACATGTTCAAAGAATGCATGTAGTTTTACTGAATAAATAATTTTAAAATAATATTTATTGTTAATTAATTATATATTTCGATTTGGACTACAGAGTCCCATCGTCATCCGTCTATATGTAAGTAAACACAATAACAAAGACTTGTCCTTATATACTCGTATTGCCAATTAAAGGCAACAACATTTTCTAATTTTATTACGTCATCAGTTGAAAGTGATTGCCTTTGAACATTATCTACAATATCCATTTAGGAGTTTGTGACATCAGAGCGGTTATTTTTTCTTAATTTGCCTAAAAGTTTCGTAATGGAAATTTTAAAATAGGTTAATACCTATTTCAGAATTGTTCTTCTCTGATTAAGGCGGTTCATACACTGCCACGCATCACGCTGCATGTTGCGTAAATGCGTTTTCTAACGTTGCTTGTATCTCCGTTTGTATAGAAAACACGTACAGTCCATCACACAGAAAATGCATCTACGCGCGTTCATGCAGATCACGTGCTCAAGCGCGGTGAAACTTGCATACACGCGCGTAGGTGCGGGGCGAAACGCAAGGTATGGCACCACCGAGTCCCGCAGCCTATCGAACAGCTTTGAATGAAATGAGTCAGAGCCGCCGTGAATCCACAAACGGCAACTACGCGCGTGAGTGCGTGAAAAACCCGCACGATGATGCAGATCTGCACTCCCGCAAGTACACGCGTAGATGCGTTGACACGCAATATTCAGCGTGGTGCGTGGCAGTGTGATAACCGCCTAAAGATCAATTCTTTGCCCGCATAGATCAAAAAGTAATTCTATAAACTCATAATACCTACTTGAATTAAAACCCAATAATGTTTATAATATCTATTACAGTACTTATTAGGTACCTTATTTTAGTAGGAATATGATAATAACACGAATGTGAACATATACCTACTTTGTATAATTACACCTATCTTATCGTTCATGTTGATATGCTATCTGTAATTAAATAAAGCTTTTAAAATTTTGTAGATTAAATTATTATAAGTATCTACAATATACCTACCTACTTATGACAATATACAATTAATTCAGTTTTGCCTAATTATATAGACCATTCTGTAGACGAGTAATAGTAGAATTTTAAAATGATGATTGATGGATTGTGTGAATGAGCATATGAGGAAAAAAAGGAATTAGGCATGAGATGGCGATTAATAGTGTGGGATTGAGGATAAATACAGAAATACATTTTATTGGTAAAATCAATTTACAGGTCGATTTATAATTTAGGCAGGTAGTCATAATACATTTATATAATAAAAATTAATTAAGTTAGTTAGAACACACATTCTTAATTATGTACTCATTTCTTAATTATTAATTCACATAGTTCATTCGTTTTGCTAATACATATAAAATTTGAAATTTATTAAAAATTAAATAAAAATAGCATTAAAAATTCAAGTAGGTATAACAATATTTAAAATACAATAAAAAGCAATAGAATTAAAAAAATATTACAAGATGATGATGATAAGTAATAAGTAGTAGAATTGATGAACCTAGCTTATATTTACGTTATCTTATAAAATTAAAATTTTACAAACATTATAGACAATTACTTTATGAAGGTATACGCTTGTTGGGCTGCGGACCCTATACTGCGCGTAAAATGACGCACTTGCTCTGGTTATTTTTACGAAAATTCAATTAAATTTCACTATTTTATGAATTATTACCACAATTATATATTATAATATACACCCTATGTTATTTAGTATTTTTTTCGGGTTAGTGCACCCGAGAGGCGGGTATTCTACCAACCTAAGAAACAAGAAACAACTTTTCAGGATTTCATAATTTTTATTCAAGAAAAGGCCATGGAAGTTTTAAGTTTTAACTTCAACAGATGATTCGTTTCAGCCGTGAAACGTCCACTACTGAACACAGGCCTCGCTCATGGATCTCCATGAGGGGTAGTTGCTATACTCACCACGCTTGGCAGGCGGGTTGGCGAGCGCAGTACGGGGTGTTGGTACACGGAAAGACGCTGCTGCCCATCTTCCGGATGTATCCCTTTGCAGGGTCTTACTACATCCATGGGTATGAGAGGAGGGGTAACGTTCTACTGCCGGCACCCCACGGCTTTACACACAGAGACGCTTTATAACAGATGATTAAAATACGATAATGACGGCTTAAACGCCAGCTGATTATTGACAGGGTCATTGAACTCCGCGAAGAATTGCCGTAAATACACAAATAAATTAATTAAAGTAAAAAAAAAACTTTTTAACAAACAAGTTTTTATTTAAACGTAGGTGCCTGCTAAAAATAATAAAATAAACATTTTCCATTAAAATTTAATGTCAACTTTAAACGTCTTTACACTATTTATGTGATAAAAAAGCTTGTCGCGAGATTAACCTGTGTACCTGTAACTTGATCTACTTAATTGATTTAATTTTTTTTTTCAAGTACTCTCATAAATCTCGCGACAAACTTTTTATATTATAAATTGTGTAAAGACGTTTTAATATTTTTAGTTTTAAAATTACAGGATTTTATCGCGTACCTTTTTTATTATTTTCCCGACGTTTCGAACACATTTCAGCGTTCTTGGTCGCGGGAGGACTGCGACCAAGAACGCTGAAATGTGTTCGAAACGTCGGGAAAATAATAAAAAAGGTACGCGATAAAATCCTGTAATTTTAAAACTAAAAATATGTTAACAAATCGTGAAAGTTTAACAAGTTATAAGACGTTTTAAGTTGACATTAAACTTTAATGGTTAGTACATATGTCACATAATACACCCTGTATTAAAGTACAGTCATCAGCAACATAATCCAAATACTTAAGATTTAATCTACTCTACTCACCTACCCTACCTTACGAATACCATTAGCTAGCTTGTTCTGACGTATTATCACATTGCTATAGCTTCCTGATTGTGAGTAATCAATTTGCGATTGTTACAATCATCTAATGAGGTCCTGTTTAGTCATTGAATACATAATCCCAGTCATAATAAACCAGTGATTTATTTATTTATTTATTTATTATAATAGGATACCCAACACAGGTTTACACATAAAATAATAAGAAAACATTCAAAAACAATTTATAGCATTGTGCTCCCGTACTTAAAGGGTACCACAGCATGCAAGAAAACAAGGCAACAGACAACTTAAGAGTTGTGATTAAAAACTAATAGTAAAACATAGAAAAGCGCATTCATAATACAATAGTAATTACATACATACATATATACAATAGTAATAGTATTATAGTAATTTATAAAGCAGCTGAGCGCAACAAAGGATGGGTATTAGATATCAATTTCCCGTAATTATATAACTTACTTAAAGTATTTTATCTATTTTATTTAAATAACCCGCTGTTACAGACAGACGGGCAGACACTGGTGAGACGAGACACACCATAAGGGTTCATGTTATTTTGTTACATAACCCTAAAAGGCATACGACACTATATCACTATATCTTAAGAACTACAAGGCATAAAATAAATTTATATACAAATAACCTTATGTACAAGCAATAACTAACCTATAGTTAGAGAAACTGGCAGATAGCGGATTGTATTATTAGTAAATTAGGCTTTGTAGTAGGTGCTAATATTTTAGAAAAATAGTTCGGCACAAAATATTTATAAAATTATTATTTACATACATATAACCGGGTATTTATCGCGTAAATTAATGCTTGGTGCAATCCAAGTGAAACGGCGGGAAATAATAAAGGTAATTTATGTATGTATGTATGTTAATAATGTGTTGTGATCGCGAAAGTTTAATAAAACTAAACGATTAAAATATTTGGTAAAACCATGGACGAATAGTTTAATGCATCTGTAGTAAAACTATGGTAAAACTAAATGAGAACGTGTAGCTTTTATACTAGGCGTAGACTACAAATTGGTCGGCCACAAATACCTACTACGAAAGTTTTTATATGCATAATGCCTATAATTTTGTCAGCCTATTGTGAATTTTGTAAAATCTCGCTATTTGGCAAACCTAACACCTTTCTCATGACTTTTACACTTTTACAAACAGTGTGCCAGCATTATTATATTATTTGCACTTTTCTCACATTAAAATGTTCCATTTCAGTGCGTTTTCGACGTGGACAAAGAGAATGGCCTTACTCTCACTGAGTTGGCTGACGGGGTCACCATCCAAGACATTATCGCCAGTACTGGCTGCGAGTTTAACGTGGCCCCTGATGTCAAGAAGATGGGTGACGTCACACAGACGGGTTAGGTCAAGGAGATTGTAATTTCCGTTGGATGACGTAACGAACTTTACAGGGAGAAAGATATTCTTGCAACGAGGAAGCGGATTTGTTACTGTAACATTTTATTGTAGTGTCGTTAAACTACTTTTATTACGTATTTTAATGTACGAGAAAGAACCTCTTTTGAAGAGTGTTCTATATTATATAAGTTAGTAGATTTACTAAGTTTACGATGTACTCGGTCACTTTACTCGTATAATGTTCATTACTCGTATAAGTGTAAAAAAAGTTTTATCATAAACTGAATTGATCAGGGTAAATATTTTTCTAGATTATAATAATGCACAAATAAAGTAAATTGCGTTTGATGATAAATCATTCCACACAACGATCTGTACACCTGTGTAACTTGGAGTTGTTTCAACATGAATAAGCGGGTTTATTATAGGTTGCTTGTACTTATTAGGCATTTGTTACTGGTATAAGGGCAGCATGTAATTTTATGAGAATTTATGGGTGTCAATGTTTTTGTTCTTGAATAGTTGTTTTTTTATAGTTATACCTACCAATTTGTTATTGTTTTTTTTATTTAATTACTTAAACTATAATTAAGTGCACATTATCATAAAAAGATTTATTAAAAAATATAATGATATAATCTGCCTGCGAATATACCTATCAATCTTATTTATATTTATTTCTTAGTCTTCCGATATGATCCTTCGTCCTACTAGGTAACTGGCTTTTATAACCAGTCACGAAATGGGATTTATTTTGTTAAGAATAAAATCAGAAAAAGCAGTTGGTGATCGACTGGGAATGTAATTTCTCCTTACGTAACTGTTCAGACAGAGAAACAAACAGGGAATTTTTGTTGCAGTTGGTGTCTATCTCAGTTTCGAAATGGGAATATTAACTTCTCATGTAACTACCGATTCTCTGTCTGTAACCAGCATCGTATGTGTTCGAGGGTAACCAGTTACAAAATGGGAATGATTTGCTGCAGTTGGTAACCCATTTCCGAATTGGAAAGAATCATGTCCAGTTATGACCTGTCAAACATTTTGACAGAAGATGTCGTGTATAGTGATGTTATGTAGCTTATTAAATAGGTTTTTTTTCGCTGTTTATGTAATACGAACTTAAATGAGAATTGGTAATGTGAAAAAAAAGAAATTTGAATTTTAAAATTATTACTATAAAAAACATATTTTTAATAGAACGCAGCCATTACAAATGCATTGAAGTACCGTTCCGTTTTATGTAGTGGCATGAGGGAGTTTGACATTTAGATGCGGTTTTACCACTGATAAAATATATATATATATATATATATATATATTATTTTGTGGGTCGTTATACAGTTTATTTTAATTTAGTTTAGTTTTAAGGCTACTTAGTAGTAAGCATAAACCAAGGTGGTCCGTAATTCCGTATTTGTGAATATAATTCACGTTGTGAAACGAAATGTTTTTGTGCTGTCAGTGTGACATTCCTGTCGGTTACCTGTGTGTGAATGTTTTTTGCAGAATTGCAGTCCTTCGTTTGCTTTTGCGTTGATGTGTACTGTGCGTTTTTACGGCTTTCCTCTTTCCGACGACATTTGCATTCACAACGGACTCCGATTCCCTGCGCTTACGTTTACTTTGGCTACTGTTACACGGATACTGATTACGCTTACGTTTACTTCGGCTAGTGTTACAAGGATTCTGATTAGTGTTTTTGTGATTTTGGACTTGTCTTCGTTTGCTTTAAAACAGGACACCATGAGAGAATGCACGAGACCGCTGATGTCGCAGCGGATACATTGTATCAACTGCAATATATGTATGTGTGAATTCATCGAACACACAAAGCCGCTATCTCGTCTTCGAACAAAACACAAGAGTCATCTCTTTAATCAGCAACTGGATATCTCCAGTCATAGTAAGTTTTATGTTTAATGAAAAAACATGTTAGGTATAAGTGTCATTAGAAATTCTTGTAGGTCTATACTAAATATTTAATGATTTAGCCATATCTTTTTAGTTGGTTTTTCTAGTACCTGCCTACATTAGTCATTCATTATTTTTTTAGGTTACTGAAGAGGACTACATTTGCGAGGCATGCTTTTATTTAGCAATGCAAGGTGTCAATGATGAGCTTCATGGAGACAATGATCGGTCCGCAGGCCCATCTCGTCGTGGTCACAAAGAAGTTTGCTTGCTGTGTGGACGATCATTGGTCAAACTACAAAGCCACTTAGTTCTGAGTGCGACTACATCTTCAGATCATGCAAAAATTGTTGAAATAGTTGAGAGTAGAATAGGACCTCGTCAGGTAAATACTAAACAAAAACTTTTATTTATTGTTTACTAGTCATTATTTTGTAGTTTATTTAAAATGTGGGGATAAAAAGATTAGCATTAGTTTTCATTACAAATAATTTTAGTATGAAATCAACTCTGAAAATGTGAAAAAAAAACAACACTTTTTACATTGAAATGACTCAGGTTACTCACATATAAAAGTCAGCGACTAGTTTCGGTTTCCTAATGAAACTGAGTCATTTCAATGTCAGTATCTCACGTTAGTTTTAATATGCATAATCTCCCAGTTAATCAAAATGTAAACTTAGTTACATATATTGTTGTCTTGTTTATAGATAGCGCCATCTGATCGCCTATGTCATGCCTGTTTTATGAAGGTGAAAAGAGATGCCATTCGTAGCGATGCACATGATGAAGCTAGAAACGTGTTTGTCAATCAAGACTACATGCAACCTGGGAGTTCAGTACTTCAGTCTGAACCTCGGGAACCAGCTGTGGATGTGGCGCCACCTGCTGCTTCAGAAGAAACCCGTGAATCAGCAAGTCCAGAAGTTCCTATTCATCAGGAACCTACGGAACGTCTGCTCGTACCGGATACTATTATGCGGAATTATAGAAGAGCTCCAAATTCGGCATCTCATTGCCTTTTTTATGGGTGCGATCAAATATCAAGTCTTCACAAAGTGTCAGATCCATTACGGAGGACACTTTTAATTAATTATAGATTTTATGTACCCATCCTAGCCAGAGTCTGCTCAAACCACTTGATACAAAATAATTGGGATTCCCTGTATGATGCTGAGAACAGCCGATCTAATTTCACGGTAGATCAATTAGAACACATGCTGTCGTTTATCAATGTAGATAAACCATTACTTGATTTTAGCTGCATGGAGTCCATAGAACAAATGGATGATCATATATGTAGTTACTGGATGGGTATTAGCAAAGAAAAAATATTGTCTTTATTAGCTGAGTTACCCCGAATCCTAGAGATGCACAGGGGTATATTAGGTTTAGCATGTGTCCTAATAAAGATGCGAACAGGAGATTCGGATGAAAGGATTTCCACACTACTACAAATACCACGCACTACACTAGAGCGTCTTATGAGTAAAGTCAGAGACATTTTACTACAAGACTTTGTAACAAGGAACTTAGGGTTAAATCATATAAGCAGAGAAGAATTGCTTCAGCACAATTTAACCATTCCAAATGCAATATATAATGAAAACAATTTACAGGCAATTGTAATCTGCGATGGAACATATATTTATTTAAATAAAAGCAGTAATTATATGTTTCAAAAAGAGTCATACTCTTTACATAAATATAGAAATCTGCTAAAACCCTTTATGATTGTAACTTGTGATGGATATATTTTAGATTGTTATGGCCCCTACAAGGCTACCACATCAGATGCGAACATAATGATAATGTCTCTATTTATCAATGAGAATTCCCCAATCAGACATTATTTTCAAGAAAATGATGTGTTTATTTTAGACAGGGGTTTCAGGGACAGCATCAGCTTACTAGAGAGCTGCAATTATAAGGTGTATGTACCAGAGTCTCTAAGTGAAGGTGAACATCAATTGACTACTGCCCAAGCAAACAGGAGTCGCTGTGTAACGATTTGTAGATGGGTGGTAGAGGTGGTCAATGGCTATTTCAAAAGAGATTTTAGATTATTTAGGTTTGACCACTTTAATAAAACAGTGCCAAATATGACGGCCTATTTTCAAATAGCAGCAGCATTAATAAATAAGATTGGTGTTCGCCTGCACAACAGAGTTGATGCTGGCCAGATTGTTAGTTTAATTCGAGAAAGGATGCCCTTAGAAAATAATTTATCGAGTGCAGTTAACATACTAAATCTAAATAGACGGGCATCCTTTTTCAGAAGTATTACAGCTAATGACTATAATGTTCTGTTCCCCCGTCTAGAATTTAATGAACTTGTATTATTCGCCTTGGGAACGTACCAAATACGTCAAGCTCGTTCATATTATGGCGAACATGTACGTTTCCATGGCGGATACAGAATTGAAGTGTGCAGAGAAATGTTCAACATGGATGAGTTTAATTTGAGAGGTAGTGGGGAAAATTCATTGATAAGGGGAAAAATTAAGTCGAGGCATATTGGCAGGCGGCAATACTATGTCTATATTTTAATAGAAAATAATTTAAATGGAATAGAAGGCATAACTGAGTATTGCTGCAGCTGTCTAGTAGGACGTCGCACTGTTGGCTGTTGTGCGCATGTAATGACATTGGTGTGGTACCTTGGATGGGCGAGGTACCAAAGCAATATAGTACCTACCTCCAGCAGCAGTTTTAGATGATGTAGTAGTTAGAGAAGACTTTGAATAAAATAATAAAATTAATAAATCTGCTGTTTTATTTTTACTTCATTTGCCAACTTTTCCTTTTGTTTTTCAATGGGTAAAGGTACCTACCTATATACATATTATTTACTTTACCTACTCTTTGGTAGATACTTAGTATGGAATTTATTGTTGTAAACTAGATAGTTTGTGCACAAGTTAGTTCGACAGTTAATAACATAACCTCAAAATATTGTTTTCATTGTAACATTTTTACCTGATTGTCAAATCGAGCCATGTTTTCACAGTGGTTAATTTAAGACTTAATAAACAGTTTGATACTATGCACGTCACTATACATCATCTGAAAAAAAAAATTATGACAGGTCATCGCATGTATGGAGCGTGGTCATGATTCCTACAGGTGTCTCAAGATTATTTCCAGAACGAACAAAACGATTTTAGAAGTGACTTCCAAATTCTTAAAAGTCGTTGAACTCAAGTTGTTTCTTGGGGTGGAGTCAGAATCACACATTATAATACACTGTATCTTCTTGTCTTGTCTTATTTTATGGCTTTTTGGGTTTGGTTTTACACCATTCCGCCAGTGTCATAGTGCTGTATTTGACATTCTTGATTTCATTACTGTCAACGGGTATCAACAAAAAAGAGGAATATGTTTTACGTATTCTCAGTTTTAAAGAAATTTATTGTTTAAAATAATAAAAATGGGACCCAACCACCCATTTGTAGTGTGGGCTGCGTGTTTCTTGTGGTTCATATCGGTTTTTTCTATAACTTGGTCCCTTTTGCTCTTCTTGAGTAAGATTTGTTATGTCTATTTTTTTTTGTTATTATCTGACACTACGAGGCGTTGCGGCACCGAAGAAGCGATGGCATGACGTGTAGACCAATACAAGCATTGGTACGGGGGTACCAGAAAAGGGGGTTGGTGACCTTTTGAGGTCACAATAACTCCGGTCCCTGTGACTCTAGGGTCACCAAAATCAATCAGTACCCTTTTCTCATAAAGACAGTGCTAACAAAGAAGGTTTCATGTAATTCGGTCAACGCGGTCGGTTGTAATCGTGGCATGCACAGACAGACAGAAAGACAGCGCTATGCATAATAGGGCATAGCACATGGGTCGAATTGACGGCGGATCCAGATACATGGGAGGGTTTTTCCAACTGTGGGACTCATCATCTCAGCTGTAGACTGCTGTTCACGTCCAATTCTGGACATGCCCTCCCTCATACATCTCCAAGATCATGAGGGACACACTCGGGGGTCCCTCATGATCTTGGGTTAGTTGGGAATTAGGTTGGGTGCCGGCAGTAGAATGCTGCCTTTCCTTTCTTGCCCGTATATGCAGTAAGAATCTGCCAAGGGATACCTCCGGAAGATGGGTAGCAGCGTCTTTCCGTGTATCAGCATCCCGTGCGCTCGCTAACCCGCCTTCCAAGCGTGGTGAGTTTGGCAAGAACCCCCTCATGATCAACACTGGAGATCAATGAGGGAGGCCTTTCTCCAGCTGTGGACGTCCATTATGTGAAGTCATCACATCCACGCTCATAAGCAAAATTAAGGTCACCGTAGCCGAAAAGGGTTAAGTCTATTATTATAATGGTAAGCTAGCTTGACTTCATCCTTGTCTAGGCTAGAATGAAGTCGATTTCCTTAATTATATCTTCTCTTTCAGTTTTAGGCGATATCCTAATAATAACTGGCACGGATTTAGTGAATGCATTAGTATTGCTAATGGGCATTTTAATGTTGCCTGGAACTGTCCACATGTTATACGCGATAGCTAAGGGGCAGAGAATAGAGTAATAACTGCATATCATACTAATATTATTAACGTGAAAGTTTGCGAGTATGTATGGATGTTTGTTACTCTTTCACGCAAAAACTAGCCTACGGATTGAGCTGAATTTTTGCACACGGATTGATGTTGACCAGGATTAACACATGCGAAGCGGCGGGCATAAGCTAGTTAAATTATATATGTAAAAATAATAAGTAAACACCACAACTTCATTGACGACCTCTGTGGCGCAGCGGGCGAAGGTCCGCCTGCGACGCAAGAGGTTGCGGGTTCGATTCCGGCCTCGGGACAAATGTCTGTACGATCTGCAGATATTTGTTCAGGGTGTTCTGGATGTTTTACTGTATATAAGTATAGGTAGGTAACAAAAAATATCTATCCATGTACCTAGTTTATTGTATGAAGTATATCAGTCATCTAGTACCCATAACATAAGCTCTGCTTAGCTTGAGGCTAAATGTTGCTGTGTGAATTGTCCAGCTTTATGTATTTATTATTTATTTAATCATGCTGAACGTAGAATTTATCGATGCTTAGGTATAAGTACGAGTAGTTCGTTTGCTAGTATGATAGAGTAAGGAAGGCCTTTAAAATCTAAGAGATGATTTTCACAGCGCCAGCAACTGGTACTGATGCTGTACGGAACGCTGCAGTGCCTAGGACATTGTTAGATGAATTAGGCTTGCCCAGTATGTATGTACCTACAACATCCTCCCAGTTAGTCGGCTATTAGTCAGAGCAAAGAACACAGGTCACGTCTGAAGCCGACTAAGGGGCGGGTTTCCTCACGATGTTTTTCTTCACCGTTAACGCACCTAAACGAGCACATACCTATATTTTCCGAGAAAGAAAAATCAAGTCGGTAAACTTATTTACGGAGCCTATGATATGATACTAACCTACTGATTCGTTTCAGTATGAACGCCAAAGTGTTCTGTTGCCCCCTCTGGTTGAGTAACGTGTGGATAATAATAATCGCTTGCGCTGGCATCGCTGCCTGCCTACAAAGGATATATATGTGCGAACAGACCGCCTTCAACTCGCTACGAGACAGTATGGACAACTACCGCGCTGTTCCCAGATACAAGCACTACCTCGATAACGTACAGTGGTCTTTGAAATGTTGCGGGGTAATTGTATTTTTGATAAAGTAGCGTGATGTTCATAAATGAAACCTTTATTTTAGACTAGGTAGGTATATTTGGTCCATAACTTATCAATCAAAAGGTTTCCTGGAAAATATAGCTCTTAAAGTGATACTGATAATGCTGTACTGCCCGTTGTAGCTTTTTAATGTGTTTTGCGATCATAATTAAGTTTTCTACTAAATAAGCCTTTATATAGATAATAAACTACAGGTAGATGATTATTAGTTCCTTTTGTGATACCTATACAAACGCATTATGGTGTACGAGTTTGATTTATCAGCCTATTGGATCCCACTGTTGGGCAAAGGTCTCCCTCACTCTTTCTACACTCTCCAGTTTATGGAGTTGGTCGACCAGTCAGAACAGAACAGTAGTAGGTATATATCCAGCTCGTCTGGCCATCTGCGGCTGGACCGCGCTGACGCTGCACGCACCGTATGTGGGACTCACTCGGTGACTATCCTTGCCCACATAATTTCCGATTTAGGCATATGTTTTGTGTTAAATATAAAAATGTTTAAAAGTTGAGATTTTATTAAATTATCGAGGTGTGGTTTTTGAATTTTGATCCTTATGATTAACCCTACCGACTGATTCCATTAAATGACGTACCTAGTCATTCGGGGTGACTATGTGCCACTCTTTGAGGTTTTCCTGATTCGCAGAAAAAACTTGAGCAGTTTCGCCACAGAGTTTCGCCGTCGAAAAAAATACACTCACGTTAGCCAAATATTCATCTATGAGAGATATCAAACCCGTACCATCTATCATAAATATTGAGAAAAAAAACGTTTTCGGTGGCACAATCTCAGTGCGAGGTCGGAGTGAGAACAAAGAGTAGAATAAGTAATAGGGGGGTGAGAATGTGCCACTTTAGGTATATTATCCTTTATTTATCGGTTGTTAGTTGCCCAAAGTCCTCTGCCTGTTGTATGTAATGTAAACAGACAAGTCAAGCTAGGCAAAAAAAAGTCGATGTTGCTATGAAAATATCGAAAGATATGATTGGTGGAAATTTAAATATTTTTTCTACCAAAATCCATGTGATAATTGTAAGACTCTTGTCAACGTTCTTGGTTTTGGTTTCAAGAATTATTTATTTAGTATTTAAAATAACTATAATAATGTCTCATAAGCTCTGAAACAATTTTTTCTTTCAGTATAGTATAATTTTAGAGTAGGTAAATAGCTAGCAACATTTTGTATGGCGGGCTGGCACAGTCGCCTACCAAGTTCTGTTTTTTTTATTTTAATTTCTGGTTCCAAATATAAAGATTTCATATTGATATTAACGCATTATATA
Source organism: Pasiphila rectangulata (assembly GCA_963082625.1). Taxonomy (NCBI): domain Eukaryota; kingdom Metazoa; phylum Arthropoda; class Insecta; order Lepidoptera; family Geometridae; genus Pasiphila; species Pasiphila rectangulata. The sequence goes on from OY720240.1 coordinate 13,826,553, forward strand.
CTACTAGCTAAATTAACGCATTATATACTACTAGCTAAACATACTGACTGTTGTTCCTCATCGAAAAGTTTCATGTGTAGACTTTTCACCTCAACACTTCAGTCTATTCGAATGACATTAAGTGTTGCAAGCAGCTTATGATTATGACGAATATCCTAAAATAGGCTACATTATCTTAAGCGATTGCCATTTAAAAAATGTGACGTTTAGGTGTGGTTTAGGTACAATGACAGCAAAATCATTCAAAGTTCATGCCAACGCCCTACTATGACCATAATATGGATTTAGGTAAAACCCGGCACATAGTCACCCCGAATGACGGTACCTACTTAGAGGAAACGCATTTTTTTTAAATGTGACACTGTTTTGTTTCTTTCATAATATAAAGAAATGATTTCCCAAGTGAAATTGATCTCCATTGTTTCAATTAGGTACTTTTCTAGTTTCTCCTGGTGGCATTGAGAATCATCTATCCTTTATACTTACTCCGCTGGCTGTAAGAGCGATATAATTTTAAAGAATGTTATTTAAGACTTTTTATTTACAGCTGAACTCTTACAAAGACTGGTTCAGAGAGGATTGGTACGATAAGGTCCGTGATTATGAATGGGATCCATCCAGCAAGCGCAAACGAGATGCCAAAACGCAGGATTATGTTGCCGATAGCGTTCCTTTGAGGTAGGTATGCACGAACTTCCGTTAAAAAATAACACAACACGTCTGGCTTGTTTAGAGGTACACTCACAGAAAAGTACTACTCTACTCAACGGGTACACTGATTCCAAATGAGTGAGCTCACTAATTTTGTGTGGAAACAAAACTGTGCGGTTTCAGTACGGTAAGGGCGTAAGGGTACTTACCTACTTCTAATTATAACTCTGGTGGAGGATACCAGATCAGCACTAACATCCCGCACACATTGGGGTGTATTAGGCATCGTCTCCCGTGATACTAACCATACCCTAGCCAACCCAACTCCTTGAAATTTCCGAGGGGCTCGGGGCCATCGGCAGCATTCCATTATCATCCCCGAAGGATATGCAGATATTGTAGAAAAACGACTCTTAAGTAGGTACTCGTATAAGCTCATGTTAGTAGTCCCGTTTTTAATCTCGCGTCCCTTGTCGCAGTGCAGTGCAGTAGCACGTGATCTTCTGATATTTACGAGTATATCAATGCTGATTTCTCCTTTTCGAGACATCCGAAACTTAGCCCCTGTCTTTTCTGATGACCGGCGCGATCTACGGCGCCACCGAAAACCAGCGCTGCGACAGCATTCGTGTTGTTACAGCAAATGCTGAGTGGCGACCGATTTGTGTCTTATTTTATTGTTTTTTTTTAATAACTAGACAAGTTAAGTTTTAGTCAAGAGTCTAACTCGGTTTCGCTCTATCGCCTCAAGGATGAGGCGTGTGTTGGAGCTCCGAAGGTCGTGCCGTGTCATTTTCGCAATACGCTTGTTTAGGTCTGACCTCTTTGATGAAGTAACTGAGGTGCAATCCCGTCTTATTGTCATAAACAGCAGAGTCTCATCCGATGGTTTGGACTTCTTACCTCTACGTCGCGTTTGGCAGAACTTGATGCCTTCGCCTCTCAGTGTTTCAACCAGATTGGAGTATTTCAGGGTAAATATTTATATAACTTTTATTTCAGTTGCTGCAAAAGCGGTTCATGTGTATCTAACTTTCTTATGGAACTGGGCACCCACTCAATCAACACGAGAGGTTGTCATCCGTCGATATATCGGATAATGTTGTTCGTACTAAATGCACACCTCATATTTTTTATTGCTATTGCAATTGCAGAGGTAGGATATCTGAACTATACTACCCGCATGATATGATTGTCTTGGTAGATAAGCAAGTAGGTACTTAGGTAGAAAGATTTTAGGCATTTTAAAGTCATAAAAGCACCTACCTAATATTAAAATAAAACCGGACGAGTGCGAGGTGGAGTCGCCCACCGAGGGTTCCGTAGGTATGTAAGAATATAATACAATTAGTAAAAGTTTTTAAAATGCACAAAAAGATTCGGTCACCCATCAAAGTTATGACCGCGCGTGGGGGTTTCTTAACCTCGATGGTTGATTTCGTAATTTTTATTAAAAACGATTTTTTTTATGATTCCGTTGCAAATATTGTATAGTTTTTAGATTTTTCGCGGTATTTACGGTGTCAGACGAAAAAACTTTGCCAAATTTCATAGTTTTAGGTCTACGGGAATATTTATTCCATACCCTATTAAGTGATTTTGATTCCTCTGAGAATGTCGAAACATGCGTTTTGTGCGGCATAAACGGCCGTATCTTTTTTCAGGTTAACCAAGAATATTGATTTTTAACAGCTTAAAGAGGCTGTAGATTTGAGATACGGTTTTAATTTCAACTCGATACCTCTACACGTTCTCGAGATAAAGGGTCTTGACAGACCGACAGACAGACGGAAAACAAAGTGATCCTATAGGGGTTCCGTTTTTTCCTTTTGAGGTACAGAACCCTAAAAAGTATGTTTCATGTGAAACCTACGTTTATAATCACGGTAGGAATGTTCCTAAACGAATTAGTAAATCAAACTAATGATGATGATGGTGAGAAAAAGGTATTATAGGGATAATTCTGTTTGCTCTTGCTTTTTCGGGTTCCGTACCTGTACTGGATTTAATAAACAAAGGGTAAAAACGGGACCCTGTTACTAAGCTGTCCGTCTGTTTGTCTGATACCAGACTGAATCTCAAGAACCATGATAGCCAGACAGTTGAAATTTTCTGTTGAATGAATGTACCTATGTATTTTCTGTTGCCATAGCGGAAACAGAAATACATTTCATCAGGCAACAGCAAATTAATGCTAAAAGCAGAATAAAATATTAGATTTTAACAAATAAATTAGTTTTGCCAAATAATGGAACTCTGACTCGCACTTGGCCGATTTTTTATTATGCTCGACGACTTTTAATAAGATAAGATAAAGACTTAGTAGCTGTGAAGGCTTAACTCGGTAGGGTATTCACTCATGCTTAATCCACAGCTATTACTTTTGAAATACATTGCTTGTAAGAGTGAAGGCTCTGAATCACCCTCAGCAAAATATGAAAAATTGGGAGGAGTCCAAGTCAGTAATTTGATGGCAATAAATAACAAATTCGATTTAACAAGTGGATCCAGTACATGCAACATTGATGACAGTGAAGATGATAGTAAAGATGTTGCTAAAAACTGTGATATTCAAAATGACTGCCGCTGCAATGAGAATATTATTTATAATAATTAATAATGGTAAGCTGCATTCTTAGCTAATGAGGCGTTTTCATTAAAAAGTAAACACTTCAAAAATAGTTCTCTCGAACCTTATAGATGGCGCTAGTTTTCTTTTACTGGTAGGAAACACAATTTGACAATGACAGCAATGGTGATAAATCACAAACTTGCTTTCTCCGCTTGCCCGCTCCATCTGTTAGGTTTAGTAGAAAACACTTTTTTATTTTTTACTGAAAACGGCTTATTAAAACTAGTGAAGTTTGGTTTAGAACTCGGATGGAAACTGGATTCGAGTCACCAACAGACAGAGCAACACAGAAGCGATGCTATTATTCCACAGACTACTACAGACTACTATACTGTAATGTTGACTCAGAATAATAAATAGCATCATTCCCTCAAAAAAAATATATAGATAGGTAGGTACTTATTATGTTATAGTTGAGATAAAGGTGGCACTCATTCTGTTTTGAGGGAGCGAGTAGAATAGGAAGCGAATGCCCAAAAGCTCTTCTTCTTTTTTATTATGGCGTGATAGAAAATAATGTCTACAAAATGTTGTAAAAGCGCGGTGTCCAATCCAGTTCCTGTCAGTCAAGTCTCAGATTTTCCTTGAATGACATTGACAAATAATTGACATCAAGCAAAACAACACGAAATTTGAGGTTATTTTAATTAAAGAAAGATAATTCTATTGATTTTGTTTGTATTTGAAAGTTATTGTGAATTAAAACGCAACAAGAGGTAATTGTTTGTTGATGGACATAGAAATATCTAGCTAAACATTTTATTGACGTTATTATTTCTCTTACAGATAATGGTTTTTCTTTCCATCATAAATTTCGTGCGGTCTCGAGGTCCAGATGAGTTTTGGCGAAAGAGAAGAGTGTTCAGACTAGCATCACACTTTATTGGTCGCCGGAGAAACTGCTATTCAGTAGCTGTGCGCAATGTCCACAGAGCCTTAGTGTATGCTACAAAAGCCAGACAACTCAAGAAAGATGACATGAAGGCCCTCTGGGGTACTCGAATCACAGCAGGTTGTGAACAACACAATATTACTCATTTCACTTTGAAAGAGGGATTGGAGCGTGCAAATATAATGCTGGACCGCAAAGTACTGTCTGATTTAGCATGCTGGGAACCCCATACTTTTAAATCATTGGCAGCAATTGCCAAACAAAAACTTGAACTAGATGGATTTGTTGACACAGTAGATAAAAAACAACCCACTGGAATAGACTTGAACTTAAAGGATGTAATGTTAGAAGCATGGCTAAAGGAAAAGAAGCAATGAAGTGTTTGTTTTATAGTTTTATTTTAGATTTAGATTAGACTACTAGTAATAAATAATAAACTTTTCTTTCTCCAATCATGCATTATTTCCTAATTCCTTTTTCATCTGTTTAGCTAATTCATTTTGTTTTTCTAATACATAGATGTTTTCTATTTTCCGTTGTTGTTGTCTTTCAATGTCTCGGAGTACACCTTCATGCATTTTATCTCTGTAAAATATAAGATGTAGTGATCATTTTTTAATACTACTTTATAAATATATAGTCCTCATCAATTTCAATGACAGCAACCTTTTTTTTTAATCTGTTATGAGCCCCAATGTGGCTCGCCAGACCAAATAAAAGCCCTACAGCAAGAGACAATGCTACTTTATGTACAGTTTGAATGAATAATTTCAGTAGAATGAACAATTTTAAGGAGTTGGGCTAGCTAGGGTAGGCTGGGTAGTATCATGGGGGACAATGCACAATAAACACCAACTTAGGATGACAATGCGAATTTGGTATCCCCCACTCACCAGAATTAGAATGGACTTTAGGTAGCAAAGGAATAACAACCTTTTCATAAAGAAATTTATGAGATGGTAGTTGAATCAATACAAAAGTATCTACCTGTCTGCTTGCTGTTTAAGGTGTACGTAACCTACAATTCCAATCGTTATAGTACTCGATAAACCTAACACAAATTTCGAAGTATGTGAAGACATTGTCGAACGGTCGGTATTATCGTTTCATTTCACCGCGAATTGGGATAATATCCTTTGATGGTTATCGAATTTAATTTCTGGTTTTTTGACGTGGGAACAGCTGATTTTATTTTGACAGATTGATAGCGTCAATGTCAGTGTCAATGTACAATACTACCATCAGTGTCAGAATCGTTTTGGATAGGTAGGTCTTTTGACGACCACTACTTTTAAACTTGACGCTTTACATCACATCAACAATGAAAAGAAATCCTATTTCATACATTTATCATACATTGTATTTTACAAATTAACTTGACACTGGCGGAATTGTGCAAAACCAAACACAAAAAGAAATAAAATAAAAAGACAAGACGCTTACATCAAGTTTAAAAAAAACACCGTGTATTGCATCTTTATTCATTTATTCCGGATTATTTTTATTGGAATATGCTTATTAGTCTACAGCTACATAACGAATTTGTGGTTTGTGGAAGTCAATAACGTCCTTTTTAGCCCCAAGCAGGAGATGCTTTAGGGACATAAGAGGCTAAGTGCGGCAAGTCTTGAGGTTGCTACAGAGGCGGCTTTACCTATAGTGCAGGGTGTGCGGCGCACACGGGCGCCGGGTCTAAGGGGGCGCCGAGCGCCATCTAATGCGACACAACAGATTATAGGTTAATGATTATATTGGCGTAGTGTCGCATCACTACCAAAGGCGCGTGCCGGATGAACGGGAAAAAAAACGTTGGGTTGCAGTACTCAAACGAATAATTAACATTATTCATTTTTTAGCTAGGCAATGTCTGGCTTTTCGGGGAAGATCTGAAAAAAATACGATTCTGGTAATGGTAACTTTTTAAAGCTGGTTGAATATACTTACCTCTAATTTTGATAATGTGCTTGCGGAACACATTGCCCTTATTCAAAACTCATTATCTTGGCCATAATATTCAGAATTAAATAATACAATTATTAGGAGAAAGAATAAAAAAAGCTATTGTTTTGCAATTGACACAATCCAAAAATTTTTCAATTATTTTAGATTGCACTCCAGATATTGCACACGAAGAACAAATATCGGTTGTCGTACGGTACGTTCTTTTAAATGCAAGCAAGAACAAGGCAAAATAACACTTTCTGGGTTTTTTCCTATTACAGACACTACTGGCCAGGGTTTAACTCAACTTTTGTTAGATTTTTTAATCTCAAACGAAATTGGCATAAAAGATATGCGTGGTCAAGGTTACGATAATGGTGCAAACATGAAAGGGAAAAATATAGGTCTTTAAAAACGAATTTCAGATATAAACCCGCTCGCATTTTATGTACCATGTGCGACACGCAGCCTAAATTTGGTAGTGAATACGCTGCTAAAGGTTCATTAGAAATAGTAAATTTATTTTCAATTGTGCAAGAAATTTATGTTATACCGGGTGTTAGTGTAAACAGTCTTATCCTTGAAACCACAGACTAGGTATCAGGAACAGAGTCCAAAACCGATGAAAAAATAATAATTTATTTTTACATAATTTTTGCAAAGAAAATCCTCACAGATCATGAATGCGTTTCACCCTACACACACTACGATTTCTGAGGCTACGAAACACGTGCGTAGGTGCAATGCGCCATCTCTTTCTCTCAAACGAGCCGCCCGCCGCCTTTCGGCAACTCGCCGTTTCTTTGAAGCGCCGACAAAAACACCCGCCAAGGTCCCGCGGCCAGACCCACGCGAGCGCCCGCGCCGCCTCTTTCGCCAGTCGCGTGCAATCTCGTGAGGTCGATACATCGCGACCCTTATGTGTGCCGATTCGCGGTAAAATGTAAACTAACTGTGTAACTTATCTGTGCTGTGACAATGTCGTACACGAGCGAACAGTGGACTGAAAAGGTGCGGCTTTATGCCATAGCTGGTGGGTGACCTTGGCACGTAGGATTTACACAGAGCGGTTTCCAGGACATCGTGTGCCAAGCCGGGAAACTATCCTAGCGGCTACACAAAGGCTACGTATGTAAATAAGACTTGTTTGTTATTGAACTTTTTAAATAACCGAAAATAACTACCTACTTTAGCCTTATAGCTTTTTTGATTCATTTTAATAATTTTACTTGTCTTGAAATAACTTAATAATGTAACGTGCTAGAGTAATTATTTTTGCCTGTCCTAAGGCAGGAAAAGTATGAAGGGAAAGTTCTATGCAAGCAACCATTCGTTTTGATACGTACCTACACCAGCCCGAGCCCAGCGACATTTGCGGGCGACGTACGACTGTAATTAGGGTGTCCAAAAAATCACGTTCCTTAAATTAGAAATGAATTATCAAAATGTAACGAAACTAATTGACTATTATTTTGAATTATTACTTGTATCAATTCATTTTAGGGTTATACATTCGTGGTTTAAGTGATAAGTGTGTTCACACTAACACACTGTATGTTATTTATTTATGTTACGTTGGCAAATACTTGCTAAAGAAGCGCCAACTTTAAGTCTAAAACCACTCTCAAATACTCGATGGGAGAGCAAGAGCAGGGTAACCCCTTCCTTCCTAAAAAGCTTCTTGACATCATTTAAAATTGTACTATTTGCACCCGAATTTTCGTATGAAAATATAACTGTAAGTATTCCATCTTGACCCCGCTCCTACTAGGGGGCGCCAGGGTACTGGTGGCACACTGGCGCCACAAGGGCTAGAGCCGCCTCTGGGTTGCTATTCAAATAAACCGGTCGAAGACCAAGATAAAGTAAAACAGCACAAGACGTTGTGGTAGACCGGTGGTAGGTTATACATTTGATGAATATTATGTACTTGGGCCAGTAAGCAAATATTCAATTTCAATTAATTTATATTTTATTATATTTAAATTAATTGATAAATTAATTCTTAACTATTTTTTAATTGCGTTCATGGGTAGTTCTTAAATTAAGGGTAAAGTTCTACATGAGTCTAGTAAGGGCAATAAAGGCACCTTGCAATAAAGGTACCTTGAGGTACATAACAATCTAATAAACAACTCTATTTAATAAACTTCTAAATTAAGCAAGTACTATTTTACGTATAACTGAATAAGTATAACAGTTTTATATTCGGAACCATAACTTTGTGTCTTCTTAACTCTTGAACGAAGTGTAATACATAAAATCAATTATTTATTTTATTAGATAGGTACCTACCTACCTATATTTGTAGTTTATTTTTGAATGTGTTAGGTAATATCATTTGATTTTTTTATATTTTCGGTGATGTTAAAACATTTTTAATGACATGGCATGTCATTATCTACATATATTAATTCCAAGCAAGGCCGACAACAGGCAGGACAAAGAGATCGCTTGAAGGATAGACAATGCCTGGAAGAGCTACTGGTCCATAAAGGCGTACATGAAGGGTGACCCCCCTATAACACTGAAACGCAAACTCGTCGACATTGTATCTCGCCGGTCCTTACCTATGGTGCCCAGATGTCCTGATGGTCTTAATCGAGAAACAGAAGAACAAACTCAAGCACGCAGCATTACCGGGTTTGAACTGAGTGCGTAACACCATGTTGCGTTTCCTTACCAGCATCAAATATGGCGGCAACAAAACTGCCACACTTAAATGGAACTAGGCGGGCCATGTGAGCCGGATGCCACCGAAGAAGTGGGCTCACATCGTAACATTGACTTCCTGATGTCGGAAGGCGTAGCCGTCGCGGCGTCGTGGTCGGCCGAGAAATCTTTCCTCCGTCGACCGAGATACGTTCTCGGCTTGCCCGTTTACGAGCTCACCGCCGCTAACCCGGAGGTGACGTCAACCCGTCCTACACTAGCTGCTAGGCACACATTTAATAACCGGTCTCGCCGGCGAGGCCGAAGAATACACTCTTCCGTCTTAAGGTGCAGTTTTGCACCTGGACGTTAACCATCATTACATATAAAAATCTGGCAACAGTCCAAGCCGTGGTTGGAACCTGTGGTGCACTTGAGCTTGTTGCCCCAACCTTACTTTTGCGGCTGGGCGCCCTCTGCGCTCGCCATAGTCCGGTAACGTTGTCATGGCCATCTGTGGTCAACAACATACCATAAACTTATACTGTGATTTCGAAAAAAAAAGTCGACCGAGAAAGCGTTGGCGGGATGATCTCGACACCTTCGACAGGATGGTGGAAGTCCGCGAATGATCGGGATGTTGAAGGACTTTGGGGGAGACCTTTGACCAGCAGTGACATAGGTTAGTAAAAAAGATGCATATTAGTCAAAGGTATGGTTCGAATTTCACTGATCTTCTGCGTTTGTGAATAGGTTCATTAATAACGTATTGGTTAGTAACACTACTAGTGTATTATATTATCTGTGGTAACACTACCTACACATATTAAAATCCCCTCAGGTAAAAAAACAATGCATAAATAGTGAGTATTTTATTCGAAGCATCCACCGTAACTTTGCGCGCATCTTTTACATTATAATCAGCATATTATTACATATTTATACAATACCTACAATAACACTGACTGATTCTGTTTTACAAACTTATCGTACAAACTTAACTTAACTAAATAATTTAGTCACTCTCCCTGTAAAGACACCAATTTCACTTCACTTTATAATCGTCTCTATCGAACGCAGAAAAAAAGTCTAGTTACTTATTTACAATAACGTCACTGGCTTTCTTTTCGGGGGGTTGCTGTTGCTATTGTTAAATTATAACGTAGGTACCTATTTAGGTTCATGATACGCTTTCTTGGAAATTAGGTACATCATCATTTCTTTACCTTGCTAGCATTTTTGATCTTGAGTGTTTTGTAAGTCTCTTGAGATCATTAGCAGCGAAACCCTAAGCCTTTCAAATTAGAGTTTGAAATCGCGTGACGCGTTATGGCACGGCTACCTGCCGCAGCTGTCGTAGAAACTGGCGGAGCCTCGGTTGGGGATCTCAGCAAACTCGCGCTTTGGCGTGCATAGCTTTGTACTGAAGTCCACGTTACGTTTTCTGAAACAAACACCGTTATAAAATCAATAACCAATAATAGAAGTTACCTAGGTTATTATAAGTCACCGACAAATAGGCCTAAGGCTCAGCGCAGACGTAACGGAGCGCAGCGAAGAGGATTTTATTAACGCACTTGAAAATAAACTTTAAAAATATTTCAATAAAGTGCATTAATGCTTGAACCTGACAAAAAAATGCTCGCGCGTCCTCGAAGATACGCGGAGCGGGAATCCCCGCGCGACGTTTTGCACTTTATTGTAATAATTTTAAAGTTTATTTTCTTGTGCGTCAATAAAATCCTCTCCGTTGCGCTCCGTTCTGTCTTCGCTGACCCTAAGTATTCTTGATGTTTTAGCGTCAGAAATTTCGAACTTTATATAAGACTGCGGTCCCGAAAGCAGCGAGGCGGCGCGGAGAGCGGTGTTCGAGCGATGTGCGGCTGTCAAGCGATGTCCGCACATCTGCATTGACGTAGTGTTGCATTGTTTGTTTTTTAAACGACGACGACGGACGTCGCGATATTTTAAAATATTTAGGCATTTCGTCGGGTTTAGACATTTCGTTCACGAACTGTCTGTACTCATTTCTCATGAATACAACACTACGCAACACGCGCCGCGTGGTCTACACGCTGCCGACCTGCGTTGCCGCGTTGCGCCGCGCCGCTGACTTCGTGACCGTAGCCTTAGTAGAATTTTGACGTAGGTCTTATTACTTTATAACTTACCTAAAACTATCTATAAAAAGTCATGCTATTACCGCCAAAAAGCGATCTCGACTAGACTACCTTTGAATTACATTTTTAGCATTTATATACTTGCTTGACATTTTTGACCTTAAAGAAAAATAGGCGAATAGGGGAAGTGATGTAAACTGAGCAACGTACATATGATTTTGTTCGTTCTCTTTTAGCCCCTTTAGAACAATTTTTATTTTTTTTGTAAAAAAGTACGAAATCTGTCTAAGAACTTTACCCTCTGCTCGGCAATTCCATCTGGTCCACGACAACCGACTTCACGTAGAGGCGGTCGTTACACCACAGGATGCATAGAGATCGCGGCTCTAGTACATTCATGTCGTACTCCCACGATAACTCAACCTGAAAACACAGGAATATGAGGCGTTTTATTTAAAAAGTAAAAACATCAAAAATAGTTACAGTGAACCTTATAAATGGCAATAGTTTTATTTTACTGGTAGTAAACACAATTTAACAATGACAGCAATTGTGATTAATCACAAACTTGCTTCCTCCGCTTGCCAGCTCCATCTGTTAGGTTTAGCATTGAAGGTTTAGTAGAAAACATTTTTTTCTTTTTACTGAAAAGGGCACTAGCACTACACCTGCACTCTTCTTAAAAAGTTGTAAGATTGATTGTGATAAAATCCTTATTTTGGTTATGGAACTTAAACTATTTACATTTCATCCGTTTAAAAAAAAATGGCATTTCCTGTACCTACATATAATGTTGTAAACATGCACTAAGCATGGTCCCGGGAAGACTCAAACGGGAAGTCTTCCCGGGACCATGCTTGGTGCAATCAAAGCGAAACGTTGGGAAATAATAAAGGTAATTTAGCGATAAATACCCGGTAATATGCTGGACAAATCACACAGCATCATCTAGCCCCAAGGTAAGCAGAGCTTGTGTTATGGGTACTAGATGACTGATATACTTAATACATTATACTACATAGATAGATATTTTTATTATATATAGAAAAACACCCAGAACACCCTGAACAAATATCTGCAGATCGTACAGACATTTGTCCCGAGGCGGGAATCGAACCCGCAACCCCTTGCGTCGCAGGCGGACCTTCGTATCGTTCATATGTATGTTAATAATGTGTTGTGATCGCGAAAGTTTAAAAAAAATACTTACAATGGTTTAATAATACTCGCATTGCTTAGTAATTCGTTTAAACTTCAGCTATTATCGCTTATTTTATTGGGGCTTGTTAGATTGATAAGTGTATACTGTTGTAAATTGTTAACCTATATTTCATAACGTATAACGTATGATGTAAAGCTTGGTATACAAACGAACTACCTACATAATACCTGACTACAGGTCATGTTATTTTTTTTTTTTTTTTTTGTTTATGTTATCGTCATTGATATAAAAGCATAGATGAGCCCTCACCTCAATAACTCTGGCATTGTGTTTACAATACTGCCGACGAATGCGTAACACGCCACGCGTACCGAAAAAATAGTGTTATCTCTTTCTCCCACATTATTTGCAAACACTACTTTCTCTTTCTTGCATGAGTGAGCTCACTCTCATCGTTGGAAACACAACGGCGCGGTCTCAGTACGGTGAGGGCTCATCTATGCTTTTATATCAATGGTTATCGTGGCTTTGCTACGCCATAGATGTGCAGACTACGTGCAGACTACGTGCAGATTCGTGCTATATTGTCTACGGTAGTAGTAAGCTCTAATTTAGGTACATTACCTTCCTGACTTTGCCTCCCATGTCCATAGGATGCGTCACGACAATCGTGTACGATGATCCATGCTCCAATCTGAAATTAATTAAAAAATACATACCTAATGTGTTACCGATGTTTAACAAGAAGCTGCCTATGTCTGTACAGCTATCTATTCTATGCATAAAATATGTTTTGGAAATAAAAAACATTGTACATAGTAAGCAGATCACGTGTTATATATAAAATTGTAAGATTCTGATTATAAACTAACGGTTCTTACCATCTTATCCATATATAAAAATTCAAAGTCCTGACTGACTCACTGACAGACTGACTGATATATCAACGCACAGCCTAAACCACTGGACCTAAAGACTTGAAATTTGGCACACATATACATTGAGTATCCTAGAGGTGCACTAAGAAGGGATTTTTCGAAATTCCCACGGGATAGGGAATAAATGGGATTTATATTTTCGAATCAAAGTGGCTCTGCGTGAAAAAGGGGATTTCCACACGGAAGAAGTCGCGGGCAAGAGCTAGTCACATTATAAGTATTTAAGTATTCTATAAACAATATGGTTAGGTACCATTAACTGGCTTACTTTTTTTTGTAAAGAAATAAATATTAAATAAATATTGCTAGACAATTCACACAGCATTTAGTGCCAAGCTAAGCAGAGCTTGTGTTATGGGTACTAGATGACTGATATACATTAATTCATTTAAAACATCATACAAAGAAAAACACCCAGCCCCGAGACTAAAGCAAACATTTTGTCCCCCGTCAGGCATCGATCAACTACCTACTGCGTCTCATCCGGGTATTAAACCACTGCGCCACGAAGGTCCTTATCTGGTTCTTATATATACCAATTTGCGACTCTTTGTTACAGAACCAATATGGACATAGAGTAGGTTTTTAGGTTTTTTTTATAACCATCCGAAAACACAGCCTGTGACAGAACTGAGAAGCCAAAAAATTCAAACGGACCGCCAACACGACGCTGCTGACTTTTTAAAGTAGTAAGCAACTATTTAGATAGATAAATTCCCAAAAAACGGTCGCGGTGGTCAGGATCACCCCCTTCCGACTTGTTTTCTGGCTAGACTAGTAAACACATACAACCTGTAGGTAGATCTATGCTTATTATTTTATTTTGGTCTTACTTGACATAATTACTCGGCGTGAGGTCCATTCCTCGTATCACTCCTTTATCCGATAGTAAGGTTACTTTTAAGAAGCCCTGTTGAAAAACACAGAGGTTTAAAACATGCATGTACCTATGTATCTAAAGTCAAATGTTTTCTGTATAAGATTTTTAATAAAGAAGCGCAGGCTGATTACGTATCTCGCGACAGGTTTGCAACAGGAGTAAATCTAGAGATCATCGCTGGCAAACGTCAATGTTTTATTAATAATTATGTTTTTATTATAAGTTTTTAATCACAACTTAAGTTGTCTGTTGCCTTGTGATTTTCTTGCATGCCGCGGTACCTACCCTTTAAGTACGGAAGCACAATGCTATAAACTGGTTTTGAATGTTTTCTTATTATATTATGTGTAAACCTATTTGGGTTTCCTATAAATAATGGTGAATGATTTTTTCAAATCGGTCCAGTAGTTTCGGAGTCTATTCAATGCTTATAAACAAACTATCAAATCTTTCTTCTTTATTATTGTGTAGAGAAATAAATTAGATAACAGCTGTGGACAACAGCAAGGAATTGACGTTTGGAATTGAGATTAAAGGCTAGGTTGCAAAAGTTACAAACCTGCGAGATGGGTACATCAGCCTGCCGGATACTCCCATAGGTAAAAATAATAAAGTAATGTGGTCTTGTCTTGTCTTTTTATTTTATGGCTTTTTGTGTTTGGTTTTATACAATTCCGCCAGTGTCAAGTTAAATAATTAGTTTAGTAAATAATTTATTGTACCTACTCGTAGTTAAATGTCAAAACAAAGGGCGCTAAAAGTTATCGCATAGAATATTTATGTAATTTAAAAATTTCGTTCGATATGACAGTTAGCATTTGGAATTTAACTTAGCTGTGATAATTATTATTGTTTTATTATCAACGAAGTCCAATATTCAGTTTCACTTCACTTTTCTTTCCTAGGCTTTTTCACCTTCGGAATATTAATTTCCACGACCTTTTTTCAAGTTTTTAAACGAAAAATCAATAGGGAACCATACAGTGGATATTTCGATACCGAAAATACTTTAAACGCCTCTCGTTTAAAATTTGTGATCGCAATCTATGAAATTTCTATTCATTCTTCCTCAGATGTCATAAAATATGATATAAGTACTTATAAACAACAAAATTACCTGAACCCATGATTCTGCTCCTTTAGGATTTGCTAACTGAATAGAAACCTTGTAATGCCGCTCTGAAAATGCATACAACACGGTTAATTTTGCATAAAATAACATGTTTTAGACAGACCGATTAACTATTTATTGCAGACATTTTGAGGTCTATAAATAATTTTATTGTTATACGAGACATTTTGTAGATATTGATGTCGTAAGTAAATAATGTTACAAATGAATGACAAGTACCTACATCAGTAGGTACTTGTCATTCATTTCTTCTATCAAGAAGCTTAGCACAAATTATAAAAAATTATTTGCTTTTTAACCGACTTCAGGAAAAAAGAGGTTCTCAAGTCGTCTGTTTTTTTAATCTCTATTTCCTTAAAAAACCGTCGTTAAAAAGCTGATTTGGAAAATTATTTTTGGATTCTAATGATGGAATGAAAGTCCCTCAAGGTATAGTTTCATGCCCTAAATTTAAACTTGTGGTTGGGTTTTTTGTTTCAATAAATGTTTGCTTGTTTCTGCATCCAGTTTTGATAATGAGATCCATGATAAATCGAGGGAATTTTCGGCACTGCAGGGCAGGGTTTTCCTTTTTATCCGGGTAGAATGCATATGTTGGGAAAAAGCCCATAATAAATCCAGTTTGCATTCTCAGATGAAATACATTAATAAGTAAAATTAAATATAATACGCACGGCAAAATGGATTCTCTTTCCCTGTACTTAAGTAGTATTTTGCACCGATAGTATCATGCTCTTCGGAAGGATACACTTCGTTCTCAGTCTGGTTGTCTTTGTTTGTGATTAGTCCCGGGGAACTGTCAGCATGGAATCTAGAAAAAAAGTAATAAATTAGATAGATAGATAAACTCTTTATTGTGTAAATCATACAGAAAAAATAAAAACAAAAATAACTAAAATTAACTTAAACTACAAAAACAACAGAAATACACAATGGGCGGTCTTATCGCTTAGAGCGATTTCTTCATTAGTCTTTATATTAGTCTTTTCATACGACTAAATGACGAGACAAGCCTAACGAAACAACCCACCTGATGTTAAGCGGTAACCTCTACCTATTACAACTGCAATACCGCGGTGATCACAGCACTCAGTAAGCACGTGACCAACGCTGCATTGCATTGCGTCCGTCGTCGCCCCGACACATAGAGTTGTAAGGTCTTATCTACCCGTTGTTTATACAGCGTAAATTAATTCATGGCGGGAAGTTGTAATGTCAGGGACATTGTAACAGCACTTATACCATCCTCTCAGCTTTCAAAATAAAAGGAACTAATTTATAATATTGACAGGTTAACCGCAGGCTGATTACGTATCTCGCAATAGGTTTGCAACAGGCGTAAATCTCGCGATCATCGCTGTCAAACGTCAATTCGTGAATTTTAACTTTGTGACGTTTTATAGCGACGCTAGATACGTAATCAGCCTGCTGATCTGTTGAACATTGATTTGACACAGATTAAAAAGCGTCAGTTAATTTATGTTATACGGTACGCTGCAGTGCCTGGGACATCGTTACAGCACCTTCGAGAGAAAGGACGCACCCTAACCAAAACCCTCTTATGAGACTTCCTATCTGAATGCTCCGTCGCCATGGCCGAAATCGTTTAGAAAACATCTATCTATATATAAGGCTCAGACGAGATAAATCATCGTCTAAGGTATAAGGAAGCTAAGGTAGAAAATGAAAGTAATGAAGTAATTAATCTAGAGGTAGACCGAGTAGTTGGCCACAGATTGTAAAACAGTCGGTAAACATGTATGTATTAAAAAGGCTTAGATAAAGACATAATGCTACATACCCCATTATTGCACATCCATGTCCACAGTGGAAACATCTTCCTGACAAAAAGTGCTGGTACGATGGACATTGATGTCCTGAAAATACATACACAAATATAGTAATTAGACATATCTTTTTTTTGTATTTTTATTAGACTTCTGGCAAATAATTTTTCAAAAATAACTATATCTACATATGTTTAAAGTCCTATTTCATAAGATGCTATTATGTCGTACAAGAAGCGACCCGCGGTTTCACCCGCAGTTTCCGTTCCCGTGGGAACATCCTATGTCATAAGCTGGTAATGCAGGTTGCCATTGGTGAGAATGTTTAAAATCGCTGCGATTATGGCGTGAAGTCGTAACAAACATAAAAAAACTATCATTCGCTTTTATAATATTAAAGCTAGGTAAGGAATTCTAACCAGAGACTGTGTAAAATGCCACCTATAAGTCCGTAAAACTTAGCTTGATCGCTGCGACAACTGTCGCAGTCCCACCCATCAAGTTCTGAATTGTTTAACGTTATAAATAACCTGTGGCAACGTTGAGGTTTACGGGTGGGACTGCACGAATAGTGATGTGCGATGCCGATGAGTCATCGTAAGCAACATATACCATCATATTTTCAACATCGTCCTAGCCCTAATCGTGTCACTTGGCATATGTCGCAGCGACCAAGCTATGTTTTACAAACTATAATACAATTCTCAGCTCTTGATTTCTAGGAACAACAAATAGGCTGCAGTTAGGAAACTTACCTACTCCCTTTTAGCCAAATATTTTTTTTGTAAGGTAATCAGCAATAAATTTCGTGTAGAATAAACAAAAAGATTGCTTTGGGAAGAATTACCAATACCATAATTGATCCTTATTAATTCAATCGTTCGAATCAATTAACCCTAAAAATGTGTGTCTGATTTTAATTCGACTGCATGATACGTATATTTTGAACATCCAAACGGAAATCGATACTTATTGTACATCCTTATTACATAAATCATACAGAACAAGGTATTATACAGACTAGGTATAACTTAGAACTCTTACCGACATACGGGCACTTTCCGTTGATAGACTCCGTGAAGAGTTTTATAGCTCTTACGTGGTTGCAAGCCACAAGTACCCTTGAGGCTTCTTCCAAGCCTTGCTTCACTAATGTCAAGGGCACCAGGGGTCCCTCAGTTAGGTCACAACCAGGCTGCTCTTTCCCATTGTTGGGGTAAAAGTCTAAATGTCCCACGGGTTGCGACATCCCATATCCTGCCATAAACACAAAATCTGTCGCACGTGAAATAACCACGTCGGTCATTAGTCCAAATGCGATATATATCATAAAACATATAACATGAATGATGGAGCTAGCTGAAGCGTATGTTACAATATTTACAGATATATAAAATATATAGAGTTATGTGAGTTAGTAAGTTATTATACGTAGCAATGAAGCATAAACAAACATGTTATTCGGGTCAAAACGAAGGGGTGCAGGATGGAATAAAAGCATAGATCGTGCATATTGTTCACAATTACCTAAAAGGAAAATGCTTTTTCCGTCTGTGTGTATGACGTCGACGAACAAAGCGTCCGAGGGGTCTAGTCTGACCTGAGTGGGCATTCCTTGGAAATATGGCTCCGCGGGGTCAAGACCTGTAATTCTCCCTAAGCCCTATGAAAAGAGAAGCTGAGTCAAATACAGAAGAGCGTCACTTTATCCTCTTTTAGGCTTATCCTTTTTATCACATTGGTGTAAGGAACTGTTTTCAGTGAAAGGAAGACGCACCGGTATTCGTTCGCCCGCGTAGCCGGCCGTGTGTGCGCCCAGGGAATGGCCGATTATGTGGACGTCTTGGGGATTGAGGCCGTGATCTTTCTGTAACACAAGAACAGGTAAATTAGTACCTTGAATTCGTAGATACCAATTTAAGTTGTAAATTTGTAGAGGTCTACCAAATTCACAACTTAAATTAGTTTTAATCCCTTGAAGTATTGCATTGAAACATTTACCTGAAAAGGAATGAAGATTCCTGCTTTTTGAAAGGGGTCAGTCAAGAAAACTCTAGAAACATTTAGATTTTTGAGATTTGCTACGAGTTGCTTGCGTTCAGTTGCGTGCTACAAAGGCAAACTGTTATCAATATATGGTCATATTATGTCAATTAACCTTGAGAGTAGCCATAAGAAGACCATTTCAACCATGCCCAGTTATAATATAGAATGGGACGGTCCACGTAGGTCCACTAGGGGTAATACAGGCTAACGATAAAGCTTGTATTACCCCTAGGATAAGAGATTGATACAAGCCATTATCCAGAATAGGGTACACCCTATCCTGGACAATATAGGCTGATAGTCCATGCTGGCTAGATTGGCGATCGCAGACGATCGCAACTTGTTGCAACGTTGACAATGCTGCCTGTCTACGGTCATTAAACTGTGCCATTATAAATAGATACAAATTGGCCTAAAGCGGGCCTTCCAGTTTAAGCGGACCAGTCGGGGTCAATAATGACACATTTTAACTCACAAGCCTTACATTGCCGATATTGATTGTCAATTTTAAAATCAATAACCAATTTGCGAATCAGTGACAATCATTTATCATGAGCCGAGAAGTTGGCTTGGCTGCAGATGTTGGCTACCCAACATGACCACATCTTCTCTCATTGGCATTAAACCACTAAATACCTGAAGAGTGCTGATAAAATGGGCCACTTCAAGCCCCACTAGCCTGGTGTTGGCTGTGGCCTGGGTATACAGCGGAAGGCTGCCTCC
This sequence comes from Pasiphila rectangulata, assembly GCA_963082625.1. Classification (NCBI taxonomy): domain Eukaryota; kingdom Metazoa; phylum Arthropoda; class Insecta; order Lepidoptera; family Geometridae; genus Pasiphila; species Pasiphila rectangulata. The sequence continues at coordinate 13,846,109 of OY720240.1, forward strand.
TGCCCAGTCCACGATCACCACGTTGAAGTCGTCTGCTTTCACCAGCTCGTCCTTCATCTCACTGACCTGGAATAATTTGACCTATGTTATAGCACAGTTGACAAAAACGAGGCTGCCCTGAAAAATAAATGGAAAAGGATAGATCAATTGTACCGACAAGAGTGAATATTTTAATAAGAAGAAGACAAACAGAAATGGCCCTGGACCAGTTCTTTTCACTGAAATGTCGTAGGTGGAGTTGGCTGGCGATACGATAGTGGAATTACTTCTATACCAGTTTTATATTTTTTTCTCTTAACCTGTTACGGCCCTAGGGATCACCATCATCGACATAAAGGATGATATCCTTAGAGCTTAGAGACGGAACTAGCACTTGAATCATCATCATCATCATTCCAGTCGTAAATAGTCCACTACTGAACAGGCCTCCCTCATGGATCTCCATGAGGGGTAGTTGCCATACTCACCACTCTTGGCAGGCGGGTTGGCGAGCGCAGTACGGGATGTTGATACAAGGAAAGACGCTGCTGCCCATCTTCCGGAGGTATCCCTTCGCATTGCACATGAATTTGCATTGCACATGAATTTGCATAGCACTTGAATATATACCTTAAATGAGATTTCGTAACAAAAGTTTGCAATTGCGGCATAGCTAATTGAAATTCTCGTGCTGAAGAGGAAACGAATTAGTAAATCAAATATAAGGGACCTAGGTTTAGAATTTCAAACATCTACATACGATCAAGCATTACATTAATTATTACTATTTTTAACTTTCGCTATTAGAACACATTATAAATAGGTAGAGAGAGAGAGAGACACGCGATAAATTCCTAGCATGTATGTATAATAAAATATCATCTTATCAGCTGTAGGACTTCTATCCACATCCACAGTTTTTTTTAACTAGCACGGGAGGTAAAGTCTTGATAATTACGATAACGTTATATTATGTTATATGTTGTTAAGGTTTTAATAAATAAATGATTGATTGATTTATTGATTGACTGTTGGACATAGGCCTTCCTCATGGATCTCAAGGATCATGAAAGGATTGTTGCCATACTCGCTACAGTTGGCAGGCGGGTTTGCAAGCGCAGTACAGAAGGACGCTGCTCCCCATCTTGTGTGTCAGGTGTTCCTTGGCAGATTTAATAATCTACCAAGGAACACCTCCGGAACGCAGTAAGCTGCGTTCACGGGAAAGAGAGGAGCGGCAACATTCTTATGATGCCCCAAGGTGATAAAATATATATTGTTATAATTAGTTTTATCCCTATATTTTATGTATAAGTAAATATTAAATCGTGATTAGAATTCAATTAAACCTACTTACCCAATTAGAAAGAGGCGTGTCGATAAAGCCATGTATGATCATTTTGGTGAGCTTTTTGGGGCTGAAGTTAGATTTCACGATGGTCTTGTTCAAATTCACGTTTAAAATTTGTCCGTCTGTTGGGTTCTTTTTCGAGTATAGAATAAACCTGAAACGGAAATTAGTTATTAATTAATGTATGAAAAAAAAAATGAAACAACAATATTTTTAACTTAAACTTTTTAGTTTAAGTTAAAAATATTGTATCATAGCTGTATTTGCCGTGGGGTGCCGGCAGTAGAATGATACCCCTCCTCTCATGCCCATGGATGCAGTAAGAGCCTGCTAAGGGATACTTTCGGAAGATGGGCAGCAGCGTCTATCCGTGTATCAACATCCCATACTGCGCTCACCAACCCGCCTGCCAAGCGTGGTGAGTATGGCAGCTACCCCTCATGGAGATCCAAGAGGGAGGCCTGTGTTCATCAGTGGACGTTTTATGGCTGAAATGATGAAAAGCTGTATACTAGTTAAAACTAAAAAGTCTAGTTTTAAGTCTAGCTTTTTGTAAAGAGTTCATCGTAAGTACTACCACCAAACCTATTTCTGCCGCCAAGCAGTAATGTATACATTGCTGTGTTTCAGTTTAAAAGAGTTAGGGGACCGGAGTCCTGATACATAGAGTTGTACTCTATGTCTCAGGGTGACGAGCGCAATGCAATGCAGCGTTCGTTGGTCACATATTTCTTAAACGTGATCACCGTGGTATTTACATCAGGTGGGCCTTCGGCTTTTTGACATTAGTCGTAAAAAAAAAGCTGTAGGTATTCAATGGCTTCTTAGACAAGTGAATTTACAAAATATAACAAATTCACTAAAACACTTTGAATTTGTTCGCTTTAGATAAGACCCGCATTTGATCTCAATACCTATAGGTCGGACAAAAATAGGTACATCAACCCCCATTTCAATTGCAGCTTGTAAAATTATAAATGGCAACTTAACTAAAGCACAGATAATATAATACAGTCATCATCATTTCAGCTGTAAAACGTCCACTACTGATCACAGGCCTCCCTCATGGATCTCCATGAGGAGTTGCCATACTCGCCACGCTTGGCAGGCGGGTTGGCGAACGCAGAACGCATTGTTAATTTTAACTTTACACAATATATGTAATAAAACAGCTTGTCGCTAGACTAACCTGTGTACCTGTAACCTGATCTAATTGATTTAATTTTTTTTCAAACAATGTAAATACAAGTACCTACCTGCCTTAATCTCGCGACAAGCTTTTTTTATTATATATTTTGTGACGTTTTAAGTTCACATTAAACTTTAATGGAAAAGGTTAATTTTATTATTTTTAGTGGTACGTTTAAATAAAAGCTTGTTTGTTAAAAAGTTTTTTTTTACTTTCAATTTATATTTTACTTTTTAGTACTACTGGACAGTTGGTTTCTTGTCTGTTCAACTCATGAACGCCATGTTGGATTTAGTGATGTCATATAATTTTTCAAGTAACTCTCAGCAAGGCCTTTCATTTGATACCCATATTATAGTAGTGCATTAAGAATAACTAGTCCGCCATCTTGGATGTTCCGCCATGTTGGATTCCGAGTGAAGCCATTTAATTTTTTGAGTTATTCATATATATATATGTTTATGATACCCATATTATAGGAGTACATTAAAAAAATAAGTAGTTCACCAGGACAGTACAGGACAGTACATGACATTACAGCCCAGTCCAGTCCAGTCCTGGGTGTTCCGCCATGTTGGATTCAGAGTGACGTTATTTCATTTTTTTGATTTATTCTCAGCAAGCCCTTTCATTTTGTACTCATATTAAAGTAGTACATTAAAAGTAAGTAGTCCGTCACTTGGGTGTTCCGCCATATTGGATTAAAAGTGACGTCATTTAATTTTTTGAGTTATTTTCAGCAAGCCCTTTCATTTGAAACCCATATTATTAGATATCTGCTTCAAAATTGAGTTGCAAGATTCCGCGAACAAACCTAGTTACAAACATACATACATACAGGCAAGCTAAATAAAAGTTTGTAACAATTGGTTGTGAATATAAAGAGGAAGTTAATTTTGAAAGTCAAATAGCCCTTCGATTTAAGCCTCCAATGCCGATGAGCCTTCCAAATCGAGGTCTTAGGCGATTCCAATAATAGCATGAGTTTATAAATAGACACAATCAAATTAATATGCAACTACAAAACTATCCCTCTAGCAGGAAGTTCAATATTAATTAATGTAAACATTTGTTTTTATTTCTATTTATTTTTTTGAGAAGTTAGATTCAAACAATGAATATATATGCCAGTTCCGTTTATGCTTACGATAATCTAATCTGACTTATTATTATTAATAAGCACTTCATACTTGAAGTGCTTATGTTACTACATAGTCTATTTAATAACCTGTAGGTACAGACTCAATCATGTCGCTATTTCATTTTATAAAAATTATCTATACCTCTTCCTTTTCTAATGCTGCAGCATTTTGTTTTTGCTGGGGATATTTCTAACCCTAATTACCTCAAAGTAATTACAGCTGAATTTAACGCGCTTTGAATATGCACTTCATTAGGACATAAATCTCTATTTTGTGAATAAAGTATAAAGTCGTCCGCATACTGTAAAATTTTGACATTAGTTTTAGATATGAACTCACAAGTTCATATCTAGAACTAGTTCATCAGGTGCGTTGTGGCTTCACTTTCGTTCCAGCGGCCGACCAGACAACACCTCAGCGTCTCACCTGATGATGCCTCGCGGAGAGTCGAAACACGTGTCGTCGTATAGGTTTGGGTATGCATGCTGCACTGACAACCTAGTTCTCCCTGCATGTGCATAATTAGCGGGCGGGAGGGCGGTGCTCCTGCATCTCAGCATAAGCGTATTTTCATTGCATTTTGCTACACTGTCGGGCGCTAGGCTGCATAAAAGTTCCTCCTTCTTATCAGTACCTAGTGGCCGTGGTATAAAGCTTGCGAATTCCTTTCACCCAGCGCATACGTCTCCACATATCTGCTGCGTTTACATTATGATCTATTTTCATGCAAAAAGTTTGCCAACGCGTTCGTGCACGCCTAAGAACTCGCCGGGCTTCCGTTACTTTATTATTTAAATAATCTAAGTTGCTAGGAGTAGGATTACGTCTAAATATCTTTAACGCTAGACGCCGTTGAGCAATAGCCGTCGCGTCGATATCTCCGGACACCAATAAGGTTTAAGTTGAAATCTTACTGTAGGATCTAAGCAGTTTCTTATCACAGGTACCTATGCTTTGTTTTGCCGCGTCATTTATTTCATTAACAAAGGAGTCGTAGCAAAACTGTATATTATTAGGATCATATATATCGTCAATAAAACGATGTTCTAATACTTTTTGATATAATGACCAATCAGCTTTTTTCATGTTACGACGCATAAGAAAACCACGCGAACCTGGATACTGAAGAGAGAACTTTACCAATAAGTGGTAACTACCCAAATTCTCTCGGGTGACTTGCCAGCTGAAGTAAACCGCTATGTCTGACGTCACGAATGATACAATCATCACCATAACATCTCCGAAACATCACCATTAAAATGAAATTAAAATTATATATTTTAATTTCATTTTAATGGTCATGTTTCGGAGACACTTGTTATTGATTGTGATTTTCGGACAATCGTTTTTCGGAGATAAAATGGGCACCCTAATTCAATATTTGTTTTGTTTAAAAATTCTTAAATATAAATTAATATAATTGTTAAGTACCTATGTTTAAAAATTCTAATTCATAATATGTTAACTTTTGCTATGAAAACTTAATTTGTAACCTAGATGTAGCTGCCGCAGCAGTAATTGGGAGAACACTTGCTCATGATTGTTATTGCTTTTACTTTTGTAATTTTTTCTTTGTGTATGTTCTGTTGGTGGCTCAAATAAATAAATAAATAATAAATAAATACCTGTATTTGTATAATTTTACATAGCTGAGTTTTTTTCGATTTATGGATAATGAGCGCAACACCACCATATGAATTTAATCTTAATAATCTTAATTATTTAATCTTTTCTATAGATATTATAATTACTTATGCGAAAGATAATTTCTTCGTTCAGCGATGTCTCACTAACTATACAAATACCGATGTTTTCTTGCAAAAGTAATATTTCCAAATCGAGTTTTTTTTGCATCAGACTGTGTATTTCACCGCGCAATATTTAAAAATTGCACAATGGAAGACACGGCCCGACGCCATATGTGTTCGGTTGTTGTTGGTGGTGTTGTTATCCATCTTGGAAGAGGCCTATGATTTTATAAATGGTCTCTTCACTACTTATCGTCTTAACAATGAGTGCCATCAAACCTCCAATACAAACTGCAACACCATAAGAAATTTACCTTCAAAATTTTGTTCCAAAAAAATATTTCTTTGGCCTTTTTTATTATTTTGCTAAAACAACATCGCAGTGCAGTTGTAAAACAACAGTGCAGTTTTGCACCTGGAAGTTAACCATCATTACTTATAAAAATCTGGCAACAGCCATACAAAGAAAAATACCCAGACCCGGGACAAATATCTGCAGAACAATTGCAAACATTATGTACCGTGGCGGGAATCGAACCCGCTAGCTACCTCCTGCGTATCAGTCGGCCGTTAAATATTATTCTTATTCTTAAAATCTTAGAACTATGTATGTAGGTACTCTTCCAATTACCCCTGTAATCCCACAGCATGCGTCAAAATATTACTCGACTAAATTAAATTTTTGCTGTAGCAGAAATGAGATAGAATTAAGTATGTGTATACCTAATAAACCCTATAAGTACGTGTATTATACCTAATAAAAAAAATATTGCTTATTCCCTAATTCCTGACCGGTTTTTTCAAGTAACAATTAATATTTTACTTATTAGAAACGACCTCAAAATGGCAACGCTACCACAGTACCACCTCAGCTTAGTAGTAGTAGAACTTTTTATGTAAAGAGTTCATCCACGGAAGTAGAAGTAGAATGCAAGAAGACCATACCTATTTCTACCGTCAAGCAGTAATGTCTGCATTGCTGTGTTCCTCTTTGTAGGGTAAGGGAGCCGGTGAAATTACGGACACATGAGACCTTACAACTCTATATGTCTCAAGCTGATAGGCGCAATGCGGTGCAGCGTTGGCCACGTGCTTAGTGAACGTGATCACTGCGGTATTGCTTTTGTAATAGGTTACCGCTCAATCTTATAAAAAAAAACCACTGCCGCGCGCAATGTACTTTTTCTAAATATACACAACAAAAGTTCTTACTCAACTTAACAAACTTTGTGATCCCCCGACTGTGTTATCATCAGTTTCCTTTGCCCCTACTTTATTCACTCCAAACGAAATATCTTACCTCGTATTGATAACGATTCTGGGCAGAGGGAACACATTGAAGGGCCGGTGTATGAGATGGTACCAACTCCTCGTGATGTTCAGGCAGCCTAGTTCGTCGTAGCATCTTGTCTCGTTCTCAACTGCAGGAATAAATTATCAGTAGGTATGGTTTATGTACGAACTATGGGACGAACTCGATCAGTACAGTTAACTGAAGGGAATTAGCTCAGGATCGGATATAAGGAGGGAATTAGGGGAGGCCCTGGCCGAGCAGTGGGACCCGAATGGCTCATAATGGTATAGTTTATGTGGCACTGGAAGCTGCCCAAAACGCGTCTGGATGAACGTATTCAAAAGTAATTATGATGTATAAAAACATTTAATTAAATACGTGAGACAGGTAGAAATGAAAAAAACAAATCAAATTCTAAGCGCATCTTCTACGTTACGTGGGTACCTACTGATTTTAAAGGTAGCCAAAATCTGAAATAAGAGTTCTGGAGACCATAGATATTACTATTTATAGAGGTAGAACTCCTTTTCCGTATTATAAAATGTCACATGTGTTGATATTTCTGTATCAACACATTACTTTTTATAAGTAAGTCTGACAACGTAGATCATATTCCTAACAATGATCTATGTTGCAAGTTAAGTGATTGGATAACTGTTTTAAATGCGTAATTTTTTTTATTCGGGCTATAAAAAGGCATTTCCAATAGTGCTAGAATATTTGCGTTACGGATTGAGTAGAAAGGAGGAAATGCTATAATTCCGTTATCGCTACAAGCAACACTTCTCAAAATACTAGTATTTATGTTAAGGAATTTACATCCGCATTTATAAATACGCAGATAAAGTAAGGCAGTAGCAGTTTTAGGTATTATCTAGGTACTTAATACCCACAGTACAATAATGTATAGAAAATTAGAATACTTAGAGCAATGAGAAACATTTTAAATTCTAGCGGAATCAGAACCCAAAAAATTGTTACAAGGTTTTGATAAGAATGAGGCTTTGATTATAGGAATTTAAATGACAATAAAACTCTACCTATAGTGAAGTGACTCAATTATGAAGTAAGTAGGTATACAAAAAAGAATAATAACAATACTAAAAAGCACCAAGGCAAGGCAATATAAGGATTGTTGCCCTAATATTTTTTTTAAAAAAAAGCTTGTAATAACTTCCCATCTCAATGTTTTGCCTTTCTGTCGAAAGGGTAAATGTTTCTCTAACAATCTAATGTGTACGATCTACTGTGTACGAAAACCTTCTCACCGATGTAGGTACTCGTATCAATCGCGACATCTTTTTACTGCTATGGATCTCAATGAATAACTTAGCATCATAACAATGTCAAGCATGTTTGTGTTAAGTAAGTTTTTGCATGAAACCTATAATACTTAGTTACTTATACGATGATTAGCATAACATGGTTTTTAATTAGAAAACGCTGTGAACATCAAGACAATGGCAATCGAGCAGAAGCTTTCACATAAATACTTGCTGTTGACATGTTACCTAGGGTCTATTGAACTTGACATGGTTTCAAATCACATAACTAAAAATAAACGATTAAAACTGGACTTTACACACAGCGCAATCCAATCCCAAATTTTGATTAGATATTAATTTTATATGTAACTTCAGTTATGAACCTTATTTTATCTTTCAGCATCCCCATCTAACTAGCCATGGGAGCCAGGGTATGGTGACCTCGATCCACTCGGAGCGGACCCACTTGGAGGATGCTTGCGAGACACCACCTCAATTAATTATTTCATCGTCATCATGTTTACTTACACGGGAGCCAGGGTATGTTGACCTCGATCCGGTCGGAGCGGGCCCAGTTGAAGGGGTCGAGGATGCCTGCGAACGCTGGTTGCAGGCCTAGGAGTATGCACCATAGCATCACGCGGAGGCTGCCGTCAGTCAGGTGCAGCCGCCACATTCCCTGCAGATAAGAACAGTATTAAACCGATCGCCTATAATATAAACAATTTCATAAGTGGAGAGCACGACACGGCAAGCTCATTGTAGGATTCCCACCAGCTAGATGGAGTGACGAACTATTGCTAGTAATAGACTAGATGCATCAAGGCGAACCAGGATAAATGGCGTTAGGGAAAGCCTGTTCAGCAGTGGACAGATACCTAATAGGCCGATGAAAAAGAAGAGCAGTCTTTGGATAAAATAAATTCCAAGGTGAATTTAGGTGGAGCAAACTCAAGACTTACTGGCCTAGGATGGGACGAAGAAGAGTCGGGCGACTGGTAACGAGGTTGTTCGACAACATTGATTACGTAAGACTAGAACAGGACCGTTTTGATTGCACATACTTAGGAAGCCCTGTCCTATATCCATAAATAATTATTCCCTTTCTAGCTTGCCACATAAGATAGATGGGACTGAAATATATGACATCACGGAACCTTTTTACACGTTCATAAGCCATGGAATAAAAATTGTTATAAACAATATTGAAACAATTGTTAATATGAATGAATATGTTCAGGTTTTAAGTAGAGCACACAGGTGTTTTATCGGAATGCCGACATTTATGAAACTAATAATAATTGTGATTCTTACTTAAATGTTAATAATGTTGGAATGTTTAATGTTGGAACTACTTTTCTTTACATCACGTCGAGGAATGGCGACTAATACTATTAATTTCAGTTTAATTGACTACAGAAAAAAACAGAAGAAAGGTGGGTATTTCAATCAGAGATCTGAATACCGGTTCCTCCCAAGTAACCTTTTAAAACGGTTATTTTTATTTGCGGTTAAACCTTATTACCGGTAATTTTATTTATGTATCACAAATGTATAACATAACACACTTGAACGTGTAAAATATTCTTGTTAGTATCTATAATATATTTTCAGTCAATACTAATATTTAATCCCTGATGTCAATACGATGATGGTGGAATTTTTACACGATATTTTTACCGTTTGAGTAAAAATTTTAGACTAAAGTGCCTCCCTAGATACCTTAGAAATAGTTTAATTACTTAAGATTACATGGGAAAGTAGCTTTACTTAAGCTTGCTATAAAAACACAACTCAAATGTTAAAATGTTGAGAGTTACCTACAACAGATTATATAAGTTCCTAATGACCTTTTTGTAGAAGGTTCTTCCTTAAATGAGAGAGCCATATCTTAATAAATATGCAACTGTTGACGAATTTCAAAAACTTAAAAAAAGACGGTCGTCGGCTCTCGCACCGCAAAAGATTGAGTGGTACATAAACATATTCCTATCTAAACATATTCCTTCCAAGCGTTTCAGATTATTATTCTGCCTTGCTACGCTCCCAGTAGTCAGTAGTACGGGTGCCACGACGTTGATACATAAAAATTGATTGAATAGCCATTCCTTCGGGCAGGGGGTCAGGTCTACTATTGAAATAGCTTCAGAAAAGCTGATAACTGACCTTTTTTCGACAGTTTTGCCATACAAAAGCTGACAAAAACGAGGCGAGTTTACATTGTGATTCCACTCATGGGATATAAATGATTGCCTGTAATCTACTAACCTGCTCACTTTCAAACATAGACTTAAAGTCAAGCTATTTAGATAATTATCTTTCTCTTTATTATAATCTTGCGGCTGAGTTGTTGGAAGGTGCGCTACGATCGCTATCACAATCGAAAAGTCAGAATTGGTTTAGTTTTGACAATATAGAAAAACAGTCTACATCACATCATTGATGATTCTGAAGGGCAGATCGGAAGTAGCCATATGATTTTTGATGTTTGCTGTAATATAACAAAGGTCTCAATGACCTTAGCCATGTAGAACTTTGCCATGTCTGGATAATTTCTGGTCAAGGCGCTTCGCTTTAGTCTGTAAGGACCATTACGAAAGTACAGTTCGATTCTCGGCACGTGGTGTTGCCTATAATTGCATTGTAATTCGACTCATGGGATACACATGATTGACTGCAATCTATTAACTCACTTGAATACAATCAGGTGTATAGGGTCTTCTTTTAACCATAGGCAAAGATATCTAAATAGTTGGGACATCCTTTAAACATTCTGAATAAAATCATCATCATCATCATTACAGCCGTAAGATATCCACTACTGGACATAGGCCTCCCTCATTGACTTAGAGATCCAAGTGCATGAGGGGTTGTTGCCATACTCACCACGCTTGGCAGGTGGGTTGGTGAGCGCAGTTCGGGATGTTCTTACATGGAAAGACGCTGCTGCCCATCTTACGGAGATATAGCAGATTCTTACTGCATCCACGGGCAGGAGAGGAGGGGTGACATTCTACTGCCGGCACCCTACGGCTAAATAAAATAATTATTATTTAATAGCTTCGCATGCGTTGTACCCGGATAAAATGTAGCCTATAATGTTAACCCTAGTTAACATCTATACGTGTGCAAAATTTCAGCTCAATCCGTACTCTAGTTTTTGCGTGAAATAGTAACAAACATCCAAACATACTCATAAACGTTCGCGTTTTTAAAATTATATAGTAAGATTGTTGGAGGACTAACTTTTTCGGGAACAATATTTTAATATGAGATCACAGAAAAACAGTATTAACCGAATCACGAATGAAAGAAAATCGAATAGAAGTACCAAGTACCAATCTTATCTACATCATACAGTGCCCAGCGATTTGTTTATTCTCATAAATTGTATCTTTTCGTGTGATATTAGCAAGCAGTACGCAAAGCAAAGCAGATGGTCGTGTAACCAGATTTATTCTATGACAGTTAACTTTCACTAGTGATCCGATATACATATATTCATTGATTGCCGTCTAAAACACAAGTAGACGGTTTAATAATCTCATTGATATAACGACTGAGTTAAACTGCTTCCGAAATTAGAAGGGGTTCCGTCAAATGAATTGTATTTCTTCAAAAAAGCTTCATCCTTACTTATTAGTAAGGATGATGCTTTACCATATATAAAATATTATATAGGGTCAGCACAAGCTTACCGGAAATAATCGGCCGGCCTATAGTTTGGATTGAAATAAACTCATTGAAAGAAGAAAAAAAAATTTAAAAAAAAATCTGAGATAATCGACTAAGTTAGTGCCTAGTTTGTAGAAAAAAGTATTTTACACTGTTGCATATGACATCCCTAAGCGCATGAGGGTTGTAGGCACCTTTACTTTGTCGGTCTGTTGTTTTCTCGACTGAAAGGATTTTTATGTTTGCTATGGATATAGATGAACAGAGTCGGTGGCGAATTTGTTCACGTATTTTGCGACCATTCACTTTTATAATTTACTTTGTCGTTTTTGTCTTGCCGGATTTCGTCTTCTTCATAACGGAAGTAAAGATCCACTATGGGTCTCTGAGCCATAGGAGTAAGTGAGTTATGGAATTCGAACCTGCCATGGCATCATATATAAATAACTCTATTATCTTTCCTAATATCACAATTTGATTTCGATCGCTATCGTCGGCAGCTGCTTTATTTTAATTATTCCTTCAAGTATAAAAACAACACGTTATCCTCTTTAAATCTCTAACAGACATCGGTATCAGACATAGTACTACTTTAAATTCTTATCAGTTCCAGAAGCACTTTATCTTACTGAACCCCAACATAATGATTTACTACAAACAAGCCGTTACAAAAAACTTGAGGAAGTGCGAATGTCGACACGGAAAGACTATGACGCAACCTCATTGTACCTTAACCTGCTAACTCTGATATAACATAAATAATGTCGCTTATGGGAACAGTTACATGTTTTGTAGACAATTGTTGACCGTTGTCGGATGTTGTTAACATGCATAATCGCTCTTGTTATGTCTTAGCTGAAAACAGTTACAAAGAAGTTTATTACCGACAAATCATCTGTTTCAATGAAGCTAGCAATAATAATCCACCTATAAAATTGTTTTTATAGTTGTTGTTTTCTTTGACACAGGAGAATTATAAAGTAAGGAATGATTGATTGTGATTTTTTGAAAACCATATGACGAAACACACGTCCTACTAGATTTGATAAAAGTTTAAAATCGTACTTAGTCATTATCAATTCGCCTCATATTGAGGTATTATTATTCAGTAATTATTAAACAAAACGTCATTAACTATACTTCTGTTATTAATATCATTCTTATTAGGCAATATTACTAAATTCCTGTACACAGAGAATGTCTTTATTGATATTTAATTCACTGTGCTTAAGTTTTTCTTTACGAGCCTTCCTTCCTTCCGCACTTCTCTATCCTGTCTATTGTGGTCCAGTCTTCTCGTGCGTCGAGTTCGTTTCTCCATCGACATCTTGGTATATCGCGAGGTCGTTTTCTGTCTTATGGGGTCCATTCGGTAGTGGTTAGCCCTTGACTCAACCGGCCTGACAGTCCCACTCTAACTAGTCCGATTTTTGTTTCTTAAGTTAATTCGAGTAAATTGAATAAATTAAAAGCGATCACCAGCCCATGTTTGTCCGGGTGGTCACACTGATATGACACAATAGTATGACCACGCGGAAGTAGCAAACATTTTTAAGTAATTTGTTATGAGGTGAAATGTTTTCTGAAAACCTGTGGGTAAGAACTTAAATATATACTTATGATTTAAATATATAGTATTATTAATGATGGAATTGGTATCTACCGTTTCTTTTTTGATCTTAGAAATATTTTAACGAGAACCATAGTGGTTAGACGAACCTGAACAAACTTTAAAATTAACACATGGCATACAACACTGTTTTAAAAAAAATATTGGACTAATAATTAGATAATTCGTTGAAAATGGCTAGTCGTTATCATTGAAACAGGCCTACATCAATATTTTTTGGAAAGCCACACACCAAGGTAGCAAACATTAAGTGACTTATTATAACAGACATGAAAATAAAGTTAATTGCCGACCTGACTCGGATAACTGGTAAGGTCTGACGCTGACGCCCGTTTAGTGGCCGGAATGGTTTCGCAACGCTTTGTTTGCCGACGGCCTTTACGTAATAACTACAAGTTAAACCGATCGTAATGCGTATTTTGCAAAGATTTAAATCGTTAGATGTGCCCTGACACCAAAAACTGTGGCAATGTATTTCAATGTGTGTTAACATAAATGCCGACGCACGCAATGTTATTGATACCATTTATTGAGAAATTATATTGCACGAACCTTTGTGAACAAAATAACACAGTCAGCACGTCCTTCCAAATGAGCTAGCTCACTCATTTTGTGTGGAAACAAAATGACGCTGTCTCATTACGGTAAGGGCGTATCTAACGACGTAAATCTTTGGTGTTTTGTTTACTTCGAATTTCGAATCATCATTTTATTATTTAAGACTCTTTTTATTTTATTTTTGTTTGATTTTATTTACATGTTACAATGTTTAAAATTGTGATTGGTTTAGGAGCCGGGCGCTGACACTGCTACACAGTTATTAAACTTTAGCAGTGCCAACGTTCATCATTATCTGTACCGATGTGTTTTTGTTCCACAATAAATACTTTAATACTTTTAATCATTGGGTCTTCAACATTTCTTCTACTTGGAAAGTGCGGGTAAGAGTCGATCCTACGATATTTTATTAAGAACAGTGTATAAAGAAACCAGGCTTATCTCTCTTCCACAACTGTTTAAGTTTAACGTTTGTATACTTATACGGAAAATCCTTAATAAAAATATTCACACGCAGATAAAGTTTAAAGTAGAGTCACAGTTACAGACACGCTAACTCAGACGACCTTATGATATAATATTGCCAACACCACGAACAAACTAAGGAAAGAAAAACCTCACATACCAAGAAGCTCAGCTTTACAATAAACTTCCAAATCATGTCAAAAACACTAAAAGTTTTCTGTCATTTAAAAGCAAATTAAAACAATATTATTTAAGCCAGTTCATACAATATTGAGCAATATGTAGAATAAATCAGTCAGAAATAATACTTATAATCATCAATTTGTTACTGATAATTTGTAATTCATGATCTTTAATAATTATAATAATTCATACACATTTCTAATCCATAATCATTTAGAATTAATTTACCAAAATGTTTATAATTTTACATATTTATATATATATAATTTACAATATTTATAATTTTATTTTTATTATCTAATGCTAGCTCTTAATTTGTTTCAATTCATTTATGAAATTCTTTTATATAATGTTTGATATAATATAATAAGTAAACTAGCTAGACAATTAAGTAAAATTTAAGGTTACCTGTATTTCTCTTGTAAGAGAATTTTATTCTTCTAGAGAAATAAATGTCTTAAACTATAAATCATAAGTCTAGGGTCACCTTGAATATTGAGCTCCAACATAATTACACATCTGAGACTTACTTCTACCAGAGACAAGTTAAGTTCATACTTGTCTTGTCTCTACTTCAACATTCTTGTTTAAGACTTCAACAAAATTAAAATCAAAATCAATAAGTGTTTATTCAATAGAGCAAAACGCTACTTAGAATAGTCAGTTTACAAAATAATAACATAACACAAAAAAAAATAATAAAGCACATAATTGAATTCGTTCGCTTCGGAAAACTTTTTTCCAAGTGAGGGACAGAAGCGAACAAGAAAACTCACTCTTTCACTTCTATTAATTGTTACAATATTTAATTTAATGTACGAAAGGATATTGGATGATTAGGATATTGCAAGATGACATCATTTCTTATCGCGGTTGAACCGAGCAATACTAGGCCAAGGGTCAATATCATTTAAATAAGCATCTATGGAGTAATAAGCTTTTTCTATGAGATTTTGTTTTATAAAAAGCTTAAACCTATGAATCGATAGTTCGGTTGCCTCAGATGGAAGCTTATTATAGAAACGCACACAGTTTCCCATAAATGATTTATTTACTTTTTGGAGCCTAAATTTGGGGATGTGCAGTTTATTTTTGTTTCTTATATTTATGCTATGCACATCAGATCTCTTGATTAAATTAGTTATATTTTTGTGTGCGTACAGTAAGTTTTCATAAATATATTGCGATATAACAGTTGAAATGTTGATTTCCTTAAATAATTTTCTAAGTGAGTCGCGATGTTTCATTTTGTAAATGGCACGAATCGCCCTTTTTTGAAGGACAAATATTGTCTGTATATCGGCCGCACTTCCCCAGAGCAGAACACCATAAGACATCACACTATGAATGTAGATAAAATAAACCAGTCTAGCTGTAGCTTCATCAGTGATAGTTCTTATTGTTCTAACTGCATAAGCTGCTGAACTAAGCCGACCTGCAAGTGCATCAATTTAAAATTTCCATTGAAGTGTAGAATCTAGTATACCTAAAAATACTGTGGAATTTACCGGATTGAGCATATCCCCACCTAACATTCCTAACATTTTTGGAGGATATTCTTTTACATTTGGTATGGAAAATTTTATATAAGTATTTTGTCTTTTTAGCATTAAGAACTAGGTTGTTCACAGTAAACCAATCGTGCACTTGTGACAGTGAATTATTTACATCGTCGTAATTAACTTTATTCCTATCAACTTTAAAAATCAACGAAGTATCATCAGCAAATAAAACGATATCACACAAGTTTTTTGCAAAGAACGGTAGATCATTTATATAAATCAAAAACAAAAAAGGTCCTGGAATTCTCTGATCTCTGGCCGCAGACTTCAACCTTTATCAGATAAATAAGACTGAAGGAGATCGAACGTAGGCATTTTGATGATCATTTTCTAGAATTCTCTAGATTCTTCTTCTACCTGGCCAAAAAAAAGCTATAGACTGGAGAACTCAAAGGGAAAGAAAGGAGGTTTATTATACTAGCAGGAGGATCTATAATAAAATTATTGAAAGAGGCACAGTCGTAAGTACGTATCATTTATGAAATAACCATATTTTATGTTTCCTTTAACATTTATATAATCTTTTTTGTTTATAAATTTCCTTGAAATACAAGGTTTGTTATATTAATACTAGTATAGTGAGTTGTTAAAAGTTAAGGTTATCAATAATGTCATTACGATTCCTTGACCTTAGAAATGCACTATCGATTGAAAAATAAAACTTAGTGACGAATCGACAATATAGTGAATCACTAGCACAAACGTATTGTAAATTGAGATTGTAAAAAATATTATAGACTGTAAAAAAATATTTACAAGTTTTCGCTATAACTGAATTTGTCGGACATCAAACTTTAACTCTCAATGATCTATTTCTTAACCACAAGGTCAATAGTTCTTTAACATTGTATCATAGAAACTAGAAAGCCGTAAACTACCATAGAGCATAGGCCTTAGCTTCGGTGGCCTGTGCAAGAATGGCCTTATTTGACCTCAACTTGAGTCGATTTAAATAAAAAAACGCAACACCTTATTACTTCATAGAGGTCTATCGTTTATTGACACCGAGAAAATTCTGGGGATTTTAGCTCAAGGTTGTTTTCCGTGAACAGCAACACTGCGATTGTGAGAATACGTGTTGTTCAATTTCAGGCTAAAATATTGAGGATTATACATATATATATATATATATCTCTGTCTGAAGGATTCTTCGCAAGTTTACATTATACTTTATGTACCGACATAAGTTGTGGTGATGGTTTTTGGACGTAAGATATAACTAGGTACTTCTGACGACTTCAAGCTCAGGTGTTCTAATAGCTGGCTGATACGCAAAAGATTGTGCTTTTATTTCCCGGCGGGTAATTCTATGTTTGATAATAACCTATGTATTTATAAATCTTTCACACGAATCAGTATGAAATTGTCCAATTTGTTATTTATTTACTGTGTTTTTTATAAATGTATGTATAGAACGCGCCGTGGGGTGGCGGCAAAAGAATGTTACCTCTCCTCTCATGCCCGAGGATGCAGTAAGAATCTGCTAAGGGATACCTCCGGAAGATGGGCAGCAGCGTTTTTCCGTGAATCAAGATCTTATACAGCGCTCGCCAACCCGCCTGCCAAGCATGGCGAGTATGGCATCAACCCCTTTCGGCCTATGTCCAACAGTGGACATCCCACGGCAGACATGATGATGATGATATAGATCGCTACCCTAAGTGTATGTATGTATACAGTACAGTAGATACGACCTAGTTTGATGCGCAAAAAATGCGAGATAAAAATGCTGTTTAGCTTGTTGCAAACCAAATGCCGATCGGCCAAGTGTTTTATACCTCAATAATCATACAAACATCGACTGTTATAGTATGTTAACTGATTGTTGAATGATGTAACATTGCATAGTGAAGATACTGTTAGTGTTGTGTGCCGCAATGTAAACGCGGCCTTACCAAGTTCTGAAGACAAAGTAAGAGTAGTTGCAAAACCACCATCGCTTCTTGATGGACGCTCTAATGAAATCTCCAGTCACCCCGGGACCACAAATGTTGAAACACAGTCGAAACGTCGGGAATAATCAAAGGTATTACGCGATAAATTCCCGTGTTAGTTCGTTTCAGCCGTAAAACCACAGATTACAGAAACTAACAGATACATCACTCCAATACAAAAGCGAAAATACCTACGCTATAATAAATAGCCTACAAAATCGTTGAGATTGCTTTGCTCACCCGCCTTACCTACTTGCAAGTAATCTGTGACGCGGCATCGAATAAGCGGCTAGGGTTGCTTCTACGATGAGATTTTTATAATAAAACGAATGTGGTGAAACAAACAGCTATTTTTATTGGTTGCTCAAATATGACTTAGTTTTTAAAATGATGGATACCTTTCGATGGTCGAAACATCAGGATAATAATAAAGGTAATTACGCGATAAATACCCGTTAATCCAATATAGTAATAATCAGTTCATAAACGACAGAGTTCTCAAACAAATAAAAAATCAGATGGCCTAAGAACCTCCTCTTCTTTTTAAGTCGGGTAAGAAAAGTAGCGACCTTTGTACAGGGAGGTAAGTACCTAACTACTCTCCGTACGCAGTAGTAATAGGTATACCTACTATGGTAGTAGTTATAATCTTTGACATAACGAACTATGTAGGTACACACCACACTACACACCTATACTATTATTGCTCTTTTACCTAGGTATTTAGATACTTCGCCAGCAAAGATTTGAATCTTTATTCGCCGGTGGGTACCTAATACTTGATTATAGGACTGTGTTGTTTTCAAAGCCATAATCGATTTGAAGGAACGCTGATCTGGAAAGCGATGACCTATGTTGTGTGTACAAAATACTAAAATACTTATCTATCATCTGTCTAATAGCTGAACTTCTTTATTTACGAATATTTACATAGTACCTTCCTACGTTCATTTTTAGAGGAAAGGGTAAAATAATTCTAAAAACTTAAGATTTAAAATATCTTTTACTTTACCTTTTTTCGTCTCTAGGCAAAGAAACAAATGTCAATTGTTCATTAGATCTTTGGTTTCGGTATCCATCTACTGCACAATAGTTAGTACGACACGCTTTCGACATCTAAATGAACGCATTTAACATGCGTGCGCTCAAGCGGGCTTGTGGCAGCCTACTGCCTCCTTGCAGCTCCGGCGATGTACAGAGTGGTAGGCATTTAACGCGTGGCCTTGAACGAGTGACGGACGCCTCACGCCTGGTAAAACGTCCACTACTGAACACAGGCCTCCCTCGTGGATCTGCATGAGGGGAAGTTGCCATACTCACCACGCTTGGCAGGCGGGTTGGTGAGCGCAGTATGGGATGTTGATACACGGATAGACGCTGCTGCCCATCTTCCGGAGGTATCCCTTAGCAGGCTCTTACTGCATAAGAGGAGGGGTATCATTCTACTGCCGGCACCCCACGGCGCCTTTCACCATTAAAAAGCCACATTATCCTTTATTAACATAGGCTATATTTTATCCCCGTATTCCCACGGGACAGGGAACTACGCGGGTGAAACCGCAAAGTGCGGCAGTGAGTCAATTATATGTTTACTTTCACACCATTTTATTAAACCTTTTCATTTACGGATATGATTTTTCAATGTCGATATATTTTAATTTATAGAAAAGGTCAAGTCCTGGTTGATTTCGCGACAGTTGTATTATTATAGTTGAAATTAATCTATAATATATCTCAGCCGTGGGAATGCTGTCCACGTCCACTGCTGGACATAGCCTTCCCTCATGGATATCCAAGATCATGAGGGGGTTGTTGCCATACTCACCACGCTTAACAGGCGGGTGGGCGAGCGCAGTCTAGCATATCAATACACGGACAGACGTAGCTGCCCATCTTTCGGAGGTATCCCTTGGCAGATTATTATTGAATCCACGGACAAGAGAAGAGGGGCAACATTCTTATTCCCACGGTAATTTATTTATTATATATGCGTGGGGTGCCAGGAGTAGAATGTTACCTCTCCTTTCATGCCTGTGGATGCAGTAAGAGCCTGCTAAGGGATACCTCCGGAAGATGGGCAGCAGCGTCCTCCCGTATAACAACATCCGTACTGCGCTCGCCAACCCGCCTGCCAAGCGTGGTGAGCATGGCAGCTACCCCTCATGGAGATCCATGAGGGAGGCCTGTGTTCAGTAGTAGACGTATTACGGCCGAAATGATGATTCCCGACACGGGGTCCACACGGGAGGACTGCCCTCAGTCCTGTACAAATAATAAAAACAAGTGAATAAATATGTGCAAATTGGCGGACTTTAAGGTTGAACAAGTCGCGGAGCCAAAGTCGTCAGTAGGCGCGGCCTAAATGTATGCTATCTCACCTGACATGGTGTGTGTACCCGCACGCTAGAATGAAATGCACAATGATTCATTCCTAAAACGACCGCGCAAAAATATGTGAATAGACTTTTAGCACAAGGGTTGTTGTAGAAAAATTTGAGTGTAATCTTTTCAATATAACATTTATTTCAACTTTTTAATAATTAAACTATGTCGGAACGGCGTTTATTTTTGAGTTTTCTTTCTCTGTATATTATTTAGTTTAGTCCAAAGTTGGGCTAAAATCAGTGTTGAAAACGAAAGTTCAGAAGCTTGTATTTTTGAAATAAATACTTTTTTACGGTTTGGGGTACATACGAACATAGATTATGATGAGATAAATTGATATAATCCTTAGTGTTGGATGGTCAACGTCAAACAGTGGATTAGTTACCCTTCCACGTTTGTATGGAAAGATGGGCGACTCGTGCAACCTTAAGATTATGTTGTTGGCCAACAACTAAAACGGTGTAAGAGTCATCAACGAAATGTTGGTAAAGAAGCAAATTTCAAAAGTCGTTTGGTTTATTGATCAACAACTTGCGGCTTCAATGTAAAAGTCATAAAACTCGACTTTGTAATAATTCGACGAGACATTATATAACAAACGCTTGGACACTAATGTTCGTTTACGTAATCATGTAAACATCAAAATTGGCATTTCAACTTAACCTTGACACGACATACTTTAAACTATTATGTGGACTTAAATTTACAGATCAAATATATTTGACGGTCAAAGTGTATGTACAATACATATAATACTATATGTATTAGACATATATTAACATCGTTTATATGAGACAGTTCAAAGGTCGTATTATAATAACTAGTCAAGGTAGATGAATACACACTTGGGTTCAAGTCTGTTATTGCAATAGTTTTAGACGGTTTTTAACCAATAAGACAAACAAACAACGACGCAAGGGGTTGCGGGTTCGATTCCCGCCTCGGGACAAATGTCTGTACGATCTGCAGATATTTGTTCAGGGTGTTCTGGGTGTTTTTTATATATAATAAAAATATTTATCTATGTAGTATAATGTATTAAGTATATCTAAATATAAATTATATTATAAGTTTGTCGTGTACACATGAGTTGCGATTCAAGCCAGATCATTTTCAGTGTTTTTATTATTATTTTTGTATTGCTTGTTTTGTGTTTTGTGTATCTAAATAAATAAATAAATAAAAATAAATATCAGTCATCTAGTACCCATAACACAAGCTCTGCTTAGCTTGGGGCTAGATGATGCTGTGTGATTTGTCCAGCATTATTTATTTATTTGTTTGTTTATTTAATATAGCAGTAGGTAGTAGAACTCTTTGTGAAGGGTTAATTCGGGGGAAGTACTACCACCCACAGTGTAGCTATTTCTGACGTCAAGTAATGTGTGTATTGCTGTGTTCCAGCTTGAAGGGTAAGAGGGCTGGTGAAATTACGGGCACATGAGACCTTAAAACTCTATGTCTCAGGGTGACGGGCGCAGTGCAATGTTTTTTTGTGTCGTCGTTTAGTCGTAAAAAAGAAGGACCAATAATTTACATCTTTGTTATGAACGATAACAGAGATTTAATTCTTTGGTTGTCTGTATTTTAGTATTGTGTTACGACAGTACTTCGTTGTTTATGAAAAAAAAAATGTGTTCCGCTAGGTAAACTCTTAGATTTCCAGTTGGTTAAAACTCATTTCAGATGATACCTAGGAGCTATGAGGAATCGATGCAAATCCCTTAATATTATAGTCATACATAATATCATATAAGTATCATTATATGAACTCAAGAAGACCACATGGGCATCGGAACTTTTCACTCACGTAGTAGATTGTTGTCTCCTCTCTTGCCCGTGAATGCAGTAAGAATCCGCCATGTTTATTTAAACTTTTTATCCCCTGACACAAAAGGAGGGGTATTATAGGTGTGTCTGTCTGTGGCTTTTAAACGCAGTATTCTAGCGGTGGTCCTTGATTAATGTTGCTTATACTAATGAATTTAATTTTTAATTTAATTTTTTAAACATATTTTATCAAAATCGGTTGAGAATGCAAAACTGAAAGTTACATATAAATCGGTTGTGCCATTTATAACAAAATTGTATGAACAATCGATGCGGTTTTTTAGAAAGCAGCCTTTTCTAGTTCATACTTAAATAATATTGATACTAATTCTGTTTTTATTTTTATTTTACAAACTTGTTGTTTTTACAGTTATTATTAACGTCATTAAAATACTTTGTGCCTGTTACCATCAAGCACCTACAGGTAGTAATTGTGATTTCAGAGCAAAAAAGCATAGCAATTTAATGGTAATACAGAGGAAATTATTTTGTCATCAGCTCATGAAAGAGTTTATTTTAATGATGGCTACGATGAACTAAAAATACCACGAATGTCACCGTCACAGTCACCGTCATGGACAATTGGTCTGCGTTTGGGACAGGTTTTCGAGCAACGTAAGTCGTAAGCACTGTTTATCAGTGGAATTTAGAGAATATAGATACATCTACTGTCACTGAAAACCAGCGCAATGGTAGGGTGTGGTAGCTATAAAAAATAAATAAATACTGCTGGTAATTTCTGACAGCACCATCTGATGTCCAAGAAGCAGAAAAGTACCCATACTCAGGACAAATATCTGGACAAAAATTGTCCCGCGACGGGAATTGAACCCGCAGCTTCCGTCGTCCATTAAACCAGCACCACGGAGGTCTTCGAAATTATAATTTGCAAATATAGAGTGCCGACAAATTTTGTTGTCATCATTTTTTTATTTGTATGTCCACATTCATCATTTACTGCTTGACATAGGCATCCCCCTTGAATCTCCAAGTTTTGATCATGCCATACTCACAATACTTAACAGGTGGGTAGGCAAGCACAGTATGGGAACACAATCCCATACTGTGAACGGAAAGACGATGCTGCCCATTTCCCGGAGGTATCCCTCAACAGATTCTTACTGCGTACGGACAATAGAGAATGGGCATAATCCTTACAATTACGGCCGCAATACATAAAAATTACACTTCATGTATAATTTTGATGTATTATATATTGAATAATCATAGTTTTTACAAAAAATAATAAATGTATATCCATTTATGTTTTATTTAGTTATTTATTTCAAGAAGACCTCAATAAAAAAAAGTATTCTAAGTACTTACCTACATACATTACATACATAGGTATCCACATTAAAAACATCCAAAATTCACATTTTACATTACTCAAGTTGAACACATTTGTTCCTGCCAGTACTTTTCATCAAAAATTGCTTTTGATAAAATTTATCGTAGCTAAACCAAATCGGGGGAGAACGAACCGGGTGAATACGAGACTGGGGGACAACGAACCGAACCCTTCTACTCGGGGTATTGTACATAAAAATACATAAAAGAACATAATTAATTAATTATTGTGGCACAAAATAAACATTATTCTGTCCTATTCTATCGGTATTATGCTTTGTTCTAGACGAACTATGAGACTAGACACAGGTGTTATATGGGCAAATGTTAATTTTATTAATGATGCTAGCTGCTCTTTTGTTAACTATGAGGAAATGCCATGCGTGGAATGGTAATACCACTTTACGTTGTAGAGGATAAACACACCTCACTTGATATTACATGACAACATACCTGCCGGCTTAAGTTAGGTATATTGTATACTAACACCGAAATATCACAGGCGAATTGAGAGCGAGATTTGTTTCCGGGGAATTCGCGTGACATCACTTCTAAGTACAGTTTATGGCTAGTTAAAAACTTTAATGCGCTTAAACTAAGTACTGTTTAAGAAAAAAATATAATGTCTTTTATTTTTGTATTATCTAGCTGACGAACTAATATTATTTTGGATTTTATACCCTGTTCGGGATTTTTGAATGGTTGGGCCCGGGCATGCCACGTATGGTTTGTGTGTCAATGTTAATCAAACAAGACTATGTAATAATAACCGTGTATGGAACTTAAACTATACAATAAAAACCGGCCAAGTGCGAGTCGGACTCGCGCACCGAGGGTTCCGTACAAACCTGTAGGTATTTGATATGAATTTAAATTTAATACCTCTACGCGTTAATGAGGAACGGGGTAGTTAGTTTAAAATTATTAAAAATATTTTTATTATATGACGTAATTAAAAAATTACGGTTTTCGCAATTTTTCCTTTATCTGTGCTATAAGACGTTGCTTCGTACCAAATTTCAAGATTCTGAGTTCACGGGAAGTACCCTGTAGGTTTTGATTCCCTGGCGAGTATCGAAAATTTGCTGAAATTTGCGGCATAAGCGGCTATATCTTTCGATTGCGTTGGCTTAGAAGTTTGATTTTTTCACAGCTCTAAGGGTCAGTAGATTTGAGTATTTGGTATAAATTCTAGCTTGATACCTCTACGCGTTCCTGAGAAAAAGGGTCTTGACAGACAGACGGACGGACACCAAAGTGATCCTATAAGGGTTCCGTTTTTTCTTTTCGAGGTACGGAACCCTAATAACCATACTTCATTTTTTTGCTATTTGTTATAACCGTTTCGATGACGATAGGAATACATTTGACTTTTGTAACATTACACTGTACGTAGTCATCCTCTATGTAAATGCAACATTAATCTTTTCCTTCCAGACAAAACATGAGTAGTGCCTATTTAGTATTAAGTAATAGTGAAGTTACATAATCAATGCACGGAAACAATCATATGATTAACTACGGAAGGGAACCCAATTATGTCTTAACACACATAAAAATTTACATCGAAATATTAAGTGTAGTGAAGTTCATACAAAAGACTTCAACGCGCTCCCTACAGTAGGGCTCTTTTTCTACAGGCCTTTCTTGGTGCCATCAATCTTTCCAGCCAAAGGTTGCAAGAAATAGTTTCTAACCGTAAATAGTAATCTTAGTATTTTTCTGTTTTTTAATTGTATTGTATCTTTGAAACCACGGTTGAAGTAGTTGCCTACGACTTAAACATGTAGTTAATAATTTAAATGCTCGTTAAAATAGTATTTGTAAACTTTGTAAGTGAGTATTTGTATCACAAAGTAGTTTAAAAAATATTGCAATAGAAATACAAACGATACGCTCAGGTACTCGTTCTTAAATTCCACTCAGCGTATCGACAGAACACGCAAACTTAAGACGAAGTTAATCATTTCTAGAAAGGCTTAAGTACGAATATGGAAAAATTAAGTCATTATCTACCTCATTAGTGTGAGAACGGAACTGTTATAAAACAAACACTAAAAACCAAACGATGCATACTTATTTATTACTTACAATGTGTTTGGAAAGTTAGGTACAAGCAATATTTTCAGTAATCAGAAAAATATATATTTGATTATATAACACATTTTATCTAACATTATTTTGAAAAGGAAATACAATGCTAGACATAACACATAAATTTATCAAGCTCCAAAGTAAAGCAGAGCTTGTGTTATGGTTGCTGGTTGGATGATGGCTTTGTTCTAGACGAACTATGAGACTAGACACAGGTGTTATATGGGCAAATGTTAATTTTATTAATGATGCTAGCTGCTCTTTTGTTAACTATGAGGAAATGCCATGCGTGGAATGGTAATACCACTTTACGTTGTAGAGGATAAACACACCTCACTTGATATTACATGACAACATACCTGCCGGCTTAAGTTAGGTATATTGTATACTAACGCCGAAATATCACAGGCGAATTGAGAGCGAGATTTGTTTCCGGGGAATTCGCGTGACATCACTTCTAAGTACAGTTTATGGCTAGTTAAAAACTTTAATGCGCTTAAACTAAGTACTGTTTAAGAAAAAAATATAATGTCTTTTATTTTTGTATTATCTAGCTGACGAACTAATATTATTTTGGATTTTATACCCTGTTCGGGATTTTTGAATGGTTGGGCCCGGGCATGCCACGTATGGTTTGTGTGTCAATGTTAATCAAACAAGACTATGTAATAATAACCGTGTATGGAACTTAAACTATACAATAAAAACCGGCCAAGTGCGAGTCGGACTCGCGCACCGAGGGTTCCGTACAAACCTGTAGGTATTTGATATGAATTTAAATTTAATACCTCTACGCGTTAATGAGGAACGGGGTAGTTAGTTTAAAATTATTAAAAATATTTTTATTATATGACGTAATTAAAAAATTACGGTTTTCGCAATTTTTCCTTTATCTGTGCTATAAGACGTTGCTTCGTACCAAATTTCAAGATTCTGAGTTCACGGGAAGTACCCTGTAGGTTTTGATTCCCTGGCGAGTATCGAAAATTTGCTGAAATTTGCGGCATAAGCGGCTATATCTTTCGATTGCGTTGGCTTAGAAGTTTGATTTTTTCACAGCTCTAAGGGTCAGTAGATTTGAGTATTTGGTATAAATTCTAGCTTGATACCTCTACGCGTTCCTGAGAAAAAGGGTCTTGACAGACAGACGGACGGACACCAAAGTGATCCTATAAGGGTTCCGTTTTTTCTTTTCGAGGTACGGAACCCTAATAACCATACTTCATTTTTTTGCTATTTGTTATAACCGTTTCGATGACGATAGGAATACATTTGACTTTTGTAACATTACACTGTACGTAGTCATCCTCTATGTAAATGCAACATTAATCTTTTCCTTCCAGACAAAACATGAGTAGTGCCTATTTAGTATTAAGTAATAGTGAAGTTACATAATCAATGCACGGAAACAATCATATGATTAACTACGGAAGGGAACCCAATTATGTCTTAACACACATAAAAATTTACATCGAAATATTAAGTGTAGTGAAGTTCATACAAAAGACTTCAACGCGCTCCCTACAGTAGGGCTCTTTTTCTACAGGCCTTTCTTGGTGCCATCAATCTTTCCAGCCAAAGGTTGCAAGAAATAGTTTCTAACCGTAAATAGTAATCTTAGTATTTTTCTGTTTTTTAATTGTATTGTATCTTTGAAACCACGGTTGAAGTAGTTGCCTACGACTTAAACATGTAGTTAATAATTTAAATGCTCGTTAAAATAGTATTTGTAAACTTTGTAAGTGAGTATTTGTATCACAAAGTAGTTTAAAAAATATTGCAATAGAAATACAAACGATACGCTCAGGTACTCGTTCTTAAATTCCACTCAGCGTATCGACAGAACACGCAAACTTAAGACGAAGTTAATCATTTCTAGAAAGGCTTAAGTACGAATATGGAAAAATTAAGTCATTATCTACCTCATTAGTGTGAGAACGGAACTGTTATAAAACAAACACTAAAAACCAAACGATGCATACTTATTTATTACTTACAATGTGTTTGGAAAGTTAGGTACAAGCAATATTTTCAGTAATCAGAAAAATATATATTTGATTATATAACACATTTTATCTAACATTATTTTGAAAAGGAAATACAATGCTAGACATAACACATAAATTTATCAAGCTCCAAAGTAAAGCAGAGCTTGTGTTATGGGTTGATAGAGTTCTCAAATACTTTTACAATTAAATTTGATATTTTTTTTTACCTTTTATACCATTGTGATGATGATGATGTCTTTCAGGCCGATTTCGGCCACGACGACCTAGCTTTTGTTTACGGGTTATTCTGCAGAACTTGGTTCGTGTGCTCTGATGTGACTGCCATACCCTACTTTGACTTTGAAAGTGCTTTTGCAGTAATCGCATGACAGGGTTTTATTTTTTAATTGTATTTAGTTAATAGCAAAAATCCTTTAGGGTATATTCATAAATAGCGCACACAAAACAAAAATTAAAATAATATTAAAAACGCTAATTAAAAACAGAATTAATACAAAATGTAAAATACAATTTGAACTAAAACAAGGCTGTAGTCGTGCCAAAATTTTTATATTCTGAACTAAACATTTATTCAATTTTCCCAAAGTTAGTTAAAAAACAACTATGCAGAATTACTGAGAAGTTTAAAATCTATTTATTTTTATTGGGTTAATCACATTCAAAAACTATGTTTATTCTTGTCATAATTCTTAAATCTTTTTTGTTATTAGTGTGTCGATAATCCATCACTACATAATAAATAAATAATATTTACCCGGGTACCTATCTAACGTGTTTTTAGGGCTCCGTAGTACAAAAAGGAACCCTTATAGTTTTTTTTTAGATAAAGATAAAAAATCGTTTATTTTGTCACATTTGAACAATCAAATAAAAAACGTCAATTCGGTTTTAAGACTAGTGACAAAAATGGTCACTACTCAGCATGTGCTGCGGCAGAACGAGTCGTACCACAGCGCTGGTCTTCCGTAGTAACCATGACGTGCGGTTGGTGCTACCGCAATGCAGGGTAATAAATTATTTAGTAGGCACATATTGAAAAAGAATGATGAAATACAAAACAAATAAATATAACATCTCCACAAAAAATTATACGGATAATATATAATAACATTTTATATGAATTAATCAAAATCAATTTGCATGCAATGTAATATAATATATTACATTGCATGTAATATAGTACAATTAAAAAATATCACGGATACTAAATATGAAAATCAATGTAAAGGTAAGGCACACAACGACTACTTATTTTGTTCTAATTTTTGAGTATGTACTTCTTTAATGAATTTCTAAAAGACCAAATTGATCTTTATCTTTATCTAATCAGTGTGGCGCTGTTATCGTAAAATGACTGACGACTCTGCGTGCCGTGGTACCTACCACGCAACTCTACATTTCACGCGTCCACTACGCCGTGACAGCAGAGGGTGTGGGATGTAGGATGGGGGATTTAATGAATATTACGAAGAGACTATTAGTCCAAGAAAACTGTAATTCGTACAAAAATAAACATATGCTGGTACATGCTGAACGAAACGCTGCAGTACCTGGGACATTGTTAGATGGATTATGCTTGCCCAGCTCCTTTACCATCCTTCCAGCTTAGTTGGCTTTTAGTCAGAGAAATGACACGTCTCGAGCTAACTTGGCCGCTAACTAAGCCTTACGATGTTTTCCTTCACCGATAAAGCACCTAGTCTAAGGGTAAATAATGCGATAAATACCCGGTTAAGTATCTGTTAGTAGAAATTATTTAAGCCTACGTACGTACACTAACACACTCTAAGAAGTCAGAAGTACTTTCTCCTGCACTTGTCAACGCGGTCACAGTCACTTTTGTACAACTATACCATACCACAATACACAAACCGGTACATTTCCAATTTATTCTCCGAATTCATTAGCCAGAGAGTAGAGAGAAACTGTTATTAGCTGAAATAAATTAAAAGAAAAAAAAACTTTTTAACAAACAAGCTTTTAGTTAATCGTAACTACTAAAAAGAAGAAAATAAACATTTTCCATAAAAGTTTAATTACAACTTTAAACGTCTTTACACAATTTATGTGATATAATAGCGCTAGCAACACGCTATTGTATCACATAAATTGTTTTCCGCCCTTCTTCCAATCATAATAAGAATATTTTTTTACATTTTTATATATTCCATATTAGTGAAAAAGCGTTATATTATATATATTGCGTTATATTTTAAATTTCAAATTAATAGCATTAGTAGTTTTCAAGATATCCATTAGTGACAGACAGACAGACAAAGTGATATCATAAGGGTTCCATTTTACCATTTTGCTCCGGAAACCTAACAACACCACGCACTAAGTGCGAGCAAGAAACAAGCTCTGAGGTTTTTACGATGATAACATATTTTATACGGCCCCTTTTTATTTCCTGGTTTTGTTTATAATTGTTTAGTTTTAAGAAATGCCCTGTGAAAGTTTTCACCTAAAAAAAAACTAATTCAAATGTTCATGTTTTAATCACGTAATTTGACTCAAAACACAAATTGTTGAACTATCTTATCACTCGCATTTAGAAGAGTGTCATTATCATCACCATAAAAAAAAAGCTTTATAAAAATTCTTCAATGTTTACATTATTTACCATCTGGATCCCATTGGCCCTTCGTTTGCTGAACCCTAAATTTAAACGAGATCTGCTTTTTTGGTACTAAATTATGAGAGTCAAGCTAATTTGGCGACATGAATTTTAATGGTATATTAACAGTTTCCGTTTTAACTTTCACTTCAGTAAGATTTTTGATATTACATTAAGTCTTTGGAGTACGAGTTAGTTGCTGTAATCTGTGGTACGAGCTATTATTCGAACTATAAATGAGCGGTAACATGAGTTCCTATAAAACATATTTCAGCAGAAACTCTATTAGAACAGTTAGTCTATAGCCGGCTTCCGTGGCTCAACTGAGCTTTTTAAAATTCGGGTATTAAATAATCCCATGTAATAACTTAAATTAGTTATTAACTAATTACGCTACTTGCCCGACTTGCAAAAGGATCCTAAAAACCTACATATATCGGATAAATACAATAAAGAATTGTCAAATCGTATGAAGAAACTCTGTGGTATGTACTCCCGACTTTTAGCCTGAAGGTCGTGAGTTCAATACCGGCCGTGAAACAAAAGATTTTTATTTTTTGAAAAATATATGTTAACATTTAACCCATGCTTAACGGTAAAGGAAAACACCGTGAGGAAACCCGCGTATATTTAGACGTTCTGTTCTTTCCTCTAATAGCTGACTAAGCTGGGAAGTTGGTATAGGTGCCAGACAAACCTAATGCATCTAACAATGTCACTGCAGTGTCCTGTACAGCATGGATACCAGTTGCTGACGCTGAATAAATTATCTATAATCGATGTAAAGGCCTCACTTTTTTGATTCAGCTTGTTTAATTTGAATTGCAGAACAGATGGCTGATGGGGCCAAAGAGTTATCGAGTGGATGCCACGGACCGGCAAGAGCAGCGTAGGACGTCTACCAACAAAACGGTCAGACGACCTGGCGAAGACCACAGACGCGGTGGAAGCAGGTCGCTTTTAACCGCAGCACTTGGAAAACATGAAGGAGCTCTACATCCTGGACTGGATGGATGATGATGCATTTTTTTATCTAGATTGTGGTCTTAAACAAGCTTATTAGAATTGCAAATCCGCTGTTGGCTTATGCAAAATACTGGCTTCAAGTGTGTCAACATTTTAGCTGTATGTATAGTTCAATGTACGAACATACTTTGACGAATATTTTTGGTTTGTTGGTGGAACTTATTGTGCAAATTTAATGAATATTCTTAGGTTTTTTTTATCAATATTGAATGAATTGAGGATCTAAATGCAGTGTTATAAATTGCCCACTTACATGAAAAAATCTCCAAAAAACCTTTTCGGTTTTGATGTTCAGTTTCGCTTTCGGTGTAGCTTTGATGTTCGCTTATGCGTTTGTTGAAATCTGTAACAAAAATACATACAACTGAGTATACAATAATTCGATCAAATGAATAATGCCTGATACTACTCACAGCACCATCTAGCCCCCAAGTAAGCAGAGCTCTTATAGATGATTGATAGAATACTTATTTACTTTGTTTTTTGCAAATAAATACTTATCATACATTAATGAAAACACCCAGACAGACCAACAGAAAAGCAAACATTTGTCTCCCGGCGGGGATCAAACCCGCAACCTCGTGCGTCTCAGCCGGCTATTAGGCCGACTGAGCCCCGGAATACCCATATTTCCCATTTGAAACCAGTCTTATTCAGCAGGAGGTTCTCAAGTCGGCTGGATTTTTTATCTTTCATGATCATCATCATCTCAGCTATAAGTCGTCCACTCCTCCTTCATGGATGTCCTAAGTCAACATACATGAGGGTATCGTTGCCATACTCTTCGCGCTTAGCAGGCGGGTTGACGAGCGCAGTACGGGATGGTGATACACGAAAAGACGGTACATCAGTAGCTTAGCAGTAGCGAAGTAACTTTAATATTAAAGTAACGACGAAAATGCACGAGAATACAAAGTAGGAGTAAATGTAAAGTGATTAAAGAACACAGTGATCTAATACCCTCATAGTTCTTCCCGTAACTTTCTCTCCCGACTAACATACATTTACCCACTTCCACACCATCAGATAACATTTGTTCCGTATTCTGTGACGCAACCGATAAAGGTCTAAATTACTATGCTCGTGTTACACATCACCGATTTATCAAGATTTTTGTCAACAGCCATTAATATAAAACCTTATTAATTGCTTGGTTAATAGGCACAGTAAACACATAAAGCAAGGCCTTTGCATCTATAACAGATGATTTCTACAGCGTCAGCAACTGGTAATCATGTTATACGGGACGCTGCAGTGCCTGGGACATTGTTAGATGGATTAGGCTTGCCCAGCTACTATACCATCCTCTCAACTTAGTCAACTATTAGTCAGAGAAAAGAACAGGTCAATATACGTCTGAAGCTAACTAAGCCGCGGGTTTCCTCATTTAACACATAACTACCATAATAATCTAAAAAAGATGTTAAAGGCATCAGTATCAGCAACTGGTATTCGTTTATTTATATAAAAACTTTATTGCACATTACATAATACGTAATGTGTATACCAATTTATTATTTGTATATTTGTATTTTTTGTAGCGTCTCGTTCATTTATTTATTTTAATTGTAACGATACAAAACCAATTACAATAATAAAAGACAAAAACAAAAACGAACACAATTAAAAGTAAAATAATAATCATCATTTTGCATAATAATAATAATAAAAAAATATAACCATTAAAAAAACGTAATCATCCATCCTTCTCACAGAAACAAACACTCTGACAATATATCCAGCCATCTATCCGCAAACAAATCACATTCAGGATTTGCGGTCAGGAGAGCGTTGAGTGCCGCGAGCGTACGCGGTATGGGCGAGTTAGCACGCGTTGGTTAGCATGCTGTACGAGAGGCTGCAGTGCCTGGAATATTGTAAGATGGATAATGTATGACCAGCACCTATACCATTTAGCTTATCCACTAGTAGTCAGAGGAAACTACACATCAATACGCCGGAAGCTGACTAAGCTGCGGGTTTTCTCACGATGTTATCCTTCACCGTTACCTCAGTATTGACCGTTTCTGGCGTAAAACATACATTCTGGTCACGAATTTGTCTTAAAATGCTAATGTGATGTAGACAAAGAGCAGGCTAAGCATTTTTAACTTTAATTGAGAGATAGTTCTGTGTAGTAATAGGCTACTCGACAGAATAAGAAATTCAAAATTCCTTTTGGTCTGTCAGTTTGATAATAAAAAAAAGACACGTGTCTTCAGCGTTTTTTTAATTAATCAAAAATACTTAGATAAAGTTCATCACTGTCGAAAAGAAAATAATTATGTGATACGCATTTTATAAGTACATGCTAAGATTAGTTCACGTCCAGAGAGAAAATTGTTTTTCTATTGTTATGTGAGCCAGCGTAATAGATACCAATCATCGGCTAACCAAATCAACGTCCATAGAGAGGTTGATTGAATATTTAAAAATAAATGAAACTGATAATAAATGAAAGCTATTGATGAACATTCATACCTATATTGATATATAGGTATGGTAAACTGTAGGTGGTAAACTGGTACCACTAGGGTTGCCACATTGCTTCGAATATAGTTAGATGTATCTTTGTTCAAAAATATAGTAGATGAGGAAAAATTCAAAAAATCAATAATAGCATGGATATTTTTAGGTTTCCTTACTAAAATAGTAAAAATATGAAAGCCTTTAGTAGTTTTTTAAATTTTGTTTAGCTACCTATTTTTCCAGTATTTAGTAAGCGTATAATTAGTTCTCTCCAGTTCCGTTTTGGTGCCAAATTAAAGGTCAGGTCAGTGGTGTTGACATATTTGTTTTATTAGAAGTTTTTCTTAATTTTTTTTCTAGAAATATCTAGTATTTGGCGGACTTACTCGTATACAGATCTCGTATAAAGATTTTTTTGCGGAAAACCCCTACTTCACCAGCTATAGTGGTGAAATCAGAAATGGACCTAAAAAAGTTAATACTATAAATACTCTCCGCTCGCTTATGTTACTTGTTGCCTCATTTTTCGTACATTGTCATAGTATACACTATAACTGCACCCAACATTTTAAAATAGCACGCGCGGCTCCCCGCCGCTACTCGCTGCACTTACACTCGCACTGCATCGCTGCTGCCGCATCAGCCTCGGCGAGCGCTGTCAAGGAACGGTCTGCCGCTATTTGCTTCACTTTATTATTAACTAAAAACTCTATTTTTTATGCATTTAAACTTTACGTACATTGTAATATAGATGGATGCTTATCTAGGTATTATTTTTTCTGCCTGAACACAGTTCTTGCCGTATTGGTTGTGCAAATACTGTGTTCTGATGTTTTTAGCACATGATTATTTGCGTTGATTGTTTATTCTGACTGTACTAAAATGCATTACAAAAACATGCGAGGCAAAACAAGAACTCAAAATGGGGCAAACATGGAATAAAATTATTAAAATATCCATAACCTAATTTCGAGGCAGACAAGGAATATAATGTAGGGCGAAAGTGGAATTTTACATGTGGGGCAAAACTCTGCGAGGCGAATGTGGAACAAATCAATGTAATGCTTGTTACGTCTTACTGATAACATATCTTAATATTGTAACTTATATTATGTACTATACTAGAACCTATTATTCTACCGATTATCAATGGCTCCATTTAGTATATACTACCAGAATGTGCGTGGATTGCGCACTAAAACATCTCAATTTTATAGAAATGTTTGTTTGAATACCTATGATGTGGTCTGTCTTACCGAAACCTGGCTATTAGATGGTATAAATAATGGTGAACTTTTCGATGACCGCTATCTCGTATGGAGGCGGGACAGGAATTATGACCGAACAAGTCAGAGTTTAGGTGGTGGTGTACTTCTTGCGGTACGGCGTCAATTGATCGCGGAAGGACGGCCTGAGTGGCACTCGTCTGCCGAGGATCTATGGGCGACCCTATCGCTACGTAGCAAAAAACATAAAATTTTATACAAACTGCACCTATGCGTCGTTTACATGTGTAACGAAAAGCTAGGAAATACTTTTATCACTCAAGTAAATAATTTCTCACATAACATGAGTAAAATATTTTACGAAAACTCGAGTGATAAATTTATAATATTAGGTGATTTTAATTTACCTAATATTACCTGGTCACTATCTGATGATTAAGTCTCCTACCAGCCCGCAGATCTACTAGGTTCATACCAATTTGATTTCTTTGATAATTTTAACATGTGTTTAAGTATGTGATTGAAGCAAGTGGCTTCAATTTAACTCACACGCAAATGTAAACAATAGACTACTAGATCTAGTTTTTTCTAACAGTGAGGTTTCTTTATCTCATTGTAGTAACCCACTAGTGCCCGAAGACCCGCACCATAAAGCCTTATGTATATCAGCAGACTTCGTTGAGTTACATAAGTTAGAACCTCAATCATATACTAGATGTCTTTATAACCAGGGCGATTATGACGCCATATTATCTAAACTTAAAAGTACTAACTGGCACGACGAATTTAAACAAAGATCTCTGAATGATTCAGTTTCGTATCTGTATGAAAAACTAACAGATCTACGCAATTTACATATCCCTACGAAAGTGGTCAGTCAATCGACTAAATATCCTTTATGGTATAAAACACCACTTATTAAAATGTTAAAAAAAAAGCTAAATACCGCGCTAAATTTAAAAAATATGGAAATATATCAGACTATGATTCGTTCATAATTTTGCGTGATCGTGCTAAGAATCTGGAATCTGAGCTTTTTGCGAATTATATTGCCTCCATCGAAAACCAGATAAAATCAAATCCCAAAGCTTTTTGGAGCTATGTTAAAAGCAAGAGTCAATCTAACTGTTATCCATCTGTTCTAAACTTTGGTCAGCGATCCTCGGTCAATGGTAATGTTATCTGTGAGTTGTTTGCCGAATTCTTTTACTCTACTTTCCTTCAACCCACATCAAACTCTTGTTACACACTTGATAATTCTGACGCATTATTGTCTACTTGTGACATTGCAACAATTTTTATCACAGTAGATGATGTTTTGAAGAAGTTTTTGCACCTCGATCCAAAGAAGTCAGCCGGGCCTGATAATATACCTTCAACTTTCATCATTAGATGTGCACGAGGATTAGCATCACCACTCACTATCTTATACAATAGAGGTAGATCTATTTGTGAGGGTATCGTACCAGAAATTTGGAAAACTGCCTATATTACCCCTATTCACAAAAGTGGTCCCAAGGAAAGGGTTGATAATTATCGGCCAATTTCTAAGCTGTGTTTGTTTGCTAAAATACTAGAGCGTTTAATATACAACCAGCTATATCCAGCTCTCAAACATACGTTGTCTGACAGTCAGCATGGCTTCCTCAAGGGTAAATCTACCACGTCCAACTTGCTATGTGTAGCGAGTTTTTGTCGCAATATATGTCTGAACCGGCTCAAGTAGATATAATTTACACAGACTACAGCAAGGCGTTCGATAGGATAGATCACGTCATACTTTTGCAAAAATTACAGTCCGCTGGAATTCGAGGAAATCTCTTTAGATGGTTCTCTTCATACGTTCAGAACCGTTCCCAGACTGTGGTCTTAAATGGATACAATTCCAAATCACTGAATATACCGTCGGGGGTTCCTCAGGGTTCTTTGCTTGGTCCACTTCTATTCACTATTTTTGTTAATGATATCGTCAACAACTTCAAACACTCAAAAGTATATCTTTATGCTGACGATATGAAAATTCTTTCTGTTATAAGAAAGTTTGAAGACAGTATTAAGCTTCAAGAAGATCTGAGTAGGTTTGAAAAATACTGCAGTGTTAATAAGTTGGATTTAAATGTCCGTAAATGTTATATTTGCTCTTTTACACGTAAGCCTCAACCTCTGATCTATGACTATAAATTAGAAGATGTAAAAGTAACAAGAGTGAGTTCTATTCATAACCTTGGCATAACCTTTGATTCGAAACTGCTTTTCGACCAGCATGTGGATGCTATTGTGAAAAAAGCATCTAAAGCCCTAGGTTTCGTAATAAGAATGTCATCAGAGTTCGATCAAGTGAAGACCCTCAAAATCCTCTACTGTGCTTATGTCAGAAGTCATCTGGAGTATGTCTCACAGGTGTGGAACCCCCAGTATGGCATATATTCAGCTCGGATTGAAAGCATTCAAAAACGTTTTCTCAAGTGCTTACAATTTAGAACCAAAACATATCTCCCAAACTACCTTTTACGGTGTAAAAAATTCCATATTCTACCTCTATCAGAAAGACGACGAGTGGCAGACATCTCCTAACTCTTAAGTGTAGCGAGTGGCAGGGTGGACAGTCCGGAGTTACTTAGTTATATAGGACTAAAAACTACTTCAGCATCTGTGAGATATAATAACCTTCTGTATATCCATACATCTAAGAATAAGTATAGACAGAACTCATTTATTATACGTGCAGACACTACAATGCAGTGGCCCAGAATGTTGACTTATTCAACACTTCTCCTTCTAGTTTTAAACATATGTATGTATGTGTAATAATTTATTCTTTAAATCTTAATTCCTAACTTAGTATTTGTTTATTTGTCAACTTTATATATTTGTATTCTTCTACCTATATGTGGAAACTTTTAATTGGCTTTCTGTACCTATTTCTTTAATTATTAAATTGCTAGCTGTAAGTTTTCCTGTAAGTTCTAAAATAAAATAAATAAAATACAGTAGACTTATATAAAATATAGTTGGCAGCTCTATCTACCACAGGTATGAAGATAAAAACGTATTTGACAAATAGAAACAGCATTATTAGAAATCGATTATTAACCTCAAACTAAGCACACAAAAAATGGCGTCACTATTCGCATTGAGCCTAGATACTGATTAAAAATCAATATTAGCCATGTAAAATCAATTCCTAAACAAGCGATGTTAATATATTCTAGTTTCGTATTAATTTTCTGTGGTATAACGACCTTTTTTCAATTTCTTTGAATGTAATAGAGATAGCCCATACTCTGTATTCAACCCATCCCATTTCAGCTACAAGTGGGACGAGTTTCAAATTTTGTATGGGGATTGCTTTTAGGACGTGGTCGTGCGATGAGACAAGGTTTTGCGAAATTCTAACTCTAAGAGGCTCAAACAAATCCAAGTCTCAATCCTAAGGCTTTTTTGAAAATTTCATCAGGTGGCCTGTTTGCTCGTCTTACAGCTTATAATATAAAAAAATAAAAACACATATTGGGCATAACATCGAATTATTAATCATTGAATCATTGTATTTTTTTGTATAAAATAAAGAATAAATTTACCATATTTTTTGTAAATTGACATCCCAGGTGTCAATAATATTTTTATAACAATATATCCCTTTTATAACAAATTATTGCTGAAGTTTCAAAGCGGAAAGAGAGTTTATTGTTGGTAAGGCGAGGTGTAAACTTCTTCAAAAGTTATTTGAAAGTCGTTTACAATGTTGGACAGTCATAATTTTGATTGTAGACCTATAAAATAGTTCACGAGTATCATTACGGGCGCAGTGGTACACTACTCTACATATTATAATAATAGCCGCAATTAAAAGTTCTATTTAAGTATGAGTTACTGCCTTCCTGTGAAAGTTAGAAGTTTAATTAATAAAATATACAATTATAGTGGCTTCAATGAAGATTATGAGGCGATGGAGACTCAATCATGGGTATTATAATGTGAAAGATTATTGCATAAGTTTTCAATTGAAGATTTGTTTATAACTTTACTATATTAAAACGAGTATCGGGCATGTATAATTAGGTTTCTTCTGTGGGGTTTATGATCTTATAATCCTTTTATGATGTGCGTGTTAACCTACTCATATCATGGATGGCACTTTTACATTGCATTGCCACTATTATGTCTGGTTATTTAGACAAAATGTACCTATCGTGCTTTTTTAAGTTAATGATTATACTTGACAGAGTGCATTGAAATTATGGAGTGGGGCTCGTGACGTCATAAAAAGCCATAAAAGTAAAGACGTGACGTTACGGGACATTAGGACGTAATATGTATTCCCCATATTTTTTGGCTGAGTTAAAAAAGTAAAAATTTAGTCATGTAGCTTATCGTGTAATGTGTAGTTATAATGAGCGCCAGTAACAATTGAAGAGATTATCAAGCAAACTTAGTTATACGATGGAAATAACTTTTCTCACATGCACATAACTTGCAATAACTTGTATAGGTAATTACGAGTTATGCCTCCATGCGCGTGAGTGCCTAATACCAGTTTCTATTAGAAATCCCGAGCCTCTCTTACTAGTTACTACATTAAATTGTGCAAGTAACAGAAAGTTCTGCAATATTTGCGATGCAACGCCATGAGAAATTGATAATATCTGTTATTGTGGTATTAACCTATTTATGCAATTATTCGTAGCAATTATGTGTCTAAAACTTTCGCGATAGTAATTTATTTAATGCATCGACTTTTTTTTTCAAACGGACTTTATTAAAATAAAAATATAACTTAAAACTTTAGGGCTACATAGATCGTCCCAAAAAGGTAACAAAAACAAAATTAACACCTGTGTAGCTTTTCTCTTCAAATCACCTTTGAATGGAGGCACCTGTTCCTACCGGTACTTTTGAAAGTTGATGGGATTCAGTAGACATATCCAAAGGTTATCAATCTTATAGGTAGTCTATCTTTTGGTAGACCAGCTGTAAGATGGATACTCTTTATTTTAGTAATAATAAGTTAACTTTAGCACCCGGAAATAATCTCAATGAATGCAAAATTATTCTAATGTTTGAAATTGGTTTGAAAGCAGTATCTGCAGTGCCTGGATCATTGTCAGATAAGTTAGGCTTGCCCAGCACTGATACCGATCATCCCCCCAGCTAAGTACAGCTAAGAACAGGTCAATATGTCTGAAGTTGACTGAAGTCGCGGGCCATCTTACAGGTACTACAGTCCATACCATAGAAATGAGACTGACTGATGGAAAGAGTCTGGCGATAATAATTTTTTCAAAAACACAAAACCGATTGCAAAATACGATATCCCTCTTGTAATCTCATCTCGTAATATTGTATCGTATGTTATGATTCTACAATAACACTAATATTTATTAGCCGAACTTTTTTGCACACTTATAAATGTTGACTAGGATTAACACTTAGGCTACTTTTTATCCGGGTATAACGCATGCGAAGTGGCAGGCAGAAGGTATTATCTATATATTAACGGTATTTTACATTGAAGGTCTGTTTTTTCGGATACTGATTGTATTGGGTGAAATCGCTTTCGGAGAAATGGGCAGAGATCTGGTGATCATCTAACGAAAGTGTGAATAAAAAAAATAGTCTACACTTCTAGAATAGTTTTGGTAGGATAAAAAAATTTGTAAGAACCGTTCTAATCAAATGGTCGAAAAGGTCTCTTATGAGATCACAAATGAAAGTAAGCAATCTAACTGAGTATAATTATCTCGTTACGGTATAAAGAGCTTGTTCGATCACTAATCAAATAATTCACTCTGCTTTTATAGTACTTACGTAATACCTGTCAAGGCGAAGATGGTTATCGTTATAGATTTAGACAAAAAAAAATCAATCATCATACCTAGTTCATGTAAGGTATTTTTTTTTGAGAATGCTTGAAGGCTTGTTTTTGTGAAATTTTATTAGCTCTTCAACTAAATTGGGTATTAAGAGTTTGTAAATAAACTGCAACACTTGAAACTGATCAATAATTAGCCATGATTTCTTGACAGAACTGATTACAATTTAAATTGAAGGGGTCAAAAATCCTCAATGAATAAAAGTTCTGTGAGAATTTTTTAGGTTACGCATGGTTTACTGGAAGTTTTTTTACATTTTGTCCAAATTGAATTTGGCTTAATTAAGTACATACTTATGGCAAAGCCAAAAGAACGCGTACCTAGCGTTAAATCGTCCCAACGCCCCGTCAGAACTTTGCGACTACTTACGCAAAGCTATATCTAGCGCCGCTAAGGCAGGCGCTCTGTTTGACATAATACACAGTAAAAAAGCCGTATTGGCCGAGTGGCAAATACCCTAGACTTTCAATCCGAAAGTCGTGGGTTCAATACTGGCTGTTCGGTTAAAATTTGTGCACATTTAACACGTGCTTTAACGGGCACTGAAACATCGTGAGAAAACCCGCGTTTTAATCAGCTTCAGATGTATTGAGGTGTTCTTTCCTGTAACCAATAACTGAGTAAGTCGAGAGGGTGGTATAGGTGCTGGGCAAGCCTATACCAGGCACTGCAGAGCCCCTTACAGCCGCACCAGTTGCTGACGCTCTGTATAGATCACATGTAATAGATATAAAAGCTCAAAACACAGTTTAACTTGATAAGTGTACAAAAATGTCTCATATGAATTAGCAATGTCGCAGCGTCAAGCTGGCTCGGACAACTTTAGGACCTACTCAATCTATTTGACGAAACTTAAAAGCAAATAAAACAAAAGTCAAACGAAACTTTATTTCTAAAAAGGAACAATTACGACGCCAATGGCGGCGGAAATTCTGTTTTTGCACTAACTAGCTAAGGTTAATTCAATTGGCGTAAAACGGACTAAAATGGCATATGGCTATTCGGTTAGTGGCGTTGTAAAATTAAAACGGAATAAATACACCCAATTTTACGGCGATGACGCAATATTTTGAATCGTCATATCTTTAATTAAAAGTGCAAAAACGCTATGGACACCATTATCTTTAATTTGAGAAGACACGAACCAAGGTATTATAATAAGTAAACCAAGCCCGTATAATGATTAGGCAATGATAAAATCTGTGTCGTGAGAGTTGACCACTGAAGTGCAACGTGCAAAGTAAACATTGCACGTAGGGTTGCCCCATTTGTATGGTTTCATTTGTTTAATTTTACAAACGGCATTTCACATAGACGCTTATTTCGACAAAAACCGTTTGTAGTTAAATAGAAAATAAATGTTTAATTGACATACTCGTAAAAATGGTGATAGGACCTTAAAGTTATAAGGGTCTATTTTATAAAATAAGTTTAAAGCGACCAGGTTATGTCATTACCCTCATCCGCAGTTTTATGTCAGCCACTGCTGTATTTATTTAATTTTAATAAAATGGTAATAACTATTAACAATAATATAACATTGCGGTATAGTTTATCCTTATCTATATGGTTTCAAAAAATACTGTCTTAAAAAAATACTGCGTGTAAAAAATAATGTGTTTAAAAAATACTGCCAATATTCTGTTTAAGTTCCTTCGCTGTTTTCTTTATTTTTAAGGTGTGAAATATTACATTTATTTCTATCTGTGTATTACAGAAAAGTTTCTTGAATTAAGTGGCAGCCTTTAATGTCCTTGACCAGTCGCATCACACACTGGCCTATAGAACGGAGGCAAGGGGTCAACGAGTTTTATGTTGATGGAGAACATCAATTTAATTTCAACTTTCTTTGTTATTATTCGTTTATTTTGTTTAATGAGGTTTTTTAGAAGAATCTTTATCGCGACCGATTTGGTAAGGCTGTGGTTTGATGATATATATGGTTTACGCCGTCATCACTCTTTGTTATTTGATTTATCACACATCTTTGTATAAGAAGTCTAAAAAGACACTACTTTGAATAATTTGGGGAACCTCCCATACACGCAAGGTGGGAATAAACTTTTTTTTCTTGATTTTCCTATCGTGTGGGATGTCATTGAATAGGTATTTTAAAACCATTTAGGGTTTGAGAAAACAATTTTTTGATTAGGTCCGTTTGTGAAATATTAAAGCTTTAAACATTTTTTCGAGCGTCAAACCTTACTAGCGACTATTTCTCCGAAACTAAAAAAGCTAGCTTATAGTTTTCCTAGAAAGTTCATGGTTAAAACTATATTCATGATTTTTTCAGGTTTGTGAAGCTAGTAAATTACTTTAAAATATATTATGAAAGGGCCTCCAAAAGCTTAACCCTAAAAAGAGTTTTCTTCCTCGCTGGAATCTTTGGGGCTAGAGAGCAAGGGTTTTTCTTTGTCTTATTCTAATAGAAGCAAGTATTTATTACCAGTGAAATAGAATACAATAACAAAAGCCAGTGGTCAGACAGTGCAATTAGTAGTCAGCGAAAGTATTGTTTTCTCCTGAGAGGTTTAGCTTCTCCAATGCCGTATAGAATTTCATCAAACGCTTGAAAGTTATAAGTATATGAGTATTAGACGGAGGTAAATGTGATATAGGTACACTTTTCATATTGTAGGTTTATGGAATGTAACTAACGTATATAATGTTGTCTTCCGGGCCTATTTCGGTCACGGCGACTTAATTTTAATTTTTCAGATATATAACGGAAGAGTTTGTTTGTGTGCTTTGATGTGGACGAAGATACTTGTATTTTCTAGATTCAACGCGCGTGAATGAATAAGCTTTTCATTTGTATTCACAGACCGAGTCATTAACATACTTTCAAACACACGTACTACCTATTATTATAAAAGGATATTCAAATGATCTGCAATAAATTTACTTTATTGTAAAGTAGAATGCAATAGAAATTGTTTATTATTCGCCATTCAGTGGTCAATTTTTGAAATTTTTGAATTGGTTCTTGCCTTGACTTGATGGTTGGATCCATCTTTAGTTGAGAATACTTCGAGTAAAAATTTTACCTGGGAAATTGACAATAATTTTCATACAGAAAAAAGCAAGGAATCAATGAGCACAAAATAAAAGCACTTACGTAAACGAAGTAGGAAGCGATTGGCATGCAAAATGCGTTGAAGCTGAAACGGCCATTGCTATGCTTACCGCGCTCTGTTTATCTGCATAATCCTGCGCATCAAGAAAATGCCAATAGAACTTACAATGAATTAATGTCATATTTTCATGCACTTCTATCGAGTATTCGATTTTTTAGCTATGATAGTGCTCTACCAAAAAGAAAAAAAAAGACATCTCCGGTACTTTAGTATCTTATTTATGACCTAACATACCTCTATACTTGAGCCACAACATCAGGAAAGATCGATATCGTTTCCTTCACGGTTTTGACTTGAAAGTCAGAAAACCGTCTATTTATTAATTTATCAGTCTTAATCTACAGATTTAAAGACATTTCAGGCGTTAACAACCTTCTTAATTTTGAAATTTGAATGAGCGATTGTGCGATGGCCTTTGATAGAGTATCACTTCAACTGAAACCAACACTATATGAAATTGATGTTGCTGTTTTATGCAGACATTGTATTGTCTATAGGACGTAATTACGAGTATGCTGCCTCATCATACTCAGGGCCAGTAGAACATATCAGGTATGATATGTTACTTGACAAAAGAAAAGATATAAAAGAAAGAACCTTAACCAAAAGTACCTATATAAGTATCGTACCGATTTGTAATGATGTGTAATAATAAATGTATGATGTTGAATACATTTTACTTAACTACTCTGACGAGTTTTAGTGAGGGTATCATAAAGATAAAAGCATTCCTGCACATTTACATAACATTTACAATGTTTTGTAATGGTTATTTATTTAATTAACTTGTATGTTCGATCGTTAACTCTACAGTATGCTTCGTAACTTAGTGTAACAACTCAAACCGTGCAAGTTAGATATCTGCCAAGATAGTCAGGCTTGCAAGATACAAGACGTGGATACTTGTAGTCAATCGC
This sequence comes from Pasiphila rectangulata, assembly GCA_963082625.1. Lineage (NCBI taxonomy): Eukaryota > Metazoa > Arthropoda > Insecta > Lepidoptera > Geometridae > Pasiphila > Pasiphila rectangulata. The sequence continues at coordinate 13,891,017 of OY720240.1, forward strand.
TTTTTGTATTCTAGATTGGTATGTGTCATCGATTGGCATCGATTGAATATCTTTCAGAAGTCAGGAGGTCAAGTATGGCTTGTAATCAACTTTACAACATATTAAATATTTACGGCAATAGGCTAGATGACTAAATTTAAATTGTTAGTCTGTCATGTAATGTAGGTTAACAAATTCTATTGGACACGTATTTTTTTTCTTTTTTAATGTAGTCACATGCTGCGCGCTGGTATGCGCCGACGTGCCTTGTTGGTACACTATTTTTACGTCACGCACTCACCGTCATCCACTCTAAACTTTACCTCGCTTCATCTAAGTATTGTTTATTAATTTGAAAAAGCAAAACATACGGACTACGCAGAATTTCGTTTTTCATACCCTGTAAACCGGCTGTGGATTTTTCTTTCTTGAAAATTTAAGTTCACATTTAACACGTGCTTTAACGGTGAAGGAAAACATCGTGAGGAAACCCGCGCCTTAGTTAGCTTCAGATGTCGACCTGACTATAGACAGTGCTTTACTTTTCACAACGTTTTTTACACTACTTGTTTGCCTAGCATAATATTTTTTTTATAACCTATGTCGTCTCACTGCTGGGCAAAGGTCTCCCCGAAAGTCCTGTAACCATCTCGATCCTTCGCAGACTCCTACCATTCTTTGTCGAAAGGAAATTCTGAAGCTTTTGCAATAGCAGATTAGAGCCTCAGGAGCTTTGTTCTCAATTACAGAGTTCGCTTTGCAAAACCATCCGTGCATTTCTTAGACGCTTGATAACGATCAAAGCTATTCCACGGTTGATATAACCGGGATTGCAAGAGTTAATAACAAAAAATAATCACAACACTGCAACGGGTACCAATCTGTGTGCAGTATCATTAGAAAATTGTCTTTGATGCAATAGCGAGTACGGAAACCACTGCAACACTTCACTTTACCAGCAAAGGTATTATGAGACGACATAGGGAGCATCGGACTAGAACTGGCACGTAACTTCAGAGTTATGTCATACACATACCTTCCGATTGAGGTCGGTTTGTGTGCAACGGTCATTAGGCCACTATTTTGAGCCACGAAAATGACGATGACAAGATAATGCGCATGATGCTGATGTTTATTATGTTGATTGAACTCACTTATCCTCGGTGGGTTCAGTTGAGACGCGAGCTGCCAGTTCGCAGTTCGATTGCAGCTTGGTTTTTGTTTGATCCGCTGGTAAATCATTACTAATATTATAAAATGAAGACAAGGTAGCACAACCACCGAAATTATCAGGAAGTAACATTTGCCATTATGTTTGGACTCGGTAGGTTACGCTGCAATAAGCGTCAGATGCGGTACGAAGTTTGCCGAGTCGGCTAGTAAATAATTCGAAGGATCAGAATTGAAACATAAAGAATAACACTTAAAAACCAATTCTTTTTCATGTCTTATATATGCACCTGGGTTATAGGTACCTTTATCGATCGTATAACACACAGACAATGAATGTATCATAATGAAGAAATCAAAACATACAATAATGACCCGCGCATCAGCAGATCAGTCACCGAGTTCCGTTGTTTATAATCGAATACAGTAGGCAATCAAGACAGTTAAAACTAATATGATATTGTTCCCATTGCTATTCAGATTGGCAAGTTGCGATTATTGCAAATACGCTAGAGATTGGACCACTCTACGAGTATGTATATCGAGGTCATCGCATGTCTTTTTAAAATCTTAAGCTAGATTTTTACTCTAATTGGTTTTAATTGCCATTAACTATCTGACCACAGATTGCATATCTGTGGATTAAGTCGATTTTCGAATTAAAAGTTTCGTATTGGAATTCATGTGACGAAATTTAACGGTGTTTATAGTTAACTAGATTAGGAACTTTTTGATTGGTTTGAACAACTAATTTTGCAAATATCTAGCGCACGTGTATGAAAAACTTAGTTGATATTTTTCCGTACCTCAAAAGGAAAATAAAACCGGCCAAGAGCGAGTCAGACTCGCGCACCGAGGGTTCCGTGCCATCATACAATATAATATAAAGGCGGTTTATATTTGTTGGAGAACTTTGACAGCGCCATATCTCGTCTGATTGCGGAACTTATGTAGATTTCTTACACTCTCCATGATTTCTACAAAACTATGCAAATTAGGGAGTTCGTTATAATTTTTCTTTTACGTATCAAAATAAAAATCAATTTCACTTTCAAATGATTCGTGAGTTACACTATTCATTATTATGTTAACGGGTTTTCTACTCACGTTAATTATTTGTTGAATATAGGTATCCAGCAGTGCAACGCGAGCGCGTGAGAGGGAAGGAGACGGTACCGCGTAAAGAAGCTCCATTCCCTGACGAAAGTTCCCCTGGGAGGAACTGAACACGTTGGATACCTATATTCAACAAATAATTAACGTGAGTAGAAAACCCGTTAACATAATAATAAAAATCAATATTCTAAGTTTACCTGAAAAAAAGATACGACCGTTTATGCCGCAAAAAACACATGTTTCGACATTCTCAAGGGAATCAAAATTCATAGGGTACTTCCCGAAGACTATGAAATTTGTCAAGGCATATCGTCTTATACTGTAGATACAGAGAAAGAACTATACATTTGCAACGGAATCATAAAAAAAGTCTTTAAAAAAGTACGAAATCATTCATGGAGGTTAAGCAACCCTACGCGCGTTCATAAATTGGATGGGTGACCGAATCTTTTTGTGCATTTTTAAAACTTACTAAATGAGATCAGCTAATTTATAATAATTATTATGTTCCTACATTTAATAAATATAATACGGCTTACACCACGTACCTAACTTATTATCATCTTGCTGACGTTTCGTAGACCGTTTAGAGGCCCTTCTTCATGAGCACCGTTCGATTCTTATTAACACCTAAACTCGGTACATCCAAAAATACAATTTACTACTGAAAGGGAAACAGATGGAACCTTACCATTTTTGGATGTACGAGTTACCCGGGACTCGAAAGGTCGTCTCTCACACTCGGTGTATAGGAAACCCACTCACACAGATCTGTACCTACGTGCTGACTCCCATCATCATCCCTCACACCTTCTCTCCGTGCCCAGAACGTTGATCAATCGGGCCCTTAGTTTATGTGATCAGCAACACGTACAAGGTGAACTGGACCATGTAAAGACAGTATTGGAGAGAAATGGGTACTGCTGGCAAAAATGTTCTCGGATGATGTATGCGGATGAGCGCAGGCGAGCTCCAAACGTAGAACGGTCTCCCGTGTTTCTACCTTTCATACAGGGGGTAACAGACAAAATTGGGTACTTTTTACGCCGGAAATACAATATCAAGCCTGTATTTCGGCCATCGAGCCAGATAAGACAGCTCCTGAGGACACCGAAAGACCGGGATCCCCTGAGTGTTCCTGGGGTGTACAGTATACCGTGTGACTGTGGCAAAAGTTATATTGGGGAAACTCGACGAAACATTGCCACCAGACTGACTGAACACATTCGTAGTGTGAAAAAGCTGGAAACTGATAAATCAGCAGTCGCAGAACATGCTCTTTCTCAGGACTCGGTTCACTACATACGGTTTGACAAGGCTTCGGTCCTAGCCAGAGAGAAGTTCTTCGTCCCCCGAAAAATTCGTGAAGCGATTGAAATAAGCCGGCATCCGAATTTCAACCGAGACCAGGGTTGGGGTATATCACCTTCATGGAGACCAATCTTGTACTCCGCGACTGCTGAACAGGGCAATGTTCAAGTCGGCCTAGAAAGTGACACAGTAAGCACCGTGTGTATCCAGCCTAACGCTACGGACGAAACAAGTGATGAGGATTTAGCAGGGGGTTCCCCCCCACCACCAGCGCCGGCGGCTATGTCCAGCCGCGCGATCCGTGCCGAACGCCGCGCTCAAGCTAGTTCTCGTCTCGCGGCCCTCGGAGTCGGCCACGAACGGTGCTCATGAAGAAGGGCCTCTAAACGGTCTACGAAACGTCAGCAAGATGATAATAAGTTAGGTACGTGGTGTAAGCCGTATTATATTTATTAAATGATGTCTAGCCACGATAATTTCAATTCAGTGATGTTCCTACATACCTACGGAACACTCGGTGGGCGAGTTCAGCTCGCACTTGTCCGATTTTTGTATATCTGATGTAACAAATTTCAAACACAAGTACAAATGTATTTTGTTCCTCTATCGTTATGCTTTCTCGTAATATTTTTAACACTTTAACATCATCAATAAAGAAATTATTTTCAGATTGAATTAGATAGAAACATAATACGAAGTGTCTATTAATTCATAATTCGTGAATGAGCGTTCGTTTAGTATCGATGGAAAAAATATGTGGGGAAGTCCAGGGGCCATAAGGTTGTATGTAGCTCATTCATACAATACCACTACCGTCCGAAAAAGAACGAACATTTAAAATGACAATATACGTGCCTTGACTGCGGAAGCGATACCGCTTATGTAACCCTGTAGTCCTATTCCTATGGCCTCTAAACGTGAATACTACACTACTTTTGACAGTTTTTCATACCAAAACTGTCAAACCAGATCAGCAATCGCCCATAATGGTACAACTTTTGTACAATTAGAATATTGATCCAGGATGGTTCAACTCACCAATGATAGAGACTATAATTTAGCCAAATTTGATGAATATTTGTAAGCAAACTGTTAAAATTTAATTGGATAATAGTAATTTGTATTGAATGAGATATGCAATGGAGTGTTAATTTTTTCACAATCCCCAATAATTGAGAAATATTTATTAAAAATCAACGAAAAGAAAGTAATTTTGAGGTTAAACATTGACTGATATGACAGTTTGTTTACAAACAATCTACATCGAAATTCGCTGAAGTATAGGTGCGACATACCTAGCTCTATATTTTGTCTGTGAACGGCATCGTATGAGTTCCTCCTCGGGCACAGATTAAGTAATAGTACTTAACATCCTATAGCGTTAATAAGTAATTGAATTGTGAAGCAAGGCCGCTTGATTTTTAAGTAACCTGGCTTGGTTTTAATTCGTTCATAGTCTCATGTAAACAGGCGTTGGTTTGTATAGGAGGCTGAGTTATAGCCTTTACTCTTGGCCAATCTCTAATCGACTTTAATATATTGTTTTTTTTTCATTCTAATGCAGTCCAACTGCGCAAGAGCGGAGACAATGTTCTGCAATAGTTGTGCAACGATCTTTACATATTCACCCACTGCACTAGTGCTACCTAATCACATTGCAGTATCAAGATACTCTTGTGTAATTCACGTTGAACTTTCGCGCACCACTGACTCTTCCTAAAGATCTACTGTCATTATGTCGTTACCATGTGATTAAAATTGCATTAGTCTTTGTTGGATAATACCGGCCCAATCGCTATAACAGTTAGTTATGATAGCGCAAATTCAATGCACAGTTTATAATTGAAAAGGCTTTATGAGGTTTTTTGCAGGCACTATTCTAGTTTTTTATTTATTTATTTTATTTTATTCGGAAGACAAACAGTTTTATAATCATAATAGTTAACTTATTAAATATACACGAACCAATTATACGTCTTCGCATAAAATGTTTTTAATTGGTTGTCCTTCTGTGTTCAGTCAGTATGAACGAAACGATGTGCATCGATTGAAAAAAAAAAATTAATTGTGACATCCAGTGCATTGGGTAACAAAATAAATTAACATGATTATCAGCCCGTAGCCAATATGATGTTGTGATTCTTTCAAGCAACGGACTTAAGCAAAGCAGGAATATTGTTTACTTAAATCACACTTTTTTGTTTTCAATTATTTTTGTAAATAAGTCGTAAACTATACGACTTACAGGAAAACAACTGTTTATTAACGTGCAAATAAAGCACATTCATATGATACACCACATTACTTAGTAACTAACTACACTTAACGTTTTTGAGACTCCCTTTCCGCCCCCCTCGCAATCATCATAAGTATATTTTTGAACATTTTTATATAATTATGCTATATTAGCGAAAAAGCATTATTAGCATTATTATTATTATTATTATTATTATGAGCCATTTGGGTCCCACTGCTGGGCAAAGGCCTCCCCCAATTCCCTCCATACATCCCGATCCTGAGCTGCTTCCCTCCAGTCAACGATGTACTGATCGAGTTCTTAGCATTATTCACTTTATATTTCACTTTTGCGTAAAGCTGGCGTAAACTGCGAAAAAACCAAGGCTTCATGGTTCAGCGCGCTTGGAACAACCGTAGAGTAAAAATACCTACCTAGAAACTACCTAGCGTGAATGGAGTACGGTTTTTGTCTAGACCACCTAAACTCAGTCTAGACGATTAACAAATTAAATTGTTTCTATTCACACTAATATATATACAAATTGGTCGTAGTGTAGACCAGTATTTATTATAGGATACAAAATTTATCTATATTAGATACGCTTATATGAACAAAATCCATGTTTTTGTAATAGTTTGGTCTCTTTTTGTATATTTTCATCTCATCACGAAAGGTGCAACTTTCATGTACTTTCGTGCAATCAATGCTCCAAGCTTTCTAATAACAGGTTCTGGTCCCATCTTATTAGATGTGAACCTCAAATTACTAACTAGGTACATAACTTCCTCACATTGAACAATATAAACGTTTAGAAAAAAGCTAGTCTTATAATTAATTATAATAGGCACTGAGGAGGCATCAACTTGATCATGTTTTTTTAATCATAGCGTTAAGCATCTTCCGTGCATTCTGCTGTTTGTAATCATTACAGGATAGACGGCTAGAAAAACTTCAGATCGTTTTCTCATCGAGTAGATACTATGGAGAGTGAAAGGTGATATGGAATTATTTTGTTAATAATATCTCATCATCTCACCTACGTTATGTATGTATTACAAAATCTTTCTTTATCGCATTTGGGCAAAAGATAGCAAGAATATAATATGAAGAAGATCTAAATATAGGTAAGTACTTCAGAGAGTGAAAGGTAATATGGAATCCTGCCTGATAAACATATATACTACGCATGGAAAAAAAGAACGAGAAGATGTAAAGACGAACTAATTAAGCATTAACAGGGAACGAATGCACACAAAAGAGACTCTCTTAGTTAAAAGCAAATTTCCATAACAAAAGCAGCATTTGTTTTAGTTGAAAAGTTGAGCTACTTTTCAGCGGCTTTAGATGTTGCAGTACCTACTTGCGTTAATATATTTCTCGGCTCTTCATTTACTAGACTTTTGGGAGAAGAAAAAGCAACGTCAACTTCTCCTGTGATTCTGAATAAAATTTAGATAAGTAGGTACTTATACTATTCTGGAAAGTAAATAAACTATATTCCAGTGTTTAGAAAGCTATGCATTTTGCAAGTCTGGGCTCGTATGAAATGCGGAGCACGTGCTATGCTACGCCTGGCTCCAAGGCTTGACAATATAATATTGCGCAACCTTCCGTGATAACTGAACCGTTATTAATATTTGTTATGACACGGTCATCGGTCATTATCAGGGGAAATTTGAAGGCCTTCGAGAAAATCAAGATTATTGAAAATTATTTAATGAAAAAAACCTGGATCTTTTTTTTGAAGACAAAGAGGTTACAAAACCTAAGGAATTTTGGTGGAAAATATTTAACGACATTATCATCTAAGCTAAGCACAGAAGCTCGAAACAATTTTTGGATTTGGAAGTTTTCATTCAGCATTTAAATGACCTCTCTTTCGTTTTCTAATTAAAATTCAAACATTTCTCACTGCACATGTGAGATTATGCGTTGTTGAAGTTAGTGTTTTAGTTTCTAGTGATAACCTTGTTGTTTTCTGTTATTGTTATGAGATTTTTTGACATAAAATATATTGGATTCTGAATCGGAGTATAGTTGATTTTTTCTATGCAATAAAAAATCCGATTATGGTAGATCCTATGATATATATTATGACGACCTCCATGGTGGGTTTGATCTTCGCCGGGGGACAAAATGTTTACTTTACCTACAGACATTTGTATCGGGTCTGGGTATTATCTATTATGATAACTATTATCAGTAAGTATGCACAATTTTTATGGCTCTAAAAATTATGCGAACCAAAAAATATATCTAATAAAAAAATAATCGAATTTGATGATTGTAAGAAATAGTAGGTTAAAAACTATTTCAAATCAAATAAAATAATTTATATAACATGCAACCTTGAAGCAAAGAAAGGTTGTGTATTTTAAGGAAGACGAAAGTATGGACTTATTATTCAGGGGGCGAAGCTCCCTATTATGCATATGTCTGTCTGTGCATGACACGATAACAACCAAACGCGTTGACCGATTTACATGAAACCTTTTTTGTTAGCACTGTCTCAATGAGAGAAGGGTACACAGGTAGATTGATTTTGATGACCCTAGGGTCACAGGGACCGGAGTTATTGTGACCTCAAAAGGTCACCAAAAGTAAAAAATGTCATTTTTCGGAAACCTTCGTCCCCTTTTCTGGTACCCCCGTACCAATGCTTTTTAATTAGTAACCACCTAATGTTATTCGATTAAAAACTGGAATTGAATAGCCACAGTTAGCAATAAGAAGTCGTAAATGTCAGTTTACGATTTATCTCAGTGAGCAGGCTTTGCTAAATATTTCTCAAGAAATAGAATTTAATGCCTTATTTTATTGCACATGGGCATTGTTTTTATGGGCTTAATACTAAAGCATTCTGTACCAGCCAATCCTGTGGTTTAGAAAGCTGGTATGTCTGGAATTAGTATAATTTTAATTGGTTAAAACATATGATAGGTAAACTCTTAGATTTTCAGATTCATCGACCACAACAGCTTTAGTATAAACATAAGGCTCATCCTTTAGTTGTGGTCGATGTCGGTCAACGTAATTTATGAGGCATTGTTCTGTATCGAATAGGTTTCCACCATGCAGGTTTTCAATATATTTCTACTACAGCAGATACGAAGTGCAAATAGTAATTATCGTTCGTCGTAATGTTTTAGTAGTTACGTATCTAATTGGAAACTGATCGTAGTTCTTGAGGCGTGGTAGAGCCGTTTTTATGTTTGACGGGACCACTGACCCACTGGTCCATGGAACCACTTCCGAGATGACTTGACGTCGATTTGTTTTTGTTTGTGAAGTGTTTGACATTGAACTCGTGATCCCATTTTGGTTCTCGCAAGAAGCATTGCTCAAATATGTGCAATAGTATGTGTTACGTAAGTTTAGTGCATTATAAAAAAAGCTTTTAACGTTTAGAATGCAAGTTCGTAGAGGTGTGGAAACGGTTTACAGAAAATGGAAAAATAGTTCAAGTAAGCACTATATAACAGTAGCGGTTGCATTCTGTTGCACGACGTGTCTTGTGTAAGATAGCTGTTTTATTTAACTTCAATTGGCCTCTACTGGTTATGAACATAGTTTGCCGTTTTGCACATTGAATGTGCTCTAAATAGGGTTCGGTTAAATTCCGCGTTTCATGTCCTAGAATTCATGTCATTTTAATTGGTTAATTCATAAGCTAAGTTGTTACTTACCGTAAACAGTGCGATCAGCTGTCGGCTACCGTCTTCCGCAATAAACACGCACAGATACAACCGACACAAACAAAACAGACAATTATTAGCCGTTACTCAATATAGAACCTACGTGTGAGGGTTTTGTGTTCACACCGAATAGGAATGGCATTAAATGGGATCACGTAATTTTCGGAACGTTTCCGAGTGTTGTAACTGAGCGGTTAGCTGGGCGCGTGCGCAGCGCGGGAAAGTACTGCATTGACTGACGGCGACGGCCCGTAGGATAATAGTGTTTTGTGCGGCGACCGGAGCAGAGCAGACCGGCTTCAGACGGCCACTTTCATCAATATGGAGATGGAATAGTTGGTCAATGCAGGCTTCGCGGGAAAAATGCATCGACCTGTTGCGACCTATATTACCTTACCTGTGTTACCTGTGTCCAGCGAGCTTATAGGTAATGTAAGACTTTGCTCTAGATTGGTAACTACCTCTTGCTGTGTGCAAATGCTTATAAACTGTTGCTGGTTTTATACTAATATAAAGGACTGTCTTAATGGTGATTCAGTTACAATTAAAATACCTACTTTAAAAACCATAATATTAAAGGCCTATTATATTTATGATTAATAAACAATCAGTAAGTTAATTAGTAGTATGAAAAATAAATCATAAATGTAATGATATCGCTTGCATAACGATTATAACAGCGGAAGGGTAGGCAGCTGAATTATTATTAATTTTAATGCTTTCACTGCTTCCTAATTATTTATATCTGTATAATCGATCATGCAAAGCGAGTTTTGTCTAAAATGCTGCAATGTGCTGAGTTTTTTAACTGTCTTCAAAAAAAGGAAGAGGTCCTCAAGAAGTGTGTATTTTATTAATCTTTGTTGCCTCAGAACTTCGATGTTTATGAAAAGATTCGGAAAATTATTTTTGAGTTCAAATAAATACAATTTCAATTAGGTTATTTTTTAATTAAAGTACCTATTTTTTTTAAATAGTTCTGATGAGGAGGCGTGAGGAATCTATGGAACTCCTCAAACATTGTAGGTAAATAAAATAGCGATCTAGGTATTACAAATACCAAAATCGCTATTTGTTTACCTACAAGCTAAAGTTAAAATAGAACTAGCTAAAGTTCAAGCATTTGCATTAAGAAAGTAAGATATGGTGAAGTGAAACTGATGAAGAAGACCATAGATGGTTATCGTAAGTCTTCAATATTACAAAACTCACGGGCTACGATCTCGAAAGATGGCTAAGATAATATAATATCCCTATCCACCAATCATCAGACACCTACGTATCACTCTCCAATATCACCAGGGTCATTGAAATAAAATAAAGTGGAATTAAATGATTGTAATAGTGTCTGAATGTCTCTATGCCGTGGGGTTCCGGCAGTAAAATGCCCCTCCTCTCTTGTCCGTGGATGCAGTAAGAATCTGCTAAGGGATACCTCCGGAAAATGGGCAGCAGAATCTTTTCGTGTTTCCAATACCTTAACGCTCGCCAAGTCGCCTGACAAACGTGGCGAGTATTTATTTATATAATTATTTTAGGAAATCCAACAAAAAAATCACTTATAAACTTAAAATAAGATAGTCTAAATCGTCATAAAGGCTGTGTGTTTTTTCAATTACCACACTGTTTTTTCAAGTGCCACAGCTTGCACATATTAAATTAAGCTAAACTAAAACTTACAGTCTAGAGTTGAGATCAAAATTAACGAAGTTAAAGTTTTTACCAATTAAAATGTTCAGTTAAACTAAACTTAAAAGATAGGTAGTACGGCAACAACCCTCCCTGTGAGGGAGGCATTTGTCCAGCAGTAAACGTCCTACGGCTGATATGATGATGATGAATTGTGTCTACTGGAGTATCCTTCAGGGATAGTTATATGCCCTCAATTTAAACTTGCGGTTGGTTTTTGTTTTACTTAATAATGTTTGATAAAATATGTATATTTGCTGAACGTCGTTCAGGTGTATGCACCTACCTCGTCAAACCCAGATGAACAAGTAAAGCCTATGTATAAGGACATGAGTAGAGCCATACATACAAATAACAATCACTTCACTGTTGTTATGGGAGACTTTAATGCTAAGCAGGCATGAGAAGCGATGATGAGTTGAAACTGAGGCAATTTGGATATCGGCAACGGAACCCCAGGGGACAAAGGCGTCCCGATTTTCTGTAGAAAGAAGGACTCTTTATGATGAATTCGTTTTTCCAGAAGTCACCTTACTGGACCTGAATGGCACCCAACGGTTCCACGAGAAAAAAGATCGATTTCATCTTGACAAACATGAAACGGATATTCAATGATGTCTGTGATTCACAGATGAAGACCGGCAGTGATCACCAAATCGTTAGAGGCACATTATACATAAAAATATATAATACAAAAATATTTATTTGGAACAAAAACTTTGGTACAAACATAATGAGAAAAATGTTGACTGCTGAAAAAAATTCAAAAAGAACTGAGTAGCAGAGTCAGCGCCCACCTTCGAAGTATTGGGTGTTCCTACCTAAGAGCTTTATTAATGCAATGAAAAAAAAAATTAAAAACATAACAGTAAATACACAAGGAAAGCCTAAACATTACAAGACATAACATACTAAAATTGTAAAAACTAAATATAAAATTATTAACTGGTTTTGATTATTTGTGATTATTATGTGTGCACTTTTATGTGCGCGCGTCATTGTGTGAAGGTGTGCGTGCGTGTAAGCTTGTAAGTGCGTGCGATTATGTATGTTTTGTAAATGTGTGTCAGCAGTTTATTCAATGAATTTGAGTAGATTTTCAGTGTCGTCGTAGTTGAGGCTTTTTAGGCTAAGTTCACCGGCGTCACCGCGCGTCACCGCGCGAGCCCGCGCGCACCGCCATGCACTAAAAATGGAGGACGAGATATCAATTAATTTACTAATTGACGAAATTGAAAAAAGAGATGCGATTTGGAATCTTAATTCGAATGGACATCCTAAAGTAGTTGAAAAACCGATCTTCGTGTTGTCTTAGTGTGGGATATAAAGTCACAAACAGACTTAAAGAAAGTCTTTGCCTCAAAATAGGGTGCACCCAGAAACGTCATTGCTTTCGACGACGACGGTATAAAACCCACAAACAAATAGCCTCCTCCACGTCCATTCTCACTGAATGTTCACGCTAGACTGCCGCGCGCAAGCCGCCGCCATCTGAACAGCTGAACCGCGCTACAGCGCGCGTCGCCGCGCGGTCATCTGAACTAAGCCTTAGCCACTCTGTCAGTTTAACTTTACATTAAGAAAAGTAAGGGGTAGATGTTTGTAAATTTGTTTACCCTGTTGTATAAGTAGCTGCTTAAATAGACATAATGTCTCCCTGCGACTGCAGTTCGGTGACACTCTGTTCTGCAGACTATGTCGGAGCGACGTTTGACCGTGCCTATGTTTGGATCATTATGTAATTTCAGAATGCTTTCGTAAAATAGTACAAATAATAAATAGTTGACGAACAGTGAGTACGTCGCAGTTCGAGTATAGCAAGGTTGTAGGAAAGCGTCTGGGTTTGGAGGTCATAACTTTCAGAATTGCCCTCTGTGATCTCTCTATTCTCATCATATTGGTTTTTGTAGAACCACCACATTGAATGTAAACGTTAAAGTTGAAAGGTCCCACTTGATGAAGTCTACGCTCCGACCCACTCGCGCACATATCAAAAACCTCGAAAGCTTTCTTTTCAACTTATGGACCTTTTAATGTCGTAAGTAAATTTTCCATCGATGCTGACGAATGACGTGATAAGATCATATATTGTTGAATAGTTATATAACTTTTGAAACTATCATGGTTGTGAACATTTTAGATATACCATGATTTGAGTCTTTTTGAGTTTCCCGATATTGTTAAATAATTCCACGATAGTAACTAGAGGTACATGTCTTTTTAAGCCAACAGAAAAAGTGCGTAAACTCACAATGTTATGGTCAAAAGACTGACTACCAGAGCATGAAAATATTATGATGCTTACAACCTTGAAACAAGAAAGATGCGACTTATGTAAACTGTTTATCATTCTGAGTTGATGATATGCAGGCTATGTTGCGTTAACGATAGGTAGGTATTACGGAGAAAGGCACGTTGACAGGGTTTGAAAATCAAATTTCTCCATTAACGTCGACGAAAATCTGAAATATCTGTTGTGTATAGAGTGCGATGGAAGCCACATATTTTGACTAAGATAGAGTTTGTGAAGTTAGGGAACGTATATGTAGAGTTAGGGTATGTGGATTTAGAAGCGTAGCTCTACATGAGATCTAATAACTTTTTGACAGTGCGAGCAATATGTTCTCGTCTTGGCATCTTCTGCGTGACATGAAAATGTTTTAGGTGGGATCGACTTGTTCCGATGTGGTCCCGTTGTGAGCCTGTGCGTAAGCGGGAGTTACGCTATCAAATACGAACGCGTCAACGTGTTGGGTAGTGTAGATAGAACCATTGTAGGTACTCCTGCTGTACGAAGCCTACCTGCTCTCCCCTTACTATTTGTCGACCTATATGGGCGTAGTTAATTTAATAGCTGGGTATAATGCCAGAGGTTGCGGGTTTTCCGCCGCTGTACAATGGTGTCTGGGTTTTTTTCTTATGTATTATGGGAACTATATTTTTCTGTCATCAAAATTTAGATTTGTAAGTAATCTGCAATATTAATTATATTTATATATGCCGGCAGTAGAATGTTACCCCTCATTTCATGCCCGTGGATGCATCCACGGGCCAAGCCTGCGCCTGCCAAGCGTGGTATACCTCCGGAAGATGGGCAGCAGCGTCTTTCCGCGTATAATCATCCCATACTGCGCTCGCCAACCCGCCTGCCAAGCGTGGTGAGTATGGCAACTACCCCTCATGGAGATCCATGAGGGAGGTCTATGTCCAGCAGTGGACGTCGTAGTCGTACGGCTGAGATGATATTAAACAAAAGGCTTCCACTTAGCACAACGATGGTCAAAACACAAAATCAAAATGCATTTATTTCATTAACAAATATAATAAAGGGTTTACCGTGGTGGAAACCTCCTTATGAAATACCTGTGTTAGGAGGTTCCGCTCTTCATTATTATAAAAATTACATAAAACATTCATGAATTAAAATAAAATAAAACATTCAAAATAATAAATCTGGAAAGTAAGTGTAGTTGTATGTGGGTGAGATGTGTGAATGTGTAGTTGAGTATGGGCATGTGTTGTCTGATATGCAAGGGTGAGGATGTGTGTAGGTGTAATGCTGTTATTACGAGATAGCTAAAAAATATATAATTTTGATTTGCATACCTTGTCATCGGCATGGTGTAAAGAAAATATGATAATTGTAAGTCACCAGTTAGTAGGATAATAAAAATATGTTGTTTTTTCTGTTTTAAAACTTTTAGACAAAGCGCATTTAAGTTTAGGGGTGGAGGCCCGTGATGTCATTTCAATTGTCTGACGCTGTAAGCCGAAACAGACGGGATAATGGTAAGCTACGATTGCATCCCTCCAAAACCTCACTCATGCACAAAAGTCTCGTGTGTATGGCACCTATAATATTTAACAAAATACCTGAAGAATACAGGCAATTAAGCATTAATTTATTTAAGCAAAAATTAACTAAGTTATTACATGAAAAATGCTATTATAATGTTGACGAATTTCTAAAGGATAAATTTTAATTTTAATTATTTTTAATATATTTTTTTTTTAATATACCTATTGTCAAAATAATAATTTAAGTTGTAGTTGTAGTATTTTCTTTGAATTTTCTGTAACATCGGCATGCCTACCTACATATCTTAAAAACTTTGCATACCGATTTCGGTAAAGCATGTTGTGACCCTGTAAAAAATTAAACAACTCGCATGAAAATGTAAACACATGTTTTTTGCAAATAAATGTCTTTATCTTTATCTTTATCTTTGTCATACACTGTTATAAGCTGTGCAATCCGAACCCTTGTGGGAGATATCTAATCTCCCAACTTGTAAATCAAACAAGTTGCTTGGATGTACTAATGGAGTAGTTTATTATTCACAAGGGATTAGAATATAATTGCAAATACAAATGGGGCAAACAATCCTGTGAGAAAAACCGTAATGGCGTGTCTGCCTAGTAATGTGACCTCTTATCACTCAGTCTTTTGCAAACATCACTAGGGATGTGCTCGCTACACCACCCCCCACGGAGACAAACAAACCAGGCCCAAAATAATGCAAATAATTGAACTTAGACAATAACACAAAAATAAAACTTAATCATCATTATTTCAGCCGTAATACGTCCACTACTGAACACAGGCCTCCCTTATGGATCTCCATGAGGGGTATTTGCCATACTCACCACGCTTGGCACGCGTGTTAACGAGCGCAGTACGGGATTTTGGTACACGGAAAGACGCTGCTGCTCATCTTCCGAAGGCATCCCTTAGCAGTCTCTTACTGCATCCACGGGCATGAGAGGAGGGGTAACATTCTACTGCCGGCACCCCACGGCTAAAACTTAATAAACATAATAAACAATAAAAACTTAATAAAAACATGCAAATCATCAAAATTCTTAAATCAATGCGTCTGCCCGAGCGTGTGGTATATGGCTGTTTTACAGGCGGATCAATCTTTACTGGCTGTTGAGGTCAATAGATTGACCTTAAGTATTAGAAGGTAGACTAGCAATTAGCAATATGCAACATCTAATATAATATCTCTTACATCCATCACAAGCTATTGAAAATACACCTAACCAATTCATTTGTTGCAATCCTTGGCGCCACTGATACTAAATTTGGATATGGCAAAATCAATTCAGACCACGATTTCGACTAACGAGTAACGTTTATCTAGATCTAGACTAATGTTTGGTTGTAACTAGTACGTAACAGTTTTGGCCGGTACTACCTACTCTATATTTTATTGAAAGCTAGGCACATCCTACCTATACCTATGTCTAACCGTCAAGTCACATTTTAAAGGTCTATAAACGCCCTTGCTTCATGGATTACCACTTATCCGGATTTTTTACAATTAAATTCCGTCAAAACTTCAATGATTCTCGCTCTTACATTTTTTTGTGCAGTGCTGATGACAGATGGACACTTAGAGCCACAGAATGGGAGGGGCCAGGCGGCTCCAGAGAAAGAGGTCGGCCTTTTACCAGATGGCAAGATGACATAGTTGCGACTGCAGGCAAATATTGGAAAAATACTGCAACAGATTAAGAGAAAAGGAAGTTTTTGGAGGAGGCTTTTACCCGAACCGGGGTCCATAACAAAACCGAATAAATTTATTGATTATGATACTAAAATTATATATTTTAAAGTTTGAAGCGATAAAAAAAAATAGATTATATAATGGCATGCTACTTTAATAAAATTATGTCAAGTTTAATTTTAGTACATATTATTTATATTTTATTGTGTGGAATTAATAAAGCTATTTTTATTTTTTTATTCAAGTGCACAGATAACAATCAATACAATGTCGGGTAAGTCACACTATCTTTATCTAGAGAACTGCTGGACCGATTTCAATGTTTTACATTTTGTTGGTTTTGTCTGCACCCGGAATAACATGTACTTAGGCCATTTAAACATCGTAAAAGTTCATAGAAAAAATAAGAATACCTACCAAAAATCCAATTTCTTAAACAATTTTTAAGATTGAATTTACGCTTGTCAAATATTCATAGGTTCATACAGAAAGTTCATTTTGTGACTAAACTAAGACGTTTATATTTTTAGCTTATTTAGGTAGTAGTTAGTAGTAGATAGTTCAGTAGAATTAGGTAAGAGTAGTAATTAGTAGCAGAAGAGTAGTAACTAGAAGTTGTAGTAGGTAGTTATTTCTGAGGCGGCACGAAGTTCGCCGGGACAGCTAGTAGAAAATATTTTTAGCCTATATTATCCCACTGTTAGGCAAAGGCGTCCCCAATTCTATAAGGTCCCATCATCAGAAGCAATTGATTGATTAATTGTATATTTTTATTAAAAAAAAACATTTATTGGTTTTATTTCTTGGTTTTAAACCTCTCATCTGATTTCCAACATTAATAATACATATTCTAGGTTGTATATTATAGCATACATTTGCATATGTTTCGTTTTATTAGATTAGACCAGAGTCAACTTTCGCTTTTGGTGAGATTTGGCCGGTTGAGTTGTATTATTTCCTTTCAACATTATTTTTTTATTATTTTTATTTATTTATTTATGGACACCCAACAAAAGAACCACAATAAAATATAAACTTATAACTAATTTAACTTAAGTCAATATGTTCCTCCACTTACAGGATGTCATAGCATGCAGGAATACAAATTTTGCAACATTATAGACACATAACAAGATAATTTTACGAGAATGTATGACAAATAATAAGTTAATAAAAAATAAGTCTTCAAAATTACGAATACTTAAATACAAATACTTAAGCATTATAAAGAGAAACAAAAAACCCAACCACAAGTTTAAATTTAGGGCATGAAACTATGCCTTGAGGGGCTCGTGTCTACTAGAGCCCCTCATGTACCTCTATTACAATTATTTAAACTTTCGCTATCACAACACATTATTAACATACATATAACCGGGTATTTATCGCGTAAATTACCTTTATTATTTCCCGACGTTTCGAGCGAAACGCTTGGATTGCAACAAGCATGGTCCCGGGAAGACAAGGTCGCTTGGTGCAATCCAAGCGAAACGTCGGGAAATAATAAAGGTAATTTACGCGATAAATACCCAGATAAATGTATGTTAATAATATAATTATTTCATTTCTCATGGATACCATCATCAGAATCTAGTTTTGAAAAAAAAAATTGCGGAGTTTTCGCTGAACAAACGTACAGTCGAATTGAGAACAGCCTCCTTTTTGAAGTTAATAAATCTTTATACACAGTATTTTTTATATAAAAAAATTTAAGAATGTTTCCTTTCAGTAGAATTTGCAATTTTAAATATTCACAATACGCCGGGCATTAGTTTAACTTGCCCCGTATACAATACAGATCATCATTTCAAGCGTAGGAAGTCCACTGCTGGACAAAGGCCTGCCTCATGCCGAGTACTGATCATGAGGGGTCATTGCCATACTCACAACGCTTGGCAGGAGTGTTGGCGAGCGCAGTTCGGAATTTTGATACACGGAAAGACGCTGCTTCCAGAGGTATCCCTCAGCAGGCTCGTACCACAGATTACAGAAACTAACTCTTACTCCGTCCACGGGTAAGGAAGGGTAACATTCTCTCATAACGCTTGGCAGGCGTGTTGGCGAGCGTAGTTCGGAATTTTGATACACGGAAAGACGCTGCTGCCCATCTTCCGGAGGTATCCCTCAGCAGGCTCTTACTGCATCCACGGGTAAGGAAGGAGGGGTAACATTCTCTCATATTATTATGAAACCGTTATTATAGAAAGTTAGGTAATTTATGAATTTTATGATAGAGGGAATTTCTCTAACTTAATTAAAAATGTAATCAGGGAAGAGCGAGATCCTCTAATACAGGTATCTTATTACTTAAAAGGGGATCTCAAATGCAATTATTTTATTATGTATAGATTAAGTTAAAGAAATAAACAATTTTGTATTCTACTGCCGGCACCCCACGGCATACAATACAGATATTTGCAATATAGCCAGTTCGACAAAGTGCCAATTTCATAATGTAAAAGTACCTAGCTGCATCCACGGGCATGGAGGAGGGGTAACATTCTTCTGCTGGCACCCCACGGCAAATCGAAATCATGGTAAATATTGCATTATTGTTCACAACGATGATAGTTTCAAAAGATAAATGACTAAAATAATCCGAAGCAGTCCACTTCAAGTCAGCGCACGATAGGTACCTACTTATTCGTGTTAGACCCCACTTTTAGGAAGAACGGGGTTCCTAAAAGTGGCTTTGAATCCGTGCGTGATTTTGACGGATATTCGTCTATGGATGAAAAGTATTTACTTAGAAAATAACGAATTAAAGTACCTACCTGGGTCAATCATCTGATCCCTTTAGGGTTTTATGGTTCTGATTACCTTAGGGCTAAATTTTGAATTCCCTTGCTCATACGAATCCAACAGGATCTGACGGAAGATCAGCGTTGCGCTTAAGCTCAACAGTGCTGAGACAGACGCCTTTTTGTTACTTACTGTTTTTTTCTTGGTTTAATTTGTTATTTTTTTACAATCTCTCTGCTGTTGTCTTTTATTTTGTTATGAGTGTTACAAATATTTTTTTTATCTATGTATCTATCTAAATGGTGATGTGTGAAATTAACAGATCACGAATAATCACGATACAGTTAAAGCAATTTAAGTTAGTTCGGAATGGTAAATTATCAGTTAAAATTGACATTAGTTGCCCATTATTATTTCCGTGGGATGCCGGCAGTACAATGTTGCCCCTCCTTTCTTGCCCGTGGATGCAGTAAGAATCTGCCAAGGGATACATCCGAAAGATGGGCAGCAGCGTCTTTCCGTGTATCAACATCCTGTACTACGCTCGCTAACCCGCCTGCCAAGCGTGGTTAGTATGGCAACAACCCCTCATGATCTACTTCGTGATCAATCAGGGAGATCTTTGTCCAGCAGTGGACCTCTCACGACTGGGAGGGAAGAGAGTCCATTATTGCGTAGGTTTTATAATGCAAAGCATGGATCAAAATGGTTGAAACGAAATCCAAAACAATACAATTACAACAAATCGTTCATAACGATATCCCCTTACCGACAATTACCTATCGCTTACATAATTCGAAGCCAACGGATCATGTCTGCTTTTTTTAAGACATAATGAGGTGTTTGTAAATGCGAAGATAATACTGATAATACCTACCGACCACAATTTTATTGGGGGTCTAACACGAATAAGTAGGTACCTAATAGGTAGGTACTCGTACTATAATGCGCTGACTTGAAGTGGACTGCTTCGGATTATTTTAGTCATTTATCTTTTGAAACTATCATGGTTGTGAACAATATAGGTATGCAATATTTACCATGATTTCGATTTGCCGTGGGGTGCAGAAGAATGTTACCCCTCCTCTCCTGCCCGTGGATGCAGTAAGAGCCTGCTAAGGGATACCCCGGAAGATCGGCAGCAGCATCTTTCCGTTTATCAACATCCCAAACGGCGCCAACCCGCCTGCCAAGCGTGGTGAGTATGGCAACTACCTCTCATAGAGATCCATGAGGGAGGCCTGGGTCAGTAATGAATGAATGAATACCATGATTTGTCTTTTTGAGTTTTCCGATATTTCGGCGCAGTTTCACACGCCATGATCACGAATAAACTTTAGCCTGTATACACGGTATTCAGGGACCCTTACCCTAACTAAGAGTTAAGAGAGCGTAAGGAACCCTAACTAGGGCGACCGGTCGGACCCGACAAGCCTTGCTTGGTAGTTAGGGCGATTAGGGCGGCCTAACTACCGGGCCCTGAATACCGTGTAGAGTAATACAGGCTTTAAATAGGAGTTGGAGTTTAACAGCTAATATTGCATAACTTATGTACCTACCTACTTAGTTATTTTTAGTAGTCTATTTCTAATTTTTCATTGTTGATTTTTATTTGTCGACCTCCGCAGTTGGCTCCTCAAATGCCAAATCCACACCCGGGTGTGCAAAAATTGTAGGTACCAAGTGCTAATATGGCGGAGGCCGGCACGCGACGGATAGCCGGCGGAGACGCAGGAAGTCGCGGGTTCGATCCCTACCGAGGGACAAAATGTTTGCTTTATCTGCACATATTTGATCTGGGTGTTTTCGAATGTATGAAAAAAAATTAAGTATATTCCATCAACCATCTGGTTCCCATAACACAAGCTCTGCTTAGTTTGAGGCTAGATGGTGCTGCGTGAAATGTCCAGGTTTTGTATTTATTTATTCAAGCAATGTACTAAACACCGTTTAAATTATTAATTAATTGATTCAAGCGTGACTTTGCGAACGACAGATATTTAGTATCAAATCCGTTAACCTGAGTAGGTACATTTAATGAATGAGCGCTTGAAAAAACACTAAAAAGAATTCGACACGTGTTTCGGCTTATTCCATTATGCTCCCACTCTCGTGATCCCAGTGGGATCATACAAAACTTTTGAGTTCATTAAGCTCCCACTAGGGAGCAGTAAACACTCGTCGTTCCATTACAATCATCCCACAAACCTGGAAGTAATGATGTGATGTGAAATGCAATACACAATTATGCAACAATGCCCTATGTAGCTAGGATCAACATGGAATAAAACCGGAGGAGTTTTTAAATCCCACTATTAGTGGGAGCTTAATGAACTCAAAAGTTTTGTATGATCCCACTGGGATCGTGAGAGTGGGAGCATCATGGAATAAGCCCGTGTTTCGCCTCTTTACAAGGCACCTTCAGGAGAAATCAGCTCTCCGTTCGTCACGGAATACACTAGAAACAACGAAAACGCAGAGGTAGTTGTCCAATAACGAACAACACCACCGCTCCCTGTCGTGTTGCCACCTGGGATAAGATAAAAGACAATTTATTTACCGCAAACATCACAAGTACAATTTAGTTCTTAATTCTACTAGAATAAAAACTATCCAGAACGGAACACTAGGCACCCAAACTAGGTATAAAATTACCTGTATGATGGCGTGCCTATGCCCTCCCACCGGAAAATGCGTTTCTGAATTAGAGTAAATAAGTACATTACTAAATAATACCCCTACATTGTACTTCTTGTTCAGTCTTTCTGTTCGGCGGAGTTTCTTTTTGACTTATTTTTCAAGCGCTTATTAGATACCTACCTATACTTAGGTTAGCGGATTTGTTACTACTTAAATATGTATTTGTTGTTCAATAAGATACCTACGTTTAAATTATGTCAAAACATAAGTGCTACAAAATTTTGATCAGCGTCTTTTTGTCTTAGATTCGTGAAATCGTCATTGATATAATCAATGGAAATCGTGTGATTCTCATTAAAGCTTGGTCCAGATACCCAGTGAGGTCAATAACCACGGTGTTTTGAAAGTTTTCGATGCGTTTACAAGTCCCTAATTTTATGCTTCATAAAGATAACAATTATTGCCTTGGAACGAATTACACATGTTCCTTTTCTACACCTCACTTAGTTATGTCCTTACGTCTGAATAGAACTTCTTGCAACGTGAATTTTAGTTATTGTATAACCTAGAATAGAATGCAAAAAGGGGAGACAGGATTTCAATTACTGTAAAGCTATTGATTTATTAATAGCTTACCAGAGCTTACCACGTCACGAACTTAGAACAAGCGAGCGACTTTTGTGTGTGATCTACCGGACAAAAAATATGACTAAGCCCACCGTATCTCAAAAACTAACCCTTAAATCAAAATTCCCCCACGACAATCGATTTGTATTGATGTAATATCGTAAGCTACACTTCAATATCCGATATTCCGAGTTATTCTTGGACAAAAATTCCAGACCTACCTACATACAAGCATTCAGCCGAAACGCCACCTAGTTGCCACTAAGAACTTCGTTCGATAAATGATTCCGGGCGTGCTAAGGAGTATTGCCGTGGGGTGCTGGCAGTAGAAGGTTGCCTCTCCTCTCTTGTGTGCAGAAAGAGTCTGCCAAGGCATACCTCCGGAAGAGCAGCAGCACCTTTCCGTGTATCAAAATGCCGCACTGCGTTCGCCAACCCGCCTGCCAAGCGTGGTGAGTATAGCAACAACTCATGATCTTTAGATTCCTGAGGGAGGCCTATATCCAGTAGTACTGGGATAATGAAGACCTAATGTAGCGGGACGCACGGGCGCAAGACAAATAAAAACTGCCATGTATAAAGAACCTGTACCTAGCTTTTACCAGTAACACAATTATATCCTATGAAATCAGTAATATGTTACCAACTGCTTTCAGTTTAGTATAAGTAATTATGAAGAAGTTTTATCAGTTATATTTTAAATTATAACATACACTTATGTACTGCTTTGGAGTATAAATTATACATGTACATATTATTTATTTACACATAATAGCAATGGCGTCAAGATAGGACTCGGAAGTACCCACAGGCAAAGATTTAAATAGTTAGATACGCCCTTACCGTAATGAGAAGGACTGCACCGTTTTGTATCCACACGAAATAAGTGAGCTCACTCATTTGGAATCAGAGTGTACCTCTAAACAGTGTTAGCCGGACGTGGTTTGCATTCTTTTTTCAAGCGAGTTCGTGCAACGCGATTGCAGAATAAATGGTAACAATAAGTTTGGTTTATTGGTAAAACCAGTGCGCGTGCGTCGGAATTAGGTATTGTTAACACACATAATAAACACTATGCCAAAGTTTTTGCTGTTTACATTTAACGATTTAAATCTTCTCTCGCGACAGGTTTTAAAACAGGCCTAAATTATCACGATCAACACTGTCAATTTTCAATTAGATAACAGCATAAAATTTACATTGACCGATGATCGCGAGAAACGTAATCAGCCTGCCGAGCCCCGACCCGCGAGCAAAACAGTCAAACGTCTACGCTTATGGTTACATAATTAATTAAAGACAGTTAAAATTTCTTAAAACTAACAAATTATAGAGTCCTTATTAGTAAAGTTAAAATAAATAAGTAGATTATTGATATTAATGAAAATAATATAATCCAATAAATTGTATAAATCAATTGAAGATATTTAAAATAAATAATATAAAATATTATGAGAGCATTATGTGATATGGCATATTCTCAAATAAATTATATATATCAAATAAATTAGGTGCGTGTCGGGCCCCACTCTATGTAGGGTTCTGTTGTACCTCGTGTGTTCATAAGTTTTGAGACGAACTTATTTAATTAATTTAAAAAGAAAGTAATTCATGCAACCTTTTTTAAACTTAAAATTTAAATTACGAATGTTTTGAATCAGAAAAAATATACATTTGAATATTTGTTTCATTCTCCGTGAAAATGGCGCCAACAAAAGATTTGCGTGCGACTGTAATTTCACTGTTTCAAGCAGGAAAAAAACCAATGCAAGTTTTTAGTGAAATCCAAAGTTTGGGATGTAGTCGGAACTTTGTGTATTATACCATAAAGAGGTACAAGGAGACCGGCTCTTTAGAAGACCGTGGAAGATGTGGCCGCCCGCGGTCTGTAAGGACGCCCGCCAACATCAAAGTAATCAGAGAGCGAATTCGTCGCAACCCTTGCCGGACTCAAAAGAAATTAGCTCTGCAGACCAACATTTCGCGAATATCGGTGAACAGGATACTTAAATATGATCTTAAACTAAAGGCCTACAGTCGAAGGAAAGTGCATTATTTAAACGAGCGTCTTCGTAAATTGCGATTGGAACGATGTCGGAACCTATTGAAGAGACACAATCCAAAAATATCCTGTTTACCGATGAAAAGATCTTCACGGTGGAAGAAAAGTTTAACCGGCAGAACAATAAGGTTTACGCCAGAAGTTCAAAGGACGTCCAGCCATCTGTACGCAATGTCCAGCGCACTCATCATCCAGCAAGTGTGATGGTTTGGTGGGGTGTTTCCTACGAGGGGGTCACTTCGCTTCATTTTTGCCAGCAAGGCGTCAAGGTGAGGGCACAAAATTACCAAACCGACATATTGGAAGCGGTGGTTAAACCATTAAATGATACGCTATTCGCTGGAAAATACTGGGTTTTCTAACAGGACTCTGCTCCCTTCCATAAAGCTAAGACTACCCAACGTTGGCTGGAGGCCAATTTGCCAGGCTTCATTCGGAGCGAAGATTGGCCCTCGTCAAGCCCTGACTTGAATCCTTTGGATTATTCTTTATGGACGGAATTGGAGCTGAGGGCATGCAGAAAGTCTCACCCAAACCTGGATTCTCTCAAGCGAGCCCTTATTAAAGAATCGAAACGGATTCCCATTGAAAAGATTCGTGCCGCCATAGATGAATGGCGCACGCGTTTGAAGGCCTGCATTGAATGCAAAGGCGGCCATTTTGAATGATTTATTTTTAAATACAGATCTAGATGTCAGTAGTTTTAATTTTAATATCCAATAAATGAATACTCAACTTAGCTCCAAAAATATTTTAGTTTTACTGTGTCTCAAGACTTATGAACACACGAGGTAGACTTGTAGTTGTTTTAGATTTGTAAAATCTGTAAAAACTGTTACTTAGCAGTTAAGGCTCGAAAACATTTTTTTAACTTTAATATTTCGCAAACGGAACCCTAAATCGCAAAACTCTTCCTCACTCGCGATGCAGACACTACAACCAGCTATGCGTCGGCATCGGTAGCAACAATCCAAACACTGCCACCGACAGGATATTATATAGGATGATTTAGTTGGCAAGCAGGATGCTGACCAAAGAAATTACAACAAAAAATATAAATATATTATTATAATTTGAGTCCAACAACCTTACCACACTGGCGATTTTTAAGCAAAGTCAAAATACGGAACAAAGGACTACTAATTAATATCAATTCACAAAATACAGAAGACACAACACATTTACATTGAATAAAGCTTATGATTGAATTGGTTCGCTTCAGAAATCTTTTTTTTTCAAGTGAGGGAAAGAAGCGAATAAGGAACCTCGCCTTGGCGCCATCGCTCGAAAATTGCTAGTGTTATGATTAGACAGTACCGGGCGATACATATTCCACGACGACCTTTGGAAAGAGACATTCGGTTAATTTCGGCTTCGTAGGGCGGTATTTCTGTCGCACGAAATACTAACAGTCCGGTATCTATTAGGAGCTGTTAAAACCATTATAATTTACTTCTTTTGATAATTATTTTTATTTTTTGCATAATAGTTTAATATTTGCCGACAAGCAACACTGCCAACCTTAATCAATTTAAAAAATCTGCCTTACATTAAAAGTTGTAGGTAAGTATTTCATACTTCCTTCACTATGACAAACATTACATTACAATGTAGTGATCTACATTGTGAGGGATATAGGTTATTTGTTAATACAAAAAGTAGTCCTATCAATCTTTCTATCTGCTGTTGATATTTTTCATAGCCTTGTGTCATCCGAGAGTGATCATGTTGTCTGTGGTCTCAGCATACAGTTGATGTGTGCCCTTGCTGCCCGCCCCGACCTCGTGGTGAGGGCCCACAATGCAGTGTTGTAAGTTACTTGAGTTGACGGTAGCTCCATTATATACAATACAGTCTTGGAGAACAGACCTGGAACAGGCAAAGAAAATTTGTTTTAGAAGTGATTCTCCAACCACTGGTTTCGGAATTAATGTTTGGTAATGAATGAAAGAGAAAGCAAGGAAGGCAGAGAAAGAGATGGAGAGATATTTTTCATGAAAAAGGTGGACCATATTGGATGACGAAGGCGAGAGAAAGGGACATATGGAGGGTTTTAGGGGAGGCCTACGCTGCTGAGGCGACTACTGCTTTAGATATTTAGTTTTTAAGTAAATTGTGTTTTATAATAAGTAAGTAGTAGAAATAAAGGCTTTTTTTGTTTTTATTTTATTTTTATAATGAATGAATAATTAATGCTGGACATTACACACAGCACCATCCAGCCATGGGGCTGGATCTGATACCCATAGAGCAGAGCTTGTGTTATGGATATCAGATGGTTGACATAATATTTCAATACATATTTTATTTGTAAATACATACATAATACATAGAGACCCAGACCCAACAAAAATATTTAAAATGGATATATAATTTTCTTTCCATAGGGTGTTTTATTTGGAAATACATACATAACATACACAGAGAAATGCCCAGACCCAACAAAAATATTTAAAATGGATACATAAAATATATTTTCCATAGGGTGCCCGCCAGCAGTAGAATATCCTCTCTTGCCCTTGGAAGATTCTAACTGCATCTACATGCAGTAAGAATCCTCAGGATACCTCAGGAAGACAGGCAGCAGCGTCTTTCTGTATATCAACATCCCCTAATGCGCTCGCCAACCCGCTTGCCAAGCATGGTGAGTATGGCAACACCCCCTCATGATCACTACTTGACCATGAGGGAGACCTTTATCCAGCAGTGGACGTCCTACGGCTGAGATGGTGATGATGATGAAGAAAAATATATATGCAGAAAGCAAACTTTTGTCCCCCAGTCAGTATGAATTGAAACCACAACCTTGCATACAAGCCAACTACAGCCAACTTGACCAACTGAGAGCCATGGAGATCATCAAAATATTTTTTCAAGGTACATACCCTTCTTTGATATTGACATTATTCATCAGAATACAGTTGGTCAATCTAACTTTGTTCTCAATAGTGCAGTTGGACCCAATAAAGGTATTCTTAATTGATGTTTTTTCGCTGACAACACTCTGGTCTCCAACGGTGCTAGTTTCATCAATTTGGTTTGTCTTCACTTCATTGTTGTGATAGAATCTATCTGGTAGGGGTGAACCTGTTATCTCCTTCCATTTTGATAGGATCTGGAATACAAGTTAGGCATATGTATAAAAAAATGTTACACAACGTTTGCTTTGGGAAAGGGCTCTCTGTAACACAGGCCATCACATTGTTAAATTGCATCCGTTTTTTGGGTTTTGTAGTGAAACTGGAAACCCCTCTGGTTTTGCTTTGTCAGTCGGTCCGTCCGTCACTAGCTTTGCAAAGAGACTATTAGTCCTAGAAAGCTGTTACATATTTTTCATAGACATATAAAATCACACCCCCAAGATAAAGCTAAAAAAATCTGAAATATTATTAATTTGGGGTACCTCCTCTGACACAAATAAGGTGGGGGATGAACTTTTTTTCTTGATTTTCCTATCGTTGAATGGGTGTTTTAAAATCATTTAGGAGTTGCAAAGATAATTTTGCGATTTAGGGAATATATGCGTTTGCGAAATATTATAGTTTTAAACTTTTTTTCGAGCCTTAACTGCTAGCTAGCAGTTTTGATTTCACAAATCTAAAACAACTACAAGTCAGACAGTTAACAACGGAACCCTACAAGAGTGTGGCCCGACACTCACCTAATTTATTTGATATGAGAATATGCCATATCTTAATGCACTCATAATATTTTATGTTATTTATTTTTATATTTTTTTCATTAATATCAATAATCTACTTAACTTTTTTATTTTAACTTTAATAATGAGGACTCTATAATTTATTAGTTTTAAGGAATTTTAACTGTCTTTAATTAAGGGTTATTAGTACCATTTATCAAATTAAACTAGCCTACCTTAAAATGCTGAACAACTCTGGGTTGCTGGCAGCATTCCATCCCCAAAGGAGATGCAGAAGTTGTAGAGAAATCTCTAAAATTTTGGACTGAATAAGAACTGTGAATAATTCTATTTTTCAATTCTGGTAACATGCACAACACATGCAAATAGTATCTTATAAGAAAATATGGAGTGAAATAATGATAGTACCTTGTTATTTGCTAAATAATATGATGACATCTTGTTGATTCTCATACCAAAAGCGTCTTGGCTTGGTACAAATGCATAGCATCTCAGTATGTCATCATGGTACACCCCCCTACTGCCAAGCCTATGGTCATTATAACCAGACATTTCTCTTATTTGGCCCTCAAATCCAGATTCTACAGCAAACTCGAAGATAGATTTCTTAACATCTACATTCTTTTCTGATGTTCCTTGTGCTTCACTCTTCTCTTTTTTAGGCTTTGAGAGTTGTTTTTTTACAATATGTGGTACCAGTTCTCCTTTTACTGAAGAGAACTCTTCCTTTTCACCTAAATAGTCTACAACCCATCTCTTCATCACATAAACATGTGCATCTAATAATCTTGAGTACAGACTAATTGAAGAAAACTTCTTCGTCAGTACTTTTGGCACACTCAGAGTATCTTCAAAATCACTGGCACTAGCTAAGAAGACTAGGCGTTGAGTTTCTTTATCAATACCAACAAAATCTGTATCAGGCTTGTTCTTTTCCTTGATTCCAGGAAGTTGGATCCACTCTTCGGGTCCATTGTTGAAGAATAAAGTTGTAAGTGCAGCATCATGTTTCCTATGAAGATTCAAAACATCATTCAGATTAATATTGGTGATAAGATCACCTGATATGATCAAGAGATCTGAGGTTATTCGACTGCTGATATGTTTAAGGGAATCTACAGTTCCCCAATCTTCATCAGATGGTATTACAATGAGCTCATACTTTATTGCCAGAGGGCATTTTTCCAGTGCATTGAGTATATTGGATTTATCATCTTCAAGGACAATCACCATTGTTTCTGAAAGGAGACACACAGGTTCAGATATCTTTGTATAGCAATAAGTTCACTCAATACATTTGAGTCTGAGATGATGCAGATCTGCACATACCATTGAATACATAATAAATTTTTTATTGTGTGCAGGGTATGCATCTGAGCTTGCTTAAGCAAGGTTTTGATATTATAAATTAAGCATCATTATAAAATGCAGGTTTTATGCCATTCAAGAGATTGATTTGTTATTTGACAAAATTTATAAAATTGCACAATTTATGTTGACAGGAAATCATAAAGCCGAAGACATGATTGTAAAACGAGGAAATATTTAAAAGGCGGAAATTATTGCTGGAGTATTTCCCTGAAAACCTCTCAATAAACCTGCTTAGAGTCAGAAAACTCATATAGATAAGAAAATAATGTTTTGTAATGTAAGTGCAAAACAGTGTTACCTACCTTGAATGCCTATTCTCTCTAGCAAGTTCAATGAGTACCAAAGCACAGGATACGGTCCTACGGGCAGCAGGCATTTTGTAACCGAGGCACCCACATCTGGCATGCGAGAGCCACGTCCCGCGGCCAAAACCACGGCTTGAAATTCCACTATTTTGTGCATTTTCACCTGTAGAATGGTGCAACATTTAAAACACAATATGTAAGCATATTTTTACTTTATTTGTAAAAGAAATAAATTATTTGAATATTGTTGCATGATAGTACGTACGTAAGTAATCAATGAGTTACCGTTTCTAGTTCATTGATATCACAGAACACTATTAACCTACGGATTGATATTTTGAAGTAAATTCTTAAAATTACACGCCGCCGTACAGCTGAATGAACTCGATAAGACAGTTTGACAGACTTACAGACAGACTTGACTTGACGACAGACAGCTGGCTGAGACAGCTGTCACTTTATGGTTTGACAGACTTGTGCATGATATGGTTGACAGTGATTAAACTTAAAAGATAGGTAGGTTTTAACATTTGTCTGTGTCAGGCGGTTCACACACTGCTACGCATTACGCTGCGTGTTGCGTAAATGCGTATTCTAACGTTGCTTGTAAGTATCTCCGTTTGTAGGTATAGAAAATACGCACAGTCCAACACACCGAAATCGCATCTACGCGGGTTCATGGCTTGACGTGTCTTTGAAAATGGATCACGATATCGATCGATTTATACTCCAAATCGAAAATCACCCAGCTATTTAGAATATGAAATGCGATGAATACAGTGACAGAGCGCAGAAAGTGAAACAATGGAAGGAAGTAATACAAATAATGTAATATTTTTTTTTTACTTTAACGTGTTTGTTCAATCCGAACTATTGGCCGGCCAATTATTTCCGGTAAGCTTGTGCTGACCCTATATAGCCTGGTTTTAACTATAGTAATTGTATCGATAAAACTAAATGTGTATTTTTGGGGTTCCGTACCTAAAGGGTAAAACGGGACCCTAATAGGTTCTCGTTCTAGGACTCCGCTGTCTGTCTGTCTGTCCGTCTGTCACCAGGCTGTATCTCATGAACTGTGATAGTTACCTACACAGTTGAAATTTTCACAGATAATGTATTTCTGTTGCCGCTATAACAACAAATACTAAAAAATAGAATACAATAAATATTTAAGGGGCTGCCATACAACAAACGTGATTTTTTGCCGTTTTTATAGATAATGGTACGGAACCCTTCGTGCACGAGTCCGACTCGCACTTAGGCCGTAATACAAATACGAAATGTTTTATCCACTCTAGTAACACCTGTTCGAATTTTGGCTAGCAAATAATCAAAAGATGCTTTCGACATAATGTACGTGTGTAGTTGAAGAATTTCTCTTCATACTTTCTCAAATCCCAGTAATTTTGAACAAATGACCCCTTCAACGATCTTGTTTGTAAAAAAGCATGTACCCAGTATCTTCTATAGGTACGATTTCTATTAATTTGACTGTACAAACGGGACGGTAATTTTTTTAACATTTTTGTAAATAACTCAAAAACGATACGGCTTAAAGGAAAACTAAAAAACTGTTTATTAATGTGTAAATGAATACCTTTCTTAGGATACCATTATAAGTTTGAAATGGTTAAAGATAACACTTTTTTACTAATATAGCATAATGAAAATGCTAAAAAATATTCTTATTAAGATTGCAGGGGGGCGGATAGGGGATCTCAAAATGTTTAAGTGAAGTTACTAGGTTGTGTGGGGTATCATATGAAAGGTATTAATTTGTTAATTAATAAACAGTTTATATTTTCCCTTTATTCCGTATTGTTTCCGAGTTCTTTACAAAAATGTTGAAAAAACGACGAAGTTTTAGTTTTGCACTAAGCCGTATAGTTTTCGACTTATTTACAAAAACGTTGAAAGAAATAACGTTATCCCTGCTTATCTCCGAAGTTTGCAGAGATAAACCTCTATAACTATTATTGCTAATAGGAGTGCATGTACAGATTACAGGAAAATGATTGATTACAAACTCTCTAATTGGCGTAGTTTTTTATAAATCATCGAAAGTGTAATAAATCTACATAAGTTCCGCTATCAGACAAGAGATGGCGCTGTCAAGGTTCTCCAACAAATATAAACATCCTTTAACATAATATTTTAATGTATGATGACACGGAACCCTCGGTGTGTGAGGGTGTAGGTCTACCCTATTGTCGCCCCTAATGGATCCCCTAGATATCAGATCTTACTTTAAAAAATCTGTTTTTAGTACAGTTGTCTCCCCGCAGGACTTATTCAGGATATTTGTACATTTATAACATCGATTAGATTCAACCAACAATCAAATAAACCATCAAATCAACCAACAAACCATCCTGTACAGTATGCTGACGCTGTATATGTAAAGGCCTAAAAGCCGACTAAGACCAATCATTATGTTTTTGACACATGTCAAATATGACAGTAAATGTCAAAAATGTTTATTTGGAATGAGTAATGTATGTTCAGCGGTGTCTTTTGGCACAGTTTTTTTTAGTTTCGGAGAAATTTTTCGTCAAGTAAGTGATACATTAGGTACGGTTTACTCGTCTAAGGGTTTACTAAACATACCGGAATAGTTTAAACCCAAAACTCAATAAATAACTGTACTTAAATATGGTTTGTTATACGTAAAAAAACATATACCTTCCAACTTTTAACAACAGGTCTACGGGTAACTACGGAACTCCACACAGCGCGTGACCGGAAACGCATCTGGCGTAATGTATTAAAAAGGACATCAAATATTTATTTATTGTTTTTATTGGATCATGCGTGGCGACTATGGCAATAGCCCTCTTATGATATTGGATATTCATGAGGGAGGCCTAGGTATGTCCAGCAGTGGTCGTGGACAACACAGTCCTAAGGCTGGAATAATGATGATGATTGTATTCTAAATTTACACAAAATAAACATCATGCAGTAAGAGCGATATGCCAACTACTCATGAGGGAGGCCCGTGCTTAGTAGTTGACGTTTTACGGCTAAAAATGATGGAACATTGTAAGCAGGCAAAATATTCAAAATTTTAATAAAAATATACATTGATATGTATTTGCCAAGATACATTTCATTATTTACATCGAAGTGCTCATGGTGTAATCATCCGTCCCTCGCGTAGCAGTTGCTAGTCGCATATCCGACGACATCATATTTGATCCAGGGTCAGCTTCTATAAACAATAGAATTGAATAGAAAATCATTTGGGACTAGATGGTGCTGTAGATGTGCTGTGTCCAGCATAATTTATTTACATCGAAGTGTTGAAGTGTTTAAATAAAAACGCCACCATGTCAGTCCGAGTACAAGAACAGAGCTCGAAGGCGATTCCCTTAAAAAGAGGCATATACAGGGAGATGTAATCTCTCCGAAACTGTTTACGACCGCTTTGGAAGATGCCGTCAAGCTCACATTGCTGACCTTCGGTTTGCGGTATTGTGGTCATGGCAAAGTCGACGGAAGAGCTCAGCACGATGCTCGAATACCTCAATCGAGTCTCCCAACGGCCTACCCGTTGGGAGACTCGATTGAGGTATTCGAGCATCGTGCTGAGCTCTTCCGTCGACTTTGCCTTGAAATGAGCATGGACAAGACGAAAATTATGTCGAATGTCCATGTTGTGCCTGCCCAAGTTATGGTTGAGAACTCGGCTCTTGAAGTTGTCGACGCGTACGTATACCTAGGACAAACAGTCCATTATGTAGATCCAACTTCAAGAAAGAGGTCAATCGTCGAATCCAACATAATGGGAAGCGTTTGGGAAACTTCGCACATTGAAGTATTATTACTAGCGTATAGAATTGACACCCGCGAACAACAAGTTTGCGCCATGAGTTGTTGCCGGCCGGCAACATCTCATTTTATTTATTTATTTATTTATTTATAAAAAGGAACGCCGACAGTATATATATAAACACATTCAACAAAAAAAAAATTACAATGAACAATTCTTATATATATGCCAATTATAGGCGAACACAACACTCTTTAAATTTATACTAAAAGTAACTAAATATATCTATATCACATTTATGGCAACTAAATTACAATGAGATCATCATTAAAACAAGAGACAATAAAATACTTAAAAAAAAATGAAATTTAGATAGTGAAAAACGTTAAATTATTAAATGAGTATGTAACAAATGTTAAGATAACAACAGGTATGCAAGAAGATCCTATAGTGAGGTCAAGAATTAATTTCTGAATTAAGATGCTGGAAATATTCCATCACTGAATGTTTAAATTTATTAATGTTATCACTTAAAATATCTAAGTTAGGCATTTGTTTGTTAATGAAGTTGTACTGATTACAGAGCTGGACTACAGGAGCCCTCAGTCCTATGTTAGTGTAGCAGAATGGGATATTAAATATTTTGGTAATCGGCTGCCTGGGACTCCTGGTCGGAACAGAAAGCTGAATACTTTGGAGGATCCCACTACAGTCAGCATGACCATTAATAACCTTGTGTAAAAAAGTTAACTGATGTACCTTGCGTCGGCAATAAAGAGAATCGATTTTAAAAAAGTTAAGCCTATGTAGATAGGGAGAACGATGTGATATACCGGAAGAAATGAAGGCGAGGTGGCGAGTGAAAGAACGTTGTATGCATTCTAATCTCTGTGAATGGATGGTGTAAAAGGGGTTCCAGGTGGTGCATGCATACTCAAGAATGCTTCGGACAAGGGCATTAAACAGTATAATTTTTGTTCTTGATTGAAATTCTTTTGTGTTTCGTTTTATAAAGCCTAACATTTGTGCTGCTTTTTTAGAAGTCCTGTCGTAGTGAGCACAAAAATTTAATTGACTGTCCAGTGTGACCCCCAAGTCTCTAATTTCATCTACTCGACTCAACTTTGTATTATTTAAATAATAATGATTTGAATAACGTGACACCTTTTTCCTAGTAAATTTTATATGGAAACATTTAGTGGGGTTGAGCATCATTCCGTTATTTGTACACCAAATAGCTATCGAATTTAAATCATCTTGAATTAATTGAGCGTCAGCAGGAGAGTCGATAGTGCGGTAAATTTTAACGTCATCAGCAAATAAGGAGTAGTTACAGTGGGTTATGGATTTAGTAATATCGTTAATAAAAATTATGATATATATGATATATATTTAGTCGTTCGTCGACGCCCATCGCGGCCGCATGCGAATAAACCCAAATTAAAAATGCCGTCTTGCGTGTTAGAAACGTGTAATTAATCAATCAACTGCGAAGAAAAAAGATAGTGGCGTGACTTATCATCGGAAAGTAAACAGAATATCAACTAAAACCAACTAAAATTAATTTTTGTACATTATTTTCTATTGTACTGACATTTTGTTTGAAAATCATAGATTATGAAAAGTGATTCGTACAGATGGGATGTGTAGGTACCTACTAAGGGTTGGCGACAAAGGTTTAACTGATTATTTTTAACTCGTATTACTCGCCCTATGCCGTCTGTCTGATCAGTAACAGTAGGTACTCTAGGTACCTACTGTAGGTATCTTTTGCAATCGTCATTACTTATAAACTGAAGCTGTATTATACCTATATTGTTGTCTGAACAAATTCTTAATGTAATAGATTGACGACCTCTGTGGCGTGGTGGGCGAAGGTTCGCCTGCGATGCAGGAGGTGGGTTCGATTCCCGCCTTGGGACAAATGTTTAGTGATCGCTGCAGATATTTGTTCTGGGTGTTCAGGTCATTTTCTACGTATAATAATAAATAAATAGGTATTTATGTATTGTATTTATTATATCAGTTATCTAGTAGCCATAACAAGAGCTCTGCTTAGTTTTGGGCTAGATAATCATCATCATTTCAGCCAAAAAACGTCCACTAATGAACAAAGGCCTCCCTCATGGGGTCTCCATGAGGGGTAGTTGCCATACTCACCACGCTTGGCAGGCGGGTTGGCGAGCGCAGTACGGGATGTTGGTATATGAAAAGACGCTGCTGCCCATCTTTCGGAGGTATCCCTTAGCAGGCTCTTACTGCATCCACGGGCATGAGAGGAGGGGCAGAGTGAAATAAAGTGTGGGGTCTAGTTAGTCTAAGTACCTACCTACCTATGCACGTACTTGTTGGATAAAATACCAATTTATTTAAAAAAATGACTAAACGCTTTACGATTCGTTTTAATTTAATGTACTTAAATATTTTTACGTTTTGAAATATAATATTCATTCCTACTGCATTAACATTACTGCATTAATAGCTGTCTGAAGTGTCCCTTCTGCGGTGAAAAAAATCTATTAGAGCGACATGTTGTTACACTATGTTGAACGAAACGTGTAAGCGCCACGAAATTCACGGGGCGCTTACGACGTTTTGGTCGCGAGAAAACTATTCTCTATTAGCGATCTAGCGCTGCATGTATTGATGGTATGGATAGACGACATTCTAATCGTGTAGCGCTGCAGCGAATACTTGTGTGCGGGGGCGAGCGCGCCCCGCGCAGGCACCCCCGCTGTCATCAAGTTGCGACACGTTTTTTGTTTGGTATAGCTACTCTAACTATTTACAACTCACTGACTTCGCAACGTCTTTTCGTCCAACATACCTCAGTGCCTGAAGACGAAAGTCTTCAATCAGTGTGTGTTACTAGTGATCACATATGGCACCGAGTCGTGGTCCTTCACTATTGGCCTTATGAATAAGCTTAGAGTCGCTCAACGAGCTATGGAGAGAGCAATGCTCGGGGTTTCTCTACGGGATCGAATCAGAAATGAGGAGATACGTAGAAGAACTCGGGTCACCGACATAGCCTAACGGATTGACGTCTGCGCAGAACGGATGGCCGATAGGTCCGCAAAGTTCTTGAATGAAGGCCACGGACCGGCAAGCGCAGCGTAGGACGTCCACCTATAAGATGGGCAGACGACTTGGTAGGTAAGTACCGCAGGTCGGCGTTGGATGCAGGCCGCTTCCAACCGCAGTACTTGGAGATTAATGTCTTTGTTGTAGATTAATCATTTAGTCAAAAATTCGGGTGTGTCTCTTTTAGAACACCGGCCATATTCTTATTTGATTCTCCGGCGTAATTTATGAAAGTATCATTGTACGGACACCGATAGAATTGTAACCGCTAGTCACAGAAGCCAAAACATAAGAAGAAGAAAAAGAAAATGTGTGGGAAAACAATGTACGTTATAATTATTTATTCTGTAAATTTTTGACGATGTTTAA
Source organism: Pasiphila rectangulata (assembly GCA_963082625.1). Lineage (NCBI taxonomy): Eukaryota > Metazoa > Arthropoda > Insecta > Lepidoptera > Geometridae > Pasiphila > Pasiphila rectangulata. The sequence goes on from OY720240.1 coordinate 13,928,362, forward strand.
GTAGCCTATATGTTAACCAGGGCTCAGATAAATCCAAAACATCTAAGATCATCCAGCCAGCCGTCTCTGGATGAAATCAGTCCAGCCGTTCTCGAGTGTTGTAACTAACACGAGTTTGTTTTACGAGTAAGGTATAATAAAAGATTAGCTCCTTACCTAATTGTCACGCCCACTGTACCTCGATAGTTCGAAGGGTCGACACGACTACCTTCTTCCTAGTGGGTACTAACTATGAGTATAACCTAATAGTAATTTTAACTTACGCTGATTTGCTGATAACGCTTCGGGGGATAGGGGAACTGCTTCTACTGTGGGTTCCGCAAGTGGCTTCATAATTTCATCGACCATGTAAGCCTGTAATAAAGATTACTATGTTGTTAGTTACGTAAGTGCCTATCTACTTCTATTGTTGAATAATATAAATGCAGGATGTATTATATATAATATGTAAGTCCGAATGGGGGTGAGTCTGACCACCGTTATAAGGAGAACAACCGCCACTTGCCAAGCGCCATCTACGATTTTTTTTCCGAATTGACTATTATAATGTTTTTGACCGCAGATGGCCATGACAACGTTACCGGGATATGGTGAGCGCAGAGGGCGCCCAGCCGCAAAGCTTCAGATGGGGCAAAAAACGCAGTGCACCACTTAGGTACGAACCACGGGTTGGGCTGATGGCAGATTTTTTTGTATGTAGGTAGTCATGTTTAACGTCTAGGTACAAAATTGCACCTCAATGCGAAAGAGTGTATTCTTCGACCCCGGCGGGGTCGGTTTTTGAATGTGTCTAACATCTAGTGTGGGATGGGTTGACGTACTTTCGGGTTAGCGACGGTAGGTCAACGGGCAGACCAAGAACATGTCTCGGTCGACGGAGGAAAGCTACGAATTCAACGGATTTGTCCGAGTTTTTAAGTGACTTCAAAAAGGGGGGGGGGGGTATGGTCTGGTAAACTAAAACTGATGAAAAAGACCACAGATGGGCATTGAAACTCTTCAATGCTAAAACTTCACGGGTGGCGATAATGAAAGATAGCTATGATGTATATCCAGGTATACCCTTTGCTCGCACCCTCCTACTCATCATCATCATCATCATCATGGTTGTGTAACCACCCAGGGCCACAACTAAAAACCAGCGTAGCATCTGAGCCTTGGCACGTACACGATGCTGAGTTGGGTCTCACACGAGAAACACAGTGAGTTTTTGCTTTGTCATGATAAGAAAATGTTTATTACAAAAATAAAACAATTTCCACGCGAAGGTGGTTCCCATCAGTTTCCAACGCCAAACTATTCCAACAAAAACAAATGTAATATTATCATTATGTGAACTCCTGATGAACCCATCCTCCTCAAGCCTTTTTACTTGTTTCAAACCGAATGAAAGTACCTAGGTCTTAAACGCATTCACAATATACTATTTTGACTTTTAACTTACTTTGCCATCAGTTCCCAACGCAGTAGTCCCTGGACCCTTAACAGGTGTTATTGTTATACCAGCCGGAGCTCTAGGACCGGTGTTGGAAACGGCTGTATGGGAACCACCGCACCATCGCTTGCAGAAATGTGCCCTGTTAAAGACAAAATGTAAACGATTGAAATGAGAGGTACAAAAGCAAAATAAAGCACTACAAAAGCGCTAGCCTAAAGGGTGCATTTTCACAGAAACGGTGCCGAGCTCAACGGTGCACGGTGAACCAATCACAACGCTCAATGGGCTCACGGCTTGAGGGTACGTATATTGTGATTGGTCAATTAGTGCATCTTGGGCCCGCTTTAGTAATTGATTCGTTCGAAGTTCATGGCGAACAACTAGAATTAATGGTAGGTACTTTAGAGTAAAAGAATGAGGTATTTGCCTAGGATCTCTCGCATGTGTTATAGGTAATCCGGGGTAGCAAGGCTTATAATCGCCGCTTTCCTTAACAATCTGAGCTTCGTCTCCAACTGCCGGTGGCCTTACAGACGGAAGCATAATCCCCTTCTCCTCCAGCTCTATATCAGCCGGTGTCGCACACGACAGGCAGGCAGCATCACGATGGAGCTTCTTAGCCACGGCTGCAGCTTTGGGCTCCCCAAGAATCTCCAAAATAGGATGGATGTGCCTTCTAAAATTTTCCAGGTGTTTGTTGATGTCATCTTTCAAAGATTCTAATTGGACGATGTCAGCCTTCTCGTTCAGATCTCGCACGAGGTTGTCTATGATTTTCTGCAGATAAAACAGGTTTTTGATGTGAAATATTGGCCAGTATGTTAACACTGTGATAGATACGTATGCGTAATAAAATCTCACGTCCGTCATTTCAAACACATAAACCCGAAATTATTTTAGGTTTTAGAAAAAATGTAGAAGAGAGAAAAGGGAGACCTTTGCCCAGCTGTGGGACTGCGTGGGTAAAATAAAAAGATAAAAATCTTGATATGAATATGGTGCTAAGATTGGCTTACGCCACTTCACTTGATGTGCCCCTCTGATGTGCTTATCTTCACTTGAGATTTATTTATTTAAGCCACCAACAGAAGATACATGGAAAACTTACAAAAATTTAAAACAATGAAATACCATGGGCTAGTGTTTTCCCAATTATAGGGAGGTACCTACACCTACGTTTTTTTTCTTGATTGTCAATATTTTCAATCATGATTTTACTTAAAATGAGGCGTTTCTCATTAAAAAGTAAAAACTTCAAAAACTGTTTCCACGAGTCATAAAAGATGGCGTTAGTTTTCTTAAACTGGTAGGAAACACAATTTGACAATGTCAGCAAATGTGATTAATTACAAACTAGCTTCTTCGCTTGTCAGCTCCATCTGTAAGGTTTCATCATTTCAACATTTAAAACGTCCACTACTGAACGTAGGCCTCCCTCATGGATTACATGAGGGGTAGTTGCCATACTCACTACGCTTGGCAGGCGGGTTGGCGAGCACAGTACGAGATTTTGATACAAGGAAAGGCGCTGCTGCCCATATTTCGGAAGTATCCCTTTGCAGGCTCTTACTGCATCCATGGGCATGAGAGGAGGGGTAGCATTTTACTGCCGGCACCCCATGGCTTTCTGTTAGATTTAGTATACTTAAAGCAACTTTTTTCTTTTTACTGAAAACGGCTCATTGAACCAACCTGCCATATAATTTCCTGTCCGTTGAACTTATCGTATGCTGCGATAATCCGCTGTTCAAAAAACCCTCGGACAGCTTGGAACTGCTCGACGGACACCTTCCCGTTGAGGTCTCGAATGCCAGCCTTGTCGCGTAAAGCATCAGTCACTTCTTCACGGTCAGACTTTATCTCCCTTATTATTTCTATTTGCTTGCGGAGAGACTATAAGGAGAAACGATATTTAGGTAGGCATATCTATTGATTAAGATAAACTTAAATATAATTTCAAAATTATTATAGATATTAAAATTTTAAATCATAAGTTCAATCATCATTTCAGCCATAAAACGTCCACTGATGACAACAGGCATGGATCTCCATGAGGGGTAGTTGCCATACTCACCACGCTTGGCAGGCGGGTTGGTGAGCGCAGTATGGGATGTTGATACACGGATAGACGCTGCTACCCATCTTCCGGAGGTATCCCTTAGCAGGCTCTTACTGCATCCATGGGCATGAGAGGAGGGGTATCATTCTACTGCCGGCACCCCACGGTCCAATCAATAGTCACAGTCCAATAGTTCACAATAATAGCAAAACATTTTTTTTACGCTTTCGTGAATCCTTGGATTAGGATATCAAAATATCACACTTAATAGACCACGGTCTGGAAAAGGACCTAGCTATGACGTATTTCAGTTAGTTAGGTCTTTTCTATTTAGACTATTGAATCTTTGCCATAAATATTATGCCTGAAACGTTAACTTGCTATGTTTTTATGTTACCATTAAAGTTATTCTGATTATGTATCTGATTTTAAAGAGCCTTAAGTACGCGCAAACAATGTTACGGTAAGAGGCTAGAATAATAAAAAAAACAGATACTTCAAGGTCAATCGCAAGGGCGTTTTGAGTGTCCTTTAAATTGTTCTGTCTCATCAGCGTGTCGTCAATATCAGCTGAGAAGTTAGTGAAATGGGCGTTTAACTCTGCGACCGCTGAAATAAAGACATTATTGTAGCAGCTACCCTGTAAATGGATGACTTCCTTGGCCAGCTCCATGAATGATTTCAAGCCGCCGGCTGAGACAAAGGAGGTTACGAGTTCGATTCGCGCCGGAAGACTAATGCTTGTAATTTTCTGTAGATACTGAGGACTTTGCTTGTAATTTTTCTGTAGATAGCCGTATTTATCCTGAGTCTAAGTATTTAGCCATAAGTGATAGGTAATTATGAAAAACTTGTACCTATTGTAAAACATTTGAGGAGTTTTTTTACTTATTTTTTTACCCATAACACAAGCTCTACCTACTTTGAGGCCAGATGGTGCTGTGTGTGTAATGTCCAGTATAATTTATTTATTTATAGCTAAATAGCAAAATTAACGCAAAGTACTTTATATACTCCTAATAAAATTGTTTGGGAGCTCAGAGCTTTAACTAAAAAATAAATAAAACCGGGCAAGAGCGAGTCGGACTCGCGCACCGAGGGTTCCGTGCCATCATACAATATATTATATGATAAAGGTGGTTTATATTTGTTGGAGAACCTTGACAGCGCCATCTCTTTTCTGATAGCGGAACTTATGTAGATTTGTTACACTTTCGATGATTTCTAAAAAACTATGAAACTTAGATATTACAATTATCCTAATTTTCCTGTAATCTTTACATACGGAGTGTATTATCAATAAAAGTTTCAGGGGTTTATCTCTGCAAACTTCGGAGATAAGGGCCTTAAACGAAAAATAAAAACTGTTTGCAATGAATACCTTTCATAATGATACACGACCTAGTAACTTCACTTAATTTTTTTGAGATCCCCTATCCGTCCCCCAGCAATCATAATAAGAATATTTTTAAACATTTTTATATATGCTATATTAGGGGGCGAAGCCGCTTTTATTATGCATAGCGCTATCTGTCTGCCTGTCTGTGTATTTGACGGTTACAACCGAACGCGTTGACCGATTTACATGAAACCTGTTTTTTTAGCACAGTCTTAATGACAGAAGGTGACTGATTGATTTTGGTGACCCTAGGGTCATCTAAATCCAAAAGGTCACAGGGACAGGAGTTATTGTGACCTCAAAAGGTCACCAAAACAATAAAATCTTCAAATGGCCGAAAACGTCCAAAAACCCAAGAATGTTATTTTTGACCTTTGGTGACCTTTTAAGGCCTTCGCCCCCTTTTCTGGTACCCCCGTACCAATGCTTGTCAGTAAAAAAGTGTTATCTTTAACCATTTCAAATTTCAAGTCGATAGCATCAGTAGTTCTCGAGATATCCATATGTGACAGACATACCGACAAAGTGATTATGGTATCACTTATGATACCATAATCACTTTGTCGTTAAATACACTATGGGTTCCTTTTTACCATTTTGGTCCGGAACCCTAAAAAGAAGACTCAGGTAAAGATTATGAATTACCAGTGGTGTCTCCACCAGAGTTAGCCAAGACTTCAGCCATAGTTTCTACTGCTGTTTCCAAATCATGCTGCATTTGTGTCAGTTCCTCTTGATAGTTCGTCATCTATGAAAATAATCATATAAAATTTAAAACATCAGCCAAAACTCAAATTATCAGCCCGCTGGAACTCAAAGCTGGTAAAATATCGTGCTCTCTTTTCTACACCTACTCCGGACTCAAGTTTTGAACCAATTCTCCGCAGCAATTAAAATAATCTATACTAACATTATAAAGCTGAAGAGTTTGGTTTTTAAGCCTAGGGTAGGGCAGAACAACTTAAATAGCTAAGAATTAAAACAAACTAGATACCAAGGAATCTAATAAAAGTGGACATAATTATTGTACCTGTGAACTAAGCCCTGTGTCCAAAATGTTTATTTTTTCCGAATATTCAGCCACTACGCTCTCTAGGGCGTCCATTCTTTGGTTTAGGTTTATCGCTTCTTCTAACCTGGATTCTGGTTACAAAAGTTATATGAACGTAGGTACGTGAAATAACAGACAACTCATCATCATCGCCTCAGCCGCAGGATGTCCACTGCTTGACGTAGGCCTCCCTTATTATTGTCCAAGTCATACTCACCATGCTTGGCAGGCGGGTTGGCGAGCACAGTACGGGATATTGACACATGGAAATACGCTGCTGCCCATCTTCCGAAGGTATCCCTTGGCAGAGTCTTACTGTATCTACGGGCGACTTTCTACTGCCAGCACCCCACGGCTGTGACTTATTAACAATAATTATATTTTAAATAAGAATTGTGTGCATGTAGGGAGTGTAGATGAGCGTAGGTATCTACATTTCTCATAAGATTATTTGTATACAAAAGTTGTAGAGTATTAGGTATTTCTTAAACATTACCAAGTTTGTTGGCCAATTTGAAGGCTTTGTCAGCATTAGTGGAACTTTTAAATAGTAGTTGGTGAACCATCTTTTTTATTTCATTATGCAGTAATTGCAGAGATCGTCTGGAATATAAAAAAAATTGTTTTAAATTTTAAATTGACTTCAAAAAAATTTAGTACCTACTTAGCGTGTTATTCTATTGCCACTGGACAACTGAACTGAACCAGTATATAAATAAAACAAGTATTGGTACGGGGGTACCAGGAAAGAGGGCACCAGAAACGGGTACCAGAAAGAAAATGGTAGAAGAGAAAAGGGTACCAGAAACGGAACTTCATGATGATGATGATGATGATATTATAATGTTCCGTTTATTTTGTCAGACATAAAAATCATCAAATAACATTAGTAAGGTTTTAAAACTGCGATAAAAATGTTTATGTAAAAAGTCACTTCGTGCTGTGTGGCAGAATGAGTACCACAGCGTTGGTCTTCCGTAATGACCAAAATATGCGGAAGGTGGCTACTGCAATACACACGTTTATTAAAGAATTAGTAGGTAAGAACGTTAATTTAAAAAACGGCTTACTGTAGTTCCTCATATGTTATTGGATCTGAGCTCATTTCATTTCTATCTTCTACTTGATTTTTTTGAGCTGCGACTTCTGGCTCTGAAAACGGATCTGGTGCGGTAGGAACTGGTAGTGTTGTCATCGTCGATTCTCCAAACGATTTTTCACTAGCATACTTTTGTTGGGATGTTCTAGTTTTGGATGCAGGATGCTTGCCATCAGCATCGAATAATACTTCCATAGCCTAAAGTAGTTATTTTGTTTTAATAGTTGAATTAAATGAATTCATGTAAAATACGTTTAAACAGAAAGTGAAATGACGAAAAAGTGTTTTTTTCGCTAAGGTTTAAGATTTAAGATCACCAGCCAGGTGGTCAGACGAAATTGTAAAAGTAGCGCTAAACCATGAAACAATATACATATATCCCACCCCATGTACCCATGTACTGTTGGTGGAGTCAGTTAACTAAAACATTAGGATCTATATTGTTTATAACGCGACTTAATGAGTTCTTAAGTGCAAGCAGGATGGAGTGTGTCATTTGGGCGCTCAAACATGCTTAAATATTTATAAATATTCCATTTCAAATTCTAAGAGATAGATAGATATAGATATATATTTCCATAGCAGTGGGATGAAATTAGCTCACAATAAAAAAATATTCTCTAAATTATGTGAAAAAAGTATGTACCTCAGTTTCAGCCGGAGTTCTTTGAGCCAGCTCAGTGACTAAAGAAACCATCTGATTAATAGTCTTCTCAGTGGCATCTAGTCGTGCCGCCAGCTGGAGTGCAGCCATTGCATCAGTAAGCGAAGCACCTTTACGCAGCTCGTCCATAAGCTTGACATTTTCAGGGAAAGCTGCAGTGCCAACTGGCGCTAACTTCTCTTGAAGCTGTTGAACCTTTTTAGACAAGTTTTCAAACTGCTCTTGCGTTACAACTGATATTTCAGGTATTTTTCCCAGTGAACTTTTTCTTCCTCGAGCTGATGTAAATAAAATCCAGTTAATATATAAAAAATGTACCAAAATTATTTAATTAAATTATACATAAGTACCCTTTGTTTGATCTGACGACACTCTTTCAACTGAAATGGATAATTTTTTTATATGTAATGCATTTCAAAGTCATTTTTTTTGTCAAGAAGTTTAAAACATACCTATTAGTAGTTTTTCATAGGTCACTTCTGAAAATAAAAATAACGCGGTGTAAAATTTAAGTAGGTACTTACACTTTTTACACAAGAAAAATACAAGAACGATATTTCATTATGGTTTCTATTTTTATTGTACCAACACTTTGGTAATTTAAACATTTTGTTATGAATTCTCATTTTCATGTGATATTTTACTAACCAAGAGATTCCAAGGAAGCCATCGGAGTTGGTGTTTTTTCTGGCCCCTCCTGAGAGACAGCTCTCTAAAAGAAAATTGTAAATACATTCTAATCATACTTTGCAAACTTTCGCGATCTGTAGACATAATTTAAAACTGATTAACGGGACTTTATCGCGTAATTACCTTATTTTATTATTCCGTCATCGGTTTTTTTAAAAAAGTGAGACGCCTAGAATTTTTGCGGAAAAAGTGTGCGAAACGTATAACATCATTGACGTTTTTAACAAAATGTCGTGATTGGGACGTGTTACCACCATGTGTTCGTATCAAGCCGCGTAGATATATTAAACATTCCAACAGAATTCTAAGAAACGCGAGTGTCCATCTTTTAAAACAATTAATACGGAATGACCGTTGCTATTTAAACAAAGTGCAGTGTGAGTTGTATGTGCTTCACTTGGAATGCAGTGCCGTGTTACCATATAGTGATTTTAATGTGTGTGACAGGGTAACGTACACGGAAGCACAACGTACTTTTGAGTTTTGTGCCGAAAAGCATGACAAGAAATTTTGTAAATTGATTGCTCATAAGAAAGTCGTACAATCTCAAATACAGTCAGCCGATAGAAGCACTGTAATAAATTTGTCGAGTACTACATTAGATGATGCCACAGAATGTGTACTGGCAAAAGGTTTCAATTTTGCATCTACACCAAAGCACAAAGCACGTACCTTATGAAGACATCGTCAGTAGCATCGAAGAAACGATTATTCGCAACAAAATACCAACTTTAGACTCTGAAACGCTGAGACAAGATGTTGCGGTTATAATAATAATAAAAAAAATGCTTTATTTCAGTAACATAATCTATACATTACATTTTATGCATTGGTTTGGTAATCTTACGGAAGTCGAAGCCACCGTTATTAAATATCACCGCAGAATAGCAGTTAGCACGAAGGAACCTGCAGGGGAATGCCGATATAATAATAAATGATTGATTGATTGATATCCTTGTGCTCAGGGCCGATAAGGGTAACGCCACTGTGGTGATAAACACTACTGACTATGACGATAAAATGCGGGAGCTGCTTATGGATAAAGTGTACAAGCCAGTACCTTACAACCCTACTGCCAGAGTAAATAAACGGATAAGATTTATCGTCAAAAATTTTAAAGACCTTTTCACGGATGTGTTCGACCGTCTTCACAGGTCTACTATCGTGTAGCATCCGAAGCTTTATGGACTCCCCAAGGTACACAAGCAGAATGTACCTTTGCGGTCCATTGTGAGTCAAACAGACTCACCTACCTATGACCTGGCGAAACATGTAGCTTCGGTGCTACAGCCCCTTGTAGGAGAGACCTCATCTTTCGTGAGAAACTCAAGGCATTTTGTGGACATCATCAAGACAGTAAAGCTGGAACCAGGTGAGATTTTGGTAAGCTTTGATGTGGAGTCCCTTTTTACAAACGTCCCACTCCATGACTGTCTCGATATGGTGAAAGAAAGACTTAGAGGGAAACTTCTTTTTATACCGTGGGCAACACTTCTTCAAGATCGACGGAGTAGCCATGGGCAGCCCCCATGGCGCCGGTGTTGGCTAATATCTGGAACGAGCACTTCGAAGGCATGTTAGATTTGCAAGCTAGCGGTGTAAAACTGTGAAAACGGTACGTGGATGATGTGTTCTGCATAATAAAGGGTAGTGAACAGGAAGTGAACCAATTCATGAGCACACTGAACTCCATGTACCCTTAATAATCAGGTTCACGCATGAAATGGAGCAGAACAGATTCCTAGCCTATTTAGATGTCCACATAGTAGTAAAACCAGACGGTTCTTTGGCGCACTCTGACTATAGGAAACCCACGCACATGGACAGATACTTAAACGCTGCTTCACATCACCACCCTTGTCACCTACAATCTGTTGTTTCCTCCCTTACAAATAGAGCGTACGATCTATGTGACCTGAACATTTAGAAGGCGAACTTCAGTTCAGGAGGTACTAAAACGAAATGGCTACCATTTAAGTAGGAGGAACACAAAACAGAAAAGCCGAAAAGCACCAAAAACCAGCAGACAGCCCATCTTTTTGCCGTATATGAAGGGGGGGAAGGGATAAGATTGGAAATATTCTTAAAAGATTTTCAATAAAGTCAGTTTTCACCCCCCTCACAAAAGTGACAAAATTATTTAGAACACCAATAGATGTCATACCGTTGCAGATGCCTGGTGTCTATAAAATTGACTACAGGTTGTGGCCGTTCATATATTGGACAAACCAAACGGACAATAGCTGAAAGAGTTAAAGAACACATTGCGGCGGTAAAAAATCGGTAGATGCACAAGTCGGCGATAGCGGAACATCTACTGGACTCAGGACCTAATCACTGGATAGAGCTTTACGTCCCTAAAGTACTCTCCAGTGAGCGCCACTACAACAAGCGGATGGTCCGTGAGGCGATTGAAATCAAGAAAAACCGGAATTTTAATCGTATGGTTGTCGTCTCTTGGCTTCGTGGAATCCCGTTATTAGTAAATGTGCAACGCGAGGCATTCCGGTATTGCCGCATGAAGTGTTGTACTGTCAGTGTTGTGTGTCGTCGATTGTCCATTCCTGATTCTGACAACGAATTGATTGTCGCAGATTCTACTCTCAACTTGCGACGGTAGCTCCAGTACATCAGTCCACCCGTGACCACGAGGGCAGCAGGGCCCTCGAAACGTCGGGAAACGTGATAAAGTCCCGTTAATCAGTTTAAAATTAGTTTCTAATGGTTTTAATCTCTTTATTTCTTTAGATATATAATAATAAGACCTATATTATTTACATAGAAACATGCTAAAATTATAGAAGATGATTGTATACAACATACAGCATGTTAAACGCCACAGCTCATTCATTCATCCATTTCAGCCGTAAAAATTGTTTAACTTACCAGACTTACCAGGAACAAAAAAATAAACAAAAGTCGCCAACAATAATCCTAAAAACATAATAAATAAAAAAAACTATGCTTTGCATATTATTTAATATATCTTGAACCTGATGAATAACTCGGAGTTCTGCTTCTCGTTCCATTTCAAACTCATCCAGGATATTCACGTTGAAACCTAGCTGAACGACAAATGATGAAAATTCATATTATTAAAATTACCTACTAAACTACCAATCCATTGACTTTCAAACAAACACTACTAAAATGCAAGCTTACACATCAGATAGTTCCATAATACTTACTCCTTTATTAGCAGCACTACCGATTCTCTTTTTTGAAGATTCTGATGTGGTTGTGGGAAGCCGTTTGTCGGAGGAAGTTGTTTGATCTTTAGACAAAGTTTTGTCTGAAGAAATAGGTTCAGACGAGGTCTTTTCTGATGAAGTTTTGTCTGTAGGCGAGATCTTTGCTGATGAAGTTTTGTCTGAAGAAATAGGTTCAGACGAGGTCTTTTCTGATGAAGTTTTGTCTGAAGGCGAGATCTTTGCTGATGAAGTTTTGTCTGAAGAAGTAGGATCAGACGTGGTCTTTGCTGAAGAAGTTTTGTCTGAAGAAACAGGCTCAGACGAGGTCTTTGCTGATGAAGTTTCTTTTGAAGAAATAGGCTCAGACGAAGTCTTTGCCGATGAAGTTTTGTCTGAAGAAATAGGTTCATACGAGGTCTTTGCTGAAGATGTTTTGTCTGAAGAAATAGGTTCATACGAGGTTTTTGCTGAAGATGTTTTGTCTGAAGAAATAGGCTCAGACGAGACCTTTGCTGATGAGGTTTTGTCTGATGATGTTTTATTCCAGGAACTCATATCTGTGGTCACTGTAGTGGTTTTATCTGACGATGTTTTATCCGTGGAGACTTTTCCAGATGAAGTTTTATCCGTCATGGATTTACTTTTGTCTGATGAACTTTTGTCAGTACTTTTTTCACCCTTGACTCCTGCAAAGCCTCCTTTAACTTTACCGCTATCTTTCCCACCCAAATCACCCACAACACCACCAAATCCTCCTTTACCACCAGCCCCACCAACCCCTACGTCACCAGAGCGGCCAGAGATACGACTAAAAGTCCCTCCACTCTTCTCCGCCACTCGTCCTTCCTTAACAGTTTTTGGAATCTTTCTCTTCTTTTTTGTACTAGCGTGTATTTTTATTTCGGTCACAGAGAGAGTAGATGGAGTTATTTGTAATTCTTGAGGCACGTTGACCGCCACTCGTCTTTCTAGGACCCGCAGCTGTCTTGCGAGAAGGTAGAGGACGGTTTGCAAGAGTTTATGGTTGACAGTATTCGTCTAAAACCAGAATGTTTTATAAATTGAGGAACAATATAAATAAATAAATAATGCTGGACATTGTACACACCTAGCCTCGCACGTCTAGCACGTCTAGCATCTAGCCCTAAAGTAAGCAGATCTTGTGTTATGGGTACCAAACGGTTGATAGATTACTTATGTACTATTTTTTTATTTACAAACTTCATCATACGTAGAAAAAACACCCAGACCCTCGACTATGGGTATAAGCCTCCTCTTTACTGCGCCATTGTTACGGTCCTATGCGATTCTTGTCCAACCAACAAAAGTTTCTTTATTTTTCTTTTGTGAACGTATGAATTAATATGGTTCGACTATTTTGGAGTAGGCAAATAATCAGATGTAAGGTAGCGGGACAAACGCCTGCTGATATTTATTGTTCCTGGTCTTCGTGGTTCTTTTTCGAAGACCTCTTTTTTAAGAAAATCATATAAATGTGAATATTAGTACCTATATATTGTATCAACATAATATTGCTCCACTTCTGGGCAAAGGTGTCCAAGTTCTTCCACGTCTGCTCTTTGCAACTTGTTTACAACACATACTACAAATTAATTCTAGAGTTAATATGTTTAAATAATAACTCTAGAATTAATTTGTAGAGTAAGAGTTTTAATCTATTTATCCCCAGGAGCTCAGAAACTAAGTTACTCAGACAGTTTTGAGAAAATTAAATAAAGTGTTCTTTATAGGTTTAAAGCAAAGATTTAAATCATTAGATACGCCCTTACCGTAATGAGATCGCAAAGTTTTGTTTCCACACGAAATGAGCGAGCTCACTCATTTGGAATCAGTGTACAGTATGTAAACATAGTGTTAGCCGGACGTAGTGTGTGTTATTGTTATCAAGAAAAATCAGGCAGCATGATGTACTATATCTATATATACCTCTATATAAATAAATATATATAAATATTTATTGGCAAAACCAGTGTGCGTGCTTCGCTGTTATTGGTAACACACAAATAAAGACAATGCCACAGTTTTTGGTGTCAGGGAACATCTAACGACTGATATCTTTGGTTGAAAAATATGGCCAATGGCCACCAACATGGCCAGCGAAATATTGAATTTATAAAATAACGTGACCCTGGCGGAGTTGTGTAAAACTAAACACAAAAAGCCATAAAATAAAAAGACAAGACAGGATATCTTTGGTTTAAAGTAAAATGGTATCGTACCTCAACATCTCCAAAGGCGTTGTCTATCATTTCGCCTATGCTCATTATACTTGAATTTGATGAGTTTTTAGACATGATTTACTGAGAAACTTTTCAAGTAAAGTGCAAAAACCTTTTGCCTTTTATTTAAAAGAAATTACTAACATCACAATAAAATAACGTCTCTCTCATTTTGTTCATAGATTTCTTAAATAGTTTTGACATTGTCATATCTCAGTTTGACATTTCAAGTCAACAAGTCGTGTTTAGCTCGGTTTGGTGATAAGTTGGGTTTGGTAACTAATTGACAGCGCCTCTTTAGAAGGCGCCTTGATGAAACCTCTATGCAAGTTCTTAAGACAGAACTTAAGGCTTAACTTAAGGCTTAGAATGTTATGTTGAACGTAGTGAAAAATTCTACGTCTATGGACAGAACCATATAGCTAGACGTCAAATTCATGTACCTAGTGTCATATAATTTGAGCGGTGACGAATTTACACCAGATTTTTGCGATGACAAATTTACCCGGTGACAAATTTACCCTAACCCGGCCGGGATAGTGCCAGCTTGGTGCCAGCTTAGACGAGATAAAACAGTGCCAGAGTAATTTGATAAACAATTTTGGAAATAGTTATTATACGAGTACTTACGAGTGGTCAGCTAGGTACCTAGTTCTTACGACTTTTTGTTTTTTTTCAGTGAATTGATACACTCGTAATGTGTTATATACGCAATATTATGGTTTAAGATCTTTATTATTTCTCAAAAGATTACAAATCACTTACATTTGTAACGAGCTTCATATATGTATGTGGTTACGCCGACAGCATTGCGAGCGTAACTTAATTTAAACGTTAGATAAACGACATTGCATAGTTAATTATCTATAGGTAAACTAAGGGTTGGTTTACTTTTCTGGGAATTTTGTGTAATCCCATATTGGGCTATTACGCGATGTTCCTACGTGTCCGTGTGTGCGTACACTATAATCCACACGACGGATATTTTGCTGCGTATGCACTCTGCATTTTTTCTAATGTCGGTCACCTTGACTGACAAGACAGTTGCAATAAAGACGCCTCGCAGGACGGTCGCACGCACTCAATTATTATCCCGCATATGTCTCTGTCGCGATTCGTTCTTTGGAGTCGTGGGACACTTATTACCGAGTCCCATAATATATTTGGGACAGGTCGCGCATTACCACAAAATAGTTGCCAGCCAAAGGAATTCGCCTCCCTGTGTAGTGAAGTGAAAGGATTCCCGCGCAGCCCTGGACCCTCAACGATTGCCGGACTTGTCAGGTTAGTAAGCCTTCCTAATTACCTAGTGATTCTAGCCTGTGCAACGTCGTTATAATTACTATACGCATCTTTGAGAAACCTAGAATTATTGGATTTCAGCCAGTCCATCCCACCTTGGGAAACGCTTATTAACCCAAATGATATAATCGGTTAGCTTTATGGTCTATCGTACCATGCATCGCGGCATGCGGCCGGTTATATCTTCCATATATTTGGTCCTTCGAGCCGGATAGAAATCTAAAATTTTGGGTTTATTACCACGTGTAATTGCATATAATCATCATAGGAAACTCGTCCTTATTGCGTTACATGTAAGGTCCATTGTGTGTCCGCACTTGTACACGAAGTCCCGTTATAAAATTATTTAAATTCGCATTTTTCCTAACTGATTCACAAATAGGTGTGTATAAGTTATTTACTACTTTAGTGTTTCATGTTGTGAAATAGATTTTACGTTAAATTGCGTTAATTACGCTAATTTTTCATTATTTTATTTAATTGACGGTGGTTTCGTGGAAAGTTTCGTGGCACAAAGATTGGTCTGGTTAACTTTGTTAGCGAATCCAAGTAAGGATCGCCACTATAACATCTTGTTGGTTTATTTTTAACCTAATAACTAAACATTGAGTTTATTTATTTACATCGCAAAAATATTACAGTCCACACCGCATTTATTGAAGAATTTTAGTAGGTTCTGAAGTAACTTATTTACTAGGTTGTTTGTTCTTAAGACAAGATAAATTATTTCTCACTCTTACGTTCATAAGTACCTATTATTTCGCATGCACAGCAATTACGCTCGTGCTATCTATACTGTTCCTATATCGTGCCAGCTTGGTCAGTTAGTGCCTATCTATACTTACTAACGCTGCTGGTAGGATAGGTATTTATTTGTTTTATCCTTACGCGTCGTATTGCACGTTCGCTAGGGTTCCGCATGGTCGGGAAAATAGTTCCACACCTATTTATTTTTTGTTTTACCCGTGTGTCGCGTCGTATTGTACGTCCGCTTTATTGCTTGAAATAGAGTTCCGTTCTATATACCATATATAAATCATATAAGTACCGTTTGTTTTTACAAGCTTTTTTTTTTTTATTTTTCGATTTCGCCATTGTCGTGTCGTATTGAACACACGCTAGGGTTTCGCATGATTGGAAAATTGGTTCCGTACCTACCTATCTTTTGTTTTTTAAAAAATATAAATATTTAATACTTTGTTTTGCATCCATTAGCTTAGGCTGGAATTTCGCTTGGACGGATAAGTGGTTCCGTACCAATTTTATGTTAAAGTTTTTATTTTTTTTATTTTTAAACACAAATTTTTAGTTTAACATGGAAGACTTAAATAACAAACTTAAACTTTACGAAGGCAAATGTGCTTCATATTTTGGTCGCGTTCAAAAAATATATGATTTAATTTCAAATCTCAATGACGAAAGGTCGAGAAATACTTTCATTGCGAAAGCCAGAACAGTCGATCAAATTAGAAACGAAATTATAACTACAATTGATAATATAAATATTTTGTCAATGAAAATTAATCCCGACTATGAGGTTAATTACAACACGTTGTCGGCCTTTGACGATCTTTCGTGCGAAATTAAAAATGTATTGAGTTCATTGACCCCAGCTCCCCCTACTAAGGATTATGCTATGAGTAGTACTAATTCGACGAGTAGTAGACTCGGTTCAAGTTCAGGGTCATGTCATATCAAAATACCGAGAATCGAACTGCCTACCTTTGAGGGCGACATTCAAACTTTTCCGTTTTTCTATGAAACATTCAAACGTGTAATACATTTAAATCCCGATTTATCGGACTCGGATCGTATTCACTATTTACTAAGTCATCTCAAGGGCAAGGCTCAAAGTCTAGCAGCCGGTATTGTGCCCGCTGCAGAGAACTATCGCGTAATCTGGGACGCGCTTATCGCAAAATATCATGACACGCGCGCATTAGCAGTTAGTTATCTCAATCAGCTGTTTTCTATAAAATCAGTTGGTACTTCGCCTGCTAATGTTGAACAGGTATTTGATAAATTCACTGCAATTGTGGCAGGACTCAAGCAATTGAAAATAGATAACATGGATGATTTTATTTTCACGTACGCGGGTCTTAAGTTATTAGACTCCGACATCGCAAAACATTACGAAATGTCGCTTCGCAATTTGAAAGATCCTCAAGAGGTAGATTATAATTACTTCGTAAAGTTTGTACGCGAACAAATAAAAATATTATATCGCACCGCGCCGTCGAATGCTGAAAAGTCGACCGCCGGCCGCAGTGGCGCCAGTGCGGCGTCTGCTACGTCTTCTAGGGCGCATGTATCTACATCGCCTAAATGTTCGCTCTGTCATTCATCGCATATCCACTTATATAAGTGCAGTGCCTTTTTAAAATTAAACGCGAATGACAGATTTAAATTCATTAAGGAACACAATATGTGTGTCAACTGCCTTAGTGCGCAGCATACAGCGTCTAAATGTCAGTCTTCTGCCACTTGTAAGAAGTGCCAGGGTAAACATCATTCCTTGTTGCATTTCGAACAAAGGCCACAGAAACCAGCTGCTAGTGTCAGCACCGCACCGGCTACTAGTGCCGAAGAACCTGAGCCATCGCAGGAACGGGTTTCTTTTTGCACGCACTCAGCCACGGTTCAAAGGTCGTCGCGCACTACTGAAGTGCTAGCTACTGCGAAGGTATTAGTGGTAGGTAGGAAGGGCAAGGATGCTGTTATTCGCTGTCTTCTGGACCCAGGTTCCCAGAAGAACTATATAACTACTCGATGCTGTCGTAAGCTCGGGTTACCTATCCGCGAGGATTCGGTGGTTACCGTCAAAGGTATTGGTGGTACCTCTCAACCAGTACGAGGTTCAGTTGAACTCAAATTTAGTTCGCGTTTCCGTGTGCAACCCAAGTACAACATCGACGCTCTGGTTCTCGACGAGATAACGGGTCAGCTCCCGTTATGCCCGATAGATGTCGCTAACTTCAATCACATTGATTCGAGGCTACTTGCCGACGATACTTGGGCTACGCCGGGGAATATTGACATTCTGTTAGGAGTAAAACTTTTTGCTAAGTTATTGCAACCAGGTCATGTATCTTCTACCGCGGGATGTCCAGACGCATTAGAGACAGTGCTTGGCTATATATTAATGGAAGACGCACCTGTCTTAGAACGTCCGAAAGCCACCCTGTCGTTTTTCGCTACTTCCCCTTTGGAAAGCTGCGACTTGCGCAAGTTTTGGGAGATAGAGGAAGTTCAACCCTCTTCTATCACTAGCGTGGATGATAAATACTGTGAACAGTTTTATTGTTCCACCACTACTCGCACCCAATCTGGCAAGTATGTCGTTGCTTTGCCATTGAAGACAGACGCATCGGCGTTAGGTAATTCTTTCGAAATTGCACGTCGTAGATTTATTAGCCTCGAACGAAAACTTAAATCGCATCCTAACGTCAAATTACTCTATGATGACGTCATAAGAGATTATCTAAAAAATAATTACGTTTCCCTTGTGCAAGGAATTATTCCTGGCGAGGTATCTTACTACATCCCGCACCATGCTGTAATTCGCGAAGACAAGGCAACCACCAAGTTACGCGTGGTTCTTGATGCGAGCGCGAAGACAGCCAATGGTACATCACTAAATGATATTCTCTACGCAGGTCCAGTTCTTCAGTCGGACCTTTTTAATATTCTTTTAAATTTAAGATTCTACGCTGTAGCTATAACGGCTGATGTTAAAGCTATGTACCTCAGAATTTCAGTACGTCCTGAAAATCGTCCTCTTCAGCGTATACTATATCGCTTTCACGAAGACGAGGAATTGCAAATTCTGCAATTTTCCGTTCTTCCCTTTGGGTTCAAATGCTCGCCCTTTGTCGCCATCCGCACCATTCAACAATTGTGTAAGGATGAGGGTCAAAATTGTCCTCTCGCAAGCGAGATTCTAAATAGAGATATTTATATCGATGATATCGCTAGTTCTATTCCTAGCATTGCGCTAGCAATAGATTCCGCTCACCAACTGATTAAGTTGTTTTCACTTGGTGATTTTGAGTTGACTAAATGGTCAAGTAATAGCCCTGAGGTTCTTCAGGCTATTCCCGAGTCACTGCGGCTCGCGCACAGTGTCGATCTAAGTAAGGATCCGACTCTAAAGGTTCTTGGGCTTCGTTGGTTTCCCGACGAAGACTATTTCGCATTCCAAGTCAATTCTGACAATCGCCCTTGCACGAAGAGAAATATTCTGTCGTCTATCGCTCGCCTCTTCGATGTTCTGGGTTTAGTCGCGCCCATGATCTTGTACGCCAAGCTATTGATCAAAGATCTTTGGCTTGTAAAATTTGGATGGGATGATGTCCCACCAAACCGCATAGTTCGTCTGTGGCAGCAGTTTCAAGATGAACTGCCGCATATTTCGCAGCTTAAATTCACACGCCACATTGGCGTAATTGAAAACTGTAAAGTTTCATTAGTTGGGTTTGCAGACGCTAGCGAGAAAGCCTACGGTGGTGCTGTCTACGCCCACGTAGTTAAACCAGATGGAGACATAACCATCTCGCTAGTATGTGCAAAGTCCAAGGTCGCTCCTCTTAAAGTTATTTCGCTGGCTCGTCTGGAGCTATGCGCCGCATTGCTTTTATCAACTTTGATAAAGCGAGTTTTTGATCTTTATTCCTCCCGATATGCCATTGAGGCTGTCGTAGCATTTTCAGACTCAAC
The DNA here is from genome assembly GCA_963082625.1 of Pasiphila rectangulata. Lineage (NCBI taxonomy): Eukaryota > Metazoa > Arthropoda > Insecta > Lepidoptera > Geometridae > Pasiphila > Pasiphila rectangulata. The sequence continues at coordinate 13,948,211 of OY720240.1, forward strand.
TGTAACTTTGAGTTGGATCCACTCTTCGCCACATCGCTGGCACACGTTTGTGGCCAATCGCATAGCCAAGATTCACGAAAATCTCTCGGCAAAACACTTCTTCCATGTAAAAGGATCAGATAATCCTAGTGATTGTCTTTCCCGCGGTTTGACGCCAGCCCAGCTTATCCATCATCCACTGTGGTTGACTGGACCGCCCTGGCTCAAACTACCCCGCCACAAATGGCCTATAAAACCATTCGTTCCAGGTGAGACGCAAGAGCTTCCCGAAATGAAGCCAGTGGCTCTACCTGCTTTATCGCCGGCAATGTCAAAGGTGAATTCTCCTGCCGAAGACATTCTGTATAACCTCTCCAATAGGTTTTCCTCTTGGAAAAAATACTTAAAAACAATTTGCTTTGTTTACAAATTTCTAAAGTGGCTTCCTATAGGCCCAATAACCGCGCTCGATTTGAACTTTGCTGAATCAGTTGTGTGGCGAACTGTTCAACGAATTCATTTTGAATCCGATGCAAAATCGTATCTTCGTGAACTCTACCAATTCTTATCGCATGAATATAGCACATATTGGGAGAAGGAACTGGCGGATGATAACTCGCGACCGCTCTACGCGCTTAGCTCCGATCCGTCAGAACCCGCCGCATTAACTCCTGCACATTTTCTTAACACGAAACCACTCGTCTTTTTCCCTGCTCGCGAGGTAACTGAAACGCGCTTACATCTTATTTCGCGACAGGAACTAAATGATCAACTTGTTCATTCTAAATGGAACACACCTGCTAATCCTTTACGGACTGGTATGGTTGTTGTTTCTATGCAGGACAACGTTATGCCTCTACATTGGCCGATAGGCTTAGTGACTGAAGTCTATCCGGATAAGAACGGGGTAGTTAGAGTCGCAACGATCAAGACTCAGAGTGGGTTTTTTCAACGGCCAACAGTTAAGTTGTGCCCTTTGCCAACACAATAAGTTTTGGTATCTAATTTTTATAATGCAGAAGTTAGGTTTAATTAAATTTATTAACTAGTTTATAAAATTCCTTCATAAATTTAGTTTCTTTCATAAGGTAGAGTTTTCATGATGATAATATGCAATTGTTAATTGTTGTTTCCTCTTTTTTGTTTTGAAAGATTAGGACCTTTCAAGCCGGGGAATATGGTTACGCCGACAGCATTGCGAGCGTAACTTAATTTAAACGTTAGATAAACGACATTGCATAGTTAATTATCTATAGGTAAACTAAGGGTTGGTTTACTTTTCTGGGAATTTTGTGTAATCCCATATTGGGCTATTACGCGATGTTCCTACGTGTCCGTTTGTGCGTACACTATAATCCACACGACGGATATTTTGCTGCGTATGCACTCTGCATTTTTTCTAATGTCGGTCACCTTGACTGACAAGACAGTTGCAATAAAGACGCCTCGCAGGACGGTCGCACGCACTCAATTATTATCCCGCATATGTCTCTGTCGCGATTCGTTCTTTGGAGTCGTGGGACACTTATTACCGAGTCCCATAATATATTTGGGACAGGTCGCGCATTACCACAAAATAGTTGCCAGCCAAAGGAATTCGCCTCCCTGTGTAGTGAAGTGAAAGGATTCCCGCGCAGCCCTGGACCCTCAACGATTGCCGGACTTGTCAGGTTAGTAAGCCTTCCTAATTACCTAGTGATTCTAGCCTGTGCAACGTCGTTATAATTACTATACGCATCTTTGAGAAACCTAGAATTATTGGATTTCAGCCAGTCCATCCCACCTTGGGAAACGCTTATTAACCCAAATGATATAATCGGTTAGCTTTATGGTCTATCGTACCATGCATCGCGGCATGCGGCCGGTTATATCTTCCAGTATGTACATAAAATAAAAATGTTAATGAGGGTAGTTTCGTTCATCACGAGTCGAACAACTGACAGGATCGGATAACACGGGGTGAAAAAAATATTGGAAATGTTTTTATTTTACATTTTGGTTCAGCCTTGTAAAATGTGACACTTCATCATCATCATCATTTCAGCCGTAGGCCTCCCTCACAGATTTCCAGTTATTGCGTTTGGAAGCGATCTGTATCAACCGTCGACCTGCGGTCTTCACCAAGTCATTTATAGTCATTATTAGTAATTATTAGTCATTAGTATTCATTTATATTCATTAGTAGTCATTTATAGTAATTTATAGTCTTTTATAGTCATTTAAAGCCATTTATATTCATTTATTCATAATTTGTTAATAATTTGTTATTTCACACGTCAAACATTTCCAAATACAATAAAATAAAATATAGTATAAATTAATGATTATGTCTATAAATCGACAGAAATTAGATGAAAATAAATATAATTATACATGTCAAGAATTTCTTAATGTCAATAAATTATCAGGATTAGAAATAAATATTTTAACATAAAAAACTTAATAAATAAAAATCAATAATTAAATTCAAATTGCAATCAATATTTTAAAAACAATAAATATAATGTAGTTATTTAATTATCATACATGCTATGAATTCCTCGTAGGCATAAAAAGCTCTGTCGATAAGCCAGCGTTTAAGTCTAGTTTTGAATAATATTATATTTGAAGCTTCAGATATATGTATAAGAATACAGGGCAGTGTAAGGATACCTAGACTTCTGAAGTACGGCCTTACTGATTCATCGCTACGCATCCGCACGATGGCACGCACTGCTCTTTTCTGCATTCTGAACGCACGCTCCCAGTCGGCAGCGCGCGCCCAAAATTCGCACCCGTACTGCAGCAGTGAATGCACCGTTGCGAATTAGCACGTACGTACTTAAGTCCTGTAATAACACCCATGTCAGCCGGCTTAACGCGTAGCACGCACCGCCTAGCTTACCACACAATGTGTGTCATCAGCTCAACTTGTTGGTGGACGTCCTGCGCTTCGCTTGCCGGTTCGTGGCCTCCACTCGAAAACTTTTCGGCCCCATCGGCCATCTGTTCTGCGAGCTACATGCCTTGCCCATTACCACTTCAACGTGCTAATACGCTTGGCTATGTCGGTGACCCGAGTTCTTCTACGTATCTCCTCATTTCTGATTCGATCCCGTAAAGAAACCCCGAGTATAGCCCTCCCCATAGCTCGTTGAGCGACTCTGAGCTAATTCATGAGGCCAATCGTGAATGACCACGCCTCGGTTCCGTATGTCATCACTGGTAACACACACTGATTGCAGACTTTCGTCTAAAGGCACTGATAAATTTTGGACGAAAAGACGTTGCGTAGTTTCCCAAACACTGCCCATTCAAGTTGAATTCGTCGATTGACCTCTTTCTCGAAGTTGGACCTACCTGATTGGATAGTTTGTCATACTTGTCGACAGCTTCTAGAGCCGAGTTCTCAACCATAACTGGGGCAGGCACAACATGGACATTCAACATAACCTTCGTCTTGTCCATGTTCATTTTAAGGGCTACCCGTTGGGAGACTCGATTGAGGCCTTCGAGCATCGTGCCGAGTCCTCCATCAACTTTGCCATGACCACAATATCGTCGGCAAACTGAAGGTAAGTCATGTATTCGCCGTTAATGTTGATGCCTAGTCCTTTCCATTCCAAGAGCTTGAAGGCATCTTCATCTTCTTAAAAGCGGTCGTAAACAGTTTCGGAGAAATAGCGTCTCCCTGTCTTACGCCTCTTTTTAAGGGAATATCCTTCGAACTCTGTTCCTGTACTCGGACTGACATAGTGGCGTTTCTATACAAAGACTTCAACTTTATACCGATAGTCAATTCGGCATCGTTGGAGAGACTCGAGCACCGCCCATGTTTCGATCGAATCGAAGGCTTTCTCATAGTCCACAAACGCGAGACATAGCGGCAAGTTATACTCTTCGGTCTTCTGTACCGCTTGCCGCAGCGTATGAATACCCTTCGAAACCCGGCTTGTTCGGGACGCTGAAAGTCATGAAACCTGCGATTAAGACGATTTGCGATGACCCTTGTTGTGTGGGAGCCCATCTTAAATATTTGTTTTTATTTTGTTTTTAGTATTTGTTATTATAGCGGCAACAGAAATACATCATGTGTGAAAATATCAACTGTCTAGCTATCACGGTTCATGAGATACAGCCTGGTGACAGACAGACAGACGGACAGCGCAGTCTTAGTAATAGGGTCCCGTTTTTACCCTTTGGGTACGGAACCCTAAAAAGCCGTATAATAGAAATATCACTACAGATTACGACACGGTCGCGGCTCCATACCTACATATGTCGTATTACCTCTTTAACCATTTGTCCAAATTTTATGCAGTAAAAGGGAAGAGTCTTTTGTTTTAAACACTTGAGACGATAAACTTACTTATTTTGATCATCATCATCATCATCATTTCAGCCGTAGGACGCCCACTGCCGGACATAGGCCTCCCTCATGGATTTCCAGGTATTGCGGTTAGAAGCGGCCTGCATCCACCGTCGACCTGCGGTCTTCACCAAGTCATCTGCCCATCTTGTAGGTGGACGTCCTACACTGCGATTACCGGTCCGTGGCCTCCACTCGAGAACCTTTCGGCCCCATCGGCCATCTGTTCTGCGAGCTACATGGCCTGCCCATTGCCACTTCAACGTGCTAATCCGTTTGGCTATGTCGGTGACACGAGTTCTTCTACGTATCTCCTCATTTCTGATTCGATCACGAAGAGAAACCCCGAGCATAGCCCTCTCCATAGCTCGTTGAGTGACTCTGAGCTTATTTATTATGCCAGCAGTGAAGGACCACGTTTCAGTTCCATATGTCATCACTGGTAACACACACTGATTGAAGACTTTCGTCTTAAGGCACTGAGGTACGAGTATATTGGACAAAAAGACGTTGCGAAGTTTCCCAAACGCTGCCCATCCGAGCTGGATTCGGCGATTGACCTCTTTCTCGAAGTTGGACCTACCTAATTGGACTGTTTGTCCTAGGTATACATACGCGTCGACAACTTCAAGAGTCGTGTTCTCAACCATAACAGGGGTAGGTACAACATGGACATTCGACATAATCTTCGTCTTGTCCATGTTCATTTTAAGGCCTACCCGTTGGTAGACTCGATTGAGGCCTTCGAGCATCATGCTTAGTTCTTCCATCGACTTTGCCATGACCACGATATCGTCGGCAAACCGAAGGTGAGTCATGTATTCGCCGTTAATATTGATGCCCAGTCCTTTCCATTCCAAGAGTTTGAAGGCATCTTCCAAAGCGGTCGTAAACAGTTTCGGAGAAATAACGTCTCCCTGTCTTACGCCTCTTTTTAAGGAAATCGCCTTCGAACTCTGTTCCTGTACTCGAACTGACATAGTGGCGTTTCTATACAATGACTTCAACACTTCGATATACCGATGGTCAATACGGCATCGCTGGAGAGCCATAAGCACCGCCCATGTCTCGACCGAATCGAAGGCTTTCTCATAGTCCACAAACGCGAGACAAAGTGGCAAGTTATACTCTTCGGTCTTCTGTATGACTTGCCGCAGCGTATGAATGTGATCTATGGTACTATAGCCTTTTCGGAACCCGGCTTGTTCGGGAGGCTGGAAGTCATCAAACCTGCGATCGAGACGATTCGTGATGATCCTTGAAAACAGCTTGTAAACATGGCTCAAAAGCGAGATCGGTCTGTAGTTCTTAAGCAAGGTGTTATCACCTTTCTTAAAGAACAGTACCACCACGCTTTTGTTCCATGCTTTTGGCGTTGTACCTTCGAGCAAGACAGAATTAAAGAGCTTCTGAAGGACTTTAAGTACCGGTGATCCACCCGCTTTCAGAAGCTCCGACGTGATTCCGTCCTCACCCGGCGCCTTGTTGTTCTTTAGCTGTTTCAAGGCCATCCTGATCTCGTACAGGCTGATGTCCGGGATATCCTCGGTGTAATGTCGGGTCAGTTTGGCTCTAGGGTCTTTGGCCGCACTGCAAACAGGTTTAGTGACCGAATCGTAGACTTATTTTGATAAGAATTGATAATTGTCGATAATATGACCAAAAAACATCAACGATTTAAATTATTTATTAAATAGGTATAAAAAAGTAGTTTTTTTATCATCATCATCATTTCAGCCGTAGGACGTCCACTGCTGGACAAAGGCCTCCCTCATTGATCTCCAAGTACTGCGGTTGGAAGCCGTCTGCATCCAGTCCTGAGTTTTTTTTATATATAATATTTATTATTTTGTGACTTTAATATAAAAGTCAGACATAGACTGTCGCTGACTTTTTTGTAGGCATTATTAAGCTCTAAATTTTTTTCTAGAACTCAAACATATATGTACTTACCTCTCATCGTTATGGCAGCGTTCATAAGAAACCTTTTCGTTCAACCGTTTTTTCTCCGACTTACATTGCAAATCCAACTACCACGAAAAAGTCTTTTAATTTTTCAGGATAATTTATAGCCTATGACACTTACAAATACTAAGGCTTTCTATTGGTGAAATAATTTTCAAAATCGGTTCTGTAGGTGCAGAGATTACCCCCTACAACGTCTAACTTTATCTATTTATAATATTAGTATAGATATATTTTGGAAATATGCATTTTTGTTAAAAATAATCGTTTTTACTTTTTAGATCATAAACCCAATAGGATAATTCTCTTCGTTCAAAGCAAAAACACAACATAAATGTGTTCCGCAAATAAATAACATACCTATAGTAAGAGAAAAAGCACATATTTTTAAGGTTTAAAAATACATAACAATCTGCCATTAGAAATAATCTGCCATTAGAAATAATAACGATAAGAGAGAATCACAAGTTCAAAAATTGTCTACGAAAATAGCTATTAACGAAAGTATTTTATAATTTAAAAGAATATTAAAGGGATCGTGAGTACACAAAACAGGATTGTTTTGAATAACCATCATTATTATTATTTTTTTTATTTTTAGTCATAAACGAACTCAGACGAGATAAATATCTCGTCTAAGTAAACGAATTACTTTCTGTTTGTAAAGCTTTTTATATTTAGTTTATGGATCTTACATAATTATGTCGTCTATTGTATGTCTAATTTTGGACATACTGTGTAAACTTGTACCAATTATTTAAACGCCTTAATGTGCAACAGTTGAACAATACATTTATTATGTATTCTGTATACCTACATACCCATCCACATAATTTGGGAAATTAATAAAACGTACATGTACAAATCATGATCTATATTTCAAGATTTACAGGGAAAAATATTGTTCATAAATTTAATGTCACTACTTAACTCATTACAAAAGTGAATTTCTAATTAATTAATTTATTATTACAAAAATATGTTTAAAATGATTCTAGTTATTTACATTTTTCATAGAAATATGGGTAAAAATACTAATTTATACATTTATCATTATAAATATTAAGGTAAAGCTCTAAGCTAAATGATTCACAGGGAACACTAAGATTGAGCAAAAGTAAGTAGGTTTAAAGACAAAAGAAAAAAATTACAGATAAAATCTGAAGTAAATCATTGCATCGGCCTGCGAGAGCATAATAATATTATTTTACGAATTACTGACTATCATTTGAAATAGTATTTTTTTTTAACTCGTGTACCTTTAAAAAAATGTTTGTATTTCTGGAGTTATGATAGTCAGTAAAATCATTGAAATTCTCTATATCTCGTCTAAGTCTCTACCTATCTAAGAATGACCATAACTATCTACGTCTATCTGTATGAGATATTAGGCACGAGTTTGACAGTCAGGTGACTGCGAGGAGGCGCAGGCCTCGACAGGCGGCGGATGCGGCTCCGCGTCTCCCGCAATACTTTGACTAGAGGACGCCGTCGGCTTGGAATGCTCACGACCAACCTTACCCTTTAGGGTGCTATCTTTCTTCTTCCCCACTACATCCTTCACAGACTGCCTCTCTTTATATTTGTGAAAGTCGTGAGGCACCAATACTGCTATAGGTGGGGGCGGCGGTGGATTGTAAGCATGGGGCTCGTAATTATCATCTACATAGTCGTCCGGATTCCAAGCAGCTGTTGTGGTGGTAACTGTAGACGTGCGCGCAGCAATTTTAGCTGTTGTAGCTATTTTCGTTGTGGTAGCATGAGTTGTTACCTGCGGTTTTGATGGCTTAGATGATAAGAACAGTGCTGGTATTGTTGCGGTTGCGGGAATAGCAAATACCTTTTTATTATTATTCGACCTTGTTTTTCGCCGTTTTTGCAATTTTGGCACATCGAGGAAGAACGGATCGAATATGAGATCTGATTCTTTGTAATCGTCGTAGTTTATCGCAACGATAGGCTTGACTGCGCTCACTACGTTGCCGACCGTGTAGTTCAATCTCTTTCCGTTGCTGTCGCTGACCGACGCACTGGCGGTGACGATAACCCGGGGTGGGCTTTTCGGCTTTGACGGTGGTCGTTCTGTGACAGTGGGTGGAGCGACAGATCGAGCTGATAGTGATGATTCGTTTTCAGGCGACGAGTCGTCACTTCGTTTCCTATCATAGTAAAATGGGTTGAACGGTAGAGGCCTCTGCGCCGGCAGAGCTGATGCAGGATAATTTTGTTGCCTATGCTTGACGGATGTTTCATGTCTCTCTGAAGGAAGAGATGTCGGGCCTGGCCGCAAAAGTTGATCCCGAGGGTCTAAAGTGGTAGGTCGGAATGGAGTTGGTTGTCGCTGTACGAATGGTGTAGGTCGCTGTTGGGCTGGTCTCGGTGCAGTTCGAGATGATTCGTACTGGAAATGATCATACTGTTGCGGTGGAGCATGCGTGATGTACACTCCATCAGCTGGTCGGAAACTTTGGAACGAAATGGCTTCAGAACCTGGCCCTCTATGTCGGTAGATGAACTCTTGCGGAGAGAGAAGTGCAGGATCCAAAGTCGGATGCATCTGAGTTGGGGGCACAGCCGGTAACGACGAGAGTATTGATGGAGATGGCGGTGAGAGTGATGACAATATTGGCGTCGGGGATGAAATCAAATGCGGCACTGGCGATGGTAGACGAGATGACGTCGACGGGATGTTTGTTGAAGTTGATGTGACTCTTGTAGTGATAGTTGTTGCCACTGTAGTGGTAGTAACTGGTGCTCGTGTTGTTGTTGGTGTTTGAAAGTAGTCCTCGTAGTCTCCATCGATTTCTTCTTCATATTCTGAAAGTAAGATTAATCCACTCATGATCAACTTCATTGTACGTTCTCCCAGATTTGTATTGCACTTTATTAATTTTAGTAGATGTAGGAGCAATACAATTCAGTACAATCGGTTATTATGAATTGAAATATTATTTGTTTATGATCATCCTCTTTGCATGAGCTAGTGGGATTATAAAATGCATTGTATTTAATTTAAAATAATTGAAATTGATTAACCAACATTTTTTTTATAGCTACCTTCAGTAAGTTCATCTTCAGGAATTTGTATCGGGGGATTTGTTGACGGCAAAGGTTTCTTAGGCTCTGCTTTCTTGATGTCCTGTTGTACAGGATCTTCAGTAGAGTCAGGCACTTCTGTCTGAGGTGATTGTGGTTTATTAAAGGCTGTCGTTGGTGACTCATCTACTGTTGAGTCTGTGTGAGACTCAGTGCTTAGCTTCGTCTGCTGCTGTGTCTGCTCAGTTGATTGAGATTTTTGTTGATCTGAGGTGGGTGGAGCAAGCGTGCTGCCATATAACTCTAAATTTAAGCTGTAGAATTTCTCAGACTTTGTACAATCTACTTCGTCTACTCTTTCACATACTCTTGTCTCCTGGAAATAATGGAAAAATAACATATTTAATTTGGATGCAGTAACTACGATATATTGCATATCGAAAAACAACACATGAAACTCATTTAGATAGATCTGTAATCGTACTCATAATTCTTTTACATTTGCCGTCAAGATACTGCCTATGCCTAGTTTGGGACCCATTGCCAATGTATCTATTTGTCAAATAAAATATTTCAGTCTAGTATGTAAGCCTTAATAATAAGATACATACATGTAACGTGAATTGCTAATAATAAATTTATCTTTATCTTATCTGTATCTTTATTAGCAAAACAATGAACAATGCACTCGGGACGTCAGTCCACATCTAGTCTCCCCGAAATTATAATAGAGAACGAGTTTTACCTGATCAAAGACAGTGCCATTAAGGCAAAGGAACTTGATGTCCATGGGCTCGTCTTGCTGGCCCACGGTGCACACGTGGAACATCTGGCAGGAGGTCTCGAGGTCCGCGTAGTAGCCGCCTATGACCTTGCCTGCGCACGTGAAATTCGTCTCCGGCAGGTTATCGAAGTCCAAGTACTGAAATTAGAAGGCAATATGATGTAGACTTTATTTGGAATAATGAGATGTTCTCGTTTATAATCATTAAAATAAAATAAATAATAAATAATGCAGGACAAATCACACAGCATCATCTAGCCCCAAGCTAAGCAGAGCTTGTGTTATGGATACTAGATGACTGATATACTTAATACATTATACTACATAGATAGATATTTTTATTATATATAGAAAAACACCCAGAACACCTTGAACAAATATCTGCAGATCGTACAGACATTTGTCCCGAGGCGGGAATCGAACCCGCAACCCCTGCGTCGCAGGCGGACCTTCGCCCGCTGCGCCACAGAGGTCGTAAATTATTTCGAGACTGTATAAATAACTCATAAAAAGCTCTTAAGAGGTTTTAATAATTCAAAACTTACACCCGGTTGTATGGACCTCGATATCCGAAATTCATTTTGAAATATGAATATCAGCAACCACAGCCAAACTGAAACAAAGAAATAAAATTTGTTTGGAAGTTCGTGTGCCCTTTCCCCTGCAACAACTCTTTCTGAATGATCTTGTTTCGAATGACTATCACCATAGTTTTTGAAGCATGGTACATTTCGCCTCACCATTCATTGAGCTTATCACGTTAGATTATTGCCACAATACCAGGCCATTCAGAAAGTATTGCAAAAAAATGTTTTAATGTATGAAACTGGCCTATAATCTATTTTAAAAATATAATATATACGATATACCTCAAATGGCATTCATGGATGAAGGCCTTTTCTTGCCTCGGAAGGGCCGTATATCATTGGTATAACGAATTCAAGCACGGTCGACTATCTTTGGAGGATGAAGAAAGAAGTGCTTGCCCTTTGACTGCTGTTACGGAAGAAAACATGCTAGCAGTGAAAATTTTAATCCAAGACAATATGCGAGTTACGTATAAAGAGATTCAGCGCATACTGCAGATTTGACCGGAAAACCTTCACGAGATTCTACACGCGCATCTTCGCGCTAGGAGGATAGTTTCGCGCTGGTTGCCGATCAACCTCACCAATGCTCACAAGCAGGCATCATTACAGGTGTTCCTAGGCTTATCAGTATGATCCAGAAACAATGCGCCAGTCTGGGTGTTTGGGTGTTTCAAAACGATTCAACGCCTATCAAAGTGAAGCGATCTAGAAGCGGGAGAAAGATTTTGATCGCGAGCTTTTTCTATTTGACTGACTATTTGGTATCAACTCCTTTAAGGAACTAAAGAAGCGTGAACACTGTATGGTATACTAGCAAATGCTTGGCAGAAGTTTTCTCTGTTGTGAGCAAAAAACGACTAAACACGGGGCTCCGCGGGCTACTGCTCTACTACGACAACGCGCTTGCGCACATAGCGCTCAAAACGAGGAATTTCTAGACAACACGCCGGTCAAACTCCTGGGGCACTCTCCTTACAGCCCTGACCTAGCACCGTGTGACTTCTTTTTATTTCCGACAATAAAAAATCAGCTCATTTATACATATGTAGGATACAATTTTAGTTGCCGGATTATGCGCTGTCAGCGTTCTAGCAGGCTGTAAACGAGGTGTCTGCGGCGTACTGGAAAGAGTGTTTTGAAAACTGGTTCAGACGTATGAAACTTTGTATAGAGGCTGGTGGAGTTAGTAGAGAGACATACTTTGAAAAGATACTCTGTAAAACTACTTTATTTTCGCAAACTTTCTGATCGTCCCACGTACGGCCTACTTTCCAACTTGGGACCATGTTTAAAACTAAAGATTTGGCTACTCATGTGTTACCAAGTTAACCTTTGGGAATTATTCTTAAGATGTGTCATGACATCACCTTAAAAGTAGCAGGTTTCGGTGAGGTTGGCTCGGGTGCCAAAAGATGTTGGTTCCCTTTCAATCTTTTTGCAAATTCCGTGTGTTCTTATGATTTTATTGGAAACCTTATAGCACATAATCTTAAATTACCTTTAAATAGTGTAAATAATGCGAAGTTCTTCGTTTAGTAGTAAAATTACATGTTTACCTTGTAAAGCAGAGGCGGACCGCCAGACCAGCGCACCACCAACTGAGATCCGAGCCTGCCGCCTCATCTGAAACATAGAGACAGCACAGTTAATACTTGATTGGATTGCAAATACCTGGACGTTCCTAAGACTTCCTTATTTTCATCTCTAATCTTTCTAAGTAAAGATTACATAAAATATTTACGTATTCAAAATATTTTAAATAATAATAATAAGTGGGCCAAGGCAATCACTGAATGGCGTCCTGACCCGGCGAGAAGACGACGCGGCAGACCAAGACGTAGATGGCGGGACGAGCTCGATCAATACAGAGTTGACTGGAGGGAAGTGGCTCAGGATCGAGATGCATGGAGGGAATCGGGGGAGGCCTTTGCCCAGCAGTGGGATCAGATGGGCTTATAATAGAAATAATAGAATAATAAATAAAAGATGATTGGGTTCAATTTATACTACTGGCCAATTTGTTATTTATAATGCCTATGCTAGGTCTGGGTGAATTAGTACTACAATGGGTGCAGGTATATCAATCACTAAGCCTCTATATTCTGAGAGCCAGGGAAGCCAGGGTATCATATAGGTATATAGGTATCATGTTAGTTCAGTTTTGTAACTGAAGCTGTATAAAAGGTTGGTTTTTCTCCAGATAGTTTTCTCTAATTAGAGTCAAACATATAAACTTCAACAAAAATATGTGTCAAGGAAATGAAAAACCTTATAAAAAAATTACGACTTCGGCGGGGTACGAGCCAGCGTTGATGAAATCGATACTTGATCCTTTCTAAAGCCTGTTTAACCGCTAACCTATAAAACTCTTGACGGACCGAATCGAAATTTGTGATAAGCTATTAAATTATTATAGTATCGCTTCAGCACATTATTATTATTATAAATATGTATGTATATTATATGTGTATTACAAGTATATTTTATGTAATTCTATAGTATGTTCCTTATGAATATTTCATATTATTTTACGTAGAATTTACGCCACCGTCGTCTCTTTTTTTGACCCATTCATATCCATCCAAAGGTAGAGATCACTTTTAGCGATAAGGCCGCCCATTGAGCGGCATAATGTTTTGTTTTTAGTTAATTACTGTTTTTATGTTGTTTCAATAAAGCGTTTACTATTCTATTCTACCAATACTCCTTTTGTACCAATACCATCAGGAATGTGAGGGCTACTATGGTATCGATGCTTAGTTCCACGTAACCCATAGAACAGAAAACTAAAACAATAGCCGCAATACCTCTCGACTTCCCACGACGTTTACAAGCATGATTTGTGAAGCAACACCATATTGGAGGGCGTCAAGCGACCCTCACACGGTAAATCTCAGCTATTATCAATTCCTAGTACGATTGCATCTTAATAACAAGGTATGAATATATCTGTCTAATAACACAATGGTTCGTTTCTGTCCGCACGCATCATGTCTCGCCGGTTTGACTGAGGTTACGCTTACAACATTAAGACGAAGATGGTATACGTTTACTATGTAGATAAAGAGGTGGAACTATTTACTTTTATTAAATTTTGATAGTTGATGAATGCGTCACTGGAGACATTAGATTATTTCTATTATCAAATTAGGTTTTCATAGACGGAAAATATTCCAAGAAAATGTTTGAATTCGAAAATTAATATTTTTTAATGGTTTTTTTGTATGTATCTACGTACTACAATTTACCTATGTATTATGAACTTTTTATTAGAAATTCTTGATATTTTTTGAAAGTAAGCGAGCCTTGGACGGGTCATTAGTTAAATGGATCTTTCGATGCCTTTCTAATCTTAATTGCTAAGTAGGTAACAGTGATGTATCTTTACGCTCACTAGAAAGGTAATACTGATTTTTATTAATCCCTTACGAATTAGAATGTACAGTATACACGTAACTGAGAGGTTCTTTTGGTTTAAATTTACCGCAGATAAGAAATAATCAGCGTTAAGACCAGAGTTAGAGTAGACGGGAAATTATTGCTCTACGTGGAAGATTATATCTACCTCGGACAAATTGTCTCCTTCGATTTCAGGTAAGATCGCTCGGCGAACCGAAAATGTCTGGAGGAGCTATTGGGCCAGGGGATACCTAATGAAAGGTCCTGATCGTCCACTGTCCTCAAAGCGAAACCTTTTTGACACATGCATTCTCCCTGTCTCAGCGGATGGTGCGCAGACTTGGTCATTGACGCAACACCAAAATCAAGGTGTCAGCGTGCGATGGAGCGCAGCATCAGAGTCGTTATTTAGAATGTCGTGGTTGTCGACTTCACCGACAAAATAATTAAGAACTTAATGATGCCAAGTTCTGTAGATAATCCTGAATATGATATTGCTGATAACTTAGAATCAATGTTGCTCACGGTTTAATTTGGCTCGTTTTTTTAATAACTCAAAATCTATTAAACGCAAACATGATACATTTGGTTTATTTATTTAACTCCATTAGACAAAGTTATAAAAATAGCGTTTGATAGATTACGTTTCATACGTTTAATAGATTTTGAGTTATGGAGGCGCTTTTGCCTCCAAATGGTTCTGGTAATATTACACACTGCTGCGTTGTCACCTGTTTGCTGTGTTTGAACTTAGCTGGACACTCTGCCGCGTGTTAAGATTAAGCTCCGAAAACATAAGTCAAACATTTTTATATTTATAGCCACTACTGGCTAAAGGCCTCCCTTCCCTCATTTCACTCTACGCGACGCAGTTAGTCAAACTTATTATCCAAAAATTATATCGTATTGTATATTACATTGGCAAATTAAAACGCAAACCCTGCCCAGAGAACCTCCGAATCGTATCACACTGCAAACCATACAACGGTACGTACATTCCATTAAGAAGACCATTATTGTTATGTAAGGTCCATTTAATTTGTAACAACCGATAGGTTTATTTATCACCGATTACGACTCGCCCATGATATCCACCAATGGAGCGGTCATTATTACATAGTTCGATTATGAAAGTGTGAAGCGGAAAATAAACAGAGATTCGTTCTTTTCTCCAGATATAACAGCTTCCATAACAGAACAGGGCCGTGTTGGCCGAGTGGTATGTACACCCGACTTTCGATCCGAAGGTCGTGAGTTTGATACCGACCGTGCCCTAATGGATTTTTCTTTTCTGAAAAAATTATGAGTAGAGTAGTAATAAGTTGGTTAAGTAGAGGAATAAATAATAAGTAGTGGTAGAAAAGTTGTAGTTAGTTGATTCTGAGGCGGTACGAAGTTGGGACAGCTAGTTAGAAAAAGGGGACATTTTGACCCCCCAATGAACATCATGTTCTACGTTCTGTTATAGTAGACTTATACTAGTAAGCTTATTGCAGTCCCTCAAGCGAGTAGGTAATGGTTATTCGATATCGTGAAAGCTGACGCAATTGTGTCAGATTGTCCTAGGCGTGGTTTCCTTGATGTAAGACCAGCACTGGAAACTAGAGCAAGTACAGAATCATTGAAACCTTTGGATTGGAACATAACGAGTAACTCAATGTACTTAAATTGACTTAAATAAAAACTTTTTGTGTAGGTCTAGCTTTAACAGTACCTACTGAGTAACAAAGGCCTTTCACATTTTTTTATAGATAACATACATACTTAGTTTCGCTTTTATATAGTACTAGCTTTTGCCCGCGACTTCGTCCGCGTGGAAGTCATAAAACGTAAAATCACTTTTTTCACGCAGAGCCACCTTGATTCAAAAATATAAATCCCATTTATTCCTTATCCCGTGGGAATTTCGAAAAATCCCTTTTTAGTCTCTAGGATACTCAAGGTATATGTCTGCCAAATTTCAAGTCTTTAGGTCCAGTGGTTTAGGCTGTGCGTTGATATATCAGTCAGTCAGTGAGTCAGTCAGGACTTTGAATTTTAAATATATAGGGTGTTCTGGGTGTTTTTCTATATATAATAAAAATATCTATCTATGTAGTATAATGTATTAAGTATATCAGTCATCTAGTACCCATAACACAAGCTCTGCTTAGCTTGGGGCTAGATGATGCTGTATGATTTGTCCAGCATTATTTATTTATTATTATTTATAGTATTATGTATTATTAAGTCCTACAAGGGATTAATACAGCTTCAGCAACTGGTATTCATCAGAACTGAGCATCTTGGTGATATAATGACGTAGTTTACAATCCATATTATGTTATCTTAAATAATTCTTTTCTACATAAGAATATCACAATAGTAAAGTGGTAAATGATAACTGCAAAGATTTAAATCGATTTGAATCTTTATATAACTGTTAAAAAATGGACACTGAAGTTTCAATCAACGCTTGAGCGTTGTTCTAAAACAGCGACTTAAATATGATAAGCTCGTAATAAAAAAAAAACTGAAAGGATTTGTGGAGACAGAGAGGTTACACAAAAGAACATTAAAAAAAATAATAAAAATAAAAAAATATATTTTGGAACAGAAAAATTTGACACATCTTACAAAGTGACAACCTAAATATCAACCAGTAATAATTAAAACAAAAACAAGGATGAATAAAAGTACGATATCTTGATTTTTTCTTTTGGGTTTGTTATTATTATAATACATCTTATCTAATGATATTTGGTTTCCTGCTATAATCAAACAAGTAACAGTTGATCGATATTAAAATTAATAATTTATCGTGTTTTTTAGTTACCCATAAGGTATTTTATATTTGATTTGATAGTATTATATATAAGCATAATACAATGTATCATACAATAGATGTTTGATATAAAAAAAGTATTGCAATAATTGCCACGATCTTGTAGCAGAGTTAGTTTACAATTATATAACTTGATCGACATTAATTTGGGTTTAGTAACAATAATTATGATCAGATAATAATTAAATTACATCATGGTACACATTTCCTACTTTTCAATACCCTTAATATTTTAAGTAATTGAAAATTAGAAACCATTAAAAGTTAAAATTGTTAAAATGTTAATTTTTGCTGACAAGTGACGAAATATCTACCAGCTTATTATTATAACCGTTATGGTACTTATATTATGTCATATTAGTATTAAATATTTTGTTAACTTTGTATAAATAAAAATATTATCCTACGGTTCTAATAATGTTTGACTGCAAATTAAAACAAACGAGCATTTCTCAACAAAGCCGACAATAGCCTCGAATGTAACGACAGGCAACTTGCAAGAACAGCGTATGTTAACCACGCTAACCATACTTTTGTGTATTCACAAAACGTGCCAGAAACATCAAAATAGATTTAAAAAAAGCTTTTTTAAACTTCATTGTTTTTGTTTTTGTGAAATAATATATATTCTTATTCTTATTATTCTTATATAGTAATTTTATTTGAGCTGAAACAAAGAGACAAAAGCAAAAGTTTTGTTCTTTTGTGTACCTACGTGGCGACGACTTACTTACGGTTTAAATTCTTACAGTTACATAAATGTATAGATTAAATAAAATATTATTGCAAGAATCTTTTAATCTATAAAGAGATATCAGTGGTGTATGTGGAAGATTATTGTCCAGTGGGACGAAAAAGAAAAAAAACAAATATTTAAAAAAAATCTTATCTCTCAGATGCATGGCAACATCAAATTTAACTGACTACGTATTTTATATAGAATAATGTATTAAGCTAAGGTAAGATAAAATATAGAAATAAAACGTTTATTTCATTTAAAAAATAAATAAAGTTCTCCACTACATGTGTATTTTTTTGTTATTGTTTGTTTTAATCAATAAAAAATATTTTCTGCGTCGGTCTCACTTGAACTCTAACGCATAGCCACTTGAAACATAGCGGACTGCGGACTCCCTTGTCACCAAGTGTGCTGGCCATGGCGGTCACTTTTCATACCTTGTTACGCAAATAATAGTAAAAAAGCTGCAAAAATCAGTAAAAAAACGTCATTTTGGTACAGTTCAAACGCACGGCTTTTTTATATTTGTGTGTCGTTTTTTTTTAAATTACCTCCACAATTTCACGTTTTCGCAACACCACAGAACTCTGCATTACACAAAGGTTAGCTGGAAGAAAATGCTTAATAGCATTAAGTTTGCCTTAGTACCTGCTTTTTGTGATTGAAATTCAACGGATTGCGTAGGCTTTCCGATATGCCATAAATATAAGTAAACTTTTTTTTAACACTAATTAATATCCTCTTAAGCATCTCAAACATAAATCCACTTGAAGTGGACCACATAGCTGCTTTGTTGTGGCAAAAAATAAAATTTTGCTAAGTACTTAAAAATCTCAGACCGTCTCACTTGAACTCTAACGCATGGCCACTTGAAACGTAGCGGACCGCGTGGGCACTCCGTTATGTCATCAAGTGTGTCGGCTATGCCGGTCACTGTGCTACCGTAACACGAGATAATAGCCACTCAATGGCTAAAACGCACACGAAATGTATCGCTCTAGATCGATCTTGCACAAAGCCGGAGACTTGACATGTTTAAAAGAGCAAATTTACATTATCTTCATTAATGCTGGATACTGCACAAGACATGCTTGGATTGGGACGAACATCGACAATCGATCGACAAACGAAGCTTGTAGGCATTATATAGAAAGCAGATGATTGATAGAATACTTTAATCGTTTCAATTTGTAAATACTTATCGCACCTTTAGGAAGAGATGTAATTTCAATATGTGAAAAAAATGTTTAAATTATTATAAAATGTCATGCTATGATTCAAATTCCTTTGTAATTTTTTTTAATTTGGCCATTCTCTTCTTAAGGCTTTTTTGATCTGGGTATGCGTGAAAAGTCACGAGCTAGTTTGTGATGTTTTCCTTCATTACTGCGCCAATAATTCTTACGTCGGTCAAAGCACAAAGTCCAGCCTATATGTTAAGAGGAATAAGAAAGATAAAGATACAATGTGTAGTGTACATCCCAAAGTCAAAGTCAATAATCTAAGTCTCGTCATCGGTGTTTACAACATTAAGGGATGAAATTAAATACTATTAGAATTACAATATTAAAATACAAAAAATGCAGATCTATTTATGAGTGATTATGAGTGAAAAAACCCTAACGATCTCTCACGCACCAGATTACTCAGCCACGATATTTCAATAGAAATGCCAAATTGCTAATCAGAGATCCAGGAAGACAGAATCGTGACATAGGAAATGCGAATCAAAAAGAACACTTGCATAATATGGCCTTTGATCGAGCGATATATTTTGACCACTTTGGCAATGGCAGACCTAACTCGCTCAAGTCAGGTACCTATTTAGCAAATTGAGGTCGTATTATGACGAAATGAGATGAATATTTAGGAATATGGATGAAATGTGTCAACTTAAGAAAGATCATGCGATATGTAATGCCTAATAAAACCGCGAACAATAGCTCGCCTACAAAAGACAATTAAGTTAATTGTGACCTATGTCGACACGTTTGTATTAGGGTACCTTATTTGGATTGTAAACTACTGGTTACGTACATTCAGCGTTGATGCACGACTTGATTACCCTTATCAATTACGTGACGCTCGCCCACTGCATGCATTCAATTGTAGTACGTTTAAGGACATACAATGCACATTTTGTGGCCCCTCTCAGATGACAACTGTTCAAATCTTGGGATTGAATTGGGAAGTGTTTTGTTGATGCATCACTTACCCGATTAGCGGGGGAGTGTTGTGCAATGCATAGAGTCACGTAGGACTCCCTGACGACTTATTCAATCTGAGCCCTGACCTCTGCCAAACCACGAATGAGTGCGATTGTCAGCGTATGCCCTATTATAGCAAGGAGATGCGTCAATCTGTTACCTACTATACAAGTACGCAGTAGCAGATTCCCAAAGCAATTGGTTGACGTCTGAATCACAACGAAGTCTTCCCACGTGATCTGATTTGTTGAAAGATTTCTTTTTCGCTGCCAAATGCATCTACTTCTCAGTTTCCGATTTCAGCTCGGAGTCTTTTAAATTTTGCTTTTACAAGCATATATTTATTTTATTTATTTCACTTAGGACTCTACTTTTTGGGTCACTATCTAACATAAATATTTTCAGGTGACATCTCAATTCTAACATTTGTTTTGTGTGGTGAATATGTTACATACCTACATAACTACGTACACGCTCACATAACTGTTATATAGTACTGACTGTTATTAGTACTTCAAATAATCCTTAAGTTTTTTCCCTAATTATTATTTAAGGAAAGTTGTAATATTTAAAATAAAAAATAAAAGATTGACATGCAGCAGAAATAGACTTAGCATGTCTGACTGCCTAAAAATGCAAAGATTTATTTCCTATTTACTACTATACTTTTTTTTTTATTTTTTATTGTTACGTTTCTCGTAGTAATAAATGATCATTTATTAGACGGACAAGAAATCCTATGGAAAATTATTGCCTTACTTTTTATTATTATTATTATTTATTTATGCACATTATATTGAATAAAGAGGGAAGCTTTGTTTACGCAATATTTTGTATATTTAATTTCCTTAAACAGGCCAAGTCTCATTTGGTTGTAGGTACTTCCATATACTAAGCCGGATGCCTAACCGTATGTTCTCGTTTCGTGCTCTGATCCTTTAACCAGAGATAGTTTTAACTTTTAAATGAGATTAAAATTTTTTTTGCACTTTTTCTATTAGATTTATGGTATGCTGTTTCTTTAGTTTTTTTTTGTGAGTAGGTAGTTATATATATTAATTT
This sequence comes from Pasiphila rectangulata, assembly GCA_963082625.1. Lineage (NCBI taxonomy): Eukaryota > Metazoa > Arthropoda > Insecta > Lepidoptera > Geometridae > Pasiphila > Pasiphila rectangulata. The sequence goes on from OY720240.1 coordinate 13,969,144, forward strand.
TAGTTAGTAGTTATGAGTTGAGTGTTATGTTTTCATCACGTATCAAACCGGTTCTGACGGAAGATCAGCGTTGGGCTTATGCTCAACTTAGGCTGAGTCAGACGCCTTTTTGTAACTGTTTTTTCTTAGTTTAATTTGTTATTTTGTTATTTTCTCTCTCCTGTTGTGTCTTTTATTTTTTGTGTGCTTTTTATGAGTGTTACAAAAAATGTTTTATCTATCTATCTATCTATCTATTTTCCTCACACGAGTCATACAGATTTGCATCTATCAATGATAAAATTACCGGCAATTATAATACCAAAATATGTGAGTCTGATGATGATGAAAAAAGGCAATCTTATTAGAACAAGGAAAGTTCCAGAGAACGGAAGATACATTATATTGTACCGGTCCAAGTCAACAGAAACGCCTACACAAATTGAACTTGTCAATTTACAAATTCTAGTCCGTCTGGCTTCCAATGAGGTGACTGGCCTCGGTGATGAGTAGCGAATAGTGCGTATCCTGGATGAGTGTACCGCATGTGGGATGAAGGTCGTACGCGCACGCAGACGCGTGCGCGACACCGACGTGTGGGATCTTCTTCCGTGCCCTTCTGGTAGCCAAGATATAAGCGGCAGCGTTTTAATTTTCTGAAGAAGTTTATGTTAATTTTTACTAAATAGCCAATTGATTTGTCTAAATTTATCAGTGTCAAAATAACCGGTAGTCACATTATCCAAATAAGTGAGCAATACAGATCAAGTACCATTTCAAACATTGATAGGTAGTAACATCGTACTCCTTTTTCTCCTCTGGCCGGCCAAGTCATCAGCAACGCCTACACTAATTGAACTTGTCAATTTGTAAATCCTAGTCCGTCTGGCTTTCAACGAGGTGACTGGCTGCGGCGATGAGTAGCAAATAGTGCGTATCCTGGATGAATGTATCGCATGTGGGACGAATGTCGTATGCGCACGCGTCTGTGTGGGATCTTCTTCCGCGGCCTTCTGACTATCAAGCTAGAGGCTGTAGCGGTTTCATTTTCCTCCATTGACCTAATGTTTTTCTCGAAATTGATAACTGTTTAAGCACCGTTAATAGAATAAGTAAAATGGTACGATTCATTCACGTGTTCAAAATGGAGCACTTTCATTAAAAATTGGACTGAAATATTTTAACAATAGTACGATTGCCACTTTACCAGACTATCTGTCAGTCTGGAGCTTATGAACAAAATGTTGTTCATACGTATACAATACAATGTCAAATAAATTTCAGACTAGAGACCATTGTAGAGTTCAGTTTTGAACCACCAGAGTAACTTTAGTAGTTAAGATAATACTATGGACTAAATAATGACAGTTAACCTATATCCGGTTAAGATCAAGTCTTCCCGCACTAGTATGACAGATACACTGACCATCGTTGCAGATTTTTTTTCTATAATATAAATTATTGGAAATGTTTGGAATTATCCGAATAAATTAATTGGCCTGAATGATTTATCAAATAATTACAATATAAAAACTTTTATACTACTGTACATTTCTAATATCGCTCATGGCTTGTGCCAACACCTGTCTGCGACTCCCGCCCCCATCGCATTCCTCGACGTTTCCTCCGAGTCAGTCATTCATAAATTTTGTCATTGTTTGTCCGCCAATTTGCAATTGAATGAATAACAGCATCATTACCAAGTTCGTTTTAACAAGCCACTACATTAAGTATTTAATCTAAGCTATCAGCCACTATCAGGATAGCTTTCATATCATTCATAGTAAATCATAGTCGTTGAATCCATTCAGATATTGCTAAGCGATGTTGCCACATGTATAATTTGCAGTTTTCATTTATGTTTTACATAGCTAGTTGGAATCTACTGACATTTAGGTTCTGGTAGCGAAATTTCGACAGAAAAGTTCACACGCGTTTGCGCTTATATAAGTTTAGTTGAAGATCGCGTCACTTTGCGACATTTGACCTCGACGGCCTGTACGCATCTTGTTTTACAAATTATTTTAAATAGGTAACTTTTATTGGAGTCAATTCTATAAATAAATAAACAATGCTGGACAATTCTGCCGCACAAAAGATAACCACAGTAAGTACAATTTTGTATATATATAACTAAATACCGCAAAAAATTGTAAACTAACTTTATTTCAAACTCCGCGGCGGCGGGAAAAACGGAAATGGACGTGGCTCTGCCGCACGCGCGTCTGCGGCAGAATTCACACAGCATCATCTAGCCCCAAGCTAAGCAGAGCTCGTGTTACTAACTCGTGTACTAACGTGTGAACTCGTGCTCGGGGTACTAGATGACTGATATAAGTACTTAATACATAGATATATGTATATTTATTATTATTTATAGACAAACATCCAGAACACCCTGATCTGCAGATCGTACAGACATTTGTCCCGAGGCGGGAATCGCACCCGCAACCTCTTGCGCCGCAAGCGGACCTTCGCCCGCTGTGCCACAGAGCTCGTCAATTGTTGACTTACTAACTAAAGCAAATTGATTTGGCGTTAAACGTAATGACAAATAATGACAAATGGCTATGAGGTTGGTGCCATTCTAAAATAAGACGGAGCAATGCTACTTCCTATCCTCCTGCTAATAATATAAAAAAGCGAAAGTAAGAATGTGTATATATTCATGTTTGTATGTATGTATGTTCCCTTTTCAAGTCAAAACCGCTGAACCGATTTGGATGAATTTTAGAATAGGAGTAGATTAGACCATGGAGTAGTTGTAGGGCAGTTGTAGGGTAGTGGTGGGGTAGTTGCAGGGTAGTTGTAGGGTATTGCCGCCGCCGCCGTGGGGTGCCGGCAGTAGAATGATACCCCTCCTCTGATGTCCATGAATGCAGTAAGAGCCTGCTAAGGGATACCTCCGGAAGATGGGCAGCAGCGTCTATCCGTGTATCAAAATCTCATACTGCGCTCACCAACCCGCCTGCCAAGCGTGGTGAGTATGGCAACTACCCCTCATGGAGATCCATGAGGAAGGCCTGTGTTCATCAGTGGACGTTTTATGGCTGAAATGATGTAGGATATTTGCAGGGTAGTTGTAGGGTATTTGCAGGGTAGTTGTAGTAAGAATTTGCTGTGGTAGGTGCGATACGAAGTTCGCCGGTACAGCTAGTTATACCTAAATTGGTAAATTGCCTATACCTAAATGAGGAATTCAAATATAAAGATAGTGTTTCGTTTTAATGTGACTGAACTCTAATCTTTACTACCTCTATAATAATAAAAAAATATGCTAGACATTCATCATCATCATTTCAGCCGTAGGACGTCCACTGCTGGACATAGGCCTCCCTCATAGATATCCAGTTATTGCGGTTGGAAGCGATCTGCATCCATGCTAGACATTACCTTGGTATAATTCTATTACGGATTCATAACATACCTATGTTGTAAATATTTAGACACAGTAAAATTAGTGCAACTGTCATCGTATATAATTTTTATTTGCCATAAAAATATTACGGTCTAGAGTTGTAGAAATTGTTAGTTTCAACATTCTCATTTTGTAGCAGACAGCAAACGTAGTTTATGTATGTTGCAATTCTCATATTAGCTTCCTCTGATGTACGTTATGGTTAAAGATATCTAAACACGCGTACTTAAGAGATTAAGAGAGAAGGTACAGTAAAATTTCATTAATTTTGCGTGATTTTTATTTTATTTTTCTAAAACTAAGTGTTAGTATATTGTGGCTAACGCTGACGACGATTTTCTTAAAAATCTACACTGCTGGCATTACTTTCGCCTTTAAATTGTTTTTTGAGTAATCCCCGTATTTATAAAACTAAGTCTTACGTGAACTTTGCAAGTGCAGAACTATATCTATATGTATATAGGTATATAAAATTCAAAGTCCTGACTGACTGACTGATATATCAACGTACAGCCTAAACCACTGGACCTAAAGACTTGAAATTTGGCACACATATACCTTGAGTATCCTAGAGGTGCACTAAGAAGGGATTTTGCGAAATTCCCACGGGATAGGGAATAAATGGGATTTATATTTTCGAATTAAAGTGGCTCGGCGTGAAAAAGGGGATTTTACGTTTTATGACTTCCACACGGACGAAGTCGTGGGCAAAAGCTAGTTGGATATATTTACGTAAAATAATGTATGTATTGATGAAAATATAGATAGTCGCCACTATAGGTATAATAATGATGATGACATCATTATTGTATCTCTATAGTGGCGACTTTTTTTCCGATCCCTTGCAATTCTTGTCCACTAACCCAAACACCCAACAGAGCTAATTTATTTATTGCACAGTAGATATAAAACATGATGATATTGGACCATAATATCGTTTCATCACTTCAGCCGTAAAACGTCCACTACTGAACTAAGGCCTCCCTCATAGATCTCTATGAGGGGTAGTTGCCATACTCACCACGCTTGGCAGGCGGGTTGGTGAGCGCAGTACGGGATGTTGATATACGGAAAGACGCTGCTGCCCATCTTCCGGAGGTGTCCCTTAGCAGGCTCTTACTGCATCCACGGGTAGGAGAGGAGGGGTAAAATTCTACTGCCGGCACCCCACGGCACTTAAAAGCTTGTAGTTTAGAGGTCAACGAATAAAATAAAAGGTTTAACAAAAGACTTTGTAACCTACAGAGTAATCCGTTTTGAAGGACCTTAGGTTAATTACTATCACGACTGGTTCTTAAAGTTCAAATATGTATTTGATTTGTCATCAAGCCGAAATAACAATAACTCATAATATAATTACACATTATTCTGTCATTCAAGATCATGATGTGTCTAACGGATTTGTTGTTCCCATGACCTTTAGCTGCGGCCGAGCTTTTCATTTTTATTCGTGATTTGTCTGTATTCGGAAATGTGTGGGATTCCGTAGTAAATGATAATTTAGTTACTTCTGCTGACGAGCTCTGTGGCGCAGCGGGCGAAGGTCCGCCTGCGACGCAAGGGGTTGCGGGTTCGCTTCCCGCCTCGGGACAAATGTCTATCGATTTGCAGATATTTGTTCAGGGTGTTCTGGGTGTTTTTCTATATAATAAAAATAGAGGTATTTATCCATGTAGTATAATGTATTAAGTATATCAGACATCTAGTACCCATATCACAAGCTCTGCTTAGCTTGGGGCTAGATGATGCTGTGTGATTTGTCCAGCATTGTTTATTTATTATTTTACTTTATATATTAGGGTGCCGGCAGTAGAATGATACCCCTCCTCTCATGCCCATGGATGCAGTAAGAGTCTGCTAAGGGATACCTCCGGAAGATGGGCAGCAGCGTCTATCCGTGTATCAACATCCGATACTGCGCTCACCAACCCGCCTGCCAAGCGTGGTGAGTATGGCAACTACCCCTCATAGAGATCATGAGGGAGGCCTGTGTTCATCAGTGGACGTTTTATGGCTGAAATGAAAATTAGGATCGATTTGTAAACTAAATGACAGCGTTTTTTAGGGTTCCGTAGTACACTACGGAACCCTAAAAAACGCAGAAACAAGAGACCCTTAATGTTTCAATCAATCCATAGTCGTAAATTGGATGATTGCACATTGTATCATGTGCACATAATATTAAAAGTGCAAATATTTTTTTCAAGAAAGAAAAATCCACTAATGTACGCCCGGTATCGAACCGTCAACAAAGAACATCATACCACTCGGCCTATAACACGGATTCTTCTTTTTCATTTTATTTGGCAATTTTTGTTGTAAGTACTGTAATTTTATTCAGTCCGTAATAAACCTAATCCAATTTGTAAGAATTCAATTTGGTATTAGACATTTTATGATACAACTAAATAAATTAATTCTATGAAGCCATGACATTAGTGGATTCAGTAATAAAACAAACAAGACATAATGCATGTAAATTGGGTATTATCTTTCTATCTGCAGAATGTGACCTAAATGCTAAGTCTAGTCATAGTCTATGCCCTTTATGTGACCTAAGGCAGACTAACTAAGGTGTCGAGTATTTAGCATAAAGACCCGCCCCGGTTTTGCCTACTATTTATTTTTATCATGCTGTGTCTAATAGGGAAGATAAGAGAAGAAAGGAACAATGATGGATCCTGTGTAAGTTATTTGAAGGTGATATTTAACACAGTTTTTTAAAAACAACAACAAAAAAATATACAGACAAGTGCGAGCCAAACTCGCGCCCTGATGGTTCCGTATAATATTAGAAGATTATGATATTTGATGATAATTTTATGCTAGGCATTAAAACATTTAGCAACACTTATATACATATACAATAATTTCTGAACTACTATGGAACCTACCTCCCATAGACATATACACATAGTAAGAACATAGGGATGATTTTTTTCTTGTTTATCCCATTGTGTGGAGTATCGTTGAATACATCTTTTGAAACCATCGAGGGATTGCTAAGATATTTTTTTTGATTTAGGGATCCATTTCGAAATATTGTTTTAAACACCCTTCTAAAATAATTTAAAACTGATTTACAAATCTGAAAAAATCATGAATGTAGTTTTAACCATGTACTTTCTAGCAAAATTATAACGGTTAACTAGCTTTTTTATGTCAGAGAAAGTAAATGATAAATAAGTGAAACGATTTACAAAACGTACCGGAATATGTACTTTTAACCGAAAACTTAATTTACCTAGTAGTAGTAAGTTAATATGTTTTGGTAAACGTAAAAAAACGCACACCAACTTCATACAAAATGGTCTAAGGGTAACTACGTAACCCTACAAAGCGCGTGCCCCAACACGCACTTGGACTAATTTATTTGAGTCAGGGTGCACTTAGACAATACATTTTTGATGTAATCTATCAATTATCCGGTTTCCATAGTACAGCTTTTCTTAGTTTGAGACTAGATGGTGCTGTAAGTCGTGTCCAGCATTTTTTTCATTTAATATTAGATACTGAAAGAAAACATAACTGAGAAAGAGTCTAATGGAAAAGTATATGTCATCGGCTCCCGTTCGCCCAATGAGACGTTTTCAGTAAAAAATAAAAACTGTTTACTACTAAACCTAACAGATGGGGTGGCAAGCGGAGAAAGCATGTTTGTGGTTAATCACAATTGCCGTCATTGTCAAATTGTATATCAACCAGTAAAAGAAAACTAACGCCATCTATAAGTTTCGAGGGAACTATTTTTGAAGTTTTTACTTTTTAATGAAAACGCCTCATTACAAATCAAGCAAAATTATCAGGCGTCGTTGGATAGCCACTAGACAGCTTTAGATCGGTCCTTGGCTAACAGCATAGGTTCATAAGCACCAGTGAGTGGTTCATTCTGTCACGTACTCTGAACGGAGGCATTCAAGCGGCAGATTTGATTGCTGCGATATCGCTCCGAGTAAGTAAAAACTGATAAATTGTACAGCATTTGCGACGCACAGGTCTGCATTACATAAAAATAACATAACGTAACTGACCTGCATTTTTTCTAACAGATTCTTAGCTTGTACCTACCGTTGTAAGATTGCACAGGCGCGGATAAAGGGATCCAGGGCACCTAGGCACTTGGTATTTGAGGGCCCCCATGCCTTACAATACTTCTACATGCGCCAATATTTTCGGGCAAGGCAGACTTTAGGAGTATGAATGTTCCGCCATGAAGGCCCCTAAGCTTGGAGGGCCCCTAGACCCGAGCCTTGTGGGCCTAGGGGCTAATCCGGGCCTGAGATTGCATAGCCTAGATATGAAGTGTGGCGTAATAAATATTTTATTTACGGGTGAAGAGCCAACTTTGCGGCAGAACAGTTGGCGTTTAAGTATAATAAATGAGGTATAATCCCCTAAAATGGATTAACAATTTGTAGCTGTCAACAACTTCACGGAGACACGGAGTAGTTTCGAAACATGGCTCACGACAAGAGTTGATATTCAATAAACTTTGGAGTTATCCGGATCCCGTTCGCCTAATTACAATTGGCAAATTGAATTCTATGTATCCTATATTTAGTTTGTGAGTAGTATGCTAGTTGGTTGGTGAAAATTTTATGAAAAATACTGTTGTAGATGAGTGAGAATAGTTCATCATCATCAGCATCATCTCAGTCGTACTACCACTGCTGGACAAAGGTCCCCGGGTTGTTGCCATACCACGCTTGGCAAGCAGCGCACTACGTTATGTTGTTCCACGGAAAGACGCTGTTGCCCATCTTCCGAAGGTATCCCTTGGCAGATTCTTACTGTAACTACGGGAAAGAAAGGAGGGCCAACATTCTACTGTCAGCACCCCACGGCGAATAGTGAAAAATGTGAAAAACAGACGAAAAGAGTGGACTCGAATTATTTTTCCTGGAGTTTAATCGGTTCTCTATTGTGTTTCCGAAAATTTATTTCCATAATATAATAATTCATAAAATTTATTTTCATAATCATAGATTGCCCGAAGAATCACAATCTACCTCTATAATATAGAGGTAAGGATCCTTTATATAGTTTCCACTAATATCGGTATGCATAACGATTACAATCCATAAAGTGATTCGCAATAAGTAAAGAAATCCATAACATTATTAACTCATAAATATTATTCTCATAATTATTTATTTAAATTATTCTCATGCTCCATAATAATTTGTTGGCGGCCGCAAACCTAATAACCTACTGTCTTTCTATCTCGGTTATGTCACAGGCAGTATTTTTGGATAGTTATAAAAAAACCTAATAACCTACTGTCTCTTCATCTCGGTTCTGCCACAGCCAGTGTTATCCGTTGGTTATAAAAAAACCTAATAACCTACTGTCTCTTCATCTCGGTTCTGCCACAGCCAGTGTTATCCGTTGGTTATAAAAAAACCTAATAACCTACTGTCTCTTCATCTCGGTTCTGCCACAGCCAGTGTTATCCGTTGGTTATAAAAAAACCTAATAACCTACTGTCTCTTCATCTCGGTTCTGCCACAGCCAGTGTTATCCGTTGGTTATAAAAAAACCTAATAACCTACTGTCTCTCCATCTCGGTTCTGCCACAGGCAGTATTTTTGGATAGTTATAAAAAAAAAACTAATAACCTACTGTCTCTTCATCTCGGTTCTGCCACAGGCAGTATTTTTGGATGGTTATAAAAAAAAACCTAATAACCTACTGTCTCTCCATCTCGGTTCTGTCACAGGCAGGGTTTTCGGATGGTTATAAAAAAGAATCTAATAACCTACTGTCTCTCCATGTCGGTTCTGTCCCAGGCAGTATTTTCATAAATTTAAATTTTTTTCGAGAAAAAACCTAATAACCTACTGTCCTTCCTTCTCGATTCTGCCACTGGAAGGTTTTATAATCTTCCGAAAATATTCAGGATAATAAGTTTTATGATTCGTTATTATTATGACACATATGTTTATAACGATGAAAATTATGGAAACTATATATTAGGTAAAATAATTTTATGCGTAAGGAGCATTATGATGAACAATTTCTTATTGCATATGATATTTACGGGACCATAATATTAAGGATGATGATGTTTCGGAGACTCTTGTTATTGATTGTGATTTTCGGACTATCGTTTTTCGGAGACAAAATGGGCACCCGTTTAATCTGTCCGTTTAATATTTTAGATCTTATATTAAATCAAATAAGGCTTTATGGAGACGTGTTAATACGATAGCTTATAGTGACTACGTTAGCCGAGGGGCGCCGGCAGTAGAATGTTGCCCCTCCTCTCATGCCCGTGGATACAGTAAAAGCCTGCCAAGGGATAACCCAGAAAGATGGGCAGCAGCGTCTTTCCATATATCAACATCCCATACTGCGCTTGCCAACCCGCCTGCCAAGCGTGGTGAGTATGGCAACTACCCCTCATGGAGACCCATGAGGGAGGCCTTTGTTCATTAGTGGACGTTTTATGGCTGAAATGAATGAATGAATAGTGACTATTCATTTACTCCACAATGGAAAGCCCATCGGTGGCGATTAATAGGCCTACTTTGACCATCAATTTGGTCCAATTTGATAAAGGTAATGTGGATTTTAGAGCCATCTTGAGCTAGACCGTAAAGGTACTCAACCTTACCTCCGCAAACCTAAGTAAGAACATTATCTAGGAGTACATTATCAACTTCCGCGATTGAGAGTCTGAGAACCTAACAACTGTGTGACGTGAAAATTGGTAAAACATGATCCAACATGTAAGTAGTTCTTGCACGATAAGCTACACACCGCAGGATTTATTAAACTGTATAGAAATGTATTTTAATAAAGATAACGGTATTTAGCCCCCGTCGCAAAACCGATAAATTATGTTAGTATGATACGAATATCAGTGTATTTTTCGGTAGCATCGTAGCTACTGACCCGCTAAACCGATTTTTAATCGTAAAGTGTTCTTGAGTCCTATTTCTTATCCTTTAATTAATTACTCGTAGCATGCGTCATACGTCGCTGTCCTAAACGTGTGTAGTAATAAGTTTATACCATATACATATGTGTTAGATTTAAGGTATATCTATGGGCCCTAGAATAAATTATTTAAGATCTGTATACTTTTCTATTGTTGCCTGAGAATAAAGATACTTTTATTATTATTATTATGACAAAACAGACCGATTCGACCGTTTGACAATTATTGAAGGTGTTTACATGTTTATAAACTTTTATTTGCCAGTGTTCTTTTTCGTTGTGTCTATGCGGAATCAATCCTAAAATATTTAGTATTTTTCTTGTTATAATGTTTACAACACCATAAATTAATTTAAAAATACCCTCGATGATGTATAATAACATATTTTACACATGACATGCAAGAATTTCCTTGTCCATATCCCCCATCGCGTAAGGTCCAAATCATAATCATCATCATTTCAGCCGTAGGATGTCCACTGCTGGACATAGGTCACTAATAATAAAAATTTTTAGAGAAAAAGACTAATAACTATTAATATTCTATTTCATGGACTTCTTGTTATTGCGGTTGGAAGCGACCTGCTTGCACCATCGACCTGCGGTCTTCACCAGGTCGTCAGCCTATCTTCTTGGTGGACGTACTGCGCTGCGGTTGTCGGTCCGTGGCCTCCACTCGAGAACTTTTCGGCCGCATCGGCCATCTGTTCCGCGCGCTGCATGGCCTGCCCATTGCCACTTCAACATGCTAATCCGCTTGGCTATGTCGGTTACCCGAGTTCTTCTATGTATCCCGGTACGTGTCCAAAATACTGACGACTCAGGTCCAAATATCGTATTTTACTCCTCACGTACCGACGTCAACAACACTTAATAACAACAAAACAACACAGTAATAGTTACGAAATTGGAGTCAGTAGCGTAGATTAATTTATTCGATTAGACCTTAAATGGAATGAATTACAAATACTTAGCTAAACTGGTACACATTAATAATTATATCTTTTATTCATTAGTTTTCGCTTAATTATCACATAAGTTTGAGTGTTTATTTTATGCGTGAGAAAATTGGTTTCCTCGTTTGTATTTGAAAAGTATTTTTATAATAAAATGCCTTTAAAAGTCTCTTACATCTGATTTGTAACAGCGTCGGTGAGTATTAATCTTGCTTTATAATATCTAAATGAATAAAAAATATATAGAACAAATTTATCCGCTTACCTATATCTAATAAGATCTTGAAAAAACACTTACTCAAATCAATTCTATGCGTGTCCTTAGCGATAAGGCCGCTAATTGTTACGTTTACTTTTTTAAGATACATACATATATAGATAAACTATTTATTGTGTAAATCATGCAGAAAATAAAAACAAAAATAACTGAAATTAACTAAAACTACAAAAACAACAGAAATACACAATGGGCGGTCTTATCGCTTAGAGCGATTTCTTCCAGACAACCTTTGGATGGAGAGGGTTAAGGTGCGCAATAAAGTATTTTCAGTCTTTGTTTCTTTCTATCTATCTAGCACAGGACCGTGGTGGATGACACAAACTATGGGAGGTAGCTCGGCAAACATAGGAGGGCCGTGGATCACGATGATGATAAAATTGTGAGGTAAAGCAGATTGCAATAGGTTTGCATTTCATCAAGTTCTTAGATTTGTTAGGTCTCCCTTGTTTGTTTGTACATTCGAGATGAGTAATATAAATCAACAAAGGTAGTCATGCTCACCATGACTGTATTGAGTAAACAATGGAAAAGGCAAGTTCAACGTAGACTGCACACTTGATGTTTGCTTACAACAACCATTCTACAGGTGATGTTGGCACCGCAAATAGATATATCTAGGTTGTGCTACATTGACTGGACGGTGGCTCTTACACACGATGTGCAAACAACAGAGAAAGTTATAAATTAATGGCTCAGGAAATGGAAACTAATACCAACTAACTCATAATGTAATCTTTAGAATCTGTTCTTTTTCTTTCTTTCTTCTCAACCCGGAATCACCCACTGCTGGGTATAGGCCTCCCTAAGTTTTTGCCAGCCTCCTCTGTCCTGTGCATTTCGAATCCAGGTGTGCCCAGAATCTGTAAAGTCTCTAAATGAAAAACAAATCTGCTAATCTAGTCAATGCGTAAAAACATTAAAAAATATGTAATTTGCGACGGACAACACCTATGCACCCTGATCGTGTTACCTTTCCAACCTCCGAACATAATGAAATTAACTAACATAATTATTTAAGATTATTATAATGCATTTCCGAAAAGTCACGGCTGAATCAATTCTTTATGTACAATAAAGTGACCAGAAAACATTCCTAAACAGTAAAATAACTACAATATCTATCCATTTCCATTCATCATCTTGAGTGCTTTTTTCTTTTAAATCCAATCTCATAAATCTTAAGATCTCATTTAAACCAGAAGAACAGGTAAAAGCTATACTTTTTTGTTCCATTTAGAACACAACAATGAATCTCGATAGTTAGATAATTGAACAGATTCCAATCATACTGTTTCTATTATTATCAGAAAATTACATAAAAGTGATAGATTCTATGTAATTGCTATGATACGTTCACATGACAGTTTTATTAAACAAAGCACGAAGTAAAAAGAGCTTAGATCTCTTAAAATTATTGAGCCCTATAGAAAAAATAAAAATCGGCCAAGTGCGAGTCAGACTCACGCTCGAAGGGTTCCTTACCATCGTGTGTAAATATATTATATATTCTGTAATAAAATATTATATTATATGTTCTGTAATATATTATATATTATTTCAAGCGTCTACCTGTTACCGTTATTAATATCGAGCAAAAAACGTTCACAGGTTTGTTGTATGGGAGCCATCCTTATATGTTCATTTAATTCTGTTTTTAGTATTTGTTGTTATAGCGGCAACAGAAATACATCGTCCGTGAAGATTTCAACTGTCTAGCTATCACGGTTCATGAGATACAGCCTGGTGACAGACAAACAGACAGACAGACGGACAGCGGTGTCTTAGTAATACCGTATGTAAAAACGGGATATATATAATACTATATGTAAAAACGGGACCCCCGTTTTCACCCTTTGCGTATGGATCCCTAAAAAGTACATACTACTGAACCTAATAGAAGACGTTAGAAAGGTACCAATAATTTGTCATTGTTATCTGTATTGACTAACAGTAAATTAACGCTAACGCCATCTCTAATGTTTATGGAACCACTTTTAACGTGTTTTAGGGTTCCGTATTACTACAAGGAATCCTTATAATTTCGCTTTGTCTGTCTGTCTCTCTATCTATCTGCCCGTCTGTCTGCGGCTTTACATGGACATATAAAATGATAACGCCGAGATAACGTTACAAAAAAGTTCTAAAAAAATATTTGGGGTAGGCACAGCTCATACATGTAAGATGGGGATGAACTTGATTTCCTTACCGTGTAGCCCATATGTCATGTGGGTCAATACTCAATATTCAGCAATCTGAATAGGTGTTTTAAAACTATTTAGGGGTTGCCAAGAATTCTACAATATAGGGTTTGAAGTTTCTAATTATTTTTTTGAAAATGCCTCATTGTTCGGCCATCCAAATACCGCATAATCTACTCTACCTCAAAACGCTCCAAACAAAACATGGTATTTTAAAACAAGATGCGTTGTACTAATACACTACTCCTAGACTATATGATTCATTTATAGATTTATTCCCTTCGCACTCGGCAAAGGTGCATTGTAGGTAGAGATTGGTAAATTCTAATGTGGGATGCGTATTGATGTGTGCACGGAGTGCGGATCATTGCGGTGCCAAGGGCAGTAGGTATATGTATGTTTTCCATGCCGCATCAAGGGTATTGTTTCACAAAAGATTGGAAGATTAATGTATAATTTGCATCTTTACGCTGGTAACGATGATCGCGTGTACATAACATTATAAAGGTGTTACCTACTTAAATGCAAGGTGAACTGTGAATTTACTGGACAGATACGTCTCGAAATTTGTTTGTCATATCATTGTTCATTTGTTGTGTTGACAGAGTATTGGGATAAAAATTATTTTTGTCCGTTAGATGATAGATAGACTTATTCGTCATCTCGCGGATCTGAAACTCGCGGGAGTCCAGATAACATTATGATAGAAAAGTGCGAGCGTGACTCGCGCGCTAAGAGTTCCGAAATTAGAAGTTATAACTTATATAAATATTAAATAAATATATACGAGTATGCTATGAAGTTAGTTCGCTCGACCATTATAGTTTATGACTAAAGCACAACTTTGACATTTTTACACAAAGACCAAAATATACTTTGTCATTTTTCTACTTTGACAAAATTTATTGTTGGCATTTTTACACATTGGCATTGCCGCTAGATGGCGGTAGCAGTTTTATAGACGCATAAGCCTAATTTTAGAATATTTTAATTATTCTTAAACTTCTCCAATCTTTAAGTTATTCTCCTTAATTAGGCTCTTTACGGATTGTAAACGATTTTTTCTTGAAATTTCAATACGGTATCAGTGGGGTTAAAAAAATGCAAATTCCAAATTTCAGAGTTATTTCTTTACTTGTGCCACAAAAGCTCCTACCATTCCAAATATCGAAGTCGTGATACTTCTGGTAGTGCCCTAGAGGTTTTCCATTTTTGTCGTTTTCATACAACACACTTGACACTTGTTGCTATAAGTTCTGAATGCCCTGAGGTAGAACCTCGATGTTTGAAGAGCGTCATCTGTCTTTGACTTTGATGGTAGGTACCTTGAAATTTCAGGTTAATACCTTCGGCCGTTTTGGAGAAAAAGGCTCTTGACAGCCAGACAGACAAACGAGTGGTCCTATTAAGGTTCCGGTTTTCCTCTTAAGGTCCGGAACCCTAAAAATAAAAAAATATGTGTGTTTGTGAATTCTGGGAGTCGGGGCTCATGACGTCATAAGTTAAGGCCTACTCCCAAAAATTCAACTCACGTAAGGCACGCCAATACCTCGCGCTGCACTTCGACTCAATGTATCGCCGTTATTTTGTTTTTAGTGATTACGTAAAAAAGGAAAAAAAACCTGTCAAATATTTATTGATAATCTACATGACGGACTAAAATCACAATTAGTCAACCACGAGTAGCCATTCTAGTCATAATTCCGTCACTATTGCAACCGTTTCACAATAGCCAATTAAACGTTCAGTTACAGAATGTTACCGATACTCATTAGCGTGTAAGTACTTAGGTACTTAAATCAGTAGAATATACCTCTATATATATATATGATTGTGTACCATGAGCTTAATAAAAGTCACGGAAATGTAATTAACATAAATAATTCTGGAAAGTACACGCAGCTCCACCCAACCTCAGTAAGCAGACCTCTGAATGATGAACATAGAATACTTAAATACATTTTGATACACTGATAATTTTATAGGTTTCTAATGTGATGTCGTAAATAAACACATTTTTTTGCGATTACATTGCAAACGCTGGCTTAACCCTACGAGATAGATCAAAATAATGTAATATAGTATTGTACTCCTTAAAAAGGTCTATAAAAAATATAGTATACATCTATCTCTTAAGGATAAACCAACAATAACCATTTTCTGTCTTTTACTTTTTACGAGAAATAATGGGTTATTTACGAAGCGATTTTAAGCAATACAAAATTAATGCTTATCCAATTAAGTACCTTTAATACATTGTGCATTTAATATAGATCAATATGGCCCTTTACAGGATGTAAATTTAATAGAATATTTTTGAAGATATTACAGATTTAAAATGCAGGGACATAGCCGTTGCGACTTGCGACGGTTCCAGCCGGGGGGCGGTCAAAACTCAGTCGATACTGTTCTCGATTTGGAAGAAACTGTTCATTTCCCTGATAATTTCTTAGTTCTTTGAACCCTTCTGGACTCACCTCCTCCTAAAATGTTGTAGAAAGTAGGTTGTCCTGTTATTTTATTAAGAAACCTGAATCCACCTCAACTTTGCTATGACACGCGTTTGCTGGTAAAATTACTAAAAACTTTCATAATAGAGTGCACAATACTCACCGGATGTGGTACCGGGGAAGATGTATTGATTCCCGAATTCCTTATGATACTATTGGATTTACCGAATTTATACGCCTACAATTTCCGGTGAAGATATCTTTTGCACTGACCATTAATATATCGCAGGGTCAAACTTTCAACGTTGCAGGCTTAGATTTGAGCGTTGAGTGTTTTTTACATGGCCAATTACATGACGCTCTTTCAAGAGTAACCTATAAAGAAAACATGTTTGTATTATCTCATGATAAAAAAGCTGTGAAAGTAGTTTATAAAGACATTCTGTAGTATATTTAGTATCAGCATTGCACCCGTGCGAAGCCGGGGCGGGTCGCTAGTAGGATATATTTTGGAGAGTGTGCTTTCGAGTTAACAATTTGGTTCCGCTTGCCCTTTTTTTCCACCGTACATCCAGGGAAACCTGGCCTAAGCTCCACCGGTATATGGTAGCAATACCATACGTACGAAACGCTTCGATTCCACACTTTTAATACGTATTGCAAGAATCTGGAATTCGTTGCCGGAGTCAGTATTCCCTTTTAAGTACAATGTGGGTATCTTCAAATCAAGGGTAAACAGGGACCTTCTTAGCAAGCGTCTCCCATCCTAGACTATTGTAGTCTTTTCATTGCTTAACATCAGGCAAGACGTGGTCAAATAAAAAAAACCTGGACAATTCATACAGCATCATCTAGCCCCAAGCTAAGCTGGGCTTGTGTTGTTGGTACTAGATGACTGATATAGTTTATGGGCGTTTCTCTGTAAGCTTGTACAGGTCCCATACAAATGCTGTCCTGGCAATTTTTTTTAACAATTTCCAAAAAACTTAATTTTATTTAAAGGGAAATTAACTATTATTTCTGTTAGATAAGGGGGCCCACTGAAATTATACGTATTTTTCGAGATATTAGCAATTTTCCAAAAAATCATGACAGGGGAATGTTTAAGTCTTCAGGAGACTGTTGTGCTTAGAAAAAAGTAGTTTTACATTAATCAATCATTTATTATTTTATTGGCATATTTGCGCATCAATAATTAACAAAAGTTTCTTTAAAAAAATCAGCAGAAAACATAACTTTAAAACATTCATATCAAAAATTAACCTTATGTGCTAGAAGCATTTTGTACTCACTGAGATCAACATTGTCTTATTATTATAATATCAATCTGTAAATGCTTTATGCAGTATTCATTAAAATACTTACTATTATTAATTTAATTATTAGAAAAGTCTTAAATATAGGATTCAACTGAGATCACCAATCAAAAGCTAAAGATATTTTTTGAATCAAGTAAGGCAATTAATAAAGTTTAACTTAAAATTTAAAAAAATGCGCTTGAAAACGTGTAATTGAGTAGAAAACTTATAAAATAATCTCTTACCCTTCAATCAATCAGAATACAATCACGTCAGAATTATCCAACTTTAAATGACATGATCAAATGAAACGTCTGAAAGGTCCTTATAATCTTAAATGACACGTAAATCGTTTTTATCGTTATCAATCTCAATAATTACGGCAGCATAACGATACTCTACATTTTTAGCTGCAAATTTCACAAGAACTTTATTTTTTATTATATATTGTTAAATTGGTGTAGCATGAATTCCGAATTCCACTCGTTTCTTCTGTATCTCCATTCATCCATTCTTTGAAGGGATTTGTTTGGTGTCAATTCACTTTCAGCAGATTCAAGATCTTCCGGTTCGGACTCTGTAAATACTTCTTCTACTGTCCGTCTAGGTTATGGAACAAGGTTGATACTGCTAATCTTATAGAGCTCACAAGAGACTTTTCATTGTAAGCGTTATACATTTAGTTGGAAGACCGAGGAAGGAGTAAACACCTGCGACATATTGCACATTTAATGTGCCTTTAAAACCCTTCTGAACGGACGCCTCCTGTATTTTAAACCTTAACGACCATTGCCTGGATGTCTTTACCGTTGATAATACATGTTGATGCCAAGGCATCGCTCTTGGATGACTTTAACAAACTGATCAATATTGTTGACGTCGCCTTCAGAATTAACAACGAAATCAGCTGTTCTTTTGCACGTTGCTCCGATACCATCCGGTGCACCTTTGCTATGGCCACTTTTGGTGTAGTTCCATAAAAAAATATCGTACGTTAAGAGAAAAAAAGCGTTACGACGTAATGACGTCGCCAAACAACGAACAATATCTGGTATATACAATGTTCTTTACACTTCTTTAATGGAGCTGTGCTCACGAGCTGTCATATTCTTTCCGCAAAGGTTTTTCTTTATTCTGTTGGTTGCGTTTTCTTCTCTCTTCTGAAGGTAATTTGATACTTTGATGATTACATTAAATTAACAAAACAAACCAGCCGATTAATTTACAAACAATACATAAAAATAATAACTAATACGTAAAATACACAGTCCCCTGTAATATAAAACAGTCTCCTGTTGCATTTTCAGGCTGAGGACTGTTGCCTGGGGACTGTGAATTTCGGTTAAATTTCACAATGTTTACAAAATTGATGTAAAATAGTTTTAAAAGAACCTACCGATATATTTAGACATAAATAATAAACCAATAAATGATATATAGAGATATTTAAAGTAATTAACATAAATATTATTACTTACCAGAGGACTGTATGAGGTGGCGGTCCAAACACGTGTTCACCTCACAAATGACGCTCTGACACTTAACAAAACGGCGTCTCGCCGCCGCATTCGGCATGGTTGCCATCTTCACAACAATTGCTTTTCGATTCACTCAAAAAAACGTTTTTAAACATTACAGATTTTTTTTATTATGGCTTTAAATTTTTGGCAGGGGACTGTATAGAAATTCTGGGGACAAAGTTTACAGGACTACTAAATAAATATAATAGGTAATGAGACCTTGTTTTACAAATATAATATAATTTAATTATTTTAGTTTATGATATTAACTGCCAAATGTATTTAGTTTCAATAACTTCTTCGTAAATCTAATTTCTAGGACGGAAAACAGTGATGGGGACAGCCAGGGTACTGTTGTTTTAGGGCTTCTATCACGTCTAGAAAAAAACTTTGAATAGTTATGTTTCTAAAAACAATAGGTCCGTAAAGTTTCGGGCTTAAAGTATCATTAGAAGTGACTTTTAAAAAAATAACTAAATTAACTTATGAAAAAATCGGTCGGGACTGCCGATTTTGAGCTTACAGAGAATCGCCCTTATACATTATACCACGTAGATAGATATTTTACATTAGGTATATATAGAAAAACATCCAAATAACCCTGAACAAATATCTGTAGAGCGTACAGACATTTGTCCCGAGGCGAGAATCGAACCCGCAACCTCTTGCGTCGCAGGTAGACCTTCGCCTGCAGTGCCAGAGAGGTCAATTATGCCAAAGCTTATAATGAAATAATAAAATACCTACTACCGATCGTTTGGGCTAATGATCACCTCATGGGCCTTGTATCGCAACTCATTACTAGGGTTGTCACGTGTTTGGCGAAGAATCATTACCGTCAAATGTACTGTTTAACCCATTTCACGCAACGGCGTGGCAGCGTGGTATATTTTATTTAAATTCAGACTCCGTTGCACACCGAAAATTGGCAGAAACGTTTTATTAAATAAAATATATATATATATATATATATATAATATATTATATATATTAAAAACTGGTACCTATAACGTAAGGTCTTCTATAAATAACAACACGGGTATTTATTATATTACTCTGCCTGCTTTGGAGCTTTTATTTGTAATTTATTTATCCCAGTGCTGGGGATCCTATGTGTAACTGTGGACTGTGGAAAGTTCCTAGATGGTTAAAAATCCTAATCTTTTGTCTGTTCTAAAGCGTCAATGCTGTGTCGAATTTCACAATTTAGATCTATATTTTGCTCTAATTAAACGCACCACTCACTATTTAACTTCAATCACACACATTTAACTTCAATAGGCCTCTCCTTAACGTAACCATTATAAAATATAGCTCACGATCTCTATCAAACGGCATCTTCAAATCACACTTAAATGTAACAGACCAATCCGCTCAACACAATCTCGTTTTAGCTATTTTCCATATCAAGTTAAACGCACAAGATAGTAAACTTATGACAATTTATGTTATGGTACGAGTATTTGGCAACCCTACGCAACCAGCTTTTACTTGAACGTTTGGAACGCGGCACTTACGTAAAACTGTATCAAATATTTTGTGCCTATATAATTAAACGGAGGTCTACAATTACACGCTCGGGATTTGTGACTTGGCAAGAGTGATGATTGAATGTGGAACAACGAATTTTATTGTGAAATCTTGTCTGGATACTAGAAATATCGAAAAACCGGAACCCTTATAGGATCTTTCGTTAGTCTGTCTTACTGTCTGTCTGTCTGTCAACACCCCTTCGAAAGGGCAAAAAAACGACTTCAAAAAATACAATCCTAGACTAGTTGCTGAAAACACCCAAACGTCAAATGCGTACGCCTATTAGATTTAAGTATATCCCTCGATTTATCATGGATCCTTTCATTAGAACTGGGAGCAAAATCAAGGAAACATTAAAAAAACCCTATCGCAGGGTTTAATATAGTGCATGAAACTATATCCTTAGGTATAGTTTCATGCACCACTCCAGTGTCTACCTATTACTATTATTACATTTCTCATGGATCCCATCGTTTTTTAACCCCATAAAATTTACGAATTATTTAAAGATTGGAAGTATTTTAGATTAAAGAGGTACATATATAAGTAAATCGAAGTACTATCTTTTCTAAAATAAATTGTATAACTGGTAGCACCATCTAGCGTCACTTAAATAGGAATTAGTTGAATGATTACTTAGGGTGACCTACTACCTAGCATAGAGATAATAATATCATCAAATATTAGCCTAGCCGCTCGTTTGGTTTTGGTCAGTTTACTTACCAAGATTTTTTAGCCGTCGTTTGGTTTTGGTAAGTAAACTGACCAGTGAGTCATCGTTGAGTCATCGTTCCACGAAAACAATTGTCATTTTTAAACTATGGTGTTTATCAACTTCTTCTTTGTTTTGTAGCCTTCTCAATGAAGTTGACAATGACAATAACAAATAAAATTTACGTAGCCCAAGAAAAAATAATTTTATTCGATTAAATTAAAATTAAAAAAAAGATTACGCAAAAAAAATGCATAAAAAATGCACTTTATAATTACGATCAAAAAATATTTTGTTCTAAGACACCTAAATGTTATGTTATATATAGTGAGGTTATACCACATACTATGTATATACCGCAAAACATGTAGATATATGATAATACATTTTGAATTACAAACAAAAGTATTTTTTATATAAAATTAAATCAATAATTAATAGAAAATAATTTTTACGCTGTATATCCCGAACACAGACTACATTATGAATGATTCTACTGACAAGCTTCATTCAAACCCTTTCCATAGAGCGTAAATACCACGCTACGCTCCATTGTAAAAACCGAGCCAGTATCCACTTAGCGCTGACGCGGAGCGCCCGCGGAGCGCCCGCCGTTTTTCCCGCCAAAACGCAAACCAATTAAGGGTCGAAAAATTATTTTCGCGTAACCAAACTAGTGGCTAGAATACACGGTTGAAATTGTGACTTCGTTGTGATTAATAATTCAATGTGAAACATCGAGTTCAAAAAAAGACAACAGGCAGTTAAGTAATACATGAAAGTTTAAAATTCTGGTTGTGTGTGAAGTACGTTCACGCACAATTTTCTGTCCGCTGTGTAGACCAATAAGCTATCACGAATTTCATACACGGTTACGTAATCATCATCATCATCATGAATGAATGAATGAATGAATATATCTTTATTGTACACCAAAAACTAAAATTAAATACAATATGAAAACTTAAAATAAATATAAATGCACAATGGGCGGCCTTATCGCTAAGAGCGATCTCTTCCAGACAACCTTTGGATGGACAGGAAAGAGTCAACAATATAATGACGGTGGCGTACTTAAAGGTCACTAAGAAGGAGAGATTTAATGAGAGATGTTATCAAAATATATACAGATATAAGTACATATACATATATTTTAGATAAATAAACTAATACATACTACTATTACGAAATTACGAGGACTTATCCAGAGATTCTAGATAAAATTGATGAACCATGCTTTTAAAGATAGGAAGGGATTTGGCATGTCGAATGGAAACAGGAAGGGCGTTCCAGAGTCTAGCAGCTTGAATGGTGAAAGAATCACCATAGAACTCGGAAGTATGGAGAGGAGTTTTCAGTTGACGGGTGTCAGAGGACCGAAGGGATCGAGGATGGGAATATGAAGGAATTCAAAGCGATCTTTAAGGTAGGATGGAGTAGAAAGAAAGAAAAGGATAGTGTAAAGGATGTTTAGAATATGAGCATTCCGGCGAAGTCGGATAGGTAACCACTTGAGCATGCTACGATACTCAGAGACATGGTCAAATTTACGCAAGCCAAATATGAATCTAATGGAATAGTTCTGAAGACGCTCAAGCTTGTCGAGTTGGTCTTCAGTTAAATCTGGATAGCTGGCGTCAGCGTAGTCTAGAATAGGAAGCAACAAGGACTGTGCGAGCGCAATTTTGGTGGACGTAGGAAGAAAATTACGTAGCCGTTTCAGAGAGGCACCCGCTCCAAAAGTTTTCCGGCTTAACGCTGTTATTTGTGCCCCCCATGACATTTTTCTGTCCATGATGACACCTAGATTTTTTACGGTTTTACTGATACCTATATTTACGCCGTCAAACATTACTGGTGGTAAATCAGGCCAGTTGATGCGATCAATCATCCTAGAGCTGCTCAGGACAATAACCTGTGTTTTAGACGGATTAATTTTAAGTCCATAAGATTTACTCCATCTGCTGATAACTTCCATTTCGGAATTTATCTCGGAGATTGCTTCGGCTAGCCATTCTATTGGAGCTTGCGTGTAAATTTGTAAATCATCTGCATAAAGGTGGTAGGAAGAAGAGAGACGTTCGGAAATAGAATTTATGAAAATAGAGAAGAGCAGAGGAGATAGCACGCCGCCCTGAGGAACACCAGCCCGCAGCTGACACCATGATGAGTAGGTATCGTCAATACGGATGCGTTGCCGGCGTCCATACAGGTAATTACGAAACCAGTCAATCACTGTTGCAGATAAGTTAAGAGAGCGAAGAAGAGCTAAGAGGATATCGAAATCTACGTTATTAAATGCGTTACTGAAGTCAAGGAGGGAGAGGATGGTAACATGTCCGACTTCCATGCCGTGTCTGATGTCATCAGTGATTTTAATTAAGGCAGAGACAGTACTGTGGCCAGGTCGGAAGCCGGACTGGAATGTGTTCATAAGGTTATTGGACGTAAGGAAATGGTTAAGTTGTTGGTGGACAAGGCGCTCTAAAACTTTGGAAAGGAAGGGAAGAATGGAGATGGGACGATATTCAGAAAATGAAGAGGGATTTGGACATTTCGGAAGGGGAACAAGTTGCGCCTCCTTCCATATACTTGGGAAAGTACCAGTGTCGATGGAGAAATTTAAAATATATGTAATGACATGGATAATTTCCTCAAGTATAGGAATAATCATTTTTTTACTAATGCAGTCGCTACCGACTGCATTTGAGGAAATGGACAGGATGCTCTTCCTAACATCGCAGTCAGTGAATTGACTGAAGGAAAAAGTACTAAAGACAGGAAGTGGAAGAGAAGAAAGGTTTTGAATTGTCTGCGTTTTGATAGATGTGTCACAGTCAAAAGAGCTAGAAAAATGTTGGTTTAGAGAGTTAATGTCCAGATTTTTATGTGCATCTCGGCGTTGCTTACCAACTCCTAGCGACCGTAAAAATTTCCAGACTTTTGCAGGATCTTTATTAAGAACAGATTTATGAATATATCGGCGTTGTGCATCCCTACACACCCTATTGCAGTGATTTCTAGCCTCTGTATATTTAGTTTTGTTCTGATCGGTCGGGGTGCGCCTGTACCGAATTTTAGCCGCCAACTTCTTGTGCATTTCAGCTCTTATTTCTTCAGTGAGCCAGGGTGCAGGGAGATGTTTCATCTTCACTGCCCTCACTGGTGCATGTACATCATATAGTTCTGTGATAATCCTGTTAAAGTAATCCAACTTTTCATCAACAGTAGCTGCACCTAGGACCCCACTCCAATCAATGTCTCGAGCATTGTCACGCAAAGAATCTACATCAAGGGCTCCAAAATTGCGCTGAAGAAGAATTTTTGGCATGTCTTTGGGAGGACGGATCTTGTAAGATAGAAATAAGAGGTCATGATAAGAGAATTCATCCGCCGTACACTGTCCGTGCTTGGCAACATGATTTAGTGAAGAAGTGAAAATAAGGTCTAAAAGAGAAGGTTGAGAATTTGGAAAATGATGTGTCGCATTTAGGGGAAGCATGTTAAGATTGTTGGACCGAACAATATTTTCCAACATTGTTGAACGTGAATCCATTTTAATCAAGCAGGTGTTGAAATCACCCATGTCTATAGAATGATCATGAGTAGTGATTAGTTGTTCAAGGAGCTTATCAAAAGAAGGAAAAAAAATTAAACGCATTGATGGGGAGTAGTACACACCAAGTAAAATTTTGCGATGTGATAAAGTAATTTGAATAAAAAGGTGCTCACCAGCAGAGGAGGGTGGCGGTTGCGCAGACATGCTAACAATAGTAAAAGGAAAATTTGATCGCAGATAAATGGCAACGCCACCGCCTCCCGAGCCCGTTCGGTCATTCCTAATGAGTTGAAATCCTGGTAGAGAGTAAGAAGAAGAAGGGAGACAAGGCTTTAACCAGGATTCCGATACAAGGATTGCATGTATGTTTTTAGAAGTGAATGACGCCAGCATTTCAGTGAAGTGGCCTGGAATGCTCTGGGCATTAATATGCACCACGTTGAAGTTTTTAGAAACATCACTGAAGGTGGTTTCTAAGGTATCACGGAGACACTGAATACTGCTGAAACTGTCATCAGAACAGTTACCAGCTGAAGAGGAGCAAGACAAGAATTCATCATCATCCGAATCACTCATGGATAAAATCGTAATTAAGATAAATATTAAATTAATAAATATACCTAATAGTTATAAATAATAGGTTAACAAAATAAACCTGTAAGTACCCACTGCCCAACCGCTAGCAGCTGTATAAAAGAAAAAAAAAAACAATACAATAGTAGAAATGAGCAAAAAATATACCTACATACACACAAACTCGTAGTAGGTACGTAGTATGCAGATTCTTATGTATAAACTAAACTATGTTAAAATTTCAAAGCAGCTTACAACAATCGGCCTGATGTAAAAATTAACAGAATAAAAAAAGACAATGCATAATATCTATTTTTCCGGTCCGTTTAGATTGACACAAATTGATCATTATAAGATATTATGCGTGAAATGGAACGTTCGTTCTAATAGTCTTGACATGACAATTATTTTAGCGACAGTGACAGATAAAAATGTGAAGTTTCGGAGAATTCAAGGTAATGTCAGATCAGTCAGATGACAAATCAGACAGATGTAAACAAGCCAGAAAAAAAGTGACGGTATTATTGCTAATAAGGAATGTGAAAGATCATTAGAAAATGGCCGCCTACATGGCCAGCCAAATAACATAAGAATTTATAAATTAACTTGACACTGGCGGAATTGTGTAAAACCAAACACAAAAAGCCATAAAATAAGAAGACAAGACAAGGAATGTGAAAAAGAAATGAACTTTGAACCCTGTCCCGGCCGATTTTGTGCATGGAAAGAATACTATAACCTATTTGCGAGTAACCGCACGTCGAGTTTTCACAGCGGGACCCTCCTTGGCTGCAGTAATCGTCGGGATCGGTGCTGGTGGCATCTCAGCTTGTGGGATTTTGTTTAGATCCTCGACAGAAGAAACCCGATGTCTATCACCTTTGGGGCCGAGAACGAACACGTAGCCCTGCCTGGTCCAGCTTCTGGCTACGCCAAACCGCTTCCTGGCCTCCATAAAAACCTGGTGCCGCCCTTTCGTCAAAAATTCCGATAGCGTCACACCTGTGTTCTTCAGTGCGGACTTCGTCGACCAGATCTTGTCTCGTACCGCGATGTCCCGGAGTTTACAGAGGATCGGTCGTGGTTTGTCTGTAGTGGTACGTCCCATTCGGTGACAACGACTTATACTGGCTTGTGTGAAACTGGACAGTTTTAACTTATCCGACACGGTGCTCACCACTACATCAACAGTGTCTTCCTGGGCAACTTCCTTCACGCCATGCAGAAGAATGATTTTCCTCCGCCCACGCATCTCTAAGTTGTCCACATGCTTACTTAGAACATTAATTTGCTCTTGAAGTGTGCGGAGAGCTGTGTTCATAAAAGACTTGAAGATTGAGAACTCCTTTGCCAGTACTGATGTATCAGTGATTGGAGACTTACTCCTGAGAAGCTTTCCCTCAAACTCTTCCATAGTGTGGTGAAACATTGCTCCCATCTCGAACAGTGACTTCTGTACAGTTGTGGCATCCATGTTGAAGTGAGGTTATGTAGTCCAGTGATATAAATGTGTGATTATCCTTGTTGATACTACTCAAATTGCAGGGATAACAACTGGCAGCAGGTAGGACTTGTTGGTACTTAAGTTAGGACATAAATTGAGTGATAATATCAATAAATACTATTTTTTGATTTTATTATACAGATGAAAAAATTAACAGACGTTGTTTTATTTATGCCTACCGCCCAAAAAAAAAAAAAAATCATATGCCCATATATTAGACCACTGCTTGACATGAACAGTAATAATAATAATATAACAGTTAAGCCCTCTATTCCGAATTAAGTTTAATATAACCAATTTAAAAATATTAACAAAAATGTAATTTTTTTTAACAAAAAAGCATTTGCCGTCTACTGCTCGACATTATGCCTCTCCAAATCTGCGCCATTTCACCCAGTCTGAAGACTGGGCTTGCCGCATCCAGCGTCTACCATCGGCCGTTCGCAAATCATCACTTCATATAGCTGGTGGGTGTCCTACACTACGCTTGCCAAGCCGCGGTTACGTAAAGCTGTATCAAAATCTGTATTCACTTAGTGTACGGTATTTAGTAGGCCTGTGTTGCCACATGCCCGAAGATATGTAGGTAATTGATATTTAATTAACGGTTTGCTGTTCTTGATAAAATTACGAACAATTGGTATACAGATTAGTTAGAAATAGCTGGTAAAGTGTTATTTAGTCAAGCAAGAGCCATCGATGCCACTATTGTAGATCTACATATGTTTAATTAATTGCATGGACAATGTACACAATTTTTATGAAGTTTGATTTTATTTTACTGCCTCCGTCAGCTCAGTTGGTCTATAATTAGATTACCTGCAGTTATTTTGAATAATAGAGAACTCAAAATTCTTTTGTCTAACTGATTATCATGTTACCTACGTGTTATGTACTACAACTACAATGTTTTGAGACAAACCAGCATTTCAATTCAGGGCTGGGACTCGTGATGCATTAATGCATTTGAACGTCTCAATTTCAAAGTGATTTTAAATTGATCCAGTTATACTGGTTTTGCTGTGATCATAGAAACTGGTACATATATTGCAATTGGATACTTGTTTGGACAATGTCAAACAAAAGTAGAGTAGGTTTACTATCTAATTAAATCTTAATTATCCATTATATGAGTAAGAGAGACCCAACACATTATTTAGTAGACTATTTCAGTGGACAAATTATCTTTGCGATTTAGTTTGACGTCATCAACATGCTGGGATGTCACTTGCGTAGTGGTTTTACAATTTATAAAGATTCTTGCGCAAATTATACATGTCGTGTGTCAAAAATTCAATTTTTCACATTTATTCACATCAACGGCCATCGTGTATGTAATTTATCTTGAAATACTCTTTCCGAAACGGAAACAATAATGTATTGTCTGTTGTCATTTATACAACTCGAAGAGGTTTTTTGGAGTTGTGGATATATAAGGAGCTATCAGTTTTAATTATTTATGATAAAACTAATACAATTTTAGGTTATACAATAATATTTATTTATTTTCCAGATATTATTTACCCACAGCACAAATCCTCCTGTCCCTTCTTCCACGTATAAATTAATATGGGATAAAGCAAATACAAATGTAAACTTTAGGTAATAATAATTTAATTTAAAGATATATTGTTATTATGACATCTCCTATCTCTTAAGTGTAGCGAGTGGCAGGGTGGACAGTCCGGAGTTACTTAGTTATATAGGACTAAAAACTACTTCAGCATCTGTGAGAAATAATAACCTTCTGTATATCCATACATCTAAGAATAAGTATAGACAGAACTCATTTATTATACGAGCGTGCAGACACTACAATGCAGTGGCCCAGAATGTTGACTTATTCAACACTTCTCCTTCTAGTTTTAAACATATGTGTAATAATTTATTCTTTAAATCTTAATTCCTAACTTAGTATTTGTTTATTTGTCAATTTTTTATATTTGTATTCTTCTACCCATATGTGGAAACTTTTAATTGGCTTTCTGTACCTATTTCTTTAATTATTAAATTGCTAGCTGTAAGTTTTCCTGTAAGTTCTAAAATAAAATAAAATAAATGACTTTGGTGCCAATAAACGGTTTCTTATCTTATCTTAAAATAATTTAACATGTTTTTTTTAATAATACGAGTATTTATTGTTGTATAAAAACCTGGACTTCGATACCGGCCGTGCATCAGGGGATTTTCCTTCTTGAAAATGTGCAAAAGGGTTACTGGGACAATGTTAGATGGATTGCCCATATTATAATCCTCTCTGCATTGTCAGTCGTACCGAATGAAGAAGTCAATAGATCTGAAGTCTAAGCCGCAGGTCTCCTCACGATGTTTTCCATCATCATCACAGCCGTAGGACTGCTGTCCACGTCCACTTCTGGATATAGGCCTCCCTCATGAATCATGAGGGAATTGTTGCCATGCTTGCCACGCTTGGCAGGGTTGGCGCAACCTTGCATACTGTATCAACATACCAGAATGTTGATACACGGAAAGACGCTGCTGCCCATCTTCTGAAGATATCCCTTTGGCAGATTTTTACTGCATCTACGGGCAAGAGCGGAGATGCAACTTTCTACTGCTGGCAAACCACGGCTGACGAATGTTGATGATTTTATTTCAATATAAAACTTGCAATTTCCTCTAACATTACCTCTATATTGAACTCTTAACAGCTTTAAGCTACATCATAAAAAACCTCTATTTTACTCATGTTATGAGTTTAATAACCAGCTGTCATGTTATACAATAGTAGGTACAGTGCTAAGTATAAACAACAGCGGGTACTTTATCTTCGCATTTATGTACATACATGCTTGCGTAAGTATATCACTTTTACTCTCGACACATAGGCACAATTGAAATTCGTTCTAGAAAATGTATCTTAAAATCATTCATTATACTCCTAATAACAATGAAGATAAACAGTGTTTGGATCAATGAACTATGAGCTCGTTATTTTTACCTTATGCAACTCTTTATCATTGATATTTTTCAGTTTTGTCTCAACGTGTAAAATATATCTATCCTTCATTCATCGATTATTCTCTAAATTATTCGCTATGATTACAAGTGTCATATAATTCAATTATAACAAATTTCTCTCTCATTTTAGATTGTGATGAGCCAAAATCAATAAATTTCCAAGGCCCAAAACATGATGGCATGCATAAATTGACATTGGCCCTGATATTTGAATCGCACTTGAATTGTTGCGGGTAAAGCCGCTATCTCACTGTCGTTTTACGAGCGTTGGCGTTTCTTCAACGACTGCGCAGCGACAACGCTAGGCAGACGCGACGATATTATTACACATTTGCTGAACGCAATGTTAAAGTCGCACGTGCTGCGATTTGAGGCGTAAATGGCCGGCGGCGCGGCGCGGAGTCTATGTACCTTTTGCCAAAAACGCAACGTCAACGTGGCGTTAGCGCGACGTTAATGTTGCGAAGTCGCAGTAATGTTGCGAGAACGCTTGCCACTACCCACTCTCGATTGTCTCTCGTTACTCGCGACCGTCAGCGTCACTTGCGTATGCGCAATGCTGTCGCTGGTCAAACGTTCGTTAAACGCGAACGCTTGGAAAACGGTAGTGCGATGTCTCTACAATTTGTAGAGAATAATTTTATTCGTAAATCGTATTTCTTATGTTTTTGCGAAATTTACAACACGTAAGCCATAAAGGCTTACGTGTTTTATTAGGAATATATAATATATTACTTTATTCGTCAATGAGAAGAATGTTCTTGCTATTTTTATTTAGGAATAAATAATAGGGCATACAATGTTAAATGTTAATGTTTAAATTATTAATTTTTCGCTTTAATTTTTCTTAACTTTTTATATTAAGCCATGGTGGCTGGGTTTCATCTCTTTTCAATGTTTTCTTACGACAATGTAATCAAAATAAACCATTCAAGAAGCAAACCGATGATAACTTTGGAAGTTTACGAGAAATACGATGTAAGAAAACATATTTGCAAAGATAATGTCCAAAATCATTTGCATTCGTTGTTTTACGGCCCGCATTAAGAATGCAATGTCATAATTACTGTCCATAATATTGTTGTTAACAGAGAAGAGGTTATTTAAAGGCTGGGATACAAACTACGAAGAAGTGTAACGAAATGCCAAGGACAAGACCTCACTGGCAACTTTTCTTTAGTCTTCGCCACAATGAACAAGATGCATTAAATTCCTATGCAAATGAATGCTGGCGAACGGTTATTTGAATAATTATCGCCTTTAATTACCAAAAAGATGATTTTAAAAATCAGCTCTAATCTATGTGTCATGGTTTCGTGTTCGGTTGTAAACGAAAAGTCGAATGAAAAGACTATAAATATTGTTCGGAGGCGCCTTCTCGGCTCGTAAAAAGTAGTCATCATCAACATCATTTCAGCCTTAGGCCTGCTGTTTATGTCCACTGCTAGACACAGGCGTCATGTATCTCCAAGATCATGACGGGGATGTTGCCATACTCGCCAGACGCTTGGCAGGCGGGTTGGCGAGCGTAGCTGCAGATGCGGAAAGACGCTGCGGCCCATCTTTCGGAGGAATTCCTTGGCAGATTCTTACTGTATCCAGGGATAAGAGTGGAGGGACAAGCGGGACAACATTCTACTTCCGGCACCCCACGGCAGTAAGACTTTGGAACTTTTTGTAGTATGTGCCAACTACGTTTTAACATCACTTACAAGAGATTTTACTGTGTTGTACTAAGGACACATTTAACACGTGCTTAACGATGAAGGAAACATCGTAAGGAAACCCGCGGCTTCGTTATCTTCAGATGTAATGACCTGTTCTTTCCTCTGACTAATAGCTGACTAAGCTGAGAGGATAGTATAGGAGCTGGGCAAGCCTAATCCATCTAACAATGTCCCAAGGCACTGCAGCGTCGCTAGTAGCTGACGCTGTATAAATCATCCGTAACAGATGCAAAGGCCTTACTAAGGACATTAGTATGTGAGTTCCGGCTGTGGAACACAATCGTGAGCCCAAGGTTGCACACGCCGTTCTCGCCTACTGTTATGTTGGCTGGGCAATCACAGCTACTGATACCTTAGTCACTTCACTAGCCTCTGCAGTTTCACACGGGCTGTGATACTAAGGAATGTGTCAGAAATCTGTATAAAAAGAATTTAAAACAAAAATGCTGGACAATTCACAAAGCATCATCTAGCCCCAAGCTAAGCAGAGCTTGTGTTATGGGTAACAGATGACTTAGTCACTAGCCTCTGCAGTTTCACACGGGTTTTGATACTAAGAAATGTGTCAAAAATCTGTATTCGAAGTACTAAAAAAAAATTTGCTGGACAATTCACACAGCATCATCTAGCCCCAAGCTAAGCAGAGTTTGTGTTGTGGGTACTAGATGACTGATATACTTAATACATTGTACTACATGGGTAGATATTTTTTTATTATATATAGAAAAATATCCAGAACACCCTCAACCCGCAACCTCTTGCATCGCAGACGGACCTTCGCCCGCTGCGCTATTTAAAAATATTGTATTTAAGTATTCTATCAACCTTCTGGTACCCATAACACTAGCTCTGCTTATTTTAAGGCGAGATGTTGCTGTGTGTTCAATGTCTAGCATTATTTATTTATTACATTATATACCTAGTAACCCAATCGTAAAACTCAGACGAGCTTTCTTATTAGAACATGTATGAGTATGTATTGGTTGAATATATCGACTTTTTGTATGACAACTTTCATGACTGGTAATACACGTTTCGACTAAAAACCTGAATGAAAGCATTTACGCTGTGCACTATCCATTCTACATATCACTTATCTTGTAAAGAGTAAATAATGTGTTAGGTCTTGTCAATAACAACTACTTTTACCTAGTAAGGTAGGTAGCATGACCTTAGGTAGCTAACCTACTCATTTACTCAGCTGAGATCAGCTCGTCAACACAGAAGTCAGTTTATATATACTCGATTAGGAATTTAAATGAAAAACAGAAGCTGGAAGTATTTAAATCCCGTTATGATGATTCGTCTTACAGGGGTGTTGGATTTCTTATTCACAAGAGGTTGTATTCCTCCATCAAATGCATCAAGAGCATATCACCGCGTGCTTGTTACGTGATAATAATTTGTAACGAACGATATGCAATAAAAGTAACCCAAGTGTACGTTCCTACTTCACACCATACTGACGACGAAGTGGAGGTTTTCTACGACCAAATTTAAATCGCATACAATGAAAATCACTGTTACTATACCACCTTAATGGGTAATTTTAATGCTAAAATTGGTCCTCCTTTACAATCAGAATATTCAGTAGGACAATACGGTCTAGGAAAACGAAACCCCCGGGGACAGGTTCTTGTCGACTTTTTAAAATAATATACGATAGATCAGTATTCTTTAATTTACAGAAAAAATACATGCATGAATTAGGCAATCAATTTACTGGGCTTGAATATGAAAACTTGGACGTGGACTCGCTAAATAAAAAACTTGGTGAGATAATAGTTAAAACCACAAAATCACATATTAGTAGGACTAAAGCAAATGATAAAAAGCTAACACCTGGAATACATACTCTTTTGGCTCAACGAAGACTCTTAAAAAACAACTGAGAAACTGACCAAAGAGAAATAGAAAATATAAACAAATTAATTCGCAAAGCTATTAAAAAAGATGTAAGATAACACATACATAACATAACACTAAAATAATAACTCAAACTATTAAAGTTAATCAAGGACCGAAAGTTTTTAGACGAAAATTAAATAATAATAGATCAAAAATAAATAAATAAACCAACAGAACCG
Source organism: Pasiphila rectangulata (assembly GCA_963082625.1). NCBI lineage: Eukaryota > Metazoa > Arthropoda > Insecta > Lepidoptera > Geometridae > Pasiphila > Pasiphila rectangulata. Next base: position 14,002,862 of record OY720240.1, read on the forward strand.
GGAGCATTATAACAGATCGAGACCAAATAATTCAAATTGTTGAAAACTTTAACGCAGATCTGTCTAAAGTGCCTGTGAGCCAGAATCACCAGACATAGATGATCCAAGGGCTGAACCAGCGGAACACTTCGACGATGAGTTGCTTCTCGAAGTTTCCGACACCAAAGTGGGGTTTGCCCTAAGCTGGATCTGAGTATTGGGCAACCGAAGAGACGGATGAAAGAAGAGTGCATGTTGCGGAAATGCGAATGCTGAGATGGATGTGTGGAGTTACAAGAATGGACAAAATCTGAAATGAGTATATAAGAGGAAGTTTGAAAGTTGCGCCAGTGACGGATAAGTTGAGGAGTAATAAATAGGTTGTCGTGGTATGGGCATGTTACGAGGAGGGAAGAGGGTCATATGACGAGAAGAATGTTAGGTTTGAATGTGGAGGGATGTAGCGGAAGAGGCAGACCAAAGAAAAGATGGATGGACTGTGTGAAGGAGGATATGGGTAAGAAGGAGTGAGTGTTGAGATGACGGCTGATAGAGCGGAGTGGAAGAGGAAAACCTATTGTACCGACCCCACATAAAAGTAGGATAAGGGCAGGGAAATGATAGTAATTATAAAGATGGAAATATTTCTTCTGTACAACTTGTTATTTAATCGAAATTACACACGAAATTAGTGAGCGCGCTCATTGTACCTCTAGACACAGTGTTAGCCGGACATGGTGAGTATTTTTTTTTCACGAAAGCTCGTAACATGTTTGCACAACACAATAACAATTTGGTTTATTGACAAAACCAGTGTGCGTCGGCATTATTGATAACACACATATAAAGAAAATGCCAGTTTTTGGTTTTAGGGCACATCAAACGATTAAAATTGGCTTTTGTAAATTGACGTGCCTAAAGGCCCTTGCGGTCCCAGTAAATAAACGTATTTTGAGTTTGAGTTTGAAATTGGTAAAGTTATTGTGCTGTCTTGAATATAAGCACTACATACATATGTAGGTGCTTAGTTAATAAGTGCATGTGCAATTCTGTCGTGTTCTTTTTGAAGTTCAAACTATTTTAGCGTTTCCTGCACCTGCAGTAAAAGTTTCAACACCTGAACGCAAAAAAGCTGTCTCGGAACTTTCGAATAAGCTTTATAAGTAGGTAAGTAAGCCGTAGGCCTTGGACTAATTATTAACAACGGTAAAACCTTAATTTGTTCTTGAATGTGAATGTAAATGCACTAAGAATGGTTCTAAAATAAAGCGCTGTAAGGTTCATTTAATGCAAAATCACAATCTGAACAAAAAATACTTAACATTTATGATTCGACGTCTAAGTGGCCCGTTGTTCCTACATCAAGCAACTTTGGTAATAATAAAGATTTCCTAACTATTGTAAAATTATACATTATACAAACAAGTACCATCTGTAATATCTGCAGATAAAATAAATATTTATCTCGTATAGAAAATTACATTGCATCTTTTAGCGTTGCAGCCGACCTTTCATCCTTTCATTAAAAAGTGGATACTTGTTCACCTAAACCACGCCTAAACTGACACTGAGACAAGCTTTCGGTAAAAGTTGCATTTACGAAATTACTATTAAAAAAAAATAAAGTGACTCAAATAGTCACTTGCATTAAATTAAACCTATTTTTTTGTAAAGTTCTCGATATATAGCGCATAAATGGGACTACGAGTAAAAACTACGAATGTAGTTATATTCATAAAATTGGACTGCGTTATGTAAGAACAGATTAACCGACACTTAGTTAGAAATGAGAAAATGAGCTTCAAAGATTTCAAATTTAAAATAGTCGCTGTGCCTACATATTTTATGTTAAGAGCATAATTTTTACACTGGAGGTCTAGCTGTGTATATAGTTCATGTCAGTTAAGAAAATATTGTGGTATGTAATTAACTTTTAAAACTATAGGCCTTTTTCCGCTTAATTCGTTATTCTATTAACGCTCTATTCAGACTAATTTTATTTACAATAACGTACTATGCAACGATTACTGTCGTTTGATTCTTTACTGCAATTGGTTTCGGGCGTAATAAAATGCACGATAAGATTAAATCCAGATATTTTAATACAAATTAGTAAAAAATGTTGTCCTATTCCTTAATCTACCTACCATGAAGTCACTGATTACGATAGATTCCTACTTACTTGAACGGATTTAATAGTTGGTACTTAAACAAAATATTTAATATTTGAAAAACTAGCTGATAATCACGTAATTTCTACGTAGGTATCTCGTAATCATAAACTTTAATACTATTACAGGTCAATAATACAAACAATAAATGCCTCCAAAAATAAAAATAAAAACAAGCTTATAAAACACTTTTCTTCTTCGTTTATACTAAACTAAAATCAAAAGATCTCTTCCTTTCTATGTTATTTTCTTAAGTCGTGGATCCAGTAACATTAAAAAAAAAACTCTTCCTAAAAATAAATCAATCAAACCCATCGTTTATAACCAAAACCAAGAGATCCATCTAAACCTTTCTTTCTGTATCATCTCACGAGATCCAGTAAAATTATCAGCAGATTATTTTAACATTTTTTTCAACATTTGCAGAATGAAATCCTGTTTGTGTATTTTGTAATAGTAACCCTGGCACATAATTCTTTAATACGTAACAAATTGGTGCACATGTTCTTACAAAGTTTGAACTGGCGCTTGATTCAACCCCTTATTATAAGGTACTAAAAGTGATTTTTGAACAAAAAAATAGCTGAATACCTAGTTTATCATGCCTGGAATCGAACTGCATTCATAACTTTTTTTTTCGATTTTGTCGCTTAATTCGATCTTACATAACGCAGTCCAATTGTCTACTATGTAAGGCCTTTGCATCTATTATAGATGGTTTATACAGCGTCAGCAACTGGTAATCATGCTGTACGGGACGCTGCAGTGCCTGGGACATTGTTAGATGGATTAGGCTTGCCCAGCACCTATACCATCCTCTCAGCTTAGTCAGCTATTATTCAGAGGAAAGAACAATCCGTCTCAATACGTCCGAAGCTAACTAAGCCACGGGTTTCCTCACGATGTTTCCTTCACCGTTAAAGCTCGTGTTAAGTGTGCACATACATTTTTCAAGATAGAAAAATCCATTGGTGCACTGCCGGTATCGAACCCACGACCTTCGGATTGAAAGTCGGGAGTACATACCACTCGGCCAACACGGCTTTTATATGCTTTTTTTTTTGTCTACTATATAACATAGCTAATCATACTGCCTACTACAATTTACAGTAATCCTAGTAGAAGCACACATTTAGTGGACCTCAAAAAAATGTTTGCATTATCTTTTGAGCTTATCTATTTTTGCTACGAATCATTTTATTGAGCCATTATTAAGTAGATAGTTGACTGGATCGAATTGCTAATAAAATACAAACAACAACCTTATTATAGACATCCTTTTCAGACCGTGAAGTTGGTTAGATTCACATGATATTTAAGGAGTCATTAGCGTACATTCGTACATTGCATTAGTGATTGATGAGTTTGATGAGTATCGATGGTAATGATATCGAAATCGTATCGCAATCGGTTGCGTTCAGAACTAGGAATTAGTGTTCTGACATGACTTGCCTTTATTTCTTTGAAGCGGGGATAATATCGTTGCTTAGTATTCAGATTGTTTTTTTATGCGCGAACTGAAACGCAATCCACATGTTCTTAAAGTACTAGGAATAAGTAAAGCCTTTAGGTAAATCTATTATAGGATGATTAATACAGTGTCAGCAACTGGTATTCATGCTGCAAGGGACGCTATTAAAGCGCTTGATAAAGAAAAATCATTGGAGCATGATTTTTCTTAAAAAGTATGTGTGCACAACATTTTTTTCAATTTGTTCCGTATCGAACATACGACCTTCGGATTGAAAGTCGGGTGTGTAGGTACATATCACTCGGCCAACACGGCTTTAAAGGTATACCTACGTTCAGTAATTGTAGTAGAAGCACACATTAAATAAGGCGATAATCTTATTTAAAGTCGATAATTGGGTAAACAACTAGCTTTTAGTATACAATAGGGTACCTACTATATTTCCTAAAAAAAGCTTTGACAAATGATACCACAAAGAGCATCAGCGCCGCAGAAAACATGATCTGGCATCAATCCTGAGACAGGGTCCCTATTTTCGGCCCATACTACAACACTTCTTCTCCTTTAGTAGTTAACTACTATACCTGCTCTCTTTTATATTTATGTTAATCTTTTCGTGTTTTATTTGTTTATTTGTATGCTATATTCTGTTTCCTATCCTCTTTCCTTCTTCTTTCTAAACACTTCTTTCATCACTTCTAAGTTTTCAAGGCACTTTGCGAATTATTTTAATTAAAAAGATAAACATGTTCAATATTTCAGTGCATTTTCTTGACAAAATTAAGTGATATCCACTTAACTTTGTCAATAAAATGCAAGGCTGACTTCTTTAAAATGATTTTATTGAGTAAACAACTTTTAATTAATATTTTATTATTTTCAATACACAAAGATACTTGAAAAGATTTATTGCATTTTGGTGTTTGAGCCTGACATAAATAATGTATCATTATTTACCTACCATTCTGGGTATAATAATAATGATACTTATAGCTACTCGTTATAACAACTGTATTGTTTGTCCAATAGCAAAATCTAGGGTTCAATACGGGTGATTCATACTGTGTATTTATGTCAAAAACATTAAACTAACAATTCTGCAGTTGCATAAGAGACAAGAATACTTTTGAATTAACAAGCCAGTTAACGAGGTATAGTTCACCGAGGTTCTGGGATTCAATTATGTAGTGTTCACGTAATAATGCTAGTGAATAATTTGACATGTGCATAGGTCTCGTGCACTATTGATACGATCAACTAACTTTAGTCACAAATCAACTTTGACAACCTCTGTGACTCAGTTGCTCTATTAGTTGACTGAGACGCAGAATGTTGAAGGTTTTCCCCAATATATGGTTCTGCAGATATTTGTCTCAGGTCAGAGTGTTTTCAATATTGGCCTCGTAAATAATCTTAGAGTCGCTGAACGAGCTATGGAGAGGGCTCGGGGTTTCTCTGCGGGATTGAATCAGATATGAGAAGATACGTAGCAGAACGGGGGCCACCGACATAACCAAACAGATTATTACGTTAAAGTGGAAATGGGCTGGTCATACAGCGCGCAGAACAGATGGCCAATAAAGCCGCAAAGTTCTCGAATGGGACTACGGACCGGCAAGCGCAGCGTAGGTCGTCCACCTTCAAGATGGGTAGACGACATTGTAAGAACGGCAGGTCAGCGGTGGATACCGCTTGCCAAGCAGTGGACGTCCTACGGCTAATATGATGGTGAGGGGGTTTTCTATGTACAAACCTGTGGTACAAACACATTTTTTACACCATATTTTATTGTAAATATACACTTATTACATGAAATTAGTGGATGTATTTAATGCTAGCGTAATATAATGATGCTAGCAAAGAATTTATCATGTCCACGTGTTTTATTAATACGATCTACGGAGCCTTCGTCAAAAATAACTATGATATTGGTAGAGTTAGATACTAGGTAATACCACAGATAATATAATACACTGTAATACTGCTAATTATGCAGTTGATATTTGCAGTTCTATGGGCCACTTTCATGACATTTAAGTTTTGTTGCTTTCAATTCGATAGGTGTTTCCTGATTGAAAAGTACGTAATATCGGACATAATGGGGTTTATGAATTGATATAGTATACAGTCGAATCGAGAAACCTCCTTTTTTTGAAGTCGTTTAAAAAGGCGTTGTAGCAACTAGAAGGCAGTGTTCCCAGAGTCTCATACAAAAATTGAGTTACCCTGTAACACTGTTGGGAATTAGCCACTTTAACATAACATAACATAAGATCTTCCTTGGGTCTTATTTCTAGGATTTCGCAGGTCAACACTAAACTTTAGAACTTTAGAATAAGATCACCGTATGGTCTATTGACAGCGCCAATTTGTGTTATGATGACGATGGTGTGATAGAGAAACAGACTTTCTAAGAGCAAAGATACGGAAAATTTCATTCCTATTTATGTTTTTATCACCGGTGATAATTCTGAAAGCCAAGACGTTAGATATTAAGAATTCGTTAACCAAGACGCGATTGTTGCAAAGAGAATACTAGACGATAATTGGCAAGCACAAGCAATTCGTGACAAACGGCAGGTCCGCAGTCGGTACTCTCACTGGATGTAATATCAATTTGTGTAGTGGCCTTGACACGGAAACTTGTTAGAGTTTCTCTCAAAATGGGGGCGCAGCATTGTTTGAAGTGCATCGTGATTCGATTATCGCTTGCTTGCTGTTTAAGGGCAGTCGACGATCACGTGGTCTTTTCGAGAAGTCTTTTGAGAACTGCGTGAAATATGATTTTGTTATTAGTTGCAGTACCGGGAATAATGGTGTGTTATAGAAGACTCGCCGTAGGGTGCGGGCAGTAGAATGTTGCCTCTCCTCTCCTGCAGTAAGAATCTGCTAAGGAATACCCCGGAAGATGGTCAACGGCGTCTTAACGTGTATCAACATCTCGTACGGCGCTCGCCAACCCGCCTGCCAAATGTGGCGACAATGGAAACAACCCCCTTATGATCTTGGATATCCATGAGGGAGGCCTATGTCCAGCAGTGGATGTGGACAGCAGTCTTACTGCTGAAATGATTATGATGATAACGATGAAAGAGGAGGACTATGCACCCAGCAGTGGATGAATGTGGGCTGAAAGATAGATTAGCATACAGTTATGCTTCAAAGTAATCAACAGTACCTAGTAACTGTTGATTACTTTCGTCACGTTTAGTAGTCGTCAGTCAGTACGTCTGTAGACGCTTAAAATAATGTGAGAGTCCAATTATTTACATGCTTCATGAGGTATCTCTTGGCAGATTCTTACTGTGTCCACGGGCAATAGAAGAGGCAACATTCTACTACCGTTACCCCACAGCATTATCGATAAATTTCAGCCACTTAACTTAAAACAATTTTAGAGCACTAAATTTAAATTAAACTTTTCATAAATTTGTGTCACAGTAGAAGCCCATGAGCACCATCTTGTCTCTCAGACTGTTAACAAGTCCGTAAAATTGCTACTACCAAGCAAAGATTGAAATCGTTAGATACGCCCTTACCGATGAGACCGCGCCGTTTTGTTTCCACACAAAATGAGTGAGCACGCTCATTTGGAATCAGTGTACCTCTTAACACAGTGTAAGCCGGACGTGATGTGTGCAGTATGATTGCACAATAAATGGTAATAATAACAGTTTGGTTTATTGGTAAAACCAGTGTGCGTGCGTCAGCATTATTGTTAACATACATCTATTTTTTTTATTTCGTATAGACTTGCGTTTGACTACATCTTGCCTGATGTTAAGCAATAATATGGTCTAGGATGGGGCACGCTTGCCTAGAAGGTACCTGTTTACCCTTGATTTGAAGATACCCAAATTGTACTTTTCGAGGAATACTGACTCCGGCAACGAATTCCAGATCTTCGCAGTACGCATTAAAAATGTGGAATCAATGGAATCATTCTGAAGACAACGTGACAGTTTTTGGTGTCAGGGCACATCTAAAGATTTAAATCTTTGCTACCAAGTACGTTATTTGACGCATTCATCACCCGTCACTGTTTAAAGTGCTGGCGTGAAGTTTTCGTAATGTTTGCAGACTTTTGCTTCATCGCTCTTGTAATACAATGTATTTAGAACAAAGAAATTAGCTGGTGGATTCTTGTAGCTTTGTTATTTCATAGATTGTTTAAAATAAAACCTTGACACTCTTGAATAATAATAAGCGTTTATGTATTCCCGTTTACGTGTTATATGTGCGAAACGCGCGATTTGTATGGTGCAACTGTTAAGAATTTATAGTAATACCGTTACCCCATTATTTTTTAAAAACATTTCTAAAATTTTACTACTTTAATAGACACCATACATTATGATCTGAGGTTGATAATTTTAAAAACCTCACATAATTCAAAAATTACAAGCTTCAAGATACACTGGATATAGTTAAGTTTCTAACGTATTACTAACGCCAATCATAATAATTTATTATATGATTACTATCATGGCGTTAATACAGCATAAAACTATGCTAACTTAACTTTAATATGGTTAGATTAGTTAGCATAGTTTATACTTTGTCGTTTTATGGGAAATAGAATTAAAATTTTATTCATAACGATTCTAATGATTCCTGATTATTTTATATAATACCATCTCCAGTGACTAAAAATATCTAAATAATGATTAATAGAATTTTAAATAAACAGTTTTTTTGTTAATCCATGTTTTTCTGCTATTACTCATACTACTATTTTATATATAGCGCTGTCTGTCTGTCTGTCTGTGCATGCGTGATTACAACCGAACGCGTTGACCGATTTACATTAAACCTTTTTTGTTAGCACTGTCTTAATGAGAGAAGGGTATTGATTGATTTTGGTGACCCTAGGGTTACAGGGAGTTATTGTGACCTCAAAAGTATCCCCATCTTATTTTACAAGAAAAAAAAATTAAAGCTTAGTTCTGATGTAGAAGCCTATATTAGCACAATACGTGTCTCAGACTCTTAACAAGTCCGTAAAATTGTTACTACCTAGAACGTTTTTTCACGCATCCATCTCCCGTCACTGCCCAAAGTGCTGGCATTACAGATAAAAGTGAACTCACCTCGATGTTATAAGTAAAAGCGTAACCCAGCCACGTCGGCTAGTCAGCTGCGAACCGTACACTCCGCATGGCGATGGCGTCCTCATCTCATGGCACTAATCGCGCTTAGCGCATTCTCTGAAACAAATAAACATATTATAAAATATACGTTCTTAAATGTCTCTATCCATCCATCAATATTTTGAATTAAATAAATAAAAAATAAAATTGCCGTTTATTGTTGCATTAACTTTTTGAAATTGGTTATCTTGTTTTTTTCTCCTTTTTTCTTAAACATAGTATAAAGTAATTTGGATAAATTACCTTGTTTTACTTGAATTGTATGTTTTTTTAATAATTAACTAATATGTATTGTTTGACTTATTCCTATTTTTTTATTTCTTGCTTCTTTTACAAGAACCCCTCTTCTTTTCTTTTTTGTAATCTTTTCAATTATCACTATTTAATGATAGTTCCTAGAAGACATAAATAATGATCACCATCTCAACGTAGAACTTATTTTAAGTATTTTTAATATCTACTTATAATGCTGTTATTTAGTTACAGTAGCAAAAACTTCAAGTAATAGTTATAGTTTACCTTGTATCGGAACGATACAAACTATTACAAAAGTCCCTCAAGTTGTCTTTAATGTGTAAACTTCCATTTTGATAATGATACAAGAATTTACCGATGTTCAGGGATGCCCCGTTTGAAATAAAACCGGGCAAGAGCGAGCCGGACTCGCGCACCGAGGGTTCCGTGCCATCATACAATATAATATATGACAAAGGCGGTTTTATATTTGTTGGAGAACCTTGACAGCGCCATCTCTTGTCTGATAGCGGAACTTATGTAGATGTTTTACACTTTCGATGATTTCTAAAAAAGTATGCTATGTAGAGAGATTGTAATAAATTTCCTCTAATCTTTACATACACCTCTAATAGCAATAAAAGTTTCAGAGGTTTATCTCTGCAAACTTCGGAGATAAGGGGGGGGGAACGCTATTTTTTTCAACATTTTTGTAAATAACTCAAAAACTATACGACTTAAAGGAAAACTAAAAACTGTTTATTAATGTGCAAAAGAATACCTTTCATATGATACCATACATAACCTAGTAACTTTCCAAAAATTTTGAAAACGCCCCTTCCACCCCCATTGTCTAAAAAACTATGCAAATTAGAGAGTTCGCTATAATTTTCCTATAAAGTTTACATATACTTCTGTTAGCTATAAAAATATCACGGGTTTATCTCTGCAAACTTCGGAGATAAGGGGGGGGGAACGGTCGTTTTTTCAACATTTTTGTAAATAACTCAAAAACAATACGGCTTAAAGGAAAACTAAAAACTGTTTATTAATGTGCAAAAGAATACCTTTCATATGATACCCCACATCACCTAGTAACTTTACAAAATTTTTGAAAACCCCCCTTCGACCCCCCCTGTCTAAAAAACTATGCAAATTAGAGAGTTCGCTACAATTTTCCTATAAAGTTTACATACACTTCTATTAGCTATAAAAGTATCATGAGTTTATCTCTGCAAACTTCGGAGATAAGGGGGGGGAACGGTCGATTTTTCGACATTTTTGTAAATAACTCAAAAATAATACGGCTTAAAGGAAAACTAAAAACTGCTTATTAATGTGCAACTGAATACCTTTCATATGATACCCCACATCACCTATTAACTTCACAAAATTTTTGAAAACCCCCCTTCCACCCCCCTTGTCTAAAAAACTATGCAAATTAGAGAGTTCGCTATAATTTTCCTATAAAGTTTACATACACTTCTATTAGCTATAAAGGTATCACGGGTTTATCTCTGCAAACTTCGGAGATAAGGGGGGGGGAACGGTCGATTTTTAGACATTTTTGGAAATAACTCAAAAACAATACGGCTTAAAGGAAAACTAAAAACTGTTTATTAATGTGCAAATGAATACCTTTCATATGATACCCCATACGGCCTAGTAACTTGACTTAAAATTTTTGAGATCCCCTATCCGCCCCCCTGCAGTCAAAATAAGAATGTTTTCAACATTTTCATATATGCTATATTAGTAAAAAAGTGTTGTCTTTTACCATTTCAAATTTCAAGTTGATAGCATCAGTAGTTCTCGAGATATCCATTTGTGACAGACAGACAGACAGACAGACAGACAGACAGACAGAGTGATTCTATAAGGGTTCCTTTTTACCATTTTGGTCCGGAACCCTAAAAAGAAGCTTTTTATATGATTTTGACTAGAACCCGCAATAGATTTATGAACATCTAGCAATAAAACCATTGAACAAAAACCATTTAAATTGACCTTCACACTTCATTAACAAAACAACCAACAAGGGTCAAATGCCAAACGTGAATTAGCTTACCTAAGTTTGCAAGTTACGGTCAACGCGGGAGGATTACATAACATAAATGTCAAAAATATGTTGACAGCTGACAATGGAAATTGTCTATGCCGTACAGTGACTGATTTTAGATACGCCAATCAAATAAAGAATACAGACATTCTATTCACCTTATTGTTTGATTTGAAATCCTTCTAAAGGTCATTTTACGTAACGCGTGGTTAACCGAGATTCGGACGCAGGAAATGCTGAAACGTAAATATTTGGAATTGAGATAAACGGCCCATAGAGCTGCTTTATTCTTCATCTTGATATTGAGTTTAAATTTATGCTTTTGAAATCACTATTTAGAGCAAACTAGATGAAATGGAGTGAAAGGAAAACAGGAATGCATGAAAATTATACATTTTCAGCCCATGAAAACAAGTAGTTTTAGAAGAAAAAAAATCGGAAATTAGTATTTTTTTTCATTGTTCTTTGGGATGGTCAGAATCACCTCCTTTCGGATTAGTTCACATGTGTATATTGAAAAACTATTTTTCAAAACTTGGTTTCTCTTGTTAAGACTCTACCATAATGTTGCCTCTTGTTAGCGCTGTCTCTTGGCATTTTTCATGCAAATCTATAAAATCCGTTGCGTCGACCGACGGCACTGTACGGCTTTTAAATAGTCGATGGCGAAATAACCTGGGTCATCTCATTGAGGTGAGGTGATTGAGAATGTTAAAGTTGACTCGAATGTCACCCGACCGGTTGAACTGAGCCTAGTCGCCGTAGACTGGTGATATAATAATATAGCTATGTTTTTATAGCATGGTAATGAATATCAGTGATTCAGTGAACAAGAATTTGTCAAGGTGTGAGATCATAATAGGGTTTTCTAGGTTCATTATAGTCTACTAGATGTCAAGAGACTTTCGTTGCATTATTTTCGCAAGTGTTCGGAATTCTTTGCTTTAACTACGTCTGTGAAAGTATGTGTGTATCGGTAGACCGCACACGAGGTCGAATATCCAATAGTTTTACATCAATTGCAGTTCTGTATTTAATTAGCTACGTAATCAACGTTTTTCCTAGGTTGTTGTGCTAACACGTGCCACTTAGAGTTCGGTGTTCCGTGGGATAATTGCTTTCGAAATATATACTAAATGTAGCCGGCATTTTGGAGAGATTTCTGTGCTGACCTGATTTTTAGGAGGTGTTTATTTTTTATTGTTATATCTTGAATGCACGGGTTTTATACGAAAATAGGAACGACAATATTGAAAACGTTCCGTTTTCAATTGAACTACTTTACGACAAATTATTTACAAAGATTCGGTTTGGTATTGGTAATTTAATTTCGTTTCCTATGAAATCACATAGGTATATTTTTTAAGTTGCCTTGCTCTCAACCATGTATTTTTTTTAGTTCGGAGGTTTTAAGCATAACAAGCTCTAGTGCTTGGTATTGATAACAATTTGATGTATGAGTCACATCTTTCTATCGAAGTTAGGTAGTTTCATGAATGCTCCTAGCCAAAGAGTGACCAGTAGACTAGACTCTGCTCAAGGTGTCAGCGGGGCCGAGAAGCTCACGCCTGGACTGACCTCCGCCGGATAATAACCGATCACACAACTAAATAATTGTTCACCCAGTGTGATATTTGGGCCCGGTAGCGCATACGCTTAGCGAGAGGCGTAAGCGATGTGAACAAATGTAAGCTAGTTAACATACTGTATCAACGTTTTATCAGTGAGTTTATCTAAATGATAAGCACGTCAAACGACCAACATTTCTAACTTAATAAAATTCAAAACGAGTTTTCTTTTTTACTCTCAAATTTGAATTCAATTTATAACAATATAAAATACACCTAGAAGAGGCTCACAATTCCAAGTTAAGCAAGTAAACTTTGCTTTAAAAGCCTAATTTCCTCAAAGGGTTCTGGCACATAAAAAAACATACAATAAAATTTGAGAACCTTCATCACTGAAGTCGGTTACAAATTAGGATTCCTCTTGTGAAGCGGTCGAGTTTATGATATACTCGTAGTTATAGGTTTGTTTTTGTGATTTCTTTTTATTTGTTTTTCTTATAAGGGTGATGTGGTCGCTATCTGACAAAATTCTACACAAACAAAAAAAAGGATCAGCACTAGGTACGTTGTTGAGCACACTTCACCGGATGAGAAGTGATACTAGAGTAAGTTTTTTTAGTAGATTTCCACCATTTGAGATGATTTTCCATCGCTCCGCTTATGGTCAAAATGTTCGGTGCAAAGTCGTGATTATCAAAGTCTAGCCAATCTCGTCTAACACGTCATCACGTTCTGTTCTGAATTCATCAATTCAGAACAGACAATATACTACAAAGCCTTATTTAGGTTCTTATTGTTCACAAAAATTGAATAAGGAATGACAAAGAGTGGCAGTTTGGCAACACGCTGAGGTGTTATTCGGTAGAAAACGTTTTTTTCGCATATTTGGACATAATTAAACGCACGTATAAGGCTCGAATATGCCCTAAATATGGCCGTAGTAGCTCTATCATTCTGTAAATGGTAAGAATTTAATTTGTTGAAGTTTTTGCATACAAAGTCGTAAATAATGGAACTGATTGTGGTGCAAACATTCCTCGAGCATTATTTAGTTGCAGTTTTTTTGTAGTTACCTAACCAGTTTTTAATAAATACCTGCCTCTATTTTTGGTGGAAGAATTGCTTAAATCTAAATAAAATGTAATATTAAGCGCAACGCTATCATCAAACGTGTTATTATTGACGTTGCCGTTGGTTCGATGAATGACATGACAATCATATACTTTGCTTACAATAACTAGGTACTTAATTTTTAATTCATCATTTCAGCCGTAAAACGTCCACTACTGAACACAGGCCTTGCCATACTCACCACGCTTGGCAGGCGGGTTGGCCAGCGCAGTACTGGATGTTGATACACGGATAGACGCTGCTGCCCATCTTCCAGAGGTATCCCTTAGCAGGCTCTTATTGCATCCACGGGCATGAGAGGAGGGGTAACATTCTACTGCCGGCACCCCACAGCTAATAATTTATAATTAATTGGATAAAAATTGTGAAGTCATAGAGATACTAGATTTTAGTTATTGTTCAATCGTACCTAACACATTAAAGTATCGACTTGAATAAATAATATTTATAAAAATCTAATACATAAATTAATACCTGCATTTTTTATATGTTGTGTGTTTTTTTTAGTTAAAGTTACATCTACTTGTTTTTGAGATGTTATTAGCCAATATAATACTTACATCTTTTTAATTCGTTTCTTAATCTTGGTGAATATAGAAGACAGTTTACGAACAATAATAATATACTATCTCTTTCTCTCTTTTCCAGCTGTAGAACATCCACTGCTGGAAAAAGGCCTTCACTGATCACTAAGTACTGATCATGAGGGGTTGTTGCCATACTCACCACGCTTGGCAGGCGGGTTGGCGAGCGCAGTACAGGATGTTGAAACACGGAAAGACGCTGCTATCTTCCGGAGGTATCCCTTAACAGATTTTTACTGCTTCCACGGGCAAGAGAGGAGGGGCAACATTCTACTGCTGGCTCCCCACGCCAATATTACACACACCGTTGAAATTTCGCTTGATATTATGAATATCATTGTTTACTTCCGTATTACATGTACAAATTGTACAACAGTTGTTTGGTTTTTGTAACATGTAATGCATAACACGCGTGAAGAATTTCCTCGAAAAAATTGACTGACAGCATACGTTTTTCTTTGATTCGTAACTAATAAACGTAATGCCGTGGGTGTCGGCAGTAGAATGTTGCCTTGTCCTCTTTTATTAAAACATGGGATTATCGGGTATTTATCGCGTAATTACCTTTATTTTATTCCCGACGTTTTGACCGGATTGCACCTGGTCGTGGTCGCGGGGAGACTGGCGTGCTGAAGTTAACCGCAGCAAAGCGAAGGCATCTTTTCAGACTACCCTCACTTGGTCTTCATAATTAGAAATTTGAGATTTAAGGCCGGTTCACACTGGGACAGCACACTCCAGTCGGTCGTAACGTCGGGAATAAAATAAAGGTAATTACGCGATAAATACCCGATAATCCCATATGTTAATAATGTGTTGTGATCGCGAAAGTTTAAAAAAGACTATTGTCCTCTTTTGCTGTGGATGCAGTAATAATCTGCCAAAAAAATCTTCCGGTCGCTCGCCAACCCGGCTGCCAAGCGTGGCGAGTGTGGCAACAACCCCCTCAAGATCTTGGAGATCTATGATCGCTCATGAACGTCCAGTAGTGGACAGCGGTACTACGGCTGAGATGCTGAAACGTAATGCATCAGCATAATAATAATTGATTTTAATGTGTGTTTCTTTTTTTGTGTTATTTTTGGTCTTGTCTATGCCTACGTGTGTCCCTACACTACGCATCAAGCAAAAAAGCGCAGACGCAACAGTTTGCGCGCCGCCATTTTTTTTTGTTCCTACACCGCAGCCTGAGAGGACACACATCTCGGCCCCCCCAACTTGTTTACTAATTAATTATCGCGCGCGACCACAACAGTGAAAGGAGGCCTCCTACAGACTTATATGTGCGTGAGTGGAATCCATACTGAACACCTGGGAGACTGCGACCAGCCAGCCACGAGCTAGCAGTGTGACAGCAGAGACACATACGGGGTATGTACATTTCCAAATTTGCACGAAATTGATTTCACCCCCCTTGGCCTCCCATTAGAACTTACCTTCGTATTCCCGTGAAATCTTTGAAACATTATCAAGCCAGCCTAGCCCGCAGGGTAAGAATACATTTGAAAGAATTATTCCACCCATGTGGTAGACAGATATATAGATTAACTCTTTATTGTACAAACACCATAGAAAGTAAAAAAACATAAGGATACAAACAAATAATAACATATAATGGGCGATGAAAGTTGTGGTATTTGTCTACCTATTTATGTAACTCATACCAGATCACCAATATACATATATAAAACTCTTCCGTTACTGACTGAGTGACTGACAGACAACGCACAGCCTAAACCACTGGACCTAGAGACTTGAAATATGGCACCATGAGTATCCTAGAGGTGCACTAAGAAGGGATTTTTTGAAATTCCCACGGGCACGGGAACTACGCGGGTGAAACTGCGAGGTGCGGCTAGTAATACCATATAATGGGCGGTGAATGTTGTAGTATTACCTATTTATTTAACTCATACCGGATTATAATCAATATAAAACTCTTCCGTTACTGACTGAGTAACTGACTGACTGACTGAGTGACTGACAGACAACGCACAGCCTAAACCACTGGACTTAGAGACTTCAAATTTGGCACACATATACCTTGAGTGTCCTAGAGGTGCACTAAGGAGGGATTTTTCGAAATTCCCACGGGAAAGGGAACTACGCGGGTGGAACTGCGGGGTGCGGCTAGTTAATAATAATATGATTAATATGGCAGTGTAAAACCAGATTCGTTTTTTTTGTATTTGAAGACATTGTCTAAGAATTTTTTCATAACTAGTAGGCATATGCCCGGGACTGGGGTGAGTCAGTGTGACCCCGCAATATACAGGCTCTTTGAGACCTAGTGCGGGGAACAGAGCTTATCCGGGTAAAGAACTACGCTACTTATAACTTACTAATGTTAAAATAGTATTGTACAGTACATGTGATTGTAGTAAGTACCAAGATTTGTATTATTATCAAATAAATAAATGTTGTGTTTGTATTTTTTTTGCCAGTTGTCTGGCATGGGCAGCAGCGTCTCTTCGTGTGTCAACATCCTGTACTGCGCTCGCCAACCCAAGCGTGGTGACTATGGCAACTAGTCCTCATGGATATCCACGAGGGAGAGGCCTCCCTCGTGGATCTCTCATCATTTCAGCCGTAAAAAGTCCACTACTGAACACGCCTGTGTTCAGTGCTGGACTTTTTACGTCTGTTGTATGATGAAATAAAGTTTTAATAGCTATTGATACTTTTCTAGGAGGACATTTTCGGAATTGTTAACTGTTTAAAATCATCATCATCATCATTCCAGCCGTAAGACGTCCACTACTGAACACAGGCCTCCCTCATGGATCTTCACGAGGGGTAGTTGCCATACTCACCACGCTTGGCAGGCGGGTTGGCGAGCGCAGTACGGGATGTTGATACGCGGCAAGACGCTGCTGCCCATCTTCCGGAGGTATCCCTTAGCAGGCTCTTACTGCATCCACGGGCATGAGAGGAAGAGGAAGGGTAACATTCTACTGCCGGTACCCCACGGCCACGGTTTAAAATCATATCAATGAAATGGTTAATCCACGAAAAGATCATGCATAAAAGATTAGTATTTGTTTTCAGAAGTACGGAACTGATTTAGTCTCACGTTCAGTTGCGGTAGCTACTCAATTGACCTTTGTATGTGTGGATGTGGACGAGGTAATTGTGGTAAAAATATGGGATTATCGGGTATTTATCGCGTAATTACCTTTATTTTATTCCCGACGTTTCGACCGGAATAAAATAAAGGTAATTACGCGATAAATATCCGATAATCCCATATTTTAACAATGTGTTGTGATCGCGAAAGTTTAAAAAAGACTACTTGTGGTAACTAAAGCTGGGCGAACTGGTTTGAATGTTGCTAAAATAAATAGAAGTCATCTTTAACTTCGCGCAGTCGAATATCGACTTGACGGAGCTTATTTAGTTCTGAATGCAGGATTTCATCGCGTTTTTTTGATATTTTCCCTACGTTATTATAGAACAAACCCTTATTTACCTATTCTTCGAAGTGTGTGTGCGTCACTGCTCATACTGCACTGCAAATATTTTTGCATTCATTGTTTTTTGTTGCATTTCTAGGTAGTTTAGATAGTTATAGCTTAATTAGGTAGTTTATAAGTCAATTAGGTAGTTGTGTAAATTACACCGAGAACTTAGTGTTTAGATAAACCTAACATAGGATTTAAAACACTATTATCAAAAAAAAATAAGGTACGCGATAATTATGTTGTATTTATTTATTATTTCAAACGAATTACTATGTTCACTTCATATAAGAGGTCACCAAGATGGGAAATCAACTTTATGGGTGTTTTTTTGACTGCTGAGTTAAGACACCGTATACCTCCTAATATAGATAGAAAATGCTTTATTGCACACCTTAAAACATACAAGTACAAAATAAAAAACTAAATATACATATATGTATACAATGCGGATTATCTGCAAAATTTACAAAGACTGCTGGTCAGTGTTATTATTTTAATATATGGATGCTGTGGGGCGCCGGCAGTAGTATGTTGACCCTTTTGCCCGTGGATGCAGTAAGAATATGCCAATTGATACCTCCGGAAGATGGGCAGCAGCGTCTTTCCATGTATCAAAATCCCGCACTGAGCATGCCAACCCATCTGCCAAGCGAGATGAGTATGGCAACAGTGTGACGGCCTACGGCTGAGATGATGATGATGATGGGATGGATAACTCTTAATTGATTACTAGAAATACATATAAATCAGAAACAGGATATGATTGGGTTCTTTTAAAGGCTAATCGATGATTAAAGGTTAAATGTTCACCGCCGTGGGGTGTCGGCAGTAGAATGATACCCCTCCTCTCATGCCCATGGATGCAGTAAGAGCCTGCTAAGGGATACCTCCGGCAGATGGACAGTAGCGTCTTTCCGTTTATCAACATCCTGTACTGCGCTCGCCAACCCGCCTGCCAAGCGTGGTGATTATGGCAACTACCTCTCATGGAGATCCATGGGCGAGGCCTGTGTTCAGTAGTGGACGTGTCACGGCTGAAATGATGATGAAAGGTTAAATAAAACTAGAAAAATAACCATGACAGTTAACTGAATTTTAACAAAGAGGAAACTTGTCTGAGAACGATCTGTGTCAAACACATATTTCAAACTTCCGAGTTTCAAACTGTGTATCGTACAGATATTTAGTGAACGGTAGATTAAGGTGCGGGTACAATGGGTCGTTGATTGAAGTGGCCATTTATCAAACATCTACTTGAGATTTTTATCATATGACCAGATTTGACCTATGCGTTAGGTGTGGCTGAAAGAAGCTGTAAGAAATTATGTCAGAAGGTTGTCTTTGAATGCTTTCTTAGTGCGTAGTAGGTGTTACATAAATACATCCTTATGTTAAGAATGTAAGGCGGGATTCTAGATCACGATTTATTTACTATTATTTATTTACTCGCCGTGGGGTGCCGGCAGTAGAATTATACCCCTCCTCTCATGCCCATGGATGCAGTAAGAGCCTGCTAAGGGATACTTCGAAAGATGGGCAGCAGCGTCTTTCCGTGTGTCAACATCCCTTACTGCGCTCGCCAACCCGCCTGCGTGGAGAGTTTGTCAACATGGAGATCCATGAGAGAGGCCTATGTTCAGCAATAGACGTTTGACGGCTAAAATGATGATAATGATTTATTAACTACATTAACTCATGGTATTTGATTGATCTTCATACTTAAGTTACGAGCAAGTTTCTCACCGATTTTGGTTTATGTAACCCGCGGCTTATGAAGCTACAAACATAAGATATTGTTAAATTAAGTAGTACCTGGCTGTGGGGTGCCGTCAGTAGAATTTTGCCCCTCCTCTCATGCCCATGGATGCAGTAAGAGCCTGCTAAGGGATACCTCCGGAAGATGGGCGGCAGCGTCTTTCCGTGTATCAACATCCTATACTGCGCTCACCAACACGCCTGCCAAGCGTGGTGAGTATGGCAACTACCCCTCATGGAGAGCCATGAGGGAGGCCTGTGTTCATCAGTGGACGTTTTACGGCTGAACTGATGAAGTAATACCTATTTATAATTTAAGAAGCTCTACATTTTGGCATCTTACAAATTTTTACTTTAATTAAGTCAAAAACGTCATAAGTAAAAGAATCACAATCGTACAAAAAATACACAACCCAAATAAGTTGAACCCTTTTTATTTGTGACTAGAAGTCGCCCGCGGTTTCACTTGCACCTTTGGTTACTGATCCGCTCCTGTAGGTCGTAGCGTGATGTTATATAACCTATAATAGCTTTCCTCGATAAATGGGCTATCTAACATTGAAACAATTTTTCATATCGGACCAGTAGTTTCTGAGATTAGCGCGTTCAAGCAAACAAACAAACTCTTCAGTTTTTTGTAATAGTAGGTATATAGATTTGCTTTACTAGTTAAAATCATAAACGACTTGGTAAACACCACGTATCCTCAGTATGTTGGTATTACCGCAATAATTTTTAAAACATTGCTCAAAAACGTTTTTCGATGTTAGCCGGTATAACATAGTATTTTAGACATGGTGTTGTGTAAAATATGTTGCAAAATGTGTAAACATGATCAGTAAATCGCTGGTTCTCTGCAATTATGCCCGCACGCAAGTGCTTTGAGTTGTAGCGAGCCATGTACCTCGGTCGTTGTCTAGAGTGTGTGAGTTATATTGACAAATAAATGATAAAAGTGAATATATAAATCTATTGAATAATCTGTATTTAGTTAGGTACTCTTACAAGGCAAGAGCGATACCCCCTAACACAGGTATGTATCTACTTAAAAGGGGGTTTCCAATGCATAAAATGAAATGTATAGATTAAGTTACTGAAATAAACCTATTCTATTCTATTGAAGTAAATCTTTGTTTCTGTATGTATCTGGTAGAATCTGTGGTTATAAGAGCCTGCTAAGGTATACCTCTGGAAGATGGGCAGCAGCGTCTTTCCGTGTATCAAGCGTGGTGAGTATGGCTCTCCCTCTCTCTCAGTATACCTCTCAAGGAAATCCATGAAGGAGGCCTGTTTTCAGCGGTGGACACAGCTAAAAAGATGATGATGATGATATAAATCTATTTACTCGTTTAAGACTTCCATAAAAAATACGTTTACTCTCTCATACTCCTTCGTCGTTCTAAGTTTCTTTTTTATATTTTATCTTGTACCTACCGAATTTAAATGAAAATCTATTTTAACTATTGATTGATAATTTTGTAATAACTTTAGACATTATCATATTTAAGTTTATTGACTGAGTATACGTTTTCTGTTGTAATGTGTTATGTTTAGGATAAAATTGTAGGCAATATTTTTTTAGCGCCAAGGAATGTGAGAATAATCAATTTAAAGCGCTGGTTTCTAAATTATGTACAACGTATGGTTTAGGTCTGTTAAGAGGGCCCAATCCAACTTACTTTTCATACACCGCTCGTACGTGGGTGTGGCGTCGTAATAGATCTTTCTATGAAACTTTTGATCTAATAGGTATCTTGTGCACTATATCTAGGTTTCTATCCAAACAAAAAATCAAAATTTGGAAAACAAATTTAATACTGAATTGGTTTCTCCAAATTTTGATTTTTTGTTTGGATAAAAATCTAGATATAGTGCATAATATACCTATTAGATCAAAAGTTTCATAGAAAGATCTATTACGACGCCACACCCACGTACGAGCGCGAGCGGTGTATGAAAAGTAAGTTGGATTGGGCCCTCTTAAGGACTGTATACAGCAGTGGACGTCCTACTGCTGATGTATGTATTAGCCGTTTCATCAGTTTTAAATAATAGATAGGTACATACTTACTTTTAAATAGCTTTTAGAAAGCATGCTCTGTTACCACGCATCTTCGGAGTTCTGAGTGGTTTAAATGTTTCCTCATAATTAGCTTTTCTTAGATAATTAAACTACTTGCTTACCCAACTTCGTTCTTTTCCGAGGTACCGTAATTGTGAAAAACAAGAAAGTTACTTTGCGTCGCATTGCTACAAACTTTGCAGTTCTACTATAATTTTCCGAAATTGAGCTTGTTTAGAATAGCAGAGTGCAAACTACTTTTTATTGCATGCAACAGCTGTTTGAATTCGGAAGTTTTATGTAGTTTTGTGGCTTATTTTATTTTTCTAAAATTACTTTGTGAATGACCTGATACATAGGTACCAGGAAATTATGAATCGAATCCTGAATCCATTCGGAGTTGGAGGGAGAGGAAGGCCAAACCAAAGATGGGTTGTTATGAATAAGGGAAGAACATATTGTACTGACCCTACCAGTACCTAGTGTAGTATAATGCCAGGAAAACGATAATTCTGGTCGTATTTCATTGATTAAAGCTTGAGAAAAGTGCGCTAATCGCACTCACAGTTTAATTTATGGTACCATCACTAGCATCTAATAAAATAACTGAATAATTTACTATAGTCTGTAAAACTTACCTTGATCGTTGCGACTGATGCCAAGTGAATATATTTTCTATAACGTCCCAGCCGTAGTGGGGCTGTGACTAGGGCTGGGATGATAGAAAATATATTCGAGTTTTTTTATTATTTATTTTCAATGATAAAGGAAACGCAATTTATTAGAAAATACAACAATAGTTATATTACTTACATGATTATATTATCTTACAGGTGCACAATCTAATTGTTCTCCTCAAAATTGAGTTAGTGGCTGGAGCAGTCTTGCAGATTAATAATTAACTATTAGATTAAAGTGGTTGCGGGTTCAATTCCCGCCTCGGAACAAAAAAAATATATGTAGTGTAATGTATTGACGAGCTCTGTGGCGCAGCGGGCGAAGGTCCGCCTGCGACGCAAAGGGTTGCGGGTTCGATTCCCGCCTCGGGACAAATGTCTGTACGATCTGCAGATATTTGTTCAGGGTGTTCTGGGTGTTTTTCTATATATAATAAAAATATCTATCTATGTAGTATAATGTATTAAGTATATCAGTCATCTAGTACCCATAACACAAGCTCTGCTTAGCTTGGGGCTAGATGATGCTGTGTGATTTGTCCAGCATTATTATTATTATTATTATTAAGTATATCAGTCATCTAATACCCATAACACAAGCTCTGCTTTGCTTGGGGCTAGATGATGCTGTGTGAATTGTCCAGCATTATTATTTATTTATTTAATAATCAAAGTAACCTTGCGCATCTTTTACTATAATGTCATCAACATTCGCAGACTATAAATTGTCAGTGCGGGGTATATAGGCCTTCCTTTGTTTACGCCACATAAGCCGGTCCTGAACTGTTCCAAGCCAGGAATGACCCGCAAAAATAATTTACCGTTAGCAAAATGGTTTATATGACTACATGAATTATTATTTGGTTAATCAGAACAGCTGTAATCATTCATAGATATTATGAACTATGGTAGCGGTTTATCAAATGTTATTTCTACTTAGCTTAATAATAGTAATGGTTCTAATAGCTGTGTCGTGACTGTAGGCTTCCGCCAGATGTCACAAAAACTTGCATTCAAGCAGGCAATGCCCTGTCACTTTCAATAGGCTGGGTGGCCTTACATTCGGTAGGAGGTGGGCAAAATCCACGATAAGGGATACTATGTTAACTACGTTGTTTGGGCTTGGCGCAGACTAGTTACCAGTCGCTACGCTGCGCTGTGACTCTGTGTCGAGAGAAGTAGAATAATCAAAAGCAAACTCCTGCGTCTAAGCCAGCTATTAGTCTAACTGAGCTACGGAGGTCATTAACATCATCTCAGCCGTAGGGTAGGACGTCCACTGCTGGACATAGGCCTTACTCATGAATCTACAAGAACTGATCATGAGGTTACCATACTCACAACGCTTGGCAGGCGGGTTGGCGAGTGCAGTACTGGATATTGATAAAGATAATACGTTTATTTTGTCACACAGATTACAATTAATCAATATATAAACTGATTAAGTTTTAAAAAAAATGTGACAGAAATGGTCATTACTCAGCATATGCTGTGGCAGAACGGGTTATACCACAGCGCTGGTCTTACGTAGTGACCAAAGTGTGCGATTGGTGGCTACCGCTTCTGATACATGACAAGACGCTGCTGGCTAACTTTCGGAGGTTTTCCTTGGCAGATTCTTAATACATCCACGGGCAAGAGAGAAGGGACCTACTACCGGCCACCCCACAACAATAGAGGTATATTAATTATGACATAATATTATTATAGTTTTTTAAATATCGTTTGACAACAATCTTATCTGTTAAGTTGTTTTGCCATAAATAAACCAAATCCATTTTAGCCAAGTACCTATGCATTTATTTTGTTTATCTTTTCTTAGGAAGAATAAACGTTAGGTGAAGTTTAAAGTGAGAAACGCAAGCAATTCCCGGTAACTTTATTGTATTCATAACGTTGAAAAGAATTTTATTAGATATATAATTGGATGCTTGTGTACATACTATTATGACATGGAAATGAGCTTTCGAGTTCAACTAATTTATGGAATAGTGCTAATACACCGTCACCGGGGTGCCACAAATCACATGTGAACACTATCTACTAGTGGCTACGGGTTTATGTGATATCTAGCGATGTATTTGTGGGATTTATGTTTAAAACAGTCACTTGTTATATTTATGTGGATGTAAACATCTTGGAACTGAAGCACGTCACACCAAAAAATCTACCGACTGTACGCGGTTGTCGAACAAGCTTTTATACAGCAACATGGATAAATAAATAACACTATGTACATGTAACATATTCTATTCCAAAGTAAAGCTAGTAGAAAATAAAAAATTAATAAGGCACATACTACTTGTGTTTGGTTTGGTTATTGGGTATTTAAATTTAGTTGTACCTACCAGGTAGGAGTTGGGACTCGATAAAACCCTTTGTTCTTGTCATTTTTTAAACTTTCGCGATCACGAGACATTATTAACACGTGATAAATCTAATCAACTGGCTAACTAGATACTTAACTTGGTAAACTTTTGTTCCTAACGAACCAACGGGATGTGTGTGTGGTTGGAGTGAAACAAATTTCGACATTCCTATCGAACCAACCAAATAGTTGGTTTTTTTTTTGAAAATTTGTTGGTCAGAGTGAAATGACGGGTAGGTTCATCGAATTCTATTCCGTTCAACTGTTTGTACAGTTGGTTGGATTGAAAGCATTCTGTTCCACCGCAAAAACACCAATTAGCTGTGCAAAATGTAACTCGATGAAGGTAGGTGTGACTTGTTGTAGGTAAAGCGAACAGAACAGAATCAATAAACAAAATCTGACTTTGAACAACTAAAACAGTTTCATAGTTATTTTTATTGCTTGGCCCTATTTATAAGCTATATTGTATACATTATTTAACAATACTGAATTATCGGGTATTTATCGCTTAATTACCTTTATTTTTATCCCGAAGTTTCGATTAAATGGATTACAACGAATTGTTAATAGACTTCCCGGGACCACGATGGGTGCAATTCTGTCGAAACGTCGGGCAATAATATAGGTAAATAAAGCGATAAATACCCGGTTAAATATGTGTTAATAATGTGTCTTGATCGCAAAAGTTTAAAAAAGACTACAACGAATTGCACCTGGTCGTGGTCACGGGAAAACTGTTGGTGTGTTGAATATAATATTTATATATCAATATGTTGAGCTCACCTAGTTTAATTTCAAGTATTTGCTATGCGTTTACTAGGCTCTATCTTGTAATATTTGTCTCTTCTTCCCATAAGTCTCATAACTCGTATAATTTTGCTAATATTTGAATTGTTGCAACCGTACCCTGTTATAACCGTACCCAGTTTTCCTAACCTGTATTAAAAATGTTTCTTTTATTTATTATGGAGGGTTAATATACAAGATTAAGTAATCCTCAAGATCACAAATTAAAAATGTTTATCGTGCACTAAGTATAAACTACTATTATACTATTGTAATAATTTTATACTAAATGCTTCTGCATTTTTTTTAACTTTATTATTATGCCATATAAAGTTTTATGCCCAATTAAGAAACGCATTTTATTTGTTTAGCAAATTAGTAAAAATCCAAATTTAATTAACCTACTAATCCTTCAAACCGGCTTAGTGGTTTAAAGCATTATGACGAAAACTCATAAATGATTAGGCAATCAAATGATATCAACTCTGTAAAAGGACATAATCAAATTAATTTTCTACGACCAAGCCGCTATAAAAGTCCATAATAATAAACAAGAATTTCTAAAATACACTATCACAAGAGTGATGTTTATTTAAGTCTGAAGCTTCTATATCGTTTCGAAACAATATTTTTCGACACCGTGACGTCAAAATATTATTATTGTTATTATTATTATTGACTGTTTTTCATGCTTCTAAAGAATTAAATATTTTTTTCTAACCAAAAATGTTTCTTCCTTAGATTATCAAATACACTCTGAGCTGTGATGCTAATATAATATCAACTTCTCAGCCTACAATTAGGCGATTTAAAAAAATATACTCGTACTTAATACTCAATACTCAATATATTTATTGCGTACATGTTGTTACATAAGATCTTATAAATTAGGTAGGTAAGTAGTTACAAACATGAACCCTACAAGGGCATAGCAATAATGCATACTTTAGTATTATTTTAAAATTTTGCGTGCTACCAAATAAGCAACATAATAAAATATATGAAACATGATGTTTTGGCATCAATGCGCTAAGGTAAATAGCGCAGAACGCAATTTGTTCAGGTTCTATTTACGAGTATGTTCTATGGTTTATAACGCTTAAAACCTTATATGGCTGATTACTTTTACAGAAACCAACTCATTATAATTATGCATTAATTCAGTTGATTCTTTTTTCTGAGAATATATAAAATAACATTTATACATCACATTCAAACGTGATCGAGGGCAGGTGTGCTAGGAAATATGACAGGCATTCCAATGTGTAGACTTGATTATGAACAATAGATCAATCGTGTGGAGCCGACACCTAGCCCTGCTCTCGGAATGTGTTGATTTGAAAGTGGCACGTGCAAGGTCAGAAGTGCAACTGTCGCTCCAGTGTCCATATCTGCAACTTATTATCAAGAACTTCAGTACGGTCAACTAGCTTCTGCCTACGGTGTAGCGCTGTGTATTGTCTATTTGTCTCTGTATATTTTCTTTTATATAGAAATCTTCGTCAACTTCATTACTAAAGGTCAGCTAGGCTTAGGGTAGTAGTGATAGAACGGAGTCTTATTCTTCTAGACATATCGCTTTCTTTGTACTAGGCGACTACTCTCGGTATTATAAGGACCGTGTCTTTCTAGTGTTCACTTCAGCACGGTCAACTAACATTCTGCCCGCGTAGCACGGTTAATGCACTCTTCTCATAGGTGTATTGTGTGTTCATCTCTTACTTTGTTTGTGAACAATAGATCAATCACGTGGAGCCGACTCTGAGCCCTTCTCTCGGAATGAGTTGATTTGAAAGTGGCACGTGCACGTTCTAAAGTGCAACTGTCAATAACTGCAACAAATTTAGTACGGTAGCTTCTGCCTGCGCGGTGAAGCGCGGTATGTTTTCCTATATCTCTTTTTTGTTACATTTTTGATCGTACTTCTTAATTTCTAACGAGATAAAATTATCCAATAACAATCCGCTAAACTTATTCCTATTGAATGCTAAGCAATGCAGAACCGTGTGCACACTTGAATTTAACAAAATTCAATTATGTGTTAGTTTCGCGAAATTTGACTAGATTATTTTAATTCATTAGAAGATATTAAAATGGATTTCCGCAAAGTCAAACCTGAATCAATCATTTCCTTTACGTCGTTCTCTTCATTATTTATTTATTTTCGGAAAACCAGAAGCTTATTAATAACTAATAAAACTACTAAATATATAGGTACTATGAAGCTGAAAAAAAGTAGAAACAAGCTATCTATACCATTAAGGAAGGTCGTGCCCGTCCAGAAATGATTTGACTAGTTCTCTCAAGCTGCTTCCACACCACTATGTTTTCGACTAGTCTGAGGGCCGTTGTGACAGTGTAATCGTATAAAACTTTTAATATTCCATCAATACTGAGTTCCCTTTATTTAATATTATTCTCATGATTTTTATTGTATTGTATTGTTGTTGTAAGCGTATTGTCTATCTGTATCTTTAAATCTGCATTAAACCTTTTAACTACAAGTACCTCTCTCATTCGATCGATCAGGTGACCATGCTCGGTGTAGTTTATTGACCTTTTTGTCATATAAATTTGCATGCTTTATGTAGATCATGGCTAAACTTATTATATATTTCTGTATTTATCCATGCTTCGCAAATAATATTATATATAATTCATTTTATTTGTCTGAAAATATCAACAGTTTCTGTAAGTTAGATTAAATAAGCTTTTTTTTATTTTTAAATTAATGAAATGAATAGCCCTTGCCCATCATTTCACACGGGTAAATAGTTTACTGTGATTTGTGCGTTTTTTTAAGGTTTCGTAGTAAAAAAAGAAATCTTTATAAATAATATAAAATGATAAAGCCGAGATACCGCTACAAAAATGCTGAAAAAATTATTAACTATATTTATTATTATTATATATTTTTGACAGTTATTGGACGGCATGGACACTAATTTAAATGAGGTCTTAGGTAATTAAGAGACTTAGGTAATACCATGAACGTATCTTTAACGCAATGAAAATAAACAAATATATAGGATAGGACTTGAAACTGGAATTGGTTGATTAATAATTTTGTACATTATGTCCAAAAAGAAAAACTTCAAGAAACAGCAGAAGAGATTTTCCCATTACGTAGGATTTTTCATTGTCTGCCATCTAGACCCTTAACATATTCTACAGAGGAAAAGATAATTTCTTGGAGCTTATTTTGTGCAGACAGAAACTCAGTTTTATTCCACACGATCTTATTTGAGGGACTCTCTTAGTGCATAGTTCACAACTATGAACAGAAATGTAAGGGCTCTTCATTGCGTAGACCGCATCTTACGATCTGCTGTGGATCGGAAACAGAGTTAAATCTTCTAGAATCTTTTCGTCAAATCTACGAGCTCTTAAGGTGCGGTCCCGCCGACCGCGTTTTAATAGAACAGATTGCGCCAAGGTAGTATTGCGCATTAGTCGTAAGAACCGATGAGGCCTGCTGTGACCTGACCGATCCGTTGAGTGTACTTGGTTTCTGGTGTAGCCTGTCAATCAACTTAGCTTAGAGGCCGCAGCTGTACGATTTGGATTGAGCTATAACAGATACAAGTATCACCTCGTTGCGGATCACGAACCGTGACGTATGCGATTACGAGAACACTGATAGTTGATTAACTGAAGTTACAGACGACATAGTCAACGGACTTACGTGAGTTTTCACTTTTGAATCTATGGCTGGCATTTAAGCTGATATTATATCTATTGTTTTGTATTTATAGAGATTTACTGCGTTTATCTGAACAGCGTCGGGTTTTATTAAGATGACTGAATTAGAACATATGCTTTTCCTAATTATCGAACAAGAAACCGGAATAAATAAATTTTAAATGATCAAATACCCTTTATTTAAATCGGAAAAAATATATAGGCCAGAAACTAGATCGTTCCACTAATGTTTTGTGGTAACTCATCACTTCCGCCTGGACCTTCCTTCATCAAGTCCATAGGCCTTAGCATTTTTATTAGCGCTGGCAATGATTGCGCAGTTAGTTAATTGTGCGAATGTCCAAGTGACAAGTTATGCCCATCGACACCGGTCACGATCTCACTTAGACCATTGAATTGATCTTTAACTTTCTATAAAGCATTCAAAGTTAACAACGCAACTTTATTTATTATCCTCATTCCCGATGGCCTTCTTGACAAAACTAAAAATAGGCTGTGCGTAGACTGCCACAGATATAAATAACAACATAATCACGAATGACTTGATAAACCCGATCAATTTGTGTGCGTGTTTGTAAAGGAACAATTGCGCCAACAATTGTTTTATAGTGCAATCAATTTAACTTATAGGTTTTAAAACTTGTAATAGTCTAAAATAGCGCTTGTTGAGAAAGGTTTTTGTTCAGCGATGAGCTGATATATAAGTCGGTAAAGATGAGGTTTATATTACTAAATAGAGTACAGATTTTCTACTTGCTTGTTTAAAATAATGCAATGTTTGGGATTTAATTGATCTTTAAAGCAATTTATAAGTTAAAATAACAAATGCTGAAACATAAAACTCTTTAACAACAAACAAAGCGTTTGTGTGAGTTTAACAAAACTACGAGAAAAGTAAAATGGACTCATAAGTAACGACTTTAGTTTTCAATTTCATTGGACTGGAGGTGGTGCTCGCGAACTCAACGATTGATTTACAGAGCCTGTGTCACTTTGTATACAGTGACGACCCTTTTTAAGTTTGGAAGAACGAACAAGCATAGATGAATAATCTTAGGAAAAAGAGCAAAGCGTATACCAATTTAAGTGTTAAAAAAACGACCATAATGTGACTTGATTTCCATTTTAGTCATTATATTGCTTTGAGA
This sequence comes from Pasiphila rectangulata, assembly GCA_963082625.1. NCBI lineage: Eukaryota > Metazoa > Arthropoda > Insecta > Lepidoptera > Geometridae > Pasiphila > Pasiphila rectangulata. Next base: position 14,033,171 of record OY720240.1, read on the forward strand.
ATAGATCATGGGTACCTATAAACTCTTGTTAGTACAATAAGAAGCATCTTTTTTTTTCTTACTTATAATCTACTCAGATTTTTAATATAAAAGGGGTGCCTTATAGACCATTAAGCCACTACATCACTTGAATTAGTAACAAGTATTGATAATTCAAAGTACTATGTTCGAAGTTTGCGAACATAATAAAAATGAGAAAAGTAGTCTATAAAAAACCAGGTTTAATTTTATTAGGAAATACCAAGATAACTCCATCTTCAAGAATCTTATAGGAATATTCTTATAGTTTTAATCTTTATGTGAGTACTAAAAAGTAGTTATAAAGTAGTAAGGTATGTTGTACACTGTGGTAAACACACGGTGGGTCGTCGACCCTCGCATCTCGTCGCGTGAGTACCGCTTGCTTATCGTCGGTAATTATTAATAGCAAGCAATAATAATGCAATCCAGTGTGGACAGTATCGTGTACTTACTACAATCATGCATTTCCCGATAATTTGACGTCGCGATACAATTAGGAATTATTTAAAATGTCACTGTAGCGGAAGATGATAACATTCATTCCATTTTAATTTTAGCAAGCGCTCTACAAAGTTAACATTATGATTTTGGCATACTTAATGTACTTTTTTAGAGTCATAATTAAAGTAAGCCAACAAAGTTTTAATATTAACTCAGGAAACAAATTGAACAGTGTATAGTGTATGTACATAAATGCGCACATTACAAATACTAAGACATCATGCCTAGTGGTACCGGCAGTCGAATGTTGTCACTCCTCTGTTGCCCGTGGCTGCAGTAAGAATCTGCCAAGGGATACTTCTGGAAGATGAGCAGCAGCGTCTTTCCGCGTATCCGTAATGAGCTCGCCAACCCGCCTACCAAGCGTGGCAAGTAGGCAACAAACTCCTCGTCCACCTGCTGAACATATGCCTCCAAGATTATGGAGGCATATGTTCAGCAGTGGACGTGTACAGCAGTCCTGCGGCTGTGATGAAGACATCATATCTGGTGTATCTACAATGCAATTCCAACCAACAAAGCTTGTTAAAATTTCTAAATTAAAAGTTCGTAATATAGCCGATGAAGTAACATGTAGTTAGTTTACTTCGCACATTTTCCTTGTACCCCAGGATATTTTTGTTAATCCTAAATAAAAACTAAGAGACGCGAAAAAGAATGTTGATGCAACTGTCAAAGATGTCGAAAGCAAAGACGAAACTCAGGCGCAGCTGTAAGTAATGTCAGTGTTGTAGGAAATAACAGAGCAGCAAATTATATTCCCGGCCGCCATTGCTCTTGTTTCTAAAAGCGCAATGAATGTTACTCGTAAATCGTTGGGACATCGCTGCAGAAGCACCTATTGCGAAGAGTAATTCTACATTTGAGTGACTTGGCAACCGATGATGGATCATTGGTATAATAATAGTAATTGAAATCTGAAAAGCAGAAGTGTAGGCTGTTTCTATAGAAGTAAATCGGTCCAGGTGCGTGTCGAGCCACGTGCTTTGGGCTTAGTATTTAACCGTAGACCTGTGGTTAGAAGTTGGTGTGTGTTACAACCCTTACCAAAACACATCAACAGGCATTTATAAGTTTTCGGCTTAAAGTTTTCCGGTATGTTTGCTAAACCGTATCACTTATTTGAGCGACAATTTCTCCGAAACTAAAAAAGCTTAATCGTTATAGTTTTACTAGGAACTTTATGGTTAAAACTACATTCATGATAGTCTTTTTTAAACTTTCGCGATCACAACACATTATTAAAATATGGGATTATCGGGTATTTATCGCGTAATTACCTTTATTTTATTCCCGACGTTTCGACCGGATTGCACCTGGTCGTGGTCGCGGGGAGACTGGCGTGTTGAAGTTAACCGCAGCAAAGCGAAGGCATCTTTTCAGACTACCCTCACTTGGTCTTCATAATTAGAAATTTGAGATTTAAGGCCGGTTCAAACTGGGACAGCACACTACACTCACTGTATCAGCACACTTTGGTTTATTCACACGTCGAGTACACTTGGCTATCACTGGATTCCATGAGGCAGAGAGTCTGAAGCCGTCTTCACGATTAAAATTAGGATATTTCTTAATTTCAATCGCTTCCCGAACCATTCTCTTGTAGTAGTGCCTCTCGTTGGAAATAATCTAACCAATCTAAAAATCTAAACAAGTCAGCTATAGCGGAGCATGTAGTGGACTCAGGACCCAATCACTGGATCGAACTCCACAATCCCAAGATTATTTCCAACGAGAGGCACTACTACAAGAGAATGGTTCGGGAAGCGATTGAAATTAAGAAATAACCTAATTTTAATCGTGAAGACGGCTTCAGACTCTCTGCCTCATGGAATCCAGTGATAGCCAAGTGTACTCGGCGTGTGAATAAACCAAAGTGTGCTGATACAGTGAGTGTAGTGTGCTGTCCCAGTGTGAACCGGCCTTAAATCTCAAATTTCTAATTATGAAGACCAAGTGAGGGTAGTCTGAAAAGATGCCTTCGCTTTGCTGCGGTTAACTTCAGCACGCCAGTCTCCCCGCGACCACGACCAGGTGCAATCCGGTCGAAACGTCGGGAATAAAATAAAGGTAATTACGCGATAAATACCCGATAATCCCATATTTTAATAATACATTCATGATTTTTTTCAGATTTGTAAACCTAGCAGTTTAGATTTAAGAGAGTGAGAAAGAGGGCAGGGATGCTCGAAAAATCGTTTAAAAATAATATATTATCGCAAACGGAACCCTTAAAATAAATAAATGAAGTTCAAGCAGTGATGAAATGAGAAGAGGCATCACATTGCAACCTGCTTCACTGACACAGTTCGAAAGATCTAAGGTCCTAAGTATAACTTACATATGTATATCTGAATAATATACTTACTATATGTATAAGATTATATAATAATTTTGCGGATTGCGAGACAAATACATAAGAAGGCACGTCTAAGCCTTGTAAAGATCTGATAGCCCCGTGATATGAATTTAAAAGTTTACAGATACAACTTCCCGTTTACGTATAAACTTTTAAAAACTTTATCTGAATACATAAATACTTTAAAAGTTTGCCTTTCTTGCGAGATTTATAGTTGAAAGAGTTTTAAAGGACAGCAGATATGTGCCCCAGACCCCGGGTGTTCTTAAATAATCGTTTATTACATTGCCGTGGGGTGCCGGCACTAGAATGTTACCCCTCCTCTCATGCCCGTGGATGCAGTAAGAGCCTGCTAAGGGATACCTCCGGAAGATGGGCAGCAGCGTCTTTCCATGTAACAACATCTTGTACTGCGCTCGCCAACCCGCTTGCCAAGCGTGGTGAGTACGGCAACTACCCCTCATGGATGTCCATGAGGGAGGCTTGTGTTCAGTAGTGGTCGTTTTACGGCTGAAGTGATGATGATGGACATAGAACTATGAAACTCCAAGAACTGGTCATGTTGATTGTTGCCATACTCACCACGCTTGGCAGGCGGGTTGGCGATCGCAGTACGGGATATTAATACACGGGAAAACGCTGCCGTCCATCTTCCAGATCCCTTGGTAGATTCTTACTGCATCCACGGGCAAAAGAGAAGGGGGCAACATTCTACTGTCCGCACCCCACGGCGTTATCCTAATATCCCACTAGTATTATAAAGTCAAAAGTTTGTTTGTATGGATGTTTGTTACCTCTTCACGCAAAAACTACCCTACGGATTGAGCTGAAACTTTGCATAGGCATTTATTGATATTAACCAGGATTAACACATAGGCTACTTTTTATACGGGGGCAACGCATGCGAAGTGGCGGGCAGAAGCTAGTATACATTATCAAAATAACCGTTTAAATGCTGGATATTTAATTTTGAGGAATATGTGCCAATTCGTGATATGGGGCGCAAGCCACGTACGAGTACGTAACTGCATTGCTTCATGCGCTTGCGTCACGGCGCGGGCGCATCGCCGACTCTTCCGCGACCTCGGGACCTTCGATTGGATTTATTAAAATATCACTGGGTATTACTAACTAATTGGCAGAACTCGAAATGAACTGCCCAGCTGGGTGCTTTAAATTTTGTATACATATTTTTTTGTAGACCTCTGTAGTTCAGTTACAAATTTTTGATTTTCTGCAGTTATTTGTTTCTGGTCTGGGCACTTTCGATCTCACTAATATTATAAAGCCGAAAGTTTGTTTGTATGGAGATTTGTTACCTCTTCACGCAAAAACTAGCTTACGTATCGAGCTGAAATTTTGCAAACGTATAGATGTTGACTAGGATTAACATATAAGCTACTTTTTATCCGGGTACAACGCATGCGAAGCGGCGATCACAAGCTAGTTTATAATAAGTATTTATTTTTCTAAAATATGTATATATGTATTCTATCAATCATCTTGTACCCAAAACAGAAGCTACTTTAGGGCTCTAGCCTTATGTTCAAATTTAATTTACCCAAATCATTTATGGTGAGGAAATGCATGACGAAATGTACCGAGCTCATCATTTACGATAAGAGAAATTCTGACATTCGCTTTAATCTTTTGATCAAAATATTACTTTAGACTTCTTACGAAAAAATGTTGTTGTGTTAACTTACACTACAATATTTTTCGTACTTGTACGTCGTACCACTTGTACGTCGTGAGCTCTATTCAAATGTTTTAAGCAACTTATCACCTTTGGCTCTGCCTATCGCCACTGCGTAGAGAATGAAGTTATCCGTCAAGCAATTATGAATACAAAAAGTTTAGGATGAGTCTAAGCCTTGGTTGAGGCCTATTAGCGTGTCAGTCGTATGGTAAACACCTGTCGAAACGTCGGTATTCAGTATTGCTGACAGCAAAACATGTATTTTACCGTACGATAAATTGTTGTATTGCCTTTATGGACTCCATCTATTTTGAATGACTTTTGACGACCTCTGTGGCGCAGCAGATGAAGGTCTGCTTACCACGCAAGAGGTAGCGGGTTCGATTCCCGCCTCGGCTCAAATATCTGTACGGTCTGCAGACATTTGTCTGATCTGGATGTTTTTCTATAATTATTTAATAAAAAATATCTATGTTGTATAATGTGTTAAGTCATTAAAGTCATCTAGTAACCATATCACAAGCACTGCTTAGCTTGGGGCTAGATGATGCTGTGTGAATTGTCCAGCATTTTTTAATAATTATTGAACCAATCGAAGATTAAAGCATTGCTAGTGTATTGTAACTCCAACCTCCGAAACACCTGTCGTTTAGTAGGTATGTTATTGTCTCAGTGCTCAGCTACGATATCCAAATTCGAATCAGGCATCGTTTTATTTCTCTTATATTTTTTCTTTCACTCTACCCGAAAATGAAAATAATTGTTGTGAACGTTATGAGAACTCTTCTGATAACTTTGCGCAATCTTTGGCTGATACTATTAGCAAGCAATATTGGAGTTTCCGATAGTGAACTGTGACGCATTGGTTGGGAAAACCTGAATATAACTAGCAATATTTCGTGGTAAATCGATTTACAATATCCAAGGTCATGTTGAAAATCAAAGGCTCGCTTTTCAGGCTTTCTGCACCGTGGGCCGTTGGAAAGTCTCCACTGAAGTGTAACGGCGGGCATTAGTTGCGCTATACCACTGATTGATTACTTCAATGTGTACCTTGTACATTTGCATTGTGGGTACATTGTAAGATTGTTGTACATCGGGTGCTCTGATTTGCCAACCGAATGCAGTCAATCGAAGCTGCGCTATAATTATGGTTGCTGGAATGTGTCGGTACCTTAGGTTTCACGGGAGACTTAAGTTTTAAATGTTTTTCCGCATCGAATACTTAGAAGCATAGATCGAAATACATCGATTAACTCGTAACTCGATTAGATTAACTCGTTTTCGTACGTCAAAAATATATAGAAGTGTTTTTCCGTAAGGCCTTTGCATCTATTATAGATGATTTATACAGCGTCAGCAACTGGTAATCATGCTGTATGGGACGCTGCAGTGCCTGGGACATTGTTAGATGGATTAGGCTTGCCCAGCACCTATACCATCCTCTCAGCTTAGTCAGCTATTATTCAGAGGAAAGAACAGGTCAATACGTCTGAAGCTAACTAAGCTGCGGGTTTCCTACGATGTTTCCTTCACCGTTAAAGCACGTGTTAAGTGTGCACATACATTTTTCAAGAAAGAAAAATCCATTGGTGCACTGCCGGTATCGAGCCCACGACCTTCGGATTGAAAGTCGGGTGTACATACCACTCGGCCAACACGGCTTTTTTTCGTTTTTCCGTAATACATAACTAACACTTCTTTATACCTCTATGGTTAACATACAATTAACAAGTTTATCTTAGGAGGCAGACAAGTAATAACGTAAAATGGGCGGTATCATCGCTAAAAGCGATCTTTTCCAGACAACGTTTGGATGGACAAGGGTATCACAATCTTTTATTGTATAGTGGTAAAACTCCAAAATATACAAAACTGTCTCCAATGATTGTATCCACTTTGCTCTTAGTAGTTTATAAACTTACTATTACTGTCCTAGGATTTTACATAAGTTAGTTATAAGCTTGTCCTTTAAAAATTAAAGAGGTAACTTTGCCACGACCTTCTAGCTGAAAGTCAAACTCATTCGATTTGTAGAGTCGAAAGAAATAATCGTTAAGAGCGTTTACGCCTTCCATGCGCAGTTTGGCTCAAAAACAGTACTTTTCAAACCCGTTAATATCATGAACCACTTATTTTACACCATATGTTAATTAATAATAATTTTAGGAAATTTAGTTATCCAAATAGTTAGTAAAGAAAATATTTCGATTAATATAGTATGTACGCGTTCTATCAAGATAACTGGTTAGAGGTTTTCTTAATTTCCCTTTCAGCATCAGTTTCGAAGCTCAAAATATTATGAAAATACTGATATATCTAATTAACAAAAAATAATAACCAATCAATAAGATCCTTAGGAAAATAGTTAGTAAAAAAGATGTTTGATTTTGTTATCTTACTATGAGAAATTAAAATTCAAAAAATGTGAAATATTACGAAATTTAAATGATTTTTTCACCGATATACCTTATCTAATTTAATAAAATAATCGCTTACCAATAAAGTAGAGCATTTTCTTCAAAATCGTACATTTAAATTTTTTATTATTATGTTGTTATTATTTTTCTGTAAATATTTTAAAACTACGTTAAAACGCTGCGCGCAAATCATTTCAAGTCAGTCCGCCGCAAGGCTTCCTAGAGTGTGGATATGTCGCTTGGCGCTCTGACTGACCTGTGTTGACCTTTGTCGTGCGTACAGGGCGAGCGGACAATTATAGCGTCATCGAATAATTTTGGTACTTTGGTGAGTAAAATATTTTTGATGGCAAACATATTTTTAGAAATTTATATTGTAACAAATCATATTTCAGACATAATGGGAAATAAAACAAAGTTATTTTTAGCGAAGAAACGAAAGCGCAAAAATGTAGAAAACATGGAAAATGCAAGAGCTAAAAGGTTGGTATATAAACAAGTTACTATGTTATACTAGCTTCAACCCACGGCTTCGCCAATGTTAGATACACATTACAGATTTTCCTATCCTTATACATGTACTATATTGATATGTTTATTCATATTATATAATAATATATTTTTTGTATATTGTAGGTCTATGTGGGCTTCTAAGCAAATGTGGCAAGTTTCATAATATTTATTTATGTATGTTTGTCCGCGCATTTCTCTGAAACTATAAGGTAGATTTTTAATAATTTTGGGCTGGCTCCGACTTTAAAAAGAATCCAAGAATTTTTGCTTCTGAGCGTTTCTACGTCTTGAGATCTGTTTAATTTTTTTTAGTTACTTTTTATAAACCTACGTATGTTTCATCAACATTATTTTCTTTTATTTATTTACTGCATTTTGCCGTGGGTGCCGGCAGTAGAATGATACCCCTTATCTCATGCCCATGGATGCAGTAAGAGCCTGCTAAGGGATACCTCCGGAAGATGGGCAGCAGCGTCTATCCGTGTATCAACATCCCATACTGCGCTCACCAACCCGCCTGGCAAGCGTGGTGAGTATGGCAACTACCCCTCATGGAGATCCATGAGGGAGGCCTATGTTCATCAGTGGACGTTTTATGGCTGAAATGATTTACTGCATAATGCTTGCTTTCAAATAACAAGGTGTGTGCTTATTGGTTGATGGTTTCACTTCAGGCAATATAAAAAAAACTCAAGTGAAGAAAATTAGAAAGTAGTTTAGTGTGAAAACCAAAATATGGAGGTACATAGTATTAACGTTATTTTAAAGTATTAAAATGTAAATTACTTTTTTCTCCTTTCACGTCATAATACGCCATCACCGATGATTTAATAATATATACTGTTTTTTTTTCTACAATTATAAAGTCTACAAACCATGTGTGTTACCAGTGATGACATATGGAATCAAAACGTGGTCGTTCACGATTGGCCTCATGAATAAGCTCAGAGTCGCTCAACGAGCTACGGAGAGGGCTATGCTCGGGGTTTCTTTACGTGATCGAATCAGAAATGAGGAGATAATGTACGTAGCACGTTGAAGTGGCAATGGGCAGGCCATTTAGCTCGCAGAATAGATGGCCGATGGGGCTGAAAAGTTCTCGAGTGGAGGCAACGGCAACTGCGGCAAGCGCAGCGTAGGACGTCCACCAACAAGATGGGATGATGACCTGGTGAAGACCGCAGGTGGATGCAGATCGCTTCCAACCACAATAACTGGAAATCCATGAGGGAGGCCTATGTCCAGCAGTGGACGTCCTACGGCTGAAATGATGATGATGACTGTATTTTTTTCAGAATTCTATATTAGTCAAAAAGAAAGGAAGGTTATCCATCCTCGTGCGCGCTCCATTCTACCCTAAGTATTTTATAACATTGTTGTTATCTTGTAAAATATTTTTATGGCGTAACGTTCTTTTGGCAAATATTTTGCAAAAGGAACGGAACGTACTATTTCTATCTTCTTCTTCTTATCGTATGGCTTTTGTGCTTGGTTTTTCATAATTCTGCCAGTGTCAAGTTCGTAATCTTTAGAAAGTTCAAATTATTGGATAAAAGTTAACAAAAAAGGAAACAGTTCTTTTAACAATTTTGAGAGGAAATCTATTCTAAGGTCACAGATAATTTAGTTCACTAGTTGGTATATTTTTCTACGTTCCGCTTTACATTTCACGTTCCGTTGCTTTTTCATGCTTTATTCCTATTAATTTTATTTTTGTTTTAATAAGTATTTGTTATTGTTTAATTATTTATGTTTTATTTTTCAATTAGTTATAAAACCGCTGGCCACTGCTCGTGGTATCACTTACCTTTTAGGAGGGGTCTGAAAATCAGCGTTCCTTCGTGTTATGGTGCGAAGGAACACAAGCTGACATCCGTCCCTTCTGGTTTTACTGCAGCACATCTTTCACTACCTACTCTTAGGGTCAATGACTGGATTACCGGTAGGATAGTATCTAGATAAGTATATTTCTTGTTGTGGTTAGGGCATACGGCAGCTTACTGCCTACTATGTATTTTTGTTTTAACTTTGTTTATAGGTTCGATTTATTGTTATTATTATTATTTTTTCATTGTTATCCTTTGCCTTATGTACCTAGAATTACCCAACCTGTTTAATTTTAATTTGGTACTTGCAATGTTATTGCTATTGGTGCTAGGTACTATGTTATATATTATTTTCCTTTGTGTCTTTTGTTCTATGCTTGTGCTGTAATGTAAACCAAATAAATATATTTCTATTCTATTATATTCTAATAGTCTCACCATCTGAAAACATAGAACTGTCGAATTTGGTAAGTTATCTTAAGTAGTTAAAAAAATCAGACCACTAGATTCTACACTACTTTATATTATAATCTTTTTACTATTTTATGCTTATGTTAACCTAAACTTTAAAAAAAATATGTTGTTTAAATTCTTATGTTTTAATTTGCAGGCAAAATTCCAATTCAAATAAACACGGTGTTTGAGGGCCGCAGAATAATTGAAAAAAAAATCTAAGTCGATGCCGCTAAGAACCACGACATATTAATTTTATTTATTATTAATGTAAAACATTTAATAATAATGTAAAATAAACTCGACTTTATCCGTACCAAAGAGTTTTATTTGTACCTACTCGTAACTTAGTAATATGTTTAAGTTCAAATTTAAATTAAATAATTGCAATAACAATTTCACTAGAATGGATCAAAGTGGTTAAGTATGACTATAACATAATAGAACGCGCCAGCGCTACTCACACTGTCACGCTCGCTTCTGTGTGGGTTTGAATTACCTAAACTTGACATCGCGCGCTAGGCGTAAACGCTCTTAAGCGGTAAAGGAGGATAAAATGGCCAATATAATTTTACGATTTGGACGAATCTTGGTAGTGCAAATGCCAAGGAATTTGTTATTGAACGAAACGCGTGACTCGACTGCCGGTATAATTTCCCTAATAAAACAATTATAGGTACTGTAGTAAGGCATTCATCTACTATAGATGATTTATGCAGCGTCAACGATCATTAAATATTTATTTATTTAAAACACGAATCTGGTATTCGTGATATAAAATTAAAATAAACAATAATCGCTTAATATAAAAAAAATAATAAAAATAAAAATATATAAAATAAAATCACTTTATTTCAGGCACTATAAAATTACCCTTATCATTTAAAAGCAAAAGCACATGTCAATAAAAGTAAAACAAAAAATAAAATGTGCAAAATAAAAATATACGCGACACTGCAGTGCCTGGGACGTTGTCGTGGACGTTGACGGGAAGGCGTGTCAGACTTTTACTGATTAAAACCACACCTGTGTCCTTCAGTTGCCCCTTGCGTTCTAGCACTACGGGTTTCCTTTTCAGAAATTCCCCGCGGTCCTAGCTTGCGGGCATCGGCCCTGTTGGGCCCCTGTTACATCTAGGTATATACGTCTAAAGCTGACTAAGCCGCGGGTTTTCTCACGCTGTTTTCCTTCGCCGTTTTAGCCCGTGTTAAAAGTGCATATACATTTATCAAGAACGAAAAAACAATTGGTACATGGACGGCATCGAACCCGTGATCCGAAGGCATCGAAAGTCGGAGATATGGATCTGGTTTTTTTTGCCAAATGTAGTACGGTACTGTAGGTTACTAAAGTTGGTATAGATAAACGAGTAACTCAATTTATTTACGTGGATGCAAGGTCGTCCACAAGGAAATATTAAAGGTACCTTTAAAAAATTCACACGAAATGTTCATTCAAGTTTTATCTTAAGATGAGGTCCAAATTAAGTTATGTGATAATAAATGAGTAGGTAATGTTATTTAATATACACCAATTAAATTCACATAAGATGTAGGAAATCAGTTAAGAACCAGGTCTTAACAAATGGTTTGTATATTTTACACAGTGCTTTTTAGGTAATTACAGGCCATTTCATCATCATCATCATCATTTCAGCCGTAAGACGTCCACTACTGCACACAGGCCTCCCTCATGGATCTTCATGAGGGGTGGTTGCCATACTCACCACGCTTGGCAGGCGGGTTGGCGAGCGCAGTACGGGGTGTTGATACACGGCAAGACGCTGCTGCCCATCTTCCGGAGGTATATCCCTTAGCAGGCTCTTACTGCTTCCACGGGCATGAGAGGAGGGGTAACATTCTACTGCCGGTACCCCACGGCCAACAATTACAACAGGCCATTTAAAAATTCTAATTAATCTAACTGTACTCCTAGAATTCAGGCAACATAAAGCAAGGCAAACACACTCACAGGCAATACGGACGTAGGTTTTAAATTTACTTTGTTTACATAGTTGAAATAACACCTAACGTGTTAATAAGTTTAACATTTGTGTGCCTGTCTGTGTAGCTCCAAACGGCTGAGACGATGGGATTCAGATTGTTTTTGTGTAAAAGGTCCATCTAACAACGATTCAGGCACTGCAGCGTCGCGTATATTTTTTATTTTGCACATTTTATTTTTTGTTTAACTTTTATTGATATGTACTTTTGCTTTTGTGTGATAAGGGTAATTTTATAGTGCCTGAAATAAAGTGATTTTATTTTATATATTTTTATTATTTTTTTATACATATGTATATTGGCGATTATTGTTTATTTGATAAGCCGTTTGAAGATCAGTTGTTTACTATGTAATAGTATTTTAAAGTGCTTGATTTAAGATTGTCGTTGTCAACTTTTATAAAATGGTAACTTGGATCCGGCCCACTGAGTAGAGTATTTTGTACATTCTAGATTGGTCGATAGAGTAATTGGCATGTTCTATTGTGAATAATAAAAACTATAGACAGGGGAAAGTAAATAACGCGTCTCCGACAATCGTGATCTACATATGCATAGCGTATTACGATTTGCTTTCGATATTTCACATCTAATAGCTAAGCTCAGTGCATTCTGATGTGATGACCCTGATATGTTTATTTTACTACTTGGCATTCCATATTGTTCTATAGGTTGTACCAAAATGACATGCTTGTTATTTTACAACGTCGACTTTTATTGGATGACCTCGGTGGCTTAGTTGGTTGAATACCCGGCTGAGACTGAGCTGTAGCAGTTTACGGAGTAGTTCCCCGCCGGGAGACAATCACCTAAGCTAACTCACCTAGGTGATCACTAACGGGTATTTATCGCGTAATTACCTTTACTATTATCCAGACCAGGTGCAATCCTGTCGAAACTTCGGGGTTATAATAAGGTAATTACGTGATAGATAACCCGTTAATCCAATATAGTAATATTATGAGAAGATAGTAAAAAAAAAAGAGTAGACTGAAATCACTCTTGGCACAGGTGATTTTAAGTTGCTTAGGAAATACGTTTTTGATAAACTGAACTCACCTTCGAATAAAAATGGCGCATATTTTATATATGTATATAGGTCTCGGGTTTAGATGTTTTCTACCTATGTATTTCGAAAAAATATATATGTTTAAGTAATATATCAAACAATTCTTAGTTTGAGACAGCATGGTGCTATGTTTAGTATCCATCATTGTTTATTAATTATTTTGCCCAACTAGAGTTTTTATCAAGCATAATTTTTTTTGATGCCTTTTCTACTTCTTATTTGAATAAAAAGTTGCCATATAAACTTTTTATTATATATTTTTTTTATTATATATATATTTTTTTAATTACTCTCGGTAAATTTTTCATTATAATCAAATTTCGATACTGTGTCCCGGTGCTGGGTAAAAGCAGGCTAGAAAGTAGAAACAAAAATAAGAATAAAAACAAACATTCACAAATAAAAACTACTAAGTATGTATAAACTGAGCACCCATTAATGAATGCGTTTGCTGATTAGAGCTTGGTCATTCTGTTGTATTTTAATAATACTCAAATACAATATTAATGTATAAAAAAGATAGACACATAAAATATGTGTGAATTTTCCAGTATTATTTATTTTATTTATTTATTTATCTATCCACTTTGGGTATTTAATAGTAGTATAAAATGTTACGAAAATAAGTAATAAGTTGGCGTGGTACGGATATACGAGTGTTACGTAGGGACGAACGTCATGTGTCGAAAATAATGGTAAACACGAGTGTCAATGGATATGTAGGGAGAGATGTAAAGAAGAAATGATGGATTGATTGTGTGAATGATGATTTCAACTATAAAGGATTGTTGAGTTGACGGCTGATTTATTTATTTCTTTAAATATTAATAAATATATATTAAAAATGTTATCTTAAACGATAATTACTGTTTTTGCATTTAAGACTTAATTTTTAATTTCAAGCTAGCTTCGCGTCAGTTTGTATGCAGGGGAGCCGCTTGCATACAAACTGACACAAAGCGAAGCCCAGACCGCGTTTTTATAGTACTATTGTAATTTAAACAATGAAATTCAAGTGCTGCTTAAATTTGAGTTACGTATATAGAAGTAAGGAGGTTATTGTCTAGACTTGCGTTCTCTAACGCTCCACCCTGTACTGCACAGCACAGTACCACACAGGCCGGTTCCGGACAATGAATGCAGTATTTCATGGGCACTATTTGTCATTAAATACCCTTATTCGGAGAGAAAACATAAATATGGTAAGCTGTTTAAGCCTGCTTTCTGCGTTGACCCTTAACTTGGCTCTATCTTTATTGATAGTGGTAATAGAGTTTATTGCATTTAAATGATTTCTAATGACGTCTTAATTGACTTTATTAGATAAAAAATGTTTTAAATAGCAATAAATGCATATTTTGCCAGAAATGTGAAAATGGTAAGTGAAAATTATAAAGGATGCTATATTAATTATGATAACGGATGAAGTTAAATTTCTGCCCAAAAGATACAGAGTAATTTTTGTATGGGAACTACGAGATTAACGAGCCTCAATTTTATTACGTCACACTGGCTTCGATGATCAATAATTAATTATTTCAGGCGTGACTTAAATATAATAACACTTATACTGAAAGACTTGAAGGCTGACCGGCGCTTTACATGATATACATAGGGTACTTTGCTACCGCAAATTATGCAAATTAAAACAAACTAGAAACACAGAAAAGCTATCAATAATCTAGACTACGTAATCACAACCTATTATAGCATTTACGCTGTTAGATAACTTATTACAATATGAATATTAAGTATTTAACGTAACAGGATATATACCACCCACTACTATCACGCTGATAATGATACCGGATTTGAACCAATTTTGTTATAAACAAAGGTACACAAAGTGCTTGTCCATGTTCAAATGTTCGACACGTGTCTACAATAACTAAGGAACCAGTTTTAGTGATCCGATTGCAAGTTGATTAAGCCACTCGTTCACCGAGTAGCCGGGTGACCACATAACCGCTTGCGTACGCCGGAAAACGCACCAGCTTCAACACTTTCATCACCTCATTTATAGATACTAAAAGAATAAAACCTCCCGATAACGAATGAACAAATACTTAGCGATTCCTCGCATGCATCACCTGTCTTCACATTATGAGTGACAAAAATCTCTATCAGTGACTTTTTATATTCTATACATAAGTAAATTAACAATGATAAAAATACTTGTCGTAAACGGAGGAGAGCTTAAAGCACTAGGATATAAAAATACTCACGTTTAAGTGAGCGTAACATCCAATAATGCCGGCAAGTACAACAATAACTACAAAATATTTAAATTTTCATTAACGTTATTGAACTTTATAGACGTCGTAAAATGATTGCACGTAAAATTAGGAAATCACAACGCAATTCCGCGTTTGCCACTGTGGGAAATTGTCACGATACGGAAAACTTTTTTTTGTCGTTCGAATAATGACACTGGCCGCGGTATCGATGTCCGAGAGGCGCGGGCACGCGATACGTAGGCGCTCGCGGCGGGAGTTGGCGAAACTGACGCAGCGCGCAGGCGCCGCCAAGGTATTGTTAAAAGTTACTTTTACTTGCGCGAGCGCGGCGTGCTTGCGCCGCCGAACGACGGCTGCCCGCCGAGACCTTGCACCGCCGCGGCGGCGCTCACACGCTCGCGAAAGAGAAAAACAGAGGTCTCTCACTTCAACCGTAGCGCGATCTGGAAAATTTATGCTTACCTAGGAATACCTAGGAATGCGCAAGATTAAAACGAATTATTGCTATGCAAAATACTCATTCACGGTTCATTGGAATTTTAGGTGAGCATTGCTTTATTTCTTGCATGAACGGCATAAGGAACGGAAAATGGTGATTGGCAGGCCATCGCACTTGCCGACTGCCTCGGAATGCTATTAGCATAAGGTGGTGCCCGAATGGAATTCACGTTGATGTAATGAAGATACGTTCGATCTTTGTAGGTACATATTGCTTATTTTGTAGCGAATTTATAGGCTGGACGCAGCAATTAGTTAAAATAATAAACAATATACATATAAACCTGTCTATTTGCATAATGAAGTCAACCAATGTCAGGTAATTTGCAAAATATCTTTGTGGAGCCAGTGTGGAGCGGCTAAGAAACCTTGATCTGAAAGGTGTCTGTTACCAACTCAAAACGAGCTGGTGTTTATGACAAAAAGACTTGTTATCGACGTAACAAGTTCAAGTTATAGTTTTTATGATCCCTTACCCTTAACACGTTTCCGATATAACCAATAAAATGTATAGATTTCATATTTTGTATTGACCTCACCTCTATTGCAACTTAGTTCATATAGCATCAGTAGGATTTATGCAAAATAAGTCCAAACATTAATAAAGTAAATGGGATATGGTGCTTAATAAGGCAGCTAGGTGATTATCGTGAACGCTGCAGGGATATTTACGGGTTGGTTAATTGGCCTTAGTGTCTTCATCATCGTAGGCAATACAACTTCTGGACCCGTAGCGAGAGATCTCAAAATTTTCACGAGTACCTTAGTTTTGATAAGGCCCATGCCCGACAGTGAACAATAGCCCAAATAAACAACTACAGTGATAGTAGAAGTTATACATAACTCTAGCTGTGTACTTTAAGTTACTAATAAGTTAATTGGCATTTCATATCTAAATATGTTTATACAGCGACAGCAACTGATAAACTATGCTGTAAATTCTTATTATTATTTCTCTTGCAATTTGTACCTAGCTAAAACGGCATGAGATGGAAGTCAAACAATCAAAAGTACTGTCAATATTCCACAAAATCATTTTTACCTTGCGCTTTAAAAAAAATATTGTCCAGTGTACGTAGTCTCAAACATCGATGATCATAGTAATTTGACCGGTTAAGACTGCGCAAACCACAAGTAGAGATTCCAATGCATGAACATTGTTGCAGAAGAGAAAATTACTTGGGCATTGAAAGCCAAGGTGCTAGCTTTTATCATGTGTATTACTTTGCGTTCCATTTGTCTCTAGATAAGTGCTCTATGGCCTCAATTATATCTCGATCTAGAATGGGATCATTTTGCTTGATTTTTCATGTTTGTGAAAAACAAGGTCACACAAATTAAATGTACTAATAAATAGATTAAGAGAATTTTCAGCTGTAGAGATAGATAGTCATATAATGTTTTTTATAATTTTTGAGGCTATACCGATAAGTCTATCCACCAAAATTTAATGCAAAGATTGATAATTTGTCGTCATTATGATTTTACTACGTTTGGGCTCACAACGTTCCAAGCCTTACATTCTAAGTACTAAATGTTAGTTGTAAATGTTTTTTTTATATTTCTAAATGAAGAGACAAGCCAAAGGCCCACCTGATGTTAAGCGGTAACCTCTACCTATAACAATTGCAATGCCGCGGTGATCACGTTCACTAAGCACGTTACCAACGCTACATTGCATTGCGCCCGTCACACAGAGACAGAGATGTAAGGTCTCATGTGCCCGTAATTTCACCGGCCCCCTTACCCTTCAAACCGGAACACAGCAATGGAGACATTACTGCCTGGCGGCAGAAATAGGTGTGGTGGTAATACTTCCCCGGATTAACCTTTCACAAAAAATTATACTACTACTAAGGTGCAGTATTCTTAAAATTAAAGCTGTACCTGTAGCAACAAATATTAATTTCAATGTTAACAAAAGAACACTGAAACCAACTCAGTTTTTTTTTCATGTAATGGTGCGCTATGCTTTTGTAGGCCATCAAATGAAATATTTACCTGCAGATTAGGTTATCTTGTAAGTGCCTTATGAATAAGTCAAACGTGCCATTAACACATTCGCGAGTCGAGGTTAATCAAAATTCTTAGTTGGCTAATAAGTTGGCTTTACCGCCAAATCGCTAAGGTATTCGCGTTGCAACCTGCTCAAGGGTTTGCATCAATCGTATTGTTTCTAGACTCCGTTTAGATAGTAAGCAGATCTATAGCGCCATGCTGTTTGTGGACTATACTGGTTTATGTAGATTGTTGCCAAACAAGTCATTAAAATAAGTATTACCAATTTATTTATTTAGTTAAAGCACACAAACATATCAAAAATATTTTGACTAAAACTAAAAAAAAACACGTAAAGCTAAACAATCTTATATATGTAGTTGACAATGTTTTAGATAGTAGATAGTGAGACGCTATTATATATTATTTACTTGAATTTAAGATACATTTTAGGAATTTAAAACATTAGTGTAAGTATCGTTAAACTATAATTTATAATATACTTCTTCAATATATTTATTTTATTCTCAGTTAGTTTTTTGCGGCTTCTGCAAAAATTATGTAAGTGGTTGTTATTTTTATACATATACCATTTACGATATTGCGTTTCCACTCAGCGTCGAAAACTGCTATTTTGGAGACGAACCAAATTCTTTGGTGGCCCACGACAAAACCGATAGGTAGACCATGAATCGTCTGACCTAACTCTCAATAAGCGAGAACCTGCTTTCTCTATCAATCAGCCAAAGTGATAGAGTGGTGGGTTAGCCCGATCGTGCTTTCTGCGGCCTCGTATCCGAATAATTTGATACGCCCGAATTGATTAGGTAACCTATTAGATATGTGGCCGATATTTAATTTCATTGATCAAGTGGTATCTGAGCAACTAGTTTTAAAGTGTGGGTTACCAGCCGACACGGTTCGTGGAAAGCAAGGACAGTATATTGTCCTAAAATAATGTATTTTGTTCGTGCGTGGCTAAAATTTTTGTATTTCATGGTCTGGTTTAAAAAGGTCTGAATGAAATCGTCGTATCTTTTGAAGTTCTATCGGTGAATTAAGTAGTGTCGAGTCATTACTGGACTCAACATTATAAGTTACCTTTATTTTGGCTTAGTTACTCGAGTTGTTACAAAAATAAGGTCATCCGTTTTATAAAGCACAAATGTATCAAAATTACCTTTACTTCAGCCAAATTAGAGGTAGATGTGTACAACAAAAGTAAACAATATTTATCTCTCTATCTATATTATCTCTGATTGTTATTATTACTGTTTTTAAGTTGCAATAATTTTGTTGAATTTGTTTTAGCTAATTAACTACCTATTCTACTCAGATAGACCTATAAGGGCTGTAAGATTGTCACTGTACTATTTTAAAACTTTATGTATAACTGTTGGTCTATTACACAAATAAAATAAAATAAATAAAATATGCCGGTACTTAACCTACATATCACTTTGTTATTGATTTATTTAACTTTATTGTTATTATTGATTTAACCCTCGAGAAAAAAGAGGGGTGTTATAAGTTTGATCGCTATGTGTGTGTGTCTATGTGTCTGTCTGTGGCACCGTAGCTCTTAAACGAGTTGACCGATTTGCATGTAGTTTTTTTATTTGTATTTGTAATCAGGTTTTCCGGCGGTGGTTCTTAAACATGAATTTTCAAAATTGGTTTATAAGTTTGTAAGATATACGGGGTGAAAGAGGGGATTAATAATAAAATGTTTCCAAATATACCCGAGTTTGGTATCAAATCAATGGAAATTATGAAATAAAAATGCAAAACTGAAAGCTATATAGAAATCGGTTGAGCCATTCTTGAGATATTGGGGTTGAAAGTAGGAGGTGAACAATCCAATGTTTTCAAATATTAAACCCAAGTGTGGTATCGTCCGGTCAATGTAGACATTGGAAGCTACATAAATTCCCACCAAGCTGAAAGAATTAAAAACAACATTTAAAAATTTCCCATTGTTCCTGTACATGGAAAAAAAATTACTCGAGGTCAAAGGTCAAAATAATGTGTTTTTCACGATTTTCTTCAAAACGGTAAGTTTTATCGCAAAATTACTGCAGGCAAAAATTGTAGATCATAAAATTAACTACAAAAAAGGACTCAATATTTTTTTTTCTAAAAGCCACCGTTTCTGAGATATAACGATTCAAAAAGTTGTAAGCGTTATAATATGCACACGTTTCCACGCCACCTCTGAGGTAGTGTACTTAGCGCGTTTATTTTAACGCAGTTTCCCCGGTAGGCCTATTCCACAGGTATATTGTGATTTTGATTAATTGGAAACTATTGCTGTTTTGTTCTCCAGCATGCACGAATTGTCAAGGCCGGTCGTGTTCTAATGTTGAATCACCAACAGCAGAGGATTAGTTTGATATTGACGAACAGACATGCGATACATCGCTATTGACGCAGTTTACTTACACCCCGGATGAAGAAGAAAAAGATCAAGAAGAAGAAGAAGAACAAGAAGAAGTTATTGAAGATTATTATTAGAAGATATCGGACGAATATTTTTTTTACTTCTTTTTACTTTCCATCGCTTTTATCAATTCCAACCCTTCCGAATATCTGTTATTATTAACAGATACTCGCATTATAAAAATCATGTATGACAGAATTGTTCCCACTTAAAAGATCTAAAAAAAGTCAGCGACAGCAAATATCTATCTCTTAAGGTTGGCTCACTTTAACCCTCATTATGCTAACAAAATTTGTTCTAAAATAATGCATTAGGTATTTGCGAAGTGGTTTTTATAAACATGATATGAATCCTTATCCAAATAAATACGTTATTCAATACAAGTATTTAATTTAAAACAAAATTGCCTTTTACATCATTTGATTTCAATGAATATCTTAGAGAATATCGCAGTTTTAAAATAACATCGCAGCAAAATAATGATCTCTAAATCCGAGTGGCCTTCTCCCAAATACACTCAAATTAATAATTGGCACTCCAATTGTGTTGCTAAAAAACCTTAAACCACCAAATTAATGCAACGGAACCAGACTCCAAGTAAAATTTCTGCGCAATAACGTGATTGGTGCTACAGTTTTGACTGGTCCAGCAGGAGGGCAAACAGTGCTGATACCTCGCATTCCCTATGATACCAACGGATTTGCCTTTTAACTTATAAATAATTCAATTTCCGGTGAAGGTATCGTTTGCGGTAACAATTATTAAGCCCCAGGGGAAAACATTTAAGCATGTAGGAATAGGATTATGACAAGATTGTTTTTCGGACGGGCAACTGTATGTTGCCATGTCGAGATCTGATTCTTGTGAAAATCAATATATTGATTTTCACAAGAATCAGATCCGGCAGAAGCAGATATATCTGCTTCTGCCGGAAGAAAACAAAACTAAATTAATATAGTGTACGCAGAAGTACTAAAAAAGTTCCACTCTTACTGATAGAAACGTGATGTAGGTACCTAAAATAACGCTTAACGTAAGGTATTATTTAAAAACAAGCATTGGTACGGGGGTTCCAGAAAAGGGGCGATGGTTTCCGAAATGCCATTTTCGACCTTTGGTGACCTTTTGAGGTCACAATAACTCGGTCCCTGTGACCCTAGGGTCACCAAAATCAATCAGTACCCTTCTCTTATGAAGACAGTGCTAACAAAAAAGGTTTCATGTAAATCAGTCAACGCGTTTGGTTGTAATCCTGTCATGCACAGACATATAGACAGACAGACAGCACTATGCATAATAGGGGGCGAAGCCCCCTAATATTTTCACCTTCTACGTAAACGAAGTAGTGGGTTAAAGTTAGTGTGCCCAAAATAACTAATCCACGCGGTCGAAGTCGCGGGCAGAAGCTAGTGTTTAATAATTTGTGGGTCGTTGACTACTGCCATCAATGTTAATGTAATCAATAATTACATGCCGGAAAGAAAAAAAAACAGTGTAAATAAAATACGAACTTCACCTCAATTGACTTATAAACTCACTATTTTAAGTTCAGCTACGTTTGCAATAATAATAAGTTTTTTTTAAATATTATTTAAGTAGATACATCATAGATAGACAAACGTTTTCTTAAGCCGTTCCATAGGCACACAGTAACGGTTCCATTTTACCGTTTTTAGGGTTCCGGACCAAAATGGTAAAAAGGAACCCCTATGGTATCACTTTGTATGTCTGTCTGTCACAAATGGATATCTCGAGAACTACTGATGCTCTCGATATTTGAAATGGTTAAAGATAATACTTTTTTACTAATATAACACATATGAAAATGTTAAAAAAATATTCTTATTGTGATTGCAGGGGGGCGGATAAATCTCGATTCAAAATTTTTAATGGAAGATACTAGGTCGTGTGGGATATCGTATGAAAGGTATAAATTTGCACATTAATAAACAGTTTTTATTTTTCCTTTGAGCCGTATCGTTTCCGAGTTATTTACAAAAATGTTTAAAAAAATAGCGTTCCCCCTTATCTCCGAAGTTTGCAGAGATAAACCCCTGAATCTTTTATTGATAATAGGAGTGTATGTAAAGATTACAGAAAATTATAACGAACCTGCATAGTTCTTATGATATCATCGCAAGTGTAAAAAAATTACATAAGTTCCGCTATCAGACAAGAGATGGCGCTGTCAAGGTTCTCTAACAAATATAAACCGTCTTTATCATATACTATTGTATTAAATGATGGCACGGAACCCTTGGTGCGCTTGCCTGGTTTTATTTATACGGAACTTTCATCATGCAAAGATCTCATAGATAAAACCAAAGTTATATCTTGCTTTAACGCGACAGGTATTAACTAGCATACACCTCTTTGAACATTTATTATTACTTGACTCCTTAAAAACAAACAAATTAATAATCAAATATCTATCTGTTTAATCTTGTAAGGACAGTGATGAATGGATACTAGATACTGGAAAAGGCTTTGGAGGTCTAAATCAACTAATAATTAAAATGGTACATTTTTGGCTTGTTTGTTTTTTTCATCAGACTAAACTTCTCTTTTGAAGTCAGTTAGAATTTAAAAAAAGGAGGTTTTCATGTAGTCTGTATTTTTTTAAATCTTTGCTACCTTTGTACTCCGTAGTTTATAAACCGATTTGGGAAATTATTTTTGGTTTCGATTTGATACACTTCCAGATAAGATTGATACCATATTATTCTAAACTCAGTTTTGACGATGGGATCCATGTGGAATCTTAAAAAAAATCCTCAAATATTATAGGCATAAATTAAGCGTTTTTGGTATTTAATGCGTTTGCAAGCATTTGCATTCAGAATGTATAATTTGAACTGACTCTAATGAAGAAGACCACAGATGGCTATCAAAACTCTTCATTTAATTTTGTAACGTCGAAGATAATTCCGACACGTTTCGATTTTTCAAGAAAGTCATCATCATGGGATTGAATGCCCGTCCGCGCGTAGGGCCGACATGACACTGAATAAATTAATAGTATATCTCACGTATATATATTTTCGCCGTGGGGTGCCGGCAGTAGAATGATACCCCTCCTGTCATGCCCATGGATGCAGTAAGAGCCTGCTAAGGGATACCTCCGGAAGATGGGCAGCAGCGTCTATCCGTGTATCAACATCCCATACTGCGCTCACCAACCCGCCTGCCAAGTGTGGTGAGAATGGCAACTATCCCTCATGGAGATCCATGAGGGAGGCCTGTGTTCATCAGTGGACGTTTTATGGCTGAAATGATGATATCTCACGTTAATTTTAAAAGCGAAAAACTCTTCATTGTTAAAAACATCAATAGTGGCGATATCGAGAGGTAAAGTGGCGATATATTAGCTACCGCTAAGATGTAGAACCTGCTCATTTATCGTTGCACCTAGGCTACTCATCTTCATTTTCACCATCACGGACATTGTAGTCGGTTTATTGTTGAAAAATTAAAGGGTTATAAGAACGAATGCCAAAGAGTTTTACATTCCTATATCCATAATTTTCGATATAATATGTCAAGGGGACTTAGTACTACTATGTTAGAAACCAAGAAAGAGGGTATTTCGATTGAGGGAAGAGAAAACCAAGAGGGACATTTCTGACGTGTTCCATGGCTCATACTCTTTTCCTTTTGCATAATCGTCACTTCATAGAAAATGTTTGTAATACTTTATAATAATAATAATAAATAATGCTGGACAAATTACACAGCATCATCTAGCCTCAAGCTAAGCAGAGCTTGTGTTGTGGGTACTAGATGACTGATATACTTAATACATTATACTACATAGATATATATTTTTATTATATATAGAAAAACACCCAGAACACCCTGAACAAATATCTGCAGATCGTACAGACATTTGTCCCGAGGCGGGAATCGAACCCGCAACCCCTTGCGTCGCAGGCGGACCTTCGCCCGCTGCGCCACAGAGCTCGTCAAATATTATAAAAACTTACGACTTAATTTGCTAAGTTACGAGTACCTACTTCAGGGAAAGTGTTCTTAGTGGGAAATAGCGTCCATGTAGATTATATTCTTTTATATATATTTTGTTAAGCTAATTTAACTCGGCGTGGGGTGCCGGCAGTAGAATGTTGGCTCTCCTCTCTTATTTGTGGATTATGTATGAATCTGCCAAGCGATACCCCTCCAACATGGGCAACAGGGTCTTACGTGTATCAACAGCCCGTACTGCGCTCGCCAATCCGCCTGCCAGCCAAGCGTAGCAAGTAAGGCAACAAACCCCTTATGGTCTTGAAGATCCAAGAGGGAGTCCTATGTCCAGCAGTGATGTGGACAGCAGTCCTATGGCTGAGATGAGTAACCAAAATGCACTTTTCTCTAAAATAAATTAATATTTTCCTAAGAACAAAACTTTGTCACTCCAAAAGAAAAAATAGCCAAAATATTGCGCCATCCTGTATGGGATTCCAATAGGTGCCTACCAATAAGAATTCTGTAATTCAAGAGTACCTAGGTAGCACACTAGTTCCACCATAAAACGTTTAAGTCAAATGTTAAATGATGAATAACAATAAACCGGTATCATTTTCAATTAAATCCAACCGGTAATATTAAGCATCGCACAAACAGAGGCGTTCTGCGGTTAGCAAACATTATTAATTGAAACACAACTGCGGGTTTGATTGAATTATGGGCCAAGTTTACAGCCTTCTGACACATCTAAATGAACAACAATGTTTATTTCATCATTTCAGCCATAAAACGTCCACTGATGAACACAGGCCTCCCTCATGGATCTCCATGAGGGGTAGTTGCCATTCTCACCACGCTTGGCAGGCGGGTTGGTGAGCGCAGTATGGGATGTTGATACACAGATAGACGCTGCTGCCCATCTTCCGGAGGTATCCCTTAGCAGGCTCTTACTGCATCCATGGGCATGAGAGGAGGGGTATCATTCTACTGCCGGCACCCCACGGCGTTTATTTACAAATCCGCTAATCTCATCTAATAAGTGCTTAAACACTCAAATCTCTACGAAGCAACCTCGAAAAATCGGCTCCCCGTTCGGCGAGGAATATACAATAAATAATTAGGTCAGGTGCGTGTCGGGCCACGCGCTTTGTAGGGTTTCGTAGTTAACCGTAGACCTGTTGTTCGAAATTTGTGTAAGTTTTTTTAAGTTTACCAAAACATACCAACAGGAATTCATTTAGTTTTCGGTTTAAATTATTCCGGCATGTTTTGTATAACCGCATCACTTATTTGAGCGACTATTTCTCCGAAACTCAAAAAGTTAGCTTAACCCTTATAGTTATCATGGAAAGTTCATGGTTAACACAATATTTATGTTTTTTTTCAGATTTGTAAAGCTAGCAGTTTCGATTTTAGAGGTCGGTTGCTCTGTAATGAACAACATTAGGGAGTAGTCCCTGGACGTGTCGCCTCTCGGAACGCTAAATAGA
The DNA here is from genome assembly GCA_963082625.1 of Pasiphila rectangulata. Lineage (NCBI taxonomy): Eukaryota > Metazoa > Arthropoda > Insecta > Lepidoptera > Geometridae > Pasiphila > Pasiphila rectangulata. Next base: position 14,058,661 of record OY720240.1, read on the forward strand.
AAGAGGCATTCCAGCTTTTATTTAAATGGTTTGTTCTAAGGATATGCAAATACTGTCTGGGACTTTTTTGTAGACATTTATAAGACGTACAGTTCTGTAGTACTCAGATTTGAGATATCTCACTAATGATTATAAGATAAAATTTAACATGACCTCTTAAAATTGTACTACACATGAAATCAAAAATCAGGGGACCCCATTACATGATTTGTTACACATTTGTCATTTAGGCGTCACCTCAAATTAACTATGGGCGAGACATCATCATCATCCATAACTCGACTTCAGGTAGGGTTTTAAGCTAGGAACTTTAGTTTAGGTGAGGCTTTAAACTCACATTGATGTTACATATGGTAAAAACCAGTTAGAACAACCAAATACAACAGAAGCAGAATAATGTTATGATAAACATCTAGTTTTTTTGTTTGAAATATACCTACATCGATTGTGGCGAAACCTTTTGATTGATTTTAATCTAGTTTGGGGGCCACTGCTGTAATTATGTGTAATATGTTGATTTTGTTCAATAAACGTTATTATTATTATTTTAAATACGTGGTTTACGCGATTAACATAAAATAAATAGACGATGAAACTTATACATTTTTAAAATATTAAAGCCTAGGATTTATTATTAGGTCTAAAGAGATATATTGCAGGAATATTTAAAAAATCTGTACACTTCACAAAACACCATTTTTCCCGAAAGTTCTGCTTGCTTGTGACACTAGATAGCTCAACAGGGGTATCAAAATAAATAATTATCAGTTATCAAATCATACAGAGAAAAATACCCCTACTCTATCTGTACATAGAAAATATAAATGATGTCGCTTCTTGCGTCTGTCTGTCTGTGTGTTTGGCTTTGTCCTAAACCACGCAACAGATTGTGATTTCGGTTTTCACCGATAGATAGAGTGTTTCAAGAGGAAGGCTTAGAAGTAAAATTCATAGAGGTTTGGTGTAAGTTTTACTGAACTATATAGATTATTGAAGTTGTCGAAAAATGTCATGCCGATTGGGAGTTGTTTTGGCGTGCGCCGCGTAAAACACTCAAATTATGTGCAAGGTATAATGTATTGAAGAATGGTTTATTTTAAAAAGGCCTACAAAAAAGTTTCAAACAGCATATGTCTATATTTTATGGATAACTCATCGAACAGTTACCATTTTTCTATAAAAAGTATGCATTTTATGCGAAGCCGTTTTAACCAATTTGGTGTTTATATGATATCCTATCAAAAACATAAATGTGAAAATGGGAGTCTCTTCTTCATGTCTAACTCTTCATACAATATAAACGGTGATGATTAGTTCATCCGTACACCTGTGCGAAGCAGGGGCGGGTAACTAGTCTCTTTTAAGGAATCAAATCCGCGACCTCTTGTCTATAAAATTATTTTAGCATATTATGTGACTTCTTACCAGATTATCACTATCACAGAACATAGCAGATTGCCATAATATTACCACGTCAATAGTCGTCACATTTGCTAAGCCTAATACATGTTACCTATAAGTTATTAGCAATAACTATTTATTAGTGTGTAAAAACTTAAACACAGTAATAAATAGTTTTACTGTAGCGGAAATTGGAATTACTTCATAGTTCAAACTGATTTCAAAACATTTAACAAGCGCAAAAACTTTTTGAACGCGTCAGAGCAAATTGCAGACAAAAACAAATTACTTAGTGATCTTAAGTGGTACTTACTGTAAACAATTTGGACCTACATAGTTACCGCCTTAGCTATAAACTAGAGTAGGTATCATTATTGATTTAATAGCTACTGTTCTAAAAACAGTCGAACTCCTCCTTTTTTGAAGTCAGCAATTTATAAGTTGTTCTCAAATTAAAAGGCATTGGGGGTTTTACTGCACTTGTTCAAATTCAAGACAATTTATTCGTAACGTGACTTGACAGGTCGCAAACATGAGAAAATTTTAAAGAAATAAGGATAAAGAACGCATCTTATTGTTTTGGCCATTGTTTAAGCCACCCAGCACCCCCTCGCCTCTTGCGCTAGTTGGTATTCTTTATATGGACTTTTATGGATATGCGCTAATTAAATCAACTCTGTAGAGTCACCGGATTTCCTCGGTCGTAAGCTTTTCACGCGCGGACGGCGAGTGGATTGGTGACAACTCGTGGACCGCGCGCTGCCCGCACAGATTACAGAACCTATTCCGCGAGTGAAGTTTGTATGAAATCGTGACGTAAAAGTGTAACCACGCGAGGTTCGCTGGTTGACCACGCGGCGTCCACCCGTGGACCGCCTGTCGACAGGCAGATGTGCCGATCGTTGAGCCGTTGCGGTTCTTCTGGTGTCGGTTGCCAGGTGGCTCATATGAGCTGTGACCTTGCCTTAAATATGTTTGCTTCAGATTTTTGTCCAAGTGAGGTTGTAGGTAAGGCGACGCATTAATAAACAATTATTCGAATGTAATTGTACAAACTGACGCGAAAAGCTGGCTCTTTTTAAATTAAAACTATTGGTATATCCAACAACTATTTTGAAAGGGGTGTAGTGTAATAGACTTATACTAGGTACCAAAAATTAAGTGATATACATTGGTTTCGTTCATCTGTAAAGTGAAAATATATGTTTTTATAGAGCGGTTCCTGGGTAGTAAGGTATTATTTAAAAACAAGCATTGGTACGGGGGTTCCAGAAAAGGGGCGAAGGTTTCCGAAAAATGCCATTTTCGACCTTTGGTGACCTTTTGAGGTCAAAATAACTCCGGTCCCTGTGACCCTAGGGTCACCAAAATCAATCAGTACCCTTCTCTTATGAAAACAGTGCTAACAAAGGTTTCATGTAAATCAGTCAACGCGTTCGGTTGTAATCCTGTCATGCACAGACAGATAGACAGACAGACAGCACTATGCCTAATATTTGCACCTTCTACGTAAACGAGGTAGTAGAAGGGTTAAAGTTAGTGTGCCCAAAGTAACTAATCCACGCGGTTGAAGTCGCGGGCAGAAGCTAGTGTTTAATAATTTGTGGGTCGTTGACTACTCCCATCAATGTTAATGTAATCAATTATGTTTAAATCATGCCAGAAAGAAAAAAAAACAGTGTAAGTAAATAAAATATGAACTTCACCTCAATTGACTTATAAACTCACTATTTTAAGTTCAGCTACGTTTGAAATAATAAAAAGTTTTTTTTTTAAACTTTATTTAAGTAGATACATCATAGATATACAAGCGTTTTCTTAAGACGTTCCACAGGCACACAGTAACGGTTCCATTCTACCGTTTTTAGGGTTCCGGACCAAAATGGTAAAAAGGAACCCCTATGTACTACTTTGTCTGTCTGTCTGTCACAAATGAATATCTCGAGAACTACTGATGCTCTCGATATTTGAAATGGTTAAAGATAATACTTTTTTACTAATATAACATATATGAAAATGTTAAAAAAATATTCTTATTGTGATTGCAGGGGGGCGGATAAATCTCGATTCAAAATTTTTAATGGAAGATACTAGGTCGTGTGGGATATCGTATAAAAGGTATAAATTTGAACATTAATAAACAGTTTTTATTTTTCTTTGAGCCGTATCGTTTCCGAGTTATTTACAAAAATGTTTAAAAAAATAGCGTTCCCCCTTGTCTCCGAAGTTTGCAGAGATAAACCCCTGAATCTTTTATTGATAATAGGAGTGTATGTAAAGATTACAGGAAAATTATAACGAACCTGCATAGTTCTTATGAAATCATCGCAAGTGTAAAAAAATTACATAAGTTTCGCTATCAGACAAGAGATGGCGCTGTCAAGGTTCTCCAACAAATATAAACCGTCTTTATCATACACTATTATATTATATGATGGCACGGAACCCTTGGTGCGCGAGACCGACTCGCTCTTGCGCGGTTTTATTTATACGGAACTCTCATCATGCAAAGATCTCAAAGATAAAAGCAAAGTTATATTTTGCTTTAACGCGACAGGTATTAACTAGCATACACCTCTTTGAACATTTATTATTACTTGACTCCTTAAAAACAAACAAATTAATAACCAAATATCTATCTGTTTAATCTGGTAAGGACAGTGATGAATGGATACTAGATACTGGAAAAGGCTTTGGAGGTCTAAATCAACTAATAATTAAAATGGTACATTTTTGGCTTGTTTGTTTTTTTCATCAGACTAAACTTCTCTTTTGAAGTCAGTTAGAATTAAAAAAAGGAGGTTTTCAAGTAGACTGTATTTTTTTAAATCTTTGCTGCCTTTGTACTCCGTAGTTTATAAACCGACGATGAGGAATCTTAAAAAAAATCCTTAAATATTATAGGCATAAATTAAGCGTTTTTGGTATTTAATGCATTTGCAAGCATTTGCCTGTTGGTTTGTTCTAAGGAGATGCAAATACTGTCTGAGACTTTTTTGTAGACATTTATAAGACGTACAGTTCTGTAGTACTCAGATTTGAGATATCTCACTAATGATTTTATGATAAAATTTAACTTGACCTCTTAAAATTGTACTACATATGAAATCAAAAATCAGGGGACCCCATTACATGATTTGTTACACATTTATCATTTAGGCGTCACCTCAAATTAACAATGGGCGAGACATCATCATCATCCACAACTCGACTTCAGGTAGGGTTTTAAGCTAGGAACTTTAGTTTAGGTGAGGCTTTAAACTCATACTGATGTTACATGTGGTAAAAACCAGTTAGAACAACCAAATACAACAGAAGCAGAATAATATTATGATAAACATCTAGTTTTTTATTTGTAAGACACCTACATAGATTGTGGCGAAACCTTTTGATTGATTTTAAATACGTGGTTTACGCGATAAACATAAAATGAATAGACGACGACAAACTAATACATTTTTAAAATATTAAAGCCTTGGATTTATTATTAGGTCTAAAGAGATAAATTGCAGGAATATAAAAAAAATCTGTACACTTCACAAAACACCATTTTGCCCGAAAGTAAGCAGAGCTTGTGACACTAGATAGCTCAACAGTGGTATAAAAAAAAAATATCAGTTATCAAACCATACAAAGAAAAATACCCCTAAAATATCTCTATCTATACATAGAAAATATAAATGACGTCTGTCTGTCTGTGTGTTTGGCTTTGTCATAAACCACGCAACAGACTGTGATATCGGTTTTCACCGATAGATAGAGTGTTTCAAGAGGAAGGCTTAGAAGTAAAATTCATAGAGGTTTGGTGTAAGTTTTATTGAACTATACAGATTATTGAAGTCGAAAAATGTCATGCCGATTGGGAGTTGTTTTGGCGTGCGCCGCGTAAACCATTAAAATTATGCGCAAGTAATGTGTTGAAGAACGGTTCATTTTAAAAAGGCCTACAAAAAAGTTTCAAACAGCATATGTCTATATTTTATGGATAACTCATCGAACAGTTACCATTTTTCTATAAAAAGTATGCATTTTATGCGAAGCCGTTTTAACCAATTAGGTGTTTATATGATATCCTATCAAAAACATAAATGTGAAAATGGGAATCTCTTCTTCATGTCTAACTCTTCATACAATATAAACGATGAGTCTTCCCGGGACCACGATGGGTGCAATCCTGTCGAAACGTCGGGCAATAATAAAGGTAAATAGCGCGATAAATACCCGTTTAAATATGTGTTAATAATGTGTCGTGATCGCGAAAGTTTAAAAAAGACTAATATAAACGATGATGATTAGTTCATCCGTACACCTGTGCGAAGCAGGGGCGGGTAACTAGTCTCTTTTAAAATTACAAACATTTGTTCGTCGGCAGGAATCAAATCCGCGACCTCTTGTTTATAAAATTATTTTAGCATATTATGTGACTTCTTACCAGATTATCACTATCACAGAACATAGCAGATTGCCATAATATTCACGTCAATAGTCGTCACATTTGCTAAGTCTAATACATGTAACCTATAAGTTATTAGCAATAACTATTTATTAGTGTGTAAAAACTTAAACACAGTAATAAATAGTTTTACTGTAGCGGAAATTGGAATTACTTCATAGTTCAAACTGATTTCAAAACATTAAACAAGCGCAAAAACTTTTTGAACGCGTCAGAGCAAATTGCAGACAAAAACAAATTACTTAGTGATCTTAAGTGGTACTTACTGTAAACAATTTGGACCTACATAGTTACCGCCTTAGCTATAAACTAGAGTAGGTATCATTATTGATTTAATAGCTACTGTTCTAAAAACAGTCGAACTCCTTCTTTTTTGAAGTCAGCAATTTATAAGTTGTTCTCAAATTAAAAGGCATTAGGGGTTTTACTGTTTTAAACACTTGTTCAAATTCAAGACAATTTATTCGTAACGTGACTTGACAGGTCGCAAACATGAGAAAATTTTAAAGAAATAAGGATAAAGAACGCATCTTATTGTTTTAGCCATTGTTGTACCCAACAAGCACTGCCTCGCCTCTTGCGCTAGTTGGTATTCTATAAATGGACTTCTATGATGGATATGCGCTAACTACATCAACTCTGTAGCGTCACCGGATTTCCTCGGTCGTAAGCTTTTCACGCGCGGACGGCGAGTGGATTGGTGACAGCTCGTGGACCGCGCGCTGCCCGCACAGATTACAAAACCTATTCCGCGAGTGAAGTTTGTATGAAAACGTGACGTGAAAAGTGTAACCACGCGAGGTTCGCTGGTTGACCACGCGGCGTCAACCCGTGGACCGCCTGTCGACAACGAGTAGATGTGCCGATCGTTGAGGCGTTGCGCTGCTGCTGGTGTCGGTTGCCAGGTGGCTCATATGAGCTGTGACCTTGCCTTAAATATGTTTGCTTCAGATTTTTGTGCGAGGTTGTGGTTAAGGCGACGCATTAATAAACAATTATTCGAATGTAATTGTACAAACTGACTCGAAAAGCTGGCTCTTTTTAAATTAAAACTATTGGTATATCCAACAACTATTTTGAAAGGGGTGTAGTGTAATAGACTTATACTAGGTTCCAAAAATTAAGTGACATACATACATTGGTTTCGTTCATCTGTAAAGTGAAAATTTAATCTTTTTATAGAGCAGTTCCTGTTATTGTTGTAATACTCAACCAATCATGTAAAACGACGACGCATTTCAAGTAAAAAACAAAAAAAAATCAAATCCAAAATATCAATTAAAAATATTTTATAATAGCTATCAAAAAATAATAAAGAATATATCGCTAGTGCGTGGTCTTAATCTAACAATCATCGGTAGTGATTTAATATAATTGCTATTCCGTTTTTTACTCTCATTTATTAATTGAGTGCTTTTTGTAGATTAAGTAACGTGGAAGCGTAAGTGTATTTAAAGTTGACTAGGAAGCAGCAAGCATAAAAAAAAATGCCACAAACATCTAGTCCTAAAATAAGCAAAGCTTGTACTATGGAAACCAGATGATTGATAGAGTACTTAAATACATTCCTAAAACGTTTTCCTTAATTGACAAGTTATCTGTTAGGAGTTGTTCTGTTCTTCCTAACTCCTATCTGGGTAGGTGTGGCAGTCAGGTGATGTAGACGCTATGATGAACGTATATTAAATTTTTTATGCGTCATTTAACTTTAAATTTATTATTAATTGATACAGTTACAAATTTTCAAGAGAAAAATGGTGGATCGCGTATGTCCGAATTGAAGTTGCTCTCGTATTCCGAGTGTGGGCCGCAAATGGTCTCGATGTCTCGAACTTCACTACTTCTAGTAAGGTCAACCAAGGCAACTGTGACTATGGGGCTAGTGTAATAATTTCAAATTACGCGGCTTAAACACGTTTTATGTTTATGTGCCATCTATGAAACAATTGTGAAACGTTTATGCTATTAATTGCTGCATTGACAGGTGACATAACGTCAACTGTTTCCTCGAGAAACGCTTTAAAACAAGTGCGTTAGTTTCAGAACGTTCTAATTTCCTGAAATGTTGATTTATATTTATTGTATATTGCGGAGTTGATTTCAACAAGTTCAAAGGTGAGTGACCAAGACCAAAAATAATACACTATTATGGATCTTGTTGTCTGAAATAAAAACATTTTCTTTTATTTATTTATTTTAATATCTGTACCTTGGAGTGTAATATGTTTCTATGACCTAAAGCTCATTATTCTGTGAAATATGAATACTGTTACAATTACCTCGCCTTAAACCTAACATTTTTAAGTGTGACAGTGACACACTTACCCCTATCCTCTAGTATGAGAATAACATTACTAGTGATGGGCAGCGAATTATGAATATGATTTTATGTATTTTTTAATTATTTATTTCATAATTGTTGAACGAAAGTTTCATATTTGGATAAAAGACATAAAAATAAATAAAAAATGTCTTCTTATAAAATAATGTCCTAAAACGTCTGGTTTCAAGATATTCATAGTTGAAAATAACTATACGTTTTCTTCATTTGTGTATATCTGAGAAACCTGACGCTTTCAGACGTTATTTTATATAGTATTTTTATTTATTTTGCTGTCCTGTGTCCAAATTTATAACTTTTTTTTCTACTACTTGTGTTTCCTTTTCAATTTCTTTTCCATCTAAAGATTACTTGATTTAATGCATAAAAATACCTGAGGCAAGTGTAACATATGATTTCATCGTGTCACATCACTATTTTGCTCATGTATTGGATCATTCTTTTTTGTGTTAAATCATTACAATGTAGAAATATTTGATGACAAACTTTTGAACCAATCAATTTATGTCAAACTTGCCTCGGTTGACCTTACTCCACTACTACTAACTACCCTTACTACCACAACAACTCTACTACCACTAATATTATTCTAATTGCTTCCTTTGTGTAATAACTACATGTTCCTTGAATTTATGTTGTATATAAAATGTTAAAATGTACGAGTAGTATATAATAAACGCGTGTGGCAGTATCGCTGCGCTACACAATACGGGCGCCACTTTTTTTGCATAATACCTATGCTCCGCCGAATACCTATACTTCTTGGTGATCAAGTTTTAAAGCAGGTAGACAAATTTAAACATTTAGGCAGAACAATCACATCTAAAACCGATCTTGACTCCGAAATTAATCACCGCATAGGTGCTGCTTCTGCAGCTTTCTAAAAACTTAAGGTCAAAGTTTTCCGCTCCCATCAAATCAAGCTATCAACCAAAATTAAGGTCTATTTAGCTATAGTCTTACCAAATTTAATATACTTCGCCGAAACCTGGTGACCGAAAACATCAACATCGGTGGTCTTGATATTCCACCTTAAGTGTCTTCGCGATATTATAAACATTCATTGGTCAGATCGGGTTAGGAACACAGATGTTCTACGCCGTGCAAATGTATGTGGTATGGAGGCTTATATAATGCGCCGACAGCTGCGCTGGTGCGGGCACTTGGTTCGGATGCCCAGCGAGAGAGTGGCAAAACGCGCTTTCTTCTCTGAGCTACAGGATGGCAAGCGTAAGAGTGGCGGCCAGCTCCTGCGATTTAAAGACGCTCAGAAGAGGCATTTGAAGAGCTGCAAGATTGAGGCCTCTCGTTGGGAACTCATGGAAGAAAATTGGCCGGAATGGAGACGTTTAGTACAGAAAAATGTCTACACCTTTAAAGATGAGCGTAGGCGTGAACTTGACACTAAACGTGAACACCTTAAAAACAAACCGCCTACTAATGTGCAGTACAATTACGTTTACGGTGTTTTAACATATGCCTTATGTGGACGTACGTTTAAAGCCACAATTGGTTTCGCCAGCCATCTTAGGGCGCACGAACGTAATTATAATTTAGCAGAAACAATGTCGCCTTAGCCGAAATCGGCTAGGAGGATCATCATCATCATCATCACGGGCGCCACTGAAAACCAGCGCTCCAGCAGCCCTTGTGTTGATGAAGCAAATGCTGCGGGGTAGCCTTATTGTTTTCACATTTCTATTTTGTATTTTTTATCTCTAAGTAAAATGTAAGTGATTGTGATAACAATAAAACTTTTTCTATTTTGAAAGATAGATAAAGATAAAAGATATTTCTATTTCAACTACTACTACTACTACTCCACAACTACAACTACTAACCACCACCTGAAGATTTAGCTGAAATTTCGCATATATCGAATTCTGTTGATTGTTACCAGAATTAAATCAACATATTAATTACTCAATACTACATACAGAATGGCCGCCACCACAAGATGACAGATGGTGTATTTTTTGACAAACCTTTTTATATGCGAAAGCAATGTTTCTTAAGATAAACTTATTAAAATATAAATAAATATAAACTCCTATACTGATATACCTTAAATATAACTACCCGTCCAAACCGAGCCAGTGGGCGGTGTAATTAACTCGCCATTTTAAGTTTATTGGTTACAAACTAATCAAGGTGTATACCGACAAACGGATGTGCATGCCATATTAGATGGATAAATTCCTTGTTAATTACCAATGAAATAATCTGGACGCATTCCAGAAACCTGTTTATGTAGAACAAACTCTACCTAAAAGGAATAAAGTCACTTTTCCTAAATGCTCACGCGTCGTGAATCGTGGGATGATCGCCTACCACATAACTATAAGTCTAATTAGAGTATTAATGAATTTGTAAAATAGTAGTAGAACTTTTTGAGAAAAGTTAATTTGGGGAAGTAATGTAAACACCTACATATTTCTGCCACGAAGCTCGAAGTAATATCTGCATTGCTGTCCGGTTTGAACGGTAAGGGGCCGGTGAAATTACGGGCACATGAGAACTTACAACTCTTAAGGTGACGAGCGCAATGAAATGCATCGTTGGGTCACGTGCTTAGTGAACGCGATCAGCCGCAATAGTTAGGTATACGTTTGTAGAGTTAGGAGTACGGCTAGTCTCGTCATTCAGTCGTTTTTAAAAAAATAACTAGCTCCACAGGATCACTAAAATTAGTAAATTGCTTTTCACATTTGATTTTCAGATTCGTTGATTTCATAGATGATTTATAAAGTGTTAGCAATGGAGTAATATAATATCCATGGAGTACGGAACGCTGAAGTGCTGGCCATCAAGCCATAGAGAACCTCAAAAATTAGATAAAGAGCGTGGAAATTCTTGTGTAACTAGTAGCTTGAATTGGTAGTTCAATATTTACCTACTATCTCTTGTTGGTGGCCCACGGTGGTGTTCACATAGTTGTAACCGTGGTAATCTGTAATCGTGACAAAAATATATAAGCTGTCTAAAAGACACAGTCAGCAACAAAATGTCGATGACTTTGTTGGCAAGATACGCTCCCGCGTGACACAAACGGGACTACAAGAGCTCATGGAGTCATGCCCTTCTTTTACAACACTAAGCGCCTTCAGAAAGACGCTGCTGCCTATCTTCCGAAGGTATCCCTTGGTAGATTCTTACTGCATCTACGTGCAAGAGAGGAGGGGAAACATTCTACTGCCGGCAACCCACGGCATTATCTTTTTATCATTTAGCCTATTCTTGTTAAACGGCTTGAAGTAGGTAACCTCAAAAGTTCCACCCAACATCTCTTTCAAACTTTGTTGGTAAAGTAACGCCATCTCTCTGAAACGCTCGAAACTAAAATTGCTCATTGTGCCCTCACGCCAACTTTCACTTTGTATACATTATAGAACGGTTGACTTGGTGTTGAAAGGCGAAGCTGCTTTGTTTCATACTAAATAAATGTAGAGGGCAGTACTTTAAGAAACTGTATTTTAACAAGAATTTATCGCTTAGGTGAGGAAAACACATTATTGAACGTATTCAAAAAGTAATCTAAATAATATAAATTTGTTGAAAGTATTATCTGGTCCGGGGTTGGGTATACATCAAAAACATTTAGGACGTTTATGTGTTTCGATAATCAGAAGTCGAATGAACTACGCTTCTTTTTTATACGATAACTACTGTCATACAAATTTACTCAAGTTAGATAGGCTACAAAATCAAGCGCTACGTGTAATAGGTGGATACATTAGAAGTATAAATTTTCCCCCATTCATGTCATGGAGAGCGATCTATGTCTACCACCACTCCATGTTCGTAGGAAATTCCATGCTGAAATGCCCACGGCAAAAACTTCCTTTACTTACCTTTATCTATAATGAGCTCAATTCTTTACTAATGCACAGCTGTTCTTATACCTCGAAATGTTTTCTTTGGAGACTTGGGTAAGTATTGACTTACATGATGTAATTTTTGAGTCTATCCCTTTAATAGTTAACGCTAAGAGAACTTATTGTCATTTTCTAAAATTTGTAGCTACCGATTATATAAATAAAAACTATAGTAATTCCTACAAAATATTTAATGGATGGATCAAAAGATAATGATAATGAGGGTGCAGCGTTTTTCGATCCATGTCTTGATTACTATGGTAGGTTTAGAATTGATGCAAATATATCCATAATGAATATTAAACTAATTGCCATAGCGGAAGCTTTATCGTTCATTCAATTAATTTCGATAAATTTGTATGTTTGACTGATTCCAAAAGCTCAATGCAACACTTGGCTCGATGTATGTATGTACCTCTAACGTGAGAGGCATGCCGATTGCATATCAGATATTGCAGTCAATTCTTACTCTTAAATCTCATCACAAGACAGTGTGCCTCCAGTGCATTCCTTCACATGTTCAATTAAAAGAAAACGATCAAGTAAACCTACTTGCAAAGCCGGCGATTGAAGATGGAGTTCCATTAGACCAGTTGTCTTTGTTTTCAGATTTTATCAGGCATGTTAAAAACAAGTGCGTTGATGTTTGGAAATAGTATTTTGACGAAAGATCATGAGAAAAGGGAATCTGGTACAAAACCATCCAACCTCTGATGACAGAACATCCTTGGATTGATACTACATTTTTCATGCGAAATAATTTGAAATCTGTACTTAGATTGCAATCGGGACACATCCCTTCAAACAAATTTACTTTTCTCATGAATATGGTTCCATCTCCAAACTGTAATGATTGTGGTGTGCTCGAAGATCTTCAGCATATTTAGTTGGAATGTGTTCGTAACGCAACATTTAGAACCACTTGTGTAAATAAGATCCGTCAACAGATGTAGGTATTGTAAATAGCATTTTATCCAACCCTAGTTGTGAAGAGGTAGAGCTTTTGATTAAGTTATTAGATTTAGGTTTAGGCATTATGTTTTTTATTTTTTGTTTCCTTTCTTTTTCTTATACGGACGATGTGGTCGCTAAGCGCTGTCGCTTAAATAAATATACAATTACCGTGCATTGCGGTAGCACCAACCGCACATCATGGTTACTACGGAAGACCAGCGCTGTGGTACGACTCGTTCTGCCACAGCACATGCTGAGTAGTGACCATTTTTGTCACTAGTTTTAAAACCGAATTGATGAATTTTTTTATTTGATTGTAAAAATGTGACAAAATAAACGTTTCTTTATCTTTAAATAAATAAAAAATACAAGAATTTGCTAGCTGTATGTATCTTTGTAACGGAACCTTTGAACGCATGTGGGCCGGAATCTGCTCCGACTTCGTCAAACATCGTATTACTTACTAAACAAAAAAAAATATAAGACCGGCAGACATTTTTAGCGATAAGGCAGTCCATTGTGCCTCATTACTTGTCCTTTTTAGGGTTTCGTAGTAAAACAAGAAATTCGTGTTCCTTGTAGTTTCTCTTTGTTCTCCGAGAAAGTTTATTCTAGCTATTCACTTTAAATTAGTTATAAAATTAATGTTATCCAAAAAACTCCACGAACACCAAGAAGTTTAATATTCCTAGCAGACAAAGTGAGATAATATGGCTTGAATTATTACTGCCTTATCTGATGATGATAAATCAATGGAAGCCTATAAAGTACGGCTTGAATGACCGCTTGAATTTCCATAACAAAACAATACATGTTATATACAAGTTTGCTTCCCTGTGAGTTCTGGATTTAATAATACATTTTATGACAAATTTAACTTTAAAAATAATGCTTTAGAGTGGTAGGTCTGCCTGTATTATTTGTACCGTTTGTTAAAGAAATACATTTATTTGAATTTGTAAAAATAAAAAGTTAAGAATACCTATTGAATTTGACTCTGACACATCGACTGTCAGAATTCGTGACTCTCGTTCTCAGTTCGTTACTTGACGCTGGTTGGTTGATTGTTGCCACATTAAATAAAATTCAAACCTAATTTTATGCCCACGCCAAAATCACTTGCGTAAGCTACTATTATCTATCAGTATCGTTCATTTAACTTAACTAGTTAGAATATTTTTGGTAAAGGTACCTAAATTAATAGACCCTTATAACATGTGCCGCGAGGCTTCAGCCGATGCATTTTTTATTAAATTATTTTTATTTATAATTTTACTCGGTGGGTATGGTGATGGTAAGTGAAAATGATCCTGAGGTCATAAGTTCTTTTTTTTACTTTATGGTATCCCTCGGCAAATTCATACTGCATCCACGGGGAAGAGAGGAGAGGCAACATTCACCTGCCGGTTCGCCACGGCATGTGCATGTGACAACGTGTATGCGGAACTTCATGATGATCGGATGAACAGCGTTCAAAGTTGAACTACGAAACTACGAATTAACAAACCAGTGTAACGGAATAGCAAAACATAAAATACGGTCAAACAGGCCAATCTACAATACAGTATTTAAATGTACAAACGAAAGATTTATTCATACTACAAAGTTAAAGAAAAGATAAATAAAAGCTGAGCTCTTCAGAACGGACCCAAAGCCCCATTCCTAATTTTTAACACTGTCACGTTCAGCAGATAATCGAAGAACAAAGTATCGGCCTATTTAACAAAGCTGTAAGCATTTGCTTAATGATTTTTTCTGTTCCTATTTTGTCGCTAATGATGCTACGTGTAACGGTATGTAAAAGTCGCCATGAGCAATTCAAGTTGATTCAATGAATTAATTTGTGTTTCTATCGCCTTTGCTAAATTGAGAAGCAAAATCTAATAGGTTTCACCACAGATATTGCTCACAAATGCACTCAGGAGATCTGAGATCAGGTCAAGTCATACCTGACCGGTATACGGTTTAAGGCTGCGTCCCCAGCAGGCAAACTGTTTGGCCGCCGCGCCGACTGAGTGAGCCGCAAATTTGTGGGGATCTGAAGTCACTACCGCCAGCGAACGACAATATCGCCGCCGCTGACTAAAACCGGTTTTACTAAAACGCCGCAGCTGAAGCTGATATTAGCACCTTGTTCTGATTAACAATTTGAAGATTCAGAATATTAACTATTTCTTCTTGACAGTACCCATTTCATGATTCTCTCTAATACTACTCTCTAAACAAACTTTCCAATACAAGAATATTATGAGAAGGATTTTGTATATTTACATTTTAGTTTCAGTTGAATGTTTTAAGTATAACATATTACTTATGAGAAGAAAATGATTGTTTTCGTAGATAACAACAGTTTAAAGAACATGTAAAACTTTTTTAACCTCCATTAGAAATTTGCGAAGTATGCACTACGCAAATTTTTTAATCAATACCTTCGCTGTGCCTTTTCACATTCGAGTCGAGTTTATACCTTAGGACATTTGCGTCGAAGCACACTATTCAATAATTTGAAAGTGTGTTTTTTTACTGGACCACCCCATTTTAAAGTAATAATCGTTCTTGAGTTTCGGTACCTAAGTCAGAATTTACAGATTTTTACAGAGTATTATTACAAAGTACTCGTATTACGGAAGACCAGCGCTGTGGTACGACTCGTTCTGCCACAGCACATGCTGAGTAGTGCCCATTTTTGTCACTAGTTTTAAAACCGAATTGATGATTTTTCTTATTTGATTGTAAAAATGTGACAAAATAAACGTTTCTTTATCTTATCTTTATCTTATTAAAATTATTTCTCTACTTTTCACCATAAGACGACTACAATCTCAACTCATGAAAGTGTTGTTGAAGTTGGCGTAGTGCCCCAAAAATACCAGGGGCTTAATATTCAAATAAAATGGTAACAAGTAAAAATATCGTTAGCTAGCAACCATTATGTTCACCTCAATTGCTGTTCACGAATGCTGAGCAAGTCAGAACAACAAACTAGTGCCACAATTTACTAACCGTAACGGCTCTTGCAAACATGTACGGACCACAATGTATGCATCGAAGACTTGGGCCACATAAACTTACTTGTACTGGGGGCCATTCCATATCTGTCGCGTACTGCTGACACCGGATAAGCTTATTTTTTAATTTGTCAACAAAGAAATACCGAGAAAATCTAAAATGATTCTGAAAATATCCAAAATACGCTATGCTTATAACATTTGAATATTTCCTTTGATTTATCATGGATCGTAGCATCAGAGCTGAGTTTAAAAGCAAGCAAACATTATTAGGAGAAAAAATATCCAACCACATGTTTAAATTTTAAGGCCATAACACTCTACCTTGAGGGACTTCAGTACATTTTAATGATCCTGATGCTAAAGATGATGGTGGTATGTAGGTAGTATGATGATTTGTGAATGGGGAAATATTTTCGTAGCCATCTTTCGTGAATTTTGTTATATTGAAGAGTTTTGAGCTAGTTTTGAGTTTTGTTCTAGCTGTGGTCTACTTCATCAGTTCATCAAAACTATAATTTGTGAATATAAACGCTTGACCTTGAGCTAAATATGCCAAGATTGCCATATAAAATATTCCAAGATTGTCATATGTCATATGTTTTATATGGCAATCTTGGCATATTTAGCTCAAGGTCAAGCGTTTATATTCACAAATTATAGTTTTGATGAACTGATGAAGTAGACCACAGCTAGAACAAAACTCAAAACTAGCTCAAAACTCTTCAATATAACAAAATTCACGAAAGATGGCTACGAAAATATTTCCCCATTCACAAATCATCATACTACCTACATACCACCATCATCTTTAGCATCAGGATCATTAAATATATGACAATCTTGGAATATTTAGCCCTACAACATCTGAGGAGTTCCGTCGTCGCTTCCTCATTAATTCCAGCATCAGAACTGAGTTTTGAAATGGAACCTAATTCAAAGTGTATCAAAAATAATATTCCAAATCTATATAAGTATATAAAATTTGACTGACTCACTGACTGACTGATATATCAACACACAGCCTAAACCACTGGACCTAAAGACTTGAAATTTGGCACACATACATATACCTTGAGTATAAGCCGTGCACTAAGAAGGGATTTTTCGAAATTCCCACGGGATAGGGAATAAATAGAATTTATATTTTCGAATCAAAGTGGCTCTGCGTGAAAAGGGGATTTTACGTTGTATGACTTCCACGCGGACGAAGTCGCGGGCAAAAGCTAGTAGGTTCATAAACGACGGAGTTCTTAGGTAATAAAGACGACTCAAGAACCTCCTTCTTTTTTGAAGTCCATTAATAAGAGGTAACAAACATCCATAAAGATAATCATCATTTCAGCCGTAAAACGTCTACTACTGAACACAGGCCTCCCTCGTGGGTCTCCATGAGGGTTAGTTGCCATACTCACCACGCTTGTCAGGCGGGTTGGTGAGCGCATTATGGGATGTTGATACACGGAAAAACGCTGCTGCCCATCTTCCGGAGGTATCCCTAAGCAGGCTCTTACTGCATTCATGGGCATAAGAGGAGGGGTAACATTCTACTGCCGGCACCCCACGGCATATAAAGATAATATTTCGGAATTAAAATATTAGTGGGATATACAAACTGTTTGCACGACGCGACGGGACTCGGATGGAGTGCGTCGCGAACTGTCACCCTGAAAAAGGCACTCAATAAGGGTCGAAGCAGTTGGTTAGCCTTGAACATAACAAGTACGTGAATATTCCCGCTAATATCAAGCTCAAAGCTTTTTTTTATTTATAGCAGTAGGTACTGATCACGAAACATCTAAAATAGTTCTTGAACTTTTCAAGAAAAAAAACCCAACTTAATGATGATGAGGATGATAATGATGATGATGACGATGATGATGGTTAGTAGGTAAGGGTGACTATAATGGGAAAACCCGCGACGGTTTTCGTGCCATTATACAATAATACTAGTTGTTCGCCAGGAACTTAAAACGAGCGAGCGACATCTTTCAATGAAGTTCCATTGCATTTGAACTTGATTTGTGGTGATAATAGAACCTGCAACCTCCTGCGTTTCAATCGGCTACTAAGCGTGAGTTGGTAAAATCTCCTTATGTTTATATTTGATAAAAATTCCGGGCATATGTTTGAGAGGTTATGCTCGGACAAAAAACATCTCCATATCTCAACAACTACACCATTAATCAACATTTGTGTATGCAATGTAGTGTTTTCAACCCTGGCTAAAACTTTTGTACCTTTTATTACTGAATAAAGCATTTGAATTTGAATTTGAATTGAATTAGTGACTAGCGACCGCCCCGGCTTCGCACGGGTGCAATCCTGATACTAAATATACTACAGAATATACCATCGCGGACTTTTCTATAGACCTTTTTAAGTACATTATTTTGATCTATCTCGTGGGGTTCAATCAGCGTTTGCAATGTGAGCGCAAAAAATGTGTTTATTAACGACCTCACATTAGAAACCTCCAAAATGATCAGTGTTTCTATGCTATATT
The DNA here is from genome assembly GCA_963082625.1 of Pasiphila rectangulata. Classification (NCBI taxonomy): domain Eukaryota; kingdom Metazoa; phylum Arthropoda; class Insecta; order Lepidoptera; family Geometridae; genus Pasiphila; species Pasiphila rectangulata. Next base: position 14,077,199 of record OY720240.1, read on the forward strand.
ATACATGTATAAAACTTCCTCTTGAATCACTCTGTCTATTGAAAAAAATGCATCAAAATCCATTGCGTAGCTTTAAATATCTAAGAAAATATAAGGACAGACAGACAGCGGGAAGCGACTTTGTTTTATACTATGTATTGATTAAGCGTTATCTAATACAAGTTCCAAATATCAAGTTGGTCTCGAGCATCAGTAGTTGCCAAGATATCCATCTGTGACAGATAGAGAGACAAAGTCACACCATAGGGGTTCTTGTTATTCATTTTAGGCCGTGGGGTACCGATAGTAGTATGTTACCTCCTCTCACTTGCCCGTGGATACAATAAGAATATGTCAAGGGAATCCTCCGGAAAATGTACAGAAGCTTCCGCCAATCCGCCTGCTAAGCGTGGCGAGTATGGCAAAAAGAGAAAATCCAAGATCATGAATGGGTCTTGATCTTGGAGAGCCATGAGGGAGGCCAATGTCAGCAGTGGACGTGAACAGCAGTCCTACAGCTGAGATGATGGCGACGATAACACACATCGTTTGCACAAATTAATGGATCACTCTCACTTGATCATGTCAACAGATCCAGTATTTAAAGTTTTTCGATTACTGGATCAATTGAGAGTTTTTTATTTGTTTGTACTCTCAGTAGATCCAGTTTCGAAATTTACAAAAAAAATTGAGTGATAATTTTAGTGCAATTATAACTTGAATCTACAAGGATTTAGACGACCAACAGCTGACATTAGGCATGCAAATCCATGCCCTTTGGTGTATCATGAAACATAACACGAACATTTGGCGGGATCACTAGTATATTCCCGACATCAGAAGCTTATTTTAAATGCACAAACAAAGCAAAGCTGGTTATATGACTCACAAAATGCCTACCTAATTATAGTTTTGCTATGTCTGTCTGTCTGCGGCTTTACGAATAGACTATTAGACCTAGAGAGCTGTAATTTTGCTTGGACATATAAAATAATGACGCCAAGGTACAAATGCAAAAGGTAAAAATGCTGATAAAATAATTAATTTCGGCAGGCTGACTACGTATCTCGCGACAGGTTTGCAACAGGCGTAAATTTCGAGATCATCGCTGTCAAACATTCGTAAATTTAATTTGTGACAAATATACAACAACACCTGTTAACTAAATTAAAATTGACGTTTGATAGCGATGATCATGAGATTTGCGCCTGTTGCAAACCTGTCGCTAGATACGTAATACGCCTTCGGGTACCGCCTCCCATACACCTGAAGTTGTGTATTAACGTTTTTTTCTTGATTTTTTTGTTTGTTGCTTACTAGTAGCACTTTTAAAAGATTTTCCATAAAAAACTTTTATAGAGAAAATCTTTCTATTTACCTACTCAAGCTACAGCCAGCTGACTTTTTTTACTCATTGAGATTGTTAAAATGACAAAGTCTCAATCGGTGAGGGACAGAGGAAAAAGAAGAAGAAGAAGTATTTACCATTGGAGCTAGCGAGGTTACAATAGTTATGTCATTGCCTTTTGGGTTTTCTAACAGTAAAATAACGCTAGTGCTATGGTTTTTACGGTTTTACTTTTATTATGAAACAATATAGCAAACTGCTAATTAGTGGTAGGTTGAAGACACCCGTTTAACATCAGGATAAACCAGTGAGTGCATTGTTCGGGTGTTTGTAGTCGTATTAGGGGGCGTAGCCCCCTAATATGCATAGCGCTGTCTGTAAGTCTGTCTGTGTATTTGACGATTACAACTGAACACGTTGACTGATTTACATGAAACCTTTTTGTTAGCAACGTCTTAATGAGAGAAGGTGACTTATTGATTTTGGAGACCCTAGGGTCACAGGGACTGGAGTTATTGTGACCTCAAAAGGTCACCAAAAAAATAAAAGACTTCAAACGGCCGAAAACGTCCAAAAACCCAAAAATGCAATTTTTGACCTTTGGTGACCTTTTGAGGCCTTCGCCCCCTTTACTGGTACCCTCGTACCATTGCTTGTTAGTCAAACATGCTTGCGTTGTACATGGATTCGTTAGCGTGGATTAAATGTTCCTTTGGTTGACAATTACAACGACACACCTTTTAATGCAAATACTATCTAGTTAGAAACTGGTGAAACAAGGATAAAGGATAAAAATCTTGGGCGATTTAAATGGAGTAGTAGATTGTATCATAAGGGAGCAAAATATTATTCTTACGGCGAGGGCGCTTTTTTTAATCCAGAGCGAAATGAGGGATTTTAGAGTAGTTTTAGAGAATCCCTAGCTACGCTCGGGATTCTTTAGTAGAATCCTGAACGTAGCGAGGGATTCAAAGTACGTCGCCCGAGTCAAAAATATATTTTGCGCCCGAGTGATGCACTCTACTTTTCATCACCCTCTATGAGAAAATAAAAGGTTAGAACTGACTGTTGATTTTAGCTTTGAGTAGGTACTCCAAAGGGTGGAAGGTTGTTTAGTTTTGGCTAAGTACTGAAAGTAGGCCAAAAACACAGGCTCTGAAAAATTTATGGCGCCTCTTGCATTTCTCCATTCAATAAAATTACCATAGGATTTCATATATTTCTCCCGGTATTTTGCAGTTAATAGATTATCCATCACATTTCTTGCGTCAGTTCTAATAGTTTCAGGAGTTAATTCTATACTTTCACTGTCACTTGACGAACTCGTTTTTCAAAACAAAACCATGAATTTCTAACAATCCGTGAAAATTGACGAAAACGCGGGCTGTAGTTCGCGCGTTTTTAATTTGATTTCTTAATTTTTTATTCAGCCGGCTGCGCGACTATGGGCCGTCGTACCAGCCAGTCTTTATAAAGCCGGGTCCGCAGCGCCAATTTTCTAACAAAACATGTTAACATAACATGTTAAGCAAAACATGTTTTTAAAACAGCCCGTCTGGTGTGTTCTGTTTTGTTTATTGTTTTTGTTTCATTTCAAAAATGAATTCCGACGAAGAGGACGTAGAAGCTGTAATAGCTATAGTGGATTTAGTTCTACAAAGACGTAACCGAAATAGATTCCGGGTCCGACCCTACCTGCTACCTCATTCCTTTAATATTTATCAAGAACTGAAAATCGATGATAGATTCGGAATACAAAATTTTTTTAGATGTTCGGAGAGTGATTTTGAAGAGCTGGTATCATTAATTTCACCAGATATAGAGAAGAAAACAACATGGAGGAACGATGTGATACCTCCTGACATGAGATTAGGTGCTACAAAATGCGACGCTTCCCCTCCCCGCAGGCGAACGCGGGTGATGTTATCCATTTGTCTCGGCAAACATGTTTTTGTGTTTTTGCTAACAAAACTGTTAAGCCACGCCCCTATTCTGTTTTGTAAACATGTTATGACGTTAGAAAACACGAAAACACGGCGCTGCGGACCCGGCTTTAAAACAATATTTGCGTTCGATTTATTTGGCGCTGAACACTAAGATGTTCCGAATTCAAAAAGTGTGCGGCAAAGATAATTGCGGCGCACTAATTCAAATAGTACGCGGCAAACATAATTGCGGCACACTTAAAAAGAGGATTAAAAACTCATTACTGCCCGCTAAAAGTTTCTTATAGAAAACACCACCTTTGGGTGCACCTAAAGGCGAACCAAGTCGTACTTTTTGAATAGATGGGATGAACAATATATTTTAAACTTACTCAAAATAATAGCTCAGTGGCGCTGTGACACAAAATAAACGTTTCTTATTCTTAGATTATTGTTGTCAGTAATATAAAAGAAAAAACGATTACTAATAAACCAATAGATGGAGCTAGTCAGCCTACAATGGTTCTGTTATTGTCAATGAGGTTTCATTATCATCTCAGTAGTAGGACTGATGTCCAAATCCACTGATGGACATAGCCGCCCTCCCCAAAACCAAGTTTGGTCTGGCCAGCCATATTAGAGCTCATAACTGATAGTAAAGTAAAGGTCGCCGTCATCGAAATCGATGAGGAGGACTATAGAGGTACATTGGATCTCCAAGATCATGAGGGGGTTGTTGCCATAATCGCCATACTAGGCAGGGGGTTGACAGGTTTACTAACAGTAAAAAAACGTGCCTGTGGAACTTTTTAAATCCTGTAATCACTTTAATTTAGGCATTTCAAAATTACCCACATCAAAAAAATACAAAAGCAAAGATACATATCAATAAAAAATGTTATACAAAAATAATATAGACACGTTATAAATTAATACTATCATTGATTTTTGACATTGTATAATTTACTTTTGACATTAAAAATTATTCATTAACAATTGCACTTTATAATTAATTAATTATGTTATAGTATCGACTAGGTTATGAATTTGCATGCCCTACGGTAAAACATGTCTGGAGCCTGTTTATACAGGCTCATTTTTACACTCAATATCTTTTTGACCCATGTTTGCAAATAAATGATTTGATTTGATTTGATAAACAGTAGGATAAACAGAGATCGTTGAGTGCATTGTTCGGGTGTTTGTAGACGTGTTTGATCACCAGCCAGCGTTATCCACGGATCAATTAGCGTGAATTGAACGGTCTGGCGATTGACAATTCCAATGGCACACCTTTCGGTGCAAATCCTTACCTAGTTAGAAATTGGGGAAACTAGGTTAGAAGATAGGGACAATGGGATTTACAGATGACAGATTGTTGGAGTATTAAACAATAATTTAACTATTAATTTTAAAAATCATTATCAACATCAGCCGTAGGCCGTCCACGGCTGGACATAGGCCTCCCTCATCGATCTCCAAGTACTTATGCCATACTCACCATGCATGGCAGGCGGGTTGGCGAGCATAGTATGGGATGTTAATACACGGAAAGACGCTGCTGCACCTTCCGGAGGTATCCCTTGTCAGATTCATACTGCATTAAAAATACGGGAAGATTTCAACTTCGAATGTAATGCAATGTTTAATTAACGCGTGTGTACGCGAGGCCGCCTGTTTGCCCTAATGCTGATTTTCTTTTAAAATTAAAACATGTCATAATTATTTTACTACAAAATTATATCAAATTAAGTTTATCCGTTGATAATATTATATTAATTTAAGACAAACTTTTATTTTTATAGCTGTTGGTTTTTTTAATAAAATAAAAAAAAATACATTTTTGCCTATTAACTTCTCAGTACGCCACCGTCTACTCTTCTTCACCTATTCGTGTCCATCCAAAGGTTGCCTGGAAGAGATCGCTTTTAGTGATATGGCCGCCCATTGTGCCTCAATATTTGTTATTTTGTTAATTTCTACCATTTGTATTTTCTTTGTATATGGTGTACAATAAAGCATACTCTATCTATCTACGCGAAGTAATCGTAATCGTTTTAATTTAACCGTCTCATTCATGTCAATTCTTTTACCACACTTCCTAACTAGCACTTTCTAAAATAGCGTAAAATGAACTAAAATGACATAAAGCGGTTCGATTGGTGCCGTTTTAAAATTAAAACGGAACATTTTAAACAATTTTTATGTTGGCAGTGATGTCGATTCTGTTGGTACAGAATCGACATCACTTCCTAACTAAAAGTGCGAATAATGGACCATAAATGACAAAGAGCTCTTCCGTTAGTGCCATTCTAAAATTAAATCGGACCAATTTAACCTAATTTCACATTGACAGTCCTAAATTTAGGACCGGAGTTATTGTGACCTCAAAATGTGACCTATTGAGGTCACAATAACTCCGGTCCCTGAAAGGTCAAAAATGCCATTTTTCGGAGACCTTTGCCCCCTTTTCTGGTACCCCCGTACCAATGCTTGTTAGCTGCACCTAGGCTGTGTAAAACTTGGTGATTTAGGTGACAAATCTGCCATTTTCATTTATTTTAGGAACAAATATATTTATTAGGTAATTGATAATTTTGATGACTGATCTACAATTTTAGAAATAAATATTTAAAGTTTACACACACAAGTTACAAGTTGTATACAGATCTATGTTCGAGTATGTACTTCCTCATACTACTTAAGTCAAGATTTTTTAGATGCAAACATTTGTCAGTGGCGTGGTTCAATCCTTCTGATAGCAAACTACGAGTATAAGAGGAAATCGGCAGTCTTGATCTTTAGTTCTTATCCTGTGTTGTGGTCTTATCTTTTTGCTAAGTCATTAGGTTTTTAAAATTATTAATTAATTAAGAAAATGAAGCAAGGAGTGGATCAAATGAATAAACGAATATATAGAACAAACTCATTTCTTATCTTCCACAGCTCTCTGCTCAAGTTTCATTTAATGAATGAAGCTGGAAGCTTTTGAAAACATATTAAATTTTTCCGTGAAATGTTGAGAACTTAGTCAATTAGACTGTGACGCTACCTGCGATACTTTTTAAAATTACTAACTTTTAAGTTATCGGATTCTAGAAAATTACTTACGGTTAAACACATAAGGAAGGTAAAACACATAATGTACACCGTGTACTTACTCTTAAGGGGGGATTCTGATAATTATATATGGGTTTTCTAACAGTAAAATAACGCTAGTGCTATGGTTTTAACGGTTTTACTTTTATTATGAAACAATCTGTCAAACTGCTAATTAGTGGCAGGCTGTTTTTTTTAATAAAATAATCATCTTCACATAACATCAACTAGAAAAAATATCAATTAAAATATAAGAAAATAAGTATATGTCGTGGAATATCTCGCGTACGAAGGGTTTCGTACCATCGTGTGTAAAAATTCTGTGAATATTTCAAGCGTCTACCTGTTGCCATTATTAATATCGAGTAAAAACACAATTGAAAAAACGTTTTTTGTGTAAGAGCGCCCCTCAAATATTTGTTTTATGTTAATTAATTAATTTATTTCTAAAGTGAATATATAACTGAATTTTCTGTAAATATTTCGAGCGACCTGTTACTGTGACCTGACAAAAAAATCACGTTTGTGGTATGGGAGCCCCCCCTTAGATATATTTTTTTATTCTGTTTCTAGTAGTTTTTGTTATAGCTGCAACAGAAATACATCATCTGTGAAATCCTATCTAGCCATTACGGTGCATGAGATACAGCCTGGTGACAAACAGACAGACGGACAGCGGAGTCTTAGTAATTGGATCTCGTCTTTCCCCTTTGAGTACGGAACCCTAAAAACTGTTAAAAAAGGATTATGTTTTTATCCAGGAAAGACTAAGGTTATAATTATAACAGCAGTATAAGTAAACTCTTTAGCGATAAGACCGCCAATTGTCACTTTGTGTTTAGTGTTTATTTTTCTGTTGTTATATATTTAAGGTGTGCAATAAAGCATTTTCTATCTATCTATCTATCTAAACTCATAAGTAAGAAGGAAGGTATTGAAGTAAAATATAGCTTTATATCGGCAACACAAGCTTTAATTAGCACCCTCCTGGCAATATCTTTTGACCCCGCAAGAAAACATAAATTAGTGAATCCTATAATATTACCCTCACAATAAGTACTGTTAAAATTTCAGATGGGCCGTTAAATGCTCATTAATTCCTACGTAATTCGACATTATACAATAGGTAGGTAACAAAAGATTTATATCGCGGCTTGGGGCGTGGTCAAATTTAACTGAAACATTTTGTTAAATGATGATCGCTAAGTTTCGTGAAATTGTGTTTATTTTACAAAAATGTTTTGCTGCTTTCATCTGTTTAGCTTAAAAAATAATTAGTGTTTAGACAAATATAAAATGAGCGTAAAACACCACTCACAACGTTTGTTTAAAAATGTAATGTTATGAATTACTACTACTAATTAACATTACAATAACATTACAATTAATTGTGAGTATGGCAACTACCCCTGTACGATTTATGTATAAACCGCACATTTGCACTTTTGCAAGCGGTGTATTTTTAGTTACCTATCCTTAAAAAGCATTCATGAAGATCCATGAGGGAGGCTTGTGTTCAGTAGTGGACGTTTTACGGCTGAAATGATGAATGATTTGTTGATTGACTAAGTAATGATGGTTGACATTAAATATGTTTATTATTTAGTATCGGAGATCTGCAAAAAAGTAGAATAACTAACAAGGACGGGGAAAATTTCAAAGATCAATATTATGAGGCCTTGGCTATCCAAAATTTTGGAAAAAAAATTGCTACAGGTGCTGAAAAGTAAATATTTTTTATACATTACGTTGATGAAATAAGTGAAATTATTGAGTTAATAATGATTGAACGCTTAATTAATCTCGTATTTTTTTACAGTTCTCAGGGAAAATAGCTCAATCTCCCACCTGAAGGATGATACAAGTCCCTTAACATAACATTTCGTCATAAAAAGCTGACGGCGTTACATCACATGCCAGAATTGGCGCCTTATCCATTAGCAACGTGCTAAAAACAAGAAAATGTCTAAAATATGTGAGGCAAAGGTAAGTTCCAAAAAGCAGGACTATTAACATGTAATTCCGAAACCAATAAAACTCTTTGCGTATATAACGGGGCAAAATTTCAGTAGTAAAACGTTGAGCAATCTTCAATCATTTTATACTATAATCAAATAGTGATCTGAGGTTTGAATATTATCTAACGTTCAATAAAGTTTTGCGAGTGATATTTTATTTATATTGGCTTCGTTTTGACTTGAGCTGGGTGATTTACGTTAACGATAGCTCTAGCAAATACGATTCGTCTAAAAATTATGTGTGACTATCCGAAATAATAACATTTTATAGATTTAACAATTTTTAATCAATATCAATATTTTTTTTTCTTTAGCTGTTTTTCGTCTCTTATAACTCTTTACATTAAAATGAGTTTTAAATAATCAACTTCGATAATACACTAACAATAGATATATGAAGTTAAATTCGAATGCCTATTTAACCATTGTATTCTCATTGAAAGTAGAGACCCCGTTATGAGTCACGGCGAGTCTGGGAGCGGATCTCGCGTCGTGCAAGTCGAGGTGTCGGGGTCGAATCAGAGATTCGGGCGGCAGCGTGGCGGATCGCGTGACGTCAGTCCGGGCGCGCACCCGCCCCGCATGCGCAGGGACCCCGGCCCGCGCCCCCGCACCGACACCCCGCCCGCCACTTCTCGGAAGGCGCAAGAGAAGGCCGCTCGTTCGCCCGCCCGCTTCAACTTTCGCCTACCCGCGCCGATGACACAAAATAAACTTTCCTTTATAAGTGCGTGGACTCTACCTTGGACTTGGACTGAGATTAATTTTCAGTGAGCGCACCGAAAGTTTCACTTTGGTGTTAAAAGTTGTAAAAAGTTCGGGTAAGTTTGATGTTGTGGGTAGAATTAGAATTGTCCTTCGAGGTCACTCATGCGCCATTGTCATTATGAATCGGAAAAACCGTTACCGCATCTACTTTTATATATTATATACCTTTTTGGATTAAGAAGGGTAGATTTCGATACATTCTGGCGCTTGTGGTCAAGTGCACTTGGGAGCGGGGTTGCGTAACAACTACGGTTCGGATTGTTAACCGTAGCGGGCCATTTTACTATTCAAGACTCAGACACGTAATCCTCGAGATTATCCTGAACAAACAATGAAACTACCCGATTATAACATTCGCCCTGGCTTTTAGGATCACTGAGTACTTAATCAGATAATACGAGTATTAATAGGGGACTTTGTCCTTGGGGCAACTAACTCAAGGGATATTCAGTTTTGGTTGTTGGAAGGGTAGATGTCATTCTGGAAGTAGAATACCATGGAGATTTAATGACCTTTTTCCTATCCAAAATCTCTGTCATCAATCTCTGAACGAAAAGAGGGAACTAAAGTTACTGAAAAATTATATAATTTTTCGTACAAACAAATTTTTTAACGGACGCTTTGCCGTTTAGCGCCTGATTTCTTTATTTTTACGGTGGCTTAGTAGTTCCATCCGTATTGAACTGCGTGTTCCTGAAATATGGTTATTATATTTGAGAGATAATATTGACCTATCTAAGAGGTCTCTTGTCTTATCGGTCATGTGACCGCAGTTTATTTAAATCATTATCATTGTGTATTTTTATTTATTGTTAATTATTCATTAATCTTGACACATTTTCTGGTATTAGTTAAGGTAGTCAAAATTATTATCTGATTGAGACATTGATACAAATGCTGTGATTTTAAGGAGGCTATGATATCTTTTTTGAGAAATTGATTTAAAGTTACTCCATTTTTAAAAAAACAATGTGGAAAAGTAGACTTTTTCCGAAATCCGAAAACTGAGATACTTGCGCGATGAAATAAAAATGATGGTTGCTGGCAAGATGTAAAAAAAATTGGATTTCCATATCAAATTATTCTACCGTAATACATCAAATACACTGATTATAATCCACCAAATGTTGCCATTGCTGGCAGAATTATACCTGTTAAATTTTACCAAAGGCCTTATTGGTGAGAACCTCAACGATATACCAGGGACAATTAGGTAATTTTAAATAGCGCTTATTAGATATCGACAAAAGAGTACCCAAATTATTTCAAACTGGCTTCCTGCAGGCCAGGAAACTGGTCCAATTCACGCTTCTAGTTTATATAAGACAAAAAGAAGACCAGGAGAATAAAGAAAGCGGATGTTTACTCTGTCTCAGGATAAGACCATTTCCTGTAGCAAGCAAAGATAGAATATCCAATCGCGATAACCTAAAATGTCGGGAATGTATGTTGGCCTGGCAGACCGCCCACGAAAGTAAGTATACATGACACATTGCTATACTTTGGCTTAAAGATAAATTGTTTTGTGTATCATAAACACGGACTTGGTTTTGTAGAAAGTCATACGAATTAAGTTTCACTTGCCTCGTCTACGTCTTTGTATGTTATAGATAAAATAACGCCTTCATATTATAATAACCATTTCAAGTTGCTTTTTTGCACAAAATACACATGAAAAACCTTTTTATCCGAGAGACGGAATATGTATTTCTTTATTTAGATCGTACCTCTCTCTTCCGTATGAGTAATCGTGAAAACTCAGAGAAGCGAAATTTATCTAAGTGCATAATTATGTTGTATCGTCAAGAAACTCTCAAGTTTTACGAATAAGTCTAGCAAGGAAGCTTAGGAATATGTAGGATTTGTTTCACTATTTATGCTGTGCTTCTATAATTTCATCTTACAGCGCAGTCGTAATAATTAAAATGAACCAAAACTCGCAGACGCTGTTTCATATTTATCTAGCTTCCAGAGTTCTTGCAAACTTTGTGTATCATATTTGATTTGGTATTACCTAATTATTGCCAAGGGTGAAATATTATGTACAGAATCTTATAGGATACTTAAATTACGCGAAAACAGTTGACGCGTAAGTAATAGTTATTGAAATTGTTGCAAACCGGTAAAAAAATTAAAATCCGATCAAGAACTTATGTACCACAAGGAATCTAGTATGATGCTTTGTCACTTTGTCTGCCTGTCTATATGTCTGTCTGTTCTTCTATCTATATATGTGGTGCCGGTAGTAGAATGTTGCCTCTCCTCACTTGCCCGTGAATGCAGTAAGAATCTGCCAAGGGATACCTTTGAAAGATGGGCAGCAACGTCTTTTTGTGTAATAACATCCTGTACTGCGCTCGCCAACCCGCCTGCCAAGCGTGGCAAGAATGGCAACAACCCCCTATGATATTGGAGATTCATCAGGGATTAATACATCAAATACACTGATTATAATCCACCAAATGTTGCCATTGCTGGCAAAATTATACCTGTTAAATTTTACCAAAGGCCTTATTGGTGAGAACCTCAACGATATACCAGGGACAATTAGGTAATTTTAAATAGCGCTTATTAGATATCGACAAAGGAGTACCCAAGTTATTTCAAACTGGCTTCCTGCAGGCCAGGAAACTGGTCCAATTCACGCTTCTAGTTTCTATAAGACAAAAAGAAGACCAGGAGAATAAAGAAAGCGGATGTTTACTCTGTCTCAGGATAAGACCATTTCCTGTAGCAGGCAAAGATAGAATATCCAATCGCGATAACCTAAAACGTCGGGAATGTATGTTGGCCTGGCAGACCGCCCACGAAAGTAAGTATACATGACACATTGCTATACTTTGGCTTGAAGATAAATTGTTTTGTGTCTAACGGACTTTATTTTGTAGAAAGTCATACGAATTAAGTTTCACTTGCCTCGTCTACGTCTTCGTATGTTATAGATAAAATAACGCCTTCATATTATAATAACCATTTCAGATTGCTTTTTTACACAAAATACACATGAAAAACCTTTTTATCCGAGAGACGGAATATGTATTTCTTTTTTTAGATCGTACCTCTCTCTTCCGTATGAGTAATCGTGAAAACTCAGAGAAGCGAAATTTATCGAAGTGCATAATTATGTTGTATCGTCAGGAAACTCTCAAGTTATACGAATAACTCTAGCAAGGAAGCTCAGGAATATGTAGGATTTGTTTCACTATTTATGCTGTGCTTCTATAATTTAATCTTACAGCGCAGTCGTAATAATTAAAATGAACCAAAACTCGCAGACGCTGTTTCATACTCGTATTTATCTAGCTTACTGAGTTCTTGCAAACTTTGTGTTTCATATTTGATTTGGTATTACCTAATTATTGCCAAGGGTGAAATATTTTGTACAGATACTTATAGGATACTTAAACTACGCAAAAACAGTTGACGCGGAAAATATAGTTAAGTAATAGTTTTTGAAATTGTTGTAAACCGGTATAAAAATTAAAATCCGATCAAGAACTTACGTACTACAAGGAATCTAGTATGATGCTTTGTCACTTTGTCTGCCTGTCTATATGTCTGTCTGTTCTTCTATCTATATATGTGGTGCCGGCAGTGGAATGTTGCTTCTCCTCACTTGCCCGTGAATGCAGTAAGAATCTGCCAAAGGATACCTCTGAAAGATGGGCAGCAGCGTCTTTTTGTGTAATAAGATCCTGTACTGCGCTTGCCAACCCGCCTGCCAAGCGTGGCAAGAATGGGAACATGATCATGATCTTGGAGTTCTTGGAGATTCATCAGGGAAGCCTATGTCTATCAGTAGACGTAGACATCAGTCCTACGGCTGAGATGATTATTAGATTAATAGCTTTAGTATTTCCTAAGATCTATAACCTGTGGCAGACAGACGGGTCACAAAAAAGGTTCTTGCATACCATTTTTATCGAAACCCAAAAAAATCCTAAATAATTTATTTTTTGGGTTTCAAATACGAATCTAAAAATTGTCTTGTCAAATAAATTACTTTGTATTTGAATAACCAGGAGATTGTATTATCCCAATATTGTTAAAAGGCGTATCTAAAATGTAATGAGTCTGCGTTGCGGCTCTCTTGGGGCTTTCGGTTGATAAATTAATTAACAGTGTTGTAATAATCATCACTGGCAATGTTTTCGCCATGACATTAAATATGTATTTATTTAAAGAATAAAGTCCCATGGGGATTGCTGGACCTAATTATTTCGTTTTATATAATTATTTCACAAATGAAGGACTTTGATGCACTAAGTATATTAAGTCTTCCATTTGTGTAAACATTATATTTATTTGTGTATTAAAGAATTAAATAATCTAATTCGATTAGTCTTGTAATTATTATCAATTTTGTAATTATTTAATTTTTTCCTTTTTTCATTTTCCATTCGATATTTTCTTTGAGTCCTTTGTTTTTCTCATCGTAGTAGGTACAAGGAACTCTTTTTTTACAATGTGTAAATGCGCTCAGTCGTCCTGTAATTTAACTATTATTTAATTATGTTTGTTTTTTTTGCACAAACTAAAAATTCTTCTACAACTTTTAGTTTATCAAAAATCTTATACATAAAAAAATTATAATTTTTGCAAGAACAAAAATTTATAGACTTCATAAAGTGATGTAGTAGTTTCACACGACTTGACTTCAAATAAGCAAACGGAATTTGACACGACAGCATGTTGCCATTGCACAAGTAGTCCACTCAAGTTCGATGACATAACTGGCTTGTTTTAGCCAAACCATAAAAAAAGCCCTGTCCTTAAAAAACTTTATAAAACTTATCAGGGGTTGGTGTCGGATTGACAGCTATTTCAGCTTTCATGGTGTATCCATGAAAGCTGAAATAGCTTGCAGTAAATACATTTTCCAAATGATATGTCAACTATCGCCATTTGGCGGGAAAGCCTGACCCTAGATAGTACTCGTAATAATAATGATTTGCATAAATCATGAGAGAGACTTCGGTCCGCCCAGCATTCTATGAATGCATTAGCGATAATTACTATATTGGATTATCGGGTATTTATTGCGTAATTACCTTTATTTTAATCCCGAAGTTTCGACCGGATTTCTCCTGTAATACCTAAAATAACTACCCGATAATCCAATATGGTAATAATGTGTTGTGAACGCATTAGTTTAAAAATTACCATTAATAATAAGTTAGTATTATTTATTATTATCAAATTATTGCAAGCTAACACGAGAATACTCCTGAATAGCATCTAGAAATAACAATTTTAACGAGAATTTTGACGTGCGTTTAAACTTTCATGTTCCTATTTTTAATCAAATTATATTTGAAAGCAGTAAAGATTATCGAGCATAAACTTAACTCGTAAAACGAGAGCTTCTTCACTTTAAATCTGCTGTAAAATACTTGATTGGAGCTTCTCGACTGAAGTATATCATCCTGAATTTAGGTAATTTGCGGTTTTCGACATATCCCTGGTGCTTTCGTGAACCCATATTGCAGTGTGAAATTGTAGTTGCAGTTGACGTCTCGTTTATTCTGTTTTGTAAGCTGAAATACTTCGTTCTGCTAAAACGATGTGTATTTGCACACATCGTATTTTGTATGAAAGTTTGTTGGTAAATACATTTTTCTGTTGACTTAAAGATAGTTGATAATAAATAACTGAAATTAAACATGGAAAATGTTTTTCTGACACAAATATCAGTTAAAAAGTTATTTGTGAAATGTGTAAGCAACCAACCAATAAAAAAGATCTTAGAAAACATCTCATGACAATGGTAGAGGTTTGTCTAATCTAAATAAGGAAGTTCGTGAGAAAAAATTTCCAAAGCTTAAACGCCAACCGCCGTTCAGAGTATCCATTCAATAAGCCTCAGAACGAAACATAAATAAACGATTCTGTCATCGACATTCAAAAGTTGATCTAGCCTCCAATTCTCCGATATTGCAGAATAACCATGCGGGTTGTGAACCAAATATACCTATGAATATTTTTTTCGCTAGGACGAAAACCACTCTAATCTGACGAGTATAGAGGGATAGGCCGTATTTCCATGTCACGTCATGCATATCCATGATAAAAGCCAGAGTCCGTGTACCAATATGCCATAACTGCCGACGCTTACAGTTCAGGCTATGAAATGGGAACTTTCAGCTGTTTTCATTAGTTTTCTCAGATGTCAATATTATTAGACAATATTATTATGCATAGCGCTATCTATTTGTCTTTCTGTTTGTCAGTCTGTCAATCTGTCTGCCTGTCTGTGCATGAGACGATTACAACGGAACAAGTTGACCGTTTTAAATGAAACCTGTTTTTGTTAGCACCGTCTTAATGAGAGAAGGGTACTGATTGATTTTGGTAACCCTAGGGTCACAGGGAACGGAATTATTGTGACCTCAAAAGGTCACCAAAAAAATAACTCTTCAAATGGCTAAAAACGTCTGAAAACCCAAAAATTCCATTTTGACCTTTGGTGACCTTTTGAAGCCTTAACCCCCTTTTCTGGTACCCCCGTATCAATGCTTGTTTGTTATATGAATAACTAGTTTGTGCCCGCCGTTTCGCATGCGTTGTACCCGGATAAAAAGTAGCCTATGTGTTAATCCTAGTCAACATCTATAAGTTTGCAAAATTTCAGCTCGATACGGTACGCTAGTTTTTAAGGCATTAGTCTCCATACAAATAAACTTTCGGCTTTATAATATTAGTGAGATTGTCAGGAACAACGCTGTTTTGACGGAAGGGAATATTATACTGCAAACTTTTTCGTTCAGTGACATATTATGAAAAAAAAAACTCAAATATAGTTTCAACAGAAAACTTACAAACAAGGGTTTCAAAACAGCACGATACGATGAGTGTTTCAAATTCTGAGGTATAACTTTGTTAAAAAATGTGTGTAAATATTTAACACGTGCTTAAGCAGTGATATGTTATTTCCTTTGGATATAGCCGATTATGGGATGATTCCGTGCCTAATTCATTAAGCAATGTACTATGTGCATTGCATAGTCCGTTTAGCATTATTATCAGTTGCTGACGTTGTTCATAAACATCTATAATAGAAAGGCATATTTAGTTTTTTTAATAGTTCACGTGTATCATTTTGCAAAGCCGTGCCGTGTCTTCATGTAAATATGTACAAGTTTGGAAAATTCAATTATTTAGGAAACCCCTCACACTAAAAAAGAGCTAGAAAACTCGATATTTAATAAAATTACACTGAAGGTATGTGTGAGTGAAAACGCAAATGATAATCTGTAATCATCGTTTACTGTTAGTGCAACAATTCCCAACTGTGTCTTATACATTGGTAAGTCTTATATAGATAGGTACTACGGTAACTTACTAGAGTCCCTATTGGAGCATCAGAATTGATTGCAGGTGGCTATTGCATTCCTAGTTCATAAACCTTGATATCAAATTTGAGTATATTTGGAAACATTCGATTATTAATTCCCACTTTCACATCCCATATCTTGTAAATAGCTCAACATTTCTACGTAACTTTAGTTATTCATTTCCGTTCATTTGATACCAAACTTACCCAAGTTTGGTATCAAATAAACGGAATCAGGCCTCTGCATATTCAAGAAACTTACCGTCAAATTAAAAAATATCTCACCCGACCATTTTCTTAATAACCATATCCGATATCGCTGTAGTAGAATACAGACAATCTGAAATATTATTAATATAATATATAGTTTTGATACAGCAGAATAATTAATATTATTCTGCTGTATCAAAACTGTATTATCAAAATACGAATGTTATTTAATAAGCGTAGCTACAATCTGTCTGACTTGTTTATCTTTTATTCAAACGTACTAAAAATAATAAAATAAACATTTTTCAGTAAAGTTTAATGTCAACTTAAACGTCTTTACACAATTTATGAGATAAAAAAGCTTGTCGCGAGATTTAAGCAGGAACTCGTATTTACATTGTTTGAAAAAAATTAATTAATTAAATCAAGTTACAGGTACACAGGTTAATATCGCGACAAGCTTTTTTATCACATAAATTATGACAAGACGTTTTAAGTTGACATTCAACTTTCATGGAAGATTTTTATTTTATTATTTTTAGTACCTACGTTTAAATAAAAGCTTGTATGTTAAAAAGTTTTTTTTTTGCATTTAATTTATTATATTGTCTTTTATCAAAATTGACTAGCTACGTTTCAATCCAAGTCTTTTGGCATTGCTCCGAGTACCTACACTTTTGATTTATCCCGGGCTCGTTTAATCTACATGGTTCTGTAACTTATTGTCCCTCAGTAAGACCTTTCACTCTATTCGATTGAGGCTACTATTGTATGGCATCCCTGTCGATGATTTATGTCCTTACTTAACAATATAAGGATTTACTAGGTATTTGCTAGAGACATCAATTTTACAAGCTGGTTGGTTAGCGTGTCCTTTCATCAAACAGAAAATAATCTATTTTGACACAGGAAAAAGGTTTTGGTAATTCATTATAATAATCTAGATATTTATATATGTAATTCTTTAATTTTTCAACAAAATTTCAACTTTGATGATAAAATCTAAAATGTATGCCTATTACATTTGAGAATTTGCCTCACGTTATGATGGATCCATCATCAGAACTGAATTAAGGTTCTGTAATCTGTGACTGAGTTTTAAAAAAAAACGGGAATTTCAGTTAGGATAATTACAAAAAGATGTATAATTTCAGCCGCATAACGTTCACTATTGAACACAGGCCTCCCTCGCCTCGACGGAGGAAAGAGGGTAAAACGATCAGCGGCGAATATTATTTAAAGCTTTAATATTGATTTGAAGCAACAGCGATCGCAGTCGGCAAAGAAAAAAGTGTTGTCCAATGAAGACAATGCACGAGGCAAAAATCCATAGATTGGGCTACGAACTAATACCCCATCTAGCATATTCTCCAGGCTTCCTGCGACTATTTCTTGTTTCCGAGCCTTCAGAAAATCAATGATTCGGAAGGAATATAAAAATTTTAAAACACTGTTTTGGATGTATCATGTTAAAAGGATATTATGTTTAGAAATACTTAAAACACTTTTTTGTCGAAAAGAATATAATAATATTCAAAACGTCACTGACATATAAAACCGCCCTAATAGTTTTATTGATTACTATATAATGTTATAGAAAATCGTTTGGTTTTGTCATTGCTCTTTGTTTATTTAAGTATTTAAAAAAATATATACATCTTTTTTTGCCGTGAGGTTTTTTGCCGTGCGGTTCCGGCAGTAGAATGTTACCCCTCCTTTCATGCCCGCTAAAGGATACCTCAGAAAGATGGGCAGCAGCGTCTTTCCGTGTATCAACATCCCGTACTACGCTCGCCAACGTAGCTCGCCGCCTGCGAAGCGTGGTGAGTATGGCAACTGCCCCCTATGGGGATCCCTGAGGGAAGCCTGTGTTCAGTGGTGGAAGTTTTATGGCTGAAATGATGAAAAAAAATGTTTTTAGCGAACCCTGCTGTATAGGCGTAGTATTCTTATTTACTGGACTATATAAACCAGACTGTATAAAAAAACTTTTTCAAAGATGGGCTTTTCACATCTAAAAATATAAGATTTATACATCGTCAGCAACTGGTGTTCATACTGTAAGGGACGCTGCAGTGTCTGGGAGATTATTCCCAGCACCTTATACCCTTAGACGAGATTCATACCATCCTCTCAGCTTAGTCGTTTTCTGAGAAAAGAACATGTCAACACGTCTGAAGTTCTTTTAGTAATTCTTTTTATTCGGGTACAACGCATGCAAAGCGGCGGGCACAAGCTAGTTAATAATAAAGGGAAGTAACAAGTACAGTATCAACTAATTTTTCTCATTCGACAATACATTTCTGCGTAATATCTTTGAACTCAGCCTTAAATATATATTATTTTTAACGTTTTCTGTCCCGAGTTTGTGATTCTAAGAAAAATGTGGTTACTAGAAGCCAGAAAATTCCGTACTCACAAATATTTTCGTAGGGAAATTGGTTTGGTCAAAATTAAAACTGTTTTTCATAAACATTATCACATTCCTTAAACCTACAGTAGGCTACAACAAGATGCGTTCACTAGTGTCTACACAAACCTAACGTTATCTTGTAAAAAAATCAAAATAATAATCTCCTACTACAAGTAACTACTTACTTAAAAGGAGGTTTTAACTGAGTTTGTTATTGTAAATATTAAGAAACAAATAAAACATTTTGTGTTATGTATGTATTTGTATTTAATAATAAAAAAAATGTTTATGGCTTGGAAGAATGCTAAGCGCAAAGTAGTCTGTGTCATAATAATGAAAAATATATTGCTATGCTATGGCTAACGTCGTCCTAGCTATGATGAACTCATACAATACACGATACGAGTACGAGGCGCTGTTGTGAACTTCATCTCTCCACATATACTTATTGCAGTACCTACTAGATCTTTTTGTAAAGAGTTTAAACTTTTTCTGTTGCAAAGCAGTAATGCAATATAATAAAGCAGTCTGCATTGCTGTTCCTGTTTGAAGGGTAAGGGGGCCGGTGAAATTTCGGGCACATGAGACCTTACAACTCTGTCTCAGGGTGACGGGCGCAATGCAATGAAGCGTTGGTCACGTGCTAAGAGAACGTGATCACCGCGGTATTGCAGTTGATAGAGGCAGGATGAGGTTACCGCTTAACATCAGGTGGGACTTCGGCTTATTTCGTCATTTAATAGTATAAAAAATAGACTATTTGTTTGTAAGTTTATTCTGTTCCAATTCCCCATATGACTCTTTGTTACTTGTAATAAATCAATTTTATTTATTTGTCATTATGTAATCTACGGTCAGCCAGATCGAAAGGGTAAAATGTATATACCATTATTTCTTATTTTATTATTAAAGCCTTTAATCTCCCACTGCAGGGAATTGGCCTGCCTTCCCTCCTTCCATTTCCCCCTGTGGCTTGAATTTACTATGATTCATAAATTATACGTAGAGCGTTGATATGGTTGGAAACCCTGACATCTACAGACAAGTTTTGTCTATTGTGCGCGGAAGACAAAAAGCGAGATTGTTTTGGAGTGTTTGCATCATTACAGGCCACTGCACCGACTTACAACTTGAAGCTAATGTGGCTTTTGGAAATCTCCTGAATCCCGTAACAGTCAACTGTAGGCCCCTTTAAAGTTTTTGCCATAGTTTCCACGCTTGGCAGGCGATTTGGAGTCCGTGAAAACACACATACCTTGAACGAAATTCAAACTTTTTGAAAATTGCCTTAGCCAAATTCGATGTGTACAAAATGTTATCAAAATGTTTATAATTTGAGCGCAAGCGTTTATCACACTCGACCATTTGCGTTAGTAGGTAATTTTGTTATGAACCAGAATGTTTCGGTTATTCTTATCAAATAATTAATGGCAGTCATGTTGTTTGCGATACTGGTTCTGTGTAAGTAACAGGGAATATAAATCGTGTTATTGGGTTTAACGATTGCACTAGGATGCACATAACACTGTTTATAATTTTTAATACTATACTAGCTGTCTCGTCGAATTTCGTATCGCACCTACTCGTACCACTACAACTACTCTACGACTACTCTACAACTAGGCACTGACCTAACCTCATAATAAATACAAGTTTCAAAACGTATAAATACGTCGAATTATTAATGCAAAGTTTAAATTTAAGCTGATGTCTTAAAGTTGTTTAGAACAATGTGCAAAAATTCCGATACAGTCGGACAGGTGAAGCTAAAAACGTGCTAAAAATCACTTTCATTTCGTTGATTGCTATACAGCAATATTTAATTTATTTGGGATTCTTAATCTGTCTTATCAATATAAATGTAAACATATATAGCATCGGATTTTGTTTTTAAGTATGGGACACTGCAATCTCGGGCGTAATGAGATGAATAAAGCTTACACTGCACAACATAATCTTCCCAGCTTAGACGGCTGTATAGGTATTCTGAGTTGTAGGTAAAGTTCACTAAGCAGGAGCTCCGCGTCATTTTCCATTACCAATAGAGCACACATCTGAAGGCAAATAAGCATTTCATCACAAGAAGAGAAATACTTACAAGCTTTTTATTGTAATTCAGTGTTTCAGAGGTCTTGGTTACTCGCCGACACAGATTATTCACTTTAAGTGTATACTTGTACAAAATAAAGTACATTTTATTTATTGTGTGAGGAAATCCGCGGCCTAGATAGCTTACAGCTAGCCAACTAGGCTGAGCGGATGGCATAGGTCCTGGGCAAACCTCATCTATCTAATAATGTTCCAGGCACAACGTCAGCAGCAATCTTACAACAGGACCTTCCTGACGTTGTATTAATTATCTACATAAATAGAGGTACTGGCCAATTTTGATTATGTACTGTAAAAACTGACTTTCGGAGGAGTTAAGTTCTTTAACAGTCTACCTGATGACATAAAGTTTGCAGCAAGCTTTGGTGCGTTTAAATCTTAACCACAACGGACATGCCGTTCTGAGGATGTTACACTTTTTGAAAAAGTAGACAAAAAAATCGGCCAAGTGCGAGTCGGACTGGCTTACGTAGGATTCCGTACCATTATTTGGCAAAACAACTTGTTTTTGAGGTAGCACCATCAACTTTTAGTTGTGATTTGTACATTATACAATATCAAACAGAAAACGGCAAAAAAACACTTTTGTTGTATGGGAGCCCCCTCAAATATTTGTTTTATTTTGTAATTATTTATTTTTAATGTGAATATTTCAAGCGTCTTCCTGTTGACGTTATTAATATCGAGCAAAAAACGGCAAGAAATCACGTTTGTGGTATGGGATTAAAAAATATACTTATATAAGGGGGGCTCCCCTTAAATATAATTTTTTATTCTGTTTTAGTTGTTTTTGTTATAGCGGCAACAGAAAATCATCATTTGTGAAAATTTCAATGGTTTAGCTATCACGGTTCATGAAATACAGCAGTATTCCTGGTAACAGACAGACAGACAGAAGGACAGCGCAGTCTTTGTAATAGGGTCCCGTTTTTATTGTATATTATTATTGTATACCTTTGGGTACAGAACCCTAAACATTCATTTTGTAAAAACGGGAATTACTCACGTAGTATTGTAACGTCGAAGATTATTCCGACACGTTTCGATTTTTCAAGAAAATCGTCATCATGGGATTGAATGCCCGTCCGCGCGTGGGGCCGACACGACACTGGCGCTGGCAGCGGCGCGTGCCGCGCGAGCTTCGTAACGTTCGGCGCGACTGGAGGGGCGCGGTCGGCGTGGCGGTTGATGTGCTTGCGCTGTTGCAGGCGTCGTTGTTGGAGTAGTGGCGCTGGCATATGTGTCCGGTGCAGGTTCATCGTCACTACTGTCGTCTCGACTAAATGTCGATGAACAGAACACGCTTACTGCATCTCCATTAGATGTGGAAGGCCCACCTTGCGTGTCGCTCTCATACAGGTTGAGGCAAGGATTCCATGCTGAAGGCACTAACCGTTTTACAAAATGAATAGTATATCTCACGTTAATTTTGAAAGTGAAATGGTTTACCCTAAAACATATTTATACTTAGCATAAGTTTATCATGTAAGTGACTCTATGTTATAAAATGAGAAATAACGGATCCTACTTGGATCCTACTTGGATCCTATTTGCCTGGATCTAAAAAGTTTCAGGTTATGTACAATATTGTATAGCCGCAGCTTCTATGTCCAGGGGCATGTAATATTCTTTATTAAAGCAGCAATAGATTAACGTGGAGTGAAAACGTTTTAGTGACGTAAAAGGCACTTGATTATGCTCGACGTTTAGCATCACATGTAAATGAGTTCTTTGTGCTAGGGCTTACAAAATAAAATTGGTCTAAATAGTCCATATTTTTGTTGATACAGTGTGAAATTGCTATCGTGGCACAAACGTCGACGCCTATATTGTCCACTTCGATATAAGCGGTTTCACTAATGATCCACAAGCCCTACTTACTATTGCTGGTATTGATGTTAATGATGATTTCTTCTTCATTGGCTTCGTTGATCTTCTTTAATGGCTTTTTGTGAGTTTTTCACAATTCTGCCAGTATCAACTACGAGTATTGTAATTTTAAGTAGAACGGTGATCTTTTTGAAACAATGTGCTTAATGCAGAGTTATTTTCTTTTACTAAAATAGTAGAGATAATAAAATAAATAGTTTAGAAAACTAGTTATTGCGAACTGGCACTAGTATAATAATCCTTCAATAATTTTGTGTTTTAAAAATATATTAAATATACATTATATAAAAAAATAACAACTATTCAGTACTAACAGAGAACAACAAAGTATTTTATAGAAACCTTTACAATCTGGACATAAATATCATGTTGTATTTGACCGTAGCAGTGAACTATGGAGCTTTCTGTTCGACCTCTTAATTGTATGAAAAAAAGGTCAGAGGGAATTTTTCTGCCTTTGATTGATAATAAGCACTAGAGCGTTAACAATGGAGCTAGAGAAGTCTTTCAGAAAAAGAAATTCCATAAGTGGATTTGTCTGGAAATGTTTTTAACAGGATGCTACATCAATACCCCCAAATTGTAGGCATTTTTATCCACGTTCAGTATTCACGTAACAAAAGTAATTGCTTTTTCCGAAATAAAATACCGGTAGGTAACCGTACTAATGTAAGTCGGTCGTGCCATCTCCGGTCGGAGTCGAAGTCGGTCATCTCCTTAATTGTTCTGCTCTTCATCAACATGCCAATTGGAAATGAAACTAAACCGGGTTTTTATTTTGTTTAAACATTATCGGACGGAACGGATCGGCAATTAATTTACCGCCTAAGAAGAACTATGAAGAACGTGCGATGTTTTTAATTTTTTTTTTCAAATAAGGGTTTCCAAGCTTTTGTAGTACATTTTATTGTTATTTTATCCCCGGCGGGAATCGAACGGTTATCAGACGAACTGAGCCAACCATGTCGTAGAAATATATATCCATCTAAAGCTCAGTAGCTTTACATCATACCAGCCAGTGCTGGTATGTATTTAACGAAAGCACTAAAGTTTCAGACAGATGTGTTGAAATTGGGTTACGTATGGACCAATTGTGTATTGACTCAGATCACTTTAATTAACGTTCGGTAAATCGGAAATAATCGGGCGAATGTATTCGTATCCATTTTCACAGTGGCTGTCCGACTTATTGCCTTACTGAAATTGGGGCCCTGAGGCGCAATATAATTACTCAGTAAAAGATAAATTAAAATATATCAATCCTCAGCCTTATACAGAAAATCGTGGACTTCATTGGAATAAATGGTTGGACAGTACCTAAGGAAATGTTAAAACACACCTACTGTTAATTAATACGACATTTCAATTCTTATAAGTTTTATTTAAATGGGTACTTTATTTATAAAAGAACTAATGGTGGAAACTACACATGGGATAACTAAGCAATACTGTTTTTACTAGGTGATTAGCTACTTTTTAACACATGTTTTTTGTATGCACATACATAAAACAATATGGCATCGATAAGTATGTTTGATGGATCTGTGTTCATCTTGTTAGAACCGAGTCTTGTTTTGATGGGCGACGTTTTACATTCGTTGGAAGTCAAACACTACTTTGAACTACAGGGATTGTAGATAAAGCCGTAAGAACAAGCTTAAAACCAAGTGGCCGAGAGAAGCTTAGCACAAGATTCGATGTGGCCTATTATAACTGCTGCAATTCGTATGATGGATTATTCCTTTACAATTGCGGCAAAGTTTAGAAGTTACGACTCATTTTAGATGTCTAGGTACAATCCAGCGTTTAGTTTAGTACCTGTATGATGATATAGATCTCTTTTCTGTTTAAAACAATTGCGTTTACAAAAAAAACATAATACTAAACGTAAGTTAATTCTTTTAAACCTATAAAGTGTCCCAATGCTGTATAAAATCTCCCTGTGATGATATCGATACCTTCCAGGAAGACATTGATATCATAACGCCAGCATCTTTTAGGAATAAGTCATATAACGTTTTAATTAAGAAGAGTTACTGAATTGTCTTATAATTGAGTTTGGCAATCGGCCACTGTAGCCTAACGGAATTAACAGTCGGTTACTCTGAAATTTACCCAAATTTAAGTCACAAAATGCATGTTATATTATAGCTCGCTTCACATAAACACTTGGTCTTTTTCGGTATGAAGCATGAAGCACAAGTTTTATCAATTCCTTATTTAAATAATGAAGGAGGCAATATATTGTGAGTAAAGTAAGTAGCCGTGGGGTGCCGGCAGTAGAATGATACCCCTCCTCTCATGCCCATGGATGCAGTAAGAGCCTGCTAAGGGATACCTCCGGAAGATGGGCAGCAGCGTCTATCCGTGTATCAACATCCCATACTGCGCTCACCAACCCGCCTGCCAAGCGTGGTGAGAATGGCAACTACCCCTCATGAAGATCCATGAGGGAGGCCTGTGTTCATCAGTGGACGTTTTATGGCTGAAATGATGAAAGTAAGTATCGTAGGAGGCTTTTACCCGACCCTCTTCGGGTAAAAGAACATCCTTCGATTTTGTCTAAAGCGTGTCTAGCCAGCTTTGAAGAGCGGATTTTCGTTTGACCACCAGGCCCATGGCAGGTCTCTCGTTCTCGTTCTCCTCAGAGCACTTTACTGTTCTAGGTATTCATCTGTCGTCACTATATCGCAACTCGTGGCCTGCCCATTTCCATTGAATTCTTGCTGTTATTACATTACAATAGCCAGCTATCAAACCATCTGAGCCACGGAGGTCGTCATTAGCTGGTACCTTAACTAAATGTAAAGTCATCGTTCATTCGTTTCCACAAGTTCTCGAATTTTGTTATAACACACAAATGTAGTTCGTTATTAAAATATGGGATTATCGGGTATTTATCGCGTAATTAGCTTTATTTTATATATTTATTTTTAATAAAGGTAATTACGCGATAAATACCTGATAATCCCATATTTTAATAATGTGTTGTGATCGCGAAAGTTTAAAAAAGACTAATGTAGTTCGTTTTCACTGAGTGGCAAAGTTCTCGAACGGAGGCCACGCAGCGTAGGACGTCCACCTACAAGATGGGCAGACGACTTGGTGAGAACTGCTGGTCGGTGGTGGATGCAGACGGCTTCCAACCCCAGTACTTGGAGATCAATGGGGGAGGCCTTTGTCCAGCAGTGGACGTCCTACGGCTGATATGATGATGATGATGATATGATAATGATGATGATGATATGATGAGTGGAGCGGAGTACATATGGCTCGAGCACCTCTCCGCTCCCCTCGATCTCCATGGAAAAGCATCTTAACAGTATATCTCTGCTAGTTTGCCTTACTATTTACTAGTAAACAAGCATTGAGCTCGAAATTCTATTCTGTAGTTCCCAATAACCTCTTTCAAAGAAATTACAATTCAACCGACATTTCTCGTCTATTAAAAGTGGTCAGTGGTCTCGAATTGGATTGACTGGGAACAAAGCGCCTCGGAGAGCAATTCTGGTTAAACTTCGACGGAACTATGGATTACTACTTATAGCTTTATGTTCAAACACTTGATTTTAAATGAGTTAGGATAATAATAGAAACAACTAACTATACACAATTCAAAATAACTGCAAAACTTACAAAGTAAAAAATATACATATATCCTAAAAAATAGTTTCTATGTCATCATTTCAGCCATAAAACGTCCACTGATGAACACAGGCCTCCCTCATGGATCTCCATGAGGGGTGGTTGCCATTCTCACCACGCTTAGCAGGCGGGTTGGTGAGCGCAGTATGGGATGTTGATACACGGATAGACGCTGCTGCCCATCTTCCGGTGGTATCCTTTAGCAGGCTCTTACTGCATCCATGGGCATGAGAGGAGGGGTATCATTCTACTGCCGGCACCCCACGGCAATGAGTTTCTATGTATTGAGTCTTTATTCGGGGCTAGTAGGTATGTTTCGCTTCTTTATTGGTTCATTCTTTTCGTCTCACGTCATTAGAAACCCATTGAGCTCCCACTGCTCTACCGTTGTCAACCGACCACCTGCCTGGAACCAGCAATTATAAAACAACTAATAGACAAAAAACGTACTTCGAAAATATATAATTTAGAACGCAATATTCGCAACACAATGTTCAAACACAACAGAAATTGCTCAGGTCAACGCGTTTATTTCATTTTACTCTACTACATAATGAAGCAACATGAAAAAAATACTAGTCTACTTACCTACAAACCTCTGGTGTTAATCGTATCTATCCAAAAATGCCTGCGTTTTATTACATTAAGTCTCGAGGCACGAAAAATGCCCTTATTAGATCCGAACAATATTTTAAAACTCCTAAATGGGCCCTATTTATTCGAGCTTGACAGAAGGATAAGGTTAAACGGAGGTAGTTATATAATAACCGGAAATAATGCTGTATCGGATTTCAGCTCCGGGTAAGGTGAGGGGTTTCTTCCGGTTTATGTTGGTTTTATGTTTTACTCTTCGACTTGGAACTGAACTATCAATTGAAATTGTTTTGTTTTGTGATATAAATTTATGGTTAATTTTGTGCTTTTATTCTGGTTCTTTACGAGAACAGTATAAATCTTTGAATTCTATAGCATTTCTTTATAACTCTTAAAATTTCTATTGCGTAACATTGTATGATTTGATTTTCCCTATTGTCACGTTTAATAAACTGCTGTTCAATTTCATAAGCAACGAACAGTGGCTCTAGCGATTGCGTGAAGATTAAGATTACGTTGTCGCGCAGAATCCTCACCAGAGAATTACGTAGCTGTTACATCATTGCTTTACAAAATGTCTGTGGTTGGAACGGTGACCTCTCGCAGTCGGACTAAGCTCTGACACCCCTAAAACCACATGGGTCATAATTTAGTCAACTTCCACAGCACCCGGCGCGGAAGGACTCCTTTGTAACTCTCTCGGTCATTAGCTCATTTCATTTATACACTGAACTATGTTCCCACGTCTAGAACACACACTGACTTTTATTAATTGGCGCCACGTTGAAAACAATAATGCGAATAAGCTAGGTTTGTTTCTGTTCAAGTGCCGCCTATGACTCTAAAGTAAGCGCTCCATATCAGACGTCTGTAGTTGTGTAGAGCATTTTTGTATCAGATAATATAGGTAGTATTTTTTAAACATAAGTTTATTTTAATGTTTTGATAAATGGAAAAATAAGTGTTTTAACGGTAATGAAAAACACAGTCAACTTCAGACGTTTTCATTATCTTGTTTTCGTTGAATATAGCCGACTAAGCTGATAGGATGGTGCTGGACAAGCCTGATGCATAATCTAACAAAGTCTTAAGCACTCATCGTCGTGTACAGCAACTGAATTCCAGTTGTTGAGCTGTATAAAACATCTATAATAGTGATATATTTATATATATAGTGTAAAGAGTAATATGTGAAAGACCAGCTTATTTTTTACATAATTGATGTTGATGAAATTACCCATAGAATTTCTATTTAATAGAGGAATTCTTCATCAGGGTGAAAAGTTAAACAAAATAAATAATTTTTGAACGAGAGACTTCCACCGAACTATTCAAATGTTCCAGTTCTTTGACAGAACTCAGCAAATTATCAACTTCTTCGTCAGCGCTTTGAAAAAAGTATAAAAATGGACTAACTTTTGTATGCAATTAGTATTGTTCTGCTTCTAATCAATAAAGTTCCTTTGCTTGGGTACTAAAAATAATTGAGAAAATAGAGATATATTTTTTTATTTCAGTCGTAAAACGTACACTACTGAATACAGGCCATGAGGGGTAGTTGCTTTACTTACCACGCCTGGCTTCCGGAGGTATCCCTTAGCAGGCTCTTACTGCATCCATGGGTATAAGAAGAGGGGTAACATTCTACTGCCGGCACCCGACGGCGAGATATTTAAGAGAAAGGGAGAGATATTTACTCTTTAGTGATAATGAAATACGGTACTTAAATGAATCTATTCAAGGGGACAGTGCACGCTTCTTACAACACTGGGAAGGCCCTGTGTTGTAAGAAGCGTGCACTGTTCCCTTGAACAGATTCATTCAACCCACGGGATATTTAAGAGAGAGATATTTACTCCTTAGTGATTAGGAAATACGGTACTTGAATGAATCTGTTCAAGGGAACAGTGCACGTTTCTAACAACACTGGGAAGGCCCTGTGTTGTAAGAAGCGTGCACTGTGATAGGAAGCGATAAGAAAATACAGGTCTTATTAATATTTCGTTTTTAGTTGTTTCGGAGTTGGAGTTAATTATGTTGCATTTTTGACTTATACAAAAACCAGATATTTTAAGTTGCTCTTAACAATAAAGAAATAAAAATAGTCTTTAAGAAAATACCTTTATTTGCGTTTAATGAAACCAACATGCAAAATAGATCTAGCAGGCGCCCAAATACTAAAATTATTATTGTATGAGGCTGTAACACTAAAGTTGTAAGGGTCAGTGTTGAAGTTTTGGTAACAAGTCTCATTGTACTGTAGTAAGCGATGTTTATGAAGGATTGTGTGTAATTTCCTTAGGTTTACACTCGGAAGCGTTTGCCCTTTAGACTGGCTCTTTGATGTTTATTTGTTGTTTAACTTTAGAAGGCTATTGTACGTTGATGGTATCTTACTATGCGGAAACTATAGTAAACTAACCAAAAAGAATAGGAGGATAGGAATATTATGTTAATTTATACAAATTGCTTATTATATAGACGTTTACCTTTGTTAAATTTTATTTGTCTTCTAACATGTAAATGTTCCTGTTATCGTATAATTGTTTCTTTTTGCTCAATTGAGAGTTTAACAGGTCTGAAAATGCTAACAATCTTTCGAAATCATTCAATACATTTAAAATTACAAGACTTAATTAACTTTTATTCTAAACATGATCTCTCTAATATAACTAATCAAAACGGGTTCAAGTCTCGGCATTATTTTATTTAAAACTTATATTATATCTCGACATCAGAACCATTCGGTCTCATATCTATTTTTGCAAATTTTCGGGAGAATAAAATTAAAATTTTAAAACAATATTTTGTTCTATGATTTTTGAAATTTCTAAGTACGAAGCTACAATTATATAAACTCATATATTTAGGATTCGAGAATGCAATTTTTAAGCCTGATTTTCTAATAGATCTAGAGAAATTGTAGATTTTATCTCTGAGTAGTCACATCAGACTCACTTTTTATGATCATGTGCAAACAAAATGACATTTTACTAACTACCTCATGCAAAAAAATCCTAAACCTATTGACTTCTTACGTTGTCAAACTGTTTGGTTCAAAATTTCTGCAAGTGACCATAAAAAATTCACGATCTGATGTGCACATCTCTAACCCAGTTTCGATCATGGGATCCATGATAAATCAAGGAAAATATTTAAATGCATAATAAACATGCTTGGGTGCTGGCAGTAAAATGTAACCCCTCCTCTCAGGACCGTAGATGCAGTAAACTCATGCAGTAAAAGTCTGCTAGTTGATCACGGCAACTGAACTGTAAATAGGAAACCTGTCTAAGAACCTTGAAACTGGTTCTCAGGGAGATTTCCTATTTCCATTTAAGCTTAGTTGCACACCTAAGCTAATAAAGTTCTGGTGTTCTCAACTTTTGTAAAGGCGCCTCTATAACTAGAGATTGTATTGCAAATTAAAGATTTATTTAAAGAGCGAAGCAGGTGCCCCTAAAATATTCTTATTCCCCCTAAAATCTTCACGTACTAGGTAGCTTAAGTTAAGGATGCTACTTTCGGGGTGTGGTGTCGAATTTACGACATTGGCGTTTAAGTTTATGTTCAATCGTCGCTGATTACTGAACATTCAAGACTTAATATGCTAATGGCATGCAATTTTATCGCTATTGACGGTTGGTAAATATAGCATTATTTTAAGGGTGTAATGCAACGGTTTTAAGGGAGTATCAGCCGTGTTCACCGAGTGGTATGTATCTTCGACTTTTAATCCGAAGGCCGTGGGTTCGATACTGGTTGTTTACCAATGGATTTTTTCAAATTCAAATTCAAATTTCATTTATTTTGCGAACATGGGTTTACAAGATGGTGTGAGTTAGAACTATTTATAGTACAGCCATGATCAGCTTTTCAGCATGCAAATACAGTTTAATTTAAATATTATCAAAATAATTCATAGTAATTAATTTAAATACACAAAGCAACAAAAGAAAAATTAAATTATATAAAATTGTCAGTCAAATTTTAGTGTTACATTATTAAAGTCAAATTAATTCACAGGTTCAATAATATCTAAATATACAAATAAAATCAGTGTATTCAATTATAATTATGTCAAAATTTGTCAGTAAGAAATTCATTTAGCTTATAATAGGCCTTTTCAATTAATAGTTTTTTTAATTTACATTTAAATATATTTATTGCGCATGTTTCTCTTATTTCTTTAGGTAAGTGATTATAAATACGAGGGGCCATACAAAATACACTTTTACTTAGCAATGTCGACTTGCTAGGTGGTTGACATATTTTTAAATAATGTCGCTTACTTAGTAACTTTTTAAACTGGTTCAGATTGCTTTTGACAAAAACTGCAGTTTCAAAGATGTAAATGGACGTTATCGTTAAAATCTTTAATTCAATAAAGAAAGGTTTACAACTTTCTGTTTGTTTAATACCACATATTGACCTGACGCATCTCTTTTGTGCTCTAAATACCGATTCTATCCTAGTTGAATTGCCCCAGAACAGAACTCCGTATCTTAAAATAGATGCTACATATCCATGGTATGCCGAGAGGACTGCTTCAATATTTGCAACTTTAGAGAGCATGTAGAGAGCATAGGATTGCTGGCTCAGTTTGAGGGTTAGATAATCTATATGGGAGTTCCAGCTAAAGTTACTGTCGATATGTATACCTAGGAATTTCGTTGAGTCAATGTGGTCAATTTTATTTTCTAAATAGTTTATATCAAGGTCGCTTATTCTAATAGCTCTATTTCTGAAAACCATTACATTTGTTTTAGTCAAATTAATTTTAAGGTTAATGGATTTAAGCCAATTAATTATATTAGATAAGGTGAGATTGATGTCATTTTCAAGCACTTTCTTGTTATCTCCAGTAAATAAAATTGTACTGTCGTCCGCAAACATGACAGTTTGACGGCTGGCAATTTTAGGCAAATCATTTATGTACATTAAAAAAAGCAAGGGACCCAAAACACTACCTTGTGGAACTCCTGTTCTGACATGCCTTAATTTTGATGTGTATTTGATTTCAGTTTTGGATTTTGGACATATCTTGGTTATTTGGGTCATTTGTTTTCTGTTGTTTAGGTAGGATTCAATAAGCTTAGATACATTACCTCTTACTCCATAGGAGGAGAGTTTTTGTATCAAGATACCATGGTCAACGTAGTCAAACGCTTTGGTTAAATCCATATAGAGGGCACATGCTATAGAGGAATTATCGACAGTTTTCATCGCTGAATTTAAGAAGTTATAGACGGCCTGATTTATAGACTTGTTTTTCCTAAATCCTACCTGTTCAGTTGCAAATATGTTGTTTTTTTCAAAAAAGTCGTAAAGCCTTTCGTATATAGCCTTTTCAAATACTTTTGAAAGTACAGGGACCAGAGCAATTGGGCGGTAGCAAGCCATGTTACTCTTGTCGTCTTTTTTAAATATGGGTTTAATTATGGTTGTCTTTAATGCATCTGGAAAAACACCATTTTCAATACATAAATTTATGATATGAGACAAGACTGGTGATAATTTGGAAGCGACCTGTTTTACAATATTAGCAGATATATGGTCATAGCCAGTGGCCTTAGTATTTTTTAATTTTTTGATTATATTGAGAATGTCACTAGGCGTTGTAGGTATCATAAATAATGAATTCGTTTGTGCTAAGTTGATACTTACTTCAGTCTTTTCAGTGGCTGTTATTTGGTCAATAAAGTAATCATTAAATGAATTGGCTATTTCAAGTGGGTCATAAATTAATCGCTGGCCAACTTGTATTTGTTCGATTTCATTTTTGGGTAAGTTTAATTTTGAGTTTTTTATGACCTCCCATGTAGCCTTACATTTATTGCGAGCTGTAGTGATGTAATGATTATTTTGAGCTTTTTGAGTTAGTTTGATAATTCGATTTAGTCTTGACGATAAGTTTCTAAAGTTATTCTTATTAGACTGTGTAGGAGACAGGCGGTATTTCCACAATAAATTACGTTTGCGCTTACAGCATTTTCGTATACCGTGCGTGATCCATTGTGGGCGCTTCTCAATTGATATTTTTTTGCGTAGCAAGGGGAAACATAAATAATATAATAAGGTAAATAAATCATAGAACATATCAAAGGCAGTGTCAGGTTTGTCGCAATTTAGAATGTCAAAAAAAGATAGGGAGTTAATATGTTTTGTAAATTTTATAATGTTTTCTTGACTGTAGTCGCGTCTTTTAGTGTACCAATGTCTAAGACGGAAAGTTGGTTTTACGTATTAATATTGCACGTAAAAATTATGTGCAATATGTGTGTAAACCAATCAAACTTAAGACGTATTGACCTGGTCTTTCCTCTGCCTTATAGCTGACTTACTGACAGATATTCAATGAAGTCTCTGTGATTTACAGGGTGAAATCCGGTAGTGATCACCGAATTGTTAGAGGGACATTGAATATGAACGTAAAACTTGAAAGGTCCCGGTTGATGAGATCTACTCTCCGATCCACACGTGTACATATCCAAAACCTCGAGATCTTAGAAGTTTTTACTTTTAACTGTATACCAAAGATATCCCGGGTATCAGCCTGTACGAGATCATAATGGACTTAAACAGCTTAAGAACTACAAGGCACCGGGTGAGGATGGAATCACTTCAGAGCTTCTGAAGGCTTTAATTCCACTTTGCTCGAAGGTACTCGAAGTTGCCGAGTTCCGAAAAGGATACAGTACTATAGACCATATACATACGCTGCGGCAAGTCATACAGAATATATAACTTACAACTATGTCTCGCGTTTGTGGACTATTAGAAAGCCTTCGATTCGATCGAGACATGGGTGATGCTGGAGTCTCTCCAACGATGATGTATTGACTATGGGTACATCGAAGTGTTGAAGTGTTCGTTTACCACTATGACAGTTCAAGTAGGTACAGAAACAGAGCTCGAAGGAAATTCCTTTAAAAAACGGCGTAAAACAAGGAGACGTTATCTCTCCGAAACTGTTTACGACCGTTTTGGAAGATGCCGCTAAGCTCCTGGAATAGAATGGACTAGAAATGAATATAAACGGGTAATAAATCACTCACCTTCGGTTTGCTGATGATATTGAGGCCATGGCAAAGTCGATAGAAGAGCTCAGCACGATGCTTGAAGGCCTCAAACGAGTCTCCTGACGTGCCTTAAAATGAACATGGAATAGACGCAAGTTATGTCGAATGTCCATATTCTCCATTTCGTGCCTGCCCCAATTATGGTTGAGAACTCGTCTCTCGAAGTTTTCGATGCGTACGTATACCTAGGACAAAGAGTCCAATTAGGTAAGTCCAACATCGAGAAAGAGGTCAATCGTCAAAATCAACTCTGATGGGCAGCGTTTGGAAAACTTCGATGTCCGAAGTGCCTGTAGACGATAGTCACTAACTTATTTTTATTATTTTTCCACGAGACCACTGGGTTAGCAATACACTCAAAACGCCGAGAAATAATAAAAATAAGGTGGTTACGCGATTTTTCAATAAGCGGTATAAATTTAAACTAAAACGACGAGGTTCGGTACTTAAGTAATGCTTCCGCACTTAAGACGGACTTGTTTATAATATGAAAAAAATTGTGCTTATACTTATATTTTTAATTAAATAAATTCCAGTTTAAAACTCAGTTAAGAAAAAATCTATTACATAAGCCTGACCTAATAATCTTGTAATATGTTCATTGATACACATATCTACTTATAGATTAGCTTCTCTCAAAGCAATATCTGTTAGGTAAAGGTTAGAAATTCTATATTCATTTAAATGAAATGGGAGAAAAAGTAAAAAGAATAGAAGGCATCCGATACAAATTGCAAAAGGAAATTCCTGCTTATATTTTATATTTGTTGTCATTTGATCTCATTAGCATTTGTGGGCGATTTCTACAAAAAAGTCAAGTAAAGAAAACCATCGTGGTTGGATACATTTCATTTACAAAATGTTTTACGTTAACAAGATCAAAGAATTTTAGACGGGATGGCTTAGCCGTGGATTTATTTAAATTGTAGTAAGTATTAAAAACTGTTCTTTCATTACTTATATGATAATATTTTTAAAAGTTTGATATTCATCTGCGTATTAATAGTAAAGTGCATCCGGGTAAACGGCCGTCATTCCTCATTGTATCAAAACTTTTAGGCTATAATGACCATTTTGATATAGTTTGTGATCTTGTGGTAATTGTACATAATAATAAATTGGTAATAAACAGGCTGGCTGTAGAATGTTGCCCCTCCGCTCTTGCTCGTGGGTGCAGTATAAATCTGCCAAAGGAAACCTTACGAAAGATGGGCAGCAGCTTCTTTGCGTCTATCAACATCTCGTACTGCGCTCGCCCATCCGCCTGCCAAGCATTGCGAGTATGGCAACAGCCCCTCATGGTCTTCGGGACCACTGACCTTTCTGATCCTAGATAATTCACACTCATTATAAGATTCCAAGTGATTTTTTTACCGTTATAAGCTATTTATTCAATCCTAAAAATACTTGAATAAAAGAAAAATTCTACTAGCCTTGGTGTTTTTAGGAATTTTGTTCTAAGCTGCAAGTTTATTTTACGTTTATATTAGTTCTTGTCATTTGAGTCTGACTGCTGTCCGTAGATAAAAAATGTAGATTGTTCGTACTATTCAAACCCAGTTTTTTTATTTCATCATCATCATCATCATCATTCCAGCCGTAAAAAGTCCACTACTGAACAGGCCTCCCTCATGGATCTCCATGAGGGGTAGTTGCCATAGCGTGGTGAGTATTCACCACGCTTGGCAGGCGGGCTGGCGAGCGCAGTACGGGATGTTGATACACGGAAAGACGCTGCTGCCCATCTTCCGGAGGTATCCCTTAGCAGGCTCTTACTACATCCACGGGCATGAGAGGAGGGGTAACATTCTACTGCCGGCACCCCACGGCAAGTGTTTTTTTATTTGAATTTAGCTAATTAATGGAATAAGGCGTTACTTTGCGGAAATCCATGACAATAAAATGCAATGAAAATATCTAGTTTTAATTCCGCTAAGATATCCGCTTAGATATTTTCATTGCATTTTATTGAATTTGGCTGTATATTAAGGGCGGCCGGTATACACATAATCTTAGTCTTTCAAAAAAGAGCGATACGTCATTTGCAAAATGAATCCTCGCAACTCAGTTATGGAAGGAAATCAACATTTTAACTGTTATATTGCAATATATTTATGAAAACTTACTATATGTATACAAAAATAGAAGTAATTTTATTAGGAGCTGTTATTTGCATAGAATAAATAATAGAAATAAAAAGAAATTGCACATCCCTAAATTTAAACTATAAAAAGTAAATAAATAATTTACGTAAAACTGTGTGCGTTTCTAAATATAATAAGCTTCCATCTGAGGCGACTGAACTATCGATTCATAGGTTTAAGCTTTTTACAAAACAAAGTCTCATAAGGAAAAGCTTATTATTCCAAAGCTGATTATTTTAATGATATTGATTCTTGACAGAATGTTGCTCGGTTCAACAGCAATAAGAAATTATGTCATCTTGCAATAGAAAAATTGTAATAATTGATGGACTTTCTATTCATTATTACAATTTTTGTCTTAATGTTATGCTAATAGCCGCAAGGATATTGCAAATGAGCTGCTGTAGTCTCGTCTTTTATTATTATATTTCAAAAATTTAAGATGAGACTAAAAGTGCTCAAAATCTTGCCCTTCTTCTCCAGTATCTGCATATCCTACGGGGATGCTCATGGAATGCTGCCGGCGGCCCCGAGTCCTTCTCCGGTATTTCAAAGAGTTAAGCTGGTTAGGTTAGGGTCGAGGCTGTATCTCGGGAGACAATTCACAATACACTCCAATGCCGGACGTCAGTGCAGATCTGATTACCCCCACTAGATTAAGAAGAATTAGAAGAATGACATAGTTTCTTAACGCATTCTCTTAAATCTTGGATAGATTGGATTTTGCAAGATGACATTATTTTAATAGCAAGAATCTATATTTTTCACTTAAACAAGTGAGGTTTTTTTTTCGCTTCATTTCCTCAATAAGAAAAGAAATTTTCTGTAGCGAACGAATTTAATTATGCGCTATATTCAAAGTGTTTTGTTCTTTTATTGTAAATTAAGTATTCTATGTAGCTTTTTGCTCCTACTAGTCACTTATTGACTTTGACTGAATTTTTCACCATGTTACCGCAATGCCCATAAGCCAGAGCTTGTAAGAACGCCTTATTTTGAACAATTTATAAAACATTGTTGAATGTTACGAATAGACCAATATATTATCGGATTATTTGACGTACAGAGTAAATAAGTTAGCCATAAATTTAAAATTTATATTGACTCCTTTGTAATTTTTTTCTGTGATTTTATTCTAATGTGTATTTAATGTTATATTTAAAATCGTGTATTTCACTATTCAATTACATAATTTATGTACTTGAATCGTTACACTGTTTAAATTGAAATTTATTAATAGGATGTTTAAAGCGGTCTTTATTTTTATTTTTCGGAATCATTTATTTATTATTTATTTATAAGCCTGATGTTTCCCACTGCAGGGCAAAGGCCTCCCTTCCTTCCTTCCTTTTCGGAATTACTAAACAAAAATGCAAAATTAATGGTAATTCATTAATTGATGAAGCAGGAAAAACATTTTTTGATAGTGACTCTTGTTTGTACGTTATCACGTGTTGTAATCACGTAAAGTCAAAGTCAAAGTCAATAAGTGTTTATTCAATACAAAAGAAGAACAAGACACATTTAAATTGAATAAAGCACATAATTGAATTCGTTCGCTTCAGATAACTTTTTTCCAAGTGAATATACTATTCTACTACTACTATAAAACTACTACTGTATAAAATCTCTTCCACTCCAACTTGATTTCCCTCGTCGTTTTACGATGGAAAATCAAGGTGGCCGCTATGCTTTCTCGATCATTATAATCTGGTGCATTCAGGTCAACTGTGAAGATAGCCTACTTGTACCTTGTTAGGTTCCAGACCGCATCATTACTCTTCATCATACAAGTTGTCGCAGTAATTAAAACTTTATAATTCTTGTCCTTTTTAGAGATATTGAATAGAAAAGACTATTGACTTTTTTATCGTTAAATCAATGGTATTCAAACTCATGCTCGACGTCACTTGAAAACACCGGTATAACTTATCTGTTCAAAAACTACGAAAAGCTTTATCTTGAAATAAAAATAAAACTACTATATGATATTGTTTTGTTATATTTTATGAAATTAGAATTATGTATGCTCTCATAGAACTAGATATAATTTATATCCAAACAAATATACAAGCAAAAATAAGTACGTATCATAGTAAAACCTATTTTTAGAAAATATAACATTTTGGATTATTAATTTATAGCCTTTGTTATCTTAAATATGTACCTAATGATGTTGTTCTAGGTTTTTGTTAATTATTTTTATATAACACGCGTCGAAACGCCATAGGTATCGTTCTGAGCCTGATCTGTGTAAAAGCCGCGAAAAACGGTGCGAGGTCTCTTTTGACATTGTAATATTAACATAATAGTTCTGTTTATCGTTTTGGGTAAACGATAAACAGAACTATTTTGCTTTTTTTACAACCAATCAACATAATTATTACATCGAATCTAATTCGTGCTCACCGCTACTACTAGATATGTGGTCAAGTCTCATTAAAAACGGTCATATAAGATTGGGAACGTAAATAATAAATCAATAATTCTGGACATCAAACACATTTTTTCCCAAACTAAGCAAAGGTACTACGGAAACCAGAAAATAATATTTAAACAATCTTTATTTCCTGCCAACGCTAGGGCTTTTTTGGCGCGTTAGTTAACAAAATAAAACAACACAAATTCATTGACTAAGTTAAAATTACTTTAAATATTCACCTTGATGATGCATCAAGGATGCATGGATGTTTGCATCAACCTGTTAACATTAGGGAGTACAAATAATAGATTTTGTTATATTCTCATTAAGTTATATGTAGGTAATTTGGTACTTAACCAATTGACAACTATTGGGATTGCATTATTCACCTCGTCATATTCAGTGTTACTTTGTTTCATTTTGAACAAAAGCTGAGTGTGCAGCAAGCGATACGATCTCATGATTTTTATGGAATAGATGATTGATACAATTCTTAATTACATATTTTATTGTATATATGTACATATTTCATACATAGAAATCACAGACCACTGGTCTGTGATAGAAATCCAACAATAATCAATCGATAAAATCATATTTTTTATAAATGTTAAAGCCATAGATAGGGAACGATGCTGTGGGGTGCCGGCAGTAGAATGTTGCCCCTCCTCTCTTGCCCGTGGATGCAGTAAAAGCCTGCTAAGAGCTACCTCCGGAAGATAGGCAGCAGCGTCATTCCGTGTATCAACATCCCATACTGCGCTCGCCAACCCGCCTGCCAAGCGTGGTGAGTATGGCAACTGCTCCTTATGGAAATCCATGAGGAAGGCCTGTGTTCAGTAGTGGACGTTTTACGGCTGAAATGATGAAAGCCATAGAAATGAAAACTGAAATATTCTTTTTGTCTCCGACGGGACTCGAACCCGTAACTTTCAGACGAACACCTTTATAATACGACGAACACCTATAAATTATACCTTAGTTTGGGTTTACACTTTAAATACAAAAAATTGCTGATAAAGCCATGTTGTTATTATTTTTCAATTATCAAAAGGTCGGAATTAAACCATTCGTAATGTAAATCTTTGTATTAATTTCCGTCTTGTCCTTCGAAGAATTTGTTTTCCGAAGAATTTGAGATTTTGTGTAGGCTTGGTTATTACTTAAAATTTGTGTTTAAAAATACAAAAAATGTTTTATGGTTATTATGAGCCCATCGGTTTCGGTATCGTGTATATTTTTATTTAATGTAAAAATATGGATAGTTGCAATAAAACCAGCTTTTCTAAAAACTGCCTGGATAATCTGCAGCTTCGTCTTCGGAACTTTGGTAGATTCTGCACTAGTCAAAAACATTTATGACTGTTTTTGAAAACTCAAAATGACAAAATTAAATTTGGTAAATGCTGCTCCACAGTAATCAAAAACAAATATATATTGTTTTAACTAACTTGACTTACGAACTTTGACGGATGCTGCGCTAGCCGAAAAGTTGACAAATTGTATCAATAATTGGCACGGTATCAAAACAATTTAATGAGTATTTTTCAGATTCAATTTGCCTCGGAGGTAAGCAGGTTTTTATATTATTTAACTCTACTTGTTTTAGAAACTTTGGCAGACGCTGCTGTAACCAAAATTACCCCCGTTGCGGTAACAGAAATAAGAGTTGAATAAAAAAAACTCAAACACGTGTTTACGTATTATACGTAACAAATCCACACACAAACTTACACCTGCCGATAACAGTTACACAGTAACTGCATTGGCTTTGAACATACGAACCATCAGTTTTACAAATCTTTAACCATCAATTTCAACCCTTCAAGTAATTACCATTAAAAATGCTGAAACACTTGTTTTTTTATTTGCGCTCAAAATACTTAGTGAAAAATTTCAGACTTAAAATAAAATTATGTTAAGAAAGTAATTTTCATAGAAACTTTGCCAACCTTTTTTCACTCCCTTATGGGTTTAATTTTCAAAAAACCTTTCTCAGCGAGTGGTTTTACTTGTATAATAAAGAAACTTGCCGAATTTAGGTTTAGGTTTATATAAGCTTTATTCTCAAAAATAATTAAAAATTCACTTACAGAAATACAAAGAACTTAAAACATTATTATAATAATTAACAAAAGTACTTCGCGTACAGTGCAGATTGACAATTTAAATGAGGGTAGGTGGTAGTTTGATTTGTACAATACAACTTTGTTGCGTTTAATCTTAGAACTAGGAGTATGCTAACAATGTAATGGATGTGGCAATTTATGTTTATATACATATATATTTTTTGGTTTTATTAATCATTTTGCATTACTGGTTTTAACTTTATTCATAGCATAAATAGTTTTAAAATTAGTACTTCGCCCAGGCGCAGATGGCGAGATGAACTGAACCGGAAAGTGTGGAAAGAGGGAAGGAAGGCCTTTGCCCAGCAGTGGGATCCAACGGGCTGATTAGATTTAGATTAGATAAATAGTTTTACATTGTTCTGTAAAAAAGACTTCCATTTTTTCAGAATTTCAGCATTCTATCTTCTGTTCGTTGAAATAACTGAGTAACCGAGGTCGTTTACTCAGTTTGTAAAAATATTATACCATAATATCCCCAGTCTATCGTCAAGTAGGACTAAAAAGTTTTTTTTTTCTTATAGGTTTGCGTTTGACCACATCTTTCTTGATGTGAAGCAATGATGTGGTCTAGGATCAAAGTCAATAAGTGTTTATTCAATAGAGCAAAACGCTACTTGGAATAGTCAGTTTACAAAATAAGAACAAAACACATTTAAATTGAAAAAAGCGCATAATTGAATTCGTTCGCTTCGGAAAACTTTTTTTCCAAGTGAGGGAAAGAAGCGAACAAGAAACCTCACTCGTTCTCTTCTTTTCATTATTACAATATAATGTCTTAATATTATGCTTGATTTAATGTCCGCAAGGATCTTGGATGATGGGACACGTTTGAAGTTTGAAGCAACACTGCTCACTTAAAAGCATTGTAGCTCAGTTTTATTTATTAGAAAATATATTTTTATACCTACGTCTTGGCGAGCTTACAAGTTCGCAAAGTTGGCAACAAGGACAAATCCCCTCAGTGGCTGCTGTCATACTCGTATAAGCTGTGAAAGCGAGAAAACTTTCTGACAAGGGGCATTTAACAGGATATCAAATCTTGTTAGTAACTGGTTGTTCTTTTTAACCGGCTTCGAATAAAGAAGGAGGAAAAGTGGTTCTCAAGTCGTCTGTATTTTTTATTTAATCTTTGTTATATTAGAACGTCGTGTATGAACCGATTTGCATAAATACTTTTTGAGTTGGAAGAGTAACACTTTCAATTAGGTCCCATTTTTTCAAAACTCGATCATGATGATGGGATCCATGAGGAATTAAGTAATTGTTATAGTGTCCACTAGAGTCCTTCAATGTATAATACTACTACAACTACTACTCAAAGACTCTAAGACTACTACAATATACTCTTCTACAATTGCTATCCAAATAAGTAAAAAATATAAGCATTAATAGAAGCTTGAGTTTTAAGTTTAGTCACAAAATAAACTTTCTAAACGCAGCTATTAGGCAACCAATACGTATAAAATATATCCAAAGACAATTTTATGTTATATATTTTTTCTGTGAACTTCAACGATGTTTAAATAGCCTTCAAGTTATTCCAGACGCAGACTAATGCAAAAATCTAATTAAGCACATTGGAATCGGTCCAGCCGTGTGTGTTATTAATGGTGTAACCAACCCGACTTTGTTTTATGTTTATAGATGGTGATGGTCATGATGATCATGATTATCAACAGCTAGTTTTATAATAATGTATCTATTTTTAAGATTATGTTTGGCAGATATGTATTATTTGATAATAATAGTACCAATCAACTACGGAATGACACAGCGGCAGCAACTGGTATACATGCTGTACGGGACGCTGCAGTGTATAGGACATTGTTAAATGGATTGGGCTTGCCCAGGACCTAAACCTTTCCTCAGCTTAGTAGATATGCTCAGAGGAGAATATTTCTAGACTGAGTTGGTTTTTATAAGAACTTAAAAACTTGCATTTTTTCATTAACTTTAGTTAGCTTTAATCACTCCACCCATCTTGCAGTAGGTAAATTAATAAAATCCTTACGTCAAGTTTGCTAGCAAACTTGTCAAGCTGAATTTAACCCCGTTTGAGCCTTTCTAAAGTTGAAATGAGACACCTTTCCCGCAACGGTCTACATAAATCCCATTCCAACACCAACTCG
This sequence comes from Pasiphila rectangulata, assembly GCA_963082625.1. Lineage (NCBI taxonomy): Eukaryota > Metazoa > Arthropoda > Insecta > Lepidoptera > Geometridae > Pasiphila > Pasiphila rectangulata. Next base: position 14,120,439 of record OY720240.1, read on the forward strand.
GTAATTATAACACCCAAATCCAAGAACAATAACGGGACGGGACACTCGCTTTTCGGTAATTTGTTGGAACCAAACAACACCTTTGCTTACAAATATCTGTTTATTTCAAAAGAGCTTCCTCTGAACTCTGCTATAAGTTGTTTTGGATTCATAAGTATATTCTTTATTATTTATTTATGTATATTCTTTTAAATTCCTTTTATTTTAACTTTTACAAGGCATGTAACTAAAGTACCTATGCTATCGAGAAAATTGCAATCATTTGGTCTACTTGTAAAAAAAAAATCAAAAGTAGATCACCAAAATCGAAGTGGAACTTCAGTTCCACTTATATGTTTACCTACTTTCAGGATTTCCCTCGATTCCTCATGGATCCTATAATAAGAACTGTGTGTTGACAAAAAAAACAAAAATATGGGACCTCATTCGAACTCAGAAATAATTTTCCAAACCTGTTCATGAGCAACAGAGTTCTGAGGTAACAAAAAAAATACAGACGACTTGAGAATCTCCTCCTTTTTATGGTTCCGGACCAAAATAGTAAAAAGGAACCTTTGCCTGTTTGTCTGTCTGTTTATAGAAGTCAAAAAAGGGAAGGTCAGGGATCAAGTCGTCTATTTTTTTAATCAATGTTTCTTCAGAATCCTGTTGTTTGAGAACCAATTTAGAAAATAATTTTTGGCTTTTAACACTTACAGATTGTTCCGATTTTTTCAGATCTCGATTTTGATGATGGGATCTATGAGGACTTAAATAATTGTACTTTTTCGGGCAGCAAAGCCGTGGGGTGCCCCTCCTCTCTTGCCCGTAGATGCAGTAAAAATCTGCCAAGGGATACTTCCGGAATATAGGTAGCAGCGTATTTTCGTGTTTCAACATCTTGTACTGCGCTCGGTAATCCGCCTGCCAAGCGTGGTGAGTATGGCAATAACCGCCTTGTGACCAGTACTTGGTGATCCATGAGGGAGGGAATTATTCTAGAATTGTTCTTCTTAGGTTTTTGTTTCAGTTAATAATATTTGCTTGTTCACCCAGTTATGATGATTGGATCCATGATAAATCGAGGGAAATAAATAGATTTGATTAATATAAATAAAAAGCCTTATTATTTCCAGTGACTAAATAACATTACGGTGATTATATTTAATTAAAAAAAATTACCTTCTAAATTTAGTTATGGCCTCATTCGAGTATAGGCCTCCTCCAAGATTTTTTACTCATCTCTGTTTTGCGCTTTTTGCATCCAAGTATTGCCCATGACTTTGGTCAATTCGTCAGCCCAGCACTCTTGTGGGCCGTCTCTTGGGCCTCTATCTCTCTTGAATACATTTTTTGTATTTTTGTTTCGTGTTTTCGTTGAAAATCAAGGTATTCATAAGTTAGGCAAGGTAGTACACTAGAGCCCATTATTATTAATTAAATATTAGTGCTTCCTTTTGACTCCAGATATTTTTCCAAGGAGGGAAATACTCTCAAATTAAATAGGCGTACACGGTTTGGTTATGTTTGGCAACAAATCAAGTATTTAAGTATCAAGTATAAGAACAGTGTTTCATTTCACACGTCAAATATCTAAGTAGAATATCGATTGTTAAGAAATTCCGTAACTTGGTAAGCAGTACGTTATTGTAAGACAGGTTTTTATATAATGCCTGTTAACAGTTGACTAACGCAGGAGATTCCGAGGGAAGAAGTTAGGAAAACTAAAGTGGGTCAGACAGGCTTGATTTCAAACCATGACAAAAAATATACCCAAATGTGAAATGTAATTTGGCCTCCGATACCATTCTATATGTAAGACCCTTTTGTTTTTATAATAGCGGATTTTAAATTAAGTTACTTTTGATGTAATGTTACACGAACTGACAATCTTTAGTTTTCAAAAGAATAGTTTGCACAGAGGAGAACAACTAAGCAGGATAATAAAAAAAAATTAAGTGTTCCATTTTCTCTATATTTTAGGGTAAACGTTTAAATAAAAACAAAACGGGAACAATAAATATAAGACCGATAAAATAAAAAATATAGACAATAGGTAACCAAACACTGAATGACAATGATGGGTTCCAAATTGCGAACGTGAAGTGGTTTTCTAAATGACACTAAAACAAAGCTGATGTTTTATGCAGTTAGTACATTTCTAGAGGCAGTGTTAGCAATAATGTAACAATATTCAGGGATTTTGAAGCGTAATTTTGTCCTTTGGAGCGTGTCATTGTATAATGTAAATATAGTCGTTGCTTAAATATGACACTCGCGTTCAAATGACTACATTCGTAATACAAAAATATAAGTTTACCATTGGATCAAAATCAAAGTAAAAAGTATTTATCTATTTGGACCCAATATAGAAATATCTATTTACAAAAGAAAACCAGACATTTTAATATAGAATGCGCATGATCGATTCGAAAGAAGCTAAAAAGAGTCATCGAAAAATGTAAGTGCCTTCTGGTCCTTAACTAATCTATGATATCTCTGGTGGTGGTGAAACTATTAGACATGCTTGGCTCGCAGACAAACCCTAGATACTCGTGAATCGATGTTCCCTGGAACAATAGCATTGAGCCGCAACACAAATACGCGTTTGGTCGATCGAAAGTCTGAAAATGTTACTTGCTCAGATGTTACAGAGAAGATATGAAGCAAGTAAATGTTTCTTTACCTTGGGAAATCTTCCTTTCTATTAATGAATATAAAGTTAAAGTAGAAGTTTGCAATCAAAGTTTTCCTATCAGAAAATGGGCGCGCTATCGTGCTTAACAAATGAACGTCCCCCGCTTCCACTCGCTAAATCCAACTTGATTGGACCATCAAACTCTGTCGAACGCGTCAGCTATATTTTCACTTCGTCTAGCTTAAGCCGCAAGTACTTGCCTTGCATGTAAAAATTCCAGAACGTTCCACTCTTCAAGCTTCACAGACATATTGAATTTCGTACCGACTATGTGCTTTGGGTACGTGGTGCAGATATGTGAATATTTTACACTCCTGCTGCGAAGAAATACTCATAAATCGTTCACACGTTATTTTTGACAAATAAAACTGCTTCATGTTAATTATAAGTGCAATAGTTGATTTGTAGATTTAAAAGGTTGATAAGCATTTTATACGAGAAACATTTTTCCACAGAAAAATACAACAAGGTTTCTACGGCCAAGCGAAGTGAAAAATCTGCGAAAATTAGGCTAGATATTAGGTCGTTACATATTATGAAATTGGCGTTTTGTCGTACTGACCAATTTGATCTCAAATAACTCCTCTTTGGTTAGGAATTCCAAATTCAAATTTATACAGCCACTTACTCATACAGTGTTTTTGAAAACCATAATTCATTTGTTTTTCCTCTTTTGTAATTTTTCTTTGCGTCACTCAGTTTATAAAATGGAAAACTTGAAATATCGCGTTATTTACGAGTACGAGTTCCACCCTGGCACCAGTGCTGCAGAAACGGCTCGAAGGATTAATGATGTTTATGGCGGCGGTGTCGCAAAAGAAAACATAGTGCGATTTTGGTTTCAACAAATAAGGAAGGTGAAAAAGCTTGAAAGGAATTGAATGAAGCAAATCGACAAACGCGCGTCGACTGCTGCGTTACATTACTCAACCGGCACAATAATGAAGGGGTTTGAAATCAAATCATTACCTGTGATGAAAAGTGTATACTATAATACGATAATCGGAAGCGCTCATCACAATGGCTAAAACCTGGCGAACCAGCCAAATCATGCCCCAAGCGAAAACTGACTCAAAAAAGTTACTTGTGAGCGTTTGGTGGACCAGTGCCGGTGTCGTCCACTACAGCTTTCTTAAATCTGACCAGACGATTACAGCAGATGTTTTTTGTCAGCACCTGCAAACCATGATGGAAAAGCTAGCTGCTAAACAACCGAGGCTGGTCAATCGATCTAGGCCACTGCTGCTTCTGGACAACGCTAGACCACACACTGCTCAACAGACGGCTACCAAATTAGAGGAGCTTCAATTGGAATGTCTAAGACATCCACCGTACTCTCCGTACCTTGCTCCAACAGATTACCATTTTTTTCGAAATTTGGATAACTTCTTGCAAGGGAAAAAATTCAACTCAGATGGGGCAGTCCACACCGTCTTCAAAGATTTTATTGATTCCCGTCCGAATGGAATTTTTAGTAAAGGTATCAATGAACTACCTATGAGATGGCAAAAGTGCATAGATATGATTATATACTTTGATTAATTAAATGTTTTATTTAAAAAAAAATCTACTTTATGTTCCTCTAATACAAAACGCTAATTTCATATGTAACGACCTAATATATTGTTTCGCTGACAGATTTAGGCACGTTAAGTGTATGCCAACGCGGATTACGAGAAGCAATCAATTTTCCCGTTTCCCCGATTTATTTTCATTCGGTAATCCCCGAGTTCTACGTAAAGACGTCGGTATGTGAAAGATAACTATTGATTTATAGCTAAAGCGAAAGAAATGGATAAACGAATGAAAAAATCTCTTACAAAGAATTCTCTTCGAATCGGTAGATATGGTAAGGGTAGTTAAGTTCCATGACTAACCTTGTGGTAATTCACTATTTTTCCTGAGAAGCATCTTAGAGGTGAAACGCGTGTCAAATTCTTTTTAACTGCTTTTTGAGTGGATTTAATACTCGTAGATTAATTCCAGTTTTTAGCAAAACTCGGGAGGTGCACACATTTTTGCATTGTCTAGCATTTACTAGGAGTAAGAAGATTTGTATTATTTTTCAATAATTGTAACTTAGTAGAAGATTATTTAGAAGGAATGTCCGCAAAATCACTTATAAGAAAAAAATTTAAGCATGTCAAATTCTTTTTAACTGCTTTTTGAGTGATTTAAAACTCGTAGATTAATATTCTAGTTTTTAGCAAAACTCGGGAGGTGCACACATTTTTGCATTGTCTAGCATTTACTAGGAGTAAGAAGATTTGTATTATTTTTCAATAATTGTAACTCAGTAGAAGATTATTTAAATGGAATGTCCGCAAAGTCACTTATGAAAAAAAAATTGGACCTGCGATCTGTTCATGCGAGGCAGATGCTTTGGGAAGACTACATTTCTGTTCTTAAACAGTAAATTCTTGAATAAGGTTCTAAGTATATCACGTGAGATAAATGTTGATGACGTTTACATATTTATTCTGAGTTGTTGACTGTCCATAAAAAAGTACTTATATACATACATATTAACAAAATATGTTACTTAAGTACTTTACCAGCCATATTTTAATTAACAGCTATCAAATACTTTGCATAGCTTGAGGATAATAAATGGATGTGTAAAATGCAATTCAAATAATAATTTTTTATTAAACAAACCTTGGACAATGTTCAGACAATATTAACTCATCGAATCGCAGACTTCAGACTGAATGCGCTCTATTGTTGGTATATTTAAATAACTCGGACACAAATATTTTACCATTACAGCAGCTTCGAACATATCAAACTCGACGAGAGGCAGTCAAATGGAGTTAAGAAAATAGCATATATATATTTTCGCAGAATACCACTACACTACTATTGGATCATATTCAGAGAGGATTATACAAATTCCAATGCAGTCATATTAAACTTTGCCACAGTTAGCTTAGCGCACCAAGTTTAAGTTTGACATATTCTGTTACAACATTAATTCGTTTCAGCCGTAAAACGTCCACTACTGAACACAGGCCTCGCTCATGGATCTCCATGAGGGGTAGTTGCCATACTCACCACGCTTGGCAGGCAGGTTGGCGAGCGCAGTACGGGATGTCGGTACACGGAAAGACGCTGCTGCCCATCTTCCGGAGATATCCCTTAGCAAGCTCTTACTGCATCCATGGGTATGAGAGGGGTAACATTCTACTGCCGGCACCCCACGGCGATTACACGACAACATTAATAATGACATTTAAAACTGCTATTTCTAATAAAAATTGCTTCGACGTAATCAAAATAAATACATTTATAAGCCCTTCTACAGTTTGATCCGTTCTTCAGTGTTTCGTTTGAGGAGACCGCAATTTTCTCGAAGAGCTTTCCATTATGGATCCCATCCACATATGCCCGGTTGTATAAAATGGAGGGAAATGTAATGATAATAACGTTATAAGCGCGGTTCACTTTGGTTAAAGGGCAATTTACGTCCGGTACCCTTAGGATAGCCTAGACTGATGGGTTCGAGCCGTCGGCATGGCGTGAAGATCACCCTTGCTCAGGTAGGGTTGGAATTATTTAATTCAGTTACGCAAGTAAATTATGTATCAAGACGACCTCCGTCGTGCAATTGAAGAACCTATTGAGTCGTTGGAGGAAAACGTGGGAGAAATCTACATGACCTGCAGATAATATATACTGTACAATATGGCAACTACCCTTCATGGAGATCCATGAGGGAGGTCTGTGTTCAGTAGTGGACGTTTTACGGTTGAAATGAAATGAAATTAGCTCTAGTATTTATATGTAATTTAATTGGAAGTGGGCGCTGACTCTTTTACTCTGTTCTTTTCACAGCAGTCAATGTTTTTCTTATATTTTTGTACCAAGGTGTATAGTATAGAATAAAAAATATATATTAAAAATTTTGTAAATCAACAGGTAAAACCTAGTTTGGGTACCTGTTTTTCCAACATACAGCATTTGATCATTACTTTGTAATGTATGTTTTTACGAAATAAATAATATATTAAATACTAATATACCTCTAGAATACTTAGTACACCGTTTTGCGTTTGAAGGTTAAATAGCTGACTAATATTATACCTAATATAAATTATTTTAATATCCTTTGGTACATGCAATACCCACAATTTGTTCTACTTATTACGGGTAGACATTACGGGAAATTGAGGGTTGATTTAAGTTCGGTAGCCCGGACCGCTTTATAATTATCCAATTAATCCAGCAGTGACCAGAAAGTGTAGAATTGAAGGTATAGTATCTTTTTATACAAATTTGTTTTCGACGGGTTTTGAACCCGCATCGATCAAACTAATCCTCTTAACTCCGGGGCGCTATTCCAATTAGGCCACGGCAAATGGACCTGAAAATCTTGGAAAGGTCATACTGTCGGTTGAATAAATATATGAAAAAAAAAATCTTAAACAATCCAATATTCTAATTAATTATAAATGCGGTGAGACAGAAATTTGTTTCGCTAAATTTCAAATGTGGTCAAGTTGAAACGAGCACACAAATGTTTCATAAACACATTTCAGAAAACTCACTTTCCCCAGAAAAACGTTTGGCGTCATAGTTTTAACTTGCTTCACGAAAATAATAATCGTTGTACTAATAATTTTCCTTAGCCGGGAATGTGAAAGAAGATATATTTGAATTCCTTTCCTCGGCCTATCGTTTTCTAGGTCAAGTAATATAAACGAGCACTCTTGAGTGATGCATTAGATCCATAGATACCTACGCCCTGTGGTTATCTAGCGACGGGTGATTGTAATGGTCGGACATCGGATATTTTGTAGACATGAGCAAACTTTGCCCTATTTGTAGGTAAACGACGCGGTTTCCTTTTAATGTTTTTGGTTTTCGTAAATAACTGAACGTATTTTTTGCTTGGTAATATCCAACTTATTTATTAAACTCTACATGTGAAGGTTACTCGTTTGCAACTGTTATAATAGTACTGGTACACCTATTATCTCACATTTAACACGTGCTTTAACGGTGAAGGAAAACATCGTGAGAACCCGCGGCTCAGTCAACTTCGAACGTATTGACATGTACTTTCCTCTGACTAAAAGCTGACTTAGCTAAGAGGATGGTATTATGTGCTGGGCAAGCCTAATTGATCTAACAATGTCCTAGGCACTGCGGTGTCCCTTACAGCTTCCTGCTATACCAGTAGCAAGCGCTCTATAAATCATCTTAAATATGTGCACTACTACTTTTGATATCTCATAACAGCAATTCGTTCTTTTTAGATTGATAAATGAAAGGCTTTTTACACCTCAGCAATCAATCAAATGAAAGCAATTCAATATTAAATTAAACAAATCACTGATAGATTTTGTATAAGCAATTTGGATTCTTATAAAAATATCTTACAATTCGGCATCCAATTTAGCTGTAAATCTGAAACCTACCGATCGCAAAATGTGAACTTAGAGATCTCGTTAATTTCGAGAGGAGCTAGACAAGTTTATGTTAAAACGAGTTAAAATACTATGAATGTCGAATAATGTCGAGTTTGAATGCTAGGAATGTCGAGGAAAGACGAGTTTGAATGCTAGGAATGGCATCTATTCTTCGTCGAACGCGCCACCATCGGGAAGTGATTGCCCCAATTATCGCAAACCTAATGAATTACGGTTCCAATTTTAATTCCGGGCCGGGGAGTCCGGATGTAACTTGTAAAGATGAAAATTGGAATAAAAAAGTTTCCCTCGTAATATTTTCGAGCCAATAATTTCGGGAAAAGTGCTATAAATCAAGCCCAGGCTCTGTCCCTGATGAAATCGACACCTCGACTTTGGGAAAGGTGGAATGAAATACGAATTGCACAAAAGTTTACTCGCATGTTCTCAGCGATATAATATTTTGTAAAACAACAAAGTTATGAACGTGTATGCGACAAGATAAAACGGAAACAAATTATGGAAAAGTCGTGAATGTAATACAGGTCTTCAGCTAATAAATAACTGCGCTGTAATAGCATTTATACCTGGCTTTGGTTGGTTGTACCCCCGACTTTCAATCCGAAGGTCGTGGGTGCTGCCAACTCCAAGGACGTCCAAGAGGACCAGCTCACAGGCGCAGACGCCACCCAAGGCGAGTCGTGCAAGTCTCAATGATATTAGCTGTTTCTCCTACTCCCGGCCCGTGGAGCGCCAGGTAAAAGTTGCCATTCGTGGCATCCCAGCTGACACACCACCAGCGGAGATCGTGCAGGATCTCCAGTCCAAGGGCTTCGAGGCAGCTTATCAAGCCCATTCGCGCAAGCATGGGACGCCCTGGCTGCATATTCCTCGGCATTTTTAAGCCGACCTCGAACCTCCCGCCTCTACGCGGTCATGGAGGTGTTACTGATGCCTGGGATAAAAGTGGAAAGCTGGAGAGGTAAGCGAGGCCCTGCGCAGTGCTACCGTTGTCAAGGGTTTCGTCACCCCAACCACCATTTCACTGCGTCCGTTGCGGAGGACCGCACTACGCAGGCGACTGCCCGAATATAAAAAAAAACAACCACCACCACCACCACCACACCAACTTCCCTCCAGCACGACCAGGCCCACCTGGAGGTGTTGGACGCAGCTGCAGCTGCACGAGCGTCGCTATACCGCTGAGGATCAGCAGGATTGGGCTCGTCTCCTGCCAGATCGTTAACAGGACGTCGTGCAGCGTCATGCTAGCGATCTGGCAAGGGACGAGCCCAATCTTGCTGATCCTCAGCGGTATAGCGACGCTCGTGCAGCTGCAGCGCGCTAGGGGTGACCTGAAAAGGCTTCCAGCTTCATCCACGCCTGTGTAAACGCGGGCCCGTACAGAAAGCTCAACTGAGCTGCCCCGAGGATCCCTTAATTTTAATTAAGGGCGAACAACTGTCGCAAACAGGGGCTCACGCCCGGAACTGCAACCGCACGTGGGCTTCGCCCACGTGAGAAGAGAACCGGCCGGCACACTTGACACGTGCTTTAACGGTGAAGGAAACATCGTGAGGAAACCCGCGGCTAAACTGTACGTGTGAACAGGTCAATGAGTCTGAAGCTAACTGCTTCAGACTCATTGACCTGTTCTTTCCTGTGACTAATAGTTGGCTAAGCTGAGATGGTAAAGGTGCTGGGAAAGCCTAATCTAATAATGTCTGAAGCACTGCAGCGTCCCGTACAGCATGATAAAAAGTTGCTGACGCTGTATTTATCATCTATAAAGATGTAAAAAGGCCTTACTTTGTATGTGTTGTTTTTATATGTAGAAACTAGCTTGTGCCCGCCGTTTTGCATGCGTTGTACCCCAGATAAAAAGTTAACTTACCTCTATATGTTATTCCTGGTTCACTTCTATGCGTGTGCAAAATTTCTGCTCAATCCGTTGGGTAGTTTTTGCGTGAAGAGGTAACAAACCTCAAAAGAAACTTTCGGCTCTATAATTATAATTATTAATATTTCAGCCATAAAACGTCCACTACTGAACGGCCTCCCTCATGAATCAATATGAGTAGTCGTTGCCATGCTTGGCAGGCGGGTTGGCGAGCGCAGTATGGGATGTTGATCACGGAAAGGCGCTGCTGCCCATTTTCCGGAAGTTTCCCTTAGCAGGCTCTTACTGCATCCATGGGTATGAGAGGAGGGGTAACATTCTACAGCCGGCACCCCACGGCTAACACGGCTCTATAATATTATAGTGGGATATACAAATTTAATTTAATCTGTTCTAATTAATGGAATCAGGCGTTACTTTGCGGAAATCCATGGCAATAAAATGCAATGAAAATATCTTGTTTTAATTCCGCTAATGCTGTGATGCATATGCACCACCCTCCTGCCCGCTTATTATGCACATGCAGGGAGAACTAGGTTGTTAGTGCAACATGCATATCCAAACCCACACGACGACACGTGTTTCGCCAGTTTCAAGAGGCGAAACACGTGTCGTCGGTATTAGCGGAATTAAAACTAGATATTTTCATTGCATTTTTTTAATCTGTTCTGTAAATTCAGCGTTTTAACCAGATATAGAATAAGTTTTCCATTGCCAGGCAAAATAAATCTCGAAACACATTTGTATTGTTATACTTTTTCCCTATTTATTTATGGAACGACGTAAAAGTTTTAGTTCAGTAAACTCCTTACCACAAAACAACATACATATTCGCCCTTCCAAAGTTGCGAGTTCCCTTGAGTTCTATATTCGGGGTTAAGCTTGGACTAAAAAGTTACAAGCTACACTGCTGAAACGTTGTCACGTTGTACACGACTTGTTTAAAATTCTTTATGTAGCGTACCGTGTCACTGATAACTAAATCCTATGAAACTCGCAAACTCTTTATGCGTACATAAAGAGTTTGCGAGTTTCATAGGATTTAGTTTCTATTAGTATTTAGTAAGTTTCACGCATATAACCTGCGTTTCACATCTTTGTTATTTTTAAGTAGTGATAAATCACAGTTAGTATTATATTTTATAGTATTTTTTATTTTTTTTTATATTCACACATAGTTTGACTCAGCCCATCAAGGGTTCAGTAGCTTAGTTGGTTAAAACACTACGGCTTTAGGTAGGACCAATAGGTTTGACAAACGCGGGGTCTGCGTTTCACTGTCTGCATAATTACATATTGATTATTTTCGATGGGAGTTGATTTGGATAACGACTTTATATGCCTACTTGAACACAAGCAATTGCAAGCAAAGTTTAATGTCTAGTAAGTATATCTACTACGTATATGTATTTCATTAAAACTGAAGAGTCTAAAACTCGTCAGGAATTAAAGACGAATTTAAAGGCTCGCGCCTGCGCTGGCTGGGGCACATCGAGAGAATGGGGGAAGATCGAGCCGTCGAGAAAGTGTACCAGGGAATAGAATCGGGGCGTAGACCAGTCGGCCGCCCCCGGTATCGCTGGATTGACGAGGTGGAAGCGGATCTGCGAGAACTCGATGCCGCAAACTGGCGATTACTAACGCAAAACAGAGAAGCTTGGAGAAGTCTTGTATCGGAGGCCAAGATCCAGTTTGGGTCGCTGAGCCGGAGGAGTAAGTAAGTCATCATTCATCATTTCAGCCGTTAAACGTCCACTACTGAACACAGGCCTCCCTCATGGATCTCCATGAGGGGTAGTTGCCATACTCACCACGCTTGGCAGGCGGATTGGCGAGCGCATTACGGGATGTTGATACACGGAAAGACGCTGCTGCCCATCTTCCGGAGCTGCATCTACGGGCATGAGAGGAGGGGTTTCATTCTGCAGCCGGCACCCGACGTCAGTAAGTAAGTAAAAAGTCTAAAAAGAATAACAAGTTAGTTAACCGTTCTAAAATGTAAATTAATAGTTTATGATCTAGCTTTGTAAATAACAGAAGATTTGCTTTGGGTAAACACTTCTTAAAAAATACAAGACCTTTTACATCAAATATTTACCGAGCAAGTATGCTCGATTCTGTTGAGTTACCAGCACGTTTTTACAAAACCCTGGTATTTACTTGACCGTGGTTCTTTGTTGTTGATGCAGAACAGTTAGTCCTTAGCTTTACAAAACTCATGTTTGCTGCCAGCGGACACAATCAACGCTTGTTTACTTCTACCGGTGGAAACACAAACATAGAATTAATTTAAACTAGCTTTTGCCCGTGGTGATGCTTACCGGGATCCAGAACATTTTTGTATGGAACATCAAAGAAAGAGTTTGGTTTGATCACATAATGCAATACTTTGTCTAAAATCAAGTGGAAACTAGTAGAGCGAGTTTATATAACAAATTATAAGCTATAATGATTATGACATCCTGTTATCCCTCATCAAAGATATATAACTATCAAAAGGGATTATTTAAGCTATTGTACAATGTAAAAAATTTAAGTGATAAACATTATTATTAATATTTATTTTTTATATTAGTTGATAATGACGTTATGGGTTACAAATGAATAGTTGCATTTACTTATGCGTCTAATCATTATAATCTACGAACCGTTTAGTTTTATAACAAGTTTGCAATATCGCACAAGGTGGCTCTGGACACCGTGTTTGATAAACAGATTTAGTGTTAAAGCATTCTTATATTGATACTTACTTCGGCATGATGTTGAAAAAGAAAAAAAACCGTGATATACTAACGGAAAACTGTGAAGTGCCGGCAGTAGAATGTAACCCCTCCTCTCATGCCCGTTGATGCAGTGAGAGTCTGCTAAGGGCAAGATGGGCAGCAGCCTCTTTCCGTGTATCAACATCCTGTACTGCGCTCGCCAACCCGCCTGCCAAGCGTGGTAAGTACGGCAACTACCCCTCATGGCGATCCATGAGCGAGGCGAGGCTTGTGTTCATTAATGGACATTGTATGGCGGAAATGATGACTAACGGGTATGCCAAACCAAACAACAAAAGTTAGGTCTCGCTACATAGAGCAGGGATATTGTGTTTGTAAAGAAACGCACCAGTGTCGTGTGCTTTTATTTTATACGAATATTGCTGACTGTCCCTATTTTTGAAACCCCATTCATGGATGTCGCTGTTGTCTGTGATGTTATACATGAAATGGCATCCCGCATTTTTGTTTTTGTGAACAGGTGTTGTTATTGTGCATGCCATAGATAGATGGTTGTTTTTGTCTTAACTAACCATTTTTTACACAAATAAACTTTAGTAAAGTAGGGACTTGCTTGAGCCTCAAAAAGGTTTCTGTGTCAGCACGAGTTCATTGTGTTAGCAACCAACGCTTTTCCTATGTACATATATGTATGTAAAGTGTGTATTGTTTAGATTTCAGGTTCTCACTCCTCGTATTATGATGCCGAAAGTTTGTTTGATGTGTTGTGTATATTTTATACCTCTTCACGCAAAAAATACCGTACGGATTGAGCTGAAACTTTGAACATGTTTAGATGTTGACTGTGACCTTAGCTACTTTGTATTCGGTTACCACGCCACAGTGTGTTTTTTGCCCCGAAAAAGTGACATCGTTATTTTATTCATAAAATCTATTGAGCTTTACATTTCCAATGTTAGAGTAGAACACCCGAATCTCAATTCCGCTTAGTTTCTGCATATTAATTTTTTTTAATTTTCTTGACTTTGAGATAGAAAATTACAAATATTTATTTATAAAAATAACGGTCCATAAATTGCAGTTAAATCCATCACAGACTTATGGAGCAACTTTGGAGGCATATTAAACCGTTTTTATTTCAGTTTTAGACCGGATATAAACGAAACTAGCGTGATTTTTCATGTTTTCTGTTTTTATTTTTTTTCAACATTTCTAGGCTTTAGTAGAGTTTCTGTCTAAGACAGAAATATACCTAAACCTAAGGCCAATAACCCATAAAAATATTAATGCACAACTACGCCGTATTTATGAGAAACATTTTTTTTAGTTTTAAGGTCAATCTATAAAATTAGGGTTGTCAAAAAGGTTAAAGGATAAGGTGTTAAGAGAATAGGCATAGTTATAAAGGTTTTAATAGTCTATTTTAAGATATACTTATCGGGTTGAAATTTTGCGTAGATCTATATACCTACCTAAATCAGTTTCTATGAGATAGAAATGAAATAATAATGACATGAAAATATGTTTTATTTGACAAGACACAAATACACAAAAAAAACTTATAGGAAAACTAAACTAGGTACACGTAAATTTACAATCCAAGTTAACAAGATAACACAACAATAAAAAATACTATTAAAGAAAAACCTCTAAAACTTTCAACGCGTGCGAAGCGGGCTTCTACGGGTAGAAACTAGTTGGACATAAAAACATGACTCTAAAAGTGGTTTATTTAATTATTCTTACGGAAATAGAGTATTTTTAATTAAAAAAAAAAATGAAATTTATATAAATCTTCATTGTAGAATTATTCTGTAAAATGTTCCTCGTTGCTTAGAATTATTGTATTATCATCATCTATATCTATATTTATCAAATCTTGTTGCTCTTGTGGTGTATTATTTAATCTTCCGAACTTCTCCACAAAATTAATAAAAATAATAGAAAGAGTTAACTTCAAAGGTCAATTACAGTGGCAGCCCTAAAGAGTTTTTTCGAAATTCAATTTCTCATAAATAAGTTGCAGTTGTACGATAATATTTTAATTTGTTATTGGCCTTAGCTTAATGTATGTTTCTGTCTTGGACAGAACCTCTACTACAGCCTAGAAATGTTGAAAAAAAATAAAAACTGAAAATATGAAAAATCACGCTAGTTTCGTTAATATCCGGTCTAAAACAGAAATAAAAACGGTTTATTGTGCCCCCAAAGTTGCTTCATATGTCTGTGATGGATTAAACTACAATTTGTGTACCATTATTTTTATAAAAATATATTTGCAATTTTCTAGGTCAAGGTCAAGAAAATTTAAAAAATTCAGTTTGGATAAACGAAGCGGAATTGATATTCAGGTGTTCTACTCTAACATTGGAAATGCAAAGCTCAATAGATTTTATGAATAAAATAACGATGTCACTTTTTCGGGGCAAAAAACACACTGTGCACGCGTGCAAAGCTGCGCGCAGAAGCTAGTATTAAAATATGTGCCTGAAACTATTTATAATAACGCCTTGTTATAAATTAAGTTCTTAAGCTTTTTTGGCTTAAAATAGAGCATGCCAAAGAAATAACTTTTACGTATTTTTGATAGGTGTATGTGACTCTTTGCCATCGTAGCGATCATCTTTTAACCGTGGATTGTAGAAATGACAAATAAACGTTATTAAATTGCAGTAATATAAATTTTATCCTGCTAGTAGCGCTGATAAATACCCATTCTCATTACTGTTTTTCCAATTTTAATTATTAAAGTCTAACATTGCAGCTTGCTTTTATAAATTAAGGAGGAAAAAATTGTAATTTATGTTTTTCTAGGTGAAAGAATTCAAAAAACCTTTCGTTTAATGAAATTGGTAGCAAAGGTACGCTTGAAATCAACATTTTTGCAAATTTAAACAAATGTATAGTGCCACCAGTTAGAACAGATACATTCATCATTGTTTCATTATTCAACAATTTTAATGAGAAGGAAAAAATAAAGTTTTCCGAAGCGAACGAATTCAATTATGTGATTTATTCAATTTAAATGTGTTTTGTTCTTATTTAATATTTTGTAAACTGACTATTCTAAGTACCGTTTTGCTCTATTGAATAAACACTTATTGATTTTAATTTTGATTTTGAATCTGAGAGAGTTGGGAATACGTGGTGAGTATGGCAACTACTCCTCATGAAGATTCAAGAGGTAGGCCTGTGTTCAGTAGTGGACGTATTACGGCTGAAATGATAATGATAATGATGAATTGGTTATCAATGCGTCGCCATAATCTTAACATTAAAGAATAACAGTCGAAACAGACACAATAATGTTAATGATCATCGAAGGAATGATCTATAAACACCTACAATCTACATCATGAAGGTGAGGTGTGGTCGTAAACTGGTTTATTTCGTGATTATCACGTAGAAATCAAAACGCTGTAGTACCTAGTCATCAAAATATGCCTGTGAACTTTCATCAACAGCATCATCAGTTCTTAATTAAATGCTAGGCTGCTCCTTACATTACTTATTCAAGTCTAATCCTGAACGGACACACGTCGAATCGAGCCTTGTCACTTCTAAAGACAAAAGTAATTTAAAAAACAACAAAGCTGCAGGACCCGTGACGGAGTAGTCAGTGTTCCTTTCCATAAAACATGTCCTTGCCATTCGCACTACGAAAGGTAGGTTGATATTATCTTGGTTGATTGTGCCGAAGAACTCATGGATGCCTTGAGAACCAACGTATGGAGTTTTATTTGTCAGTATATGTTATTTGTATTTGTTTATATATTATTTGTCAATTATTTGTCTATATATGTTTATAAACCATTTGGATGCCGTGGTAATAAGCCACATTATCGTCTATCCATCTAGCAAGGAGTTTTCCAATGACGTGAACTCGTATTGTCAGTTTATGTAGTTTTTAACGGTTTATCCGCATACTTATAACGCTGATTAAGCCTTAGGCCGCACTACGGTGTTTTCCCGCAAGCGGTAAACCGCGAAACCGCAAAACCGCTCGAGACGCACACACTACGGTTAAGAACCGCGAAACTGGCCACGTTTTTCACAGTTTGAAGATGGATTTCAAGAGAGCTGTATGTGTTGTTGCTTTAATACTAAGAAGCAGAAAAAGAAAACGTCGTCAAAAATTTCGCAAATATTGGGTCCATTCACTGACCGAAGATATAAGAAAGGTTCCTTTCATAAAAAAAGTATGAGGATTAGGAAAACATCCTGAGAAATTTTTCAACTACTATCGGATGTCAGTTTCTACATATAAAAACAACACATACAACGTAAGGCCTAAGCATCTATTATAGATGATTTATGCAGCGTCAGCAATTGGTAATCATGCTGTACGGGACGCTGATGTGCCTGGGACAATTTTTGATGGATTAGGCTTGCCCAGCACCTTTACCATCCTCTCAGCTTAGTCAGCTGTTAGACAGAGGAAAGAACAGGTCAATACGTCTGAATCTAACTAAGCTGCGGGTTTCCTCACGATGTTTCCTTCACCGTTAAGCGCGTGTTAAATGTGAACTTACACTTTTTAAGAAAGAAAAATCCCTTGGTTCAAGGCCGGTATCGAACCCACGACCTTTGGATTGAATTGAGGTCCACATATTAGGTACCTAATGATAATTCTGTAACAAAACGCGATTTTAAAATCAGTCGCGGAAAAAAACCGCCAGTACGACCGCTTCCATTAGTTTGCTTTACCCACAAAATCAGGCGGTTAAATCCGCAGCGGTTCAGCCGTAGTGCGGCCTTAGCCTAAATTAAGCAGTTATCATTTACAGGTTTTTTTTTTTTTTTTCATAGAAAACTGTTAAAACCCATAAATTAAGTGTTTTAATTTTAATCTGCGTTGTAAGTAGAAAGGTTAGTGTCTAGTCAAACTAGTGTTATCTAGTATTTAAAACTTGAACTAAAACTCAGAAAGTCTTTTCGATGCGCCAATTTTCAAAATAAAACAACACAAATTTATAGACTAAAGCTCACAACTGAATCTGTGCACTTTAAATGATACGCAAGTTATAAAAAGAAGGACATAACTTGGTCGTTATGGTCATCATTAAACAATTTTCTTTTGTCTTAGGTTACGTTTGACGGAGTTGGAGCAGATTCCGTCCCAAGCCAGACGCGGTAAAAATAGACTTTAAGATAGATACATTATATAAATAATAAAGATAGATAAGATTGAAATATATTTCTTATCCGTAATAATTAATAGGGACGAGATAATGTACTGCTTGGGATATAATAGAATTTAATAAGCTTGCCCAGCACATATATATCATCGTCTGCTGGTCAAGCTTGTTAGACATTTACATCTATTATAGATGATTTATACAGCGTCAGCAACTAGTAATCATGCTATATGGGACGCTGCAGTGTTTGGGTCATTGTTAGATGGATTAGGCTTGTCCAGTACCTATACCATATTGGTGCATGGCTGCTCCCGAACGGCTCAAAAGCACAACCTTCGGATTGAAATTTCGCTGGATGTATCAACATATCATCCGTAGGATGTCTACTGCTGGACAAAGGCCTCCCTCATTAATCTCCAGGTACTGCGGTTGGAAGCAGCCTGCATCAAACGCCAACCTGCGGTTCTTACCAAGTCAATCTTGTAGGTGGACGTCCGACGCTCCACTTGCCGGTCCGTGGCCCCCATTCGAGAACTTTGCGGCTCCATCGGCCATCGGCTGCGCGCTATATGGCCTGCCTATCGCCACTTCAATGTGCTCATCCGTCTGGCTATGTCAGCGACCCGAGTTCTTCTACGTATCTCCTCATTTCTGATTAGATCCCGTAGAGAAACCCCGAGCATAGCTCTCTCCATAGCTCGTTGAGCGACTCTAAGCTTATTCATAAGGCCATAGTTAAGCATGTCTCGGTTCCATATGTCATCACTGGTAACACACACTGATTGCTAGATGTATGTAGAAAACCAACGTCAGCATAATTGGTTCCGGGACAAAAACAATTTGTAGTGGGGTAAAATATGTAATATTTTTATAGTATGTGATTTGTTTTATCTAGTTTACCAAGTTTCTTGGTCTCGGTCGTTAGTTACCATGTTTTCGGCGGATGTATGTATAGCAATAGGTAGACATTTCTTTGAAAGGGTTATTTATGACCCCATACAAGATATCCCCAGCGGTTAGTTACCAAAACAAAATTTTGCGTTTATTTTCCTTTCTGATTCGTCCCTACATTTTATCTATGCGGAATCAAGATGAATTTTCAAGTAAGACTGGCAGCTGCTTTGCCCGCGTTTTCAAACGTAGAACCCTTATTAAATTTCAGAATGTTAGTAGCCTGCGTTATGCTTTATCAAAACAGTTACCTTCCAGTGAAAGTCCAGTTAAAATCGGTCCCGCCGTTTTGGAGATTACTGCGTACGAACGGCAACCAGACAAACAATTTAAATATTGAATTTTGGATAAGAAATGAACTAAAATTAATGAAATTCTTTTAGTTTTTTCTGTAACTACTTTAAGGAAAGAAAACAGACAATTAAGTTGTGAATGAATCTTTGGTATATCCTCGGAGCTTTGACATTGGAACTTTCTAGAGGCGGGTATTTTTCTTTCTCAAAAGCTGGCAGCACATCAACCTCGCCTCTGGTCATGCAGGTGTCACGTAACGTATTATCAATTTGTCACGTAAAATATCGGAATGTTCCGTAATCATCCTATGACGTCTCATTATATTAGGTATAGTCTCATAGTTGACATAAAGCAGTCATTAATTAGCGATCGCTTGCGAATTTATGAAAGCATTAAACGACAGGCGCCATACTTGTCATTAATCATGGTTCAATGGAGAGATTCAGACCGATGATTTGTTTGCTCGCCCGTTTATTTGAAGGGCCACGTTTTGTTAGGATTTGGAGTGTTGTGATAATTTATTGGTCAATGGTGTGACATCATTGATTAAACCCAATTTCGGAGTTGCCTGTCTGCCTTTGACCATGACAGTGATAGATGAGTTCAATAAATTACACTTAATTAGCTGTTAGCTATCAGAATCGCTTGTGAAAGTTTGGTGGAGCTGATTTACATTTTATAGGCATTCCTATAAAATGTAAAGCAGCCAATAACTGGGACAGTAGGCGGTCGTAAGTTAAGGTGTGCATTTAAGAATTTTGTATTTTATCAATACAAATACAAATTCAAATACAATATTGTATTGATATTTCAAACAGCACTATTTAGCCCCAAGGTTAGAAGAGCTTGTGTTATGGTTATCTGATGGTTCAATATTTTTATTATGATGTGCCACTTTCTTTCTACTGCTGGGAAAAGGCCTTCCCCCTTTCCCTCCAGACATCACGATTCTGAGCCGCTTCTGACCAGCACACCAGGTACTTGTCCAGTTCGTCCCACCACCTCCGTTTGGGTCTGCCGCGTCGCTTTCTCGCCGAGTCAGGGCGTCAGCAACTGGGCTGCCGTTGTCTACAGCTTTCCTGGCAAACGTAACGAGCCCATTCCCACTTCAACTTTGCGGCTTTCCAAGCTACGTCTGTGACTTGTGTCTTGGAGCGCTGCGCGGTGTTGCGGACTCGTTTCTAGAATACTAAATCACTTTTTCTTGTAAAAATTACATATTATACGTAGAAAAATACAAACACAACAAATGTCTGCAGAAAACTTGGAATGATTTGTCCCGCGCCGATAATTAAACCCGCAACCTTTGCGTCTCAGCCGACTTTTATAACTGCGCCACGGTGGTTTGCACATATTTGCATTTCCCACTTGCTTGCTTTACCAACAAAGCTTACGTAATATTTCACTGTCTGTTCACTGTCTATTTCCCAGGGGCACAAAGCATTGACCCGCAAAGTGTAACGAATACTCCAGCTAAGTACACTCAACGAAATCTACCACAATTGGCTTCAAGGCGATAGCATCAAACGATGATACGCTGCGATACACTGCGGAGCTAGTTGCTGTTTATTTTGTTAGGAAAAGTCTCTTTTTGTGTTTCTGTAAAAATATACAACAAGTAGATGTTCTAGCCATTGAACAATCTTCAACACAATTGTTGATATTTCCCGATTTTTTGTAGATTATTATACAGTTAGATAATAAAAAAAATAGGCGTAGCTTTGGGTAGTATTTAATAGACGCTTTTTTGCGTCTTGCGTATTTTGTATATCTTTTATAGTTTTTACTTTTAGTTACTTCGTATACAAAAATCTTTTTTGATTTCTTTCCTCTGTCTGTATGCTAAGGCGTAGGGATAAAGTTATTAGTTGAAACTTAAAATTACCTATAAAAATCGAGCTTTAAATTTTCTATGAAAAATATTCGGCATACATTAATTATTATGGAAAACATTAAAAATATTTCAGTAAATAGAGCCTTTGAAAACAATATGTAAAACGTTCTTTTGTCCACAATGAAGTAACTATCTTTATCAGCACTGGCTACAAGTACGCTACGAAATAGTAGCTACGTCGTAGCATTAGGCTACGCAGCATCAATACCCAAACGTCTACACTGTTCGGCTAACCATTCACTATAGATCAATTAGATAGAAGACTAACCAGCTAGCTATAGATACGATCTAGGTGGCAAGTGCGGCAGCCGTAACCGGTGTAATTGGCCATGATCAACAATTCCCGCCTGTGTTTCGCAATTTGAGATCAAATGGTTTATAAATTATTAAATTGTTTCTGAAGTCTGTTTATACCCGTGTCAGAGTTAAGTTTTGTTTGAATTTTTTAAATAAAATCCTTTGTCCTTGCGTTCTTTATTTCTTATCTACTTTCATTATTTGCACCTTGATACTTATTAGTTTAGAGGTTTTATGATAGACTTTTAACTGAAAACTTTCAGAAAAATATCGCTAAAGGAAATCCCGAGGAAACTTGAAGTGTTATTTCACGTAACGTTGTTAACTTGCTTGACTGGGAATGGATAAACTTTGAGGAGTGCCCCGGAGGAAATACCTATTCGTCAAAATATTTACGAAGTCAACAGACGGGAAAATCTATGATTATAGGTTTCCCTTTGAAATTTTCCTACTATTGCTTTTTTATCCCTTCTCGAGGATTCTATTTAGGAAACGAAACTTATTAGGAATTAACTGGAAAATTTTTCGGCCATAAAACTGTCACGAGCGACTTTGGCTGGATAACAATAAACCCATCAATGTATGCTAGGGCGAGGGTCTGTCTACAGTTACTCCTCTGTGTCTTGGCAATGGAGGAGGAAAATCGTAAAAAATATAGAAAATGAGTGTTCTGCGGACGCGGTACGGAAGGACTGAATCTAACCTCCATATATCACACTGAACAACCTTTTTGCTGTAGGTACGCTTGTTTATTTGTAATTCAACTTTTTTAACGAACATACATATCAACTTAACTTATTTTGCACACTGAAGCATCACACAAAGAGGTTTTGTGACAACGAACAATAGTTTACAGCTTAAGTTTTTTTATTAGTTGGCTTGGCTTTATTGTTTTGTACTTTAATGGCAGTTAGTGAGTTTATCCGATTGAATGTTTGATCTCAAATTCAAAAGAATTTATGACCCTCCGTTCTAATATCTAAATGAACAACAAATGTATTAGTATAACGCTTGAAAAACACTTAAAAAGAATTCGACACGTGTTTCGCCAACAACAAGGCATCTTCAAGAGAAATCGGCTCCCTTTTTGTCACGAAGTACACTAAAAGCAACGACGACGCAGAGGTAGTGGCCTAGCAACAAACAACACCACCGCCCCTGGACGTCTCTCCGTTCTGTTATACTAGGTTTAACAATGAAAATACTTCAGCCAATGCAGAAGGGTATAGGAACGTGTTAGCGGAGTTATGTCACATGTTTCAAGTTGCACTTCCCAGACTATAAATTTGAGGTAAGGTCTAGTTTAATGAAGCGACGGTGAATTTATACGAGCGAAACATTGGACGTTGTTGTTAGCGTTATTCCGAAGCCCTGCAAATTGGTATTCTGTTCGATAGTGGTTTTAGGGTATTACTTGCGTAAAATCCTAATATTAAAAAAAATAAATTAAGTATTACCACAGATTATTTATTATCACTCCAATACAAAACCAAAAATACCTACGCTATAATAGCTTACAAAACTGTATTAAAAATACCGGCAGTTCACAGCGAGAAAGAGTGTACCATAAGTATGCAAGCCAAGAGTTGAGATTGCTTTGCTCACCCGCCCCACCTTCTTGCAAGTAGTCTGTGACGCGGCATCGAATGAGTGGCTAGGGTTGCTCCTACGATGATTTTGATAATACAACGAATCTGGTGAAAAAAACAGTTATTTTTAATTGGTTGAACAAATATGATTTAGTTTTATAAAATGACGGATACATTTTTTCCTTGTCTAAAAACACAGTTACTAAATTTTTACGTTGCAAAATATGCTAAATCGCGTAAATAATTTTAATACGTACACATGAAGAAAAAGGGAGCAAAGCGGATGCAATAGTGTACCTAATCAGTGTTCTGTAAAGAAGTATTCTAGTGTGAATCTGCTGTGAGATTGTTATTGGTGTGATTTCAGATTTTATTTTATTTTAATTTGATTTATTAGGGAAACAAACAGTAAATATTTCTTAAAACTAGAGATAAAGTTAAACAATACATAAACCAGCAAAGTTTCCACCATTTGGTTGTACAGATACAGCGGTGAATAGTAAAAAAGAAGAAAAATAAAAAATTCAATGATACAATACAACTTTAGATATAGAGATATACACCACACTTTACTCACCTATGCTATTATTGCTTTTTTACCTAGGTATTCAAATACCTCGCCAGCAAAGATTTGAATCTTTGTTCGCCGGTGGGTACCTAATACTTGATTTTAGGACTGTTGTTTTCAAAACAATAATCTATTTTTGATTTGATTTGATTTGATTTGACATCCAATGCACAATAGTTAAGCGCTTTCGACATCTAAATGAATGCATTTAACGCGCGTGCGCTCAAGCGGGCAGCTTAATGCCTTGAAACACCGGTGTTACGCAAAGCGGTAGGCATTTACTCGTAACGCGTGGCCTTAAGCGAGTGACGGTCGCCTGGTATTACATAGTACAAAGTTGCTTATTTCAGGACTGGGGTTGATGAGTTAAGCGTGCTCGTATTTCTGTTTCTATACTGAGTAACTTATATTGTTATAATTTAAACTTGATATTTTAAGACTGGAAGGTAACTTATGTTATATATATTTAGAAAAATAAATAATGCTTTAGGTACAAGTGACATACATACATATTCAAGAGATCATACATTTTCAATAGAATTAGCACATAATTTAATCTGTTCACTTTAGGTGAAACGCGAGTAATAAAAAACATATTTTTGTGACGCAATATAAAAAAGTAATAACTAAAACTATATAGGTTCATTGTGTCCTAAATAGGCGTCTGACTCACCACTTGTTGTCTTGCACATGGGCAAGGCAATACTGTTATATAGAGTGAAATAAGTAAAACCGAAATTAAAATCGAAGTGACATAAACGTTAGCATAAGTTAAGTTATAAAATATAGTATTTTTTTTAATCAATGAATCAAAAATGTAATTTATAGATATTTACACAATAGGTAATTTAGCTGAAACGTAATCGAAAGCCTTTGGCGATTATAACGAGTATATATGTAATTTAACTTAAACAATAACACAAAAATGTTCTCAAATCTCGAATCAGCGAATATTTAAAGCAAAATACCGGAAGCTGCCCCTAAAATAATGCCTGTGTATTAAGAACTGTTTTTAACACTTACGTACTGTTTTTAGTCATTCAGCCAGACATGCTCACCCACCTTTCAAATAATATTTAGGAACTTTGTTTTTAACTATGCCCAATAAAAGACCTGTGTGTTGTGAGTGTTTCTTTTGAAGTTAAAAGAACACATTCGTAGCTCTATTTCTCATATCATTGCAAGTGTCCACTCATTGAAACTATTTCGTTATTGGAATTGTTCTTGGGGGAGGTTTGTTGCTCGGGATCGACGGGTTTACCTATAGTTCAACTTGTCAGTTAGTGTGTGTACTTTTTGATTTTTTCCGCTCATCCAGAAAATGCCACTTTGATAAACTGGATTATGCCGTGGGGTGATTGACACGGAAAATATAACTTAATACCGCCATGTCCTTGTTATAAAAAAAAAACAATAAATTAATAAGCGGGTAGTATTAATCTATACCTACATTAAAATAAAATCGTAAACCTTTTGCGTCTGTACATTAAATATTCTTGCAAATAAATAAGTGGGATACATAAGGAAAAGATAATAAAACGTATTATTATTATTTAGCCTTCACTGTCCCACTGCACGGCAAAGGCCTCCCTTCCCTTCTTCCACTCTTCGCGACTTAACGCAGTGACAGGCCACGTGATCAGGTGAGTGTCCAGCTCGTCCCACCATCTACTTCTGGGTCGTCCGCGAGTTATCTTTGCCCAAAAGTCGTCAGGCATGCGGCAAACGTATCCGGCCCAGTTCCACTTCAGGCTTGTGGCCTTCTGACCAACGTCAGCGATTTGGATTTTAGAACGCAGTATGCTGTTCCGCACGCGCTTTTGCGCTTTGACAGCTTAATATCTAGGATACTGCGCTCCATACCTCGCTGGCATACCCCGAGAGCAGACTTCTGAAGATTTGTCAAAGACCATGTCTGGGCGCCATATGTCATATATGAGATGAGGAGAACGCGCACATCCATGAGCTTCCTTTTAAGGGATAGTGGGAGTTTGCGCTTCATCAGGTCTTTCATTGACCAAAAGCTCTTCCAGGCGTTTTCTGTGCGTCTGGAAAACTCTTTTTCTGATTTGAAATCGCATGGAAAGATACCATTTGGCCAAAATAAAGATACTCCTGAACGTACTCGATCTCCACACCTGCCACGTAGACGGAGCTCTCAGAGCTGTTTGACATGACTTTGGTCTTTTCCATATTCATCTGTAGTCCAACCTCGAGGCTAGCGGTGTTCAGTTGGTTGATCATCAAGCCAAGCTCGGTTGCTGTTGAGGAGAATAAAACAATGTCATCGGCAAAGCGATAGTTTGTTAACCTTCTATTTCCCACGACAATCCCTTTTGTGCCCAAGTTGTAGAAAGGTTTCTGAATACTTCTTCTAAAGTGGCAGTGAAGAGTTTAGAAGATAAAGGATCTCCTTGATTTACTCCACGAATAGGAAACGATGGGCCTGGAGTATGCAATTTAACTGCAGCGGTTCTGCAAGTTTATATATGTAAGTAGATTTTATTCCTTGGTTTTGAAGTGCATGGAACAATGATCTATGGTGGAGGCTGTCGAAAGCTTTTAAAAATTCTTATTCGTAATTAAATGACATCCTAGAATCTTCAATATCATTGTATCTTGTACCTACATCTGGGTAGCCTCTTTTACTAATCGCTTATACTATTTTGTATATCAGTATGAACACAGCTTTAGTAGGTACATCAGTCTACCCGTGACCACGAGGACTATAATTCTTCTTCCTCTTTCTCGTTATACTCTGAACAGAATAGTCGTGAAGGAGGCTGTGGCAACCTTGACAATCCTACGCCAATCGTCGCGTACCGCGGCCTTCTGGTGCATTCATGTAGTGGACCTTCCAATTCAGTCTTGATTTTGGTTGAGAGACTAGTCGTAAAAGCTGTCGGAGCGTCTTACTTTCCCTGACATCACTAAATACTTTAATTACCTAAGCCGTATAACTGCAGGCCTCCCATAACTCCATGTATCTTCAAGATCATGAGGGAGCTGTTGCCATACTCGCGACGCTTGGCAGGTGGGTTGGCGAGCGCACTGTGGAATGTTGATACAAGGAAAGACGCTACTGCCCTTCCTTAGGAGATAACCCTGGAAGATTCTTACTGCGTACGGGCAATAGATGACTAAGAAACCTTAGAATAATATAAATTAATTCAGTTCAAAAGGTACATTAACTCATCAGTAAAAAGCCAACAGCACTCACCGTGTGCTTGCTAAGGCATACCTATTTGTTCAGATGGATGCCTCATTCTTTCCGGATATATTCGAGGCGCCTTCCGGCGTACCCTTAATTTGAATACGGGAGTTATTGACTAGGTTGTGTCATGGATCTTATCAAACATTTTCATTGTATACTTTGAATCATATTATTGTAACCCCGGGGGTCCAGCCCATGAAAACCCGTGGTATTTTGGAGGTAAAAATTCGAGTTTCTGTTTTAAAATAAATGTTTTCTCATATTTTTTTAAGTTTTATCCTCCGTCAAAAAAGAGAAGGTATTATAATTATACAGCTATGTATTTGTGTGTCTGTCTGGAGCCTTAGCTTTAAAAATAGTGGACCGAATGCAGTTTTTAGGGTTCCGTACCTCGAAAAGAAAAAAAGGAACCCTTATAGGATCACTTTGTTGTTCGTCCGTCCGTATGTCGAGACCCTTTTTCTCAGGAACGCGTGAAGGTATCAAGCTGGAATTTATATCAAATATTCAAATCTACTGTCTTATGTCTGTCGAATTTTTTTGGTGACCTTTTGAGGTCACATTAACTCCTTTTCCTGTAAACCTAGGATCACCAAAAATCAGTCACCTTATCTCATTAAAACGGTGCTAACAAAAAAGGTTTCATGTAAATCGGTCAACGCGTTCGGTTGTAATCGTCAAATACACAGACAGATAGACAGCGCTGAAGCCCCTAAAATAGGTACCTAACCTCCGAGACTAGGTAAAAATAAACTTTGAAACAAGTTGATGTAAATACGGCCGTGAGTTTAAAATTAGCTTTTTTTAATCAAAATAAGCCGGGTTAGACGCAGGAGGTTGCGGGTACGCTCCCCGTCGGGAAACAAATGGCGGACTAATTGCACGAGCATTTGCAGTTATTTGCCTAAGTAGGTAAGTATTTACAAAGAAAAAAAATTACTTGCTTAGTTTGGGACTGGATGTTGATGCGTGTAGTATCCAGTGTAATCTAAACTAATATTATAAAGCTGAAGAGTTTGCTTGTTGGTTGAACGCTCTAATCTCCGGATCTACTGGTTCTATTTGAAAAAATAAATTTGTGTTGGATAACTTATTTATCGAGGAAGACTTAAGGCTATATACCATTACACTACGACTAACTAGAGCGGAGCATCAATTAAGAATTTTTCAAAAACGGTTAAAATTAGTTTCTTTCGAGAGCTTCCGTTGCGAGAGCTGCGTAAACGGATAACGGAATTGTTCGTCTTAAAAAGTCCGCGATAGCATTTCTACCTTTAAAGGTTGATCTTTTAAATTGTAACAAAATTTGTTCTAAAATGATGCATTATTCGCTAAGTTGTTTTATTGCACTGGTCCTCCTTCCTCCATCTCCATCTCCATCTGGTCTCCATCCTTAGTAAATACGTTATTCATCACCATGTATTTAATTTTAAACAAAATATTCTAAAGTATATTTTTAAATAAATGAATATCAAAGAAGAAGATAAGATAGATTAAGATTATCACAGTTTTAAATCTCGGCAGCAAAATTAAGTACCGCGCGTGGACTTTTATTTTGCGGAATTAATATTTTATTAAGTCCCCAGTAGGGTTTCTCAGCGTTCCTTTATTATTCTAGTTTATTTATATTTTTTTCAGGTTTAAAGTTTCAGCTCCTTTAGAAATGTATTATCTGTTCCGACGACCCACTCTCTCACAGACGAAGTTGCGCCAAGTTGAACAGAGTTTATTAGTTGCGGTACAGAATTTCAGGCTACAGAATTGCAGTACAAATTCCAGCGAGGTGACATGCGATACATCGCTATTGACGCAATTGACTTACACCCTGAATGAGGATGAAGATGAGAATTTCTTCTTGATCTTCTTCTTGTTCTTCTCCTTGATATTCTTCTTGTTCTTCTCCTTGATATTCTTCTTGTTCTTCTTCTTGATCTTCCTCTTGTTCTTCTTCTTGATTTTCTTCTAGATCTTCTTCTTGATCTTCATCTTCAATTAAGGTGTAAGTAAATTGCGTCAATAACGATGTATCGCCTCGCTGGCATCAAACGAATCCTTTACTGTTAATGATTCAACAATAGAGCGCGACCGGCCTTGACAATTTGTACATGCCAGAGAACAAAACAGGTCAACGTGGCATACTCATGCATATTATGACGATTACAACTTTTACAACTTTTTGAATCGTCATAACTCAAAAACGGTGGCTCTTAGCGAAAAAGAATATACATATACCATATTTTATAGATAATTATATGATCTACAATTTTTGTCTGGGGTAATTTTATGATAAAACTTACCGTTTTGCTAAAAATCGTAAAAAACTATTTTTTTTTACCTTTGACCTTGAATATTTTTTTAGCCGTTACGGGAATGATGAGGAACTTTCAAATTTTATTTATAATAATGTTTTAAACAATTATACCAACTTTCAGCTTGTTGGTAATTTATGTAACCTAACTCTTGTTATTTGGTCTTATTTGACCGGACTATTTAGATATTTGTATATACATAGTTAGGAATACCTTCTAGCATAAACACTATTTTTACATTATCATATGTTACTAAATCTGTGTTGTGTGCCATACTTAAGAAATAAAATAAATATTTACCTACATATTTGCCTACAATTTTTAAAATCAACATACCTATATTGGCATCTAGGTATTACTTCCTATTTTATTGTACAATTGCTAGTAAGTCGTAAAGACCATAAAAATTTACGTATTCCGCGCAGAAAAATAAATCCGTCTTTGTACAATATAACAAAACATAGACCTAAATAATGTGGTAGGACGATGCGCCCACTAAAAGAATTGTGTTTGGGGGAGGTTGCCACAACGGTACCCGTGGGGCTATAAAGTAAGTACAGAGCATGATAAAATCCAGATTGCCTTCGTAGACGTGTCATGAACTTATGTATGTAACAATTTATCACAAAGCTCCATCAACAAATTATTAAAAACAAGTAGACTTACAATCGAATTATATAAAATAAAACTCGTTTTACGTACAAACAATTATTTTGAACCAAATAAAATGCAATAAATTTTCAATTATACCGTAAGCGGAGAATAAGTCTGCGTTCAGTCATACAAAAGTAATCAGTGAAATGAGGTACGAGTACCTACTATAAAACCGTAATTGCGACGTATGTTGGTACTCATACAGTTATTTGAAGAACATTGACCATTGACTCATGATATATAAAATTGACAGTTATTTCCTGTGTAAGACACAGTAGACGGATATAATTTTGTTTTTCTTCTATAGTTAATACACATAAAAATTTCTGTGCTCTTTGAAAGATTCATGAATCTTGCAAAAATATACCTACAATTTCTTATGATTCTGATATTATCTCATTTTGCATGCCACTTATTATAATCCTACCATCTTCTGTACTGACACATGTTTCACGAAATAAATGATATTTCATTAAATTTTGATGTACAGCAGACACAAATAATCTTTATTGCAACAACATGGTGGTAACAATTTCCTTCCAAGCCATGAATCCTAAACTAGCCTAAGCTGTATGTTGGGAATCAGTTCCTTCCCAATTATATGTAAACAACAGTTATATAAAAAACAGCTACTAAATCAAAAAAACAAGTTAATGTATTATAAGAAATATTTTTGTGTTTGATTATTCAAACCAGGTTTTTAGTTTAATTGGCATACATTTAGCTTGAACACTAAAGAATATATAGATGAGGTAAATCACAAAACTAAATAGCTTACTTCAATCAACTTTACAACTCTATGACTTATTTGAATTAGAAAAATAATAAACAATGTTTGAGTCTGAGGTTTGAGCAAACATTTGTGTTTTTGATCCTTGTTTTTTTGAGTGATAAAGCGAAATATAATGAAAAAGATGTCACTGGGCCACGCTTCCATTTAAGCTCAAAGCAGGTTTATCTAGAAGACACCATGTCTCAAATAAGGGTTGATTTTTTAATAATTTACTTTGGCTAGGCACTCCATGCAATCATGCGTACAATTTCTTTGTTTTAGCCAACACACCAGTTATTTAATATGAAACTCATAATACCCGTTGACTTGAGAAGCTCCTTTTTTGTCAAGTTTTGACTATCCATGTAGCTCTGTCTGTCTAATAGCCGGCTGAGACGCAGGGGGATTCGGAAGTTCTATCCCCGCCGGTGGACAAATGTGTGCAGATACTTTTTATTTTTTAAACTACTAAATGATGAGACAAGCCGAAGACCCATCTGATGTAAGGCGGTAACCTGGTAAAAAAAGTTGTGAAATAATTCTATATTACAGCTTTTTTTTTTTTAATTTCTTAGGCTTGCGTTTGACCACATCTTGCCTGATATTAAGCAATGATGTGGGCTAGGATGGGATACGCTTGTCTAGAAAGTACCTGTTTACCTTTGATTTGAAGATACCCAAATTGTACTTTTCGGGGAATACTGACTCCAGCAATGCGATCACGTTCACGTAAGCACGTGACAAACGCTGCAGTACATTGCGCCCGTCACCCAGAGACCTAAAGTTGTAAGGTCTCATGTGCCTGAAATTTCCACGGCCTCTTTACGCTTCCAACCGGAACAGCAATGAAGAAATTACAACTTCCGGGTAGAAATATGTTTGCTGGTAATAATAGAATCCCGAATGAATTCTTCACAAAACTTATTTTATTTATTTAAAGCATAGTTCACGCTAAACCTGCCCGGGTCCAGACGTAGAGGTACACCAAAAAAAAAAGTGGTCAGACGTGATCAAAGAAGACCTGGTAGACTGCAATGTTTCCCAAGACGACGCGTTAGACAGAAAGAAGTGAAAGGAAAAGATCAGACAGGCCGACCCACCATCAGATAGGAATACTAAATGCAAAGCAGAGAGTGTTCTAATTCTAATTCTAGGGGGGGGGGGGGGGTTACCAGATCTGCACTGACGTCCCGCATTGGGGTGTATTGTGCATTGTCCCCCGAGGTGCTGACTCGACCCTAACCTAACCAGCCCAACTCCTTGAAATACCGGAGAAGGACTCGGGGTCGCCGGCAGCATTCCATGAGCATCCCCGAAGGGTATGCAAATGTTGTGTTGTTGCAGCAGAGAGTGTTATCATATCATATATTTCTTTCGGTTTTTTGTGTGGATCAAAAATGCAGTTTATCTGAAAGTTTCAAACTAAACTCTGGCTGGCGCGTCCCGAGTTTCCGTTAGGATAGCGAGGCTTGTTTACAAACTAAGTTTAGTATAAAATAAGTTTACTGGTGAGACAAGTGAACTTATAAAATTTATATATAATGATCTTTTACTTAAGTTTAAACTCAAAAATATTTATTCGTAAGCCTACGATATTATTAATTCGAAAGTTTGTATGGATGTTAGTTACGTCTTAAGCAAACATTAACGACAATATCAAGCTGAAACTTTGCACATTATAGAGGTATAACACGTTGACTACAACCTACACTGTAAAATAAAGAAAATAATTTATATGCGGGTGCAACGCGTTTGAAACTGTAAGAAGGAGTTAGTAAGCAAATAAAACGAAAAACCATATCAAAATAATAAAAACATGATAACGCACAAGGCGTTGTGTTGTGGAGCTCATGGAGTCATACCCGCATGCCCTTCGGGGGTGCTCATGGAATGCTGCCGGCGACCCCGAGTCCTCCGGTATTTCAAGGAGTTGGGCTGGTTAGGTTAGGGTCGGGGCAGTACCTCGGGGTACAATGCACAATGCACATCAATGCGGGACGTCAATGCAGATCTGGTGACCCCCCCAAGAATTAGAATTAGAACGCTTGTGCGTTATACTGTGGTTATACGTCGAATGTAAACAACGATTATTTTTTTACTTTTCATTTTATCATGCAGTAAATAAATTAGCAGCTTAATTTCTTCCTTGCCTTATATGCAAATAACTTTGTCGCATGGGACGCCATGAATAAAATTATGTAATTATGTCGTAATCCGGGAGCACAAGCACTTATACATTTTAATCCAAGAGTACAACTTATATTCACACTGACACACATCATTTTGAACAAGCCCTTGTCTTGTCAAGCCTAGTGTTTAAATAACCTGCTAAAACCGTTTTCATATTTCAAACTGTAAATAGCCTCGTTAAGGGCTCTTTAGAAAAGTGGAACGCTTATCTTATAAATAACAGGGGCAATGACAATTGAAAAATGTGTGCTAGAGACCAAGTGTAATAACAATAATTTATATTTACGGCTTTTTAATTTCTTCGCCACTTGGAGCATGCGGACAACTTCAGAGACAACAAACGCACAAATCATTTTACTTAGCCATTTCCAGAGGCTGCAAAGTAATTCCACTACGTCGGATTTTTCTGAATCTTAGGATTTAATTTCCGAAGCTAGCTTTTTCGTTGGTCGTGCAGTACAAACATGACTTTTACTCCGAAAAGGAAGGTACGTAAAGAGAAATTAAAAGAGTATCTCGAAGAAACAAAGCTGGTAGAAAAGTTGCTAATAGTTAGTTACTTTTACGAATATTTCAAAAATACATTGACATTTCAAACCGCTGAAACGTGCAGTTATTCATTTTTCTAGCCGATATTGCGCTGTGTATTTTATTTTGAACAGTATTGTGACCGCAATCATCAACACAATAATGCCGAACCGCAAAGCAACAATTCCGATTGTGGTTTGTAACATGATTAATTTCGATTTGTTTACTAAATATGTTACTAATGAGTTATTGTTAATATTTTATTTGGAGAGAAAACAAAAAAAAGTAACAGGAAATGTGGGCACTCACAAACCAATAAACCAAAAATATTTTTATGGAAACACGAGGCACTTTGTTTTTATAAGATAAAGATAGTCCTGTAAACATTTGCCGTAGTGAGTGCTCTCATGACGTAGGTATATTGAGGTGACTATTATCTTTTCGGAATTGGTTGTCTGAAAATGAGAGGATGGCGCGGCTGCGCAGTCAAGGCCGCCGGTCCGACCCCTCTGGTACCTACACTACACATACACCTACTTATTTAGTCGGGAAGGACGACGTGGCGACATAAATTCTCACAATTCCTTCTCACTCCTTGCTATGCCTGTTTATCGGCAACTTTCTGTCTAAGAATTTTTTTAATATTTGAAGCGTGAAAATAAAGCTGAGTTCGGTGACCGCTTTTAAGATTGCTGGAGCTTTAGTACCTATTCTGAAAATTACTAAGAAAATGTTCTTCATTCTCGCAAATAAAGTGAGTGACCTGATCCTGCGGCGATAAATGGATGACGTTGTTTTGGAACATAAACCCTTAATAATGGAGTTCATGCACAAACTAATATTTCTACTCATTTGCGTAGAATAATAAATAATGAGGCCAGAATTTTATTCTGTCAAAATAATAAGTATTAGAAAAAAGTAGTTCCCACGAGGAACAATAAATATACTCGTATCAGAATATTCCTAAATTCAAAGTTTCTTTACGCAACGTTTTGCCCGCGGTGGTTTACTCAAGATAACGGTACTTTTACAAGTTAGCTATGTTCTTCTTTACGTAGTTATATCAAATATCAGAGTGAAATGTCTGTCTGGGTTATTTCGGGACCTTTTTTGCGTTTAGCAAATTGTTTATTAGTTTCAGAGCGGGTTGAACTTTAAGCTGGCTAAATTTATTGATTCTGTATCGTGAATCATAATAGTCATAATACTCATTTATTGTTAATTATAATTACAAGTAATTTTTATACATTTTACATAATTTGATTGGATTTTTATACATTTTAACTATTTGACATTATTCATAATAATTATAGATTATAGAAAGATAAGGAATAAAAAAATAAAAAACAGAAATACAAAATCATAATAGAAAATAAATAATAACTAAAGTAGGTAGTAACAATAAAAAAAGAAATAATAAAAAAAATAGAAATAAAAATTCATTCCATATGAGCTACGAATTCGTCATAGCTATAAAAGGTTTGCTCAGACACAGGTACACAAAATATGAAATTATTGGTATCAATACATGTTATTTAGGTTATTCTAAACGTATCTGTATCAAATATCAGAGTTAAATGTCTGTCGGAGAAATTTAAAGACCTTTTTTTCGTTTAGTTTGTAGGTAATTTGTGTAGTTAAATTTGTTTATCAGGTTTAGAGCTGGTTTTACTATAGGCTGCCTTATGTATTACTATATGTATTGATCATTAAATGTGGCTCAGATACAGGCACACGAAATATGGTTGAACATTAGTACCTAAAAGAGCCTCTGGATAGAATCCAACCAATTAGTTCCGAGCCATTGCCGAACAAGCTTCTTATTAAAAGGAGCTTTACCAACTCGGAAACTAACTCCGTTCTACGATCCTGGATAGCTTAAGATTTCAGTTCACATTTGACAGGCGGAAATGGAAATGCGTAACATAAAATAACTAACCTGATTTAACTTATGTACACCAGTCTGTACACTAAGCGCGCGGAGCGTTCAAACCTATCGGTACATATAGCGCATCGGGGGTTATAATAACTGTCCTATCCGGAATCCAGTAAGGTCAAACAAGAGATACAACACTAAACGAAAATCAGTGTCGTGTCGGTCCCATGCGCGGACGGGCATTCAATCCAGTTTTTCTTGAAAAATCAAAACTTGTCGGAATAATCTTCGACGTTACAACACTACGTGAGTAATTCCCGTTATTACAAAATGAAAATGAAAAGATACAACGTCTCTACATAATGGTAAGGACAAACTGGTACGACGTACATTATGTTTGCGATAACATCATTATGGACTCTTGGTGTATAATGAAATACTACGGCAATTTAAAAATGCAAAGCATTGG
The DNA here is from genome assembly GCA_963082625.1 of Pasiphila rectangulata. NCBI lineage: Eukaryota > Metazoa > Arthropoda > Insecta > Lepidoptera > Geometridae > Pasiphila > Pasiphila rectangulata. Next base: position 14,155,893 of record OY720240.1, read on the forward strand.
ACGGTTATAATTTATTTTTTCGTACAGCTAGATTTATCGTAATCTGTAAAGGTACGTTGGTACTTTATATTTCTTCCTCACCACTCGAGTGTTTGCTTATCATTTGAACCATAAAAGGATCTGGAATAGTTTTAAATCGTTAACGGGACTTTATTGTGTACATACCTTAATTTATTATTTCCCTGCGTTTTGAGTGAATGCTCTCGTGGTGGATCACTTTCACTAGATATAGTCGACAGATCCAGTCTGGATCTAGAGAGACTTTTTACTCTTGTTTCTAAATTTACAAAAAAATTAACTGTATCTATTTAAATCTGATGTACTGGGTCTACAATAAGTAAAACACAGGGTCATGAAGAAATCAGAGTAGGTATCATGCAGGCCGGAGATTTGATTCCGTATATTGAGGATACGTCAGATTTATTGACCAGACCCAAATGTTCAGACGATAAAATAAATTTATTGACCTTATTTGCGGCATATAATTTTGTTTGTTTTATCTCGGTTTTCCGACTTGTCCCAGAAACAATAAGTTTAGCTATTTTGTTGGCCTCAATTAGAAATTCAGTCTCTTTAAGCGTTCGGCTGAAACTTTGTTGTGGAACTTTCAAATTTCGGTGTTCGGCATTGCTTGTTAGAGTATAAAATTTAATAAACTAATGAAATATACCTTTATTGTCTACTGAAATTAAAATTAAATACAAAATGAAAAACTTAAAATGTACACAAACGCACAGGGAGTGGCCTTATCGTCAAAAGCGAACTCTTCTAGGCAACCTTTGCATGGACAGGAAAAAAATAACAATTATTAAAACGGCGTCACCGTTTTAATTTTTTCCTTTTTATGTCCTTAAGGTCCAACTAGTCGCGGAGGCAAAGTCGTCAGTGAGCGCGGCCTAAATGTATGCAATCACACCTGGCATAGTGTGTTTATTTATTTATTTATTTATTAAGACACTCCTACGACATCTTCACATGTTTACCCGCGCGCTAGAATGAAATGCACAATGATTCATTCCTAAACCGACCGCGCAAAAATATGTGAATAGACTTTTAGCACAGGGGTTATTATAGAAAAACTTGAGCGTAATCTTTTCAAAATAACATTCATTTCAACTTTTGAATAATGAAACTATGTCGAAACGGCATTTATTTTTGAGTTTTCTTTCTCCTTATATTATTTAGTTTCGTCCAAATTTGGGCTAAAATCAGTGTTGAAATACGAAAGTATTACTAGGTTTGAACATGTCCGACTTCCATGCACACTGTATTGTCTTATCATCAAAATCACTGGTCGGAAGCCAGCCAAAAAAGGGCAAAATTTTAGGCCCTGGAGGAAGCTACCTTTTTTTATAGTTGAAAAGATTTGTTTTTAGAAAGCTATTATATTTTCTTTATTATATTTTGAATTTTTAAAAACATTAAACGGACTCTTAGCCTAACAATTACATTTGTCGAAAAAATCATGTTGATCTTAATTCAAGTTTCAAGTTTGTTTATTCACAAAAAATATACATGTGCACAAGATACAAATGAACACTGGAAAATGCAGTAGTATAAACTGTGTCACAGTTGCCAGTGCCCTACCTCAGTACATGAGAAGTGTAAATGTTTTAAAACAAAATTAATAGCATGTTAAGATAATTTTAACAAAAACGAAAAACCGACTTAATCGACGATATTTTAGTTATGGACTGCGTTTCTAACCCACGACGCAGAGAGGGGTGTTATAAGCTTAACGTGTCTGTGTATCTGTCTGTGGTATCGTAGCTTCCAAACGGATGAACCGATTTTCGTTTATTTTTTTTTGTGTCATAGATAATTTTATCCCGAGTGGTCTTAGCCATGTTTTGTCAAAAACAGCTGAGAAGTTTACAAGATATGGGGGGTGGAATGGGGATGAATAATCAAATGTTTCTAAATATACCCGAGTTTGGTATCAAATGAAAGTAAATGGTGTGTAGAATGTAAAACTGAAAGTTATATAGAAATCAGTTGAGCTATTCATGAGACAGGGGAGTTGAAAGTAGGAGTGAACAATTTAATGTTTTCAAATATACCCATGTGATGGGTATTGAATAAGTATTCTACAAATCATCTGGTAAAACATTATTAATTAAACATTTGTTGTTTTTGAGCAAGTTGGTGCCGGGAAAAGTATCAAGCTTCTTTCACATGAAAAGAAGCTAAAAATATATATTTAAACTGAACTTTTCCGAATTCATACTGCCAAGTGATATCCGGTACGCAACACATTCAATGTTGTGAGATTGAGATGATAAACGGCTTGCAATAATCCGTTGTTAAGCCGTTATGTCAACACGCGCTTTTCCAGCCATTTGGCTTCTTGACATTTCCCTACATAACAGCAACCAGTAATGAATGATCTTACCGTAAACTGTTTGGTACATGTCCAAAACAAATATGGACTACAGCCAACGTTATATAATATATAAGTTTGACATGTGTTATTAGAGATTTGCTGCTAAGCTTAATAACACGGCACTTGTAATGCCGTGCTGGCCGAGTGGTATAACCCCCGACTGTTAATACGAGGGTTCGTACATGCCGTGAACCAAAGTTTTTAACTTACATGAAAAATAATAAATAAATTATAGATAGTTTTCTTTTATTGACTAAACAGTAATTTATATATATATATATATATATATATATCACATATATAACCAGTTTATAAAATTAAACATTTTAGATAACCCGCGAGGGGTGAACAAAGGAATGTTTAAACATTACCCAAGCTTACCCAAGTCGGGTATCAAATGAAAGTGCATAATGTTCAAACTGCAAAACTGAGGTTTACACATAAAAAATAATAGGTAAACTCAGATACTAGGTATGGTATATAATATAAATGATGCTATATCTAGTATCTGAGGTTACCTATTTTATATATGTATATAGACACGGTATAGTATATAATGATGGGTGTATCTGAAGGATATCGACCGAGTTCAGCTAAATAGACAGACACAAGTGCTTATCCTTACCGCCAACCCCTTTTTACTGCCATCGTACTTCTAATCGCAACTTTACAACGCCTTTTCGACGTTTGTGAAGTGGTGTTATAAATCATCAAAGAGATTGGACCGGGCGGGCTCTTAACAAAAGGATCGCTTTCTGTTGACTCGACAAAATCTATTCAGTTTGCTTTATGTGGACAGAAACTTTAATTGAAAGGCGAAGGCGATGTCAGAGATATCTTCTGAACTGGTTAGAGACAGATTCCATTAATGAGTTTTTGTTAGCTCTTCCCGTTCGAAATCACCATGAGCATTATCTTTAGGAAGCTCAATTAAGCTTTGTTTATCTTTAATCCTTTTACTTTGTTCGGTTTTATTTTTTTACAAAGAGAGCTGCGTAACGGTTCAGAATTACTGGTTGTACACGGTTGATACTTTCATTATTTTCACACCGTTTTACATTTGTAAAATGGTGAGAAAATAACAAAGAAGCGCGTACTTATTCGCCGTCATTCCGTGTTAATTCATATTTCTGCTTTCTTAGCAAGATATGTAAGCAATAGTGTTAATTTTATTTGAGTATAGATACCAAATAAAATTAAACAAGAGTATTTTATTTCTTCTAGCTATTTTAATCACAAACTTTTTTTAAATAGATCAATACAATAAATATGTCACTGACTGAAGACAAAAAAAATGCAAGTTATGGACTTCATGTGACTAATTTCATTTGACCAGATAATCTTCAAACTGTATGAGATATTTTAGCAACAAATTTACTTTTTAAGTAGTAACTCTTTTTATTATACTACATTTTTTTATTTATTTAGCTCATATTATACGCAGAACTAAAAAAATATATTTCAATAATAATATCCAACAAGAAAGTTCTAATATAAGTTTTTTTGCAAAAGCCTCGGGTTGTTTGATTAATGAAGATAAGTTCGAGACCAGTCGATACTTGAATGAAAGGGGCTGAACAAGTTTTTAGGTCGCGAACATTCTTAAAGCTGAGGCAAGCGGAAACCTAGGCGCCTTTTCTTATTAGACGTGGTACGTCACGTCTTCGGATACGTTCCTTATAAAGCTGGAGAGGGTTAAACGAATAGACATGCTTTAAAGTTTCCAAAGAGAGTTTGTAAAGTTAGGACATTAAGAAGATAAATATCTACCTGTGTAAGTCTAAAGTTGCCTTTTAAAAACAGAGGCAAGCGGAAACCTAGGCACCCGTTCTCATCTGACGTAGTGTGTCAATTCGTCAGATACGTTACCTAACAAGGCTAGACAGGGTTAATCGAACATACGTGATTAAGATACCAAATATAGTTTAAAAATGTATCCCATCTAGAAAACATATATCTATCTAACTCCTTTCTTGCCGGAGAATGCAGTAAGAATACCGCCGGAAGATGGGCAGCAGCGTATTTACGTGTATCAAAATCTCGTACTGCGCTTGCCAACCCACCTACCGACTTAATTGCCAAAGCAACAAATGTTGCCCAAAACTGATAAGCCGCGATTGCCAAGGCAAATGTTACCGCGCATAATATATGGTGAAGTCAATTTTTTTTTGTGTTATTTCATGCGAAAGTTTTTTTTTTTAGTTTATGGTTATTTACCGTTTCAGTAAACATATTGTTATAAATTCTTACGCATTTTATTTATAAAATATATAAATAAAACCGTTTGAATAAGTACGACCACGGTCAGCTGTTTTTAATGTTTTTGCATAGGTTACTTTGCAATCAAATTACTAATAACATATATTTATTTATACAGTGTTAATACAAAAGAAACTTGCTTAACGATTATTAATTGATCAAAAAAGTATTGAAAATTAGGTAAAATTTTGATACATAAATAAATAAAAAAAAATAAACAGAGGCAAGCGGAAACCGTCTCTTTAACGTATTAAAATATTTTAACACGTTAAGTTATTTTTTCCTGATATATTGATTACGTACCGTTTGAGCTATATTTAAATATTTTTACTGTATTTTTAATTCATCTTGATTCCGAGATACAACCATTTATATCAAAGACAGCCGATTGTACCGCAGGGATACATGTAGATTATTATTTCAGTAAACAATTTTAATTACACATATAAAAATATTGATTTTCTATAGCCTAAGCTATTTTAAGGTAATTTTATATTATCTCTATCTTAACAAATGTCCGAGATATGATTATTTTTGTAAAATAGATCACAGTTCTTAGTATTCATTAAAATTTTACATAGTTCGATTCTTGACATTCTAATCTATAATGAGGTGCTTTTAGAATTTTTCTAAGATATAATTCACGAGATATACATATTTTTATTGTTCGCAGTTTTTATTTGCGAACACATTTGCAAACACGATCACGCAAAGCGGCGCAAAAATTTTGTAAAATGTGGACTCAGTGGCAAGCTTGGTATTTTGTTTACGAGCTTTTGTTCTACAACTTTGGAAAACCATATTTTTTACTCTCATACAAGATGAACGATGATTGGTTTACCTGTACACCTGTGCGAAGCAGGGGCAGGTTGCCCCTAGTAGGTCGCTAGATAAATATAAAGTAAACCGTTACCCGTTTTCATTAAAATTAATGTGAAAATCTGATTATTATTATATTTTTAACTTACATCTGCCTATGCCGTGGGGTACCGGCAGTAGAATGTTACCCCTCCTCTCATGCCCGTGGATGCAGTAAGAGCCTGCTAAGGGATACCTCCGGAAGATGGTCAGCAGCGTCTATTCAGTATATCAACATCCGTACTGCGCTCGCCAACCCGCCTGCCAAGCGTGGTGTATATAGCAACTACCCCCCATGGAGATCCATGAGGGAGGCCTGTGTTCAGTAGTGGACGTTTTACGGCCGAAATGCTGATAATTATAAAGAAGAAAGATTTGTATTTTGTATGTTTAAACAAATAAACTCAAAAACTACTTTGGCCGATTTTAAAAAATCTTCCACCATTAGAATGCTACATTATTCCTGAGTAACATAGGTTTATCCCCTCATTCCCGCGGGAATGGGAACTACATAATATAATTAAGGTCTTATCATATTAATACTCAACAGTTAAGGACGTAAATGACGAAAATTTGCCATGAGGTGCCGGCAGCAGAATGTTGCCATACCGCGTTCCACAACCCGCCTGGCAAGCGTGGTGAGTATGGCAACCCCCTAATGAAAGTACTTGGAGATCCCCTACGACCAGCAGTGGACGTCCTACGGAAGAGATGATGAAAATGAGGTATGTATGTATGTAGGTATGTACCTGCTGAGACACAAGGGGTCGATACGTAGAAAGACGCTGCAATTCATTTTCCGGTATTCCTTTGCAGATTCTTTTTGTATTCGTAGGCAAGAAAAGAGGGGCAACATATTGCTGCTGAAAATATGCACCCCATGGCATACACGGCATACATTCATACCTAAACAACTACATTCCTAAATAAACAAACATTACCAGTTCCTAGGTCACAATGGGTGATTATCCCTTCTCATGACAAGAATATGAAGGCATCAACTAAATGGTCTCACAGTTTTTTATGACCATAATTTACACAGAGGGAGGCCTGCCACATTCAGGTTGTGTTGCGCGAACCCCATTATATTTATTGGTTAAAGTTATGTTTCGAGTAACAAATAATATGTCGAAAAACAAAGTCTTAATATCAGTAACTATGTAGACTTTATTGGTAAGGTATTTTAAATAAAATATATCCTACCTTTGCCGCGGGGTGCTGAAATGTTACCTCGCCTATGTTGCCCGTGAATTCAGTAAGAATCTGCCAAGGGATACTTGATGGACTTGAAGATGGAGAGCAGCGTTTTTCCTTGTACCAACATCCGGAACTGCTCTCGCCAACCCGCTTGCCAAGCGTGGTGAGTACGGTAACAACCCCCTCATGATGAGTACTTAGAGATCCATAAGGGAGGGCCTTGTCCAGCAGTGGACGTCCTACGGCTGCGATAATAATATCCTTTATTTATTGTATAAACAAAATCCATAATAAAATGCAATGAAAATATTTAGTTTTAATTCCGCTTATGCTGAGATGCATGAGCACCGCCCTCCCGCCCGCTAATTATGCACATGCAGGGAGAACTAGGTTGTCAGTGCAGCATGCATACCCAAACCTATACGACGACACGTGTTTCGCCTCTCCGCAAGGCATCATCAGGTGAGACGCTGATGTGTTGACTGGTCGGCGGCTGGAACGAAAAACAGTTCCAGCATTTAAGTAAGGCCTTTGCATCTATTATAGATGAATTATACAGCGTCAGCAACTGGTAATCATGCTGTACGGGACGCTGCAGTGCCTGGGACATTGTTAGATGGATTAGGCTTGCCCAGCACCTATATACCATCCTCTCAGCTTAGTCAGCTATTATTCGGAGGAAATAACAGGTCAATACGTCTGAAGCTAACTAAGCCGCGGGTTTCCTCACGATGTTTCATTTACTGTTAAAGCACGTGTTAAGTGTACACATACATTTTTCAAGAAAGAAAAATCCATTTGTGCACGGCCGGTATCGAACCCACGACCTTCGGTTTGAAAGTCGGGGGTACATACCACTTGGCCAACACGGCTTTTTCCAGCATTTATTGTCATGGATTTCCGCAAAGTAACGCCTGATTCCATTAATTAAAATCCATAATTATTATGAGAAAGATTGCAAGAATCTACAAGAATTTATGAGAAAATAAATAATAAATTTATATTTTGTACATTATAGTTTAGGTTTGCTCTAAAATATTCTTAAGCTGAATAATAACATGGAAAACCGTTCAAATCTTCCTCAAAGCAGAAAGTTTTTGGCATCATAAAAATTTCGTCCTATCAAATTTCTCGAGGAAGTATTTACCGTAAGCATAATGTTCTAATTCTAACCCTAAAATCGTAAAATAACCCTGAACGTTAAATACCGTTTCCTAATTAACCTTTGTTTGTTTAAAAAGCTATGTCTTAGGGGTGCCGTTTTAGGGGCCATTATAACAGATACTTCAAAATTACAGGAGCTTCCTTGAACAATCTCTTGTTATAAATCTCCTTACGCGACAGTGTTAAGTGTCTTTGTAATCCGGAGATGAGTACTCGGCCTTAAACATCATTTTTAATAACCTAATAATGCTCGAGAGTAGGCAGTAAAAGCTCCTTGTAGGTGCTGATCCTGAGAAGGTACTAGCATCATGTTTTATTTGCCTACATTATATCGCACTTCCAGTCGTAGACTGACTCAATTCAAAATTTGGGTGAATTAAGTTAAGTATACAGAACGACTCAAAAAAGTGCGCTCTATCGCCTAGTAAATCAGAAACTGTAATTAATAAACTGTAATAGCTCTCTGTTTCATAAAGTTATAGTGTGATTTATCAAAAACTGTCAAGGACTGAAACACATTTTCTTCATTTCCCAAAAAACATGAATTTTGGATTGAAGTCAGTCTACGACTGGAGGTGCGATATGTGTGACCTTTTTTGTGATACAACGATAAACAATTATTAGTACCGCCTTCAAACAATATGAACAATTTCCTTCGGATAAAACTCCAGGTACGTTCCATTATGGGCCGTGATGGCGCTCATTGAAAGTAATAAAGATATACGATTGCAAACTACTGCTGCAGAAAACTCCGTTAGAATTCAATTAAGGCTCTAATGGAGAATGCACGGCCGTACATGGGGTGCCGGCAGTAGAATGTTACCCCTCCTCTCATGCCAGTGGATGCAGTAAGAACCTGCTAAGGGATACCTCCGAAAGATGGGCAGCAGCATCTTTCCGTGTATTCATATCTTTTACTGCGCTCGCCAACCCGCCTGCCAAGCGTGGTGAGTATGGCAACTACCCTTCATGGCAATCTATGAGGGAGGCCTGTGTTCAGTAGTGGACGTTTTACGGCTGAAATGATGAGGAATGCACTCTACCTTTGTGTCTTATTGAAGAGTTGAGGCCCTTTGAAGGTTGTAAATTGGAGACGAAACCACAAAATGCAATTCTTATTCACACTTTATTAAGCATTAGCATGTACATGTTATAAGTTTCTATAGTAGTTATTTAAAAAAAATTAAAACCTTTATTTTCGATATTCCACCAACAGTAACGTAGAAAGATAAAAAGTGGCTAGTATTTACTAAAATATCCTTTTAATTATTGTCTCAATAACTTTGTTGTTATTTTCGTAAGACTATACTCGTTTTATAATAATTGTAAACGAGTATAATAATCGTTCATGTACGAACGTAATGGGGATGTTAAAATGTATCAGTTTAATTAACAGGGGAATCGAAACAAGGCAATATAGAGTTAAGCAAAACAAATATAAACATGGATTATCGGAGCCCTCCAGGGTTCACAATAATTAGTAAACGCGAATATATGTATATAAATAAAAAAGTAAATAAAGTGTATGGGTCTTAGTTTCAGCTTGACGCTAAAATTACAAAACGGAATAAGCTGAAATAGCATAAATTTAGTTTTAAGAAGAACTTTCCGGGAACGGTACAATACAGGCTGCAACATATTGAGATTTGTTGTAAAAAATTACCATCAACACCAGCAATGCGAGTCATTAATAAGCCATCTTACATCGCAGTGGACGGCCCGTTAGATTCGTCCTGTATGTATGTCTGTCAGGTCACAGCCATATCTTTGCTCTATGAGCATACACAAGGCAATGAATTATGAGTCCTTTGTCCGTAACATTACATAAAATGTAGTTTGTAGATCTTATTTAAATTAAATTTAAATTTGCCACAATTTGGGCAGATATTTTAATATAATGTAAATGAGGTTGCATTTTAAATGAGTTTGACCATCGCGGTTATTTTATGTTTCTACCATTCAATTAATATATTTTTTAAATGTAGTTGTTATAATGTGTGTTAATATGGGTAGTAAAGCTCAATGTTTGACAGCAATATTACTAATACATATATAGTTTTGACTAGCTACGAGTCAGCTAGTCAAAACTATATATGTACATATATATTCGTTGGGCGGTATGCATCTAATTCTAGGGGGGGGTTACCAGATCTGCACTGACGTCCCGCATTGGGGTGTATTGTGCATTGACCCCCGAGGTGCTGCCTCGACAATAACCACCACAATAACACCACATAATAAGCACCACAGTGCAGTAGCACGTGCTCCACGGTTTCTTCCTCTTCAAGACACCCGCGACATAGTCCACTGTCTGTGGCACCTGTCTTGAGAAGATGGTGATTGAGATCACAGTGTCCCGTGATGACGCCCACCATAATCCGTAGGTCTTGTCTTGTCATCTTAAGCAAAGTATTGGTTATCTTTCTATTTTTCCCTGGGAGCATTTGTTTTGTATGCTTGCAGTCTGATCTGCGGTCCCAAATTTTTTGGTGCTCTTTTTCAGAGTTTATTTTAAGCCTGGTTTTTATCTCTGCGGTCGGGAGATTGCAGAGGCCGATATCGTCGGAGTTTGGAGTGAGACTAGCTCCTTCCTTTGCCAACGCATCGGCCTTGGTGTTCCCTATGCATGATCCATGACTTTTCGTCCATTTGACTTTGACTGTGTGTTTTTGTGCTAGTTGCGGTAAGCATTTTTACTTGTGATGAAATGATGAGTGTGGTTAGGTTAGTACTGAGTGCTACGATTTCATTATTTGTATCTCACTGCAAAAATAGTTTACAGATTCGAAGCTCGAACTAACCAAAGCCAATAACATGTTTCACTAAGTATTACTGGCATCGACCATCGCTGTAACTTATTTCGCAGTAAATCTCGCTATAACTTAACGATAAAAGTTGCTCAGCGAATAGGGCGAAAAATACGGTAAGTAATAACCGTTGCTGAAACAATATTTAGTTAATCCCTTCCTTCGGCTAAACTAATTAGGATGGCAAATAGGCAGCGAATATATATAAGGTTTGTTGAATTAATATATGAATTTCTAACCTAACTAAGAATAAAATAAATGAGAGAAAAAATCACGCAGCATACAAAGCCTGTTTTAAGCCAACTTACCTATCCAAAAACTTCCAATTTCTTTTGATTATGGACGTTTTTGGTTAGGTTAAGAAACAAAATTGGTTCCAATCAAATACCAAATTAACCCATTATATCAGTATGTTCGGATCCTTTCAATTCTGAACTTTTTCATAGACATCACGATTGACCAGACCAATCACGGCAACCGATTGAAAATTCAATGAACCCGCAGTGAAATGTAATTTTTCTTCTCTACTAAGTTTTCTGTTAAACAAATAACTTTAAACTTTGGTATGACTCGAGTCGTTGACTTTCAAAGTTAATAAGTTTTTCTTCAATAGAGCAAACAGCTACATAAAATGGATTAATAAAATAAAAACAAGACTTACATTTAAATTGAATGAAGCACATACATAATTTAATTTTTTCGCTTTCGAAAAGGTTTTTTTTCAAGTATGGAAAAGCAGCGTAGTACAAACCTTCCTCCTCCTCACCTCCTCCACTTCACTGTTACAATTTTTGTGATGTATATATGTATATATCGTCAGTGTAGTTCTAACAGTGCGGAAGTCAGAATGCAATGGCATTAAAATCTCAAGACTGTCAAAAATGACTTCCGCACTGTTAGAACTTTACTGACGATATATATAATCATTCATAAAAAATATGATGAAAATGAATATGGCAGGCCTCTCCCTGTGTAAAAAACGTCCACTACTGAACACAGGCCTCCCTCCAGCGGGGTATCTTCTCACGTGGGCGAAGCTCATGTGGGGTGGTAGTTCCGGGCGTGAACCCCTTTCTGCGATTTGTGTTCGCCCTTAATTCAAATTAAGGGGTCCTTGGAGCGGCTCGGCTAAGCCTGCTGTTGGAGCCCGCATTTACACAGGCGTGGATGAGGCTGGAGGCCTTTTCAGGTCCCCCCTAGAGCAGCTACAGCTGATCTCCATCAGGGGTAGATGCCATAATTACCACGCTTAGCAGGCGGGTTGGCGAGCGCAGTTTGCGATATTGAAACACGGAAAGACGCTGCTGCCCATCTTTCGGTGGTATCCCTAAGCAGGTTCTTACTGCATCCACGGGCATATTTATATATGTATAGATATAGTTATGCTCAATTAAAATAATTCTTTAATATTAAATTTACTTTGCTAGACTACTGCATAAAATTAAGTAGATGCATTGCAACAAAATATTCAAAATATTCGTGTACTTACAATTAAACTGAAACTAGTAGTAACAAGGATCTTTAAAAATATTACCCGTATTTATAACATATGTATATCCACAACGTCTGTTATCGTCACCAAGATTTGTTAAGAGGCATTACAGTAAAATCCGGCTAGATACTCCTAGATAATATAATAGGAGCAATCTCAATCGACCTCACGCAGTAAGACCCTGATAAGATAAAATGGATAGCGGTAGCTATTGTATTTAACGTAGACAAATTACCCAGATTGCTTTCGTTTGGGTTAAATGGTTTTTGATTTAGATTGTGTAATCTACTACCAAAGATTTAAATCGTTAGATGTGACACCAAAAAATGTGTGTTATTAATAATGCCGACGCACAACACTGGTTTTGCCAATAAACCAAATTGTTATTGTTACCATTTATTGTGCTATCTCATTGCACGAATTTTCGTGAAAAAATTAACATACAGTGTACCTCTAAACAGAGTCAGCCGGACGAATGGCTAACACTCTTAGAGGTACACTGATTCGAAATAAGCGTGCTCACTCATTTTGTGTAGAAACAAAAAGGCGTGGTTTCATTACAGTAAAGGCGTATCTAACAATTTAAATCTTTGACTAGGACTATCTCTGTTCAGGTTAAAAAAGGACTGATATAATATAAATTAGGGCGGTATTATTAGGCAAAGATTTAGTCAGTTCTATTTTATTTGAGTTGTATGTCGACGGTGTGATATTGTATTAAACTATGGTCTGAGATTCGTCAAACTGTCTGTCTTATATGAGTGGTAAATACGCTTGTCAATGTCAAACTAACTACCTGGCTCGCAATTTGCATAGATGAACTGTAAAATAATTTAATATAGGTAAAAAGCTCATAATGAGCTCTATTACATGTACGAAAGATGATTAAAGCGGCGTCAGTCAGGTTGGGAGTCAGCCGAGCACTTAGTGACTGAAACGACCAATTCGGGAGTGACTTTTAAGAAGAAGAAGAAAATCATTTATTTTTGACACACACACAACATATACAAATTATAAAGAAAACACATAAAAGAATCAAATTAGGCTGACTTTTACTGCATGTCTCACAAATACAATAATGTCGTACAATAATCTAAAAGCTAACAAGTTTGAAAAACATTAAATACATCAAACCAATAAAAAATCGGTGTGTATAATATTTTGGTGCCAGTATCCATACATAGTAGGTATCATGAACAAACATTCCAATAGAAATCTGCTGCCGTTTATTTTATATTGTAAGCAATTATTTAGCTGTAGTTTGCTTGCAGGACACGTAACGTAGAAATGTTCGTTATTGCTATATTCCATGAGTTATGTGCGTAACTGAACCTCTCCACCCTTATTTGAGTGGATACGGATTTGACAAATGAGCCTTCATTATATTCCTCTAAATCTCCAGGTTATCGGTAGTGTTTAAAACCATACTAAGGTAGACAACTTCATGGTTACCCAATCGAACATTTTTATAAGCAATTAAGCTTATATAAAATGTTCCATTTGGTACTTAAAAATCAGTGCTTAACTGTATGATCTTATCACTTTTCGCTCTTAAAAAAGATTAAGATCGATTTGACCAATGCGGATCCCGTCGAAATCTAATTTTTCATTGAAAGTATTTAATATTTTTTCAAACATATTATGCCTTATCTAGTTTTACACTTCGGACCAACATTGACGCCGTATTTATTATTAATTTTAACGACCCGTTCGATAAATTAATTTTGATAGTGTAAAAGTTGGTTCTCTATTTTGTCTCCGAAATTTCTATTTCCATAATATAATAATCTATAAATTTATATTCATAATCATCGATTTCCCGAATAATCACAATCTATAATTTAAGGATCCCTCATACAGTTTCCACTAATATCAGTATCCATAACGATTACAATCCATATAGTAATTCGCAATAAGTAAAGAAATCCATAACATTATTTACTCATAAACATTAATCTCATAATTATTTATTTGAATAATTTTCGTGTATTTTGTTGGCGGCCGCAAACCTAATAACCTACTGTCTTTCCATCTCGGTTCTGTTACAGTAAGTGTTTTCAATTCCCTGGCTGAACTTGATAGTGTAGCAGTAGGGTAGTCAATCCAAGATTGATTGCTTGGTTATAAATCTGGTTCATGAGATGGAAAGCTATTGCCTGATTGGTTGTCGAGGGGCATAAATGAGATCTACTTATTAGAAAATGCAGGTGCGGATCTCTCTTTATAGGCATGCGTTAATTATGCGATAGTTATGTAATTTAAAAAACGACTTCAAACGACTTTAACTTTTTCTTAATAATAAGAAAAAACCCAACAGCAAGTTTAAGTTTAACGCATAATAATAAACCTTGCCGCCGTGGGGTGCCGGCAGTAGAATGATACCCCTCCTCTCATGCCAATGGATGCAGTAAGAGCCTGCTAAGGGATACCTCCGGAAGATGGGCAGCAGCGTCTATCCGTGTATCAACATCCCATACTGCGCTCACCAACCCGCCTGCCAAGCGTGGTGAGAATGGCAACTACCCCTCATGGAGATCCATGAGGGAGGTCGTTGGCGAGCGCAGTACGGGATGTTGGTACACGAAAAGACGCTGCTGCCCATCTTCCGGAGGTATCCCTTAGCAGGCTCTTACTGCATCCATGGGTGTGAGAGGAGGGGTAACATTCTACTGCCGGCACCCCATGGCTATAAAAACGGGGTATAAAAACAAGCAAACACCATAAAGTAAGGTTAAATATAGTGCATGAAGCTATGCCTGAAGGCATATGCCTGAAGGCATATTCCCTGAAGCGACCCCAGTGTCTACTAATACAATTATTGAATTTTTTAATGGATTATCAGAATCGAGTTTTGAAAATGGGACCGCTGTAACACAACCATCCTTTTAAAAAAAAGAATCATCTAACTCCATTCCTAATTGGCGCAGTAATCACTTAACAAAAATACAAAAAAACATACATCGAATGTTTTTTTTAGTAGAAACGGTTATTTAATGCCTTACAACGCTAACTGATATATTTAAATAAAATTATGAACATACTCGTATTTCTGTAACAAAACCATAACAGCGCAACACAACAAAGCCATTTGTTACAATTTAACCATGTACCTACGAGTAGTACATAAAATATAACTTTTTAACTTTGTTGTTATATTTCGTGAGGAAATCCGCGATTCAAGTTTGCATCTTTGTTGTTGTTTTTCGTGAGGAACCCTGAGAGGTTTATTTCTTTGTTTGCGTTTTTTGGGTTCGCATAGATATACTTTGAATCAGGTCCCATTTATTTCAAAACTCAGTACTGATGATGGGATCCATGAGTAATCGAGGGAACTCCTAAAATGTTTTAGGTAAATCATAAACATTAAGTCATTTCGGTTATATATATTTAGTTCATTTCCATTCAGAAAGTATGATTTGGTAAAGTAGAACTGATGAAGAAGACAACAGATGGTTACCAAAACTCTTAAATATTACAAAATTCACGGGTAACGACATCGAAAGATGGCTAAGATAATATATCCCTATCCACTAATCATCATACTTACCTACACATCATCATCATCGTCATCATCATTTCATTTTTGTTGACAGATTCGTTCGTTCGTTTCAGCCGTAAAACGTCCACTACTGAACTCAGGCCTCCCTCATGATCTTCGTGAGGGGTAGTTGCCATACTCACCACGCTTGGCAGGCGGGTTGGCGAGCGCAGTACAGGATGTTGATACACGGAAAGACGCTGCTGCCCATCTTCCGGAGATATCCCTTAGCAGGCTCTTACTGCATCCACGGGCATGAGAGGAGGGGTAACTTTCTAACTGCCGGCACCCCATGGCAGATTAAAGAATTATTACTTACCTACTTTGAAAGCCTCATCCTATCGGCATACACCTCTGATAATATAATAAAATGCACTTAGATCTTACTTTGCGTCACATAGTCCCTACGAAACAGTTATCAATATATATTCATGATATATAACTTTTTTACTTATTGGGTGTTTCAAATTCAATTCAAATTCAAAAAAATACTTTATTCAGTGCGGCCGCATGGACCTTATTGATGCGTCATAATAATGTTTTAAAGTACAAAATAAAACAACACACATCAATAGAATAATTTGTGTTTTGATTTGTTGTTGTTGTCCGTAAAACACAAAAGAATAAATATGTTAGCTAACTGTGAAGACTAACATCGCATCGAAAAATGCAAAATATAAGCAATCCAGTCTTCGACTTCAGATTTCCAAGAACTAGAAGTAAACGGTGTTGAGTGGCTACGTGGTTACGGGCTGAGTCTCGTCATGCATATTCAAAAGTGGCCGAGCTCGAGTCAAGTGTCTCTTTGTTACTTACCTACTTTGAATGCCGCAGCTTATTCCCATACACTTCTGATACAGAAAGATAGATCAATAGCCAATTGCACCTTGATGCTGAGATTTAAGCGCCACAAAGTTGCAACGGAAAAGATGTCGGTGTCATTTTCTTTATGTTCGCGTTTTATGTGTGTTCAACTCTACTTGACTTATAAAGTTACAATAATTATGATGACGCTGGCATGTGATATTATATTATTAACTTAAGCTGTACAGCTTAATAGATTCTGCATACGGTTTTACATGCGTTTTGCACGAATACATAATTACAATTTTCTTTCTAGTTTTGTTCACACCAGCATTATTTTTGGTTTTGTTCTAAAAACATTTAACTTTGTCTATTCCATAAATCCTAGTAAAATTGTTTTAAACTCAGGTGAATAATTTCGGAGATTATTATCTAGCATACAAACAAGAACATTTCTTCTAAGTTATAAAATTCCGCATCGATTCCTGGTATATCCTGGCTATAACGCATTTTCTCTACTATGACTACGTGCCGAATAAGATTTGGCGTTGACGTGTTCCTGACAAACAAAGGCTTTTAGAAACATATGAAAAGTAGAGCGATGAAAAAATATTCATAATTTTAGAACATCGATTTAAATAAAATGTAGTCTCGTATAAAAACAAATTATATTCAAACGGTACCTTTCTTTTTCATCTAACACATCTTTTATAATTTACGACCAATATAAAACTTTTTATTGCGCATTTGGACTTAATTTACCTATCTTATTTATGACACTAGTTCGCAACCTATAAATCAAAGTTCAAAACTTTATTCCATGAGCTAAGTAATTATTAAGATAAATGCTTCCATTTCCTATGATGAGTGGAACTCCCTTGAGTGTATCTCCACTCTGATTTATCTGCGTACGAAGAAAGTAGTAAAAATAAGCAGCGAGTACATTGTACTGCAATACACGAGTACACTACAGGGAAATACCTATAATACCACAATACATAAAGTCTCTCTCACTATATTTTGATTCATCTGTAGCCTCTTTGTAAAGCCGAAGAAAGACGGACAGACAGACATACAAAGCGAAACAATAAGGGTTCCTTGTTGTACTACAAAACCCTAAAAACTTTAAAATGTATTTTTAATTTGAAATCTATAAATGTACCTTAAATATCACTATATTTAAGGTACATTTATAGATTATCATTAATCATAGATCATCACTATGATTAATGATAATCACTTTATTTTATGTTTTACTTAGTAAAACATTAAAATATTTTTATTTTATGTTTTACTTAATATTATTGTTTCGCTTTGTATGTCTGTCTGTCCGTCTTTCTTCGGCTTTACAAAGAGGCTATCTGGGGCTAGAAAGCTGTAATTTCGCACGGACATATGTATAAAATAACTAGCTGACCCGCGCCGTTTCACCCGCATTAAGACGACGTTAATTGAAGGGAAAAATTGAAGGGTCTTGATTGTTATGTAGCAGTCTATGTATGTAGGTTTGTTTACGGTTACCGTATTTTGATGAATAAAGTATCAATAGATTCGTTAATATGTCTCAGCTACATTTTAACCACAGTCATTTCATCTCCTCGGTATATATTTCAACTAAAGTAATACTTAAGGTATATATTTCAACTTAAGTTGTTGAGATATGCCGATAATGCCGTGGGGTGCCGGCAATATAATGTTACCCCTCCTCTCCTACCCGTGGATGCAGTAAGAACCTGCTAAGGGACACCTACAGCGTCTTTCCGTGTATCAACATCATGTACTGCGCTCACCAACCCGCCTGCCAAGCGTGGTATGGCAACTATACCCCTCATGGAGATCCATGAGGGAGGCCTAAGTTCAGTAGTGGACGTTTTACGGCTGAAATGATGATGATGATGTTGAGATATGCTGCAGCACGTCTTTAATTATTTTATTTCTAAACGTTCGTATTTATCATCTCAGTTGTAGGAATGTTGTCCACGTCCACTTTTGGGCATAAGCCTCCCTTCGGCGTTTGATTATTTTTATGTCCAAATATTTATGCAAAATTTCTTGTAAATCAAGTATAAAAACTTCGATTTTCTAACCTTACAAACTTTCATCCCTAATTTGCCACTCAGGGAATGATTTTCGAGAAACGCTGAAACATGTATTTAATAATTTTGGTATCTAACTATTTATGTGAAAGTTCAAGTACCTAAATCAAATGAAAAAAATATTCCTAAGCAAATTTTCATCCCCTATATTTTTACTAAGGGGATGATTATTGAGGGATTCTGAAACACAGGTTCATTAAGTTTTAAATTCTAATAATGTGAAAAATGTAATGATTTTTATTTTAATTTTGAGAATGTGTAGCATATTCTACAAGAAACCTACATTCGTAGCCAAACTTCGTAGCAATATCAGAGCATGCTCGTAGCACAAACGCATGGATGGAAGTCCGGTTAATTTGTTTTCTTAAAGCCCTTTAACTTATACGACGCCATTGAACCGATGAAGCTGAAACTTGGCACATTGTTTAAAGTTAGACCTGTTACCTAGCAGCTTACAATTTTGCCTTTGGTTCTAGCCTTAGTATTTTAACAGAAGCTCTGCACAGTATTCTTGTAAAATGTAGCCTGAGAAGTTTATACGCTGTGGACTGTTGAAGGTCTGGTTGTATTCAGTGGGACAAAGCAATTTCCCTTAAGCGGCTATTTCGGCCTGCATCTTGTGTGCCGGGGCTCTCTGTTTATTCGTTTTACTATCTGGCAACTTTATGTTTGTGACGGCTTAAGTAGGACGAACCAACAATGACATCTACAGGGGGATAAAATAGAGGCGTAATGTATGCTAAGACTTGAACCGTATTGAATTCAAATTTCTTAGCAGCTACACTCAATTGTCTCAACAGAATTATGTTAACTGGAATTTCAGAGTGGCACAAAATCTATGGTTTAATTTTTATTACTTATAGAATATTTTTATGACAATAGTAACCAAATTTAAACGAGTGTTCGTTTAAATTGTGCTTTGACTGATGCAATTATCTGCGTAGAAAAGCTTCTATCTGATAATTTACTCGAGTTACACAAATATAATGGAATTTTATTGCCGGAAGGCGCTTGTAGCTAAAACAAGAGAGCAAGCATTAATAACAGACATAGAAGGGATTTATATATATTTTTATCGCAGTTAACGTTCATTCATTTTTACCTCTAGGTAATTGTGTAAATTGGTCATTTTTGCTGACACATTCTATCATACTGTAATCTCTGTCTAGAATAGGTAAGTTAGTCTATGCTGAAATCTACGAACTTTTTTACTCAATTCGTTACTTTTTTGATTTATCTCGTCTAAGTTTTTCTGTTGATCAAAGTTTATTTATTATTTAAACAAAATCTACAGTCCTTAATCTACATTATCCTAAATAACATATATATCCTACGACCAATAATGGATTTACAATATATATAAAAGGAAATTAAGCAGACAGTTAAAGCAAACTTGTATTTTAATGTTAAAAATCAAAACAAAAGTACTTAGGGTGAAAATAAATCTAAGTCCAAATATACATATAAAAACTATTTGAAATATATTTATTTATTTCCATTCGTTTTACATAATATATTTTTTTTTTGTGTATGTGCACCTACTTTCTCGCAGTGTCCTCCAATATCTTTACAACATCCTTTTTAAAACCTCCCTTGCTAGTAAAAAATAGATCAGTTGAGTGAAATCTCTTATTGTAAACTCGTTAAATGACGTGCTCAACAATCATACAAAACTTGCTTTGCCATTTAAAATTTCTGCATACGAACATAATTCGATTACAATTCCTACCGTAGCTACCTTATCTGCACTGATGAATTCGTGTGATGCGACTGTCAGAAAAGTTAACAAAATTATGTAGGTGTTTCGTATTTGAGTTAAGCTACTTCACGGCTCGGGAAATGAGAATTACGTGAGAAAACCTTTATTTTACGCTGCCCTATTACGCCGCCGGTCCGTTTTCGTGTACATCATTTTGTACCTGATTATAATGTATTTATAAGTTGAGTGCGAGGTTTATCTCGCTTACCTTGTTGTTATCAAAAATAGCAAGAACGCATAGTTTACACTGGCTTTGAAGTTTACACGTGTCGTTTGTTATTATCAAGTTAAAAAAATATTTAATCGGTCAGTTAGGTCAATTACTTTCATAAAATAACTGCTGGAAATTAAATGTTTAATAAAAGTTTCTTTCATAAGTAACTGTAAACCATTTATCTAGGAAAGACATTTTCATGTATATTTATTTTAGTTATTTCTCTAACACAACGACCTCCTGCAAAAAAATGGAAACGTTTCCCTCAAAAGACGTTTTCTCATGCAAAGGCAAGGCACGTCCTACGATAGCAGGCAAAATAACGCTGCAATCGTGACGCCGACGTGACTGTGCACAGTATAGTTCGAGCTACGGTACATTATCACTCAGGAGAATCTGATAATAATACAGAAAATCTCCATGGGCTCTGAATACAGAAGGAGGTATTTGGGATTAACAATACCCCTAACCAATTTTGAGGTAAGAGTTTTGGTTTTGTTTGACTTAGTTTAGAAATTTAAATTTGGCATATGTCAGGTGAGCTTTTCAAAATACGGTAAAGTGTACATAATGAAACGAACTTGCAAAAAACTCTGGAATCCATTTTGTTTAACATCCTCCACCCCCCCCCACAATGTACTGAAATTACGGAAAGATAGCGTCAAACAATGAAATAGTAATACGCTATTATGGTGCTGTCGTTCATATCATAAGTCTTTGATTAGTCAAATCACATCAAATGAAATCAATATCAAAATAGTTTATTTGCCAGAATACAATTTTACAATAAGGTCTTACATACATCTTTGACATCTCATGGGCTTGAAGCGCTGTTGCAGCGCTTCAGAGATGTTCACAGAAGCCCGTGTAGACTCTTTCAACGCCATCCAGAGAAAGAGAGTAGTGTCATTCATGTCCAGAGCTGACAAATGTAAAAATGGAATAATTAGGAGCCTCTCAGACCGTCTGATCTTGTCAGACACGTTCAGACAGTGGGTTGCTAGTGTCATATAATTATTTTTTTATTTTTTATTTTAGGTAATATTGTCATGGACCAAATAAATACTTGTACCTACCATTGACACGGTTTTTCTTAACAATTTTGTATGTATTATTTTTGTTTTTAATGTAATTATTTATTATGAATGGATCTTGTGTCTCGCAAAAAAGAATTTATTATTATGTTATGTGTATTATTAAAAAGTGATAGTTCCTGTATTCAGCTTGTGTGCAAACATGCAAAATATTATTTTAAATGTTATATATCGGAGGTTTTAATTATAAACAGTTCAGATAGTAATTTATATCATAAAATAATTTTCCAGTAACCATAGATTATAGCGTTCTTACGGAAGCTTAGTGTGCAAAGTATAAATTAAATTAAATTTTTTTTTATTATGAAAATCATGTTCAAAGATTCAGTTACAAACTTATAATATAAAGCTCGTGAAATGGGTTTATCTCTTCCACGGGATGATAAAAATGCACTAAAAGTCACTTCTTTCTCATTCAAACCTTGTGTCAACATTGAAAATTTTAAAACAAGACGTTGATTCATACAAATTAACATTAAATTTCAAACGGAATGCTGCATAACTGCAATTTGAGCTATTTAGCATAAATTTAGTGCAACTACTGCATATACAATACAGTCCTGTTCGCTTATATTTTCTGTGATTCTAAGCGACTTCGTGTTGGTTTTATTAAAATTTTAAAATACGAGGTCTGACGTCTACAGCGGAGATAGCAAATAACGCGACCCAGTGACTCTTTATTGTGTCTAAATTCAATTTGTTTGCGTATTTGCCTCGTAAAAAAGCCAAGTTGTTGGTGTAATTTTTATTTTTCCTTTAATTCCATATTTTCATCAAAGTTTCACTTTGTGAATTAAGGTAATATAAGGTTATATTTCGAACTTATTCGTACCTCAAAACGAGACTGTTTTATCATGTAAAAGTCCTTAATGTTTATTTCCCTGAATTAGCTCATAATTCCACTGCGTTTTTGCAACAGACTTTTAAAACAAATACGGGGTTTTTCATAAACATAAAACCTGTAAATATTTATTTAAAAATAAAAAAGAAAGGCCTTTGCATCTATTATAGATGATTTACACAGCGTCAGCAACTGGTACTCATGCTGTACGGGACGCTGCCTGGGACATTGTTAGATGGATTAGGCTTGCCTAGCACCTATGCCATCCTCTCAGCTTAGTCAGCTATTATTCAGAGGAAAGAACAGGTCAATCAATACGTCTGAAGCTAACTAAGCCGCGGGTTTCCTCACGATGTTTTCTTCACCGTTAAAGCTCGTGTTAAGTGTGCACATACATGTTTCAAGAAAGAAAAATCCATTGGTGCACGGCCGGTATCGAACCCACGACCTTCGGATTAAAAGTCTGAAGTACATACCGCTCGGCCAACACGGCTTTGAACAATAAAAATACATAATAAATACAGGTATTCAATGGGCACTATAACAAAGTACGTAGGTCTGCTAACTTTCATCATCATTTCAGCCGTAGGACGTCCACTGTTGACATATGCCTTCCTCATAGATCTCCAAGAACTGATTATGAGGGATTGTTACCATAGGTACTAACTCGCTTGACAGGCGGGTTGGCGAGCGCAGAACGAGTTGTTGATACACGGATAGATGCTGTTGCCCATCTTCTGGCGGTATCCCTTAGCAGGCTCTTAATGCATACACGAGTAAGAGGGGAGGGGCAGCGTTATATTGCCGGCACCCCACGGCAAATGTCATGCTTACTTTAAGAACAAAAAAAATAAGAGTGGTTAAATTTCACAACAAAGGGTTTATTTTTGTTTAAGTTATTTTATTTTTGTTTCATCATTACAGCCGTAGGACTGGCTGTCCACTTCCACTGCTGGACATATGCCTCCCTCATGGATCCAAAGACCATGAGGGGTTGTTGCCATACTCACCACGTTTGGCAAGCGGGTTGGCGAGCGCAGTAAAGGATTTTGATACACGTAAAGACGCTGCTGCCCATCTTCCAGAGGTATCCCTTAGCAGATTCTTACTGCATCCACGGGCAAGAGAGGAGAGGGAACATTCTACTGCCGGCACCCCACGGCACTGGGTATTTTTGATTGTTAGTAATTAATGAGCCGTTTTCATTAAAAAGTATAAACTTCAAAAATAGTTCCCTCGAATCATATACCTCTAGATGGCGTTAGTGTTTTTTTTTACTGGTAGGAAACACAAATTTGACAATGACAGAATTAGGGATCAACAACAAACTGTTTTCTTCGTTTGTCAGCTCCATCTGTTAGGTTTAGGAGAAAAGTCTTTTTTCTTTTTTACTGAAAACTGCTCATTCAGCTTCAATAAGTGGCTATCTGTTAAACATGACTGACATATTATTTTAAATTAACCTTGACATTTTCCATAGCAGTATTGGTAGTTTAAAAACCAAACTTAATAACTCTTTCTTCGAAAAGTTTAAAACAGATTCGAATGCCTAATTAGAATTATATATATTTTTGGAAATCATAAGCGAAAGTATTTTTTTTAAAAACAAATTCACAAACAATCTAAACAATTATTTATTACAAAATTAATCAAAAACACTGATTAAATAATCAAATCTTATCAAACAAAGAATTTGACAGCACTAAGAAACGTCCGCACAGCACGAGGGCTCGAGAAAGAATGGGGGTCGGGCCTACGGCGCTGCTCCTTTTATAGCCATGTCTTTTTCCAACCAATTCATCTGCTAACACGGCCTCTCCTGATGCCCTGACGATCTCGTCAGGCTAAATACGTCTTCATCGAGGATAGGCATGGAGCTGGCATCTGGGTAATCTGGTCTTGAAGGTCCTGCCTCGTCATCAAGAATAGACATAGATCTGGCTTCTTGGTTATCCGGTCTTGAGGATAGTCCTGCTTCATCGTCAAGATTTGGTAGCAGCGACTCAATTTGATCTCCATTCTCACTACGCGCTTAATCAAAGGTATCGTCATCATCATCATCTGAAAAAGTAATACGTAATTATACACCGAAAACATGTTGCAAAAGACGGTCAGTTAATACCCATAACAAAATAACAACAATTCATTTGTGCTTCTCAGAGAGCACAAACAGATTGTTCACGCTAAACAGAGAAAATAAAACAACGTAAAGGTAGAGGCACTTGCGTAAGGGCAATATAGGTAGCGTGCTAACGACACAATGGCAGAGGCACTTGCATGGAAGCAATATAGGTAGCCTACCAACGAAACGACACAATTGCAGAGGCACTTGCATGAAAGCAATATAGGTAGCCTACCAACGACCCAGTGGCAGAGGCACTTGCATGACAGCAATATAGGTAGCCTACCAACGAAACGACACAATTGCAGAGGCACTTGCATGAAAGCAATATAGGTAGCCTACCAACGACCCAGTGGCAGAGGCACTTGCATGACAGCAATATAGGTAGCGTACCAACGACACCATGGCAGAGGCACTTGCATGGAAGCAATATAGGTAGCCTACCAACGACCCAGTGGCAGAGGCACTTGCATGGAAGCAATATAGGTAGCGTACCAACGACACCATGGCAGAGGCACTTGCATGGAAGCAATATAGGTAGCCTACCAATAACACAATGGCAGAGGCACTTGCCCGTCAGCAATATAGGTAGCCTACCAATGTACAATGGCAGAGGCACTTGCCTGAAAGCAATATAGGTAGCCTACCAATGACACAATGGCAGAGGCACTTGCCCGACAGCAATATAGGTAGCCTACCAATAACACAATGGCAGAGGCACTTGCCCGTCAGCAATATAGGTAGCCT
The DNA here is from genome assembly GCA_963082625.1 of Pasiphila rectangulata. NCBI lineage: Eukaryota > Metazoa > Arthropoda > Insecta > Lepidoptera > Geometridae > Pasiphila > Pasiphila rectangulata. Next base: position 14,181,268 of record OY720240.1, read on the forward strand.
ACCAATGTACAATGGCAGAGGCACTTGCCTGAAAGCAATATAGGTAGCCTACCAATGACACAATGGCAGAGGCACTTGCCCGACCGCAATATAGGTAGCCTACCAACAACACAAATGGCAGAGGCACTTGCCCGTCAGCAATATAGGTAGCCTACCAATGTACAATGGCAGAGGCACTTGCCTGAAAGCAATATAGGTAGCCTACCAATGACACAATGGCAGAGGCACTTGCCCGACAGCAATATATGTAGGTAGCCTACCAACGACCCAGACGAAATGATCAAGCACTGATTAAAGAACGCCGCACACTTCTCAAGACACCAAGGCATCACCGGGTCGAGTGCAAGCGCTGGAGCGCCCGCTCCTCTGCGGCATCCGCGAACTCTGCGCCCAGCACTTCCTTGGATCAGACGACTCGCGCCTTGCCTACGGCTGCAAGCCCCGCCCGGTAGCCTCAGCCTCCGCTGGTGCGTAGCACCCTTGTGACGAGCACCGCCTTGGCGTAAGCCGCGCTGGCTACGCCCCTGGCGCCGCCACCGCCTGCGCCGCGCCCCGATGATGACTGCACAGCCCGCACCAAACTGCACCGACCGACGGCCATGTACTGCGCCGCGGCTCGCTTTGTCATGCCATAGCTCTCACTCAACCGTGTTAGCTCATAGCGGCCGCTCGGCAGCATGCCAACCACCTCGTAGGGGCCGCTGTCCGCACATTCCCGGATCCAGCTTTTCTGTAGACTAGAAAAACGATTATAAAGGCCAGATCCCCAAGTGAAAACTCTTGTGGCATCTGTGTTGTGATAAAACCTCAGATTGGTAAACATATCAACTACCAATAGCATAAACTTAAAATCAATGAACAGGGGCGGATAGATCTATGTGTTCTGTGTCAATATCAATCCGGCTTATTCCGAAAGATTAACGGCTGTTGCAGTGCTCTGGGTACACGTACCTATGTGTACTTACTTACTTACAAATTGAAGCACTCTCGGAAACAAAAATGTTCAAGTTTGAGATCTGGTTGCGTTTGGTTCCTTGAAAACCGTTCGGTTTACCTGACTTTTTATACCCTGCAAAACGATAGCCGTTATAGCTTATCGTTAAGACCTGTCGCAAAAAGAAACCTTAGCAAAGGTTTGCGCCCATAATCAGCATAGCGTTACCAACTTATCAGAATCAGTAGACAAGACGTCATACAAAATATTTGTTGAATGTACTTATTTAGTGCATAAAGTCTTAAAATCCTCTTTGAAGTTGCTCCATGAACGATCGCTGCTAACCGACTCGTATAAAAAAGTTTTAGCATCACCTTTGTACAACCTCTATTTAAAGATAAAAATTCGTAGTCATCCCATCGATTCTACAATCGAGCCATATCACATATCTACTTTAAACAAACCACGAATCAAAGCCGTTAATGTTTGCATTAAAATTCGATGTCTGGTACTTACGGTCATTTATTAAACTGCATTGCTTTTACCATCTGTTCTGTGCTATTTTATGAAGTTAAACCAGCTGAGTTAGCTTGTTGAGAGCGCGGTTCCAATGCGTCTAAACGCATCTCAATCACCCACCACCACGACTCAACGCTGCGCTGCTCACGTATCCGGTCGCGACTGCCGTGTACACGGCGATCACCTTTTTGGCTTACAACGTTACAACGATTAGAGCTGACTACGGTACCTTGAGTTGTGCCTGCATAGCGAGCTACAGTCATGATGCTTAGAATGTACCGAAGGCGTATGTATAACTATGTGATCGTGTCCTCGAAGGTCAGCCACGCGAACACGTGTTCGCTAATTGCTGATCGCTTGCGGAGTCTCCTATTATCGAACGAAATCGAAACGATCGATCGATTTCTGCAGCTATTCAAAACAAAAACACGAAACACACAACAAAAACAACAAAGAAAAAAGGTTATCCTAACACGTGTTATGCGGACGTTTATTCCTTTGTTTTTACAACAAAAACCAAAAGTTTTGGACACAAAGCGGTCAAAATTGTGGGTATGAGATTTTCAGATCCCACGCTCTGATTTTGGAAATCATAAGCGAAAGTATTTTTTTTAAAAACAAATTCACAAACAATCTAAACAATTATTTATTACAAAATTAATCAAAAACACTGATTAAATAATCAAATCTTATCAAACAAAGAATTTGACAGCACTAAGAAACGTCCGCACAGCACGAGGGCTCGAGAAAGAATGGGGGTCGGGCCTACGGCGCTGCTCCTTTTATAGCCATGTCTTTTTCCAACCAATTCATCTGCTAACAATATATATAATCATTTAAAAGGCAATGTGAAATTTTGTGGATCTATTCGTGTATGTGTGAATTACTAGCCTACTGTTGTTAATTTCTTTTAATTTGTCCTTTGTAAAGCACTACTGTGTATCTATAAGTGGAAACTTTATTAATAACCACGTATTATTATACTTATAACTGTTGTGTATCTTGTGAATGATTGATGAATAAATAAATCAGGGTCATTTTAAATTAAAAAAAAAAAATCCTGTTCTCATTTTCATATTCACTACCTAGTTTTATTACGAGTATATTAAAAAAATGAAATACAATTATGGAAAGCTATTAAACTCGCGGCTACCACTCGTGGCACATTAAATGTAGTTGTTCGGAATAATCGTCAGTATTCAAGGGATGCGATTGTATAATCCGGCTTGATTACCATAATCACGGGAGTAAGTACTTGTATCATTATTTCCATAACAAATTATCTCGTTCCCTAGGTCACGTAATCTACAAAAGATTAAGTGTTTTGTGAACATTTTGGGGTTGCTAAGGGCTTATTTTTAGGACCCCTTTCGTAAACCTGACGCCTTGTGGCTCAGTTGGTTAATTCGTTCGTGTGTCGCCACAAGACAAATACCCCGGGGTATTTTTCTACAAGACAAATACCCCGGGGTATTTTTCTACTTAAGCTAAGTATGTATTTATTTACAAAACTGGGTACACATTACACAAGGTAATGCGTACAAGATTTTGGTAAGTGTTCAAACCATTGAACATGTTTTTATTTTTTATAAACATTAATATAGCGTAACGTTAAAACTAAATTAATTTTATATAATTATTAGCTGTTTAGCTGTAACCAAATACAAGTGTAATAAATTCATCAACGAAACAAGACAAGTCAACGGCAAAACTAATACCTTTAATGTTAGCCTAGATGCGTTTATGCGGTTACAGCATGTATCTTAAAGTCCAACGGTCAATATAGGGACGATTCAGCAATAATTCTTCCCCTTCTACTGAGATAAATTTTGTATATAAACTGTGCATTTTTATGAAATAAACGTATTGGAAAGAAGCACTGAACGAGTATTACTCCTCCCCCTCTACGAAGACCCTACGGACCCTGAAGTACCAGCAACCGCTGACGAGCTGCCCAGAAGTTCCCAGCAACCGCTGGAGGTGCCTTGAAGTACCAGCACCCGCTGACGAGCTGCCCAGAAGTTCCCAGCAACCGCTGGAGGTGCCTTGAAGTACCAGCACCCGCTGACGAGCTGCCCAGAAGTTCCCAGCAACCGCTGGAGGTGCCTTGAAGTACCAGCACCCGCTGACGAGCTGCCCAGAAGTTCCCAGCAACCGCTGGAGGTGCCTTGAAGTACCAGCACCCGCTGACGAGCTGCCCAGAAGTTCCCAGCAACCGCTGGAGGTGCCTTGAAGTACCAGCACCCGCTGACGAGCTGCCCAGAAGTTCCCAGCATCCGCTGGATGAGCTGCACGCTCATACCTCCAACATCCTCTCACTGTGGCCAAGACTACCTAAGCCATTAGTTTCTAATCGGTCCTGTGAGTCTGCTTGACCGACAGTGAGAAAATCCTTCCCTGTGTACATTGCACGCCGTACACGCCCTTGTTTCCTTCCCACCTTCCGTTTGTTACCTTAGGTCTCCTGGTAACAGACATCCCGTTTTATATATATATGCATCTAGTACACTTATGTATATGGTTAGGGATAGAGCTACACTGTTAGGGCTGACAGGATAACATACGTGGTTAGGGTCCAAAGTAGGTTCCGTAGGTAGGGGTCGGGTAGGGGTTAGGCTTAGGGATTAGGTAGACGTAGAGTAGGCTACGTAGATTAGGTAATAGTGAGTAGGAACGCTCTATGCTTGTAGTACACCCGTGTGTACCTACATGCAACGCCCACACATAGGGTAAAGTACCAAGCACGGAGTTGCCCTACAGTAGGAGTTAGTGTCTGTATCACCGTCCGATCATCACACCCGTGCGTCCACCAGATACGTACGTAGGGTTGTGCATCGATTATTAGGCGGTTGTACATTTGGTCCTTCGAGCCGGATACATTTATTTACATTTGGTCCTTCGAGAATTTGAACCAGTAATTATACTTTTGTTTTGTTTTTTTTTATATATTTTTATTTACGCGCTCCTTTTATTACTGAAAATTTGACTGACATACAACTTGACGTATTGCAGACTGACGTAGTAAACAAAAATACTAGGTTTGTAATACGTTTAAGTACTGACTAAATCTCTTAGTTGACATTCGTACAGAAGCGGATCGGGCTCCGGCTTCCCACCAGCGGGTTCCACCGGGGTTCTGAGAAGTCGCAAATTCTGTAACGCACCAGATAGCAACTAAGTGATAGGCAAAATCCCTGGATAGACGGATAGTGTAGGGGTCAGAGCTGCAAGAAAGAAAATGGAGAGCGTAAAAACCGAAGATATAAACAGACTCATAAGTCAAGAAACAACCTACAAATCGCGCCATGACTATGACACAAACGAGTACCGCAAAAAGACAGAAGACATCGTGTGTTGGTATTGCAGTAAGAGAGACCATACAATTTATCAATGCACAGTATTTAAAGCACAGTCAGTAACAGACCATCAAAAAACTTTAAAAGAAAAAGGAATGTGTAGATACTGTCTAATGCACACTCAATCCACTAAGTATTTTAGTCAAAGTACATGTGGATATTGTGGAAAGAAAGAGCATCATTCTTACTTACATCAAGATCATAAAAACATAACAATTGAGAAGTATAATGGAACTAAAAATCTAACATCTAAAACAAGAACGAACAATGTACATACAACAACAATACCAACAGAAATACCCAAGACAACGTTACTAGCAACAGCTCTAGTAAACGCAAGATCTTCTGATGGCACATCTCACTTATTAAGGGTATTAAGTGATCAAGGGTCAGAAACTTCGTTTTGCACTGAGCAAGTAGCACAACTATTGGCATACCCCCGAAATAGAGTTCATGTAGAAGTCGCCGGGATTGCTGACGAAAAACTAAAAACAGCGAGTCACTCTATTAATGTGAAGCTGCAACCAAGATTAACAAGTGAATTTAAGCTACCAGTAATGCTTATAATTCTTCCAAAACTTACAAGTGCACTACCAAAAACAACTATACCAAAATTAGAGGCCAAGTTTAAAAAGAATAAACTGATTGCCGATCCAACGTACTATAAAAGAGGGCCAATAGATATAGAGGTAATATTAGGAGCCCAAGAGTACAGCAAACTATTACTAGAAGGACTGCAAAAGTTTCACGACGGAATTATTGCACAGGACACTGAATTTGGGTGGATATTCTCAGGAAACTGCAGTAATCAAAATAAAAATACAATGAAAATACTTAGTATGACAACAAGAACTAACGATATCGATCAACTAAACAGATTTTGGGAATTGGAAGAAGTCCCAGAACAATATAACCTAACCCACGATGACCAAGCATGCGAAAACTATTACCAAAAAACAACCGTAAGGAACACGGATGGAACTTACACTGTAAGGATTCCGTTCAAAAACCCAGACCTAGTGTTAGGACACTCACGTCAAAGAGCAGCAGCAAGGCTGATTCAATTAGAACTAAAAATCGACAAAAATAAACGCTTACAAGAAAGCTATCAAGATTTTCTCAATGAATACCTAGAAATGGGACACATGAGAAAAAATAATAAACAAAAACATTTCCAAGGAAAATATTATATTCCACATCAACCAGTGATAAAGGAAGAATTCCTAACTACCAAACTAAGAGTGCTATTTGATGCTTCGAGCAAAACAAGTACCGGCGTAAGCCTGAATGATAACATGTTCACCGGACCAAGGCTACAAGCAGACTTGGCAGCAATATTGTTGCAATGGCGAAAACATAGAATAGCATTCATGGCAGATACCGAGAAGATGTATGGTTTAATTAAAGTAATACAAAAAGATCTAGACTATCAGAAGTTAACATATGAAGAGATGACAACGTTTTTGCACCAGACGGAGGCGTGTCTAAATTCAAGACCCTTTTGTGCATAGAGTGAAGACATAACAGATAATGTAGTGTTAACACCTAGTCACTTCCTAATAGGACGTGAAGTCGTAGGAATACCAGATCCTATAGAAAACACTAACACTGAGCTACTAAATAGAAGGAAACCACTTACCAGTCAGATACCACCGAAGAAGCCACCAAGAGGGATACAAAACCTGGCATATGTCGAGTCTGACAAAAAACAGACCATACTACCAACCAATCCGACCAACTATACGAACTAAAGTCCTACCCTGGAGAGGCCCCAGAATGTTCAAACCATTGAACATGTTTTTATTTTTTATAAACATTAATATAGCGTAACGTTAAAACTAAATTAATTTTATATAATTATTAGCTGTTTAGCTGTAACCAAATACAAGTGTAATAAATTCATCAACGAAACAAGACAAGTCAACGGCAAAACTAATACCTTTAATGTTAGCCTAGATGCGTTTATGCGGTTACAGCATGTATCTTAAAGTCCAACGGTCAATATAGGGACGATTCAGCAATAATTCTTCCCCTTCTACTGAGATAAATTTTGTATATAAACTGTGCATTTTTATGAAATAAACGTATTGGAAAGAAGCACTGAACGAGTATTACTCCTCCCCCTCTACGAAGACCCTACGGACCCTGAAGTACCAGCAACCGCTGACGAGCTGCCCAGAAGTTCCCAGCAACCGCTGGAGGTGCCTTGAAGTACCAGCACCCGCTGACGAGCTGCCCAGAAGTTCCCAGCAACCGCTGGAGGTGCCTTGAAGTACCAGCACCCGCTGACGAGCTGCCCAGAAGTTCCCAGCAACCGCTGGAGGTGCCTTGAAGTACCAGCACCCGCTGACGAGCTGCCCAGAAGTTCCCAGCAACCGCTGGAGGTGCCTTGAAGTACCAGCACCCGCTGACGAGCTGCCCAGAAGTTCCCAGCAACCGCTGGAGGTGCCTTGAAGTACCAGCACCCGCTGACGAGCTGCCCAGAAGTTCCCAGCATCCGCTGGATGAGCTGCACGCTCATACCTCCAACATCCTCTCACTGTGGCCAAGACTACCTAAGCCATTAGTTTCTAATCGGTCCTGTGAGTCTGCTTGACCGACAGTGAGAAAATCCTTCCCTGTGTACATTGCACGCCGTACACGCCCTTGTTTCCTTCCCACCTTCCGTTTGTTACCTTAGGTCTCCTGGTAACAGACATCCCGTTTTATATATATATGCATCTAGTACACTTATGTATATGGTTAGGGATAGAGCTACACTGTTAGGGCTGACAGGATAACATACGTGGTTAGGGTCCAAAGTAGGTTCCGTAGGTAGGGGTCGGGTAGGGGTTAGGCTTAGGGATTAGGTAGACGTAGAGTAGGCTACGTAGATTAGGTAATAGTGAGTAGGAACGCTCTATGCTTGTAGTACACCCGTGTGTACCTACATGCAACGCCCACACATAGGGTAAAGTACCAAGCACGGAGTTGCCCTACAGTAGGAGTTAGTGTCTGTATCACCGTCCGATCATCACACCCGTGCGTCAACCAGATACGTACGTAGGGTTGTGCATCGATTATTAGGCGGTTGTACAGTAAGGTTTGTGTAAGGTCTTTGAGGCTAGATGGTGCTGTGTGAAATGTCCAGCATGATATATTTATACCCCATCTCTAAACTAAGCCTCCTTTTGTCTATTCGACCTTAAGAAGCTGTAAATTAGTATGCTCAAATTTGTTCTGATTTTGGGCAATTGTAGCAGATATTTTTACCACCACAGCGAACCACTCAACAAAACCTCGACACGTGTTTCGCCTCTCCAAGGAGCATCTTCAGGAAGAAAATTGACTCGTCGTTCGTGCATTAGAAGGTACTATTCATCTCAGCCTTAAGACGTTTACTGCTGGACATAAGCCATGGATCTCGAAGTATGATCATGAGGTGCTGTTGCCATGCAACGCTTGGTATGTAGGTTGGCGACAGTATGGGATGTTGTTAATGATATTCGAAAGATGCTGCTGCCCATCTTCCAGAAGTATCTCTTGGCAGATTGTTACTGGATCCACGGGCAAGAGGGACAAAATAAGAAAGAAGATACTAATTAATGCTAAACCATGTAGAACGTGTAAACCACTTACTGGCTCTTAAACAAAATACAATCCTGGGAATACGACTAGCGTGCCAGGATCGATCAGCTAATCAGTAGAAGTAGAATATCTTTTTGTGAGGAGTTCATCCGGGAAAGTACTACCACCATACCTATTTCTGTCGCCAATCATTGGTGTGTTCCGGTTTGAACAGTAAGGGTGCCGGTGAATGTTGAATAAACGACCGTTCCCCCCCTAATCTCCGAAGTTTGCAAAGATAAACCCGTACAACTTTTAAATCTAATATAATTGTATCTAAAGTTTATGGGAAAATTATAACGAACTCTCTAACTGGCGTAGTTTTTTAGAAATCATCGAAAGAGTAATAAATCTACATAAGTTCCACTATGAGACAAGAGATGGCGGTATCAAGGTTTTCCAACAAACATAAACCGTCTTTATCATATATTAAATTTTACTACGGCACGGAACCCTCGGTACGTGAGCCCGGATTTACGAGTATTTATACCTAAGTGTTGACAACTTATAATATAACATTTGTTTGACATGTAAAGTTAATAATAATTACTTTGGGTCTTTTCTTTTATATATAATTGTATTATAACTCGTGAAATCCCACTAATATTATTATATACTTATTAAAACTGCAATAGTTCATAGTTAATTTATTGATAACCAGAGTTACATGTCACAAATTTCACGTATTTCACAAGTTAAAATACAATTATAAAAAAAAGAAAAAGACCCAAAGTAATTATTAATATTGTACATGTCATATAAATGTTATATAATAAGCTGTCAACACTAAGATATATTATAGGTATAAACAGCTCTAAATTTAAAAAAGTAAATTATCCCTGATTATAATGGAGCTGGGCGGGACACATAGCGAGGCGTGGTGATGGCAGGTGAAATAAAGCTATAACTAAATGGTGGCCGAGACAAGGATACAGAAACGTTGGTCGTCTAACAGCAAAATTGGCAGACGACATTGATAAAGTCACAGGCAAACGATGCACAAACTAAGGGAGGCATATACCCAGCAGTGGGTGAAGGCGGGCTGTAGATGGTGATGATGATGATAATTAACTAGCTTTAGGAAGTATAGAACAGTATCGACACCATTGACTGCAAAAGTAATGGAGTGACTTCGCAAGTTGCGCGTTAAGTGGAACCAACCGAACCAAGTAACAATTACATATTGCAATGAGTTGGCAGCAATAAATTCGTCTAAAAAAGTTCCTATTTATATAGGTTTATGTACGTGGCATTACACAAGCCATTAAGAAAGGTCCCTAATGGAACGACACCGACAGGAGATAGGCCTGGTAAATTGACGGTATGCCGCAAACTTCCCGTATTTTACACAAACTTTCCTCATTGTGTCGCGAGGTGCTGTATACCTATTAAAAGCTTGAAACTGCGATGTTAGCAAACACGAGAGCAGTCAAATATTGCTGCTGTAGAACTTTGCTGTAGGCCTAGCGTGGGGTGCCGGGAGTAGAATGTTACCCCTCCCCTCATGCCCGTGGATGCAGTAATGAGCCTGCTAATGGATACCTCCGTAAGATGGGCAGCAGCATCATTCCGTGTATCAAGATCCTATACTGCGCTCGCCAACCCGCCTGCCAAGCGTGGTGAGTGTGGCAACTACCTCACTACTAAACACAGGCCTCCCTCATGGGTCTCCATTAGGGAAGCCTGTGTTTATTAGTGGACGTTTGACGGCTGAAACCATGAATTAAATGTGAGGCCTTTGCTAAGGAAGGCACAATATCTCTATCCTATAGAGCAGTCATCCTTGTCTTTGTCTTTATTAGTATATGCAAGGTATCTTTGTCTTTATTAGTATAAGCAAGGTATCTTTGTCTTTATTAGAATACATCAACATCTCAACGTAGGGTAAAGGTGCCTGGAAGGTATTAAGAGGGGCCAATCCAACTTATACAAACATATACATAACAAAAAATACATAAAAACTTATAATTTCCCTAAATATGAAGGTGGTAACTTTTACAGATTCTGAGATAAATAAAGATTACGAACTACAAAATTGCCTAATGCGCACACTAAATAAGGCGGTTATCACACTGCTACGCACCACGCTGCATGTTGCGTGTCGACGCACATACGCGCGTACTTGCGGGAGTTTAGATCAGCATCATCATGCGGGGTTTTCACACACTCACGCGTGTAGTTGCGTTTTGTGGATTCACGGCGGCTTTGACTCATTTCATCCAAAGTTTAGATTTACCTAAGTAAGTTAGACATATGTAATTATAATCACAGATTGTTGGAGAAGCCACTGGCTCCTGAAACACAGTTATTAACTAGTTCGGGAGCCTATGGATTCATTAATAATTGTAACACCCTATTTATGTCAATAAAACATTTTTTAAAAAGCTGTTCGCGGGACTCAGTGTGCCATACCTTGCGTCTCGCCCCGCACCTACGCGCGTGGATGCATGTTTCTCCGCGCTTGAGCGCGTGATCTGCATGTTTCTCCGCGCTGGAGCGTGTGATCTGCATGAACGCGCGTAGATGCATTTTCAGTGTGTTGGACTGTGCGTGTTTTCTATACAAACGGAGGTACTTACAAGCAACGTAAGCATTCACGCAACATGCAGCGTGGTGCGTGGCAGTGTGTGAACCGCATTAGGCCACCAATTTTATTGTACTCTATTATAGTTTTGTAATTTGAATATTGAAGGTATACATACGATAAAGTGTTAATCAATCTATATATTGATCTAAGTGCAATTATTTGGAATAGCCATACACACCATACTTGGCAGGCGGGTTGGCGAGCGCAGTGTGGGATGTTGATACACGGAAACACGCAGCTGCCCATCTTCTGGAGGTGTCCCTAGGCAGCCTCAGACCAAACAAGATGGCGAAAAGTCTGCCCTTTTCCCCGACAGGGAAACACACACACATACGAATCAAGAACAAGGTATGCCCGCCGCTTAGCATGCGTCGTACCCGGATAAAATGTAGCCTATGTATTAGTCCTGGTAAACAACTATATGTCTTCAGCTCAATCCGTAGGCTAGTTTACATTCATACATAGTCAAAACTTTTGCGTTTATAATAATATTAGAAGGAATCATTAAAGCAACACAAGAAATTAAAATTAGAACTGCACATTACACCATCCACCAACGTTAGGAGAGTTTTGGTTACATCACAGATAATATAATACACTATAGCTACCAGCCAAATTTACATTTATATTTGACTCGTACCTTGTCGTGAAATATCATTCTTGTAACTTTTGTTCAAAGTTTAACTAAGATGTTCATCAAATTAAAGTTAAGTCAAACTAAAGTTTGAACCCTTTTGATGAATGTCTTCTGGCATTTATACCGTAGTTTCCGCGAAAGTTCATGATATTTATAAGTCAAATCTCACTAATCTTATCTTATCTTAGTAATATTATAAATCCGATAGTTTGTTAGTATGGATTTGTTTGTATTTATATATTTTTTGTTAATAAATTTGTATGCTATGTTTAGTTTTTTACATTTGACATTTCCTATTTTGACTTGAATTCTATTTAAATTTTATTTTTTTTATTAATTGAATTGTATATTATTATAATTCTTGACTGATTATTTTATTGTTATAAAACTTAGATAGGTAAAGTACATATGTTTTCAAATTAATATGTACACACTTTATTATGACATGCATAAATAGCAATAAATTAACTTTGAACTTTGATGTTTGATACCTTTTCAAGCAAAAACTACCCTACGGATTAGTCTAAAACGTTGCACATGCAAAGATGTTGACCAAGAATAACACTTATGCTACTTCTTTTCTCAAAATGAGCTCGAAAATGTATACATTTATTTTTGTAAATACATACTTAGCATACACAGAAAAATACCCCAATTGGGACATCTGCAGAAAAATCACGAACATGTGTCCCACGACGGGAATCGAATATAAAATAGCAACTGCGCCACGGATATCGTCTGATTTATTAAAACTTAAATTAATTTTATTTTATCGTGGTAACTTTGTAACACCGTGCCAAACCGTGGTGTGCCGGCAGTATAATGTAACCTCTACTCTCCTGCCCGTGGATGCAGTAAGAGTCTGCTAAGGGATACCTCCGGAAGATGGGCAGCAGCGTCTTTCCGTGAATCAACATACCGTACTGCGCTCGCCAGCCCGCCCGCCAAGCGTGGTGAGTATGGCAACTACCCCTCATGGAGATCCATGAGGGAGGCCTGTGTCCAGTAGTGGACGTTTTACGGCTGAAATGATAAACTTTGCACCCTCTCATTGCACATCCATTCGTACAATGTTAGCATCGGATTTGGTAGGTTTTACAATTTCATTCTCTCAATAATTGCCTTACCAGATCATCCGATTTCAATCGAAGGCATCTCAAAGAAGCTTTGTCGCTCCCTCCTCCCTTCAGGCTTCCGTGCTCATCGAAATTGTAGTTCTTTATAGTAATTGACTGAGGAATATAAGCAAGCCTGGGTTGCCTATTCTCTTAGTAATAAGCTCTTTGTTGAAGACATGTGCTTAATACAATTGGAAGCTTTATATACCCTGGTATATTCTGAACAAAGCGTTGATGATACAGGTTGATATTGTTTCACTGTCTAGTACCGAGAAACGTTAAAACTTAATGAGCATACTTGTTCCGAAAAAGTAAACGCTTCTTCTTCATGCCTGTCATTTGTAATCTTTGAATCATTTATTATTATGTACTTATTTAGAACAGAGATATTTTATTCCGCAGCGTGAGCGTATATTTTATTCAGATTTCAGTTCTGTTATCGCTAGATTATTGGTGTAATTGTGCTGTTTCATGAAATGAAATAGCGAATAAAAGCTATGATATATCGAACATTATACTTCCAGTGTTAATCGTTTTATAAAACTAAATTATGTGTGTGTCTAGTGCGCAGTCTGCTTTATACAACGGCGCCACAAAAACCAGCGCAATAATAGCTTACTTAGCTATGCTATGACTGCTTATGCTGAGCAGCGATTTGTACCAATGTAAATTTTTATTTATTTATTATTATTTATTTATAAGCCTGATGTTTCCCACTGCAGGGCAAAGGCCTCCCTTCCCCCTCCTTCCGCTACTCCTTAATGTTAATTTTAGGTAATAATAATTAAATTATAAGACATACTGTTATCATCACTTTGGTTAAAATAAAAGATATCTTATCTTATTATCATCATTATCAACACTAGTTTAAATAATTTGAATCATTCCCAAGAAAGCCCGGGATATAATAGTAAATTGCAATGTCCCCTGGGCCGTAGCAAAATCGAGGCTGGCCTACAATAAATAAATCGTGATCGTTAACGAAAATTTCAGTTGTTTATCCCTTTTCAGGCAAGCATCGTCTAGGGAATCGTGGGGCTCATGCCTACAATCATAAGGCCCATGCTGACCAATTACTCCACTCCACTTCACTCGACCACACTGCTCTCGAAATAATATGTCGAGCTTCGGCTAAGGGGTTTTGGTTGTGTTTGTCAGGTTTGAATAGCATAGATTATCTACGACTGACACACTGACTGACTGACTGACTGACTGATATATCAACGCACAACCTAAACCACTGGATCTAAAGACTTGACATTTGGCACACATATACTTTAAGCATCCTAGAGGTGCACTAAGAAGGGTTTTTTTTAATTCCCACGGGTTAGGGAATAAATGTGATTTATATTTTCGAATCAAAGTGGCTCTGCGTGAAAAAGGGGATTTTACGTTTTATGACTCCACGCGGACGAAGTCGCGGGCGAAAGCTATTATTATTATAAATAAAAACGGCCTAAAGCGAGCCAGACTCGCGCACCGAGGGTTCCGTGCCATCATTCAATATACATATAATATGATAAAGGCGGTTTATATTTGTTGAAGAACTTTGACAGCGTCATCTCTTGTCTGAACTAAGCGGAATTTATGTAGATTTTTTACACTTTCGATGATTTCTATAAACTTTGCAAATTAGAGAGTTCATTATAATTTTCTAGTCATCTTTGCATACACTACTTGCATAATATTAGCAATAAAAGTTTCAGATGTTTATCTCCGCAAACTTCGGAGATAAGGGGGCGAACGCTATTTTTCTCAACTTTTTTGTAAATAAGTCGAAAACTATACGGCTCTTAGCAATAATAAAAACTGTTTCTCAATGTGCAAATCAATACCTTTCTTACATGATCAATTCAATAACATTTTTGAGAATCATTTTCCACCCCCTTGTCTAAAAAACTATGCAAATTAGAAGGTTCACTATAAATTTTCCTATCTTCAAAATTTTTAAATTAATTCTTCTTCTTCTTTAAATTTTCTATAATCTTTACATATACATACTTCTATTAGTAATAAAAGTTTCAGGGATTATTTAACTCTGCAAACTTCAGAAATAAGGGATGAACGCAATTTTTTTCTAAGTTTTTGTAAATAAGACGAAAACTACATATATGGCTTAAAGCAAAATTAAAATCGGTTTTTTAATGTGCAAATAAAAACCTTTCATATATAAAATAAGACCCTCTTTCCCTTGTCTTAAAAACTATGCAAACTAAAGAGTTTGCTATAATTTTCCTGTATTTTTAACATATACTACTTTAAGCAATAAAGGTTTCAGGGGTGTATTTCTGCAAACTTCGGAGATAAGGGAGAGAATGCTATTTTTTTAACGTTTTTGTAAATAAGACGAAAACTATACGGCTTAAAGCAAAATTAAAAACTGTTTTTTAATGTGCAAATTAATACTTTTTATAGTATACCGCACTTGACCCAGTAACTTCACTTAAAATTTATGAGACCCCCTTTCCGGCACTCATGCAATTATAATAAGAATATTATTATATATCGACGGTGTAGTATCAATATCTAATAACTACAAATTCATGATTTTACAGGAGGCGAAAAAAATGTTTCATTTCTATAGTTTTTAACATTTGAATCAAAAAGTTACTTATATTTAAAAAATAGTAGGAAACGATTATGATGGTGATAATGATTTCAATCAAATATTACAGGTTAGGGATATAAATGTAGATAGAAGTTATTGTTTATACTTTAACTGAGAACCTGGTATTTATTGTGTAGATACAAGGTATTGCATGTATAAATAAAAACAGTTTGGATTAAATTTTCACATCGTATTTTATAAATTTAACAAAAAGAACACAATTCTCCTTTTTACGGCAAGGCATACTTGTTTTATTAACAAGTTTGACAAAACTTACACAATTATAAAATTTTGACAGTTTAATTTTGGTAGAAATCACAACAGTTGAAAGTAAACTTCTGGGTACAACCTGACACATTAATAACATATAGGCTCCCCTAAAATAAAGTGATATAAAAAAACTTAACATAATTATTTAAACGACGGAAAAAATCTAAATCTCTCACTCGCTTCCTTAGCTTAGCATAGAATAATTAATATTAAAAACAGGAACTAAGTAAATTCTATCTTTGAACAAATTATAGCATTCACGATAATCAATAATAGCAGAATCAGGTTATTGATCATAAAGTAAAACACTTTCATTAAATTTTCTATGCAAAAGCAAGTGTATCGTAAAACGCGTGACAATCTCTGGGAAGAACTTGTTTCAGCTGCTGTAGATGATTATACTTTGTAGCTGAAATTGGGATCCGGTTGGAGTGCAACTGGCGATAATTGATATTTTCACAGTTTACTATCTTAGGTCTCTGAGGTAAAGGCATAAAGTCTGCATCAAAATCTAGCTTTACTTCGATAGTCATTGTGTTGTAAATTTGTAATAGATGACTCTAATGTCTACTGTCTCTAATTTCGCCTGCAGCAGCCCTTTTCTTATCATTTTCTTTCTCTAGCCTTGCTCTATTTTTTTGACTAGATAAACTTGATAATCAGCCTCATTTAAATTTCCTGCTTTGTAAGCTGAACAAATATCACACATATCTTTTTTAAGAGTGTACAGTGACACATTTTTCGCGTTAAACATTTTTACAAACGTAAATCGGCTCACTTCCTGTTCTTCGTTCTCAGCACAATAGGTTATGTAATTCCTGAATAAGTCTGCAAGAGTACATTGGCTCTAAAAACAGTTTATTTGTTTCTTTTCGAGCATAGTGTGAAGGTAACTTCGGCAAATTATCAAAATAATTCTGCAGTGTCATCATCTTTCTCTCGATTCCAGATCTTGACGCATTTTGTCGTAGTGAGTTGCTTACACTTCGTGATGGAGTCATCCCGAACTCAATCTTCTTGGTCCATGAATAGACTGTGAAAGATCCAAGGGAAAGCGTAGCGAGAAACATTGGTTTGCATACCTGTACTTTTTCGGAGCAGCCTTCTTTGAAGGGCAAAAAATATGTTATAGTTTCTGATCGCCTAGATTGATTGTCTGATTTAGTCTTTCGAGCGGTATTTCTGCGGTTGACCAAGGAAAAGACGTAAATTTTACGCTGATCCCAATTTAATTTCTTTCAGAAATAGGTATGGATTTTCTTTCGAGTAACTTCTGTTATTTTGCTACATTCTCTTAATTTACTTTTATAACAAAACTCTGATGTGCATCTTTCTCCTAGTTCTTTCTTACCTCTTATGGTGTCTTGTTGAAATTTTCCATTAGCCGGTCTGGAGTATCCCAAAAACTCTTCGCCTTGCATTCTAAGCATTTTTGCTTTATTTCTCTTCCGCAGCACAGGTTAAGCAATATGGTGCCGTTTTCTACCTTCGTTCATAATTCCATATTCCTGAACAGATTCTACACAGACAGTACACTAGCTAGTCTGCGAGGGACAGCGCCACAGTCAACTCGTTTTTAAGCGTAGATATTCGGTATTGCAAGCAAAAATCACGCACGATGAGTTATTAGGTATTTCTATAAGCAAATATCTCATAAATAAGAATAATTCAAGACCTTGTGTCTTTGCCAATACAAGCTCTTTTACATTTTACCTACGAATATGAAAAAAAGTGAAAACCGCTAAAATGTTAGTTATTAGATATTGATACTTCATCGTCGATATGTATTATTTAAAATTTCAAGTCGATAGCATCAGTAGTTCTCAAGATATCCATTTGTGACAGACAGACAAAGTGATACCATTGGGTTTCTTTTTGCCATTTTGGTCCGGAACCCTAATAAATCATTGACTTGCAAAAAGTTTGAATTGTGCTTTAATTCAATAATTGAATTTTAGATATTAGATACTTACGTACTGCTGCGGCGCAACGACCCAAAGTGGGTCTTGGCCTCCGTCACTAAAGAAAGTCAGGCTTCTCTGTCCACTGCCGTGTCTGTCCAATTAACGGCCAGATACTATATAAATAAATAATGCTGGACAAATCACACAGCATCATCTAGCCCCAAGTTAAGCAGAGCTTGTGTTATGGGTACTAGATGACTGATATACTTAATACATTATACTACATAGATAAATATTTTTATTATATATAGAAAAACACCCAGAACACCCTGAACAAATATCTGCAGATCGTACAGACATTTGTCCCGAGGCGGGAATCGAACCCGCAACCACTTGCGTCGCAAGCGGACCTTCGCCCGCTGGGCCACAGAGCTCGTCAACTATACAATTTAACTCTTTGCTATTTTTGTAATTGCGGATGAAATGGCTTAGGCTTTTTGGCCTAAATTACTATCAGGATATATTGCTGAAAACAACAAACAATTCCCCCAAATTCTTGTAATTATTGTTATGAAAATGTATTTAATAAAAGAATATCACATTAAACGCGCATGAAAAAAAGAATATATTTCGCGTGGTTGTATTAGGTGTGGGTAGCAATGACACCTACGCTAATACACGTAGCAAATTTATGAAAAGCGGGGTCACGGCACTCTTAATTGTATTTAGGAGTAACGGTATTTAAATAATGGATATCTAATCCTTTTATCACGTTGTTGAACTTCGTAATTGGATTATATGCTTTAAACTATATATTCGACCAAAATATTTAAAGACAACTAAATAATAGATTGATCAACTCCTGGAGTCAATAAATTAATATTTACAAATAAAAATGATAATTTTTATTGTTTTACTTGATATTTTTTACAAAATTTAATTTTACCAACGTACGAATAGAGTTGTAAAATTCCGCGTTTTAACTGTGACACAATTCGTAGGACTCTAAAGCGACCCCAAACTTATTGGTTTAGCGATAAACATTTGGTACCTTTATAAGCTTTTCTTGCTCTTATGTAAAATGTAAGATGTCAAAACAAGATAAATCTGTAATATGTATAACAATGTCAAAAAGCGCTAGAATGCATGATCATCGTATGTTCAAGTCATACAGTGAGTTAGTCTTCATCTATTATAGATGCGTCAGCAACTGGAATTCATGCTGTAAGGGACACTGCATTGACTGGTACACTGTTAAATGAATCAAGCTTGCCCAGGACCTATATCATCCTCTCAGCTTAACTAGAACCCGACTAACCGTAAGTTAAAATATATAACAACTCTATAAATCGATACAGCACTAAGCATTTAACCCGCACCCGAAAACTCAAGCCATCACTTCACTGTGAAAACCACTTTTTCAAGGGAGATTTATTTGGAATTTTAAAAAATTCTACATTCCTCTTGCGATGCGGTCTTATCGTCCTATAACACTCATTTTCACACCACATTACACCCTGCGAGCTGGCTGAAATGCATGAACTGGATACTTGGTAGAACATTTTTGCTTCAGGTTAATTTTATAGAAATTCGGATTCTGTTGAAATTTGAATGAGGCAGTTCGGTTATTTACCGTTTTATAGACAAGGTGTAAAATGTGCACTAAATAAATGGGGGGTTAGGCTGAAGCTGGTCCTTGTGGTGGTAAGAATCTTTTTCAGTTACGAGACAATAGATACATGATACATTTGTGGGTCAGAATCTTCAGTTATGACACATTCTATATAACACGTTCATTTCGTTTTCTGAGTTGGTAGAATAATTTTCGTCATTTCAGCCATAAAACGTCCACTGATGAACACAGGCCTCCCTCATGGATCTCCATGAGGGGTAGTTGCCATTCTCACCACGCTTGGCAGGCGTGTTGGTGAGCGCAGTATGGGATGTTGATACACGGATAGACGCTGCTGCCCATCTTCCGGAGGTATCCCTTAGTAGGCTCTTACTGCATCCATGGGCATCAGAGGAGGGGTATCATTCTACTGCCGGCACCCCACGGCGGACCTGAATTATTTTATTTTACGTTTATTTTTAAAAGGTTTTGTCTTTCTAGTCCGACTTTACGTCCTCCGTTGGTTCGGTTGGTTAACGTGTGACGGATTGCGGACTCGATTCTTAGTGTGGCCCATGCTGGGAATCGAGATCGAGGTGTATGTTAGCAGTTTTTCTGTTAAAATTGGTTCGCCACGAAACCCTACATACTCAGACTCGGTCTGAGTAGGTATGTAGAGTTTCGTAGTTAACTGTAAATCTGTTGTTAGAAGTTGGTGTATGTTTTTTTCGTTTACCGAAACATATTAATAGGAGTTATCGGTAAAAAGTATTCCGGTATGTTTGTGAAACCGCATCAATTATAAGAGCGACTATTTCTCCAAAACTAAAAAAGATAGCTTAACCGCTATAGTTTTCCTAGAAATTTCATGGGTGAGGTATCCCTTGACAGATTCTTAGTGCATACACAAGCAAGAGAGGAGGAACAATATTCTATGGCACCCCACGGCTAATGTATAATAATACTTGGCAGAAACGAATACGGTATTTTGGAGATAGCTTCAGTTATTTTTTCTTTGACTAAAGCTAGCCGTTTAGATATTAGAGAGTTAAGTAAAAAATATTAGAGAGAGTAGAGAGTTAGATTAAGAGATAAAAAGTTTAAACCTTTAATATTTCGCAAACGGAACCCTAAATCAGGAAATGGTCTTCGCAACCCCTAAATGATTTTTAAATACCTATTCAACAATACTCCACACGATAGGAAAATAAACAAAAAAAAGTTCATCCTCGTCGGCGTTGTTATTTTATAGGTAGGTATGTCCATGCAAAATGACTTTGAGCTTTCTAGGACCAGTCTCTTCACAAAGCCGGTGACGGACGGACGGACAGACAGACACACAAAGCGAAACTTGTTTTACTACGAAACCCTAAAAATGAATTGATTCTTTAGTCTGCGCTCAATCACATCTCAACCTTAGGAGGTCCTCTGCTGGACAAGAGTCTCCCTCGTGGATATATGGCGAGCGCGGTACGGGATGGTGATACACGGTAAGACGCTGCTGACCATCTTCTGTATGTATCCACTGATAGATTCTTACTGCATCCACGGGAAATTGGGGAATGTGCTTAACTTCAACAAATTAATTTTACCAGTCTGCCGTTGAACCTCGTTTAATTATAACTTCAAGATTAAGATTAGCTATTGATCCTACCTTGAACCAATCAAAATTGTTAAAATCGTAATTGTATTTCCGTCTTGAGACGCATGGATAGTCTCAGTGTTAATGTTATTTTGCAACTGATATAACACGCTGCGTCATCTAACAAATTATCTGACAATTTCAGTTCGCAACTTCTTATGTAACGACGTCGCTGAAAATTGGAGCAATGTTTAGAGATGTTCATGTAAACTGAAGCTACTACGTTGATTATTATAATAGTCTATAAAAAGTTAATTAATTATTTATTCGCAGAAAAACTAACAGCAACGCATTTGATTATAAATTAGTATAAGCTTTCAGAGAGCCAATTAGATTATTTCACGTCTAGAAACATAGCTAGAGACAGATGTGAATCAAAGATAGTAATTAAACAATCTATTATACATGACAGAGAAAGGTGAGAGGAAGGAAGGGAGGCCTTTGCCCTGCAGTGGGACAGTACAGGCTCTTAACAATAATAATAATAACATACTTGTTATTTATTGAGTGTCAAAACAAAACAATAGGTCAATATACAAAACAATTTTGATCATTTCCAAAATGTGAACAGATAGATTCCGCTGCCTGGCCGAAATCGTGCAGAATAGATTCTGCACGAGTCAAGTTTGATCGCTTAGGTTGAAATTTGTAATAAAATGCGATTTCGATTTCACAAAAATTTCACTATTTCAATTGTATATTTGTACAAAGTACTTTCGGTTGTTTTGTTGCCAATTCTTGCAAAATTTGTTGTCAGTTCCGCAGTTTTTGCGAGAAAGCTTCGGAAGTCAATAAACAAATCTCATGACATTTAATTCACATAATTATTCAAATGATTCACGAGAGTGCTAAAGTGTACGTAATATGGTTGATATTTATAACCTACTCGCATGTTGTGAACGTTTTCATCGCCCGCAACGGAGGTCTGTAATTCCACATAGAAACTTACAACAGTAATAATTCCTTAATAT
The DNA here is from genome assembly GCA_963082625.1 of Pasiphila rectangulata. NCBI lineage: Eukaryota > Metazoa > Arthropoda > Insecta > Lepidoptera > Geometridae > Pasiphila > Pasiphila rectangulata. The sequence continues at coordinate 14,203,032 of OY720240.1, forward strand.
TTCAAAACGACTTCAAAGTTCGACAATCTAAAATGTTGCTGAAAATACCCAAACCTTCCAATGTATGCTTATTATATTTAAGTATTGCTCTCAATTTATCATGGATCTCATCAACAGAACTGTGTTTAATAGCAAGTAAACAATATTAAGTGAAACAGAAAACCCAACCGCTGGTTTAAATTTAGGTTATAAAACTATACCTTGAGGAACTCCAGTACAACACACTATTACATTATTTCATTCCATTTAATTTCATTCCAATGAACCTGATTCTGATGATGATGATGTGTAGGTAAGTATGATATTATCTTCGCCATATTTGTATGTCACCCGTGAATTTTGCAATTAAGAAAAGTTTTGATAATCATCTGTGTGTTTCTTCATCAGTTCCACTTCACCAAATCATACTTTCTGAACGCAAATGTTAACTTTGAGCTACTTGTAAATACATTTATATTAAAATATTTGAGGAGTTCACTCGATCTCACATGGAAATCATCAGAACTGAGTATACAAAATGGGAGTTTTCAAAATCTACGGGTTCGATTCCTAGGTATCCTTATGAAAAAGTTGTACAGGAGTGAATGAGTGAGGATTTTTATTCGGCTCTTTGACTCACTTGGAATAAAGGGTTTTTGAAGCAAATCGATAGCAAAACAAGGTACAGTGTATTTATTATACCTTAAATTTAAACATGCGGGTTTTTATTTCACTTCATAATGTTTGCTTGATTTTAAACCCAGTTCTGTTAATAAGATCCATGATATATCAAGGGAAATATTAAAAAGTAATAAGCATACATATAGCGGTTTGGGTTTTTTCAGCAACATTTTAGGTTTTATCATTGAAGTCGGTTTTGTTTGACAAATAAAATAATTAATTTATTTTAAATTTAAAAAAATACCTGTATTGAGATACTTTATTATATTAAAGAGTTGATACCTTACGAAAAAAAACTGTTTTTCAGTAGAATTTCATCAAAGTTGAAAATTGCTTTCCTAAGGTAAACATTTTCGTTAATCAATGTATATAATGCTACATTAGATATACATTTCTTTAAAATGATTGTAGTTACAAATTACCATTTGTTTTACCTAAGCCTCGGGTGTCTAAATAGAATTTAACTTAGGATGATTTTGAAATAAGCTGGGTTCTTAAGAGTAAGCTTTGGTGTTCCAGGTAATTTATAATTAATTACTTGATTCATTGAATTTACGAACTCTGGACATTAAAGTTTGAATATTTAAGCAGGGGGCATCTGGGTAATAAATCAAGATAGTTATCTCCTATCTAAATGAACATACGTTCATTGAATTAACGTGCCCGTTTAGAGGAGTGAAGCTTCCGCGACGGCATTTAGTTAAAAGATTATTTTTTAAAGTAATTCGTTTTTATTCTATTTACAAAAAAAATTGCCTTAAATTATCTTTGATTACATGATTTATGCAGCGTCAGTAACGTGTATTTATGCTGTATGAAATGCAGTGCCTAGGACATTGTTAGATTAGGCTTATCCAGCACCTATACCATTGTCTCAGTAAAGTCGTGCACATACATACTTTAAAATGTTAACTAATTCATGGCTCAGTCTGTATTTATTCAGATAATTATTTTACTGTTGTAATTTTATGATAAGTCAGCGATGTCAAGGAAAGATAAGGATCACTTGTAGTCAGTTTAAATTAAAAATGTCACATGTGACGAAAGTTTGTCGTTTATTGTAAATGGTACATTTCTATCCCACTGAAATATTAATTTTATGCAAACAATTTTAAACCAAAACCCCCCAAAACACGGAAGACTTTGGGGTTATTGAGTTTAAGCCCGTACTAAAAATAACATGCATGCAGAACGATACGAAAGCAAGAAGGCTATAAAAAGTTTTGTCAATTAATTAAGTAACTCATTATCAGAAATACACTTCGCTGGAGAGCCGTTATGTTTCGTATATTTCGATAACGCCTATTTTATGAGCGTAAGCGTAAAAGTTATTACACTTATATCATCAGACCCATTCGTTTCCTTCTTTGGGCTTACTCCTCCACTCAACTTGTCTTAAGACTCTTAAGTATCGAGATTGCTACACATAAGCACATATATAATTAACAAACGCCGCAATTTCAACGCGCTTTTTCGTGGAAATAAATAGGTTAAGTCGTGACAAGAGCTGACATGCTTGTTGGGCTCAAGGTAAATTAAGATCGACATAGGGGAGCGTCGGAAAAGCCAGTGCTATAAGGTTGAACAACATAAAATAACTAACGCATCTTTCTGGGTAAATAAGATTAATCGGTATATCCCTGCACGCGCTCCCAACGTTTTTTACATCAGTGTCCTAAATGAATATTTATGAGCCGTAAACGGATCTTGTTTAACATAACTTTTTGTTTGTTTCAGATACGTAATTCAGCTCGTTAAGTGAATGACGCTGGACTAGGGACGGTTAAGTTATTGGTGTCGGTTCGGTCGAGATGTGAGTTTGGTGGTGGTTGGGTGTAGAGGGTGGATGGTGTTGGCGCGGCGCGTGGCATGGCGGCGCGGTGCGGGGGGCGGACGGGGCGCGCGCGGTGAGAGCGGCCGTGATGCGCGCGGCGTACGCGCTTCTTACCGCGTGGGTCCTGACCGCGGCGGCGGCGCGGGAGTTGCGCGTGCTCCAAGCGGACGCGAAGGCAGCGTTCTACATCGGCATCGCCGCACCCCCCTCGGCCGCCGACGCCGTGCGAGTGTTCAACCGTACCCTAGAAGAGATCTCACAGACGTACCTGGCGGCCGACTCGCCTCTATACTTGCGTAACATCACGCTGCTGCCGCTTTACATCAAGCTGCCGGAAGATGAGAGGTAACGTTTTGTATAATTGTTATTCTGATTACTTCCCAACGAGTCAACTCTCACTCGTTACGATGTTTTCGTGTCAGATTTTTTGATGGGTTCTCAGCAAGCGTTAAACTACTCGCTTGCGAGACCTCCGCAGACCTACCTAGTCGCTGAATCATCTCTATAACTGCCTGCACAACGTCTTGCTGCTGCCGCTTTATAGCAAGCAACCAGAAGATGACATGTAACATTTCACTTTTTTACCATACAAAACGCCATCTCTGCATCATTGTAAATGCTTAAAATGAGAATACAAAGGTGCTCTCTAAATTGGTGCTAAAAATATAAACACTACATTCATATTATCATCATTACTCTAAACTATTGTTTTTTAACAATTATTTTTATGTAAAAATATCCTGTAACGGATACGGTACAATACAATAAAATAGGAACATTCGTTGTGTCAGTGAGTGTCGTGTTGTCGAGTGGTATGGAGATACCCAATCTAGCAAACCAAAGGTCTTGGGTTTGCCGAGCACTAATATGTTTTTATTTCGGCTGTTGATTTATTGACTGAGAGGATGGTATAGGTGCTGGGCAAGCCGAATCCATCTTACAATGTCCCAGACAATGAGAGAGGTACACTGTGCAGTGTGCGCATTTTTTTCTTCACAGAATATAGAGGTAGCATAATACATTAGTCGTGTGCGCTAACCAAGGTCCTGAATCGCCTCTCCACTCTAAATCAAGCCACAACTACATGAAAGGAAACATTATTCATTCGCATATTTGATTAATGATTGATTTTACGTTACGGTCTGCAGTTTATACGCTAATGCTTAAAGTAATCCATCATCGGCTGCTGATATGTTCTTGACATCTTGTTACATTAAAACATGATTTCCAATAAGATTTCCTAGGAGCAAACTCAATAGGTAAACAAATAAATAGGTAATTGAACATATGGGTCTCATTCGAAGAACATCGACATCTTAGCGCACATTTCGTAATTATTTTGCCACACTTCTATTCATTACGAGCTGTTGCTCGCGACTTCGTCCGCATAGCGTTCAAAAATACATTCACCAGTACGTCATTATAGCTGAGTCACCAACAAAAAACTAAAATTAATAGTAATTAGTAAAATTAATAATAAGTATTTTAATCGGTCCGCTCGGTTAAGAGCTACTAGCGTGGTGCCACAGTCACACACACACACACACACACATACTTACACATTACCAGTATCACACATAGAAATGAACTATGCATGATACTATTTCTTCAAGTCAAGAGTGAATAGGTGTCTTCTAGACCTTTGTGATCCATCATCGGCCACATCGTCGCTTACCATCAGGTGAGATTGTGGTCAAATAAAGGTCTATCTGCAATAAAAAAACTAACAGTGCCTTGGTACGCAATAATAGCCGTTTCATTCATTACTCACAACTTGAGACAAATGCCGCAGGGCATTGGCTGGATTTTGTGGCATAAACAGTTGTATCTTTTTTTCAGGTTAACTTAAAATATAGGGTATGGTTGGTTTGAGATTTAGAAATGAGGATACGATTTTAAATTCAACACGATAACTCTACACGCTCTCGAGATAAAGGGTCTTGACAGACAGACAGACGGATAACAAAATGATAATTTAAGAGTTTTGTTTTTTATTTTTGAGGTACGGAATTGCATTAGCATTTTGAGGTACGGAACCCTAAAAATTAAATGAGGATTTTACATTCTAAATTTCAAGAGTCTCTACCTTGTACGGTTTTGGAGATAAGATACATCTTTATTAGTTTTACTATTGTTTTCATTATAAATCTGCATCTGAATAAATAAATAAATAAAAAACTGGAAATAAGTCATTGTTTATTTCAAGTGAGGTGTTGATATTTGAAATTTCAAGCGGCTACCATGCACGGTTTTGGAGTTATGACACCTGAAATTACAAATTAAATTAACAATTTACGAGTAAACAACATTCATCTAGGCAGGTAAGTAAAAAATTCCTAAACGAAAGTTACTTGAAATCGAATAGTGTTTTGTTAGGAGATCTCTATTGAAAATGTGCCTCTGATGGCTTAGCTTCTAAACGTGGCAAAAATGGTGATAATGTGCACCGCACTGTCAAGATCATGCAAGCAAGGAGAGGAAGTAATAGGATTTCAAAGGGAATTCCCTACTCGAAAAAGCGAGTAATGAGCTGAAATAATTAAATGATAAAAATGTATTTATTCAGTCTCACATCTGTATCCTTTGAAGAATCACTTGTTCGCAACTAAGATTTACATCCAAAACAACAATTTCACCTAAAAGTTTGAGTCTCTGCACAAACGAGCATCACACTCGATTTCCAAACATTTCCTTCTTGTTAATTTCCTTGAAATGTTCTACATAACTGTGGTTTAACACTATACAAATTACAAACCACGAGTATAGAATAAGGCTATAGCGAAATCTCTAGTGATTGCTACTGAATGCAACTTCAGACAACAAACAAGAAAACTCTTGTTGTTTTTTCCCCATATTGAATTTCTCGACACAAGTTCCGTATAGCTTAGTGTATAAAGCACTTCTGGCTTAAGGAAGGGCCAAGGATTGATTTCACGGATGTGGGTTCGAACCCTAACGGAATCGTACATTTTTAATAAGCTTGTTCTACCTAAGTGTAGTTTATCACTATAATCATCATTTCAGCCATAAAACGTCCACTGATGAACGCAGGCCTCCCTCATGGATCTCCATGAGGGGTAGTTGCCATACTCACCACGCTTGGCAGGCGGGTTGGTGAGCGCAGTATGGGATGTTGATACACGGAAAGACGCTGCTGCTCGTCTTCCGGAGGTATCCCTTAGCAGGCTCTTACTGCATCCATGGGCATGAGAGGAGGGGTAACATTCTACTGCCGACACCCCACGGCAACACTATAATCCTCCCTGCTAAATATGCTATTAGTCAGAGGAAAGATACGTCTAAAACTGACTAGGCTGCGGGTTTCCTAACGATGTTTTACAAGACTGGATCTGTTGACTGGATCTACTGAGAGTGATTCAAAATTACAAAGTTTTATTTCTCCCCTCTCATGCATTGTTAACCTCATGAGAACCACTTTTTCGTGCCTATTATTTTTATCAAAAAGACAATGTCACATAAAGCTTCGATTTTCGAACGAACAAGCATCACAGACAAACTACTCGATCTCGTTTCAACTCGGCCAATACACGGATCGAAGTGCCACTTTTATGGATATCACCGAAGTTGTTTTCTGCACTGCGGAGGTTTTGGACAATACTAGTTTCGCACTCGGATTAGTGTTGTTTGGTGTCCTTTACAGTTTTGCAACTGAAAATATACTGAAATGGACTGGAATTGTTACAGTTGGGAATATATCCCAATATTTTTTACTTTGCATGTTACAAATGTAGATTTACTGGCTTTATAGCTGCGGGGTAAGTGACAATACTCTGGTCTATTAAATAGATCGATGATTACTTTTTAACCGACTTAAAAAAGAGGAAATCCTTATTATTATTATTTTAGGGTTCCGAATAAAAACGGGACCCTTTTACTAAGACTCCGCTGTGCGTTTGTCTGTCTGTCTGTTCGGCCTGTCACCAGGCTGTATCTCATGAACTATGATAGCTAGACATTTGAAATTTACAGATGATGTATTTCTATATAAGTATTTACGTCAACATTAATGAAAATCTTGGATAAACATACGCGCAAAGTTAGATTGTCGAGATCTAAATATAATCTTAAGCCTTGGATCACTCCCGGGCTTATGCGTTGTATGCGGCACCGCGATAAACTACACATGTTAACAAGACTCGAACCAGAAAACGAGGTGGCAAAACTTTCGTACCTACGTTATCGCAACTTTTTCTCCAACCTGATCCGCAAATTAAAAATTGAGTATGAACACGCAGAATTGCAGGCTAGTACAAATAATCCGAAACAGTTGTGGAAGACAATAAAAAATGTTTGTAATCTAAGCACTCCTAAACCGGAACCATCTGAATTGCTTGGCCTCGCTGATGGTAATGACCCTAAGAAATCACTCGATATCTGCAATATTAACTTATCTACTACTGGTAAAAAACTTGCTAATAAGACCTTATCGTATCTATCTAAAACCGAAGAAGATCTTGTTGATGCTGTCCACGTAAAAAAATCTCCAGTTGATTCGTTCTTTCTAGAACCAACCGACGTCGATGAGGTTGAGTCTTTAATCAAAAGCCTGTCTAATGAGAAAGCTCCAGGTATAGACGGTATAAATAACTATCTCCTAAAAACTCTATCGTTCTCCATAGTTGAACCACTCACCATAATCTTCAACAAAAGCATGTCATCAGGCGTTTTCCCGGACTCCTGGAAGCTAGCGCTGATTAGCCTAATCCATAAAGGAGGTGTTAAAAATCAAATTGACAACTATCGACCCATTTCCCTTTTATCGGCCTTCTCAAAACTCTTGGAAAAGTTAGTAAATAATAGGCTAGTAAAGTTTCTAGAGTCAAAAAACCTTATATCAAACAGGCAATTTGGTTTTCGTAGGGGCAAATGCACTGAAGACGCGGTTTCATTGCTGACCTCTACAGTATCGTCACAGTTAGACCAGAAAAAATGTACTGTAGGCGTGTTCTTAGATCTGAAAAAGGCCTTTGACACAATCTCCACACCAATTTTGCTAAGGAAGTTAGAACTCTCGGGTATTCGTGGCATTGCTCTAAATTGGTTTAATAGCTACCTCAAAGAGAGGAAGCAATGTGTTAAAGTTGGTTCAACTGTCAGTAGCCCTCAGTCTGTGAATTTCGGGGTCCCTCAAGGTAGCATATTAGGTCCAACGTTATTTATATTATATATAAATGATATACTCGAATTACCAATCGTTAATGTTGATATCATATGCTACGCAGATGATACAGCCCTGTTATTCTGTGGACGTTCCTGGAGTGATGCTCTATCTGCCGCTGAGATTGGGTTGAGAGAGGTTCAGAAATGGCTTCTAAATAATCTGTTAACATTGAACACCCAAAAAACAATGTTCACGTGTTTTCACAAAACGAAGGCTTCACAACCCACACCATCCTTACCCCGTCTAAAGATCCATGCTCACACATGCTCAGCCGATAACAATCACTGTAACTGTGAAGAGCTGACAAGAGTAGAATGGGTCAAGTACCTGGGAGTCTTTATAGACGAGAAACTCACATTTAAAAAGCATATTGACATTCTTTCCGGCCGAGTGAGAAGAGTTATTCATGTCATGAAAAAACTCCGTGACGTAGCTAAGCTTGATACACTCATAACAGTTTATTATGCACTGTGTCAATCTTTGCTTACGTATTGCATAACTTGCTGGGGGTCTGCTGCGAAAACTTCTGTACTTCAGGTTGAGCGCGCTCAGCGCTCTGTTTTGAAAGTTTTATTAAACAAGCCGCGGAAATATCCTACGTATAACGTTTACAACGAGAGTGGTGTATTATCGGTAAGAAAATTATTCATTTTTAAAATCTTCCTCTCCGTTTACTCATCTAGTGGTTTTTTGGATAAATATCGATCATCAAACAGACCAGACAGAATTTTAGTTCCCACGGTCTCTACAGTTTTTGCACAACGTTTTGGTGATTTTATACGTTGTTTTATATACAAAAGGGTTATCAAACACTGTTGCAAAGACCTACAATCGTCCAATATTTTTCAGGCTAAATTTATCGTTAGGAAATGGTTGTTGACGTTATCGTATGATGAGATTTTTTATTGCCGCTATAACAACAAATACTAAAATCATTTTCTTATGCCGTTTTTTGCTCGATATTAATAACGGCAACAGGTAGACGCTTGAAATATTCACAGAATATTTGGTTGTGTTTTGAATTTAATGATAAATAATTAAATTAAAATAAAATAAACACTTAAGCGGGGCGCCCATACAACACCCTCGTTTACGAATAGATTTGTATTTTATTTTTAAGTTCTTATACATATATACACTTTCACATGGTCTCATTTTTTGAAAACTCAGTTCTGATGATGGGTGAGGTATTCTGATGATGATAAAACGAGTGAATTATTCAAATGTACATAATAAACATACATTATAGCGGTTTGGGTATTTTCAGTAACAACTTAAATTTTATCACTAAGTTGTTTTTTTTTTATTTAAAAATTAAAGAATTATGTTTATTTGTTTTGAAGGCAAAAAAGGTGTCCTAAGATAAACTTCAGTATGTCCATGACTGTATTTATTCTGCACTCATGCTAAAAACACCGTTGCTTGAATATAGCTTCTGAAAATGTTTAACTAAACTAGGTGAGCGGTTTGACCGGCCTTAAGGCAAAGGGTATCTTTTTACGGTTACCGATTTCGATGAATGATTAATATGTCCTAAACATTAACTAAAAATTAATTTTACAATTTAAGATACATTTTACCTCGTAATCCACGATTGGATATTTTTTTTGGTTGGTAAGTTAAGAACGCTAAATGTATAATAGTTCTACTTAAACATGCACTATTTAAACGTTTTTACTACTTTCTTTAAATTTTACACATTATATTTTTAATTCGAGGATTATTCAAGAAAAATGCTAAATATGTTTAAAAAAATATTCACTGTTATTACAAATGTTAAAAGTACCTAAGCCAAGGTAAAAATAATCCCATACAAAGTTTCATCCCTTATATTTTCACTCAAAAGTGATTTCTGAAAAATTCTGAACTACATATTACCTCTAGATAGTTTTATACAATGTTTATGCAAATATCTATCAAGTGAAAAACAACTTACCACTCAATTAATGATTTTGGTCTCTTACTATATGGTCTCCTACTATATAAGCGAAATTTCAGGTAAAGTGACAAAAAATATTTCCCATATTATTCATCACCTATATTTTCACAGGGGGATGATTCACGTAAATACGATTCATGAAGCACGGGTTTATTTAGTTTTTATTCGTAATATGTATGCTAAGTTTAAAGTACATTATGTGTAAAACAACTACACATTTTCGAAAAGTTCTAGTTTATTTTTGCAACAAAAGTAGCGTATGTGTATGTGCTTTTCGTAGCTCTAAACTACCTCTTTGTCAAATTTCATTACAATCGCCCCCCTTCTAAAATCTAAACTGATGCGGTTTCCTAAAAACATACCGAAATACTTTAAACCGAAAACTCATTTCTCAGTCCCAAAAACTCAGAAAATTCATTTCTGGTAATATATTTTGGTAAACGTAAAAAACAAACATCAACTTTTAACAACAGGTCCACGGTTAACTACGGAACTCTACATTGCCATGCCAACCCTACGCACTTGGCCTAATTTAAAATATTATTAGATGGGATTACAGCAGCGTACGGCACAATCTCTAGCCGGAGCAGATGACACGGCCGAAATTGGAAAAGATATTTTGGCTCCGAACAACACTGTGATATTGCTTTGTAGTTTCAGTGTTATTGGAGTGAATTATTTCTATATGTTTTCAGAAGTTGTGCCTGCATTGTTTTTTTAACAGTAAATACTTGAGCATGTTTGGTCAATTGTCATTTTACGATGAAACGCCGAACTCTGGGTGAAATTCAAGGCTCCAATTATGGAGCCTTGTGGTACGCCAATAGTTAAAAAGAGCCATGGAAAATTGAGTCGAGCCTTAATAGGCCCGACTTAAAAGAGAAAATTAACAAACTATTCAAATATTCAACACGTCGTCAACTCCTGAACTCAAGCTCAAATTAAAAAAAAAATATTAATATAGTTTAACCTGAAACATAATCACTTTTAACCATCTACTCCACACCAATCACAAACACAAACTAATTACCATGAACCTAGGTACATACACACAATCACAAAAACACATACTAAGTTCTACATTTAAAAAACAAACAGTTATATTTTAGCCGAAGCAGTGATCTCTCGTTTTTTTACACAAGTAATAAAAAATGTTTTATTGTCATAAAATAAAGTGATAAAATTACGTATGAAGCCATAGGCTCCCAAACTAGTTCATAACTGTGTTTAAGGCTTCTCCAACAATCTGCGAAATAAATTAGGACATGTTTCAACTCTATCCAAGAAAATGAAGAAAAAAATAACTAGGACAAACCATTATATAAACTATATTAAGAAAGTTGAGAAATTAAGTTTTAATAAAACAGCAAAAAAATATTTTAAAAACAATAAAAATTGTCTCGGACTTGTAAATATAAACACCTAGTTACGATTATGTATTAAAATTTATTATAGTAACTACTTTTATTATAGTAACTATTTATACATACACACATATTAAGTGTAAACTCAGCTAGAGCGAGGTGTTAAAAGTTTAGCATTGTACTTAGTTTCGGACAAAATTTCATGTAGGTATGTAGGTACCTACAGACATGAAACAAATATACGAATAAAAATAATATTAGTGAATAATAAGCTATAATAGTAAGGTTAAATACATATTATATTTATTTAATATTTTGGTATTTGTATTTTTATACCGTTAATTCGTAGGTTTCACAATTCTTTTAATTACTTACTTACATATTTGTACATCATTTGTATAACTAAACCAACAAGAAATCTATCATCCCATCTAAATAATAGACTTAAACTTATATTAGAGTTCGAATTGTGGAAACCCAATTTAGAATTCCGTCGAGAGAATGAGGTTTAATTCATGGAGTTCCTAAGCGCTCGCAAGAATAATGGACATTGGACACTGGACACATTCACAGATGGAGGTGACCATGATCGACAGATGCAAGCGCTATTCAGCGAACCGGATTTCTATTGTTCGGAAAGGAATAGTTTTGCATTAGCAACACGAACCGTTACTGGTTAGAAATGATAGAGAGAGGGAGAAAACAGAATGTTCATTCCTAGGATAATCAGAGTTTGACTAACGAATACATGCAGTTGAAAATTATTATTTTTAATTAAAAGAATATTATCCTATCCTAATAATATATAAAAGTAAAAGTATGTATGTATGTATGTTCCATTTTCACGTCAAAACCATTGAGCCGATTTGGATGGATTTTTGTATAGGAGTAGATTAGACCATGGAATCGGACATATGCTACTTTTCGTTGCGTAAATTAGTAGTTGTAGGGTAGTTGTAAGTAGCGGGTGTAGATAGACAAATATATTGATAAACAGTTTATTTTGATTTTCAATCACACACATACAGTACTGAGATAAAAACTTATGAAAGTAAATAACATAATAACTAAATAACTAAAACGGTATAACGTAACTAAATGCTTATCTGGCTAAGTAGTAAGTAATGTGTGTGTTGCAGTATGTCAAAAAGGTTGAACGTCTCAGCGTATAATTTCGCTTGTGAAGCAAAATTATATTTATTTCTAGGTGCGATACGAAGTTCGCCGGGACATCTAGTACAATAATAAAATCTCATTAAAACTTGTCAGTCAGATTCGTATTCTTAGCAGACACAAAAAACGGGAGATTGTATTTTGTTATATTGTATCCTCTTTGGTTACTTAAAAGATCTATAACAAAAAAGACAGGTGAGAAATGAGGCTGTATCAAATATATTCTCTAACTATTTGACGTGTTTCTCATTTATTTATAAGGTATAAAGTTGAGTGATGTCGTGGTCTCTTTTAAATATTGCTGTCAATTCCACGTTTAAAATTAACGTTTAACTATTATTTTGGTTAAATAATAATTTTCGACTATAAATATCGTAATCGATGCATTTTACAAATTAATTATTAATCAATATTAAAACTCCTTGGTAGAATGCGGAGTTGACTATAACGTCAAGATCGACTTTGAAAAACTATCTATGAAGAGATATTAGAATCCGCAAACTCTTGCCTTTCAGCCATGAACCAACTGAGCCACGTAGGTCAATACAATATGCACCTCTGTTTTTATTGAGTCTGGATATGCAGACAAGTTATCAAAATCACCCGTTTTTGTTTCCTTGATTTTTTGAGAATTTTGATTCAATGTTTCCGTGGACTGACAAATTTTGTTGCAAAATTTTTTAAAAAAATTGTTTGTTCAAGCATCAAGCGTTAATTTAAGGAAAATTTCGTTGACGTTCAAGAACAATCATACCGTACCAAATCCCCGCTGTTACATTTTTGTCTGACTAAATTTTGCGTATATGCAAACAAAACGTATAATTATGTTTAGGGATTATGTAGAGATTATGTAGTTTTAATGTAAAATTTTAATCAGTAATAAAAATAATTACAAACCTTGTTTGACATGGTTCCTTAGCGATATCTGCTACTTAGTAGAGGAAAACCGCAGCTTAGGCAGCTGTATTGACCTGTTCTTTCCTCTGTTAGCTGGCTAAGCTGGGAGGATGCTATAGGTTGCCTAGCACCTAAAGCATCCTCCAAGCTTAGCCAGCTAACAATGTCCCAGACACTGTAGCGTCCTGACCAGCAGAAATACCAGTTGCTTATGCTGTATAAATGATGTTTATTAGATGTAAACCTTACATATAACCTGAAACGCACAACGTTATAGAAGCGAACTTTCAATACCTTATTTAATAATTGAACGAATTATGAAAAAGATGAAACAACACTTAGCGAACGTCCTTATAAAATATTTTTAATACTGTCAACCTTAATAAAAACCGACATGATATTTCGCAATAAAATGTTACAATTTTACAGTCATTATTAAATTCTCTCTATCATGATTCATGACTGTTGCCTAATAAATGAATTGAGCACTTGGTAATTATTTACAGAATTTTTGGCTGAAATATCAATGAAATTGCTTTTTCGTTTTTCAGAGTATAAATAATTTCAGCTACGAACAATCGTCATAAAAATCATAAGATCTGGTTGAAATCAGTCAATTCTTCATTTTTGTTTATTACCTCTATAGTGATGTTACTTACCAAATTGTAATACTGTTAGATGAGTTGGGTTGGATTCAAGTGGTACAGTCCTTTCTTAAACTATTGATCTACGTCATCTTGATACAGGCAGCGTAGTAACAAAAGATATTATTTCTGAACCGGTACTAAAATCTTCCTGTATACATATATTAATTCGGCCGCTACCCCACAAAGATTAGCGGAGGTTAACGAACAAAAGGCAGTAAAGCGGCGCGGCGCCATGTACGCTACAAAATAACAAGGACCAAACCCGGAGTCCTTAAACTTCCTCGATTTAGCCATGGGGAATTAGTTTTTCTAATTTTAAATGTTTAGGTTTGGAGATTAAAACAACTTTTTACTACAAAATTGTCTTTAGTTTATACGAGCATTAATTTTTATTTACTTATTTAAATTTTGGACACTCGTTGTTATGGAAATAGCTATCATTATGCATGCGCATGTTTTGAAGTGTTATCATCGAAAATAGCCGCTGAATCAGCGCGATATTTGAGATTAAAATTATTACAACATAATTATAGGATACAATTTATAGGAAAACTTACAGCTAGCAATTCAATAATTAGAGATATAGGTACAGAAAGACCATTTCAAGTTTCCACAAATAAATACCTCTAGATACGAACAATTATAAGAAATTGTCAAATAGAAAAACGAGACTAAGTTATGTATTTAACAATAGGAACATAATAATATATATATATAAGTAAGTGTTAAAACTTACGCGAATTGTACATTTTTATTAAAAACATTACTGTTACCACGCTGTTACCAAACGACGACGCGCGACGCGCCTACACGGACGCCCGCATACACACAAACATACCTACTTGAGCCTACAGTAAAATACTAAAAATGTCGCTAGTTTCCAAAACTTGCGGAAAATGTAAGAGTGTGGTGAAAGACAGGACATTTCTGCACTGTACAAGCTGACTTTTACATTTCTATATTGATTAACAAAATTATGAGAAATTCTATTACCTAATGGATGCAGAGAAAAAGGCAAGATAGAAGTGCAGAATGTGTTTACGAGATAACTATAAAGCAAAGAACGAAAACACAGCGGCGGTTATGACAGCCGGTGAACCGGCTCCCAGCACCTCATCGACTTTTACAGGAAGCAATGTCCTCCGTTTCACCGAAGTGTTGGATTCGCCGCTGCCAGCTGATTCGCGCGCAACCGTCGACGACGAGGTGAGTGACCCCAATCAGAAAATCACGTATGCCAAGTTGCGATGTTTTGAATGATGATCCTATTCAAGGCGAGTCAGCTCACGAAATGACCGAGAATTTGAAAGAATATATAAAAAAAGAAATGTTATCACTTAAAATGCTTTGATGAGAAAGACCAAAGGGTCAATGACCTCATTCACAAAGTCAACCGATTGCGTTTTGACTTGAATGACTAGGAGCAGGAGTTGTTGTCATATGAGTTAGAGATCTCTGGCATTCCCGAGCACAGTGACGAGAATCCTGTCCACGTAGCCACACTCATCAGTAACAAGTTCGGTGTAAAAATCGTTGAGAGGTGTATTTATTAATTATTGTATTTTGTTAATGGATGAATCCTTACATTTTCAGATTTATGTTTTACAAACAGCACGTAACTGTTTTTACAGACTCTCAGTGCTGTATAAAATGCGAGACTATATAGACACAAACCTACGAGTTTTGCTTTGCGATTCGCTCATTTTGTCGAAACTCTCGTATGTCTACAATGTTTTTGGAGAGCGTTTGTTGAGTCGCTCTAAGAAACTCGTACAGCGTGTACAGAATACATGCATACGCTTTTGTTTTCACATTCCTCGCCGGGCCCATATATCTCCATGTATTAATAGTCATAATCTTCTAAACATGTCATCACGTCGTACTATTCATCTTGCTACATTGCTTTTTGTAGTCATAAATAGACAAGTACCAAGTTACTTATACGAAAAATTTAATTTTCTAATCGTTATTTCCGATTTGCCCAACTTCTCTTCTATCCTCGCCATAAAACGACCGCATTTTGTGGCAGCGTATCGAAAGCTAAATCTCCCACCTCCGATATAAGAAACTATTCAGACGCATTGCACACCTATATAGGGGTTTGGATATTTTCAGTAATGTTTTAGATTTTATCAATAAAGTCGGGTTTTATTTTGTTGAAAAATTAAAGAATTATTATAAAACGTAGGTAGTTATAACATTATAATATTATAAAATGTAGTTGCTCACAAGATATAAATAAGTAAAAATACTGAAATATTCGTCAAGGTCGTCAACATTGTAAGGCTTGTATTATTATTGTATGTGGATCACAAAACACCCCAAAATATAAACTCGAATACAAAGTCGACATTCTATTCATCTTTAAGCCATTTACGAAAGCCTCCCAAAGCTCACCCGACCGGAACATTGTACCGAAACTCAATTAGAACTACAGTTTATTGTTATTTCTCTTATACTACCAAATGACAAAATAAAGCTCCCTGATATTGAACGGTAACCACTACCTAGTGTATTATATTATATGTGCCTCTACCTGTTACAACAAATGTAATAGGTATAGGCACAGATAATATGATACAAGTTACTCTAATAACGCGGTGATCACGTTTATTGCACGTGATCAACGCTGCATTGCATTGCGCATGTCACCTTGAGACATAGAGTTGTAACGTTTCATGTGCCTGTGTGCATGTGTAATTTCACCAGCCCCCTTACTCTTCAACCTGGAACACAGCAATGCGGACATATCTGCTTAGCGGCAGAAATACTAGGTGTGGTGGTAGTACTTCCCCGGATGAGCTCTTCACATAAAGTTCTTAACGTAAAAGGGAAAATAAAGCCTGCTAAATTGGGGCATTACCGATGCCTTGACCTAGATTCTAGATAGAAGAGCCAGACTACAGCTAACCTAAGAATGCTGAATCAATAAGTGCAGTTATGCGATGTCTTGATACAAGAAACCTTAGACAACGTCGTATTTTTTACATTAAACGAACATACGTTAAAAGTTATTCGTTTATTATGTAAAAAACGTTTTAAAAGTAGTAGTAGTAAAACTATTAAGGAATTGCGAAGACAATATTTCGATTTAGGGTTCCGTTTGCGAAATATTAAAGTTTTAAACTTTTTTCGAGCGTCCCCTATAAAACTGATATATGATAATCTAAACTGCTATCAATACAAATCTAAAAAAATCATGAATGTAGTTTTAACCATGAACTTTCTAGGAAAACTGTAAGGGTTAAGCTAGCTTTTTATTTTTGGAGAAATAGTCGCTTAAATAAGTGATGTGGTTTACTTTAATACCGGAATACTTAATACCGAAGAATTAATTAATATAATATATTTTAGTAAACATGTATGCAAAACAACATACATTATTCAGTTAAAGTTTTACCGTTAGAAAGTACAGGATGTTGATACACATAAAGACGCTACTGCCCATCTTCTGAAGGTCCCTTGTCAGATTCTTACTGCATCCACATGCAAAAGAGGAGGTGCAACATTCTACTGTCGGCACCCCACGGCTAACTAGAATAGTGGAAAAATAATTACATTTTGTAAGTATGAATAGCCAGAGGAACTGTACGATGTAACCCCGAGGTGAATAGCTTCGCTTCAAAATGAATAGGGATACGTAAGCGTAGTTAATATTTGAAGCTTTTTAACTAGCTGTCCCGCGCAACTTCGTCTGCGACAGCAAGGGTTTAAGTAAGGGTGCCTACTCTCTCTCTCTCTTATGTAGAGAGAGAGTAGGCACCCTTAATTAAAATGCGCGCGCGGTAAAACTGTGATATCTTTTATGATATTCCTTGAATTAAAATGCGCGCGCGGTAAAACTGTGATATAATCTATGATATTTCTTGAATTAAAATGCGCGTGCGGTAAAACTGTGATATCTTCTATGATATTCCTTGAATTAAAATGCGCGCGCGGTAAAACTGTGATATCTTTTATGATATTCCTTGAATTAAAATGCGCGCGCGGTAAAACTGTGATATCTTCTATGATATTCCTTGAATGCAATTGGTGTACAAGGTAATTCTATCCCAATGACTACTTATTATGATAAATAGCGTTATTATTTGGTTAAGGAATAGAATAATCTCTGTAATGTTACAATTATGTATGAGTATAAATAAATAAATAAGGATTGATCCTATGATAAAAAAACACCTTCGCAAATAATGCGTTATTTCAGAACAAATAAAACAGGTAAAAGTGGGTCAACCTTATAACAGGAACCTTACGAAGGAACCATTTAACGAAACAAAAGGAATAAATTTTCCCCGCTTATGCAACACTTTTCAATGCTCCGCTCCTACTTATTGGTCATAGCGTCATTGGTCAAAATATATAATGTTATATAGAATATCCTTCCTCGATAATAGGCCTATCCAATACACAAGTATTTTTTTAAATCGAAAAAGTAGTTCTTTAGATTAACCAAACAAACAAACTCTTCAGTTTTATGATATACATACATTTCATTTAAGTCAAATGATAATGAAAACACAAAAAAATTGTCTCAAAAGCCTTATCATCAAAAGAGGTCACATTTTGTGAAGGATTGGGGGCACACAGATTAATCTCTTATGGGGTAAAGTCATATAAAAAAGGCACTCAAGTGATTTTCAGTCTTTTCATCCGAGCATTCCGTTTCCAAAGAGCATCTATGATAAATAACATAATATTCATGTATCATACATTAGTATAATCTCCTAGCGTACATAAACGTAGAAATGAGACCATTCATCACGCGGCTTGGCGCTTTGGCCACAATCGTAAAATGTAAAAGCCACTTCAGGCGTAACTCGCATGCGAAAACTCGTGCAGTTAGTTTATCTAGGTCAACCTTCAGAAAATTCATCTCACTTACCTGGTCTACCGTTTTAGGATATTTTCATCATGGCGGTCAACTCTTGCAAAAGTCTTTTTTAAACTTTCGCGATCACAACACATTATTAAAATATGGGATTATGGGGTATTTATCGCGTAATTACCTTTATTTTATTCGCGACGTTTCGACCGGATTGCACCTGGTCGTGGTCGCGGGGAGACTGGCGTGCTGAAGTTAACCGCAGCAAAGCGAAGGCATCTTTTCAGACTACCCTCACTTGGTCTTCATAATTAGAAATTTGAGATTTAAGGCCGGTTCACACTGGGACAGCACACTACACTCACTGTATCAGCACACTTTGGTTTATTCACACGCCGAGTACCCTTGGCTATCACTGGATTCCATGAGGCAGAGAGTCTTCACCGTCTTCACAATTAAAATTAATTTCAATCGCTTCCCGAACCATTCTCTTGTAGTAGTGCCTCTCGTTGGAAATAATCTTGGGATTGTGGAGTTCGATCCAGTGATTGGGTCCTGAGTCCACTACATGCTCCGCTATAGCTGATTTGTTTACTTGTCGATTTTTGACCGCTGCGATATGTTCCTTAACACGTTCGGCGACTGTGCGCTTCGCTTGGCCTATGTAAGAACGACCACAGCTGCAATCGACTTTGTAAACTCCAGGTACTTGCAAGGGTACTACATCCTTTGGTGATCGTAGACGCTTAGCCACTTTTGTGTGTGTTTGTTTTTTTTTTGTTTTAACTGTCTTTATTGAAAACTTCTAAAGCAAGTTTCCGATTTTGTCAGTAACACCTTTCACGTACGGCAAGAAAGCTGTTTGTCTTGCAACTTCAGGGTGTTTTTCTTTGCGCCTACGAGTGGGATGCCATCTATTGGTCCTGTAGCCATTCCGTTTAAGAACCTCCTGAACATGATCTAGCTCTCCTGGTAGATGTTCAGGGTCACAGAGGTCATAAGCTCTGTTCATTAGTGACTTAACTACAGAATCCAGATGCGACGGATGATGGTGTGACGCAGCATTCAGGTATCGGTCGGTGTGTGTCGGCTTTCTGTACACGGTATGCGATAAGGACCCATCCGAATTAACGATTACTTTAATATCAAGGAAGGCTAGAGATCTATGCTCCTCCATCTCATAGGTGAACCTTATCTTAGGGTGTATGGAGTTTAGATGTTCAGTCAGCTGATTGACTACCCCGCTGTCTCCGTTAATCACGCAGAAAACATCGTCAACGTATCTCTTCCATAGTTTTATACCGCAGGCTGTCAGATCTATCGAAGTTTCAAAGTGCTCCATCCAGATATTGGCAAGTACGGGGGCCACATGACTTCCCATAGCTACACCGTCAATCTGGAGGTAATGCTGTCCTTGGTACAAAAATAAATTTCCATCGAGACAGTTCTGAAGGAGAATAGCGTATTGGTCTGGAAGTTCATAATCGCTAAGTCTCTGCCTTATAACATCCAAGCAATCCTTGAGGGGGACATTGGTGAAAAGAGACTCGACGTCAAAGCTAACCAATATGTCTCCAGGTTCCAACTTCATGCCCTTGATGATGCTGATAAAATGGCGGGAATCCTTTACGAAAGATGACCCCTTTCCCGTTAATGGTTGCAGTATACCAGCAATAAATACCCGATAATCCCATATTTTAGTAACTCTTGCAAATTTATCGTATTTATTATTACTTTGCCATTTACGGCCGTGAACTAATGGATATCTCTTCCTTCGTTCTTTAAAAGTATGTGCACATTTAACACGTGCAAGATGTTTTCTCAAGACGGGTTTCAACAAGCAACGGGTTACCTCAAGATGTTTTTGAGGGAACCCGCGACTCGAAAACTCGTGTAGTTAGGTTACCCAGGTAAAACTTCAGACGATTCATTTTACTTACCTGGTCTTCTATTTAAGGAATTATTTTATCTGTTGTTCCTTTATTTGTGAAAATATATTATAATGTGTAAACTCTTACCGGTTTATTTATATTATTTAAACAATTAAGTAAGGCCTTTGCATTTATTATAGATGATTTATACAGCGTCAGCAACTGGTAATCATGCTGTACGGGACGCTGCATTGCCTGGGACAATGTTAGATGGATTAGGCTTACCCAGCACCTATACGATCCTCTCAGCTTATTTAAACAATTACATATACAGTAAACTTGTTTGAATAGCTAAGTGACAGTTTTACAACTTGCCATGGGGGGTCGGTAGTAGAAAATTGCCTCTCCTCTCTTGCCCAAGGATGCAGTAAGAATCTGCCAAGGGATACCACCGGAAGATGGATGGTAACATCTTTCCGTGTATCACCATCCTGTACCGCGCTCGCCATACTGCCTCTAAGAGTGGTGAGGATGGCAACAACCCCTCGTGATCAGTACTTTGTGATCAATAAGGGAGGCCTTTTTTCAGCAGTGGAAGTCCTACTGCTAAAAGAGAGATGTTTAACAACTCCTAAAGGTCTATCCAGTAACAGCCTATTAATCTTATTTATTATTGTTATACCATGTTTTAAGGCAGTGCACCAATAGACTTTTACTTTCCTGAATAAAATATATTCAGTTATAACACGTGCTTTAACTGTAAAGGAAAACATCTACCATAACCACTTGGGACGGAATCTGCTCCAACTCCGTCAAACGTAACATAAGACAAAATTAAATTGTTAAATGATGACTATAACGACCGAGTTAGGTTCTTCTGTTCACTTCTTTTCCTAACTCGCGTGTCATCTGAAGTGAACAGATTAAATTATGTGCTTTATTCTATTTATTTGTGTTGTTTTATTTTGTAATTTGTGACGCGTTAATAAGGTCCATGCGGCCGCACTGAATAAAGTATTTTTTGATTCTTGATTCTCATCTTGAGGAGTTTCCACCCGCGGCTAAGTCAGCGTCAGACCTTTGACCTGTTCTTTCTTCTGACTAACAGTTGCATTATTTCTTAACAGCGTTATTAAAATGCTGAATTATCCTACGTGTGCTTCATTCAGCTCTGCATAACAGAGTATTGGACCATTGTGTTTGCGACTGCCCTGGCAGCTCGTTACTAGGGCGACTGTCCATCGTGCCCATTGTGTAGACTGTGGCGACTGGGGCGGATGCGGCCACGGGGGCTACGGTGGCGATTGTAGCGACTGTGGTGACTATACCAACTGGGGCCACTGTAGTGACTGTGGCGACGGTGGCGACTGTGGTGAAAATGTTTTACATCTGCCAGGTAACCCGTGACGGCTCATTTTTTATATTATTGAAGCAGTCCAAGCCGTTGGGTGTGTTAAATGGTGTTTTTCTTCCACATCTAAAGCGAAAAATGCGCATTGCAATCGTTTGACAAGAAAGTTTAATGATGCCAGTCCTCTTAATAACATGGTCTTCAAAAAGCGTAGGTTAATGTTTTTTCCGTGGGGTGCTGACAGTAAAATGTTACCCCTCCTTTATTGTCCGTGGATGCAGTGAGAATCTGCCCGTCTGGGCAGCAGCGTCTTTCCTGTATCAACATCCCGCACTGCGCTCGCCAACCCACCTGCTAAGCGTGGCGCACACCTCATAATCTTGGAGATCCATGAGGGAGGCCTGCAGTGGTCGTACTCTTAGACAGCAGTCCTACGGCTGTGGTGATGAAAGGATTTTTTTTATATTAATATAAGCTGGAATATATTATGTTTAGTTGTAAATTGAAACTATGTTGATTGAAATTGGTTAAAATTTAATATCATGTTATTTAATAAATATAATACGGCTTACACCACGTACCTAACTTATTATCATCTTGCTGACGTTTCATAACTTATTATTAAATCATGTTATTATTATAATGACAAAAAGTTATAACAGGTTGATATAAAAATACTTGTAAACAAGGATTACTAATAAATCCGAATAAGACGTTAGAATTACACCATAACTTCGCAAATACTCTATTCATTCTTATGGCCAAAAATCTTCAGCTCCTTCGTCTCGGTATGGAATTTGATATTGCACTGTTTCCCAAACTTCTTGTAAGGAATCTGATACAAACATTCCATTCCCGCGCTCTCTGCTGATTTTTGCCCTTTCGCACTCGTGAACACACCACCTGTTACTTTGAAACCCAGTTCGTTCATGAGGTCCTTCCTGGAATTCAAAACAAAATAATCAAGCGCTAAACAATAATTAATTATTAAAATGCAATGAAAATATTTAGTTTTAATTCCGCTTATGTTGAGATGCCCAAACCTATACGACTGTCGTATAGGTTTGGGTACGACTGTTGTGTAGACTGTCGTATTTGTTTGGGTGTGCATGCTGCACTGACAACCTAGTTCTCCCTGCTTGTGCTTTATTAGCGGGCGGGAAGGCGGTGCTCATGCATCTTAGCATAAGCGGAATTAAAACTAAATATTTTCATTGCATTTTATTGTCATGAATTTCCGCAAAGTAACGCCTGCTTCCATTAATTATAATAATTAAATACACAACAATCTGAACATTTCATAAATGTTAATGTTAACTTTGAATTTGTTTTTATTTGAGTGATTTATAGTCCGTAAAACTGAGCTTGATCCCTGCGACAGCTGTCAGCAAGTTATGAATTTCGTAACGGTAAAAAATATCTGTAGCAATGTCGTACTTTAGGGGTATGTACAGTACACATCTAAAATGCCAATAAGTCATCGTCATCATCATTAGGTACCGTCATATTTTCAGCTACGTCCCAGCTCTATTCGTGTCACTTGGCATATGTCGCAGCGATCAAGCTAAGTTTTACAAACGTTACAGTTATTTTATAGAAACTCAGAAATTTATTTCCATATTTCGCAATTATTATTACGAAACATAGACACGTCAATACAATAAAAAAACATACTTTTTTATTCATTATATTAACAAGAAATAAGCACATCAATTTCAATAGATGTGAAACACCTGTTATTCTAAGCTATAATTTGGCCCATTGCAGTGGAAAGGCCTCCCTTCCCCCCTTTTATTTCTCCTTGTCGTTGATTAGTTGTGGCCACTCGTCGGCTTGATTACGATTTAGATTTTTCGCAATCTGCATTTAAGAGAAGGCCCCCTGGCCTCTCACACAGTTGTTGCCCATTTGGGACCAACGATGTACATATATAAGCTTTGCCCAGAGTTCTGGCGGCACACGACAAACATGTCAATCTTAATTCCATTTCAATTTGGCAGACTTCAGAGCTACACCTTGTCGTGGGGTGGCGGCAATAGAACATTACCTCTCCTCTCTTACCCGTGATTGCAGTAAGAATCTGCTAAGGGATACCCCCGGAAGATGGGCAGCAGCAAATTTCCGTGTATTAACATCCCGTACTGCTGTACTGCTCTCTAATCCGCCTGCCATGCGTGGTGCGTATGGTTAAATCATGATCAGTACTTGGAGATTCATGAGGGATGCCTATGTTTACCAGTAGACGTCTTACGGCTAAGATGATAATGATGTTCTATAAAAATACTTATAAAATTTACTCGCCTCGCTCTAAGTAACTCGACAGCGATCCCCAAACGCCGGTATTCGGGCGCCACAGACAGTCCCGCCCCCATAAGGTATGCATTCACGTTGTACTTGTCATAAATTACCGTCACTTTCATGGCTTCGGCAAACATGCGTAGAGATAATAAACCTGCTTTAGTTTTCGGCTGTAAAGCGATAGATTATTAGTACCAAATATATAACGCAGTTTGCGGTTAGTGTTTATTGGACAGGGCTGTTTACTGGCTTAGAATAAACGAACAGCGCATAGGCTTGCTGGCAGGGTAAATCTTAATTATATTTAGTCTGTCCGTAAGATAATAAAAGAGAATAAACATATTTTTATGTTTTTCAAATGAACCTATACTAAATAGATAGAGAATAGTTGGTGCCCTAACTAACATTGACTTACCGGCTGACTGACTGCCAAAAGCACAGCCAAAACTACTAAGGATACAAACTTGAAGGGTAGGTTCCTTATATAACAGAAACAAGCAAAAATAAAGGGTTTTTCTAAATTCAACCCCTAAGGGTATACATTAGGGGATGAAAGTTTGTATAAAAAAGTTGTGTTTTTACTTGATGTTCTTGAAAGTAAGCATAAAAATTAAGGATTCTAAATAATCAAACACGTGTTTCAGCGTTTCACAAATTTTGATCTCTTATCTCCTACTCACTTATCTCCTACTCACTTATCTCCTACTCACTTATCTCCTACTCACTTATCTATACTTACTCTCCACTCAGGGGAATGAACACTTTGAGGACTCAGTACACATCACAGTGTTTGTGTGCGTTATTGTGTAATTATAACCCTTGATATCACTCGCTCATGTTTACTTAGTATATTTACAATTAATAATCTTCATACTGCATTTACTGAAAATTTCAGTCATATTCCATATCATTTCTGCGCGGGTAAAAAGGTATTCATTGATAGATATAAAAACCTCATTAAGATGGTCATTCAACGCTTCTTCCCATGATAACATATAAGGTAAATTCTTTACCTACCTTAGGTAGGTAAATAAAACCAGCCAAGAGCAAGTCGGACTCACGCACTGAGGGTTCCGTGCCATCATATAATATAATATATGATAAAGGCGGTTTATATTTATTGGAGAATCTTGACAGCGCCGTCTCTTGTCTGATAGTGGAACTTAATGTAAATTTTTTACACATTCGATGATTTCTAAAAAACTATGCAAATTAGAGAGTTTGTTTTATTTTTCCTGTAATTTTTACATATACCTATTATTATTTAATACTTTATTGCACAGAATTTACAAAAAAACAGTATACAAATGGTGGGCATAATGCCGGAGGCATTATCTACCTGCCAACCAGAAAGGTCGATATAAGAAAGACAAGCTGCTAACACAAAGTAAATAGAAGACAAAAAAAAACTTATTTAGCTAAAACACACCGATCTTTCAATATTGTAAAAAGGAGACAAAGAACTCTTAGATTCCTACGCTCACGGATGGGGAGCCACTTAAGCTTAGATCGATATTCGCTTACATGGTCGTATTTACGAAGGCAAAAAAAAAGCGCATTCCAGTGTTAAGACGACGGTCCAGTTTGTTCAGCAATTCCTGATTGAGGTCGATAAGAGCCGTAAAGTCAATGATTGGCAAGATTGGAGAGCATTGATTTTAGTGGAGATGGGAAGAGTTTTTTTAAGCGTATAATCGAGTGTAATGTGAAAATTTCCGTGAAATCTCCTTTAAGTGTATCCAACTAAGTTTAGATAGAAAAGTTATGCCAAGATTTTTGACTGTTGGAGATAATGGAATTTTATGTCCATTGTAGCAAAGTTGCGGAAGCGCATCCAAGGCATCGATTTTAGCTAGTTGTTGGGAACCACCAATTATAATCGCCTGACATTTTTCTTTATGAACAGCAATACCGAACATACTAGACCAGGACTGCAACCGAGAAATATCATTATTAACGGAAAGGATAGCATAATTGAAATCATTTAAGGAAGCAGGTAAATATAATTGAAGGTCATCGGCATACATATGGAATTGGCAAAGGAGGTGTGGCGAAAGTAAGTTAATAAAAAGAGAAAACAAAACAGGAGATAAAATTCCTCCTTGAGGCACACCGGTCTCGATGTCTGTCCACTCTGAAAAATCTTGACCGTGCCGAGTTATTTGACTACGTCCAATAAGATATTGAGTGAACCAGTCCACAACAGAGTGAGAAAAGCCAAGTTTTGGAAGAGCTGCGAGTAAAAGGTCAAAATCCACAGCATTGAAAGCTATTAACGATAAAAGTTTCAGGGGTTTATATCCGCAAACTTCGAATATAAAGAGGGGAACGGTATTTTTTTCAACGTTTTTGTAAATGAGTCAAAACTATACGGCATAAAGCAAAACTAAAAACTTTTTAATTATGAGCAAATGAAGCCTATTCATATGATACCCCACATGACCTAGTTACTTCACAAAAAAATTTAAGACTCCCTTTAGAGATTACATACACTTCAATGAGCTATAAAAGTTTCAGGTGCTTATCTCTGCAAACTTAGGATTTATAGGGTGGGAGACAGTATTTTTTATTTTTTTTTGTAAATAACTTGGAAGCAATACCGCTTAATGGAAAAATAATAACTGTTTATTAATGTGCAAATGAATACCTTTCAAATGATATCCCACATAACCTAGTAACTTTACTTAACATTTTTGAGACCCCCCTTTCCGCCCCCCTTGCAACCATAGTAAGAATATTTTTCATGATCTTTATATATTCCATATTAGTGAAAAGGCGTTATCTCACACCATTTCAAATTTCAAGTGGATAGTATCAGTAGTTCTTAAGATATCCATTTGTGACAGACAGACAAAGTCACACTATAAGGGTTCATTTTTACCATTTTGGTCCGAAACCCTAAAGACATACAGGCCGACAAAGTGATCTTAGGATGTTGTATTTTCCCTTGAGGTTATAAAACCCGAGAAATAATAATAATAAACGTTAACAGATCCAGAAATCCGTTTGGTCAACGACACCACTAATACGAAGGACCACTCGAGAAAATGATTGATATTCTTGAATTCTATTAGTTCGCAATAGT
The DNA here is from genome assembly GCA_963082625.1 of Pasiphila rectangulata. NCBI lineage: Eukaryota > Metazoa > Arthropoda > Insecta > Lepidoptera > Geometridae > Pasiphila > Pasiphila rectangulata. The sequence goes on from OY720240.1 coordinate 14,230,155, forward strand.
GAATAATGTGATGGGTTGATGGCGAACTAGGTCGTCTGAGATAGGAAAAAACGGAAATAAATGGAAATGGACCCCGGGGCTAGAAGTAATGACACTGGCGACGGAATTAAACCTCGAATAAAGAGATCACAGAGATCACGCTAAGCTTTCTGACATAAAAGTTATCTAACAAAGGCACAGTAATATTTTTTATACGGAGTGAGACTTCTCGGTTGATTAAAAGCTACGGTATCGCTTAGTAAAAGTTACGGTGGTTGAACAATCGTTTTACCGGGACGTGATTGACAAATCGATCCTTTTCCTGTGGCAAGCACATATTGACAGCGACAAGTGTGCGACCTGTTCCATCGGCCTCTGCGAGGAAGCACGCGATGCTCATTTTTTGGCTGATTACAGACGACAGTAAAATACGGTATTCTTGTATTGCTTCGAGGTCATCCGCTGTACCTAAAAAAGAGTTACATGAAAAAGGCATTTAATGAAAATTCGGCGATGAGACACGATTTTAAAACATAAAAAGCTACAATTGTTTTGTTGTTTATGCGTGCGCTGACATTTATAAATGTTTATTCAATATGGTTATACGAATACCCAAGGATTATCCCTTACTTTGCATTTTTGCAAATAAAATATGCGAGCTTTAACTACACGCTTATTAGAATTAGAGATATTTTTAAACAGTGTCGCAAAAAATCGAACGAATAATAGTGGTGCGCTTAGCCTTAATTAATTATTGTAAGCTCCAAGCTTTTGTTAAGATTACCCGTGTTTTCGCAAATTAATTCGGACTGAAAAAATGAGGTGATAATTTGGGTCACAATCGAAACGTTATTCCACTCCTCTGAATTAATAAGGCTCCGAAACCAGTGAAATCAGTTCCCAATTTTCGAAGTAACAAGTTAAAATTCAAGATTTCGAGCTCAGATAGAACCCTCACTGAAAGGGTGTTTAATGACATCACATTAGAGGTTTTTCCCCGGCGGCCGACCCCAAGATAATTGGGCGCCCGTCGTACTAATGACTTACGTATTTTTTGCCTGAGGCCCTACGTAATACGAGGATTTGGGTAATTGCAAAAAGTTCAATGGTTTTATTAAAATGTCGAGCACTTTGTTACGTAGAAATTTTAGTGAAAATAGCTAACAGCTGTGTTGTTTTACACATATACATAATTTTGCGTTGCTAATAAACTGTTAATGTTTTGTCATCTCAAGAAAATGAAAAACCAAAAAGGGCTTATTGGTCGGCTTACTTCCGGCATTAGAAAGCGTCAAGGATCGATTTGACGGACGTAGTTATGAATTCCATCGGAATCGTAAATGTTTCACAAGGTTTATCATTTCCTTAAAATGTGTGGTTTAACAGTATGACAATTACAAACTATAACTTTATGATCTTTCTTTCGAAAACCCCGTGTCGTAGTTGTATTAATAACTGGCTGAGACGCAAGAGGTCGCGGGTTTGAACTCCTGCAGGGGATAAAATGCTTGCTTTATCTGAAGATATATTTCACAGGTCTGAGTGTTTTCTATATCATCATCATTTCAGCCGTAGGACGTCCACTGCTGAACACAGGCCTCTTTTATATTGAGGGGTTGTTGCCATACTAGCAACTCTATTTAATTATTTTATTAAATGAATGAATGAATTGAATGAATTAATTAACACGTTATTGTACACAGATAAACTTAAAAATAAAATATAAATAGGTAAACACGTTTAAATAGGCGGCCTTATTGCTGAAAGCAATGTGAGCTTTTAGAAAAACCTGCAGTCAACAAATATACAATAATAAACATAATATATACGGAAGGCGAATTAGAAGTTTTCACAAATAGTTAAATATTTATAATGATTACAGAAGTATACGGATAATTTAATTAACAAAAAAGATGCCAAACTTTAAAGAAGTCAGTGCTACATAAACGTTAAAACTGAGATGGAGAAGTGTTGAACAAGTTAACTTTCTCTACAACTGTATTAAAATATGTGCATGCTTGAAGAATGCAATTTTGATATGTACAGGCATGTATTTACAAAAAAAAACTGTATTTAAGTATTCTATCAACCACCTGAACCAACACATAAGCTTTGTTTACTTTGGGGCTAGATAGTGATGAGTAAAATATTTAGCATCATTTATATTTATCTTTCTAAAAGTACACTTACCAGCATTTACCCACCACACATCCTCCCTGATATAGTTTCCAAGCATAAACTCAACGGCAATGCTCCACATTGTGGGTGGTATATCTTCTATCTCGAACTTAAGCGTCCTACCATCCTCGACTACTCTCTCAAAACGACTCCACACTTTAGGATACTCTCGGGCAGACATTGCTTTATCTCAGAGTACAATAGTGGAGCTTTTAAGCTTTAAATTTCAAACGACTTCTGAGGCGTTGAACGTCTAAATTGAGACTGGGTTGTAGTCAAATGCAGCCCTATTAGCTTCTGCATCGAACGCGAGGGCAGGTACCCGAGGTAGATTGAATAACTTTATACAGGGCCTAGATTTATTGTGCGGTGACATAAGAAAACGTTGTTCTGAATTTCAGAACACACTCCAGTAAGTTACTCATTATGTTAACAACTAAGGAATGTTTTGACTAATGTTTTGGCTAATCATTAATATCCTATGAGTGCGATAGTAAAATGTATGTTTTGATAGAATTTCACTAAAATTATTTTAGTACTGATATTAAATTTATTACTATGCTAAGCAGTACTAATTATATTGTGTTGTAAGTAAAAAGGTTTATCATCATCATATCAGCCATAGGACGTTTACCGCTGGAAAAGGCCTCCCTCACTGATCTCCAAGTACTGCGGATGGAAGCCGTCTGCATCCACCGCCGACCAGCGTTTCTCACCGAGTCGTCTGCCCATCTTGTATGTAGGTGAACGTCCTACGCTGCGCTTGCCGGTCCGTGGCCTCTATTCGAGAACTTTGCAGCCCCATCGACCATCTGTTCTGCGCGCTATATGGCCTGCCCATTGCCACTTCAACGTGCTAATCCGTTTGGCTATATTGGTAAACTGAATTCTTCTACGTATTTCCTCATTTCTGATTCGATCCCGTAGAGAAACCCCGAGCATAGCCCTTTCCATAGCTCGCTGAGCGACTCTGAGCTTATTCATAAGGCCAATAGTGAAGGACCACGTCTCGGTTCTACATATCATCACTGGTAACACACACTGATTGTAGACTTTCGTCTTAAGGCACTGAGGTATGTTGGACGAAAAGACGTTGCAAAGATTCCCAAACAAATGTAAGATGTGGAAAGTTAACAGTTACCACTCGTGACACGGAAGCTGTTTTAACTATTTAGAAATTATATATAACACAAGCTGAGTAGTTTCCGTTGTAAGAGCCATTTTCGTTGTAAAAGAATTTGTTTATATTTGTAGTGTTTTTTGCTTATAACATTGTAACGAAGTAAAGTCTATTTTCTATGTTATAATTTTACCTGTGTAATCAAATTACTTTATCTACAATTTACTACATTAAACAAACCAATATAAACTACCAATATAAGCTTCAGACTTATGATATAGTGCTTACTAAGTGATGGCACAACTATGAAAATTGGATCATTTAATATTAATCAATTAATAAAACACCTTTTATCAACCCACCGGCACAAATAGGTCAATGCGACGAACTGATCCGAGTAAACGATATTCTTAGATCTCATTGTGGTTATGAATGTATGCTTCATTAATAAAGGTACAAGATAAAATACTACTTTATATAGGTTCTTTTGTCTGTTGCATTTAATATTATTGCTATTGTACTAGGTCGCAATGCAAACAATGATGGATGATATTAGTGTGGATTTCATTTCATATATTTTTGTGTGGTTGCGACCCGGTTATAATTTAAGCATTTTAATATTGTTTTTAAGGATACGAAATTTAGTTATATCATTGCGTTTGAAAGTCGCTTATTACGTATGATCATTATTAATTTAGTTTCCTACACAAATTTAAACAATTCTTTGACAAAATGTATCAACCTAAAACAATATATACAGACCCTAGATCTGAAACAATAACAACCGAAAATATCTACAGATACACACAATCCCTCATAGCGAGAATCAAATATCCAACGGTTCAGTCAAAGTATTTGAAAAATATTTTCCACAATAGTGAAATACACTCACCACACACAAGCCGCGCTCAGTAGAATGCTGTATGTAAGTGATAGTGCATTATCAAGGCGTATCTCACATCGTCTTTGGATTTATGCATAGCATCCTTTAGTTTACGGTTACTTTCAATGTTTATGTGATGTCGTAATGTTTAAGAATAGCGCTAGACTAATATCTATAGTAATATATAAAGCTGTAGAGTTTTTTTGTTTGCTTGAACGCGCTAATCTCAGGAACCACTGGTCCGATATGAAAAATTATTTCAGTGTTAGATAGCTCATTTATTGAGGGAGGCTATATATCATCACGCTACGACCTACGAAAGCGGATCAGTAACCAAAGATGCGGGTGAAACCGCGGGCGACTTCTAGTAATTCATAAAAGATCATTAACAAGACAGTTTATAAATTTAAAAAGGTAAGTAACTCCCGAAACTTTACCTGGTCTCGGAGGTAACCTAATTTTTTTTTCTATCGTGTTCCCTTAGTTTTGCAATCTATACATTTGATCACCATTTCATTTGATACCAAACTCGGGTATATTTGGAAACATTTGATTTTTCATCTCCTCTTTCACCCCCCCCATATATTTTAAACTTCTGAACCGCTGCCAGATAACCTGATTTTAAATTAAAAAAAACCTGCTTTCAAAAAAACTGCATGCAAATCGGTCCACTCGTATAAGGTAACACATAGCGCTCAAACTTATGACACCCCTCTTTTTGTCAGGGGTTAAACACTAAAAAAAAATCAAATACATTTTTGAAATCATCTAGGAACCTACAAAATGCCATTATCGACGTTCGCAAAGCTTAAATCTAAAATGCCAGAGTTAAATAATTTTATAAATTAAAAAAAATATAACAGATTTTAATGATAAAATCTATAATGTTGCTGAAACGCTATAAGTATGCTTATAACTATAACATTTGAATATTTTTCTTCGATTTATCATAAATGCCATCGTCAGAATTAATTTTAAAAGCAAGCCAATTTAACACTAAAAACAACTAAGGCTAATATTAAAGCAAATAAATACAGGTAAAGCCGTGGGGTGCCGGCTGTAGAATATTACCCCTCCTCTCATGCCCGTGGATGCAGTAGGAGCCTGCTAAGGGATGCCTCCAGAAGATGGGCAGCAGCGTCTTTCCGTGTAACGGCATCCCGTACTGCGCTCGCCAACCCGTCTGCCAAGTGTGGTGAGTATGGCAACTACCCCTCATGGAGATCCATGAGGGAGGCCTGCTCAGTAGTGGACTTTTTACGGCTGGAATGATGATGATGATGATGACAGGTAAAGTTTATACATAGTTACATCATTTCATTTCACTTTGTGAGCTGATGATGATTAAGTGTAGGTAAGTATGATAATAGAGATATATTATGTTAGCTGTCTTTAATTGTCGTCGCCCGTAAATTTTGTAATATTGACGAGTTTCGATACCACCATCTGTGGTTCTTCATCAGTTCTTCTTCATCAAATAATACTCTCTGGATGCAAATGCTTCAATTTCAGCTACATATGTCAAAATCGCTATGTGATTTCTGTTTACCTACTTTTTTGAGGAGTTCCCTGTCCCTCAATTCCTTATGGGGTCGCATTATCAAAAGTAAGTTTACAAAATAAGAAATCTCTTCTAAGCGATAAGAACGCCCATTGTACCAGTTGTAGTAATTAACCTATTTTGTAATTTTTCTAAGGTGTGCAATAAAGTATTTTGTATTGTATCATTTACAAAATTAATGTGTATCTATTCGAACTCAAAAATAATTGTCCAAATCGGTTAATAAACGACGGAGGTAACAAAGATTATCAGTAAAAAACGACTTGCGAACCTCGTCCTTTTATATAAAGTCGGTTAAAAAGGTTCACGAAGCCTAACTCTATCAAAATAAGTCAAGGTAATTTATTATTTTCCTTCAGTTACCCACGCAGGTCGCCCCAACTTATTTATTCATCAATATCATCAAGTCCGTATAACGTTATGGCAATCTAAAGATAATCATCATAAATCATGGGGGATGCGGAAATTTAACTTTATCTGAGCCATTATTTTTACCAAACATTCATAATCTTAAACTTGATGAGGCAGGTACACGTAGCTTAGGTTCTGGTAAAACGTTTAATGTGATACAGAATGTACTGAAGGGTCCTATGTAGAAGAACTTTATGAATAGTTTATAGAGACGTGATATAATTGACAGTAAAAATGATTCAACAAGGTAAACGTCCTACAACAAATTATGTTATACCTACTCATATTATTATAGGAACATAAATACTTTTTTAACAAAATACAAGGCAAGTGACTATGGCGATTAGATATTATGTGAAAGGTTCAGTATGATTGCTGTTGAACATCAACGAAATTATGGTAAGAAGCTTGTTTCTTGAACTCTCAAAATCTTGCGATAAAACTGGTCGGTTCGCGGACACTTTATATCAAAGTGTAAAAAATATGAAGAAAACAAACAGAAACATAATTGAAGCTGATATATTTTTTGCATACCTACAAAGTAAATAATAACGGAGATATTAATAATAATTCTGGCCTGCGAAAGAGGAGGTCGTGTTTCGATTCTTACAGTATAAATATTAATGTAATATTGTGCATTCATAAAATTGAGGATGTGCTATAAACCAATAGTTGTGTTTTTACTTTTTCTTGAGAGTATGTAAGTATGTTATATTATATAAGTAACGGCGATATTTTAAAATTAGAATTTTTTTGTTATTAAAAAACCCGTCGAGAAAACGGATATTTTCTGACTGTCAAGTTACTCGCTAAAACCTCACCATAGACAAACATGGTTTTTAAAAATCAAACCTGACGCCATAGTTCACTCCGCATTCCACCAAAGAATTATACTGATTACGATTCATATTGTAAAAGCCCTTAGACGAAATAAATCCTCGTCTGAGTAAACGCTGACTACACACGTAATACTCATACTCATACTCATACTCATTTATTTCACCATAGGAACATATAGTACACTTGGCTATGTCACAGAATCTAATATAAATGTCACTTCTTAATAATAGTAAAATTCTAAATAAAATAAAAAAAAATGGTAAAAATAAATAAAATCCTAATTCTATGTTCTATTATTATAGCTGGCCGTACATGGCCATTGTCAACAAATAATTATATTAAAATAATAAAAGTATAATTAGTTCAGAAAAGTAAAATAAAGCTGCTGAATGCGCACTGTCAATGTGTTATTAGAATACATACATACAAAGTTATCAAAGAATTGAATTTTCCATGGAGCATAAGAAAGGAAATGAATAAATGAATGTAATGTCATAAATAAATTAAAGAAAGCTGCCATGCGCATTGTCAGGATTATTTGTATTTTCAATTGTCATTAAAAAAATAAGTTATTAATAATAAATTATAAATTTGGATCAGTCAGGTCAAAATTCAAAACAAATAAACAAGTAAATAGTCAAGAGATACCTTACCTACACTATGTTGTTGTCATCTAATATGTCCTGTAAATTGTAATAGCTTTTTCTAATTATTATTTCTTTCATCTTCTTCATAAATAAGTCATAATTAAGGTTTGTTAGATCTGATCCAAGTTTATTAAAAAATTTTATTCCATTGCACAAATAACTTTTTGACAATTTCGAAAGCCTGCAGCTTGGGAGTTTAATGTTGCCACCATGTCTTGTGCTATAAGTATTTAAAGCTCCCAACGTTGGTAATAATTGTAGTTGTTTTTTTTTTACATACTTTACACATTGGAGTATATAGGCTCCTCTAAGGGTAGCTATATTTAATTTTCTAAAAGCCTCACGACAAGTGTCCCGTGGCTTGAGTCCTAAAATGTACCTGACTGCCCGTTTTTGCAAAACAAAGATTCTCTGAGACTCCGCTGCATTTCCCCATATTAGAAGCCCATAGGTCATTAGGCTGTGGAAGTATGCGAAGTAAACTGACTTAGCAGCATCCGTCCCACAGAGTTCTTTGACTTTTTTTATTGCATAGCAAGCGGAGCTTAATCGGCTCGCTAGGCTATCTATATGCTGATTCCATATTAATTTGGAATCTATTTTAAGGCCAAGAAATGTAACAGTATTAACGGGATTCATTGGTAGAGAGACTAAATTTGGGAGTAATTGTATTTTTGTTGAAAGTGAAAAATTAATTAGTTTTGTTTTGTCAATATTAACTAATAGATTGTTGCATTCGAACCATTTTGTCAGTTTTATAAGTAATCCTTTTAGTTTGGCTGCTATGTCAATATTTTTATCACATTTAACTATTAAAGAGATGTCATCAGCAAACATATAAATGTCAATGTCGTTATCTTGAATACACGTACTGATGTCATTAATATAAATTAAAAAGAATAATGGACCGAGAACCGAACCTTGTGGTACGCCAAATTTAATGTGTTCTTCACCAGATAACGTCCCGTTAAAGTCTACTACTTGCTTTCTTGTTAAAAAATACGTTTTACAGAGTAATAAATCAATATCTTTTACACCGTAGAGTTCGAGTTTGGCAAGGAGAATGTCATGGCTTACACAGTCGAAGGCCTTTGAGAGGTCACAAAAAAGCCCCCATGTTATAGATTTTGAATCCAGGGAGTTAAGGACGTTGCTAATTAATTCTGCCATAGCGTCAGTTGTGGATAAGCTTTTACGGAACCCGAACTGTTTCTTGTTTAATATTCTATGTTTGTGCGTGTACTTTTCAAGCCTGTTATACATTAGTTTTTCAATTATTTTACTAAAAATTGGCAACAACGATATGGGTCTATAATTCTGTGCATCATGACTATCCCCCTTTTTGTACAGAGGAAGGATCTTTGCAAGCTTAAGAAAGTCAGGAAAAACACCTGTTGAAATATCATCGAAGCTTGTTATTTTTCAAAATGTAGATCGTCGTGTCCAATAGTTTTTTTTTAAATCTACATAATTTTGTAGTATTTTTTATTTTTTAACGTAATGCAATCCACGCGCTGACGTGACGTGTTTCAAAACAGTTTATGACGATAATCTGACGTCTCAAGCCACTCCTAGACTTCAAATTAACTATGTTCTTAATTGTTTCATCAATTTGAAAAAGCAAACAATACGTGTCTTTTATTTGTGTTTTACTCGTACTTTTGCTATGACAATTTAATTTGTAACCTAGATGTAATTGGGAGAACACTAGCTCATGATTTTTATTGCTTTTACTTTTGTAATTTTTCTTTGTGTATCTTCTGTTGGTGGCTCAAATATATAAATAAATAAATACTATCTAAATTATCATCATCAGCCCGTGTCAGTCCACTGCTGGACATAGGCCTCTCCCATGGCACGCCACTGAGCTCGATCTTCAGCTTTTCTTCTCCAATCCCTGCCCGCTGTCTTACGAATATCATCGCCCCGCCTAGCTACAGGGCTACACTACGTCTGCCGATACGCGGTCTCCATTCAAGAACTAGCCTGCCCCGACTGCCATCGGTTCAGCGGCATATGTGACCTGCCCACTGCCACTTTAGCTTGCTAATTCACTGAGCTATGTCGGTAACTTTGGTTCTCCGACGAATAACTTTATTCCGGATTCGATCCCTTAAAAAATTCCTAGCATAGCCCTCTCCATAGTTCGCTGAGCGACATTGAACTGGTGGACAAGTCTCACGGTCAGTGGCCACGTTTCAGCACCGTAAGTTATTACAGTATCCGTAAGTTATTACTATCTATGAGTTATTACTATCTCGTAAATGAGGGACATAAATATAATTTTGATGTTTCTTTATGTTATCTCCCTGTTAAGTCTCTGTTATCTCTAATAAACCATTACTTGTATCAGTTTTCATAGTAGCGTCGCCCTTAATTTTCAAACTGTTTTACGTACATCACGTATTCGTACAGTAAAGTTGCCGTAAAATAAAAACAAATATGTTTTTAACAAACAAACTTACTGCCATGATAAAATCTAAAATGTTGCTGAAAATACTTAAATTCCAATCACTTTGCTTATTTTGTTTCAGTAGATATTTCCATGATTTATCATATCATCAGAACTGGGTTTAGAAGCAACCCAATATTGATACCTATGTGAAACAAAGAACTGAACCGCAAGTTTAAATTTAGGTCATACCTATAACTAAGCATTGAGTCCAATAGATACTATTACATATATTTTATTTCAATTGCCCTGATAATGATGATTATGTGTAGGTAAGTATGATGATTTACTTAGTCATCTTTAGATATTTTTTTAACCTACTTAAAAAAAAGGTGGAGGTTCTTAAGTCATCTGTATTTTTTTTAATCTGATAGACTTTTAATTAGGTCTCATTATAAAACTCAGTTTTGATAATGGGATCCATGAGGAATTGAGAGAACTACTTAAATGTTGTAGGGAAACTTTATTGCGATTTTGGCGTATTTAGCTCAAGATCAAACATTTGCATTCAGAAAGAATGATTTGGTGAAGTATATAATAATAATGAACAGTTCCACCTTACTAAGCCATATTTTCGGAACGCAAATGCTTGCTTACTTTGCTAATGGAGTTTGGCCTTAAATGTAATTTGAAGTTGTATGTGATTTCAAACGTTAGTTTAACATGCCTGCTATATAGGCTAGGCGTGTCTGACCACTTTTGGTCTCAAGATTTTTTAAGTTTGTAAATCCGATTTCGAACTACTTTCAATATATGTAGACATTATATAATATAATATATTAGACTATATAGTTTTGCTCATTTCAATGGATATGTGGTGGGTATTACGATGCGCGCTCCCAGGTTACAGTTCTAGTACCTAACTTTTAAGAATCAAAATAAACAGCAGTGCCCTAAGGAAATATTTTTAGATTCAGTGAGCCTGGCATAAGAGGCCACTGAGCCCACTTTAGCTGCGAATAACGCGCTCCGAAGAGCAAATATTAACTCTGCCACACCTGTCAGTACTTAGGTACTTCAATATTCTGCCGCACAAAAGATAACCACAGTAAGTACAATTTTTCGCGGTATTGAGATATAAAATATATAATTCAATACCGCGAAAAATTGTACTTACTGTGGTTATCTTTTGTGCGGCAGTATTGTATTATGAAGTAAAGCTGTGGCCCCGAAACTCGAAATTTTCGCACCGGGGTTTCGAGTGCTCGCTGAACCTGTAAAGCATTATAATAACTGAACTTAGCAATGCAAAACCAAGTTATTTCATTTTTGGAACCGCTTTCTTTCATTTAACTCAGAAATTTAGTTATGTATGATAAACACAGAACACTTACTTTAACCTTTCTTATAAACGCCGCTGAAATTGTGCTTATGCAACGTACATTTTTAGGTAAGAAGGAAAAATTACCCAGGATAAGTTATCTTACGTGTATAAACGTTTCGTACATTCAGGGTTAAAACTACTGATGAACTGTCCTTTCTTTTTGATGACTTGCCATTTCGAATAAAAAAACCCTTTTTTCCTCGCTTCTTATAAAACTATGTAAAAAGTTAATGATTTGTGATGCTTCCGGTTTAGGTTAAGTGTTCACTGCGAATCGGTGAATGTTTAAAATTATGTAAATGTTAAAAGATTATTGAGAAATTCATCAGAAAATATATAAGTGGGGTTGGCAATATAAATAAATATGGTAACCAGTTGTTTTTAGAGATACCTCATTTTCTCTATAGTCAAATTTTCTAAATGAGCGCTTTATGTATTTAATTACTGTTTGTGACCAATTAGTTTTCCACTGCTACGATGCTTACCACCATACCCACCAGATATCTCAATCCTCAGTTTCGTTGGTCAAAAACACCCGAAAAGCATGCTTTAGTACAGCGAATGCTGTACAAAGAAATTTTAAAAGGCTCCCTGTCTTCTAGATGTCTCGAGCCTGATCCAAGTTAATCGAATCTACCAGAAAAGCATTAAATGATAATTCGTATTCCTCCTCACAGGTTCAGTACTCGAGTGCTGGAGCAAACCTGCTCGGCACTTGAGGGTCGCCGGGTTGCAGCACTGCTGGTCTGTGGCGGTGGGTCCGCGGCGGCCGCGGTCGTGACAGCGGCCACACGCGCGGGCGTCCCAGTGCTGCGCGCTTCACCTTCCCACCAGCACCTGTCCTACACTATAGCAAATGTAAGTAGTCTTAACACATATCAAAGCTTAGCTAAAAGTTATTAAACTCCTCTTTCGAGACTCTTGGCACTTGAGGTTTGACGGGTCCAGGCTTCAGGCGCGACCACACGCGCAGGCGTCGTGCTGAACGCTTCACCTTCCCATCAGAACCGGTCCTACGCTTTAGCACAAGTAAGTAGCCTTAACACACATCGTAGCTTAGCTCAGAGTTTTGTACCTTATCTTCGAAGAAAGCTTGCTTGGTACTTGAGGGTGAAAGGGTCTCACCTCTGCTGGTCTGCCGTTGTGACGGCACCGCAGCGGCCACTCGCGCGGGCGCCCCAGTGCTGCGCGCCTCACCTTGCCACCAGCACCTGTCCTTCACATAATGATAGCTAAGCTCTGAGTTTTTTACCACGTGCTTGGAGCAAACCTTGAATAGGTTTGTTTGTTGGGGCGCGGCGGGTCGAAGCTCTGTGCTCTGCCATCAGTGACGCTGCGCAGTGACAGTGAGCACTCGCGTGGGGGTCCGAATACTGCGCGCTTTACCTTTCCACCTGCACATGTCCTATACGTATAGCTAAGTAATATTTAGAAGAACAATAATATATTTGTTGTTAATTTAGGTATTTATAATGGATTTCCGCAAAGTCACGGTATAAGCATTATTCACATGATCATTATCATGCCTAGGTACTTTTACTACATAGTCCGCTCATTCGCCAACACCAGTCTCTTTTTGCCTTGGTCCTGCATCCATTCATTAGTGCTTACTACTCTTACAATATAAAATAAAATTAGTGTAAATTAGTGTTTGGTTGTTTACATTACCTTCTTCTATTAACTCTTTAACTCTATCCCTGATGATATCTGCGACATAAAGTATATAGTAGTCTGGGCATATCGTGAATTGCATTAACTCAAAGTCACAGTCAATAAGCTTTTTTTTAAATGTGAATAATGATTATAATGGTAAGATTTTAAAACTCCATGCATAATTTTTCTAGGTAGCAGTAGTTTATCGATATTGGCGAACCAAATATTATGCGGTGGTTAAATCGGTATATCAACTCGGGCTTTGGCTAGGATCGGTTCTTTTCATGCAGGTTATTAATCGTGTTCGTGATAAAGCCGAGAACAGTCAACCAGCGGTGTGAAATAATGCTGTTACGTGACTGCGTGGCAAGTTACACGTCACCGAGCCAACTAAAGTATTGAGATGAAGATTACTTACAAGGATATTTATAAGGTATTGATAGATTACTTCCTTATCTATGATAGACAAGTTAAAGGGTACAATTACCAAAAATTATATATAGTACCAGTAGATAATGAAAATAAAAAAATATATTGTTTTGCTTTTTCAAATCGATGAAAAAACAGTTACAAAAAGCGACTGCCTTAAATTGAAAAGGCGGTAGCTCTCAGAAACTTCAGTCCTCCCGCGACCATGACCAGGTGCAATCCGGTCGAAACTTCGGGAAAATAATAAAAAAAAGGTTGGCATAAAATCCTGTATTTGAAAACTAATAATATGATAACAAATCGCGAAAGTTTAACAAGTTCAAAAGGTATCTATCTGAAAGATTGTCCCACCCCGTCTGGAAATTCAAATGGAACAGGAGCAGCTCATTGTCTGAGCGTTGACAAATCATAAATATTCAAGACTACTGTAGCAGTTATTTGAACTATTTACTCGTAGTCTTTTTTAAACTTTCGCGATCAGGACACATTATTAACACATATTTAAACGGGTATTTATCGCGCTATTTACCTTTATTATTGCCCGACGTTTCGACAGGATTGCACCCATCGTGGTCCCGGGAAGACCGTCGAAACGTCGGGCAATAATAAAGGTAAATAGCGCGATAAATACCCGTTTAAATATGTGTTAATAATATTTACTCGTACTACTTGTTTGAAGTAGAAGTGTCTTTAAATAAAACAATTGTTTGTTTAAAAAAATCTTAGATTTCAATGATTCTGATTACGGTGTGTATTGTGTGTTGTAATGTGGTATGACATTGAGAGGAAAGGTATTAAATTCTAAATATCTTTCAGAAACGCCACCCCTGAAATTTTTAACATTGAAGAGTTTTGATGGTCATCATCGATCTTTTTCACCAGATCGACATCAGCTTTTCTGAGTACAAATGCTGACTTGTTACCGAAAATACCAAAATCACCATTTGTCTGCCTTTAATATTTGAGGAGTTCCCTCGACTCCTTATGGATCCCATGTTCAAAATTAGGCTTTGCCTATCTGAAATAGTATTATTTAGAACCTAATAATTTAATATCTATAAAAAAAGTGATGTAACCATATTAGAAAGAAACAAAGTCAAAAACAAATTTAAGAAATGGTTAATAAAATCTCTGGTTCTTTCTACCGTCTCAGGGAGCACTTTGAACGATAATTAGTGTATGCCTTGGAAATCAGCAAGTAGCTATTTTTAACCGACTTCAAAAGAAGAGGTTTTTTTAAATTCTACTGTATATTTTTTTGTATGTTTGTTATGGTGATTACCCCGCCTACTTTGAATGTATGTTGATGATAATTTTTATAAGGAAGATCATGTTTCAGAGGTAGTCAAAACTCTATTATGACGATGGGATCCATGAGGAATTAAATAATTGTAGTATTAGACATTGGAGTCCCTCAAGGTGTAGTTTAATGACCTAAATACCTATAGGCCAAAAATGTTCAACTTGTGGTTAGGTTTTTTTTTGTTTCACTTATTATGTTTAAGTTGACACTCATATGAGCACGTGGCCTGTCACAGCGTTAAATCGCGAAGAGTGGAAGAAGGGAAGGGAGGCCTTTGCCCTGCAGTGGGACAGTGGAGGCTAAATAATAATAATAATAATAATAATGTTTGCTTGTTCACACAAAACCCAGTTCTTATTTGGGTATTTTCAGCAACAAGTCAAGGATTTTATGATTGATAACATTACATATTATATATATTCCTTCATAAAATATCAATAGACTTTCATTGCAAGCATTGTAATAAAAAAAATAAGCCAAGTGCGAGTCGGACTCACACATAAGGGTTCCGTACCATCGTGTATAAATATTCTGTGAATATTTCAGGCGTCTACTTGTTGCTGTTATTAATATTGAGCAAAAAATGGCAAATCATGTTTGTTGTATGGAAGCCCCTCTTATTTGTTTATTTTATTCTGTCTTAAATATTTGTTGATATAGCGGCAATAGAAATACATAATCTGTAAAAATTTTAATTGTCTAGCTATCACGGTTCATGAGACACAGCCTGGTGACAGATAGATGTACAAACAGACAGAAAGACATACATACAGACGGACAGCGGAGTCTTAGTAATAGGGTCCGGTTTTTACCCTTTTTGGTACAGAACCGTAAAATGCGGCCGGTGTTCGCATCTCTTACATAAAAGAGATGTGTGCGCAGTGTGCGGGTGTCGACGAGAAATTATGGCCATTTATAACCCACTTTAGTACCGACGATTACAGCGACGCGAACTAATATTGTCCCGGAAAAAGCTAAATGGACTGTAAAAATTAAAAATAGGTACGGAGACGATTTTTTTATGCGATATTAAAAGTTTTCTAAAAAAAAACATACTATTGTTATTTGTTTCTTTAAACAGTATTTATTAAACAAACATTATTTATACATTTAGTAGTTAACTATAACTACTAAATGTATAAATAAGGTTTGTAAAGTGGGATGCCTTTGCCGTGGAGTGGGAACTAGCATAAATAAATAAATGCTGGACAATTCACACAGCATCATCTAGCCCCATGCTAAGCAGAGCTTGTGTCATGGGTACTAAATGACTGACATATTTAATACATTATACTACATAGATATATATTTTTATTATATATAGAAAAACATCCAGAGCACCCTGAAAAAATATCTGCAGATCGTACAGTCATTTGTCCTGAGGCGGGAATCGAACCCGCAACCTCTTGCGTCGCAGGCGAACCTTCTCCCGCTGCGCCACAGAGGTCGTCAAAGGTAGCTGGCTATTCAATTCGATTTTAAGGCGCTTTTGTATACAATTGATGATTTAAAGCTTCCGCAACTGGTATTCATGCTGTATGGGACGCTGCAGTGCCTGGGACATTGTTAGAATGATTAGGCATGCCCAGCAAAGTCAGATAATAGCTAGAAGAAAGAACAGGTTAATTTACATCTGAAGCTAACTAAGCCGTGGGTTTCCTTACGGTGTTTTTCTTCACCGTTAAAGCACGTGTTTAATGTGCACATACATTTTTCAAGAAAGAAATATCCGTACGTCCGGTATCGAACCCACAACATTCGAATGGAAATTCGGGGGTATATACCACTCAACCAACACGGCTTCAATAAAATTAGATAGTTCTAATTAGATTAGATGGTTATGAATTAGTTATAGATAGTCTACTAGAACCTTAAAGCTTACTTCGTTATGATCAAAAATAAAACCAGATCCCCTAAATTACTCTTTCAACAAATATAAAGCTTCATTTTGTCATTTTTGTTTTGTTCTCAGGAAATGCTTCCTCTTGAAATTCGCCTTGAAATAACAGCGAGGGAAACTTTAAATGCACTGAGGTGAGCTTCTATCTTTATATAGCAAAAAAATATTCAAAATACGACCACAATATATTACATTAGATGATAAAAAAATGTTTCTTGGCATAAAAGGTTTTAATATTTTGTTACAGAGCTGTCCTTCTACACACGCACTGGCATAGTTTCACTTTACTTGCAGAGGAAGATATTTGTTCAACGATGTCCCTACGAAAAGATCTTTCTTCTATTCTTACGACGCAGCCTCTCAACCCAAAATGGTTGTCACTCCCCAAAAAATTTTCTCGACATGTTCTTTTCAGGTAAGATTATTCTGTTCATTTATATTCTAAGATAATAAGAACAAACTTGAAGTTTAACATTTAAGGCTCGAGCAGACCGGATGCGTATGCGTAGACGTGCACGTACGCACGTTGTAATGTATGGAACTGTAGGACGACGCGCACGTCTACGTTACGCAAGCGGTGTGTCCTGTCTCATACAGTTCCATACATTACAACTCAGTGGTACGTGCACGTCTACGCTTTCGTCTACGCATACGCATCCGGTCTGCTCGAGCCTTTATTGTTATACATATGTCATTGTCCAAATTTTATCTGTGCAGGCGCCTGGCTGAAGTTTCAAGGCTGACACGCGGTGTTGTTGTACTTATATGCGACATGCACTATGTGAAGCTTGTGATGGATCAAGCTAAGCGACTTAACATGCTAGACGGACATTTTTTTTGGTTATGGATTGATGCATCAAAAGATGTTGATATATTTCACAATATAACAAGTAAAAATCATTTTTTAGAAGATAATGATCAGGAAATTAAAGATTTAATGGGCACGGCAAGAGTACAACAAAACAATCGTTCAGATCGAAGTAAACGTGATGAACTAGACAATAATACGATAAATAGTGTAAAAGTCCTGGATACAAAAATTGAGAAAGATCAAGAAGAAGTATTATATGAAAACCTAGATAGTGAAGAGGTGAATGTGAAAAATCCACCAGTAACTTTAAATTTTAGCCGTAGTTATATAAATAGGTCGGAAACGCACATTGCTGAAAACAAATTATTAGTAGTAAATTTTAGTCAATCATATGATGTTAATGGCAATATTAGCTCGGAAGATGTAAGAAATTATAATGTAAATAATGAAAAAGGCGTTGAAAGTTCTAAAATCGAAAACAATTCAATTGAAGAAGGATATATTCCTATTCATAATAGTGATAGTAATCGTAGACCTAATAGGTTAAAAGAAAAAAGTAATGAATCTTTTAATAAATATGTACATAGTATACAAGTAGGAGGTACGAGTGAATTGAAAAAACAAATTTTAGAACGAGAATTGAAAGTACTCAATCAAGAGAGTACAGATATTAAAGATAAAGTATCATTAGCAAGTGATATTAGTGATTTTTTATTGAATCCCACGGTGCAAACGTATAAAATGCATACTACTAGAGATGCTATCGAAAAGAGAAGCGATAGAGTTAATATAATAAAAGTAAATGATATCTTCGACGACGAGAAAGAAGATGCACAAGATTACGAAAACTTAACTGTGATTATGAACAACCTTCCAATAGGACTACTGGCTTTACATCCACAAGCTGTGAAAATTGGTGAGAATATTTTTTTTTTCATAAAACCCTTTATATAAGCTTGCCTCTTGTCAAATACTCGAATGATTGCCACTTTTTCTATTATGTTTTAATATTGTTAGATTCCCGCTATAGAAAAAGTTATTAGAATTATGTAACATATAATTACCTCTAACATAAGGATCAGCTCATCATAAAACATGTATGTGATGTGCAGGATTACACATACCTCTATATACATTTATTTAATTTTTAATGTGCAATACGTGTTAATGCCGTGGGGTGCCGGCAGTAGAATGTTGCCCCTCCTCTCCTACCCACGGATGCAGTAAGAGCCTGCTAAGGGACACCTCCGGAAGATGGGCAGCAGCGTCTTTCCGTATATCAACATCTCGTACTGCGCTCACCAACCCGCCTGCCAAGCGTGGTGAGTATGGCAACTACCCCTCATGGAGATCCATGCCTTAGTTCAGTAGTGGACGTTTTACGGCTGAAATGATGATGATGATGATGAATACGTGTTAAAATACGGAGTTTTTCAGTCATATCTTACTTAAAGATGATCACTTAAAAATTAAAATTTAAATACATTTCAGATGAAACATTTGTAAGGGCCTCAGTGCAACTAATTGTGGGAGCGTTGAGGAGAGTTCTACATGCATGTGATGCGTGGTCGGCACAGGCGCAGTTTTTTAGTGACGCGACTGCATCATGTTGGAATGAACCAAGTGATGCCGCTGCTGATTTTTCAACAGAATTTGTAAGGTAAGTGACTTTTATAAATACCTTCACTTTGAAATTTTGCTTAAGGCCGGATACTACCAGATTTCATCATTGTAAAACAAGTATTTCTTATTTCTTAACCATGAAACAAAGATTCTAAAATTCATAACTATTAAAATTCAGTATATTATCTAGAGAATGGTAAAACAAAAACGCGATTGAGGATAATTTCATCGATAAAAAAAATCCAAAGTTACCTCTTAATAAAATCTAAAACAACTGGTATGAGTAAACTACACGATGCAATCAAATAAAAATTACACCAAAACAATGGCCTCTTTCTTATGGAGAAAATATAATTGTAAAATTTGTATTTTTTTATATACATAGACCGTTTTTATATACTTCTGAGCGGTTACCCTAGCTAATGGACGCTTGCGATACCAGAGGAGTCGAACGCGCGCTGCCGACCGCGATGCTTTAAGAATTTTACCTATACTGTAGTCTCGGTTTTAATCAGTGCGTCCTACCCGTCATGACCTACGGTGCCGAAACGTGGACACTTACGGTACGGCTGGTCCACCAGTTTAAAGTCGCTCAGCGAGCTATGGAGCGTGCTATGCTCGGAGTCTCTCTGAAGGATAAAATCCGCAACGAGGTTATCCGACAGAGAACCAAGGTCGTCGACATAGCACATAGGATTAGCAAGCTGAAGTGGCAGTGGGCTGGCCATATCTGCCGAAGAACCGACAACCGTTGGGGTAAACGTGTTCTTGAGTGGAGACCGCGGCTTGGTAAGCGTAGTGTAGGACGACCACTAGCTAGATGGAGTCATGACTTGCGGTCGATCGCTGGTAGACGCTGGATGCGGCATGCTGAAGACAGGGTGAAATGGCGCAGATTTGGGGAGGCCTATGTCCAGCAGTGGACCTATATCAATAGGCTGATGATGATGATGATGATGACTGTAGTCTCAGTAAGTTATTACCATGCCCCGGTTGTTCCTGAATCTACTGATCAGTCCTCTATTTTATAGTTCACTATCCCTCTCTACATAGCGAATAACAGTACGCAATTATATATCCTGTCGTTAGGACAATTTGACGCGTGCTAAGTATGTGTGATATTTGGCGAACCTTAAACTTTGTAATATACTTACATATGTGTTGGGCAAAAACGTATCTAATATGCGAAGACACTTTTGTAACACACTCCATCGAATTTTGTTATATTTAATTACAGAAAGAAGCAACTTTTATTAAGTCGGCAAGGCAATTAATAATCCTCGATTATGACTTGTTGAAAAAGAAATCAATTTCCAATATGGAAACTTAGACTAGCAAAAAAGAAATGGTGCGAAAATTATGAAGCGAGAATTTCTTTTGTCAAATGTTCAACTTTATATTAAGCTATAAAGTAGCTAACGACATCATTCAACTTTGGAGAGGAATCTCGTAATATTGAGACGCCCGATAAATTAATATCTTGGTTTTGTTGCTTCATTTTTCGATAAAACGTAGTTTCTTTACACAAGCCTGACTTTCACTTTCTAAACATTTTCTAAATATAATGTATTAGGTTGGGAGAAAAGTCTTTAGGTATTTTGTATGTATGAAGTTTCAGTAAAATTTATTTGTAGCAAATATAAAATATTTTTTCTAAACCGCTATTTTCCAATTACTTTTCAGTCCATTTTAAAGTTTTATTACAAAAAGGTAAATAGACAGACTAGCTGCGAAAAAAATGTGTGTGGTTTATGGACCTAATGCGGATCATTCAGAGTAGCACAATGTTTGTTCAAGCATTCATGTCCATGAAATGTATAGAGGTAGATAGAAGAATGAGTAAGGTGTGCTTTTGATGTTGTATCAGAGAGTCTATAACAGAACAACAAGCGTGGGACATCGTAAAAGCCAATTGTGTAGAAGGTCCATGAACGGCTAGAGATTACTTTTATGCCAATATCTATCTGAAATGTTCTTGGTTTTATCGGCGGCACCAGTGTTATGGCACATAACCATTATCTTCATGATGTTTCTGGTCAAAGCCATTGAAACGCTGGGTTTCCAGGGAAACATAAAAATAATGTTTTTGTGACATTTAAATTCACGTGGATTTTGTAGCGTCCCTTGTAAACCTGGTAAATCATGATCTAGACACGCGGTAGCGTGTCCAGCCAAGTTCAAGTGAAGCGAACGGGCGACAACGCGGTAGTGTGTATTTTACCCGAACCATTTGGAGGCGCTTTTGGTCTCTTCATAACTCACACAAACACGTGAAATAGTGTTAATTAGTTAATTTATTAAGCTTCATTAGACTAACTAGTATGCCAAATTTTATAAATATAGAGGTATTTTTCGAGCTAGAGATAGCTAGCTACAGATAGATCAAAATTCAAACTACATGACTTTCAAAGTTTAAATTTCGTATCCGGCTCGGTAATTGTTTGTTTACAAAGGAATAAATCAGAAAACTGTAAATTTTTAACATTTGAAAAAAATTCGTCACATCGGTTTTTAATATCAAATCCTGTTTGGGTCAAATTTAGGAATTACAATTTTACCGCTTTCTGTTTGATCCGGAATTTAGTACACTTCTTTAGTTCTGATGACCAAACGATTATGATGTGTGTTCAATATCGTTGTGAAACCAAGATGGCGGATTACATTTTTTTCACCTTTCTCAATATGCGTATCAAATGAAAGTGATTGACTAGTTGAATACAGTACATCATAAAAATCTAATTCAAGATGGCCACCAAAAAATGGCGGATCTCATGTAATATATTTTACTCTTAATTTGGGTATCAATTGGAAAACCAAATTCAAGATGCCCGTCAGGACAAAATGGCGAATGTCATTGTATGTTTTACCCTTAATATGGGTATCAAATAAAAGGGCTTGACTTGTAGAATTCAGTAGATATGTCATGAATAAATCATTATCATCATCATCATAAACTCAGCTGTAGCACGTCCACTGCTAGACATAGGCCTCCCTCGTGGATCTTTAAGAACTGATAATGAAGGGTTGTTGCCAAACTCGCTTTACGGACTATGCGGAAAACGGATTATGCGCGATAATGTACTTGGGGCATACCGCCGAGCTAAGACTTTAAAGTCGGACCAGCTTGGTATTTCCGGGAGCTCCTGCCGAGTCTACATGAATGAACATCTCACGTTGAAAAATAAGCATTTATTTCGTCAATGCCGGGAACTGGCAAAATCCACCAATCACAGATATGTGTGGATTAGGAATTCCGCTATCTTGGTACGCGAACACGACGCTGCACCGGCCTTTGTCGTTCGATCCGAGGCTGACTTGGGAAAATTTAAAACATCTACTAATAAAAAACAATAATGAATTTTCTGTGCATAGTTTTGTTAGAATTATTATTACTATATTACAACTAATTTATTCTATGGATTTTTTTGTTAGAGTTATTTTTGCCAAACTGCATTTAATTCATAGTTTAATAATCGTTAATACTACATATGTTTTTTGTTCATTATTTTATATTATTTTAACCATTTGCGATAAGGTTAACTTAAAAAACGAGTATATATACAAACTGGACTTTGGACATAATTTTCATCATAATTATTTTTGGATTTTCTTTAAGACTTTATCTTCTGTTGACTGCCGATTCACTTCTATGTGCTCTCTTTACACACAGTACAAACCATGCTCATACTTTTTTTACGCTCATTTAATACTCATTCACAAGCACGCATTTATTTATAATAGTCATAATAATGGATAACAACGACCAACTTACTATTTATTATCAAAACTGCCGGGGTCTTAGAACCAAGCTTCATAATGTCTTCATTGAAATTCTCTCCTCCGTTTATGACGTCATTGTTTTTACAGAAACATGGTTGGTACCGGAAATTCACAATAATGAATTTATAGACGACCGATATCTTGTCTTTAGGACTGATCGTGACCGACTGGCTACAGAAAGGCTGGATGGGGGTGGTGTTCTCATAGCAGTGCAACGGACGCTCCTTCCGTCAGAGTGTGTAATTTCATCAAATTTGTCTAATATCAATGTATCCAAGCGAATCGAACACTTACTTGTTGAGATGCCTAGTAGGAACAAATCGAAATGTCATATCCTAAGCGCCGTCTATATACCTCCGTGGGCTATAACGACTGATTATGAACATCACTTTGACATACTTCTGGAAACACTCAGTGATTCTAGAATAGATAACATTTACATTCTTGGTGATTATAATCTCACAAATATTACTTGGCCTTTTAGTATGAACTCAATTTTTAGTCGTGGACTGCCTTGCCACGACACTTCCCCTCGCGGCCTATTGTTAAGTAACTGTATGTCTACCCTGAATGCTTTACAGTACAACCACATACCCAACGTGCATGGCAAAATACTGGACCTATTTATCTCGAACTCAGACGTCAAGATCGTGCACCAGTCACACTCACTCGTGAATCTTGACGATCAACACCCAGCATTTGTTGCATTTATTTCTTTTGATACACCAAAAAAATCCCTTAAAAAAAGAACAATTTTAAAACATAATTTTCAAAAGGCTGATTATACTCTTTTAAATACTAAAATATCTGAAATAGACTGGTCTATTCTGCTTAATCGACTATCAGTAGAAAATTCTCTTGATTTATTTTACGGTATAATTAACGAAATAATCAATGATCATGTACCTCTATTCAGTGTCAAGTCCTCAAACTTTCCAACATGGTTCACCCCTTCATTAATAAGTTTAAGCAAAAAGAAACGTAAGGCTTGGACAAAGTGGAAAAAATTCAAGAATAACAGCGATTATGTTAAATTCTCAGAATACAGAGCTGCGTTTAGGGATAAATGTAACAAATGCTTTAAGTATTATATGAAGACTGTCGAAGATAATATTTCTACAAACGTTAAATACTTCTGGAAATACATAAAGAATCGCAATGCTAATTCAGAGATACCAACATCAATGTCATATAATTCAACCAAATCCAATGTCCCGGAGACCATATGTAATATGTTCTGTGACTATTTCCAATCCGTGTTTGAACCAGTTTCACCTGGTCTCCATGAGTGGGTTCCACCAGCTGATACTTCTACTAATCAGGTTGTTTTAAGCGACATCTACCTCGATGAAGACGATATTCTAAGAGAACTCAAGCAACTAGATATCTCTAAAGGCCCCGGTCCTGACGGTCTCACGCCTTACTTCCTTAAACACGTAGCCGTCAGCATACTCAAACCCTTAGGTATAATTTTTAACAAATGCATTAGTCATGGTGTCTTCCCCAAAGTCTGGAAGTGCGCGTATATTACTCCTGTACATAAAAATGGCCCTAGAAACGATGTCGAACAGTATCGCCCCATATCCATACTGTCCACCTTGTCGAAGCTATTTGAGAGACTCGTTCATAATCAGATATATCCACTCCTTCACCATATTATCATCCCTCAACAGCATGGTTTTGTAAAGCGCAGGTCTACGTCAACTAACTTAACTCTTTTTGTAAGTAACCTTTTCGAAAATCTAGACATGGGCACCCAGGTTGATGCCGTTTATACTGATTTCCAAAAAGCATTCGACAAGGTGGATCACGAAATTCTCTTAAATAAGATTGCGTACAATGGCATCCGGGGCAACTTATTGCGGTGGTTCTGTTCATATATATCCAATCGAACACAAACCGTTGTCATCAATGGCTACCACTCCTACAGTATAAATGTCACGTCCGGCGTTCCCCAGGGCTCCATTCTTGGCCCTCTGCTATTCATCCTCTTCATTAACGACATTGATCAATGTTTCCTCAACTCCAATTTTCTCCTATACGCGGACGACCTTAAAGCTTACAAATCGATTAAAGACATCCATGACTGCATTCTATTTCAGGAAGACTTAAATAGATTTACTAATTATTGTGCTACCAACAAACTCCACCTAAGCTTACCCAAGTGTAATAAAATAACCTTTACTAAAAATCATAACGTCATTCTACACATATATCATCTCTTTAGTGCTCCTCTAAAAACTGTGACTTCGATTCGTGACCTCGGAGTCCTATTGGATAGCAAGCTCACATTAGACCTCCATGTTAACGCAGTTGTTAATAAAGCCTTTAAAATGTTTGGCTTCATACGCAGGTCGTCTGCTGACTTTAAGCGATCTTCCACCCATATTTATTTATATAAAACGTTAGTACGCTCTCAACTGGAGTATGCCGCCCCTGTTTGGTCCCCTTTTTATTCCAAGTACATAGAGGCAATTGAGAGGGTACAGAGAAAATTTCTGCGCACGCTTAACTTTAAATGTTATAGACACTACCTTTCGTATAATAAATCTCTTGCCAATTACAAACTTCTTTCTCTAAAGTCCAGACGTACATATCTCGAGATGGTCACCTTGTATAATATTGTACATAATAACTATGACTGTATCGATCTTGTTCGGAAACTTTGTTACGTGGTACCGAGAACCTGCAACCAGCGAACATGTCGTACCCGTTCTCTGTTTGCTCTGCACAAATGCCGAACCAACTCGGGACTTCGTTGTCCAATCCGACGCATGGTTGCTAATTATAATTATAACTTTGAGAGCATAGATATTCTTGCCAGCTCATTATACACTTTTAAAAAATCAATTACTGCAGTACTTTTATCTAATGATTTTAACTCAAAGTAACTACACTATTCTCCTTCTATTTACTATTTCTGTATAACGATTTGCTGAACATTTTGTAATCAATATTTATATATTTTTATATTTATTAATAATAATTATCATCTAGTATTATTTTGTTAATATTGTAACAGTTACTATGTGGACAATGTTGTGGGCCGCAGTATTACCGACTTTATTATTTAAACCTACCTTTTCATGTTAAATTGTATATTGTGGTTGTTTATTGTTCCAAATAAATATATAAAATAAAAAACTCACCACGCTTGGCAAGCGCTTGCTAGCTTCTTTACAAAAATTAATGATATGCTTTCAAAAACATAAATGTGAAAATGGGAGCCAAGTTCAATATTTCGAATGTCGTGGTTGTTGACTTCGCCCACAAAAGCATTGAGATCTAAATGACGCCAAGGTCTGTAGGTAATCTTGAAACTTATTTAATAGAATATTGCTGATAGCGTAGGATCAATTTACGCACACGGTTTAATTTGGTTACTTTTCACAACTGACAAGTAACTGTTTTATTATTTGGAGCTATCATTTCTTAAACAAATAAAAATAAAATAAAAATAAAAAAAAGCTTTATTTTCTTTACACAGTATTTGTATATGTATATCTATCTATGTAACTTAACTTCTTAAATTATATGTTGTTAAAAAAGATCCAAATTAAACCGTGAGCTTAATTTATCCTAAGTTATAGTATAAGTTTCAGGATTATCTACAGAACTTGGCGTCATTTAGATCTCAATTCTTTTGTGAGCGTTGTCAACAACCACGAGATTTGAAATATTGAACTTGGCTCCCATTTTCACATTTATGTTTTTATATTATTATAACTCGCGTGAGACCGAGGTTGACGTTGGGCGATAATACACAATCATATGTAAATAAAATATTATTTATTTACGACTCATAGGTTCTTACCTTAAAAAGAAAAATTAAAGATTTAAACATAGTAAAAATCTATTGAGACATAAATTAGTCACCAATTCAGCACACGCCATGTTGTTCCCATGTAAAAGGTAGGTACTGATTTTCAGAGGTGTATTTGGCCACAGAATGCACGATACATGTGACAATAAAGGCGTGTCAATCATTTTAAAACATTTCTTCAATAGCTATAAATAACTTAGTTCCATACAATAAAGAAGAGCTTTGTATACTTTTACTTTTTTAAATTTATTTTTTGTTGTATTTAGTAGAGAACCTGTAATGAAATGAACATTCTGCTCAACAACTTAAGCTCTGCAATATAATTTACTCGTTGCAACTATGTACATTTGATACAACTATTGCTTACTCTCACTTAAAACATAATAATAAAATAATAATTATGTTTTAACTAAGAGTAAGCAATATCTTGGCCTTTGCATTTGACGAGGGTACGTCGAACAATAAGATAGCGAATTTATGAAAAATTTATTGTAGGAAGGAGCAATTTGCGTTTTTTGTCGTATTCGAATCCATTAGGATTATTACCTTCATTTTGAACCTTTTGTATTGTCAGGCTATGAACAACAAAGTAGGTAGGCATTTCATCATTCATTCATTCATTTCAGCCGTAAAACGTCCACTACTGAACTAAGGCCTCCCTCATGGATCTCCATGAGGGGTAGTTGCCATATTCACCACGCTTGGCAGGCGGGTTGCTGAGCGCAGTACGGGATGTTGATTTACGGAAAAACGCTGCTGCCCATCTTCCGGAGGTGTCCCTTAGCAGGCTCTTACTGCATCCACGGGTAGGAGAGGAGGAGTAACATTCTACTGCCGGCACCCCACGGCAAGTATATAAAATAATATATTGATAATAACTTAGATATGATCATTATAGGTATAATGTATTAAGTATTATCAGTCATCTAGTACCCATAACACAAGCTCTGCTTAGCTTGGGGCTAGATGATACTGTGTGATTTATCCAGCATTATTTATTTATTTATTTATAGGTGTACCGAAATAATACCAGAGCGATTATACAAGTACAAATGTCATTGAATATTATTTTTGAATAGTTTAGAGTCTAAGTTTAGGTTTTCATTTAACATAAAGTCAACGACAGGGTCTTGTCATCATTACTTGCCATTTCCTCTTTCCTGACAAAGGTCTTTTTTGAGGGTCTACCGCATGACTCAGTACCAAGGCACAGATGGTTTATCAAATTGGAAAAGTGTGAAAATATATTCTTGAAACACACGGCTTAGCCAATATCTACTGAGCAAAGGAGGCATGGTGTTGGGCGGATTATTTGCCTTTGAACTTATGTGATGGCAGCACCGCATTTCAAATAATTTGTAAGGCGGAAAACACATAAACGAAATATTGATAGCTTTGGCAACGGCGCTGATATTCATTATCATCATCATCTCAGCTGTACGAGCCAGGCGGGCGGGTACACGGAAAGACACTGTTGTCCATCTTCCAGAGGTATCGCTTGGCAGTTTCTTACTACATTCACGGACAAGGCAGGAGAGGTAACATACTACTGCGATCACGACACATTATTAACACATATTTAACCGGTTATTTATCGCGTTTTTTACCTTTATTATTGTCCGACGTTTCGACAGGATTGCACCCATCGTGTAATTGCCTGTCGAAACGTCAGGCAATAATAAAGGTAAATAACGCGATAAATACCCGGTTAAATATGTGTTAATAACATTCTGTTGCCGTTAACACACGATAACTGATTATCGTGTACTGGTGCCGTGGGGTGCCGGCAGTAGAGTGGTATCTCTTCTTTCTTGTCCGTGGATGCAGTAAGAACCTCCTAACCTTTATCCAAAACTCTGAATCTGCTTACCAAATAAAAATAACGATTTGTTAATACTTCAAGGAACATTTTCAAAAGAGAATGGGAAGTTGTGGCTAGAATGGCATGACTTAAAAAGTTATAATAAAGCTAAAATATGTTTTGACACAACTTTCATGCAACATTTGGACGTTTGGGCCGAAGTTTGTATGGAATAGCTCCACCTTTCCTTATTTGTTATTTCGAGGGGGCGGTTTGATAAGTCAATGAGAAAACCTATTATTCAGAAGGCATAAAAAATGTTGGATTAAATGTATCGAGTTAAAAGCAGTATATGTTAAGAAATAAAACGCTTTTTTGACGCAAAAAATATATTTTATTCAAAAAGTCACCGACTTTTTAAACCGCCCTCGTATTAACTTGTTTAGTAAATATAATGTGAACAATATTAAACTGTTAGATGTTCTTACTTTTTAACTAGGTGGCAGTATATCCTCTTACCCAGCAGTCATAGTCACTCGTAAGTATTTATAAAATCTACTTGAAGCACTAATTTACAACACGCTGCTCGACAATTTTGTACATTGTACTATACTCGTAAATTACTGTAGGTGGTGCCGAGGCAATTCCGACAGTATGTGCTAAGTACAGTCTTACCATATCGTTTGTCAGTGTATCAAATAAAATATGCAGGAGGGTCGCTTGTTCACTAGCTACTAACACACCCCAGGAGTTTGGGTACCTAAATATTAAATGTAACAACTTCAATGCCTGATTGCAAAACATTTGTGTGCCAACCAATAATAACTTTGCAAACACTCAATATGATTGTTGTTGGGCATAAAGGAAGTTTAATTTTATGAGACGTGCTAACTTTTGCCTTTTTGAATAATGACAAGCCTCTGATTTTTCAGATTTTTTAAACATTGAATAAGACAGGGTTATGAGCGTTATGAGATATCAATCGTCGAACCTTGTTCATTTGTGTGTTTTGCGCCTTGACAAATGGAGGTGGTGACCATTGGTCGTAACATTATGCAAGACATAATAGGCGCTGTTGAAATAAACTAAATATTATATTTATTAAGTCTACACGGGGTCCATTTATTATTTAACAAACTTTCTAAAATTATAATTAATTATTAACACAGATTTCGTTCTCTCTTGGTGTGGAAGCTCTGAGTTAGCTTCCACACCAAAGGACAATCAAATTGGTTGGGTAATATCCAACCAATTTGATTGTCCTTATTATTTATTATTTTGTCCTTTGATTGTCCTATCCAATGGATATGTCCTTCAGGATATTGTTGTGCACCTTAAGCAACAGAGATATTGTTTTATCCCGCCAGTTAATGTTGACGCTGTCGACGCGAGCTTCAGCGAACATTCCTGGGGTGTAGTAACGAGGGAGCTGTAACAGTGCTCTGAATGCATTGTAATACTGGACTCGGAGAGCGTTGTAATAAAACGAAAATTAAAACCAAATAGCTGAAAACAGGGGTGTACAGTACGCTTTATATAAGATGACTTTGACTGCACATAGTGCAAATCTGCGAGCCAGCATATTCGCCCGAACTGTTAACACTCTGTTTCCATTCCGTACCGGCACCATCCTTCAAGTCAAGTCACGAAGTGCACGATATATTTAAATGTGTGTACCCTGTTGAGGGTATGGTTCAGTGACACGGGAGGAACAAAACTGGGTCTCTTACTGGTACTTGGCCTAAAAGATGACTTTTACCTTTTTTTTGGGTTCGTTAATCATAATCATTTATTTGCCAGAATGTATCTACAATAAGATCTTAATTAATATAATGTCCAGTTACAAACTACCAAACATGGCGTGCAAACATAGTTAAAATATAAATAAAATTAAAATTTACATAAAAAAAATTATGTAAATAAATGAAATAAAAATTTGCCAAATTAATAAGTAAAACAAAAAATAATTAAATTAAAGATCAAATAAAGTCAAAATATATACAAATGTCAAATAAAATCAATAAAATAAAATTAAGTCAAGTAATATAAAAAGAAACAATAAAATCATATAAAGTTAAGTTATAGTCAGGTTTTGAAGCTTATATATTCATTCACGTTATAAAAACAATTCTCCAGTAGCCAGTCTTTTAACTTTTGATTTTTGTGCATAGGCAGGTCGTTACATCAGGAGGTAAAACCAAAACCCTTTTCCCACGGCAAAGATGAAGATTATGATGATGACTATAATGGTTATAAGGGTGAATATATGGTTAAAAGGGTTAATAATTTTTAAAGGTTATGGTTATGACCTGGTTTGCGCTCACTGCGATTCTGTGCCTGATATTTCTAAACATACGAGTAGATTTATGTTGGCGAGATATCTGATTTCTAGCCTACTAAGTTCAAAGGTGAAACATTCAAGGACCAGTCGCTCTTGACCCTTCTAATAGTGGTGCATGAAAGCACACGTCTCCTTGAACGTTATTCAATAAACTACGTGATACGAATGTGATTTCGGGCCTGTTTCAGACAAGTGCCCTGAAAATACGTGTGAGGCTCGCCACTGGGTCGTGATAAATGGTGCTATTGAATCAATTAGGGTGAGAAACGGCTTTCCTATGCTAATATTGAAATAGTCCTTATAACAAAAGCTATAATTTTCTTTTGTTTGTTGTAGATTCAAGTATTTTTTTTACGAAACAAGGACTTTGTGTAAATAATGTCTCTGTTATGTCGAGCTCCTAACGATAGGATTGTACACCGAAAAATTAAAACACAAACAAATATAAAATATGTTTAAATTTTACAAATATGATGTACGATCATCGGCCTTACCGGTCATCGGCTTAAAACTTTTGGTAGATTCAAAGGTTTTATTTTAGTTAAAGTTTAAGTAAAAAACGGTGTACTTACACCTTATTTTTTAATATATATATGTGTATTAAACATAAATATAATGATAAATATCAATACATATGTTATAAATATAAATAAAATAATAACTACATGTTTGACACAGAATATAAAAAAATAGTTAAATAAAGCTTTTCTGTACAGAAAAAGAGGTCGTCCACCATCCCGATGGGTTGACGATGTTTGGAAGACCGTGGATTGCACATATATGATATACAAATATGAGGTACGATCGTCGGCCTTACCGGTCGTCGGCATAAAATCTTTGGTAGATCTAAAGGTTTTATTTTAGTTAAAATTTAGGTAAAAAACGGTGTACACCTTATGGTTTAATATATATGTGTATTAAACATTAATATGTAATAAATATATCAATACATATTTTATAAATATAAATAAAATAATAACTACATGTTTGACACAGAATATCAAAAAGTAGTTAAAGCTTTTCTGTACAGAAAAAGGGGTCGTCCACCATCCCGATGGGTTAACGATGTTCGGAAGACCGTGGATTGCACCTGGCTAAGAATAGCTTACGACAAAGGCAAATGGCAAAATCAAAGGGAGGCCTATGCCCAGCAGTGGGTCGATAAAGGCTGATGATGATGGTGATGATGATATAAAACTAGCACTTATTGTAAATACAAAAACTGCCTTGAATTTGTGACGCACAGTATTTTCTAACTACATATTAAAATACTACTTAATCTATACTAATATTATAAAGCTGAAGAGTTTGTTTGTTTACGTTTGCTTGAACGCGCTAATCTCAGGAACTACTAGTTTGATTTGAAAAATTCCTTCAGTGTTAGATAGCCTATTTATCGAGAAAGGCTATAGGCTATATATCATTACGCAAGACTAATAGGAGCAGAGTACCAACGAAGAATGTTTCAACATCGGGGTTATTTTTTTCCTTATGAGAGCTTCCGCTGCGTGCGCTGCGTAAACGGTTAAAGTTTCGCAAAAATCATGTATGATAATAATTGTTTCCCCTAAAAGATCTAAAAAAAAGTCAGGGACAAAATATATCTATCTCTTAAGGTTGGCTCACTATAACCTTTTTATGCTAACCTAATTTGTTCTAAAATAATGCATTAGGTATTTGCGAAGGTGTTTTTATAAATATGATATTAATCCTTATCCAAATAAATACGTTATTCATTACAAGTATTTAATTCAAAACAAAATTGCTTTTTACTTCATTTAATTTCAATATATGTATGTATTAGGAGATATCGCAGTTTTAAAATAACATCGCAGCAAAATAATTATCTCTAAATCCGAGTGGCCTTCCCCCACATTCAATCAAATTATTAACTGGCACTCTAATTGTGTTGCTAAGAAATCTTAAACCGCCAAATTTATGCAACGGAACCAGACTCCAAGTAAAATTTCTTCGCAATAACGTGATTGGTGCTACAGTTTTGACTCCAGCAGGAGGGCAAACAGCGCTGATACCTCGCATCCCTATGATACCAACGGATTTGCCTTTTAACTTATAAAATAATAATTCAATTTCCGGTGAAAATATCGTTGGCGATAACAATTAATAAGGCCCAGGGGCAAACATATAAGCACGTAAGAATAGGTTTACGACAAGAGTGTTTTTCGCACGGACTATTTGTTGCCATATCGAGATCTAGTTTTGGTGAAAATCAATATACTTCTGCCGGAAGAAAACAAAACTAAATATATAGTTTACGCAGAAGTATTATTAAATAACATAGTTTTGAGTTTTAAGAATAACCTACAATCTACATGGTATAAGATTATAAGACCCACTACTTTTACCTAACGTTTTAAAATTCCGCTCTTACTGATAAAAGCTTGTACCTAAAATAACGCTTATCGTAGGTATTATTTTAAAATATTTTCACCTTCTACGTAAACGAAGACGCGAGTTAGAGTTAGCGTTAGCCCAAAGTAACTATTCCACGCGGACGAATTCGCGGGCAGAAGCTAGTTACTTATAACTCTCTTTGCATATAAATTTCAGACGATTTTATTTTTGCAAAGGACAAGAATTTAAGTATATTGTTGTCTGAGATCAATTTATTCTTACCAACATCTAAATTAACACTTCTAAATACAATTTATTGACGGCGCAAATACATAAAATGGGGTTTGTTCATTCATCCTGAATTTCTGAACACCTGAATTCTGGGAAGAAATCGTTTGAAAGCAAAAATAACAAAAAGTTTTCGTTTGACCATTGTTACTGGCATTAAAAGACTTTCCCAACTTTAAGCCGCTTACGGAAACCACTTTAAGCTAGACAGTCAAAAAAATTAGGGAAGTAACTTTTCATTAATATAATTTTCATTAGGCAATTTTAAATGGTACTACCAAAAAAGGATGTAAATATGGAAGGGTGTAAAATTTATAAACTTCTAGTAAACTAACTATAGATATTTTCACCACAAAATCCTACCCTATCCTATCCTACTAATATATAAAAGTGAAAGTAAGAATGTATGTATGTACATATGTTCTCTTTCACGTCAAAACCGCTAAACCGATTTGGATGAATTTTAGTATAAGAGTAGATTAGACCATGGACACGGACATAGGCTACTTTTCGTTGCGTAAATTAAATCAGAAGGAGTTAAAATAGGGGATGAAAGTTTGTATGGAATGAAAAATAAACACATGTTTCAGCGTTAGTTTTAGCGTAGTTGTAGGGTAGTAGTAGGGTACTCGTAGTAGTAGGGTTAGTTGTAAGTGGTGGTTGTAGTTATAGGTGCGATATGAAGTTTGCCGGGTCAGTTAGTTTGAAATAAAGAATAAAGAATGATGCAATTTTAGTAACCCTCTGTAAAGATGTGTTATAATATCGTTTAACAGCAATGTTTAAGGTGTAGCAATGTAGGTGCCATAGCACCTAGTTCTAAATTTTAGTTTTTTTAAGCTCAAAAATAGCTATTTATCGGTATATAGGGTAAATTATAACATGTGTACTAATTACTGTGCATGTGTACAATGCATAGAAACTACAAACAGGCAAAAAATTAAAAAAATGTTTTCCTCTCCCATAATTATTTGCAAAAATATTTAATTAACACACGCGAAAGGTTTACGATTTTTAGGGTTCCGGACCAAAATGGTAAAAAGGAACCCTTATGGTATCACTGCTGTGTGTTTGTCACAAATGAATATCTCGAGAACTACGGATGCTATCGACTTGAAATTTGAAATGGTTAAAGATAACACTTCTTTACTAATAAAGCAAATATTATGAAAATGTTGAAATATATTCTTATTTATGATTGCAGGGGGCTATCTCAATTTTTTTAAGTGAAGTTACTAAGTCGTGTGGGATATCATATGAAAGGTATTCATTTGCAAATTAAAAAACAGTTTTTATTTTTCCTTTAAGCCGTATTGTTTTTGAGTTATTTACAAAAATGTTGAAAAAACGACCGTTCCCCCCTTTTATCTCCGAGGTTTGCAGAGATAAACCCGTGATTTTTTTTAAGCTAATATGAGTTGAATAGTTTTATGCTAAATATAATTTGCATAGTTTGTAGACAAAGGGGGTGGAAGAGGGGTTTTAAAAAAAAATTGTGAAGTTACTAGGTCATGTAGGGTATCATAATGAAAGGTATTCATTTGCACATGAATAAACAGTTTTTAGTTTTGCTTTAAGCCATACAGTTTTTTACTTTTTTACATAAACGTTGAAAAAAATAGCGTTCTCCTTATCTCTAAAGTTTCCCCTGAAACTTTTATTGATAATAGGAGAGTGTAAAGATTACAGGAAAATTATAACGAAGGTTCTCCAACAAATATAAACCGCTTTTATCATGTATTATATTGTGTGATGGCACGGAACCCTTGGTGCGCGAGTCCGACTCGCTCTTGCCCGGTTTTATTTTATATGTAAAGAAGATTGGAATATTGGGTACTCATCGCGTAACGAGGGCAGACTCCCTGACACTAAGTCTGCCCGCGACCACGATAAGCGCAGTCCTTTTTCTATACCACTAAATGACGAGACACCTGATGTTAAGCGGTAACCTTTACCTATAACAATCCTGTCGAAATGTCGGGATAATAGTTCTTTATTTTTTCAACAAAAAAGCCAAAGATCCGACTTCAATGATAATAAAATCCTTGACTTCTTGCTAAAAATCCCCAAACCTATGTACGCCTATTACATTTGGGTATACCTCTCGATTTATGTTGGATCTCATCAGGTGATGGGACTGGGTGTAAAAAGCAAACATTATAAAAAAACCCCATCTGCAAGTTTAAATTTAGAGCATGAAACTATGGTTTGAAGTACTCCGTTACAATTATTTAATTCCTCATGGATCGGATTATTAGAATCGAGTTTTGAATAAAATGGGATATAATATTGAAACAATATATCTATTTGAACCCAAAAGTAATTTTCCAAATGCTATATTACGAGTACATACCGGCAAGGTGATTACGTATCTCGCGACAGGTTTTTCAACAGGCAATTGACAGCAATATTGCTATCAGATGTCAATTTTGTATTAGAGAACAGCAAGGAATTATTAACATATGTAAATATAAATTGATATTAGACAGCAATATTGCTGTCAATTGCCTGTTGCAAAACCTGTCGCGAGTTACGTAATCACCCTGCGGATTGAGTAATTCGTATATATTTAACTCGTATTATATTCTGCACCGAAAGATGCAAAATTTACGTATCTTAGATGTAGAATTTGGCAATACCTCTATAAGATATTGGGTGTAATTTATTGAACTGTTTTTAAACCTTGACTCCCTCCCTCCTAAAAACTTACTGACTTGGTTTTGGATATTCTATACTACATAAAGAGTTTCAGACGTTTACATAAAACACAAATCCAACTTAGACATTATCATAAATCGGTCGAAATTGCGAGAAAGCATGTTTTGGAATGTTGCCAGGCAGGCTGACTCGGCGAGATAATCATCTGTGTATCTATTGACATTACTTCAAGCGGAGTCCCCCTTTTTAGTTCATTGAGAAATTAGGCCGGGAATATAGGTCATCCCTAAGTATTTAACGACGAATTTAATCCTTCTTTTTGCAGTCGGTCCCTTTAGGCAATATGGTTTCATTGTTTTAGCCTCAGTTAAACTATGACGGTATACTGCCATCTTTCCTCTTTAGTTTCGGCATTTGGCTCTTGCCAAACCTCTATCGAACATTTTGAGAGTTTTTGTTTTGCTCTATCGTATCTTTAGCTGTATAAAAACCCCAAGACCGTTTTTTACGGGGTCTTCGGACTAAAGTTATTATTTGATTCAAGGAATCCATCGCAAGTACCCTCAAATCTGGGCAGCATTTGGACCAAATCCCATTCACAGACTCAAAATGTCCTTTGATTGAGGTTTATGGTTAGTTACCTATACCCGCTGTTAGTTACCTTACTCCCGGGTGAATTTGGATACTTTGGTAATTACCTCGTTAATTCTTTAAAACAAAGATGTCGAACGAACATTAAATGAATCGGCTTAAAACCAAGAAGTGAACATTTCGGGTCTAAGATTATTTTAACAAAGTTTACCATCGTGCTTAGATAAAAAGCTTTCGGATTAACTCTTTTTGTTAAGCTGATTGCATTGACAACATGAATATTTATAGCAATTACGGTCTTTTCGAGTGTTTCAGGAAACTTCCTTGATTGCTTTTTGTTAGTTACGAGAGGGAAAAAAGCGTAATTAAATGCCGTATAGCTAAGATTTGGTTAACATTGACTAAACACCCTTTATAAAGATAATTAAATAGTTAGAATTTGTGTGTTCACTTGTTTTAGCTCGGTGTCATGGATCTCTAATTACTGATGATGGGGGGTTACCATACTCACCACGCTTGGCAAGTGAGTGGCGAGCGCAGTACGGCATGTTGATACACGGATAGATGCTGTTGCTTATCTATCTTTCTCATTCTTACTGCATCCCCGCGGATCCCCGTGGGCGCAATATTAATCTGCAACCCCACGACAACAGTGCGGGTGTAAATAAAGTCATACATAAACATAATATAAACCTACTGATTTCGACAACTTTAAGTTACCATAGCAAGACTTTGATAAGACAGAAAAATGCAGAGCACGTGTACATTATCCATCACAGTTCGAGCTAGGTATTCAATTTACTGCTCCCAATAGAAGTTCCCGCTCTTCACTGAACGATGCAATAGAATCAATTACTTCCGCAATACTAGCCATTTCATTATTATCAAAGGTTAACAAGGAGAAAAGTATTTATATCGAAAGGTGCCTTAACAAGACTTCAGTTATTGCTTGTTAAACAAGAATCCTGTTCATCCCTGTATTGTTAGAAAAGTTTATAGTATTAAAATCCGCACACATCACTTTTAAATTGGCGTAATGTACTGTATGCTAGTCTAAACAGAAAAAATATTTTGACAAACATACATACTCGTAAGTGATAAACTATGCACCAACCGAAAAGGCTTGGCTAAAAAACAATCAAACAACACGTGTTAACACGTGTTTTAATGGTGAAGGAAAACATCTAGAGAAAACCTGCGGCATATTCAGCTTTAAACGTATCGACCTGTTCTTTCCTCTGACTAGGAATAGGTGCTGGGCAAGCCTAATACATCTAACAATGTCCCAGGCACAGCAGCGTCCCGTACATCATGAATACCAGTTGCTAACTTTATATTAAATAATCTATAATAGATGTAAAGTAATCAATTAATTAATCAATATATATAAAACTCTTCCGTTACTGAGTGACTGACAGACAACGCACAGCCTAAACCACTGTACCTAGAGACTTTAAATTTGGCACACATATACCTTGAGTATCCTAGAGGTGCACTAAGAAGGGATTTTTTGAAACTCATACGGGAACGGGAACTACGCGGGTGAAACTGCGGGGTGCGGCTAGTACTTATAAAGCTAGTTCATAATTTATGATCTCTGAATCTTCAATATAATATGCAATAATGTTCTGACTTTGACTAAAGCTTTTACAACTTCAATCGATATTCAACTATTTATATTTCCCCAGGGAAACGAGAATGTCCGCCGCAGCAGCGCTGGCGGGAGGCGCTGAGAGACCCGAGCATACGTTAACAGCCTCGTTTGCACTGCTCAACTTAGTCCCAAGAGGCAATGGCAATAATATGTGGCGACAAGTAGGTCGAGTGCAGGGGCGGAGTGTGCGACTTCACACAATAGTCTGGCCTGGAGGTAGACTTGTTGCACACGGACAGTCAGAAGGAGCCCGCACAATATTTCGCATCGTCACTGCCCTTGCACCACCTTTTGTTATGGAAGGAGAATTAGACGAAGACGGCCAATGCCTTAGAGGCCTAATGTGCCATCGCCCGCAAACATCCGATAGGGACAACCTCACGCTAGCGTTCAATGAACTAGAAAGAGATTTTGAACAAGAACCCGAAAGCTATTTCTTCCCCACACCCCAACCGATCTTCACTAAAATGGCTACACATTGCTGCTACGGATTAGCGATGGATCTTCTCGAAAATATTGCACAAGAACTAGAATTTGACTTTCATTTGTACCTCGTTGAGGACGGGTTATATGGATCGAGAAAGCATGTCAAACCATTTCCAGGAATGCATGAATACAAAAGCGTTGAAACTGAATTTTCAACGGAACATCAACAGAGCTATCGAGCTCAGTATCGGAACGGTTATAAAAGCGTGGATCCAGATGGAAGTCAGTCTATAAATTATGAGGATTTGGATGACGATAACATGAAATGGAATGGCATTGTCGGGGATTTGGTATCCGGCGCTGCTCACATGTCGTTTGCGGCATTGAGTGTTTCGTCAGCCAGAGCTGAAGTAATTGATTACAGTCAGCCTTATTTTTTTAGCGGAGTGTCAATATTAGCCGCTCCGAACCAAAGACCGGATATCCCCCTGCTTGCCTTCTTATTGCCCTTTTCTCCTGAGTTATGGGTTGCGATATTTACTTCTCTGAACGTAACTGCGATTGCGGTAGCTATCTACGAGTGGTTATCGCCTTTCGGCTTGAACCCTTGGGGACGACAGAGATCCAAGAACTTTAGTATTTCGAGCGCTTTATGGGTGATGTGGGGATTATTGTGTGGACATCTAGTTGCGTTCAAAGCACCCAAGAGTTGGCCTAACAAGTTCCTGATAAATGTTTGGGGTGGGTTTTCTGTGATATTTGTAGCAAGTTACACTGCCAACATAGCTGCATTGATAGCGGGGTTATTTTTTCACAATGCTGTTGATGACATGCAAGGGAGAAGTAACGTGAGTACAGTCAACTGCAGGAAACTTTTCTTTCTAATAAAGTTTTATCGAAAAGAGAGTAACTTGATTGTTTTTCAGTGGTTATCTCTTCGGGTGGGTACAGCGCGATCATCAGTATCTGAGTATTACGTAGAGAGGAATAATCCACAGTTGGCGCAGCAAATGCGACAAAACGTTCTGCAGGATATCGAGGAAGGTATTAGAAAACTCAGGTAATAATACAACTCCAAAAACATTATGTTTTAGTACGTAGTTGAATTACAGGTAAAAAAATATATATAAAATATTAATAATGATGCTGTGCATAACACAATCTAGCCCAAAAGTAAGAAGAACTTGTGTTACAAATATAGTTGATAGAATACTTAAATACATTCTTCTCATATATAAAAAATACAGACCAGCGACAAAATCTACAGAAAAACAAACAGCGTTTATCCCGCGGCGGGAATCGAACACATCCTGCGTTTCAGCTGGCTATTAAACCAATGACACAAATGTCATCAGTTCTTACTTTCAGATTTGTCATTTTTAGGGTTCTGTACCTCTACAGGAAAAAACGGAACCCTTATAGGATCAATTTGTTGTCCATCCGTCTGTCTTTCAAGGCCCATTTTTTCAGGAACGCGTGGAGGTATCAAGCTGGAATTTATATCAAATACTCAAGTTTACTGTCCCTTAGAGATGTAAAAAAATCAAACGTCTGAGCCAACGCAATCAAAAGATATAAACGGCAAATTTCCATAAATTTTCGACACTCTCAAGGGAATCAAAACTTACAGGGTACTTCCCGTGAACTCAGAATCTTGAAATTTGGTATGAAGCAACGTAGCATAGATAAAGGAAAAATTGCGAAAACAGTTAATTTTTAGTTACTGTTCTGGGGTATCAGGAATGTGATGAAAATGACGAAGCGGACTGTATTGTTGACAAAAATATATTAGATACGTTTACAATCCCGAACGCGAGGTCGTGCGCCAGTGGTTGGTCGTTGCGTACTGGCGGGGGGGCCCAGATTCCCTCGTCGCGATGTGTGTGCCGCTGCGCTCCCCTCTCCGCGGTCCCGGTCCGCGGTCAGCGGTCCGCGGTGTAGACTTGACTCAACATACTCCCCCCGTTGAAGTATCTTCAACAGCGGTGATAGGAAGTGGGCAAATGGTGTTGAACGCACGTCGAATCACTCCTTTGCGTGTGCGTATATCAGCAACTCTAGTGATTCCATCTTTGCCTGGAATCACCGTAACGATACGTCCAAGAGTCCACATCAATGGGTGTGCCGCTTTGTCCTTGATGACGACAAGAACTCCCTCCTTCAAATCACCTGAAGATCGATGCCATTTAGTTCGCTCTTGAAGCCATACAACATATTCATGGGAGAAGCGGTGCCAAAAATGCTGTTTTAATAAATGTATTCGACGGAATCGTTGCAGACTACTGATATTTTGATTCTGTATCTGTGAATGTGGCAGCATGATTAGAGAGCGTCCAATTAGGAAGTGAGCAGGGGTTAGTGGAGTAAGATCGGAAGGGTCATTGGAAAGTGGGGTTAGGGGTCTGGAGTTAAGAATAGCTTCAATTTCAATTAAACAGGTCGCCATTTCTTCAAAGGTTAAGTTAGTTAAGCTTAAAGTACGCCTGAGATGATGTTTGGTAGATTTGACGGCCGACTCCCATAAACCTCCGAAGTGTGGAGTATAAGCAGGAATGAACGAAAAGTTGATGGCAGGATCGATATTCTTAAGATGTAAGTCTTGAGAAAGTAGCAGAGACAGTTCATTGAAAGCGCCGACGAACGTGGTTCCATTGTCTGAAAATACATTGCGAGGCTTCCCCCTTCGAGCAATAAAACGGCTCATAGCGGCCAAGAATGCCTCCTTCGTCAGGTCTGATACTAGCTCAAGGTGGAGAGCTCTTGTAGCGAGACACACAAAAACACATATAAAGCATTTTATAAGCCTGCATCCCCGAATCTATGCATTCAAAGCATAAGAGCGACCGGAATATCAGCGACTCTAATCACCAAAGTTTTGTCACTACTGAACACAGGACTAGAAAACCATCTTGTCCTATGTGCAAGCACGAGCATCTGCTCCACGCATGTCCCGACTTCAGAAAACTTACAGTAGAGCTGCGTAATAAAAAGGCTAAAGAGCTTAGAGTATGTCTGAATTGTCTTCGCTCTGGGCATCACATATCTAAGTGTAGATTTGGAACATGTAGCTACTGCCCCGAACATCATAATACTTTGTTACATGTCGACAAAATAACTGTAGACGATTCAGCAGCACCCAATATCTCACTTTCTGCTTGTCATTATAATAAATCGCATACAATTTTACTTTCCACAGCACTTGTGGGCGTGGAGGACGCCAAAGGCAATATTCATACTGCGCGATTGCTGCTGGATAATGGTAGCACGGTTAACTTTGTTACCGAGGAATTAACCCGTAAACTCCAGATAAGTACCTACAAAACTAGCTCAAAGGTTTTGGGTATAAATCTACAAACATCTAGCTGTTCACAAGCATGTTCGTTAACCTTAAAATCATTTCACGAGAATTGCAGGATTGACATAGAATGCTTGGTTTCATCTGCGATATCTACATCAATACCAAGCGCACATATTGATATAAACAATATAGCTATCCCTTCTAATGTCTTTCTCGCTGATCCACATTTCAATGAACCATCTTCAATCGACATTCTCGTGGGAGCAGAAGTTTTTTGGGATGTTATTGGTGCAGGCCGCATTCAATTAGGTAAAAATATGCCCTCATTATTCGAATCGAGGCTAGGCTGGCTGATCTCAGGGGTCTTCTATGAGCCTAAAAAATATTCAGCCTCATTTTGTATGCTTGCCCAAGACTTGCAAGAAAGTATGAGTCGTTTTTGGGAGCTAGATTCCGTTTCTCCCAAGCACAAATTGACCGCCGAAGAGAGACTTTGTGAGGGCATTTTTCGAGACACAACTTATCGCAATGCTGACGGACGCTTCGTGGTCACTATGCCACTAAAAGAATCGCCTAGCACATTGGGAGATTCGTTCTCAATGGCGAAACGACGATTTTTGTCTCTTGAAAACCGTTTTGCACGCGATCCTCAATTTAAAACCTCATACGTTGCATTCATGAATGAGTATGCCAATCTAGGACATATGAGTAAAAATGATAATCCATATTCGCACTCTAACTCTTCATACTACCTACCACACCACGGCGTCATAAAGCAGACAAGCTCTACTACAAAATTAAGGGTAGTTTTCGATGCTTCGGCAAATACATCATCGGGAAAATCACTTAACGACATCCAATTAGTCGGTCCTACATTACAGGACGATTTGTTATCTATATTACTACGATTTCGTCAACATAAAATAGTAGTATGCGCTGACATCGAAAAAATGTACCGGCAAACTCTTTTAAATGAAATTCATAAACCCCTACAACAGATTATTTGGAGAGAGGAAAGTACACTACCTTTAAAGACATATACATTAAACACTCTAACTTACGGAACCGCGTCAGCCGCCTTCTTAGCTACTAGGTGTCTTATTCAGCTAGCGGAGGAATGTCCTGATGCTTCAACTAAATACTCAATAGGACATGATTTCTATGTAGATGATTATTTATCAGGCAACACATCAGTGAAAGAAACTGTTAATCAGTGCCATCTTGTTATCGATGCTCTAAACTCAGCAGGTTATAACTTAAGAAAATGGCAGTCAAACTCACGTGAAGTCCTCCAAGCTCTATCTATTAGTAGCCAGGGTTCCGGATTCGTCGATCTTGGAGAAAATGATACAGCTAAAACCCTGGGTATTCGATGGCGATGTCTGGGTGACAAGTTAACATTTTCTATAAATACTTCACATAATTCAACCTCTAAGGTATCAAAACGCAAAATCTTATCGGTAATATCTCAAATATTTGATCCTATCGGTCTGGTTGTTCCTTGCGTTGTGGAGGCTAAGGTGATTATGCAGAGACTATGGCTGGTGAAATGCTCATGGGATGAGCCTCTTCCTGAGCATATTCAACATTCTTGGAGCGAATTTCAAGGTACTTTACCATTGCTAAATAGCCTTCAAATAAATCGATGGGTTGTATGTGAATCATTGATGTCTTTGCAGTTACATATCTTCACTGACGCGTCCGAGCAAGCATATGGTGCGTGTGCTTATATCCGCAGCTTGGACGCGGCTGGAACCGTTCATGTACACCTACTTACCGCTAAAAGTAAGGTAGCTCCCATCAAGCCTACAACAATGCCTCGCCTTGAACTTTGTGCAGCGCTGTTAGGAGCACGTTTATATCACAAAATATGTCAATCGCTGACATTAAACATAGACGAGTCAGTATTTTGGTGCGACTCTACTATAGTGCTAGGCTGGCTATCGACATCTCCAAATCAACTTAAAACCTTTGTGCGTCATCGTATATCGGAGATACAGGAGACTACGGGAAATAATTGGCGATATGTACCATCGTCAGAAAACCCGGCAGATCTTGCTTCTCGTGGCCTAAGAGCTGAAAAATTGCGGCACTCGTCTATGTGGTGGTCGGGTCCATCCTTTTTGCTTGAAAAACCAGCATATTGGCCCAAATTTCCCGGTGAAAACGACCAAACATTATTAGACCTGCCAGACACAGTGAAATCATTTCATGGTTATATTTCGGATACTTCTGAAAGCGCTATAACTAAACTAATTTCTAAGTTTTCAAATTTCAACAAAATTCAACGGGTTATGGCATACGTCCTACGATTCGTA
Organism: Pasiphila rectangulata; assembly: GCA_963082625.1. Taxonomy (NCBI): domain Eukaryota; kingdom Metazoa; phylum Arthropoda; class Insecta; order Lepidoptera; family Geometridae; genus Pasiphila; species Pasiphila rectangulata. The sequence continues at coordinate 14,274,602 of OY720240.1, forward strand.
CATAGATGCAAGAAGGGCTCATCCGATGGCGTATTTCTATCTTCAACTGAATTGAATAACTCTCTGAGCTTTCTTTTAAGATTCAGCCAACAGGAGTCATTTCCGAGTGAATACCATTTACTTGCATCATGTAACCCGCTACCAGCAAAGAATAAGCTGTTGTCACTATCTCCTTTTTTAGACTCAGAACGTATCATTAGAGTCGGAGGTAGGTTGGAAAACTCATTTTATGACTACGACGTAAAGCATCCAATTCTTTTAGCGGCCTCTCATGTGCTCTGCGTATTACTATTTAACATGTTTCACATTAAATTAAAGCATGCCGGGCCGCAATTGTTACTGTCAACTATACATCATCATTATTGGCCAATTGCAGGAAGACGATTAGCAAAAAAAACAGTTCATGCATGCATAAGATGTTGTCGGATAAAGGCAAATACAATTCAACCAGTAATGGGTAATCTACCGGAACAACGTCTGCATATAGAGTTTCCATTTCTTGATACCGGAGTTGATTACGCTGGACCTATCATGATAGCTGACCGAAAAGGAAGGGGATGCAGGCTTATAAAATGCTTTATATGTGTTTTTGTGTGTCTCGCTACAAGAGCTCTCCACCTTGAGCTAGTATCAGACCTGACGAAGGAGGCATTCTTGGCCGCTATGAGCCGTTTTATTGCTCGAAGGGGGAAGCCTCGCAATGTATTTTCAGACAATGGAACCACGTTCGTCGGCGCTTTCAATGAACTGTCTCTGCTACTTTCTCAAGACTTACATCTTAAGAATATCGATCCTGCCATCAACTTTTCGTTCATTCCTGCTTATACTCCACACTTCGGAGGTTTATGGGAGTCGGCCGTCAAATCTACCAAACATCATCTCAGGCGTACTTTAAGCTTAACTAACTTAACCTTTGAAGAAATGGCGACCTGTTTAATTGAAATTGAAGCTATTCTTAACTCCAGACCCCTAACCCCACTTTCCAATGACCCTTCCGATCTTACTCCACTAACCCCTGCTCACTTCCTAATTGGACGCTCTCTAATCATGCTGCCACATTCACAGATACAGAATCAAAATATCAGTAGTCTGCAACGATTCCGTCGAATACATTTATTAAAACAGCATTTTTGGCACCGCTTCTCCCATGAATATGTTGTATGGCTTCAAGAGCGAACTAAATGGCATCGATCTTCAGGTGATTTGAAGGAGGGAGTTCTTGTCGTCATCAAGGACAAAGCGGCACACCCATTGATGTGGACTCTTGGACGTATCGTTACGGTGATTCCTCGAGAGTTTCCAGTAAATCTGCCCTATTACTAAGAAATGTTACAAATATTTTTAAAGTTGGAGCATCAGTCAGCAGATTTCTATGCTCCTCCCATTGGCGATTCGTTATCTGATCGAGCTTGTTGGCCATAATATGTATAATGAGCGTGTCCCAATATTGCACCGGTTGATCGAGCGTGGATAATGCCCTGAGATTTTTATTTGTGACATCTATGATACTTCGTATACCTTTACTAGATTCCTTGTTGATAGATTCTACATTGAACAAGGCCTGGACATGATTGTTGACGAGCAACCTTTTGTTATCGAATCTTTCACATAGCAACTTCCAAGCAGCATCATAGTTGTCAGATTTAAAATCTAAGTTGTCAATAACGAGCAAGGCGCCGCCTTTTAAGGCTGCGCGAAGATAGTGTAGTTTATTGATTTTATCTATATCATCATTGTTGTGTATAATTGAAAGAAATGTGTCCCTAAACTCTAACCAATCATGATAGCTTCCGGAAAATTGTGGCAAATCAATTTTGGGAAGTCTAATAGATCTGTTTTTACGACCGCTTTGGAAGATGCCTTCAAGCTCCTGGAATGGAAAGGGCTGGGCATCAATATTAACGGCGAATACATCACTCACCTTCGATTTGCCGACGATATTGTGGTCATGGCAAAATCGATGGAAGAGCTCAGCACGATGCTCGAAGGCCTCAATCGAGTCTCCCAGCGGGTAGGCCTTAAAATGAACATGGACAAGACGAAAATCATGTCAAATGTCCATGTCGTGCCTGCCCCAGTTATGGTTGAGAACTCGGCTCTTGAAGTTGTAGACGCGTACGTATACCTAGGACAAACAGTCCAATTAGGTAGGTCCAACTTCGAGAAAGAGGTCAATCGTCGAATCCAACTCGGATGGGCAGCGTTTGGGAAACTTCGCAACATCTTTTCGTCCAACATACCTCAGTGCCTTAAGACGAAAGTCTACAACCAGTGTGTGTTACCAGTGATGACATATGGAACCGAGACGTGGTCCTTCACTATTGGCCTTATGAACAAGCTCAGAGTCGCTCAACGAGCTATGGAGAGGGCTATGCTCGGGGTTTCACTACGGGATCGAATCAGAAATGAGGAGATACGTAGAAGAACTCGGGTCACCGACATAGCCAAACGGATTAGCACGTTGAAGTGGCAATGGGCAGGCCATATAGCGCGCAGAACAGATGGCCGATGGGGCAGCAAAGTTCTCGAATGGAGGCCACGGATCGGCAAGCGCAGCGTAGGACGTCCACCTACAAGATGGGCAGACGACTTGGTGAGAACTGCTGGTCGGCGGTGGATGCAGACGGCTTCCAACCGCAGTACTTGGAGATCAATGAGGGAGGCCTTTGTCCAGCAGTGGACGTCCTACGGCTGAAATGATGATGATGATGATGAATAGATCTGTGTTTGTGTGTATGATCACTGCAAGAGCCCACCTGAGAAGCGGAGTCTACCTCTAGCAGCTTGCGCGCGTTGCTGATTAGCTGTCGCGCGGAAGCTACCGCACCGTAGTATTGCGTCTCAAATTCTTCTCGCTCGTGATATTGCTCGTCGGGCTCGTCGACAATGGTCTCCAGCTCATTCTGTAACGCGTCGTATTTCTCATATAAGCTTTCAAATGTATTAAGACGGTATTCAATTTCAATGACTTGTAACTCACTTAATTTTTCACAAGACTTAGAAAGGTTGAGGTACGATGAGAACTGCGTAAGCTTAGCCTTGATAGATGCTCTCTTTTTTATGCAATTTTTTATATCTGACATTATTCAATCAGACGTGAGAAAGCAGCGGATAGACAAAAAGGCAAAATGTAAAATTATCAGTTAGAAACACTGCCTTTTGCAAAAATAAAGGCAAAGCCTATAATAGAAAAAGATCGTAGATTTGCATTCACAAAATGATCAGGCGTTGTTGAAAACTATCAAATAATGCTGTGTAATGCAGTGTGAGATGAAGGTTTGCATTGAGAATTCAATTAGAATTATTATGGTAATCTACAATTATATACATATAATGATAATCAATTTACAAGATAGGAAGAAGGCGTCGTTAAATTCTATAGGTATTTTAAGTTTAATAAGTTGTAAAACAATGTAATTGTAATTATAATAAGTTGTATGAAAAAAAAATGTGGGTACTGGATACGTATACAGATGCTATTCGTGTTAAAATAAATTTAAGGATTGAGTTGTAGGGAAATATGAATAGATCAGACGGGAAATAAGTGATGGTTTAGTAATTGGAACGCTCTTACTTTTGCACTTTCCACTCCTTGCTTCCTTTTAGTTGAAGCGGTGATTTGACAGGTCAGTACGAATCAGCTGATGACTTCTCTCACTTGTAAACCTAGGCAAACCAGGTTTGATGCAGATGGGCAGCTGTCAGGTACTTATCAGCGGAATGTAGTATGTGTGTGCACTGATGTATTGGTTCACGAAATTGCTCCTCAATTGTATTTCTTCTTCCGTTTCCCAATTCCTTTGTTGTTGTCTTCTTCTTAGCATAATTCTTCTACGGTGGAAGGACCATGTTCTGGGGTATCAGGAATGTGATGAAAATGACGAAGCGGACTGTATTGTTGACAAAAATATATTAGATACGTTTACAATCCCGAACGCGAGGTCGTGCGCCAGTGGTTGGTCGTTGCGTACTGGCGGGGGGGGCCCAGATTCCCTCGTCGCGATGTGTGTGCCGCTGCGCTCCCCTCTCCGCGGTCCCGGTCCGCGGTCAGCGGTCCGCGGTGTAGACTTGACTCAACAGTTACATCACAAAATAAAAATATTATATTAATAATTTTAAACTTACTACCCCTTTCCTTATGAACGGTAGAGGTATTAAATTGAAAGTCATATCATATATTCAGGTCTTATATACCTACAGGTTTGTACGGAACCCTTGGTGCGCGAGTCCGACTCGCACTTGGCCGTTTTTTTTTAATTATAAGTCTGCCTATATAATCAAAATAATTTCGTGAAAATACGGTACCCTCCAGCAATTATTAGTGCAAAAATTGTGTTCAGAAACGCAGCCCAAAATTTACATTTTCATGGCCGTAGAATATTATTCTTCATATGCCACACTTATGTACGTGCCCAAAGTCTGCAAAAATGTCACATTACCACATTATTGCAAAGTTTATGAGACATAACCCGACACAAAGGTGTAGGGGACTATAAAAGAGGCTTGATAGATATACCGATTTGGCCAAAACATTATCCCAAAAAGCGAATGTTAATTTCCTCACCCTTTTCGGACCAAAACATTTTTGCGTAAGCCCAATGGAACTGAATTGATTGAATCCGTGCGAAAAGCGGATCAATCGAATACTCATTGTTGGCTAAATATTTCAACGAGTCTGTTTAAAGTAAATACCATTTCATTCTGCTCATTCAATGGCCAATTTTATTGACGTAAATCAATAAAAATAACCGGTGATTTTATTCAAAAAAAGCACTGAATTTTATTACGTGATAAATTTTCTAACCGAAAGTACCCTGATTGCCACTTAATGCCCCTTCAGTACATTTGTTTTATATTCCGGATTTTCCCATTCCACCAATTAAGCTATAAACCATCAGTCAAACCAGAGACACTATTATGGTTTTAGAACTGGAGATTTTATAGCGGAGACGAGGGCTGTTGCACTTTCGTCGAAACTTTTATGAACAATACAATGTATTTTATTCTAATAGTTAGGGGATTTTAGCTTGAACAGTTAGGATCATCGTTTAAAATATACGCTTTACTAGATCGCTACTTGTGATTCAGCTCAAACTGTCCATACTTGGTTATGTACATATTTTGACTTTAGTAACAACACATTGGAGGCCTAAGTTCAGCAGTGGATGTTAACAGCTAGTCTTCCAGCTGAAATAAATAGATGAAAGTACGTCTTGTCTTGCTGCTAATTTATTCTTATAATTGGCTTTGTTATCTTGTATCCGAGGCATCCACTATTGTGCACCAGTCCTTTCTACTGCGGTAACTTTTTAGCATGCAACCTGCGTAGTTAGACGTCCATCAAAACTTAAAATAGCTTCCTGTTTGGTACTCTGTTTTGAATTTATGTCTCTACACTTTGGAAATGCGAAACAATTCTATTCAAGAGTAGCACTTTATACAATGTAGCGAAACTGGAATAACCCCAGGATCTGTTCCATCATTTTCGACTTCTGTTTTTAGTTTGGTATTTGACGACTTTCGTGGTTTTGATAGTTTTATTGCCGGCTGATACGCAAGAAAGTTTGTCGATTCCCGCTGGGGGACACATTTTTGAGTTCCTTTAAGATTTTTCTTGGGTTTGTCTTTGTAGGTATGTTAAGTATGTGTTAACAAAAAGAGTAAGGTTTTCATAACACTGGATGCTTAATTCGGGGCTATTTATATGATTCTAAGTGAATTGTCAAGCGTTATTTATTTATTTGTTGCAGAAATGGAACACTAGACCTTCTGATAGCGGACACGCCAGTATTAGATTACTATCGTGCTACTGACCATGGATGCAAACTGCAGAGAATTGGAGAGCATGCATTGAATGCTGATACTTATGCTATCGGTACTGCTAAAGGGTTTCCTTTGAAGGTGAGAATTAGATTACATCTGTTTGAAGGTGATCATTAGTAGACATTGATCTATGTATCTATGTACCGTTCCCCCTCCTACAAATCAATCATGTCGATTGTAGAATATTTTAAGCCTACAAGTCTTTATAGAGGTAGTCGTGGATATTAATGATATTATAATTTTTGTGATATTGAAACTGAAATCTAACGGGTGTTTTTTAAAGGATAGGTTTCTAAATTAATATTAAATTTGAATGCCAAGATATTGGCTTTGCTTACTAGATATCTTTATGCCATTAGTGCTTAAGCATGATTTTAGGCATATGGACGCCACGGCTGGCTCGAATGTAGCGTAATCAGGTTTAATTTTCGACCAGTATATCGAGCACTTGCGGTCGGTCGTCTATCGGAAATAACGCAGCGAATGTTAACTTTTAAGTAAACTAGTGTCTCCGGTTTATCTGCGTATTCGAGTGACTTCACATATCCCCCAAAGAAAGTAATCCATAGATGTGAAATCACACGATCAAACGAAAAAGAGGATCATGCTTTATAAAAAACGTCACGTACTTTCTACCAGGCCAGTAAGGCTCGCAATCTAACTAAGCGCTAAGCTTAATAAAGAATTTGATAATGAGATTCACACTTTAGAAAATAAAGCCGACTTGCGTATATAAAAAAAAAAAAATAACCTACTGTCTCTCCATCTCGGTTCTGTCACAGGCAGCGTTTTCGGATGGTTATAAAAAACCTAATAACCTACTGTCTCTACATCTCGGTTCTGTCACAGGCAGTGTTTTCGGAGAGTTTTAAATAAAAACCTAATAACCTACTGTTTCTCTATCTCGTTTCTGTCACAGGCAGTGTTTTCGGATGTTTTAAATAAACCTGATAACCTAATGTCCTTCCGTCTCGTTTCTGCCACTGTAAGGTTTTATAATCGTTTGAAAATATTCGGAAGAATAAGTTTTATGATTCGTTGTTATTAGGACACATAATTATGTTTATAACGATGAAAATTATGGAAATAATATATTAGGTAAAATAACTTTGTGCGTAAAGAGCAAATTTGCTCTTTAATTTTAGGATGAATAATATAATATCTTACTGTAAATGATATTTATGTGACCATAATATTATGGATGGTGATGTTTCGGAGACACTTCTTATTGATTGTGATTTTCGGACAATTGATGTACGGAGACAAAATGGGCACCCGTTTATATATTTATTTATTTATTTATTTAGGTCTGCCAACAGTATCACAAGATTACAACTAAAACTTAACATTCTAAAAATGACTTAGGCTACTTGCGAAACCAATTATAGGCGAACACAGCTTGCTTAACAATCTAACATACAAATGTAGGTAACACAATAGTAATAACATTTAATAAACTATTTTAAATAATTAAGAGTAAGTAGTATTATGCAATCTTAACCTAAACCTTACTGAGAACATGAGCAATTGACGTGAATCAATTTTGTGATATAAAATCCCTTATTTTACAAATTGGATGAAAATTTATATCAAGATCCTCTAGCTTATTGTATAATCTACTTAACCGGGGAATTGGAGAATTGAACCCCAGGACTGTTCTTCTTAGGGGGGGGGACTAGAGGGGTTATTTTATGACGAGGATATCTAGAAGGGGCCTTAAACTTAATTTTTTCAAGGAGCTGTGGGCAGTCTATTTTGTTTCTTAAGAGTTTGTGTAAAAATTGCAGGTCTAATATGTTTCTGCGTTCCCTTAATGAGACTACCTTGGAGTGCCTTAGCCTATTCTCGTATGAATATTAACTTTCAATTTGTCTTTACCTCCTTCTGAGAATGTTATTATTGTGTACAAATGTTTTACGTATTCGTGGGGCTGGTGACTAGTAATACAGGCTACAAGCCTATAACTGACACTAGAGTCTCATAATACAGGTAACAAATAAGTTTCTTACATTATTATTTTAAATTGGTTTACTGTAATAATTTTTATTATTATAACTAGCTGTGCCCGCGACTTCGTCTGCGTCGACTTCGATCTAGTAAGCCTGCTTAAGACCGTAAATATGGCGTATAATACTTGTAGTAAGCGTAATAATAAGCATAGATTTCTGAAAATTGGAAGAATGCGCAAAGCGCGAGTCAATAAAAGCATATTTTCAAAATACATTTTCATAATACCTAAAAATTCAATTGGGTAATTGGTAGCGTCTTCTTGTTCCAGTTCTCTGTTACTAAAGCGATATTCATGTAATAAAGACAAGTATCCCCTTGGATACTTGTCAAAATTGTATCATTAAGGAGCCTTTCGCAAGTCGGCCTTAGTCTCTAAAGTGTGAATCTCATTAACAAATTCTTTATTGAGCTTAGCGCTTAGTTAGATTGCGAGCCTACTGGCCTGGTAGAAAGTACGTGACGTTTTTATTAACGTGTGTTTTAATTAAGCCTTAATGAGCTCTTTAGTTTAGTTATCATCGCATTTTTAATAGAACACAGTATATTACCGGTTTGGTTTTAACCGTTTATATTAAAAAGTATTAAAACACTTTTATTACACCCAATTGTTACGATTTGCGACAAAAATCAACGAATATATAAGCTTCTAGGGTAGCACGTTCGATTTTCCGTGGTTTGGGGCTCCTATTGAAACAGTCTGATGCACGATAAAACAGGTAAAGTATAATCCAAAAGAAACACGATAAAAATACACAATACACAAGGGAAACCATAATTATCACGGCGGCATAATCTGCTGGCAGAGTCCTATTAGATTTTATTGGCATTTTTTTTCGCATTTAAAGATTATTTTGCATAAGGCAATGTTCTAACTAGATCTTGTGTCAATAAGTGTAAACATTAGAGCAAAAAGGTAATAATAGTCAATTAACAAAAAAGAATTGAATTGAATAAAGCACACAATTGAATTCGTTCGCTTCAGAAAACTTTTATTCTAAGCGAGGGAAAGAAGCGAAAAGGAAAGCCAGTACGAAACCCAAAAATCATAAAATTGAACTTCAATTTAAGATTAGATTTACTATTTAAGGGTTCATGTTTTTCCCAACATACGGAAAAAAGAACGCGATTGGACTTGTATGTACGCACCTTCTTGTTTTATATCCACAGATCTGATTAATCACTGAATTATTAATTAGTCTTCCGTGAACGTATGTGTGTGATTACGCTTCGGGGTATATGCTATAGATTGATATAATGAGAATCGTTAGTAGGCTCGAAATGGATCCTAGCGTGAAAACATTGATGGATGATGTGAGAGAGCTTCTAATGGTTTGATCGATCGCCGGGTGTCGTGTAGCCCAGCTCAGCCGATTATATGTCATTTTATCTTGACGTTGTACATTGTACCTTTGGGGATGAGCCAGGGCGAGCCGGGAATTGGATCTGTTACATAAATCAGCGGATCAGAGAGACACTTTTTGTTTCCTGACAGAAAAATCACGGCTTTTCACATCTTTTATAGATAAATTAGCTTCTGCCAGCCACTTCGCAAGCATTGTACCCGGATAAAAAGTAGCATAATATGTCTTAATCCTGGTCAACATAAATGCGTTAAGTTTCATATCAATCCGTAGAGTAGTTTTTGCGTGAAGAGATAACAAACATCCATTTATCTATACAAACAACTTTTCGGCTTTACAATATTAGTGGGATTTATACAACATCAGCAACTGAAAATTATGCTGTATGGGATACAGCAATGCCTGGGACATTGATGGATTAGGCTAACCTAGCACCTAAACCATCCTCTCAGCTTAGTCGGCTATTAGATGAAAGAAAAGGTAATAATTATGTACGAAGCTGACCAAGCCGCCAGTATTCTATAGATGTTTTCCATCACCAATAAAGAACTTGTTAATGGTGCACGTAAACTTAACAAGAAAGAAAAGTCCATTGGTACACGGCTGGATCGAACCCACGACTTTCAAAACGAGAATATTTACCACGCGCCCACGACAAACTCTCAAAAGCACCGGCTAGCTTTCCGATGCCTTTGAACAAATCGTCGCGGATGTGACTGGGTACATTTTTCGGACATTTACAAATTATTCTTAGCGTCTGTCAGCGTCCGAGGTCACGTGTTTTTCAAAATGTTACAGCGATGTTTGTTACTTTCAGGACAGTATATCGGCAGTGATAGCGAAATATTCGTCGAATGGCTACATGGATATATTGACGGAGAAATGGTATGGAGGGTTGCCTTGTTTCAAACTTAGTCCCGATTATGGCATCCAACCAAAACCGCTCGGTAAGTAACTTTACATTACATGAATGAATATAATCTTTTTTGTACACCAAACTAAAATTAAATACAGCATTAATGAACTTTAAGTTAAAAACAAATTTACAACAGGCCCTATCGCTAAGAGCGATCTCTTGTAGGCAAGCTTTTCATGGATCCATGCGATCCATGGGGAGTGAACTACATAAATCCATAAATAGTTCCTAATTTAAATAGACAAAATTTTACCATCCTTATTCAAGGTATCCTGTAAAGTTATCTAAATTGGGCACTGAATTGTGCCTATTTCACGCTAGATAACCAGTAAATTAGCGCAACATTTCTGTAAATTGTCTCCTATAAGTTAGATCTAGTTGGTCGAATTAAGCGCAAGACGTTACCGTAATTTATTAGCAGTGTGGTTTAAACGCCACTACTCAGACAGTCTAAATACGAAGGCAATTCCGCGAGAGCCCACTAATTAAGTGATTTGTTATTCCAGAACATTCCCAATGGGAATTGTATATTACTATTTTAACGTGTTGGAACGAGTCAGCTGGTTCGTCTCTTGCGGAAATTTCATTAGAATTTATCGCCACCCCTGTGTTAATCCGCCCACCGCAACGGTAAATAATGCCGAGTTCACAGGGAATACTCTAGAAATTTCAACCTACATATAACAATTGTCATTTTTTAAATATACTAGTTTTCTTGGTGAACATCGTATCGCCTCAGAATCATCTACCTACATAACTAACCTACTACTCTGCTACTGGTGGTAACTACTCTACTACTACTAGAAACCACTTTTCTACTACATGCTACTACTCTTCTACTACTACTACAACTACTAATAACTACACTAGAAGACTACCACACTACTGCTATTAGAAACCATTTTACAACTACATGTAACTACTCTTCTACTACTATTACTACTACATCTACTCTACTCTAGTACTCATAACTACAACGAAGCATCTCCAAAACGGGTTGAAAGAATTAGATGTGGTCGCCCGTAACGAATTTATGATATGATAGTTATGGCGATGATTTTTAGATGGGTTGGGTTTTAGATGTGGTGCTTACGCAATAGAGGCACCCCATGTGATTTATTGTTATTTTTTTTCAATTTTATATCGTTGTTAGCATCGATATGTATACAAGTGGTGAACGCGCCCTAAAGAAGGCGCCACAAATTACCGGCGGCCGACCTAAAATATTAAACACGGAATTTATCGTTTATAAAAATGAGGTGACATGAAGTGTGTTTATTTCTTATTTCGTATTCGCCCCGTGGGAGATTCGATTACCTAAATAAAAGAGAATTTCCATCCTTAGATACTTTGAGACTTTTCTTGGCTTCTTAAGTTTAAATATTGTAACGCTCACTTGTAAAATCCTTTCTGCCCGTCGATGCTGTAAGAATCTGCCAAGGTGTATCAACATCCTGATATTTTTTTTAAAAAGGAACACCAGCACATAATTCATTTATAACTTTTTGTATGTTAAATTATTGGTTTTGGGTAAGAAGATTGGAAGCCGTGGGGTGCCGGCAGTAGAATGTAACCCCTCCTTTCCTGCCCGTGGATGCAGTAAGAGCCTGCTAAGGGATACCTCCGGAAGATGGGAAGCAGCGTTTTTCTGTGTATCAACATACCGTACTGCGCTCACCAACCCGCCTGCCAAGCGTAGTGAATATGGCAACTACCCCTCATGGAGATCCATGAGGGAGGCCTTTGTCCAGTAGTATACGTTTTATGGCTGAAATGATGATGATGATTATGAAGAAGATTCGAAGACCAACAAATAGTATATACTATAGATAGACGATAATATTTTCTTCCACTGCGGAGATACCTGCGTATCTACGACATAGGCTTTTTTTAACTTAGAAGTGAAATAATAAAATTGGTTTTACCAGATCTCGGAACGGACCAGTATTATCATTGTCAGCTTGTAATGACCCACTGCTGGACATAAGCTTCCTTTCCTAACCACCAAACAGCTCCATTCTAGGCCTTTCATTCAGGTTACCTTGTACGGAGCAGATAGCAGCCCTTAAATTTAGGCTAACCAAAAATAAAACCTTATCCATTATACAAGTCTACACACCTACGTCAACACACATCAACGAGGACGTAGACGATTTTTACGAAAATTTAAACAAAGCATGCTTTTTAGTATAGTTTTTAGCATAGTTTTTAGTTTTCCTTTAAGCATCGTTTTTGAGTTATTTACAAAAATGTTGAAAAACGACCGTTCCCCCCTTTATCACTGAAGTTTTCAGAGATAAACCCTTAAAACTTTTATAGCTAATAAATGTGTATGTAAACTATATAGGAAAATTATAACGAACTCTCCAATTTGCATAGTTTTTTAGACAATGGGGGTGGAAGGGGGGTTTTCAATTTTTTTGTGAATTTACTAGGTTATGTGGGGTATCATATGAAAGGTATTCATTTAAACATTAAGAAACAGTTTTTAGTTTTGCTTGAAGCGATATAGTTTTTGACTTATTTACAAAGAAAGTTAAAAAAATAGCGTTCCCCGAAGTTTGCAAAGATAAACCCGTGAAACTTTTATTGCTAATAGAAGTGTATGTAAAGATTGCACGAAAATTATATCAAACCCTCTAATTTGCATAGGTTTTAGAAATCATCGAAAGTGTAAAAAATCTACATAAGTTCCGCTATCAGACAAGAAATGGCGCTGTCAAGGTTCTCCAACAAATTAAATTGCATAATATTATATTGTGTGATGGCACGGAACCCTTGGTGCGCGAGTCCGACTCGCTCAGCCGGCCAATAGTTTGGATGAAAATAAATAAATTTATGTAAAAAAAATATACTTATTAAGTTTCTTAGAAAAGAGACTAAGTAAAAGTGCCCAGTTTATAGAAAAAATATTAAAAAAAAAATTATGTTTAATTTTTTTTTACTTTTATGTGTTTACTAGTGTATCAAAACTATTGAACGGCCTTATTTCCGGTTACCCTTTGCAAACCCTGCATGAAGGCGTGCAAGACCCTTTATAGTCCACATAGAGTACCTCAAATATGATATTAATGTTACAGTCTCTGCACACGACAATTTTTAAAATGCAACTGTATGTAGGTACCATATACCTTTAAACATTTTTGTAAATATTATTACTATATTGGATTATTGGGTATGCACCTGGCACCTGGTCGAAACGTCGGGAATAAAATATAGGTAATTACGCGATAAATACCCGATAATCCAATATAGTAATAATGTATTGTGATCGCGAAAGTTTACAAAATAATATTTTTGTAGATAACTCGGAAACGGCTTAAAGGAAAAATAAAAACTGTTTATTAATGTGCAAATGGATACCTTTCATATGACACGACCTAGTAACTTCACTTAAAAAAATTGAGATAAATATCTGCAAAATAAATATATAATAAAAATATTTTTTTTACATTTTCATATTATGCTAAATTAGTAAAATATGTAATAATAAAGAATTTCAAATTTCAAGTCGATAGCATCAGTAGTTCTAGAGATATCCATTTGTGACAGACAGACAGACAGACAAAATTATACCATAAGGGTTCCTTTTTACCATTTTGGTACGGAACCCTAAAAACGTCGAAAATATTTCCTTACAACCTAATAGATTGCGCTGGTGTTCATTATCTGTTATACAATTAAATTGACAGGGCTGTTGTTATCTTGCCTACTCCGCGCGCTAGCTTCATCTATTAGGTTCAACCATCATCATCATCATCTCAGCCATAAGACGGCCACTACTAGACATTAATGCCTCTTTCATGAATCTACTCTCAGATCATGTTGCCAGCCTTGCCACGCTTGGCAGGCCGGTTGGTGAGCGTAGTACGGGTTATTAATAAACGAAAAAACGCTGCTGGCCATCATCCGAGGTATCTCTCAGCAGATTCTAACTGCATCCACGGGTAAGAGAGGAGATATTCCATTGTAGGCATTAGGTTCATTAGTAAATACTTTTTAACATTTCACTGAAAAGGGCTTGTTCCCGCCGCGGCGCCCTTTAATTGTGTGTGTTTAAAGGCAGTAGCCGATTAAAAGTTTAATTCGCAAAAATATGGATATTTCATCAAGGATCCCGCATAAAGGCAACTTCGTAAATATGGTCTGAGTTTGGCTTATTGCATACTTATGATTTTCGTTTGATAAATAAGTATAAGTATAAATACAGTAGTTTTATATCAGACAATTGCAAGTCAATGTAATAAACACAACCTTTAATATATAAAAAAAACTTATTTTGTCCACTGTATTGTTTCCCTACTAGAGCACATAAAATTGTTTCTTCTATTACACATACGACACTGACAATGTTTTTGATATTTTCAGGTACTCTTTTAGTTACTGTTGTTGATACTAAAATGCTATTTTTTTATTTTATATAATAGTTTAATAACAATAAAACTTGCAATTTTCAATTGTATTAAAAGCATTCTTTGCATATTGGTGGCAAAAAAGTTGTAACCTTGTTTGTTTAGTGTGTGTATTTGGTAGCGAACACAAAACTTAATCTAAACTACCAATCATAAGTTTAGCAACACCTGAAATATCCTATTTACTGATCAGCGGTAAAATCCTTCGATAACATGTTCACGTAGTCTATGAAGATCCTTGTCATATTTATTTCTCATAATTGCAAAAACCCCACTCGATCATTTTAACGCGCTGGTTTTAGGCCTAACAAATTGCCGATCTGATGAATCGCTGTGGTAATTTGACGTAATGGGGCAACATTCATCATTTCCTTCCACAGTTGGAAAATCCCAGTCCAGAATTTTTCGTAATGTCTGCCCGAGTGTTATGTTTCCGAGTGTATGTAAGTGGGAATAGGTATAGGAAATAACTTAATACATCGAAGGTCTAATAAATTAACTTTGCTACTTGATATTATTCTTATTCTGTCCCACTGTAAAGGCCTCTCTTACTTCTTTCTACTCCAGATAACTAGTTACTGGACCTTGTGGTCCAGACTTTTATTTATGCGTCAGCTCGGTTGAGTGACCGATATTTGAGAAAAGAAGTATCGAAACGGGTCAGGTCGCAGATACGTGTATGTGTCAGGATATTAAACAATTATTAATATTGTTACATCTCCTTGTATACTTGGCCTTTTACACATATAAAAAACTAGATATCCCGGCGAACATCGTATCGCACCTACTACAACTACCTTACAACTACCCTACAACTACCCTAAAACTACCCTACAAATACCCTACAACTACTAAATTACGCAACGAAAAGTAGCCTATGTCCGTCTCCATGGTCTAATCTACTCCTATTCTAAAATTCATCTAAATCGGTTCAGCGGTTTTGACGTGAAAAGGGAACATACATACATATGTACATGTAAACATACATTCTTACTTTCACTTTTATATATTACTAGGATGATGATTCAGACAACGTCTATTTAATGTTTTACGGGACCCAGCAGTGGCTATGAAATTGGCAGATGGATTAGAAGTGCCGAGCACCTATACTATACCGTCCCTACGCAAATAATCACTTTAATAAATGGCCGCTTCAATATTCACACAAATATTATACAATTGTAGGAGGACTTAGCGCTAGAATATCAAAATAATCCAGCAGAATTGAATAACCAAAACAGATGTAGCTTATTATTCGAAACATATTATTTAGTAACAAAAGAAAACAAAGCAAGCCTTTAGTGTTCCGAAATAACGGCTGCTTCATAACTCTCCTGAACTTCGTATTTAATTAAATTGGAGGGTAGTTTTCATGTTAATCCTTCTCCTTTAGTTACTTTGGTAACTGACTGGAGAAGGCTCGTTCTGCACAGGATTTATTCAAAATTATTATTTTGAATATTAATCCGCTTTTTATCAGAGGTCCGTGGTACAACGAGGGATCCTAATAGTTTCGTTTTGTGTCTGTCTGCCTGTCTTCGGCTGTTGGAAGCGACGGCGAAATAAAGCGGTAACAATAAAATGCTGAAAAAATAATTAATTTGTGACACGTAAGATGTATGTTGCACCTGGCTAAAAATAGCTTACGACAGAGGCGAATGGCAAAATCTATGCCCAGCAGTGGGTCGATAAAGGCTGATGATGATGATGAAGATGATGTTAAATGGGTATTTAAAAAACCACTAGCCGCCGTATTTCCCGTTTCCGTGGGAACATGGGGATAAAATATAGCCTACGTTACTCAGGGGTTCAGTAGTTTCAGAGCCTATTCAATGGATACAAACAATTAAAATATGAGGGTTTATATTTAAGGGTTGCGAAGATTTTTAATATTTCGATTTTGGGTTCCGTTTGCGAAATATTAAAGTTTAAAAGATTGTTCGAGACTCCGCCCCTCCCCGGGCTTAAAATATAAACTGCTAGCTTATCAAATCTGAAACAATCATGAGTCAATCAATTTATCAATTTAAAAAATCAGTAGTTTTAACCATAAACTTTCTAGAAAAACTTTAAGGGTGAGCTGGTTTTTTTAGTTTAAAAAAAATGTGATATGGACCAAACATACCGGAATACTTTAAACCGAAAACTCTATCAACGCCTGTTAATAATGATTTGGTAAGCGTAAAAAAATGCACCAACTTTAATAACTGGTCTACGGTTAGCTGCGGAACCCTTCACAGCGCGTGGGCCTGCACGCAACTGGCCTAATTTATTACTTTTTAAGTACAAAAATTCAAATGGACTATTAGATTTATGTTTTAAGTATACGTATTTAGTATTTTTGGGTAAAACGACATTATTAGTAAGACGCTGCTCCCCATCTTCCGGAGGTATCCCTTAACAGGCTCTGACTGCATCCACAGTCATGAGAGGAGAGGTAACATTCTACTGCCGGTACTCCACGGCAACGGCACGGATTAAGTGACTTATTTTAAGTAAATTTTATAACAAGTGCTGTTGGTACAAACAGCGTCATAAATAAGTACCTTCCTTGCACAAGACACCCAGATTGAAATTCCTACGGCAGCCGTGGCGGGGCGGTACGTAATTGTGACGCCTACTGTACCATGATTTGACTCTTCTTGAGTTTCCCGATATTTAAACGATGACAAGAACGATGGTCACCAGTGAAAAAACTCAAATCATGATAAAAAATACCGTTAATATTGCTTTGATCGTTTCGAAAATTGAAATATCACAGCGGACTATATGGTACCTGACTCTTGTGATGTCATCGATTCGAAGAACTCATCTTTATATTTCTTTGCAGGTGTTGCTGCTGTGGCCGGTGTTTTCATTCTTCTGGGTGTCGGCATGATTCTCGGGTTACTGATACTGTTTCTTGAGCATCTGTTCTACAAGTACACGCTACCAGTGTTGCGGCACCAACCAAAAGGAACCATTTGGAGGAGCAGGAATATCATGTTTTTCAGTCAGGTAAATAAAGTTACTATTTCATTACATTCTATAGATAATTGATTTTAAGCACCTTTTTAAGTGGTAACTTTTCCTCTATCCGCACATATTTTATGCACATATTTTATGTGCCATTTTGAAATTTGATAGTGTTTTTTTTTCAAAATATATATTTTGAATAAATGTACATATTATTAACACAACATTTGTTATAAATCATCGTCGTGTCATAAAGCAATAAAATCGCCATAATAACCACTCATTGTTACATTTACATAAAACAATTTATTCTTATGTACGTTTATAAAATATAGTTTAGCTGTTCTTTAATCTGTCTATAAAACCATATTTTTTATAAATTTTGTATCTATATTATTATCTTTCGGTATAAGATTAAGGTTATCTAAATTAGTCAATACCTTTCAAAGTCTTACCCTACAAACTTTATCTATTTATCATACTGACGAGCTTTGTGGCGCAGCGGGCGAAGGTCCGCCTGCGACACAAGGGGTTGCGGGTTCGATTCCCGCCTCGGGACAAATGTCTGTACGATCTGCAGATATTTGTTCAGGGTGTTCTGGGTGTTTTTTCTATATATAATAAAAATATCTATTTATGTAGTACAATGTATTAAGTATATATGTTTTTTGAAAAGATTAATAAAGTTATTCTTATTCTTTCTTATTCTTATATCAGTCATCTAGTACCCATAACACAAGCTCTGCTTAGCTTGGGGCTAGATGATGCTGTGTAATCTGTCCAGCATTATTATTATTATTATACTCGTGTTATCAGGTAAACACATTCTAGGGTACTAAACTGATGCCGTAAAGGTTATTGGCACATAATGTTCCTAAGACTTTTACACGGAGGGCACTTTGTTTGCTCTACTCAACCATGAAGCTTAGGCGGCGCTCCTAGGATTACGACCGCGCCACAGTTAGACCGGATTTTAACACCGAGTGCACTTGTCTCGCTGTATAATCCTACTGAATGGCCTACTTTTTGCTCCATTTGTCTCTAACTGTTCTTACAATTTTTTTCTCGCGATATGAACGATAATTTGTTTTTTACAGAAACTTTATAGATTTATCAATTGCGTGGAGCTTGTCTCGCCTCATCACGCGGCTCGGGAACTTGTCCATACTATACGGCAAGGCCACTTCACATCACTTTTCCAAAAAAGCGTTAAAAGGGTAAATAATGTATAAATCAATATAAAAATATATTGATAAATACTTCAGATTTCGTGAGGAAAGTCCCTTTGTTTCAGAAGGAACACGAACAACGCAGACGACGCAAGAGCAAAGCGCAGCTTTACGAGATGATCCAGGCAATAAGACGGTATGTATTCCTAGCACCCAATGTCCTTTGAATCAGATTCGATTAAGTTTGCTCGAATTGAAAAGCATTTGCATTTTGTTATTAGGGTTCAGCAGCGGGACCATTCACTTGGTTCTATAAAGGAGCAAGAACCGGTGGAATCGACTGAAGTAACAGAGGATTTGACGACAACAACTGAGTCAAAGTTCCTTACTCCTTCGCCGGATGTGTCCAGTCGTTCACCACGACAGAGCCGATCGCCAAAACAAATCCGATCCCCTCGAGGACGCCGAAAACGATGCAGTCTCGCTGGTCTCAATGTTAGAAGATTTAGCACCGATTCTGTTCTCAATTCGGACTCTGTTTCAAACATTTATGAAAGAACGAGCCACAACATAGGTAGAAGGCTAAGCAGGGACGTTAGCTGTCTGACTAGCTCCCCTCCTGACATCAACACCCGTCTCCGAACTCCTTCACCCATGGTCCGCCGGGCAGAAGGTTCTTCTACCAGATCATACCAAGACGTATCAGATAGGACTGATCACTACCTAAGCATAGATGAGCCAACATCCCGAGCTAGTATTGAAATCATGGTATCAGAAGAGCATGGCTCACCCACAATTCCTCCATATCCTCGTATTCCACCGAGAGGAGCGAGATCGGAACTTTCTCTATCCGAGGACGAACTTATACGATTATGGCGAGGCTCTGTACGGGAAGTTCGGGAGTCATTATTGGCCGCTTTACAAGAAAACAGGGCTAACTTAGATCCAAAGCAGGATCCTGGATGAAAATATGAGGCTGAGTCATTTCTGGAAAGGAATTGGTCCGTATCATTGTTTGCTCGTAGTTGGTCGCGAGAGCGCGTAGCGAAACGAGCCCGTGGGGAATGAGTTAGTGCCTTTTTTACATTGTTTGATGTGGACACGTGCCGTCTCCCAGTGACCAGTGTTCATTTCAGTGTCTTTGCTATATGAAAGGCTGCCTTATTAATTACTTACTTTACAATACTCCAACCGTGCTCTGCGTCAAACAATATAAATTACGGAACTCATTTAGCTAATAAAGATGCTGTTTGCGTCCAATAAAGTAAGTTATTAAGCTTTTAGGTATTAACATTGATAGATAATTAAAGTGCATTTGTAAAATATTAATCTTAAATAGCTATGACCACAACATTTAAAGTGCTTTAACCTTTAGCCTAGTCAATGATAGTGTTTCCATTAAAATTTTAAGAAATAAAATGTAGAATAGCATCTAAATTGCAGTTTTAGAACTGTCTTGAAGATAGACTTCCGCGTACTACATGTAAGGAATAAATTCCTAGTTTTTACCTAGCATCGCCAGATACTCGTTTTGATTATTTTGTTTCTAGGAATATTTTGTCCTATTTCAAATTCAGTTCAAGTAATTGGTTTTCTAAAAACGTAAAATTTGTTTTGGTTCCTTTGATTTTTTGATAATAAAGCTGAAAACATTTTACTTAGCTCATATCCTTAATGCCAGGGTAGTTATAGTTCTTCAACTTTTATTGTAATAAATAACCTAAAAATAATTTTTGTGCTCTAGTTTCTACTAAGCTCTTCTATGCCTAATACATTAGAATGTGTCTTATTCTCGTAGAAGTAATGTTTAATAATAAAATCAAAACTGCCAAAATAATCTCTACCTAGTTAAATGTAGCTAGAATATTAATTACACGTCTTGATAAAGTTGCACCATTGTAGAATTTAGTTTAGATTTTTTCCCCTTCTTCTCACGTCTTTGGAATGTTAGCATATATCTTATTTATTGCATAACTATCTCAAGATTATTCCTACTTTCTTCAAGTGTATCTAAGATAATCTAGAACTACCCGAAAACTGATAAAGCAATATTTTCCGATTAGATTTTTGTAGTAAAGAATTAAAAACATACCGCTATATAAGTAAATAAATCGAAGTATTTTTACTAACAGATTTAGTTTCGTAAATTAGAAAGCTGCAAAATTGTGTTTGTCAATTTACAAGCAAACATGTATCTATGTTTTCTTATCCTAGGTCCAAAATTAACTTCTATGTAACTTTTCAATTTAGGACCAACATGATTGATACTTTCATTTGTGACTAAAGTATTTTTTAAACTAATCTATTGGATGTGAGTCATCTAGTGATAATAAAGTCTTATGCATTTCACTTTCTAATGTACTTAGAAGTATGTATTAAAGTCGATAAATATACGATATATAACTACTAAGTAGATGATAATTAACAATATACCAAATAGGTGTCTACAAATGCATTATAATATTTCATGTTAATCATTTTACTTTTTCTTATTAATGTTTTAGTAATGTTTTAATGTGTAAAATAGCTCTTGGCTTTTTTCTTTTTGTAACTACAAAAGTATGCCGTTTTTGTCCATGAAACACTAAAGTTTTCTCATGTAAAAATATAGACGTATTTGCTCAAAGCTAACATAAAATCAGTTTTATTGTATTGTACGAATGTCCTTGGAAAATGTTGAGGTTGAGTTTTTAAGTATGGTTTGGATTCATCAGGAATTGAGAACATTGAAATATATGGAAAATTCTTGAAATTGAAATACCTAGTTGTATTAGGCTAAAGTAACAAACGCCAATTTTAAATTTAAATAATATATGCAGCAACTGCGTCATTTATGTAATTATTGTGAATAACCGGATAATGTAACTTACGTAAATAAAACGAAATTTTATGAAAATTATTGTGATGTGATAGAAGACAGCGTTTAAGAGACATCTACATTAACTCCTTATTAAAAATATACTCAGTTTAAAAGTCCATTACTGAATAATGTAACATGGTGTTATTTGGATTTTCGATACAGAAGTTTAAACGAAACTCTTGTTAGTTATTAACAAACTCTGACAGCATAATTGCATCAGTTTTACATAAAAACGCTGTCTTCTATATTACTAATGATAACGATGATGAAGTTATAGTTAGTTGGAAATTAAAATATTTGTGCCAAATTGTTTGTTTCATTGAACCTTCCAACGACTTCTAATGACGTTAAGGAGCTAATACAAGAAACTGGTTAGGCAAAGTGTGCAAAGTGTATTTTCTATTTTTTGTCATCATCAGTATGTATAGCATCGTTTTATTCGATCTTCATTACGTCTAATACTGGTAACGTGTAAAGTCACATAATGTTGCTACAGTATTATAACGTGAAGTTATTATTTATATCGTTATGCATTTTAAATATAATTAATGATGCAACGGGTCTATACTGCTACTGGAATACGGGGTGTCCATATAAATATTTATCGAGCAAGACCCCATACAGAGCTGTGCGGGGGGACATAAGAGATTCCATCGTGAAACTAACAGGTAAGATCATCCTATATATATTCACAATCATAGTGTTCTTGGACCGAAAGATTCAAGTGATCTCTGAACGTCAAAATTGTATTTTGCTGTCAAGGTTTTTATGGTTCCTTTTAGCTGTCCTTTTTTTTATATGTTTGATTTATTATGTTCCTATTTTGCACACGGGTGAAATACGAAAGCCTGAACACATTTTGTAATTGAAAAAAAAACACCAAATATGATAATTGATTCAAAATAAGTACCCCACATACCCAATAAGGTTGCACATAGCAAACACATTTGTAGCAACTTGTAAATGTCTCAGTTTTTGTTTAATACTATGGATAATATTCATGTTAGATCAAATATCCACCATAAACATAATATAAACCATTTAAACATTCTTGGTTTACTTATTCATGCATATTGCAACATTAATGTTTGAAACCATTGTTTATTAAAGAAATATATAAAATAGAAATTTATTTAATCCACCCAAAAATACCAGTAATTCCAAGAGCAAACTATTCATCATCATCATCATTTCAGCTATAAGACGTCCACTACTGAACTAAGGCCTCCCTCATGGATCTCCATGAGGGGTAGTTGCCATACTCACCACGCTTGGCAGGCGGGTTGGTGAGCGCAGTACGGGATGTTGATATACGGAAAGACGCTGCTGCCCATCTTCCGGAGGTGTCCCTTAGTAGGCTCTTAATGCATCCACGGGTAGGAGAGGAGGGGTAACATTCTACTGCCGGCACCCCACGACTATACTAACAAGTAGCAAACTATTGCTTACTGTAAATAAAATGTTTGCAACAGGTTGTGAACCAGTAAGCATTTGGGGTCTCGCAAGACATGGAAAAATTTATCCCGGAATAAGCTCTGTTGGGAACATGAAAGATGCCCTCGTATTTAAGGACTACGTGGCCTCAAGCTATGACAAAGGAAGCAGCTCTTTGTGCGCCCAAGACGTAGACAATTTACGACAGTGGACGCCAGACAGCAAGATGTTCGGAAAAACTCATCAACTCTCGGAAGAAGGTTATCAAGAAACCCTAGGAATAGGAAGCCGGCTTAAGCAAACATTTCCTAAACTGTTGTCGAAGCTCGAGAAAGAAAATTACACATTCCGACCCGCTCCGGGAAATTGGATCGAAGATAGCGCTAAAGCCTTCATAAACGGCCTCCAAAATGAACGGTTGGTTATAGACAAAGTCAAGGCAGATAATGATATTATGGCTGTAAGTTCGATGATTTTCCTCTGATATGACAAAAGTTTACTACCAGAAGTTTAATCTTTATCTTATTATATTTATTTCAGCCGTATGAACACTGCGAAAAATATCAAAAGGATGTTTTAAATAATCCTAAAACTTTAAAGGAAGTAGGGAAATATCAAGCATCATCAGAATTCTTGGCGGTGAGTAACCAGTTACAATAACGTTAGTATATTTGATAAGTAAGTAAAAATTAAAGCCGTGGGGTGCCGGCAGTAGAATGTTACCTCTCCTCCCATGCCCGTGGATGCAGTAAGTGCCTGCTAAGGGATACCTCCGGAAGATGGGCAGCAGCGTCTTTCCGTGTTTCAACATCTCGTACTGCGCTCGCCAACCCGCCTGCCAAGCGTGGTGAGTATGGCAACAACCCCTCATGAAGATCCATGAGGGAGGCCTGTTCAGTAGTGGACTTTTTTTACGGCTGGAATGATGATGATGATGAAGTAAAAATTATAAAATTAGTGAAAACCTACTTTTTTATTATAGATGAAGGACAGAGTCCAAAGACGGATTGGAATTAACACGCCACTCACAGACATGAACGTAACATCCCTTTATAATTGGTGCCGCTACACGTGGATTGGGTTTGACAATAAAGCGAGCCCTTGGTGTGCACTTTTCACAACAGATGACTTAAAAGTTTTAGAATATGCGGACGACCTAAAACACTACTTTGAAAACGGTTACGGAACTCCAACAAACGAATTGTTCGGAAAGATACCTATGGCAGACTTACTAAACAAATTCCGGGAAGTTAAAGACGGAAAAGGGAAAAATATTGTTACATATTTTACCGATAGTACCATGATAGAAATGGTATACACAGCTCTCAATCTCTTCAACGATGAGGAACGCCTAAATGGAGCACGTAGAGATCCCAAGAGGAAATGGAGAAATAGTAAATTATCCCCGTTTTCATCGAATTTATTCGCTGTTCTGAATAGGTTTGTTTCTGTTTATCTTGATAGAATCGAAAGGTTCGAAATGAAAATTTTCCTTCCATACAGGTAGAATTGAAGTACATAAATCATTTTCCGTAACAGTAGGCTAAATGTATGTATATGCAATACTTTTTAAAGAGAAATTGATATTGAAGATATGTCCCTCTTATACCATCATGGCCGTGGGGTACCGGCAGTAGAATGTTACCCCTCCTCTCATGCCCGTGGAAGCAGTAAGAGTCTGCTAAGGGATACCTCCGGAAGATGGGCAGCAGCGTCTTGTCGTGTATCAACATCCCGTACTGCGCTCGCCAACCCGCCTGCCAAGCGTGGTGAGTATGGCAACTACCCCTCATGGAGATCCATGAGGGAGGCCTGTGTTCAGTAGTGGACGTCTTACGGCTGAAATGATGATGATGATGATGATACCATCACTATAAAATTTTGGATTTTAAGTAATATTTACAGGACACATACCATGATTTGAGTTTCCTGATATTTCACACACAGTTCAGCACGCCATGTTCAAATAATATAAAATGTACTTACATAAACTTACATTCATTCACACACACACATTCTTCATTATTAATGTTCACAACCATGATAGTTTCAAAAGTTATGTAGATCAAACGAATATATATTTTTAATTATATTTATTGATTAATTTCAGGTGCGGACAAGACAATTACAACGTAGTTTTCTACGTAAACGAAGAAGCTCTGATACCAATTTGCAAGGACGGAGTCTGCACTTGGCAAGAATTCGAAAACAAATTAAAACCTTTTCTAGCTGCCAAAACGGATTGCTAGCCTAAAATCCAACATTGGAAATTGAATATGTGCAAACTTTGTGTTCATTAATTCACATAGCTTCGTTTGTATATTAAATCGAGTTCCAAGCATTTTGATAGATAGATTGTTTTATTTATGAATCAGCTAAGGTCAAAAACTCGTCTAGCAAATATGTAGCAACATCTAACGGGTATTGAAATCGTGAGATGTTTCTTTTTTGCATTCGTTGTTTGTATGCTAAGCTTTGCAGTCTTTTTTCTTAATATAAAACGATATATTGTTGTAAAGATAAAATTATGTTTTTTGTGTTCATATTATGCTTATACCTAAAATACTTTTGTGTTTCGTCTTCATTTTGTTACTGGAATTCAGGCTGCCCTTACAAATATTTTGCGGATAAAACTCCATACAATAACGTGAGAGGTGATATAAGGGACTCAATCGTAAAACTAAAAGGTACGTGTGTGTTGTAAAATAAAAGGGCAACTTGGGTGAAACGAAGTTTTTTTTATCTATTTTTAGACTCGTCTGAAACAATAGTGTGATAAACGGGTGATATTTTTAAACCCACCTTTTTCCAATCTAGTTTTTCTTAAACTTTTACTTTAATTGATATTTCTAGGTTGCCAGCCAATTAGTATTTGGTCTCTAGTGGGAACACCAAAAAGCACTTTAGAAACAGATTATTCAGAAATATTAAGAGAATCTTTTTCCATAAGAGACAAAGTAATATCTAGTTACGCTAGTGGTCAAAGTTCCTTATGTGCGCAAGATGTTGAAAACCTTAAAAATTGGAAAACAGATAATAAAATACTGAGACCAAACTTTTTAAGTGATGAGGGTGCTTTGGAACTAAAGGGAATAGCAAACAGATTACAACAAGCTTTTCCTAGTTTGTTACGGAGCCTCAAAGATGCAAATCTCAAGCTAAGTTCAGCTGCAGGGCTGATGGAAGAGAGTGCTTTATCGTTTGTGAAAGGGCTGTCTGAACATTTATCAATTCTACAAACAAAAGACAACATAATTGTGAGTTCGCTTGTTTATGTTATTTTGAATAGTTGACGACGTCCGTGATGCAGTTGGTTCAATAAATAAATAATGCTGGACAATTTACACAGCATCATCTAGCTCCAAGCTAAGCAGAGCTTGTGTTTTAAGTACTAGATGACTGATAATACTTAATATATTACATACTACATAGATACATATTTTTATTATAAATAGAAAAACATCCAGAACAACCTGAACAGATATCTACAGATTGTACAGACATTTGTCCCGAGGCGGGAATCGAACCCGCAACCTCTTGCGTCGCGGACCTCTGCCCGCTGCGCAAGAGTTCGTCGAATAGCCGGGAATCGAGACCCAGGAGCTTGCGGTTTCGATTCTCTGCTTTGTAAAGTTCTCTTTCGGTATTTGTACCAGTTTTGGGGTATTTATCTGTGTCTGATAAATGCATCTGTACAAAATCAATCATCTGGTACCCGTAACACAAGCTCTGCTTTTTTGGGGGCTAGATGGTGCTGTGTGAAATGTCCAGCATTATTTGTTTATATTACTATTTTTTAATGTTGAATATTAACAAACATACCTATTACGATATGTATACCTATTACGATTTCCAAAGCTAAATCACTTGACATTTAATATTTTCAGCCATATAAGACGTGTAATAGGTATCAAGATTTATTAAGAAACGCGAGCTTTTTCAAAGAAGTACAGAATTATAAAAAGTCTGGAGACTATTTA
Organism: Pasiphila rectangulata; assembly: GCA_963082625.1. Taxonomy (NCBI): domain Eukaryota; kingdom Metazoa; phylum Arthropoda; class Insecta; order Lepidoptera; family Geometridae; genus Pasiphila; species Pasiphila rectangulata. The sequence continues at coordinate 14,301,522 of OY720240.1, forward strand.
GCCGTGAGTACTATTTGCATTCAAATTGTGTTTTTGTATAATTTGAGTTTGTCCCTTATATTTGGATTAAAAGAAAAAGTCTTTGGTTGAAAAATATTTCTTATTTAAGAAAAAAGCTTCAAACGTTTTAAGTATGACAAATTTATACCCTTGTTGGATCTAAATGTATTCCGGTATTTATTATTATTTTAAGCCCTTCAATATCTCTTTCAAAATATCTTAATTTATACAATATAACAATATCGAGATTCAGGAATCTATCAACATATTTAATGATCCTGTTTTTAGAAATACATACTTGAATATGATGAACTATTTTTAACGTTTTAGACAAAAGACAGAATCCAAAGGCGGCTGGGCATCGATACGCTATCTGATGCAGGCATTAAATCCTTATACGATTTATGCAGCTTTGCTTCGTCCGGAATTGAAAACAAATTCAGTCCTTGGTGCGCATTGTTTACTACCGAGGATTTACGAGTCCTCGAATACATCAGTGATTTAGAACACTACTACAGGAGCGGTTACGGCACTCCAGTTAATGCCTTACTCGGAAGAATTCCATTGGCTGATTTATTGAAAGAGTTCACGGCAGCGAAGGAAGGGACTGGCATGTCTATGGTCATGTTCTTCACTGATAGTTCAACGCTGGATATGGCTTGCACAGCTCTTAATTTATTCAAAGACGATACTCCACTTAGTGGGACGAAGAGAAATTCGAAAAGGAAATGGAGGACGAGTAAACTATCCGTTTTCTCTGCAAATTTAGTTGCAGTGCTAAATAGGTTGGTATTTCACGGTTTACATTAAATATATCATTGGAGACTGTTGACATAGTTTTGAAATTCATTCCGGAGCGTTTCCACAGAATAAATGTCGTTAGGCGCTGCATTTCTGTTCCAAAACAGTTAGTGCAGCTTAATTAAACATTTACGTGGGAAGCAGGTATTTATACTGAGGTCCATGACCCGCTATATCGCTTACAGTAGTAGTAGTAGGTAGAGAGTAGGAAAAGTATCTCATTATCAAAATAAAACTACCGCAAGCTGCTTAAAAACAAAATATACAATATAATAGAATAAACAGAAAATAAACGGGATATATAATCAATATATCCCGTTACCTACATGTAACGGGATTTTCTATTAGTACTAATACGTTTTAAATAGCATTTTTAACATTCTCGATACTAATATTATTTGTTTAGGTACTGATTATAGCGCACAGCCGAGATCTCAAAAGTATCGAGAAATTATCATTATCGAGAACGTGGGTTATCCGAAGGTGTCGTTTTCCCTTATTATCAGTGCTTTCATACAAATACTCGTAACTGTACTATTGATTGATGTAACTAGCGGTCTTAATTTCGATTTTTAGAATTTTTCGTAACTCGATAATGGAGAAAAAATACTAAAGATATAAGAAAAAGAGGATGGCGCCGCTTTTTTTAAATCTTTTGATGGTAACTGGATTACTGGCATCAGAAAATAAATATCCTATCAAATATATAAATGTGAAAACGGGAGCCAAGTTCAATATTTAGAATGTCGTGGTTGTCGACTTTGTCCACAAAGGAATTGAGATCTTAATGACGCCAAGTTCTGTAGATAATCCTGAAATTAATTTAATAGATTTTATCTGATAGCATAAAACAAATAAAGCTCACGGTTGAATTTGACTCGTTTTACAACATATTTAAAATAGAAAGAAATGATAGCTCTAAATATTAAAACAGTAACATGTCAGTTGTGAAAACTAGCCAATTAACACTTTCATAATATGATGTGTTTATTTATTTTTGTTTGTTTGTTTTTGTCTATAACTTGTTAAACTTTCGCGATTTGTTAACATATTTTTAGTTTTAAAATAACAGGAAATAATAAAAAAGGTACGCGATAAAATCCTGTAATTTTAAAACTAAAAATATGTTTTTGTCTAGTTTAAATATTATTTTACAATGGGCGGCAAAAAGCGCAAAAAGCGATCTCTGCTTGGCTAAGAAGACTTAAAAGCCTTACATATAAAGTACGTTCAACGTATGTTCATAAAACGTTTAGATTTTTTTTTATTTCACGACGTTTCATATTCTTCCCAGGACCACGACGAGTGCAAACCTGTCGAAACGTCGAGTTAAATGTGTTCATAATGTGTGAACATTTAGATTACTTTCGACTGTTTTAAAGTGGGTTCCTAATTAAGTTTCAAATTTCTACTAGCGTGTGTTTAAAAATATTGCAGGTGCGAAAACAACGACGAGACAGACCACAACGTAGTATTCTACTTGAACGAGGAACCACTTCTGCCGATTTGCGAGAGAGGCTTTTGTTCTTGGGAGGAGTTTGAGAGTAAACTGCGGCCTTTTGTCAACTCGACCATTGATATTTGCGGTTAAGTCAGACTTTTTCCGCAGCCAACGAAGCCAATGTGTTATAGTATGTTTTAGAAATAATCGATAATCTTTATCCTCTAAAAATTATGTTAGGAGTGTTAAGTATTTTAATTAAACTGACACGTAGAACACACGGTTGTCTATCTAGTGTTTCTTAAATTCTTGATTGTACACAAATAAATAACTTGAAAAACGTTGTATACTTATTAGTGACAAAGGCGACCTTAACCCTGAAAGAGTTTTCTTACAGCAAACCTTGGGCTATAAAGAGAGGTGAATATTAAATGCTATGGATAGAATTAGCCAAATGTTGTTGTGTTACTATCAACAACATTTGGCTAATTAATCTCTTTGCCCGCCATCTGCCCACTTGCTGTAATTAGGTAATGTTGCCCATAGTCGACCAACGAGACTTATATTTACACTATACGTATCTTGCAATAGCACGATATGCGATTAGCTTTTACAGCTTGTTTTAGGCTACCGTCCTAATTGACGTCTTATTTTTACCCGACTGCAAAGGAAGGGTAATGTTTTTCGCGCATATCTTGTATGTGGGTAAAGCCAAAATTTTATCACTATTAACATAAAAGTAACACAAAAGTAACATAAATTCTTTTACGTTACCGTAACGTAAAAGTAACGTAAAAGTGTTATAAGGCCGAATGCACAAGTAATGAAGATTAGGCAACTTAACTAATTTATCAGGATTCGAATGTTTGCCGGACTTAAATAGCTATATTTTGAAGCCCATTAAATCAATTAAGTTTTAGTTAGTTGCCTGCCAGATTCAACACTATTCATATAATAATAGTATCATATAGTAGTATCTAAACTTAATTTAGGGAATATTTTTTGCATTTCATCATCATCAGCATCAGCCTTTATCGACCCACTGCTATATGGCCTATGCCCAGCAGTGGGTCGATAAAATCAAATGGAGGCACAGGCCTCCATTTGATGTGTTGTTTGCATTGCTTGTGCTCATATAACTCAATTATATTGCATACAACTGTTAAAACGTATGTATAATAGATTAATTGATCCTGTATTATGAAGAACTAAACAAACTAAAAGCTTTTATAAAAAAAATAAGAAAAAGTTTTTACAGTCTAACAGTGTTATGTATGCAATATAATTGAGTAAGATAAGTACGTGTTGTTTGCATTGCTTTCTCTAACTTGCTTGCACCTTTTTAGACATAGGGGCTGGCTATTCTAAATTAAGACTGCTCTTAGCATACGGTCAGGCCTTAGCATTCCATTATGCATAACGTTTTTCCAAGCATAGAGCTTCAGTAAGTAAATAGTTCTTGCTAACCATCATCTAAAATCATATTGCATAAGACTGTAAGTTTCTAACTATTACTGAAATCTAAAGTTTCAGTTTTATTATTCAGTTTATATTCGCCGTATTAAATGTTATGAATCCTTTCATACAAAGTAATTTGTGAGCACGTGCTAGCTAAAAAAATAACTGGCCTAGAAAACTTGTGTCCTTAAATTTCAAAACAGCTTTTTCTATTCTTGATAACACGGGACTAAACATAATCTAGAATCAAGATTTCTAAATAATTCTGCATTTGCTAATGTTCAATAAAACGTAAAGGTCACTTGTTTGTCTGCATACAATAACAAGGTCGCAGGATCCAATAACCTCATACTCGTAGCTATGTCCTTCGTGTGAAGCATCGAGATAAAAAAAATCGTAAATCTCTTCAATATGTCATTGATGCTACCATTATTATCTTTTTGTTGGGTCGTCCTGTTTTTTGTGGGATTCTGATGTTAAATCTTTTAGGCAAGGTCGTTATAATACTATTTTTTAACTTAACAATTCAATCGAAATGGGAATTGTACAATGATATAAAAGAAAGATACTTACGAAAAGTCAGTAATGTAAAAGCCCTTTTCTTGTTTAATTTGCCTGAGTCTGGAATAAAACCAAGGTTTACTTATAAATTTTCCTTTAGTCCGTTTTACGATTTTACTACATCCTCTCATTTTAGATTTTTTTACTATGTTGCCAGTTCATCAATATTATAATCAATGTGTATATATTTTCCAAGTTGTATGTACCCTTCTCTCTCCTTTTGATTCGAAGTTCTTGGTTTCGATAGCGGCTCTGAATGAATTTCCATTGAATCTTCATTTCTTACAAAATATATGTCCCCTTTAAAACGATGAAAAAAAACATCGCGAAAAGACCCCGCGACTTAGTTAGCTTAGGACGTATTGACCTCTGACTAAATTTGTCTAACTTCTAACAGTCTCACTATTAGCTAAACAATGGATGGAAGAGGTACTAAAAATATCAGTTATTTGACTGATTTTGAATAGCTTTTATAATTATAACTTAAAGTGAAATTACGAAAATAAACAGAATTATAAAAATATTTGTTGTGTTTTACTATCAAAAGAATGAATGTAGATAAAGACATATTTTTTTTACATTTATTTATTTATTTTAATTTTATTTTAACAATCTTAGGAAAACTTACAGCTATGCTTATAAGTATAGGTACATGCTAAACAATATGACATGATTGCATCATGTTATCATTCTGACAGCTAATTACAAGTTTCCGCTGATAGGTGTAAACTTAAATTAAATGTGAGAAAAGGTCAGTAGATGACAATCACCGCTAATAATGACAATGAAATAAAAAGGAAAACAACTAAAATATATAAAACGATATACAACACAAGATAACTGCATACTAAAGAGATTTAGAAAATTATATAGGTACATCACTGTCTATGACAAAAAATGTATCGCTAAGTATTCGCCTCAATTTAGCTATAGACGTAGTAAAAATGTATATGTCTACATTTGCCTTTGTTAATGTGTTATAAGAATTACATGCTCTGATAATAAACGCATTTTGTCTATAATTAGTGGTAACGCGCGGTACGTGTAATGAATTAGGGTTCCTCAATGCTTCCAATTTAAATAGAGACATCTGCATTATTTGGGCAAAAAAATATAATTATACCTCTGTTTAGATAAGTTATAGATTCGTATCAATTATTGGTTATACGTTTAATACTTTATTTAAAAAAATGTTTATTTCTAGTTTATAAAGCGTTCCTAGAAATCGATTATAAAATGATTAAATAACTTGTCACTGGCGAAATTGTGTAAAACCAAACACAAAAAGCCATAAAATAAAAAGACAAGACAAAGCGCTCTTAACTTTGCAAAGTCAATACAGACATCAGTCAAATGTCTTTATTGACTTTTTCTATTTTACAGCGTAAAGAAAAACAACTACTGTTTTTTTTGAAAGTAAATAAATTAAGGATATTTTGTGAATTGCAATCAATGCATACTCTTACTTTGAAAAACATCCTGAAAAAATTATCTATATTGTACCTTTATTTAAGAAAATACAACAGTTTTTCACGTTTCGCGCTCTCTTGTAAAATTACGTTTTTGTAGATGTCTTTGTTAACTTGCTGCCATCGATTTATTAGGTTTTTACGAATAAATTTGCAACATGACTTCTCTGGGCCTACTGACGGCACACTCCTTAGGTTCTGTAATCTGTGCCTAGAGCCATGGTTGTCCTTTTTTTTTGCTTTAACTGGAGTTTCTCCAAAAATAATTAAAACATAGACTCTCACAATAGATTCACTAGAACATTAACATTGTAACACAGATACAATCTTTCTTTCCGTATCATTTCAACCGTAGGGCGTCCAATGCTAGATATACGCCTCCGAATGGATCTCCAAGAAAGGATAATAAGAGGGTTGTATATACTCACCACGCTTTGCAGGCAAGCCAGTACGAGCTATTGATACACATAAAGACACTGCTGCTCATCTTCCGGAGGAGTCCTTGGTAGATTCTTACTGCTTCCACGTGCAAGAGAGGAGGGCCAACATTCTTTCACGGCAGTCTTTCTGTATAATTATCTATTGGCAAAATAAAGCGCAAAATTTATTTTCTCGACTTAAATAGAAATCCGTGAAGGCATATTCAAAAGCGTGAACTTGTCCATAAAAAGACAAGGACGGCACTCAACATGACCGATATTGCTTGCGATCGAAGATAAAACAAGTTGTGTCCATGTCCCTCCACGCTATAAACCGTTTAGGAGGTTGGGGAAACGATCTTGAAGATTAATCTGCCGGTTCTTGTGTCACACATATAGGCAATGTGATCTACGTGGTCAGTTGGCCTTATATGTATAGATGCATACTGATACGTTAGAAGTTGCGGTTTCTATTCCCGCTGGGGGACAAATATTTGCTGTTTATGAGGAGTATGAAATTAAATAAAAACTTAAAATTTGTCTATCAATCATTTGGTACCTACCCATAAGACATAAAAGCTCTGTTTTCGTTGGGGATATATCAGTAGTCATGTTACGTCAAGTAGATTTTCAAAGATGGATCATGATCAAATGACGGCTACTACAGCGTTCCTTGTTAGATCTCGTCTTGTTAAGTTTTCAAAAATAGCGTCTGTAAAATGTGGTAATCTTGCACATTCTTATAAAAGAACAAAATTCTAAGGCCGGAAAGAACGTCGTTACAATCGAAAGTCAGTACAACGTACTAACTTTTAACTCCACTCGGCCAACGTGGTTCTAACGATGTGTAACACTTTACTGTTTAGCCTGCCCTTGTCAACGTATAAGTGAAGGCAACCAGAGGCAGCCTGACAAAAACAGAGCAGAGTTTTACGCGATTCGGTTTGCATGACCTATTTATCATCTGAACCTTTTCCGCATCTTCATATTACGCATGTCGTGGTCAGATTTTAGTACTGACTTTGAAAACCAAAATTAACTGGAAAAATGTTATGTTGGAGAACAAATAGTATTATATGGGTAAGTATCTGGAAGAAAGACGGCGCTGGCCGAGTTGAATGAACGTTCGAATCCGGTCGTGCGTGGGTTCAAAAACGACCGGGCACTAAATTCATCTTCCTTGAAAAATAACTTGTTAAACTTTCGCGATTTGTTAACATATTTTTAGTTTTAAAATTACAGGATAATTTATCGCGTACCTTTTTTATTATTTTCCCGACGTTTCGAACACATTTCAGCGTTCTTGGTCGCGGGAGGACTGATGTGCTGGGAGCTACCGCCGCGAATTGATGGCAGAATCCACGACTACCCTCAATTCGTCTTCAGATTCAGAAATGTCCATGTTCACATTACGACACACTACACTGACGGTATCGGACTGCTGTACCGTCGGAACACAACGCACACACTTATTCACAACGTATTTCTTAGACACAACGGATATGTAAGTAGAAAAACTATAAAACGGAAAAGCCGAAAAACGCCGGAGGTCAGCAGACAACCTATCTTTCTGCAGTACGTGAAGGGGGTGACGGATAAGATTGGAAATATTCTCAAGAGATTTTCAATTAAGTCAGTTTTCACTCCCTACTCAAAAGTCTCTCAGCAGCTCCGAACACCAAAAGATAGCATACCGCTGCAAATGCCAGGCGTATACAAAATTGACTGTAGCTGTGGCCGTTCATACATAGGGCAAACTAAGCGCATAATAGCCGAACGTGTCAAGGAACATATAGCCGCGGTCAAAAATCGGCAAGTGTATAAGTCAGCGATTGCCGAACATCTGCTGGAGTCAGAACCTAACCACTGGATATAACTACACGACCCAAAAGTTCTATCCAAAGAACGCCACTATTATAAGCAGTGGCGTAGCTACCCAGGGGCTAGGCGGGGCAGTGCCCCGGGGCCCTCAAGCTCAGGGGGCCCTCCAATCCTTACCAGAAACCTCGATCCCACTCTCCCACTCTCCCACTCTCCCACTCTCCCACTCTCCCACTCGCCCACTCGCCGACTCGCCCACTCGCCCACTCGCCGACTCGCCTACTTGCCCACTCGCCCACTCGCCCACTCGCCCACTCGCCTACTTTCCCACTCTCCCACTCTCCAACTTGCCCACTCGCCCACTCGCCCACTCTACCACTCTCCCACTCTCCCACTCGCCCACTCGCCCACTCGCACACTCGCCCACTCACCCACTCGCCCACTCGCCCACTCGCCCACTCGCCCACTCACCCACTCACTTACTCACGCACTCTCCCACTCTCCCACTCTCCCGCTCTCCCACTCACCCACTCACCCACTCGCCCACTCGCCCACTCTCCCACTCTCCCACTCCCCCACTCTCCCACTCGCCCACTCTCCGACTCGCCCACTTGCTCACTCGCCCACTCGCCCACTCGCCCACTCGTACCACTCGCCCACTCGCCTACTTGCCCACTCACCCACTCGACCACTCGCCCACTCTCCCACTCTCCCACTCACCCACTCACCCACTCACCCACTCACCCACTCGCCCACTCGCCCACTCTCCCACTCTCCCACTCACCCACTCACCCACTCACCCACTCACCCACTCGCCCACTCGCCCACTCGCCCAATCGCCTACTCGCCCACTCGCCCACTCGCCTACTCTCCCACTCGCTCACTTGCCCACTCGCCGACTCGCCCACTCGCTCACTCGCCGACTCGCCCACTCGCTCACTCGCCCACTCGCCGACTCGCCCACTCGCCCACTCGCCCACTCGCCCACTCGCCCACTCACCCACTCTCCCACTCCCCCACTCTCCCACTCGCCCACTCTCCCACTCGCCCACTCGCCCACTCGCCCACTCGTCCACTCGCCTACTTGCCCACTCGCCCACTCGCCCACTTGCCTACTCTCCCACTCGCCCACTTTCCCACTCTCCCACTCTCCCACTCGCCCACTCGCCCACTCAACCACTCGCCCACTCTCCCACTCTCCCACTCGCCCACTTGCCCACTCACCGACTCGCCCACTCGCCGACTCGCCGACTCGCCCACTCGCCCACTCGCCCACTCTCTTACTCTCCCACTCTCCCACTCGCCCACTCGCCCACTCGCCCACTCGTCCACTCGCCCACTCGCCCACTCGCCCACTCGCCCACTCGCCTACTCTCCCACTCGCCCACTCTCCCACTCTCCCACTCTCCCACTCTCCCACTCGCCCACTCGCCCACTCGCCCACTCGCCCACTCAACCACTCGCCCACTCGCCCACTCTCCCACTCGCCCACTTGCCGACTCGCCGACTCGCCCACTCGCCGACTCGCCGACTCGCCGACTCGCCGACTCGCCGACTCGCCGACTCGCCGACTCGCCCACTCGCCCACTCGCCCACTCGCCCACTCGCCCACTCGCCCACTCGCCGAGTCGCCCACTCGCCCACTTGCCCACTCGCCCACTCGCTCACTCGCTCACTCTCCCTTTTTCCCACTCTCTGTTAGTACCTAGTTTTAGTTTTAGTAAAATTGTTAAATTACAATGTACCTACTAATAAATATATGTAAGAGGATAGTTTGAGAGGCGATTGAGATCAAGAAACACCTAAATTTCAATCGTGACGATGGTTTTCGTCTCTCTTTCGTCCTGTGTTGAATAATAGTGTGTGCGTTGTGTTCCGACGGTACAGCAGTCCGATACCGTCAGTGTAGTGTGTCGTAATGTGAACTTGGACATTTCTGAATCTGAAGACGAATTGAGGGTAGTCGTGGATTCTGCCATCAATTCGCGGCGGTAGCTCCCAGCACATCAGTCCTCCCGCGACCAAGAACGCTGAAATGTGTTCGAAACGTCGGGAAAATAATAAAAAAGGTACGCGATAAAATCCTGTAATTTTAAAACTTCCTTGAAAAATGTATATTTTATTTTATTTATTTAGGAAAACAAACAGTACAATTTTAACAAAAAATATAAAGGTAATTAAGACTAAAGACCATTAATATGTTTTCGCATATAGAAACTAGAAAGTAAGTAAAATTTCGACTTAACAGTGACAATCAGATATGTAGTAGAATTAATAATTAATCAAACCAAATTGAACCAGTTATCGGATAGAACGCGCTTGTAGGCTATATACACGCACATTTAACACGACGTGCTTTAACGGTGAAGGAGAACGTAAGGAAATACGCGCAGCTGTTTTTTTCTCGCTGGACAAAGCCGCGCAGCTCGCGAATGTGTAGGTAATTCGAATCCTGCACTGCACTGCACGAAAACGATTCCATAGTATAATAGTAAGTACATGTAGTTAGTGTTAGTTTTAGTTAGTTATTTATATGTAAATGTGTTTGGTTTTCGGTAATGGCAAATACGCAAACGCTTTTATTACGCAAATTCAAATAATACTAAATTGAATCTCTCTTTATATTTTTATAAAAAAATCTTACTGTATAACTGAACTATACGCTTAGCAAGATAATTAGATTAAATTAGATGAGTATACTTCACTTATTTGATCTAAGCTAAACGCGCAAGTGACATTACCAACATCTTTATTATAAATGTTTTTACTTATCTTCCTGACTTGGCGTTACCAAATTTATTATCATCGCAAAGTTTTGTAGCGTTTAGCTGACTTGCGGCTTTCCAAGGAGTTTCTGAAGAGACTTTCAAAGTTTCACATCAACACCTGTTAGTACTAGTTCGTTAAACTTAGTTTTCTAGTTCAAATTGTTTGAAAACTTAAACCACGGGAGGCCCTGTTCCGTATCTTCAGTATCTTCGTCTAATAACGTTATATGTGTTTTAAAGCGGATTGGATACACTCCGTCTCATTAATAATTTAAACACTTCATTAATAATTTTTTGCCTCACCTTCGGTTTTCCGACGATATTGTGGCTATGGTAAAGTCGATGGAGGAACTCGGCACGATGCTCGAAGGCCTCATGTTCTGCCTGCCCCAGTTATGGATGAGAACTCGGCTCTCGAAGTTCTACGCAAACTACGCAACGTTTTTTCATCCAAAATTCCTGAGTGCCTTAAGACGAAAGTCTACAATCAGTGATGGATGACATAATAATATGGAACCGAGACGTGGTCATTCACGATTGACCTCTTGAATAAGCTAAGAGACGCTCAACCAGCTTTGGCTATGCTCGGGGTTTCTTAACACGTTAAGTGCGTAATGAGGCCTAAATCACCCCACATGCAACTTCCCTGTGGTGCGGCAAGGAAAAACGTGAACTTCACTGTCGTGCGACGGGCATAACTTCGGTTTGGTCCAGTGAAAAAAAATGATAAATATATATTTGAGATGTGCTAATGGTCCAGGACTCGGTGGTATACCTATCTTGGTACCGGATGTCTTAGGCCTCGTACCGCACTGAATTAATATAATTTTAATGTAGTGCGGAACGAGGCTAAAAACGTCCCATACTCCCCCTGACCTCGTACCGCACCCTACGCGAGCTCCCTGCGACTAGTGTTGTGCGTCGCGTCGATAAGAGATCACGTCCGTATTTTCAACGCCAACCATGTCATCCAAACGATGTCGGAAGGAGTTAAATTTGAAAAACCCAAAAACAGAGCCAATATATAATTCTTAATATTTTTTTTAAGTATGAATTATAATTATCTTGACCATTTGTCTTCGTATTAGAAACCTGTCTGTAACCACATAAATTGTGATTATTTTTGTACTAGCGTTTTAAAGTATAGGAAGAAATTTTTTAAATATTTTTGCTCTTTATGGCGCCTTGAAACGATTTTCGATTATTTTTACAAGCTTTTATTTAGCTTGCCCTGTATGGTATGTATGTAACTATGTTTGTTCGCGGAATCTTGCAACTCAATTTTGAAGCAGATATCTTCAACCGATTGAGCTGTAATTTTGTATACAAGTTTACTTTGGATGACAATGCATGGTCAGCTATGTGACGTCACTCTGAATCTAACATGGCGGAACACATGAGATGGCGGACTACTTATTTTTAATGTACCCCTATAATATGGGTATCAAATGAAAGGTGTTGCTGAGAATAACTCAAAAAATGAAATGACGTCACTCTGAATCTAACATGGCGAAACACCCAAGATGGCGGACTAGTTATTTTTAATGGACTCCAACAATATGGGTATCAAATGAAAGGGCTTGCTGAAAATAGTTCGAAAATGAAGTGACGATACTCTGAATCTAATTTGGCGGAACATCCAAGATGGCGGACTAGTTATTCTTAATGCACTCCTATAATATGGGTATCAAATGAAAGGTCTTGGTGAGAGTTACTCGAAAAATTTAATGACATTACTCGAAATTTAACATGACGGTACGCCACTCAAGATGGCGGACTAGTTATTCTTAATGCACTCTTACAACATGGGTATCATATGAAAGGCCTTGCTGAGAGTTACTTGAAAACTTATATGACATAACTCTCAATCCAACATGGCGGTCATGAGATGAATAGATAGCAAAACAACTATCCAGTGATAACAAAAAAGTAAAAAATAAATTTAAAGTAGCAAAAACTTTTTAACAAACAAACTTTTATATAAACGTACTCACTAAAAATAATAAAATAAACATTTTCCATTAAAGTTTAATGTCAACTTAAAACGTCTTTACACAATATATAATAAAAAAGCTTGTCGCGTGATTTAAGCAGGTAAGTACTCGTATTTACATTGTTTGAAAAAAATAATTAAATCAATTAGATCAAGTTACAGGCACACAGGTTAATCTCGCGACAAACTTTTTTATTACATATATTGTGTAAAGACGTTTTAAGTTGACATTAAACTTTAATGGAAAATGTTTATTTTATTATTTTTAGTGGGTACGTTTAAATAAAAGCTTGTTTGTTAAAAAGTTTTTTACTTTAAATTTATTATAAAATTAAAACAAAACGAATCTAATGATCGAAATCGGTCCAGTCGTTGAGGAGTTTATAATAAGTGGCTTTTAGTAGATATCTTCAATAGACAGTTTAAATTAAACACGTCGATATTATTTTTCCCATCACTAATCTCAGCGAAAATTTGCCCTATATCAGTGCGTTATGAGGTGAATAAGATCCCATATTTTGTTTTGCCTATAATTCCTAAACTAGCTAGCAGATCCCGGGGCGACGGTAGATTAGGGTTCATCAATTCACTGTCTATATTAATAAAGACAAACATTCTCATTTATCTTTGATTTCGCGCCAGAAAATGGATTTTAGTCTGTTAAGAGAGGTGGGGTCTTATAGACCGCTTGTCGCCCCAACGTCTGGTCACGGTGCGGGCCGATAACACCTCGTGCCGCAGGAACGGAAAGTATGCAAAAATTGATGCCGCAGCGAACGTGTTAACAGGATCGAATCAGAAATGAGGAGACACATAGAGGAACTCGGGTCAATAGAATAGAATAGAAAACGTTTTATTGTTATCACAGTCACTTACATTGTACATACGGTTATTTAATTTCCTGATAGAGAAGAGAAAATAATAAGGCAGCATTTGCTACATCAGCACAAGGGCTGCTTTGGTCACCTTCATAGCCAAGCGGATTAGCATGTTGAAGTATCAATGGCCTATTATTATTATGTATTATTATTTATTTAGCTATGAAACGACCATCCCAACTCCCATCTGTGGTATGCCCTTGGAGCAAATGGATGGGGTCCTTCAAAAGGCTGAAATTCTTCTTCCTCAAAAACCGTGCACTGCAGCGTCGCCTCTGGTGTTGCAGATGTCCATGGGCGACGGTGACCACTACCCATCACGTGGTCCTGCTGCTCGTCTCTTTGTTTATAATATTAAATTAATAAATTAGGCCAGGTGCGTGTCGAGCCACGCGATTTATAGGGTTCCGTAGTTATCTTGTTGTTAGAACGTTGGTGTACGTTTTTTTACGGTTACCAAAATATATTATTTGAGTTTTCGGTTTACAGTATTCCGGTATGTTTGGTAAACCATATCCTTTATTCCAGCGACAATTTCTGCGAAACGAAAAAAGCTAGCTTAATCGTTTTAATTTTCTCAGAAAGTTCATGGCTTAAATTACATCCATAATTTTGATATTTATAAAGCCTCGAGGCAGACCAGCTGACAGATAGGCGGACGATCTAGACTGAGTTGCCGGACGACAGTGGATGAGACTTGCACAGGACCATTTACGTTGGCGTGCTGAAGAGGAGGCCTATACCCAGTGGGTGTCAACGGGTTAATATGATGAAAGCTACCAGTTTAGATTTTAGAGGGAGGTAAACTTAATATTTCTCAAACAAAACCCTAAATCAAAAAAAAAGTCTGAAATCCTCAAAATGGTTTTTAAATATCTAAAATCAAGAAAATTAAGTTCATCCTTCATTTTAATTTATTCATTTACGTGTATGGGAGATACCCCAAATGAATTATCTATTTTTTTTTGTCGTTATCTCGGCGTCATTACTTCATAAACATCATTCCAGCCGTAAAAAGTCCACTACAGAACAGGCCTCCCTCATGGATCTCCATGAGGGTTTGTTGCCATACTCACCACGCTTGGCAGGCGGGTTGGCGAGCGCAGTATGAGATGTTGATACACGGAGAGACGCTGCTGCCCATCTTCCGCAGGTATCTCTTAAGGCTCTTACTGCATCCACGGGCATGAGAGGAGGGTTAACATTCTACTGCCGGCACCCCACGGCATACTTCATAATGTCCATGCAAAATTACAGCTTTCTAGGACTTATAGATTCGTCGTAAAGCCTAGCGTTTATGTATATGAAAATCAAAATTTTAGTTAGTCCGTCAATTAGATAACAAAACCAACAGACACAATGTTTTGTAGGTCGTTCACATTTCAGCTGGACAATGGCCTCCCTCATGGATTTCCAAGTAGGTATTGCGGTTGGATGCGTCCTGCATCGACCGGCGGTCTTCGTCAAGTCGTCTGCCCATCTTGAAGGGCATCTTACATTGCGGAATGAAAACTAAAAAAAAGAAAAAAAAGGAAGAAAGAAACATGGACCATTGAAAGCGATGATCGCGAAATTTACGCCCGTTACAAACCTGTCGCGAGATACGTAATCACTTTCTGCGTTCCCGCACTGCTCCCTACGCTGCCGTTCGTCTGCTCAACTTGTAGGTGGACGTCTTACATTGCGCTTGCTGGTCGGTGGCCTTCACTGTAGATCTTTTCGACCCAATCAGCCATCTGTTCGGCTAACAACATGGCCTGCCCATTGCCACTTCAACATGTTATCAGTAATCATAACAGGCAACATGGACATTCGACATAACCTTCGTCTTGTCCATGTGCATTTTAAGGCCTACCCGTTGGGAGACTCGATTGAGGCCTTCGAGCATCGTGCTTAGTTCTTCCATCGACTTTGCCATGACTACGATATCGTCGGCAAAACGAAGGTGAGTCATGTATTCGCCGTTAATATTGATGCCCAGTCCTTTCCATTCCAAGAGTTTGAAGGCATCTTCCAAAGCGTTCGTAAACAGTTTCGGAGAAATAAATGCTAATAACAAGATTAGGTATCCGTTAAACATAGATAGATAGATAGATACCTAACTCTTTATTGTACCCAGCTTAATTCTAACACAAACAACACATAAACAATAAAACATAGTGTGACACCTAAACCTGTAAGTGGCTTCGTAAACTGTTTTGTTTGTTACTATTTAAGCATTATTGTGCCGATAGTCTTCCTAATACAAATATATAAATAATAGTACCAACACGACAAACTAAAAATCGAATTAAGGTTATTCTGAATTACAGACATGAAGTGCCATCTACCGGTCGCCAACGGAATTACGTTATACTAAGCGAGCACCATAAAATTTGCTTAGTAGGCTTACTACGTCTTTATAAAATAACACAGATGGCGTCATCAAAATGATTATAGCTCATAGCCAAAGTCAAAAAGTGATTAGACTGCAGACAGGAAGCAGTGGTCCCGAACCTACCGATTTTTCGGTATTTCTACCGATATGGGCTCTGTTCTACCGAAATATAACGATTTTTCTACGATTTCACAGTATACATGGAAATTCTCCCGATTTTTCTACCGATTTTACACTTTTAAGTTGGCAACCCTTTTCATTTATGTTTAATGTTACGGGAATGCCCTCAATAGTATGGACCTAGTGCAGAATGTAGTTCATATATTTTGGGGAATACCCTTGACACCCTTGTGTCCTACAATTCGATTTTATAAGGGGCTTCCCGCTCGGGAATTTACCTGTCTAGTATATATAAACAGTAATACGGTTTTATTTTTTCATTAATTTTCTTAACTTTGAAGCGTGAGTACCTAACCGAAAGAGTCCCTACAAAATCAGATAATTAAGTTAAAATTTCGTCTGACGAGTAAAAAAATTATTATGATTGTTACAAATTAGTCTGTAAGTTTTTTTTGAATAAATAAACGACTTTTATTGAATATTGTATTTTTTTTGTCAAATACCGATTTTGGGTACAAATATACCGATTTTAGCTGACAATTCTACCGATCTCGCTCTATGGCGTTCGAGACCACTGACAGGAAGTCAGAGCGCAAGTGGTGGCGGCGGCGACCGGCGTAGGGACCAGTGCGGGAACGCAGGGGTTGATTACGTATCTCGTGACAGGTTTGCAACAGGCGTATTTATATCTCACGATCAACGCTACAACTGGTGTAAATCTCGAGATTATCGCTATCAATGGTCCATTTTGTAGTATCAGTATAAAAGCATCAACTTGACGATCACACGGACCGATCCCAAACCCGACACCACACGGTCACAGACACACAGCTCAGATGAGCCACCCCAAGGACCCATTAGCCTTAACTAAAGGCGGAAAGAAAGACACCGCAGTAAGGGGCTAACGCCCGAAACTTCCTCCCCACGCGACATCACTTCATCCGCGTGAGAAAAAAACCTAACTGCTGACAGCGATGGTCGCGAGATATACGCCTGTTGCAAACCTGCCGCAAAATAAATAATCAGCCAGCGGGTCTTGAAGCCAGAGCGGGCAGATCACGCGGCGCTTGAGCGGCGCGTAGTGTTATTAGTAATATCATTGAAATCAGTCCAGCCGTTCTCGAGTTATAACTAACCCGACTTTATTTATGTATATATATATATATATACATATATGAAACATATCTAAGTATTGTTTCATTAATTATAAAAAATAGGAATACATGTCTATTATTTTTCTGGCTGATTCCAAAAATCCCCTTCGACGATCCCCTGCGACGGGGATTATTTGACTTTATTACTTAACAAACTAAAAATAATTTAATTTAGTTTAGTAAGGCTGAATGAAGGCTTCTTGTAGGTAGGCATATCTATGACGAAGTTACTAATCTATAATTCGAACTACTATACAATTTTTTAGCTTTTGTTCTACGACTTTTCAGGATTCAGTGATTTTCATTCAAGAATGCTCACGAAAGTTTTAACTTCAACAGCTGATGATACGATAATCAAAAATGATTCTTGACAGGGGTCAATGACCCTGTCAAGAATCATTTTTCGCCGCGAAGAGTTGCCGTACAAATAAAAATAGCTTTAACCACAACTAGGTTTTGTTTTATTAAAAAGTAAAAAAAAAACGCTTCTGATCAGGATTATTTTCACATTTCATTTCACATCTAGTAAAATTATAAATAAAAATATTAAAAAAATTAAAAAAAACGAATGCCCGAATAGTTTTCCTTCTAAAACTACTTTGTTTTCATGGACTGCCTCACTGACTGCATCTCCTCCTTTCGGGCTAGTACACATGTTATAATACACCTTGTATAATTTTTAGAAATATTTGATATGGATGTAGGTGAATTTACGCCGAAATTAAACACTAACGACACGCTCGTAGTAGAAGGAAATCGTGATAATTTCGCATTGAAACAAACAGTTATTATAATTAGGTATATTTATATTCGGTAATCTTTTACATGGGTGTATCTTTCTTTAATTTAAATAATCCATTATTTTAACACACAACAAATACTATAACATACATTTCACGATAGAGCTAACATTTTACTAAGTTATCATCAATGTATGATGAGCGAATGTTTTCGAAGTAGATATGAATTTAAGAAATTGCCAGTAAATTTCTTAAAATATGTTTAATTAAATAAGGATAATGTGGCAGAATATCTACATTCGCTACACACACAGTTCTACCTTAAGCCCAACTCTACGATATGCCTCTTTCACCCCCTTACAGCGGTTGCCATATCTCAAATGATTTAATATTAGTTATCTGCTTAACTGAATACCCTTATATACTAATAACTTGAGATAAGGCAACAAATCACACACACTGCTAGTAACAACTTCTATATAAACCTTTAGGTCATAATAATCTTTACATTTCTTAGGTAAGATGTTGTTGAAATTGACTCTCACTTAGCTTTGTAGGTACTTCTCATTTTTCGTTATGTTAAATATGAACTCGTCCAATAGATAAAATTCTGCATAACATTTTAAAGAAAAAAAATATTGTTAAACGAATTATAAGAGCAATGAGTTATGTTTTATTGAGATATTTTAAATTAATTCTCAGATATTTTATAAATTCTAGAATTTCATAAGATATTTCAATCATAAGAAAGTTTTTACTTTGAAAATAATTTACAAAAATAATCACTTACTTTCAAAGACTGACTAAAACTGAGATAAAAAAAAAGATACTCGTACGTTATAGAAATAGGGTACGTATATATGTTCAAAACCCACCGAATAGGCAAATTACACTTAATTTATTTACCTAACAATATTCTACAAAAATAATGTGCTCATGTCTAACAGAAGTTGATATAAATCGTATTGTCTATGTCCTCTACAGATAAATAGATCTGCATTATGTTCCACGAGATGAAATAAAATGAAATTATTTATATTGTAATAAAAACAAAATGTAACACATGAAAGCTTAATCCAGTTCCACACATAGTGCATTAGTATTCCATAAAAACTGCATGATTAATTTAATAAAAAAGAAGAAATATTAGTTTTATTTAAATACTCGTAGATTCAAATTTCTTCTCGTGGAACAAACGTGTCAACCCAGTACAAGGGAGCACGTTTTAAAGATGTACCTACTCAAATGGTACCTAATAAATGCGATGATAATAAAACAATGGCTACTTACTCTAACGATAGTGAAAACAAACGCCTATAGTTAGATATAAACACAGCGTAGTAACAAGAATACAAACAGATTTATATGTATGTAGTTATAATACTATACATTGTTATAATACACATAGGTAAACGTATTTACAATATTAAGGTAAGCGGATACCTAATTTTAATAGTTTTTCGAGGCCGTGGAGTATATTAATAAAAGGTTACGTACAATACCTAAATTAGACGATACCCAGTAACATGAAATAGTAGCTTTAAGAGCTTAAGCTTTTAGCTTAGCTTTATGTATTATAATTTACATATGACACTTTTCATTCAGTGAACACTTTTGGTTATGTTGGCATATATAAAATGCGCATTTATTATTCAAGTTACTGTGCATTGTCTGACGAATAACTTTTTTGTTTCGCAACATTTAAATATATGTTTCTATTCATTCGTCTACTTTAAATAATGAAACAAGACTAAATACACGTACAGAAACCGCACCATACAATTATTTAATTTGCAAAGCGGAGCGAAGTTATTCAATCACATTTAGGTATATGATTTAGGGTGTAGCAATTACTTAATGAAAATATGTATCTATAACACTTAGCTTATTTTGCGCCTTTTAGATTTTATTAAAATAGATAGATCCTATAGGTACATTTTTTTCGTAGAGGCAGATGTTAAAACGTGATATATCAGAAAAAGAAAATGTTCAGATGATATTGGTCCGATTTACTAGCAATTACAGCAAATCTTTACACACTTGTAAAGATAACACCGCAAAAGTCGGTGCTGCCCTGCAGCGCGGAGCGACGCGGCACGACAGATTTTGATCAGAAAGTCAACTTTGTAGCTCATATCCACTGATTCTGCACTGACGTCGCTCATTGTGATGTACTGTGGATTGTCACCCGTGATACTACCCCGACCCTAGCCAACCCAACTCCTTGAAATATCGGAGAGGAGCTCGAGGTTGCTTGCAGCATTCAATGAGCATTCACGGAAAAATACCACTCATATGTATATCCATCATCGCACAGTGCATACAGTCATTAGAATTGGAATCTTATATAATTTTTATTTAAACAATATTTAGCCACGTCATTACACAGAAGTGTAGTTTAACTAACTGTGGTCTTACCTAAATTTAAAATTAATATTAAATAATGCTGCACATTTCACACAGGCACCGACAAACCCCAAGCAGAGCTCGTGTTATGGGTACCAAATGGTAAAAAAAATACTTTTTTTGAAAGAGATACTTAACATACTTAGAAAATATCCAACACAATGCAGATAAAGCTGTTTGTTCCCGGATGGTTTCAACCCTCAATCATCTGCGTCTCAGCCGACTGTAAAGTACGGAGGTAGTCAAATAATGCATCGTTGTTAACGTAAAGTTGGTCGAAATTTAGAGCTTTTCCATTGTGACTTCAGACTAAACCTACATTAACAATAACAATATTAACAAGCAACAGACAGTCAGGCATAAAACTAAGCCTAAGCATAGACTCCTATTTAACCGCATAGTGTATGATTATAACTGATGTACATAAGTGTATGACCGAATAGTTTGCCATCACTATGTATCACTTTTGACAATCGTTCAAGAAACATAATTATATATACACTACCCCAGTTTTCCATAACTATGTGTTACTTTTGACAATCGTAAAAGAAACATATGTTATACAAGTAGATAGAGGATAGCGTTAGAATATAGTAAATTTATTACAATGCATGTTACTTAAAATGTGTCTAAGCTTTTTCACGTTAGCAAAAAGTACATACAAACTTTTAATTCTATCTTTTTAACAGTTGTACCACCAAGGTTAGCATAAATACGCTGGCAGATAAAGCAAACAAAAAGCATATTAAACTAGATAATAATATTCATAAAATATATTATGCTTCTAACCTGCAACCAAATCTAAGATATTTCTAACTATAAGACAGTATCAGATCCCTACTCCAGCTCGTGGTGTTAATGCATACACATGTCTACCAAACACCTATAATAATTAATAATACTAGAGCATTAATTTCCTAAAAGATGAACATCCTTGAAAACTTTCGTAAGATTGCAAATGACGATCATCTCTTGGAACAAAGACTTAACGCATAATTTAAATTACACCAAATTTAACAATAACTCAATTAAATCCCTAAATTTAGATTTCTTTATAACAGTTACCTATTTTAAAACACGTTGGTTTTTAGTGGAATCAAATTATTGGTAAATAAATAGGTGCATAAGTGGAACAGGATACAACCAGAATAACGTTTGATAAGGCCCGATAAACAGCTTTTAGTATCTCAGTTTCGCTTTGCTTTCGAAGGATTAAAATGTTTGGTTGTAAAATCTATGGTGTGGTTTAACATAGAAAATTTAAATGTATTAACAGTTGCAATTGGGGGCATTGTTGCCTTGTTCCTTCTTTTCGGTGAGCTTCTGACCACCGGCTTGCAGCATTGCAGGCTCCGAATCTAGGCTTTCTGACATCTTATCGCAGATAATGTCCACTAGTCGCTCGAACACAGACTGGAATAAAAAAGTTCTTGTAAATGTATATCGTACATACCTCTATACTAGATTAACAGACCTGTTGAAGCTCGTCCTTTAGGTGTTAATATACATTTTGGTAAATGGTTTTAACAAGACCCTAGTCTTGTTTAAACAATTATTAAAATATGGGATTATCGGGTATTTATCGCGTAATTACCTTTATTTTATTCCCGACGTTTCGACCGGATTGCACCTGGTCGTGGTCGCGGGGAGACTGGCGTGCTGAAGTTAACCGCAGCAAAGCGAAGGCATCTTTTCAGACTAATTCAGGAATAAAATAAAGGTAATTACGCGATAAATACCCGATAATCCCATATTTTAATAATGTGTTGTGATCGCGAAAGTTTAAAAAAGACTATTGTTTAAACAAGAACAGGATCTTATTTAAACCCCTTATACATTTCTGACAGGTTGAAAGAAGGAAAGGATTAGTAAAAAAATCGCGTTTATGCGGAATTGCATCATTCATAATTCAAAATTATGAAACCCAAAATTTCAGTCACGTATCTTTTATATTCGTGGTTTTAGAGATTTCGCGATGAGTCCGTGAGTGAATGAATATCTTTAAGAAAGCTATTTTGTAGTAAAAATTATATAAGGATTACAGAAACATAATACAATTAACGCTATTTATCTATCTAATTAACGGCTATTTCATAGTCCGTAAAACTTAGCTAGATCGTTGCGACATATGTCATGTGACACGAATTGTAGGTCATCGACGATATTAAAAATGTGACGTTTTAATGTTAGTTACGGTGATGACTCAACGGCATCGCATGTCACTGTAAGTGCAGACCAATCCATAAAGTACGACGTTGTCATAGGTCATTTATACCGTTACGAAATTCAGCACTTGATAGGCAGGATTTTGAAGACACGTATTTTCTAGTATTTCTAGACACGTCCCACAATCAAACACTTTTTGTACTCTAGTAGAAGTTACTGTAGCGTACGCATTACACTTTCATGCGGGAATTTTAAAGTGCACTTACGTAACTCTACGAAACAATTATGGATAGTTTCATTCAAATTACGAAAGACATTGAAGACATCAGCGTTTCAAATTCTTTTGTTAACTCTCCGGAACAGTGCAATAAGTAAATTTTTCCAATTAATAAGTCCATAATAATGCTACAAATGAATATTAGAAGCGGTAATTGTAATTTAAATGAACTGGCTTTACTAATGAGAATGGTATATTAAGCAAGGTTACGTATCTACTAGATTAAATTAATTATTCATGTCATAAATCAAGTCATTGTAATCAAAACGATGTTGTGTTGAAAAGTGTTAAAAAGTGTTGCAGTATACATAAGTAATAACATCAAATACTCAATTACAGAGCCTGCAATTCTAGACAGTAACTCCTTTCTCATAAAATGTGACCCTGACATTGCTATTGTATACCGATCTCCATCTTACAACGTGCAAGCATTCCTAGCTAGTCTGGATAGCTTCTAAAGATCAACTAAAACTCATAAAACCATTTTTCTCTTAGGGGTTATCAATATTAACATTATGCCTGGTAACACTGATGAAAAAGCAGATGCTTATCTGAATCTTACTGCAAGCCATGGTCTACCTATACACATACTACACGAGAGATCAGTGGTAGTTGTATAGATCATGTTATCATGAAGTCTCATAGCCATAATACACTATCTCTCATAATTGATACACTCATTACTGATCACTTTCCTGTTTTTGTTCACCCTCAGTATGATTGCCCATATAAAGCCCAAAATCAGAGAGAAAAACCTAGTTTTGATTATGACAAAATCAGTAGGGAACTCGGTCAATCCGGCTTTTCCCTTGTAATGACAAATAGAGATGCTAACGCTACCGCTAATGTTTTAATTGGTATAATTAAAGATGTTGTCGGAAGAAATAATAAAATTATAACAATCAATCGTCGCAATAAACCAAATTATAATAGCCTGGTTGTAAAGTACACATATATTTCCAATCCAACCAAACGAAGTATGCGACGCACCAGCTATCTTGCGTTACCTAGGACTAGAATAAACTACGGTAAAAAGATTATAACGTTCGAAGGCGTACAGTTATATAACAAACTACCCTCTGAAATAAAAAATGTACACTTATTTAACGCATACAAACGCAAGTTAGCCGAACATATGTATTCTAAATATTTACACCATTAACTAAACATAATAATTATGCGTTAGATAGGTACTTTCTACTTGAGCGACGAACTGTAAATTAGACTAAGTTGGTATATTTCTCATGTAAGTGACTTTTGTCTTGTTGAGAATAAATTATATTAAACCTATATTTGCTCAAAGGGCTCATTCTAATAATTTTCGTTCCTGGTTCTATATTAGGTGGGCACACCCTTTTATTTCCCCTTCGTAATAACTGTTGTGTGTGAGATAGCTTATCTTTTGACTTTTTCTGTATTTTATTTCTGTAGGTTTATAATAATTACCGCTTTAGGCTACGCTGCTGCCCATCTTCCTGAGTCTTGGCAGATTCCTACTACATCCTAGGGCTAGAGAGGAGGGGCATCATTTTACTGCCGACACCCTACGGTAATGTTGTATATCTGAAAGTGTTTTTTAACATTCTGTATGTTATCCGACGTCATACCTTAACATTGATGTTCTCCTTAGCACTCGTCTCGAAGAACTCCACGCCTAACTGCTCAGCGAGTTGGCGACCACGGTCTGTGCTGACCACGCGTTCCTCTTCCATGTCGCACTTGTTGCCAACTAGGATCACTTGTGCGTTGTCCCAGGAGTAGGTCTTTATTTGGGTTACCCTGGAAATATAAAATAATGGTTAAATCAATAAAAGAGAATGAAAAAAAATTAAAAGTATTTTTTTATGCTAAGAGTCTGGATATAAAATAATGGTTAAACCTTTTAATAACGTTCTTATTAACACGATAATTTACAAAAAAAGTTTTATTTGCCTTTCTCGTGTAACAACAAAAATAAAAGTATATGTAGGATTATATCGTCACACGTGCATTTTTTAATATAGCACAGTTTCCATGGCCATCAGTGGTCTTCTACATCAGTTCCACTTTACCAATAAAACTTTTTGAATGGAAATGCTCGATTTTTTAGCAAAATTTGCCAAAATTACTTTAAACTAATGCTTGTTTTAGGTAAACACCTAAAACAAGCATTGGTACGGGGGTACCAGAAAAAGGGGCGAAGGCCTCAAAAGGTCACCAAAGGTCAAATATGTAATTTTAGGGATTTTGGACGTTTTCGGCCATTTGAAGACTTATTTTTTGGGTGACCTTTTGAGGTCACAATAACTCCGGTCCATGTGACCCTAGGTTCACCAACATCAATCAGTACCCTTGTCTCAATTAACCTTTTTTGTTAGACGGTGCTAACAAAAAGGTTTTTTGTAAATCAGTCAACGCGTTCGGTGTAATCGTCCCATACACAGTAAGACACAGACAGACAGCGCATTGCATATCAGGGGGCTTCGCCTCCTAATATTAGAGGAGATTAATATTAATAATTTATCGAATCTTCATGAATCTCATCATCAGAACTGAGTTTTAAGAAAAGGACCAAATTGAAAGTGTATCAACTCAAAAAAAAAATAACTTAATTCATAAACGACGGAGTTCTATGGTTAAAAAATAGATTGAAAAATTCAGACAACTCGAGAATCTCCTATTTAGCCTATGTTTAAAATATACATCAACAAAGTTTAATTATGTACTTCATTTAGAACTGTTTATACTATACTAGTTATTTTAACTGCTGCTTGTTGTATATGTAAGTATACATTTAAGAAGTTATCTCGTTATGAATGGATGTTTGCAAATGTGTTATGGTCAAATGTCGCAAGCTAAATTGGTAGCACTTCCTCTTTATCTATGGATTTACAATTCACCGTACTGGTTCTGTGCATGATAAATGTTATGTTTTGGTGTTTTGTAAAATGAAAAAAAAAACGTTTGAAATTAAAGCTAAATGTCGTTTGATCGAAACATTCTAATACATCTTACACATCACATCACACAAGACAGGAAACGACCTCGCGGAAAAAGTAAACGTCGAATAAGAGACGAACTTGACGCACACTTCGAAGACAGAAAAGAGAAGTGTGGAAGGAAGGAAGGGATGCTTTTGCCCTGCTGTGGGAGAGCACAGGCTCGAAAATAGTACATACCAATCCTGAACGCTGTTGAAGCTCTCCTCGTTCGTAATGTCATACATGAGGATGAAACCCATGGCCCCTCGATAGTAGGCTGTGGTGATTGTGCGATAGCGCTCTTGTCCAGCTGTGTCCTGAAAATAATGGTTTTATTTATAACATTTTATTTTTCCTTTAAGTCGTATCGTTTCCGAGTTATTTACAAAAATTTTCACAAAACGACCGTTCCCCCCCTTTATCTCAGAGGTTTGCAGAGATAAACCCGTAAAACTTTTATAGCTAATAAAAGTGTATGTAAAGTTTAAAGGAAAATTATAGCAAACTCTCTAATATACATAGCTTTTTAGACAAGGTGGGTGGAAGGGAGGTTTTCAAAAATTTTGAGATGTTACTAGGTCGTATGGGATATCATATGAAAGGTATTCATTAGCATATTAATAAATATTGTTTTTAAGCCGTATCGTTTCAGAGTTATACAAAAATATTCATAATAAACGACCGTTCCCCCCCCCCCCCCCTTATCTTTGAAGTTTGCAGAGATAAACTTCTGAAACATTTATTGCTAATAAGAATATAAGTAAAGATTACAGGAAAATTTTATCAAACTCTAAATAAATCTACATAAGTTCCGCTATCAGACAAGAGACGGCGTTGTCATGGTTCTTCAACCCGCCTTTATCATTTATATTGTATTGTATTATGGCACGGAACCCTCGGTGTGCAAGTCCGACTCGCTCTTGCCCGGATTTATTTATTAAATAGATCTTACTATTATAATTATGCACACATGCAAGACATCTCTAGTTTATAAAATCATTTGTCTTACGTTAGAAATTTAAACTGACTAACTGATTATAGAAATGAAAAATGCAATGAAAATTTTGTCTCCGACGGGACTCGAACCCGTAACGTTCAGACGAACACCTTCAACGCAGGCTGCCTTAACCGTTCGGCCACGGAGCAATTAACCGTCGGGTCGAAAATCTTGACTGCCTTTATCGGTTTCGAACCGAAATTTTTATTGCATTTTTCATTTCTATAATGATACCTTAGTGTGGGTTTACACTTTAAATGAAAATTGCTTATGTCTAACTGATTCTTCAGGCTGGTGGTTCCTGTATTTGATAAACTCCGGCTTGGATGATACATAATGCACTTTGAACTTCAAATTCAATGGGGACGTTAAGTTTTTAACTCTTTCACAAAATATTTGCTGGGTGTATGTGTAATTATTTAATCAACTTTTCTTTCTTTAATCCAAGAAAGGTCTCCCACAATATTCAAGGGCACTTCTCTGCTTAGACTAGGTCAAGGTCATGGATGAGTAATGAATAGATATGAGTATATTCATGACATCTTAGACGTAAATTATATCATAATAACCTTCACGACCTGTAGACACTAGAATGTGATCTATACTCTAGAGCAAAGTGTCAACTTCGGTTGTCTATCATGGTGTTTTATGTTAATAAGAAAGCATAAACTGAGAGGTTTAATATGGTTTTAGTAGGATCATGTCAAAACAAAATTAGTACCTATTCATATTTTCTGCAGAAGCGCCTTCAAGCTTTCGTATTTAGGTTTGAATAATTTAGCAACTGGCGAAATTCCAGAACCAGATTACTGACATAATTGAAACCAAATTTGTGTTATGTAAGGATTTTTAGTAAAATTAAATTATAAGCGGCCCCTAAAACTTTTAAATTGGGGTTAGCTTGAATTAAATTATCTGAATTATCTCTTAACTTAAAAATTTGTTTTTGTTTAACAACTTATTTAATGAGGTTAGTTATTTTGTCTTTAACGAGAAAATTGGAAACAGGGTAAAGTTATCTGTACTAAAAACACGTTCCAGAATGACAAACACTAGCAATATATCTGCCAACATTATAGACAACATAGGATTATTATATCACTAGCCGCACTCCGCAGTTTCACCCGCGTAGTTCCCGTTTCCGTGGGAATTTCGAAAAATCCCTTCTTAGTGCACCTCTAGGATACTCAAGGTGTATGTGTGCCAAATTTCAAGTCTCTAGGTTCAGTGGTTTAGGCTGTGCATTGTCTGTCAGTCACGCAGTCACTCAGTCAGTAACGGAAGAGTTTTTTTATATATTGATTACTATTATATTCAACACTTAAATTTATAATTAATATATAGTAAGTTACATACCCATATCTGCAGTTTGACACGTTTGTCGTGTCGGAAAACTGTTTTGACTTTAAAGTCGATGCCGACTGTGGACACGAAAGCGGAAGTGAAGGAATCGTCGGCGTAGCGGAACAGAAAGCTGAAAACCAATGAAACACATCATAGAATAACAAGTTTCTAGCAAATACATTCACAAATGTTAAATAAATGACAAGTCGTAATTAACAAATGTAAATTAACGACAAAATGCCAAAGTAGCGAAAAAATATCAAACAAACCACGAACATGAAACAATGAAGAAAATCAATGTTAAAATGTCAAGAATATGTAATAATCGTTGTCTTCTAAATAACCTTCACTGACCTCGGCTACATACAAGTAACCTCTCTAAAAAGTATTTCAGAAACGTTTATTTGTGCAAAAAACATACAATATTTAATAACATTAAATCAATATGGAGCTAAAAATGGCACAAATCGGTCACCACTCCGCATAAGCAATAAGCTCAACGAGTCATTATATACTACGTTAATATTCTGTGGTATCTTTTATGTAATTTTAGACATGCTATAAAACTTTAAAGCTCTTGCAGTGGGGTCTGGGGACTTACCTGGTCTTTCCAACAGAACTGTTCCCAATAATGAGCAATTTAAACATATAGTCGAAGTTTTGATCTCCCGCATCCTTCTGCCATTTTTGTTCCCCGGCCATCTGAAACAGACAATATTACTCCTTATGAACATCAGACTTAGGTTTATTGTTCCTTGAAATGCTTAATAAAATAAGTATTCTGTTCTTGAACGTTT
This sequence comes from Pasiphila rectangulata, assembly GCA_963082625.1. Lineage (NCBI taxonomy): Eukaryota > Metazoa > Arthropoda > Insecta > Lepidoptera > Geometridae > Pasiphila > Pasiphila rectangulata. The sequence continues at coordinate 14,330,469 of OY720240.1, forward strand.
TTGTGTTGAAATTTAAGGATGATTTGACTAGTATCGACCTCGTCTAAGGTATTGACAGTTCGTTTTATGAAGTCAGTTGAAAGGCATTGAGGACATACCCAATAGAGAGGAAATGTAATTTATTTTGTCCAAACAACAATTCCGATAAAAATATTTCTTATTTGTACGGAAAAGTACACTAGTCGGCTGTTGGCGCTGTACTGTCAAAGGCGAGTGACAGTTTTCATTGCATTAGTGTTTCGGAATTAAAGCACTAATGTGTTTCGGAATTCTTATGACCTTTTCTACGAAGTCTGGGAAAATAGGCCTTTCAATTATCGAGCACATATCCAATAGAGGGGCTATTGGATATGTGCTCGATGATCCAAATATTTGTGCCTAGTCTCGATTTAAGTTTAAGTAATGGTTAATGAGATCTATTTTCAGTTCACTCTCAAAAAATGTGACGACATGACATGCGTGACTCAGTCGGTTTTATGAGGCTTAGTCGCCGGAGGTTGTGTGTTCAATTCCCGCCGACTAATATTTGCTTTACTGCAGATATTGGTCTCGAGTCTGTGTGTTTTTTATATGTGTTATGCATACATTTTAAAAAAGTATTAATATCTCTTTATCAGCCGTAGGACATACAATGTTGGACAAAGGCCTCCCTCATAATTACTAAGTATACTTGATCGTGGGCCATCTCACCACGCTTGGCAGGCAGGGTTGGGCAGGGTTGGGGAGCACAGTACAGGATGTTGATACACGGAAAGACGCTGCTGCCGAAGGGCACAAACAGTAGAATGATGTCCGTGGATGCAGTAAATACCTCCGGAAGAGGTTCCGGAGGTATCCCATGGCAGTTATTTACTGCATCCACGGGCATCATTCTACTGCCGACAACACACGGCAAAATTAATATTTTGCCGTGTGTTGCCGGCCGGCAGTACATTACATAGTACAGTAGATTAATATGTACTCGATCAATCATCTGGCTTCCATAGTGCAATCTTTGGTTAATTTGAAACTACTCGATCAATCATCTGGCTTCCATAGTGCAATCTTTGGTTAATTTGAAACTGCTCTGGTCATAACATTATTTATTTAAGTACAATAAATTTACCTTTTCGATATCATTATCAACGTTGTTCATGTTTTATTATATTAACAACAAACTCTTTGTAAAAACACAACCACCCTGAAACTTAGTTCTAGCTCACTGAAGCTCACCGATAATACAAAACAATGTCCCATGATATTTCCGATAAGCAATATTCGACCTTTACCCGTTTCGTTTTAAAAGCGCTGAGGCCTAAATTAGCATGGCTGGTATTGAACTGTTTATTGTTATCAGTCAGACTACAATCTGCGATGGAAAAGTGTCCTTAGCCACAATACAATAAAGTTTATTTTTAGTGTTAGGTGATTTAAGTACAGTTAACTGTGGGTTGTCTATAGATAATGGAACCTACTTTACAATCGTCCTTCCAGCACGTCAGTTTAAATATTTATTACAGGTTCAAAGCTGGTTTCATATTATTAATAGGTAATAAGTAGTGGCAATGGGCAGGCCATATAGCGCGCAGAACAGATGGCCGATGGGGCCGCAAAGTTCTCGAATGGAGGCCACGGATCGGCAAGCGCAGCGTAGGACGTCCACCTACAAGATGGGCAGACGACTTGGTGAGAACTGCTGGTCGGCGGTGGATGCAGACGGCTTCCAACCGCAGTACTTGGAGATCAATGAGGGAGGCCTTTGTCCAGCAGTGGACGTCCTACGGCTGAAATGATGACGATGATGATGATGAATAAGTGTCTCTCACCTCTAAACACAGAGCGGAATCAATAAATAGCTAAGGAAAGACAGTACGTGATCAGATCTTTAACCAACATCAAAAAAGAATAAGGTTCTCAAGTCGGCTGTATTTTTTAACCGACTTCAATAAGAAGGAGATTTTCAGTTCGACTTATCCTGTTTTTTTCTTTAATTAAAAAAAACCGACTGCAAATGTTAAAATCCTTGACTTATTGCTAAAAACACTCGAACCCCCAACCTACACCTATATTAAGGTATTTCCCTTAATTTATCATCGACCCCATCATCAGAAATGGGTGAAGAACAAGCAAATATTATAAAGTGCAACAAAAAACCCAACCCCAAGGTTTAATTTAGGTCATAAAATAATACCTTGTGGGACTCCAAGTGGCCTATAATTTTTTAATCATCATGGATCCCATCATCAGAATATAGTTATGAAAAAGTGGGAGCACCTCTGAAATAATAACTTACTTATAAATAAATAATCATCAAAATCACGGGTACTGGCGATATCGAATCCTAGGTATGATGTTCGTTGTTATGTTTGCCATTATTTAAACATTGTGTACTGCCTACCTACTATGTATAGCAATTAGGTTAAATTAAGACTAATGTATTTGCCAAGACAAACCTCGTACGGTTTTTATTGCACTAATTTTTATAATAATGTATTTTAGTTTTTAACGCCAAAATAAAAAAAAATATTTTTAAATTATATTAGTAAAGTTTTATCGTCGCAACTACCTACTAATTGTCAGAATTACAATCATCAGGTTCGTTCAGGTCCGTTTTTTTTGTGGAAAAATTCATGATTTATATTATATATACATATATATATATATATACATATATATATATATATATATATATATATATATTATATTTATTTTTGAATGGTACGACTCGTTCTGCCACAGCACATGCTGAGTAGTGACCATTTTTGTCACTAGTTTTAAAACCGAATTGATGATTTTTTTTTATTGGATTGTAAAAATGTGACAAAATAAACGTTTCTTTATCTTTATTTTATCTGCCTTTCTACTTACTTTTATGGGAAAGCTATTTTTACTACCTATATTAAATGGTGACCTTCCCTCAGCGGGGGTAAATAAAACCAGATCCTAAGCTGACTAAGTCAACATACTCCTACTACCTACCGGTCTTTATGGTCATGAAAACTTGACCTACTTATATTCATTTCCCGGATTCATTAATTTCTTTACTCTTAAAAATAAATTGGATTGGTAGTATAAGTAACGTATAGTACGTACCTATAAGCGAGGAAGAGAATGTTTATTATAAAAACATTTGTACTCATTTGTTTTACTTTTTGTTAATTCAGTATAAACACAGTGTAATCCATAGAATAGAATAGAATAGAAAGGAATAGGAAGTCTAGAAGATAAATAAAAGTTAAGAAAGTATGAGTTAGTATAGTAGTAGTCAGGGTTTTGATAAATTTAGTAGATAGATTATCTTCAAATGAACAGCAAAATGGAAATCCAGTTGGCGCGTGGGTGGTTAATTCCGACCTCCATGGGTTTGGATCTGTTAAGATCTAATGGATGTATCGAACTTGCTTTATATTGCGAATCAAGTGAGATAGGTACCATTTGATGAAAACGCTGAAATCTATTGACTTATGATTAAGTATGTTGTAATAGAAGCAACCAATAAGTCCTTAAAGATACCCATCAGTTCCGCTCAACTAAGAATTATTAATTGGTACCATTATCTCTAATCTAGGCAACTTAAAGAAACTAATATTGGCATTATTAAAGTAAAATCACATGCTTCTTCATAATATTTCTATCATTAAATGAAAAATCTGGACTATATAAATAAATTCAGGCGATGTTTCCCTTGAGTATACCATTTAAACCACTAATGTTTTTTTATCAGTTATCAAAATGGCTTGTAAGAGCCATCGGTACGCTAAATAAAAGGGAAAGCCCTATAAATATTGTGTTTTATCACTCGTACCTGCAGATAACTATAGGCCCACTGTGTAGCTATCTCTTTTACGTTCAAGCCACGCAGCGTGAACGGGTGCAACTTATGCTTTATCGATTGGTGATAGTTATTCATAGGACAACATCTACAAAAACTTGTTTAACTAAAAATCAGACGAAAAGCACAATGTCGAGCACAATGGCACTGTTCAGAATTCGAAATACAAAATCGATATGGTGAAAAATTATTTCGTAACTCACTTTTGCACTCCCAGGTGCTTGGGTCGCTACCGCAATTGTCACTTGTTTCCCTTGTAGGTTTTGCGTGATTTTTTTGTGAGATGTTTTAGAATATAACCCTAGTTTTTAGCTGAGGACACTATGGCTCACAGCTGTTACGTGCTACGAGCGCCCCTCTCTTTTCGAAATGGGTATGGGATGGAAATTCAAGATGGTGGCGGTTGCGCGCGCACTTTCCCGCGCAGCCTGTCAAATCGCAATTTCGCAAACAAATCTGGCTTTCGTTGTACCGAAGACCTCTTGAATCACATTTGTAAATATTTTATTAGCGCAAAATAAAGGTTTTTCTATAATCGGATCTTTTTTGTTGCGTTGTTGTTGATCGGAGTCATTGTTATTTGTAGGTCCAGGTCGATAATGGTAGTTGGTTTTTATATTCTATCTTCGAAAATATTGCTTTATGTAAGTAGGTACTTACCTATGACGTTATCAAAGCTTTATTTAGATACATCATCTTCAGAGCTCTTTGGAGTTGAAAAGGATGTCACTTTCACGTAAAATTTTACGCGGTGGAGTTATTCGAGGTCGATACAAGGAGCGTTTTTAAAGTCAAAGTTTAGGACAGCTTCTGCTTCTTTAAACAAACTTTGGTAAATTTTGTTCTTAAATGTTAATTCATTTATTACAGGAATTTTGAATATACTATAAAAATTTGGTAAATCATTTTGTAAGAGATGAAATAATCCCTACCAATTTTTTTGCTAACCCTAATAACTGTTTTGCACTTAAACCTAAGTTTTTATTTCAAATGTGTTATCAATAATAGCAAAATCGTTAAATAGATCATAAGTGCCATAACAATTTCCTAAGTGTCCAACTCTAACAAAACCTTGACCTATTTACTTCCTGACCCAATTAAAGTCTCACCTCATTTTACATCAATTATGGTATAATTAATGAGTTAGTTAGTTTATATTATAATAACTGCATAATCAAAAATAAAGTTCGACTACATAATACTCTTTAAAAGAAACAAAAACGTCCTAAACATATACTATAAATGTAATAATTTCGAACGTTTATGAAATTGACACAAATGCCGCCTATAGATTTTGACTTGAATTAATTGTACCGACTGAAGAAGGTTGCAATACTGCTTATCTAGCTACGAACCTCCACGGAGTTTATTAGTAACGTTGTTACTGTGTTGTTTCATAGATGGCGTTTTGCCAGTTCTCTACTTTGTATGCTGCTGAGTACACTCGTAACATTTTGCGTTATGTATGAGGTTCTAGAAGAGTCTTTTTAAGCAACAACATCGGTTTTGTTCGTGCTTAAATTTTCATGAATGGGTTTGAACTGCACTGGTTGATTTAAACATAACATAATTACCTACCAATAGTTTAATAGTTTATATTTAAATCGAGTATTACTGTATTGGCTTTCCATGTAAAGCTAGCTTTTCGCGTCAGTTTGTATGCAAGCGCCCCCTCTCAGTCCGCGTTTTAACATTGTAATTTAAATAATTACATTTAAATAATTGTTTATCTGCCGTGGGGTGTCGAAAGTAGAATGTTACCCCTCCTCTCTCTTGCCCGCGGATGCAGTAAGAGCCTGCTAAGGGCATACCTCCGGAAGATGGGCAGCAGCGTTGTTTCTTGTATCAACATCCTGTACTGCGCTCGTCAATCCCCCTGCCAAGTGTGGTGAGATGGTAACTGCCCCTCATGTAAATCCATGAGACAGGCCTACATTCAGCAGTGGTTGTTATATGGCTGAAATGATGAATTGTTTATCAATACGTCACCTTAATGTATAAGCCAGTGCGCATGAGTACTTCTGTGAACTTGATTTATAGAAATGACTTATCTAGCAGTTAGTCTACCTAAATCGCAAAATAAATCAAAACTGTGTCAAGATGAAAAAACAAATTCTTATTTCTTCTGTGACAGTAGGTACAGCAACAAATTTATTTTCTCTAGGACTTTTCTATTTTAGGGGGACATAAAAGCGTTTATGTTATTCGTATTCCACACGTCAGTAGCCCAAAGCTTTTGAATATTTTATGACGTCTTAATAGCAACATGAATAAATATATTATAGACTTGCAGGAGTTTTTCAGTGCTCTGTTGTAAAATATAATATTTATTTTAAATATTGTTTTGAGAATAACGACATGCTCGCAACTTAGTACATTGTAAACTTTTGCGATCTGTAGACATACTTTTAAACTGATTAACGGGACTTTACGACTTAACGGGACTAACGGGTGGTCACGGGTGGACTGAGTCCACCCGTGACCACGAGGGCAGCACGGCACTCGAAACGTCGGGAAATAATAAAATAAGGTAATTACGCGATAAAGTTCCGTTAATCAGTTTAACCCTACAGTGGTCGCGCATATGATCATACCATTAGAGGTCGCGCGGATGACAGGCGTCATCCATTTTCTTACAACGATTTATAACAAAATTATCAGTATTTAGTTTGTATTTATTTATTGAATATAACAAAAATTTAATTACTTACATTAAAGAACAAAAAAAGTAATAAAAACATATTTTTCTTAACTAGTTATGAAAAGAAAGCCAAGTCCTTACAAATTCTTTGGAACTGAAATCAACTTTTGACTAAACTAATATAAGAAATTAAGAAAAAGCGTCTGAGTTGTAATTTTCATAACAACTATTGCACATATACTTGCAATGATCTGGGGAAGTAAATTTGTTGCATGCTTGGCAAGATATACGTGTGGTTTTATTGCGTTTTCTTCCGCACAAAAAACAGCGACCGCGCGCGCCTTCACGACGGGTACTTGCTACTTCTCGTGGTGGTTTTTCTAATGCATTTCCCAAAAAGTAGTTTATTTTAAGTTTCAGGATCTTGGGTATGTAATCAGTGCTCATTCTTCTACTAGCCAAAGGTTTCATCATGCTCAACACGACATTAGACAGAAACTCTCGACGCAAAACTTTTACTTGTCCTCAATTAATTTTGTATATGCATAAAGCATTTATAGCACAATAATATACATCCGTTGGTGTAGTCTTTGATTTTGCTTCTTGTTGAGGACCCCATTGAACACGTACAATATTATATTGACGCATCAAACGGCGGAAGCGAAGTTGTTCTTTTAGCTATCTAGTATTATCAACACCTTGATAGTATAAAATTAAATTGGTAAATCCTCATCATCAAAACATCATCTAAATCATGATCACCATCATCTTCTGTGTCCGAATTCTTGAAATGGACTTCAACGTGATCAGAATTTTCGTCATCTGAACAAGGAATACCCTCTACCTCGTCTTCATCTTCCTCCAACAGCCATAATTCAATTTGCCGTTCTTGGTTTGCCATTGTCGGGTATAAAATAGAAAAAAATAACAATTATGTAGCCTAAAAGTATGAACAATAGATTATTTAATTAAATTGAATCACATTTATTACCAGAGTTGCTATAAATATACAATAGAACAATCATAACATTGTAAACATACAGTAAAAAATACTTACGTAAGCAGTCGCGCGGATGACATGCGTCCTCCACCCACAATTTCGAACTTCTCCTGACACATCCAAGCCACTCAAGCGCACGGCCGTTACTGACGTCACGAAGCATACCATAGGCATTACTAAATTCGGCGCCAGCTAAGTTTTCCCATATAAAAATCAAAAAATCCCACCAGTTTAATCAGCTTGGATGACATATGTCATCCGCGCGACCACTCTAGGGTTAAAGTTCTCGACGTCAGAACCATTAGGCTTGATGTCAATTTTTGCAAATTTTCAGGAGAACAAAACTCCTTCTTGGGACTGTTGGTCGCACTCCCGGTAGTATAGTAGGTTACCAGACTTCAGGGATATCTTGTCCTCGCCCTATCCCCGTTGAAGCTACCAACTGTCGCACGCTCGCTCGCGCGTAATATGTATATGCAAATACATATATGTATACATATATATATACAATTATGTATTTATATAATAATTACACAAATATAAAATACAAATTTTATTCTTTAAAACTTTAACTAACGTACATATATATTATACATATATTTACATAAATACATATAGATACAAAAAATAAAAATAAAGGAGATAATAATATATACTCACAAATAATATATAGGTAATCGATAAAAAAAAATAAAGCATACCCACTGAAATCAGGCGAAAGATTGCTCCAGATAAAATCGCTTATCGATGTTGTGTGTTACTAGGGCCAGTGGTCTTTCGTAGGGGTTGGTAGCTGATCGTCTCCCGGGGATTCTTAGCACCCCTAGCCCCGCCCCGTTACCGTGACTGCTGCCGTAGCCAGGATTAGCGGGGCCGCCGGGGACTCGGGGACTGGTTTTAGTTTGTCTTATCATAGGGGAGTTGTTGCCATACTCGCCACGCTTGACAGGCGGGTTGGCGAGCGCAGTATAGGATGAAAACACGAATAAAACGCTGCTGCCCATCTTTCGGATGTTTCCCTTAGCAGATTTCTACTGCATCCATGGGCAGGAGAGGAGGGCCAACATTCTACTGAGGGCGTCATAATCGCATAAGCGACAAAGCCCTTCTTTATGAATAAAAAAAAAAAAAAAAACATTCTACTGCCGGAAATACATAGGAAGGCTTGCCTTTTTATAATTGGTTAAAATCATAAAGCAAATATGAGTCGTGTAAAAAATATAGTGTAATATATATACATTGCAGTTTATTTTTTCCTTCCTAAAAACATTGAGATTAACGTTATTAACGTCAATTTCAGGGTGAGTACCATGAAGACCACTTGTCATCCTCTCCACGCATCAGATAAATCATACGTGAGCTTTTTTCCCTTGCAATAAAGGCGAAAATCATCGAACGTTTTATCCAAGGAAATGTCACTTGGACCAGAATAGACGGTGCGTCGACAGTCATGACGTCACGAGGACGCGTCAGCTCAAGCGCAGGCCCACATTTTTTCAACATTTCACTCGCAAAAACGTCTGTCACTCGAGTCGCACACCGACGTCGTACTAAAAGAAAATAAATACAAGGTATATATTATATAACGTGTGCAAAAATAACCCAAAACTTGAGTCCACGAATACAAGTAATTTTGTAGGAATAAAATCAAGAATACGTATGTATATCTTTATATTTTTTTTTCTAGTTTTATTTAGGTACATTATTACTTGCTGATGTGTTGTGAAGATGACTGAGATATTTTTTTAATACATTTAAATAAATACCTCTGTATGGTTTTGGTATATCTATTTGTTGTATTTATATTTTAATGTTCTTTGCAGCGGTCAATGACCATGTCAAGGATTAGCTAGCGATTAGTTTGTCATTATCGTAGAAGCTAATAAAATTTAAACTTTCGTGGTTTCTTGAATGAAAGCACCGAATTCTGGAAAGTCGTAAAATTAAAGCTGTTTCTTAGGGTGATCAGAATCCCTTTCAAGTTAATACTTTCTTATTACTAAATAATTACACAGTTAACATATTATAATTTACCTTGTTTTACTGGACATTTCACATAGCACTATTAAGCCCCAAAGTAACCAGAACTTGTGCCATTGGTACCAGAGTAACCAGAGCTTGTGTCATTGGTACCAGAGTAACCAGAGCTTGTTTCATTGGTACCAGAGTTACCAGAGCTTGTGCCATTGGTACTAGAGTAGCTTGTGTCATTGATATCAGAGTAACCAGAGCTTAAGCCATTGGTACCAGAGTAACCAGGGCTTGTGTCATTGGTACCAGAGTAACCAGAGCTTTTGTTTTATTGGTACCAGAGTAACTAGAGCTTGTGCCGTTGGTACCAGAGTAACCTGAGCTTGTGTCATTGGTACCAGGGTAACCAGAGCTTGTGCCATTGGTACTAGAGTAACCAGAGCTTGTGCCATTGGTACCAGAGTAACCAGAGCTTGTGTCATTGGTACCAGAGTAACCAGAGCTTGTGTCATTGGTACCAGAGTACCCAGAGCTTGTTTCATTGGTACTAGAGTAACCAGAGCTTGTTTCATTGGTACTAGAGTAACCAGAGCTCGTTTCATTGGTACTAGAGTAACCAGAGCTTGTGCCATTGGTAATAGAGTAACCAGAGCTTCCTTTGCGATCACATCAAATTATTACCATATTGGACTATCGGGTATAGGCCGGAAAACGTCGGGGAAACGTCGAAAATATAAAAATAAAGGTACTCATGCGATAAATACGTCCTACTTCTACCTCTAATTAAAAGTTATAATATTCTAGTTCACGTCAATTAACTGTTCTATGTGTTAAGGTTAACTATGATTGTTATTATGCGAGAAAGTATATTTTAAATTTCTCTATTTCTAATTTTGGGCTATAATGATTTAATATGTAAAAGGTTAAACTTTAGTTAAGATCAAGTAAAACAGTTAGTTGGTACCCTCTAATTAACATAACGTTTTTCTTTTACCTTTTACCTTTTGGTTGTTTACTTTTATAACCTCTCTACTACTTTCTTATACTTTTTGTTTGTTTATTATTTAAAATAGAGCTTTTTGTAAGTTTGTATTATCCTACGAGTATGTGCCTACACTATTCCAAAAGTCAAAGGATATTTGAGCCCTCACGTCTAAACACAAGTGAAAACTTAAAGCGAGGAGTCACTATGACTTTAAAAGGTGATAAATACAAGTGCAAAAGAAATAGAATAATGTTGCCTAATAAAACTTTAACTGGGAATGTTATGTACTTTGTAAACCTACTTTTTGTGAATAAATGTATTTTTATTATTATTAGGTATTTGACAAACAAAATATGTCATCAAAAAAACTGTCTAATATATGAGAATTAATTTACGTTTTAATTATTATATACATGTAAACTTTTACGATTTTTATACACAGATGAAAGACAAATCCAAAAAATCTAAGAGCGTTGAAATCGATCCATCCGTTATAGAGTTATAAGACCAGGGTGATTACGTATCTTGCGACAGGTTTTGCAACGGGCATTTGACAGCAACGATTGCTGTCAAATATCAATTCCTTGCTGTTCTCTAATACAAACTTGACATTTGACAGCAATTGTTGCTGTCAAATGCCTGTTGCAAAACCTGTCGCAAGATACGTAATCACCCTACCGAGTTCACCCAAAAGACGGTCGGTTACGCAGTAAACAGCTGTTTGACAGCACATTTTTGGTGCGGCGCTATTAACTTCTTTTTGACAAACAGCTGTTTAGTGTTTAAAATTTTAAATATTTGTTGGGGAAATCGGGTCTAAGTGGTATAGCAAACTTAATTTTGTAATATTTAAATAGATTTGTCACACGCTTCTTCAGTGTGCGGTTTAGTCGACGGCGAAACAGCTGCGAGGATGGCTACACGGTGATCGATTGCCAGATAGAGCACAAGTATTTTTGTTAGCACCTAGCTCACATCTAAATGCAGACGATTAAACGGTTAACGTTCTATCTGTACTATAAATTTTGTGACAACATCATAGATAATTTTTAATCTTACTTCGGCATTACAAAACTTTTAATATCAAATTTTTGTTCAAAGGTTTGAGGTCATGTCACTGCATACTAGCATCAAAGCTTAGGGAATATGCGCAAAGCATTATTCATAGCTACAATAGAATTTCTGCTTCAGATGAGATCTGCTTTAGCTTTCTATAATGGCCCATTAGCTCTGCGGTCGCTGTATTGTAGAACTATACTACATACTCGCGTTTTGCAGTACATATTAATTTCCCGGAATAGTAAATGAAGATAATATTATTCAATAATACAATGTGATTTTACATCGTTATTACTTTAATATAATATAACCTAGTTGCTCCAATTAGCGCAGCGCTCAAGATAATTACTATATGTAATAACAAAGACACAAAGAACAATGCCTAGCTAATATTGATAGACTTAACTAGGTTAATGAGTGTAATGGCGGCAGAACAAAAATACAGTGACTGCTTTTTAAAACTGCACAGAGTTTGCATGCACAGGGCTAGCAGCGCACGAGGACTCAGTCCTTAGCCGAAGCGCGCGCCAGCCGCCCGTCCGCGACCGCCCGCCCTCGCGCGCCAATCCCGATGGACTACGATCGACCAAACGAAACCGCACTTAGCATTATAACCATTCACTCTTCATCGGATAAAACACCTATGACTCCTCACAACTGTCCCCAACTTTCCACTCCAAGCATCCCTTAAATTCGGATATGCATATCCGAGATAAATATCACCAAAACCTATTTATACACAAGAAACGACTGAAATTTTCTGATTGCAACCTTTGAAAAGACTTTACACGTTGTTTAACTATTTACACTCCTTTACAAATAGTTTTGAACATTATTTTATCCTTCAATACGACCCCCTGAGCTTACCTACATAAATACCAGTGCGTGACTAAATACATTTGTACAGTAGTTTAATAGTGTGTAATATAAAATATAGTTTACTAGAAGTGCTTAAAAGACAACATTTGTGTGACCTAAAAAGTAGTTTGTGTGAACTTATAGTGAGTGTTATTTAAGTCTACAATAAACCAATCGTTGAAGAGGTAAGTGAACGTATTATAAAGTACAATTTAGTTCCTTACAGCATACGTTCGTGCAAATAAACTGCCATATTTTAAGTTGAACGAAGAAGCAGCTTGAATGGCATATATACATATGTATGTTAAGTCGAGTGTGATATATCTTGTATACCAGTGTGATGACAAATTATCGGATTGAAATACTATCGCAAACGTAAAAAGTACTAAAGTAGTCTTTCCTCTCCTTGAAATTATGAACGGAAGTTTGTCTTTTTTACATTGTGTCTCGAAATAAATATGTTTTCGTGTACCAGTGCCAATGTTTTATTTTATAAAGCTAATAACGAAGACACTTTGCATTTGCATACAAAAAATACAGCGTTTTACATTTTGAGGGCATTATATAATGTTCATGAAACTTTTACAGATATAGCGTAATTCAGAAATGCTGCCCGCAATGCACATAAAAAGCTACTAACTATTTTATAATTATACGTCAGGTTGTGATACGAATGCTCTCTACCGGTGCCAAGTCCAATGACATCTTGGGATATTTATAAATGTGATTTTACAATGCCAAATACCTACCAAGTTTAGCGGTATTGAGACAGGGAACTTGACAAATAGTCCCTATTGATAAACTTACCTATTAAATCACTGGCGGATCTTCTAACATTTAAGCGAGCCTTCCACTATGGCTCATAAATGATTGATGTCCACCCGAACAGAGCGGAGAGGGTAAGAGGGTGAAGCTAAGCAATAGAACTGCATGAAAATGTATGTTCTGAAAGTTTTTATGCAATTCTATTGGTCAGCCTCATTTTTCCTTTTTCCGCTCCGTTCCGGTGGATAGATAGCGTTACATTGCTTGCGTTCATTGTAATTTCTCGAATCAATGCTCAAAAAATATCAATTAATGACCGACATTGTCATTCAAGCGAGTCATCAATAACCTATCCATCCAGCAGTAGAAAGTCCCCTTTAGCGCATTGATATATTCAGCGTAAGCGTTTTTACTTGTCAACGTATAAATGGCATAGTTAACGATGAATAAGAATGAATAAGATACAGAACTAACGAATGGATATCATTAGACCCGTAAAATAAAGTATAAAACTGACATATTTATTGATGATAAAACGAAGTTTTATTGTAATGTAGGTCAAATAACGGACAATTTAACTTAACGATACCTTAAGCATGCATTAATTTGCTTTTATTAAGATGAACAGCTATATTTAGCTGGGATATCATAATATTTTATTCATGCGTGACATTTTACATTAGAGATTTAGAGATAGTGAACAAGCTATCAATTTGGCATCAAATATTTACCTAGATTATTTGGCTCGTGCTTTTATCAACGGACAGCTGCGTTTGATATAGTTTTTCTGAAATGAAATTAAACGAGATTTATGCCTCAGTGTTTTAGGTATTTACTAGCAAGATAATAAGTAAAATCCTGCTAAATTCGGCTTTAAACATGCTTTCAATTGATTAATGAATTTGTATAGATAAAATTATAAATTATAAAAAAATGTCCGGGTTTTTCAAATTATTATCATGTAAAAGTCTTTATCAGCGTAATAGCATTTTCAATTTAAGAAATTTGACAGTCGATGTGTCAGATAATATTTTTTAAGAGTAGGTACGGTCAATCCGATTTATTCGAAAGACGTATCGTTTCGAAAATCGAAGTCGTTTTCAAGAGTGGCCCCCAGATATCCTGACAGTTTGGACACAATGAAACAATAGGAGTTGAGGAAAAAGAAAACTACTCGTTTATTTATACGTGACATATGAAACAATACTATCTGATTGTATTTATTTATTTATTGCATCTTGTACAGGTTTGTATTATATTATATTATTATACAACACCACTGAAAAAGAAAGACAAATGTTGTCATGACACATTGTATTCCTATTTTTTATTCATGTACCTTCATATTATTCCGGTATTCACTTTCCGAAGGCATTTAATCCATTCTTATGAATATAATAACGAAAAGTGACTTTACCTGCTTGTAACGCTTTTACGTCCACCTTTCAACCTGTCGTGTAGCTTGTTGGCAGTAGATTTATTTTCTGATTTACCCTCCAGAAACAATCCACTCACTCCATTCACCATTCATACACCAGACGAGAATGATCAGAATAATATTGGTGTATTGGTATAAATGCTATGCGGGAAGCTGTACTGCCTGTAGCATTGTTCGATGGATTAGGCTTGCCCAGCACTTTTAGGATCCTCACAGCTTGAACAGCGAAAATAACAGGTCAATACCGTCTGAAGCTGACTATGCCGCGGATTACCTTATGATATTTTCTTTTACAAAAAAAAGCACTAAAAGCGTTAAAGTGCGTTTTAAATTTAACTATCAGTTGTAAAAATCACAACCCTATATCTACATAGGACTTCGAAAAGCAACTTTTGAAATGGATTAAATTTATTGACAGTTTGAAAAACAAATGAAGGGACAAACGTTAACCTGAATAATAAAAAAGTTTAATGCTAATACGTAAAAAATCTATGATTCCTTAGAGGCATAATTATGTAATATCTCATATAACCTTTACAAACTTAGTTATATTTTTTCCAAGACTGTCACATATTTTTTTTGATTTACTGGTTTTACCTTTACTATGCACTCTATTGCACTGTCATATGCATCTATTTTTACGATTAGGGCATAATAGAACACCTTGAATCTCTATCTCTACATAAATTGAAGTCTTGGCTTTCTTCTCCTCCTAAATCACAAAACGGATTTTGATGCGGTTTTCATCAATGGATAGAGTATTTCATAGGGAAAGTTTAACAATGAAATTCATTCGGTTTGGTATAAGTTCGCTTTACTACCTCTATAATGAAGATTGTTGAAGTTGTCGGAAAATCTCATGCCGATTGGAAGTTCTTTTGGCATGCGCTGCGTAAACCATTGACGTTAATTGCAAGTGTCTTGAGGAATTGTTACCCTTAAAGAGGTCTACAAAAAGTCAGTGACAGCGTATTCTATTATGTTAATGGATCCTCGTAGTAATTATTTTTCTTATATAAATTATGATTAAAAATATTTAAAAACAAATTTTGCGAAGCTATTTTAACCAATTTGGTATTATTATATATCCTAATAAGTTTTTTAACATCTTAAGTAGTTCATACAAAACATATTTGCCCTGTAAACTATGTAATTTTAATCAATAATGTTAAGAGTTAAAGCGAAATTAAAAATCGCGGGTGGATATCTTACCATTGTTTATTGAGATCTAACCATTATAATTTGAATAGAATGTTACCCTTCTTTTTGTCGTAGAAGTAGTAAGAATCTGCCAAGGGATACATCCGGAAGATGAGCAGCAGCGTTTTTCCGCATATCAACATCCCGTACCTACTGCGCTCGCCAAGCGTAGTGAGTATGGCAACAATCCCCTCAAGATCAGATCCATGAGGGAGGCCTATGTCTAGCAGTGGACGTCATACGACTGAGATGTTAATGATGATGATGTATAATGAAAAATAGGCGGCGGGTGTTCATGTACGACAAATTTTCAAGTGTAATTACTACTATTGTCGTATGAAAAATAGCTCTAAATATTGTATAAGAAGCAGTGTTGGTAAATTGTGTCATGTCTGGTATGCCACCTGCAACAAAATCCCTGGAAATTTTACAGGTTTGTTGTTTCCACCAAACTGAACCACTTTTATTCTACGACTTTGGAAAATCATACATTTTTTTCAGCCTCATACAAGATGACTGATTTTTGGTTCGTGTAATACACCTGTGCGAAGCAGGGGCGGGTCGCTAGTACGTCCTAGACAATCAATTTTATAGACCCGAGTTCACCAACAGATGAATAAACTATTTATAGTATTAAAGAGCTATAAACATATATTAATATATATTCTCTAACGTGAATGAATGAATGAATGAATGATTATAACTTTATTGTACACCATAAAATAAAATAAATAACAGTAGAAGACAAGATACTTAATTATATGCACAATGGACGGCCTTATCGCTAAAAGCGATTTCTTCCAGGCAACCTTTGGATGGACTTGTATTATTTATTAGGATTGTGAGAACTATATAAGACAGTGGCGTACCAATTAGATACAGCTTAAAATAAATAAAGTTACAATAAATGTGTCTCGAAGTAAGCATGGAATATTTATGGAATCTTTTATGAAATTTTAAACCGGAACAATCTGTTTCTGTATAACTATTGCAGAGGGCCTAGACAACGTAACAATCGATTAGCGAAAGCGATAGTAGAAAAGTCCAAAAATGTATGGATTTGACATAAGCCTTAGATATGTCACGTGATCTGATTTCATAATGGTAGACAATGTACATACGTTTCGATTCCACCAAACGAATCGACAACATCGAACGATTATTTCCATACAAATGCCTAGCCAAGTGGCACTTTTGACAAGCGATTTCGCTTCGTAGTCGATTCACTTGATCGAAACGCTAGCGAACGCTAAGACCCTGTAGATAACGAAACAAAATGGCAATTTCATAAACAGCTGTAGGAAGAAATCATTGTTAGAAGTGTTTATTGTGTTGTTTTTTTTCATAATTCAATGGAATTTTAGACATTTTAGTGCTAGTGTGACTTAGGTACCTAGTAGTGTTTTTATTCTAAGAATGGAAAGTGTTGATGAAATGCCAGAATCACTATTTACTTAGAGAACACTTTAGACTCAGCAAAGGCTTATTTAAAAAGCTTTGTCGTGAATTACGTTCTTCAACATCATTAAAAGGATATCTAGAGATATCTCTGGAAATAAAGGTAAGTCTTATGTATATTTTTTGTTGTGTATTGGTTTTGGTAGTCACATGAAATACCGTATTAATCATTTTATTATACTTAAATTTTCTTTTTTCAGGTGCTTTACGCCCTAAACTTTTTTGCGACAGGGTCGTATCAAAGGGTTGTGGGAGTTAACCAGCATTTGACTTGATGTTGTAGCTCTCAATCACAAAAAATGGATTGTTTTCCCTCAAACACCACAAGAACGTTCTCAAATCAAAGAAACGTAAGTAGTTGTTTGTAAGGTACCTAGTACTTACTATTTATTACCTATGTTACCCACCTAGAGTTCAATTGAGGATCCAGTAAAGTTATATCAAATTCAAACCAGTCCACATTAATCATTATGTACCTATGACATAAGAATGAAATATCTTTTTGAATTATCCAAATTGGACCATTATCTACCTAAGAAGATATTAAGTAATAAACATTATGCTGTTATAATTTTTTTTCATCATCTTATTTTATTTTTACAGTTTTCAAAGGAAACACGGTTTGCCAGGGGTCATTGATTGCACTCATATTGGATTTGTAAAGCCGGTGGAGAACGAACATCTTTATTATAATAGGAAAGGATATCACTCTTTAAATGTTCAGATGGTAATTATTACTTACACTTACCTAGGTACTTACTACACAGGTGAAATGCTTTAAAAGTCACTTTGTTAATGCGGTCTATAAAACATCCTCTACACATCTTTTTACTTAAGTATATCTATAATGGCTTATTATTTTTATAGGTATGTAACCACAACTTAGAAATAATTAATGTCAACTCCAAGTTTGGTGGTGCCACACATGACTTCCACATATGGTCTGCAAGTATAGTGGAGCCATACATGCATTCATGAAAGCGGGGAACATGTTTGATTGCTGGGTAAGACAATAAACATTAAATTTAATTAGTAGTAGATAAGAGAACCTTGGGAATAACTATAGTAAATAATAAGTTTCTTTTCTAATTAGACATTAATATTAAATTTAGTTAGGGCGGGTAGGTACCTGCCCTCATAAACAACCAATGTTAAGTGCTGTTTGTTTTCTTGCAGGGGATTCTGGTATCCACAGCAACCCTGGCTGATGATGCCTGTTTAAAATGCTGCACCCGGGTCTCGGGAAGAAATATACACATCTCACCACATGCAAGCCAGAAATTGCATTAAGCGTTGCTATGGTTTGCTGAAGTCTTGTTGGAGGTGCTTGCTTAAAGACAGAGTGTCAGTGTCAGAAGTGGATTATAAATAAAAGTACATAGTTAAAGTTAAAAACATCTTTTATTTTTAAACTATGTTTATTATTATCGACACGGATGGCACGTTATCGACGGCAGTCCAGCCGTGGCAGTCAATTGTCACATTTTGCTGCATAAACGTAACAATTGACAGTCCACAGCAGGCATGTCGAAGGCTCCCGTCGACAACGCGCCGTCCGTATCGATAATAATAAAATAAGACCGTGAGTTTGTGTCTAATAAACTCACTCACTATCAAGCCGTACCGTTAAACTGCTGTCCCTAGCACTACTAGATGCCTAGAAACCTTCCTTCAGCAATATTTGTGAAATGGCTGAGGGGATTATTTCGGTCATTGTCCACCTCTACCCTAGGGGCTTCAGTCTGTGCTTGTCTCTCCTCCAACTGAAGACATCTCTGCTCTATAGCCACTAACTCACTCGTCGCTTGGTCAAATGGAGTTAGCGCCTGTCTTCTTCCGTCTTCCCACACCTTAAAATATTAGAGTTTTAGTTTAGCTGATTGCAGGTTTTTTTTTGTTAGTATGATTAATTATGTTAAATAAAATATGCATTTTTAATAAAAAATTACTTCAGTAATTAATTTACTTGATTAAGTCATAAAAGTGCTTTAAGTACTTGTATAAGTATGTAGGTACCTTTTTCCACTTCTCCATGGTCTTTTGGACACCACCACCAACAGAATTTAAGGTGTTGGTCAGCTCTTGCCACAAACGATCAGCCCTCAAACGTCCCTGCGCGCCAGGCTGAGGTTTTGGAAGGTCACCATGGCTGCAACATAACTTAAATAAATTAAAGAGCTCTTGTTCTAAATATTTCTTTGTGAATCGCGTCATTGTTTGCAGTAATTGAATTCCGGCTTGAAACTTTTAAGTGTTTTATGATTATTGATTACGCCTTTGTATAGGTAGATATTAAAATGTTTTAGGTAGATACTCTAGCCTAGCAAATAACCTATAACAAAGAAAAGTAAGCAATAAATTAGGTAATATTTAATTTTTACCTTTCCATAAACTCCAGAGTTAAAAATTGTTCGGCGCTGGCTCGTGCTCTTGATTCCATCACATTCCAACAAAACAAAAATAACACTAACTACTAATTTCCAATAGGATTCCAATTTCGTCAAAGATCACAGATTTTTATTTAAAGTCCTAGGTAAATCAAATCAAAGTTTTACGGAAGTTTTCAAGTGGTTTTCAACTTTACAATGTTTTGTTTACAGACAATGTGCGTTTCATTTCAATGGATTAAGATTTTTTTATCATGTTAGTTCGAAAAATCAAATAATTTTTATTTCCATTCCAACGTATTGTTTATGCCGTAAAATTCAAATACGCCACTCATATTATCAAAAACTCAATATCTAATATGCCTCCACTCGCAAAAAAAAATAGAAAACCTATTCGTATTTATAATCAAAGATTTGCGTTTTGCGTAGACCGGAACGTAACAGAGACGGGCAAAGTAAGTGAATGACACATTTGACGTTTGATGTCGAAAACCATAGACTAAGTGCGGTATTTAGCGATCAGACGAATAGACAAGGCGATCGCTAAGCGAAGGTTACTTTGTCTACCAATCGAACTTCGCTATCGTTGTAGCTATGACGATTGTAGAAATCGAATCGCTTCATAGCGAATGCCGGTTGTCTAGGCCCTCAGGCTCGGCTAGTGACCTACTCGACCTAAAAGGGATGCTATTCCAAAAAAAATATTGTACAGTCTACACTCTACAGTGCTTTTTATTTAAAGGAAATAACTCAATATGTTACTTTAAATTTTTAGAACTTATATGCTCCTTCTTTTCTGAACTAGTAGTAAGTTGGTGACTATTAAAAAACGTATATGGTAGCTGGTAGATAGTAAGGAAATTGGTTTTAACGTCTATTGTAGATGATACAGACATCGTTTGGGACGAGACGTTCATCATCTTGTCCGCTTTAAAACTGGTCCATTCAGACGAGTTAACTTGTATTCTCTTGGCTCTTGTTTTATTATTATTATTATTTATTTCATTATTTATATTTTATGTGACCTGTAACATAGGTATTTAAATTAAAAAAAAAACTAAACTATTTTCCCTGCTTCTAAGCTAGACAGTGTGTCTCGAAGTCAGTTTAGTAAACCTGTGAATCTATTATGGAATTTGAAACCAGAACAGTCTATTTCTGAATAACTATTGCAGAATCGGCTAGTGACCTACTCGACCTAAAATGGATGCTAATTCAAGGAATAGATTGAACAGTCTACACGCTAGAGAGCTTTTTATTTAAAGAAAATAATCAAAAGATGCTATTATAATAAAACACGCCACACCATATTTCTGCACGCCCAGGATGACTGGCAGAGAATGCTTTAGCATTAATTCCTCCTTACACAATTGTTATGTGTTAAAGTGTTAAATAAATAAATAAATCAAACATTTTATAGTCTAAAATTACCTATTGTAATAATATAGGTTATTTTCTGACTTGTCTAACTAAATAATAGGTGCTGTGCTTGACTTGACTAATAGTCAATTTTTCTTAACAATAGAAGATAGTAGGTAACTACTTAAAAGTGCAATAAATAGTAGGTAGACGGTAGTAAGTAATTTGGCCTGTTGAGTCTATTGTATGTAAGTGATTTATACAGCGTCAGCAACTACTACTTATGCTGTAAGAGACGCTGCAGCGTCTGGGACATTATTACATGGATATGGATTGCCCAGCACCTATTACTATCCCCTCTGTTTTGTCAGCTATTAATAATAAAGAATAGGCAATACGTCTTAGAAACCGACTTAGCCGTGGGTGTCTTCACGATGTTTTCCTTCACTTTTAAATTTGCACACACATTTTTCGAGAACCAACGACCTTCTGATCGAAAGTCGGATGACACTCAGCCAACAGGGCTTCTAGACAAGGCCTAGGCAGATGTCATTATGCTAAGTTAATTAAAATAAGGACGATTAGAGAGGTATAGTTACTAACCAGATTAAATTATACACGTGAAAACCGTGGTACAAACGCCCTCCTTAATATTTAAGTAAGGCTTATTATAGTGTAGGAATTCAATGGGCACAAGTTCTGTTGATTATTCGTGAATATCTATGAATATCTTATCACGATGTCCCCGAAAGGGATAAATGGTTGTATTAAGTTGGACCAGTGTTTCAGGTGCCTTGGCATAGGATATCCGTCATCATCAAATAGGTATACTGTCATCATCATCATCATTTCAGCCGTAGGACGTCCACTGCTGGACATAGGCCTCCCTCATGGATATCCAGTTATTGCGGTTGGAAGCGATCTGCATCCACCGTCGACCTGCGGTCTTCACCAGGTCATCATCCCATCTTGTTGGTGGACGTCCTACGCTGCGCTTGCCGGTCCGTGGTCTCCACTCGAGAACTTTTCGGCCCCATCGGCCGTCTGTTCTGCGAGCTACATGGCCTGCCCATTGCCACTTCAACGTGCTAATCCGTTTGGCTATGTCGGTGACCCGAGTTCTTCTACGTATCTCCTCATTTCTGATTCGATCGCGTAAAGAAACCCCGAGCATAGCCCTCTCCATAGCTCGTTGAGCGACTCTGAGCTTATTCATGAGGCCAATCGTGAATGACCACGTCTCGGTTCCATATGTCATCATACTGTAATACTGTAATACCATGGTATACTGTAAGTTTCCGAAATCACCACTGCTTTGGTAGCCGCAATAATAGACCAAACTCAATTCTTTATTGCAAAACATGTTGTTTTAGGTCTTAAAATAAATATTAATATACCAGATGTATAAAGATATAGGATACAAAATATATTCCTTATTATGGAGGATATTTGAAACAGCCTCCATAATAGTTACTAAACCAATGAAACAGGCACAATTTTCTCCCTATAACTATTTACGAAATGCTATTTATCTACAAGGATTGGTTGAACATAATTTATAATGACACGACACTGAAGAACACATAAAATAAAAATAAACATCATGTACGTGATGATCTAGTAAAGCTACTAAAATAAACTCTTTCAAACTTTTGATGCGTAAGCTCTCAATCCGGAAGGTGTTGATAATCCCTAACCACTCTCAAAATTCTCAAAGGTCAAAACGCGAAGAGCCAGATCTACGTCATAACAGCTGTGCTGAAGAGCTACTGTGAAACTTGCGAATGTTGAATCGCTTTTTTAATTAACTTATGATTCTTCACATTTGTTCATACTTTTGAAAAAAATATATATTGATTTCACGGTGTAATGTGACTATTTAGGTATGTATATTTAACAGGCAAGGTGAACTTTACATATTTTGCGCTTGGTTTAAAGAAAAAAATATCAAGTCTTTCAGGCCATTGCTTCACCAAAATCGATACGGGATACTAACGACAATTTCAATAATTCTTTATATGCCCAAAAAGATTTAGGTCTCCGATTTTCGTAATTTTTGCATATATTGTTCCTAATGGAATATAAATTAGATCCATATTTTTTATTTTGAGTTTCAATTACTGAAAGTGCATTATTTATGGGTCACTATCGACCCCGCAAGCAAATAACGGTTTGACAACAATGGAAAGTGTATGGAAAAATTAAACGCAGTATGTTATTTTTACACGACAAAGTTTTATATTTTACTAATTGTATTAGTATGTTAAGTAATTAGGCATATAACCGAATAAAACAAATCAACAATATAGCTTAGGTACCCGGCCATAATCATATAAAAAATCACGTAATATCAGGTTAGGCGTGGAATTTCGCAATGGGGTAATGAAGATTGTAGATATTGCACATTTTTATCGTGTTATTCTTAAAAACAGCACACCGTTTTCTATACTGGGTAACCATAATCATATGATTAGCCGCGTGTCTCCTCACGCCTAAAAGTACGTTCGTCATAACTTTCACAGGCTGCCCTGGTCGAGTTTTGACTGTCCACTATTTCAATAACAAAGTTCTTGCTATTGACCTTCGAAACTCTAGGGTATCGCCGTTGGCTCCCATTGATCTAGCCAGCAGAGCTGAGTTGTTCACTGTAACATCAAGCAGCCATGTCAGGATGGACGTGTACCACTTTTTGCCTTGAATAGCAATGGAATATGTATATTTCAATTTTTTGGAGGGCTGCCGCGTATCTACCAGCTGAATAGGTTCGAACTGTCCACTCCTCAGCTGACTCATGTAAATCCCGCTTGATTCATTGTCTTGGTTGTGGTTGAGATCCGGCACTTCGTGGTTTCCTCGATGTCGATGGCAAGACTTGGTACTACTAGAGTTGCTGATTGAATCCGTGAAAGTCTTGTTGATGATTGACCTGGTGAGGGTACAGCAGTTGAAACAGCTCCAAGGCCCTCGCGCTCTTGAATATCTTGGATGGGTTGTAAAATCAAATCGCCGGGGGCAAGAAACTGATGTCGGTTCAACCTTTCAATATCGCCGCAGTTCTCATCTCCAGAATCACAATCCGATATCGCCCCATCACAAAGCGGATCTAATAAGTCTTCAACTTTTGAAGACCAACCATCCGTCCACCAAACTATCCAGGACATCTTTATTTCATTAGTAGACAATATTCGGCGTGACCTGAGAAAAAAGAGGAACATTCGGTATGATATCTGTCCGTTTTAGCCTTAAAATTTGGTTTTGGCACTTCCCTGGCCGCTGCCGCAGTACTTTCGCTATGCTCGCTCGGCTCGTGCGTTATTACCAGACCTCACCTAGTTCTACTTTTTTAGGAACAAATATAATTAAATTGTGTATTACAGATAAGTGTAACTAACTAAGTTTTTCTACACAAAAAAAATAGGTGCCCTAATAATAGCGTTATTAAAAATATAATATCAACATTATAAAACACGCGTATAACTATGAAATAATTAAGCTGTTATCTCACTGGTACATTATACTATGATAAATAGATATTATAGTAAAGCTACACGATAGAGTCGTTCACAACATTTAAACTATTTAATAGTAGAACCGCTGCTGAGTCCCGGCCGCAGGTGGGACGCTCATTATATTTAGATCGCGAGTCGCAGCGTTCATTGTCACCAACCGATGCCAAGGCCCGCCCGATTGTTGGCCCATCACGAAACTGGCGTTATGTAATTATACATTTCACAATTATTACTCGATATTTGAGCAATAATCATTTTAACTGCGCTTATGACGCATTTTACCTCCATGGTTGGTTTTACAGCCGGCTAAGACGCAAGATGTCGTAGGTTCCCGTCAGAGGGTAAATGTTTGCTTCTCAGATTTGATTTTACGACCTCTGCGGCGCAGAGGGCGAAGGTCCGCCTGCGACGCAAAAGGTTGCGGGTTCGATTCCCGCCTCGGGACAAATTTCTGTACGATCTGCAGATATTTGTTCAGGGTGTTCTGGGTATTTTTCTATATATGTATAATAAAAAATATCTATCTATGTAGTATATGGTACTACGTATATCAGTCATCTAGTACCCATAACACAGGCTCTGCTTAGCTTGGGGCTAGATGATGCTGTGTGAATTGTCCAGCATTATTTATTTATTTATTATTTATTTATTTGATGGCAGGTTATTTGTACCCCGTCATAAGTACCCCGTGAGGTGCAGTAGAATGTTGCCTTTCCTCTCTTGCCCGTGGATGCATTATGAATCTGCCAACGGAAGATCGTCCAGCGTCTTTCCGTGTATCAACATCCCGTAGTGCGCTCGCCAACCCGCCTGCCAAACGATAAAATCAAATGTTAGTAATAACGTGCATAAAAGGCTTGTATAAAATATTTGTAAATTAAAAACAATTGTGATTATATGTAATGAAAAACATAAATACAAAAGTATTACGTGGCAGTAAATATGTAATGTGTCTTTTTGTAGTAAAAAAATCTAAGAATGTACCTACGTAATTGTTTTAAAATATTGCTCTAAGCATAGTTTATGTTTGGATAGATATGTTTGTTATGCGTAAATTAATTTCAAAATTTCAATTGATCATAAAAATTACTTAAAAAAAATTAAAAAACAGTGATTATTAATAAAGTATTATTAAATTGCAAATTAATTTCAAAAAGTTAAGTTAGAGTAGAAATAAACTTTAAACTTCTATGATATGGTAAAAAAATAGTTTTTCTTTCTTTTTGGATAAATGTAAAGTAAAAATGTATCGAGTAAGATTATTTAAGAAAAAATTGTCAGTGATTACTCATCTCTTAGAAATTAAATAAAATGTATTATATGAATTATTAAAATTAAAATTATGATATGTGAATGTTAATGATGATTCACTTTATTTCCATAGTTTGTAATTACAAAACATGTTTACCAAACATACCGGAAATAAAGAGAATGAATTTCTCAATTTCAGAAACCGCGTCACTTATTTTATTCGACAATTTCTCCGAAACTAAAAATGCTAGCTAACCGTTTAGTAGTTCGTAGTTTTCCTAGAAAACATTCATATATTTTTTCAGAATAGTAAATTTTAGATTTTAGAAAGCACGCTCAAAGCTTTAATATATTTTCGCAAACGGAACCCCAAATCGAAAAATCGTCTTCGCAATCCCAAATGGTTTAAAAATACCTATCAACGATATCCCACACAGTGGGAAAACATAGAAAATAAAGTTCATCCACATAAGTGTATGGAAGGTCCAATTCAAAAATAATTTTTATTTTTATTGCAGTACTTTTTTTTCTCGGCCTAATTATTGTATATGTAGAGGTACAAAATAACAGCTTACTTACAAAATACGCAATTACATACAAAATACAGCGGGCAGACATACCGACCAAAAAGACAAAGCCTGACAAAATGTATCAATTGAATAAGCAAAATTTATAAAAACCTATTCATTCTAGCCAATAATCCTGCTTCTAAATGTTAATACGTTTCTTTTGAAAGTTCGCCATGAGATATAGACCTTTTAGGTGATACCTTTATGGGCGTTAAATGTGTCTCCAGCGTGTCTCCCGAAGTTAGGCGTTGAGTGATGATAGATTAGGCACAAAGGCTGTCTCTAAGAGCACTCTCGCTGTCCTAAAAGGGTTATTACGCGTTCCTGAGCTACCTAAAGCCACCGCAACAGACATGTTGATGTATGAAAAACAAAATAAATTTATTAAGTCTGTTAAGTAGTAATAAAAACAAGACACTTCCGATTCTTAGTTAGGGCGTATTTAAGTATAGCAGTTGAGGTTCGTGACTTAAAACGCACCGTGAACTGAAATTCTCTATGACGTTACACACGGTTTGGACTTTATGTATTGTCGTTATTTTTTGCAAAAAGTCTGCATTCAAGGTATTCCAGCGAGGCTGTCAGTGAACAGCATACTGCGCTCCAAAAGCGAAATCACTTGTCAGAAGGAGGTGGCGGGACGAGCTGGGCACCTGAGCACGTGGCCTGTCACTGCATTAAGTTGCGAAGAGTAGAAGGGAACGGAAGGGAGGCCTTCGCCCTACAGTGGAACAGTGGGTGCTAAATAATAATACATCCTGAACGACAAAAATATATTTTCAATGAAATGAAATGAATAACCTTATAAAAAAAATTACGGTTCCGGTGGGATTCGAACCCACGTCCGTAAAATCGATACTTGACGCTTCCTAAAGTCGGAAGTGCTTTGAACGCTAAGCTACAGAACCCATGTCTGGAATCTCAGAAATTCTTGATAAGTTGATATTGGTTTTAGCGCTCTAATCGGTTGCTCAAACCGATATCACCTTATCAAGAATTTCAAAATTTCATAAGCTTTCAATAACTCCTCATCCTAAAATAATCTTACTGAAAAATCCCTTTGTGCTCAAGGACACAATAGACTATCAAATTCCCATGATACTTCACTTTCGACTTCCGTTTAATTAACTGTATACTTCAGTGCATTGTAATAGTGACGAAGTACAAAATAGGTCCTATTTTATTCGCCATGACGGAACGAATCCTCTCTTTGCCGTGCATGCAGTAAGAATCGGCCAAGGCATACCTTCAGAAGATGGGCAGCAACGTCTTTCCGTGTAACAAAATCCCGTACTGCACTGGCCAACCCGCCTGCCAAGCGTTGTGAGTATGGTAAAAACCCCCTCATGATTAGTACTTGTCTCCAAGTACCTACTAATCATGAGGGGGCCAATATCCAGCAGTGATGTCTTGCGGCTGAGATGGTGGAACGGAGAAGAAGTATGTTTTTTTGCTCACACAATTATGTATTTCTTAATAGGTGTTGTGATGCTTACCTCTTTTGGGTAAGCTGTCGTTGATTTTTCAAATTGCTTCGTTTAAGTTTTGATTTCCATAGTCTATGAAGGTTTTGTTATATATATACATATATATCATTGTAATAATTTATATATTTTGGATTTTCTCATATGTTTAAATTACACGTTAATCAGTGCGGCCGCTTGGATATTATTGATTCTTCACAAATTACAAAAGAAAACAACACAAATTAATATAATAAAGCGTATATTTTATTGAAGCGGTTCACTTCGGATGACACGTTATTATAAAATTACGTTATTAAAAAAAGCGAACAGAAGAACCTAGCTCGGTCGTTATAGTCGTCACTTAACAATTGTCTTTTGTCTTATGTTACGTTTGATGGAGTTGGAGCAGATTCCGTCCCAAGTCATTTTATGAGCCTCTGTTATTAACAAAATTTAAGTGTATTTCTGTGCATTGTAATGTATATATATATAATAACATAACTTTGATTAGTTAGAAATAGCTGCATTTAGCAGGTAAGTAACAGTTTACTTACCTGCTAAATGCAGCTATTTGTTTACTCGTCTACGAGTATAATGACTTGAAAATAAATGTTTAATTTATTTCCAAGACATGAAAGACAATACCTACCTACGTAAAACATACGGGACATAATGGAACTTAAAGATTCAAATTATAATCGCATTAACATAAGTACAGTTAATTTTCTTGTAAATTTCGAAACTGGATCTACGGAGTACATACAATTAAAAAACTCTTACTAGATCCATTATTTATTGCTCTTTTAAAAACTGGACCTAGTGAGAGTTTTCCTTTTAGAAAACTCTCACTAGGTCCAGTCAGATCCAGACTGGATCTGTTGACTGGATCTACTGAGAGTAATCCACATTTTCATATTATGATCACGCCGTGTCTTTGTTATTTACACGCTTTTGCTTAACTGAAGTATACGTTTACATTCGCTGATTATGATTCAATAATCGCGGCAATGATTGAATAATCATTAATGATTATTCAATCATTGCCGCTTTTAACGTCACATCAATCACTTCTAGCATCCAAATCCAATTAAAAGTTAAGCTTTGTTTGAACGGAGGGGTACTCTTCATTAAAAATAACTTGCCTGCGCTTAAAATAGGCGAGGCTTAAAGGTGATCTAATCAAAACAAATACTTACAATATCTTTTGATTTATTGGATGCAGTTCTTATCTGTTATGTTAAAAACTTTGTTTTACATACACAATAGTTGAAATGTTGATTTTGCTAGGACTTAATATTTAATAATTTTTTTATATAGATGCAGCTGCCTGTAATTGGGGGAACACTAGCCCAAGCCATTTTAATATTTCTATTCTTGTATGTTTTCTGTGTATCCTCTTTTAGTGGCTCAAATAAATAAATAAAATAAAATAAGTACACTACTTTAAAAATAACTTACCTGCGCTTAAAATAAGTGAGGCTTAATGGTGATCTAGTCAAAACAAATACTAATAATATATTTTATATCAGGCATTTTCCCAGCTGTGGGATCCAATGGACTATTTAGATTAGATTATAACTATTATCATCCTATCAATAATGCTGGACATTACAGGAATCCCTATCTATGGTTCGTAGAATACTTAACGATTATTTTCATAGTACCTATCCGCCGTGGGGTGCCGGCAGTAGAATGATACCCCTCCTCTCATGCCCATGCAGTAAGAGCCTGCTAAGGGATACCTCCGGAAGATGGGCAGCAGCGTCTATCCGTGTATCAACATCCCATACTGCGCTCACCAAACCGCCTGCCAAGCGTGGTGAGAATGGCAACTACCCCTCATGGAGATCCATGAGGGAGGCCTGTGTTTATCAGTGAACGTTTTATGGCTGAAATGATGATGATGATTTTCATAGTACTCAAACCTAAGACACCTCTTTTTTGCATCGGGCGTAAACAGAAACGCTTCAAAATTATAGAGAATAAAAGGTCAAATCTAACAAGATTTACTTTCTTGAAATATTTAGCTATATAGTAATTCCGTACATTGCATTTATTTTCAACGGAGCTCCTTTAGTTTAATGTTCTACAATTATTTTTCCTACTTAATTACGAAATAGCATGGCCTACATGCTTATAGTTTTTAATTATAACACGACAAGTTTATAGTAATTAGCCGTGGGGCAGTAGAATGCTACCCCTCCTCTCATGCCCGTGGATGCAGTAAGAGCCTGCTAAGGGATATTTTCGGAAGATGGGCAGCAGCGTCTTTCCGTGTATCAACATCGCAAACTGCGCTCGCCAACCCGTCTGCCAAGCGTGGTGAGTATGGCAACTACCCCTCATGGAGATCCATGAGGGAGGCCTGTGTTCAGTGTGGACGTTAGACTGGAATGATGAAGTTTATAGTAAATTAAATCACGTCTTGATAGAAACTACTTTTACGAGTGTACGTATATATACGATGGTTGCTTGTTTATAGTTTGTAAATCTTAGTTTGATCGCTGCGACATGCCAAGTGAAACAAATAGAGCTGGGACGATGTTGAAAATATGACGGTTTATGCTGGTAATGATGACTAACCGGCATCGCACATCACTATTCGTGCAGTTCCACCCATAAAGTACGACGTTGCCACAGGTCATTTATACCGTGACAAAATTCAAAACACGATGGGCGGGATTTTGATGAATGCTGTCGCAGCAAGCATGCTAAATTTTACAGACTATAGTAGACAGCACCTTCTTTCTGAAGGAAAATTATGTTTGCGCATATTTGTAAGCCCGTTATACATGCATATATAATATTCAAATCTCGGTGGGAATATTGCCATCAATTGCTGATCTGAGTCGGATTAAAAGCTATAAGAACTGGATTTTTACCATGGTTTCAGGCTTAACTAAATTCCAATCTTTCGTGAGCTGCAAAAGACAATTTATAGACAACAATATCGCATAACAATATTGTTGGTATCACGGTATCATTTAAAATAGTATTCGCTCTGTTGAGATTCAGTGGACGAACCGCAAGGGACCGTAACCATTGGCGCAAAGAGGAGTATGTACCACCTGTAAACAATGGCTGTAAACAAGCTGAATAAAATGATTTAGTATCACATAGACCAATAAATTTAATCATTAATGAATAAACTCATCTTTGCGATCACGGGTGTGCATGTGAAAAGTTTAAAATACTATGTATACTAAATTAATTTTAAACAACGTAACTGTTCATTATTTTTAAAAACTTTTTGCGTCGACAGTCCCAGTGTACTTAATAGTAAAGGGTGTACAGGTCGTCAGTGTACAATTCATACCATTAGAATCAACGAAGAGGCAATAATCCTTAAAACCCCGCGCGTGTTTAATAAACAAACCAGAGGTAAATCAAGGTACTTATATCAAGTAAATCTTACAGCGCGGGCTTAAAATTTATCTTTCCCGCGTGAATAAACCGCTGAATAGAAAGAGGGAGTTAATGATTCTCGACTTTGCTAAGTACCCGTGTAAAATTTTCATGAAACGGAAACTCGCAGAGAGTTCTTTGCGAACTTTGATTGTGACAGTAATGAGTAGGTATTCTAAACTTTATCAGCTGTCAAGAGTCGGGTTAAAGTTCAAGAGAGTTTTTTATCATAAAGAAGGGCTTTGTCGCTTATTCGATCATGCATGACACCCTTCATGCCTTCAAGAGAGTTTCGACTAAATTTGTTTATTTTCATTTCATTTCATTTCATCATAGCTTGAAGGGTGTCATGATCGTATAAGCGACAAAGCCCTTCTTTATGTCAAAAACACTCTCTCGAACTTTAATCCTCATACTCATTACTGTCACAATCAAAGTTTGCAAAGAACTCTGCGGATTTCCGTTGTCAGAAAGCTATTGTGATTGTCTGTAGCGTTATACTCGTATATGTCACCGATAGATTGTACAAACTGTTCGTTTACAAAACTAACTAGTCAGATCACCTCGTTCGACGTAGTACACATATTATATTACACCCTATATGTAACATGAGACATCCATCAGTGCTCTGCTAAATTGAAGCACGCAAGCAGTTCCATTTATAGCTTTAAAAGTAAAATTTTCAAAATGTTTCAAAATGTCTAAAATAAAATATTTTGTAAAAGCCCGACATTTCACCGCCCTAACCGCGTAAAGCGTCTCATTTTCTGATTAGATACATAGATCCAGGAAAATTAAATTACGTAAGTGCTACAGTTAATGCAAACACCGCAAAGTTATCTTTCGGTGTTTTCTTTTGTTTTGCTGGACTCTGCCGCGACATGATTTGTTAGTTAATTTTGAGCCTTCGAACTACGTGCTTCAATTTAGCACAGCATTCTTTGACGTCTCAAGTTACATAAACAGGTTGTATTATAATGTGTGTACTAGGCCAAAAGAGGTGATTCTCACCAGACCTAAAGCTTGTATTACATTACACGGTATTCATGGACCCTTACCCTAACTAAGAGTGGTGTTATAAGAGTTAGAGCGTAAGGGACCCTAACTAGGGCGAACGGTCGGACCCGGCAAGCTTTGCTTCCTAATCGCCCTAACTACCGGGCCCTGAATACCGTGTAGTGTAATACAGTTTTAAAGAACAACAATAATTAAAAAACTTTTCAGGATCCGGTGATTTTCATTCAAGGAACCACGAAAGTTTTAACTTTAACAGCTAATATTATACGATAATCACGACGTAAACGCCAGCTGACTTTTGACAGGGTCATTGACCTTCGCAAAGATTTGCCGTACTGGTTCAAATGAAAATATCTAAAAACACACAAAGGTTTTAATGTATTAAATCGTAAATAAAAACTGAATATGAGTTCAGGATCATCTTCACATCACACACACTTTACATAAGCTAGAAAAAAATTAATAAAAATTAAAAAAATATACAAATTTTTCTTTTATTTTTACCCTCTAAAAAGAATTTGTTTTCATGGGCTGAAACCTTCCCCTTTAGGGTTAGTACACATATTATAATACACTCTGTATTAGTGGATTAGGTCGTACAACTAACAAGTTTATGAAATTAAACATTTTAGGAACTCCTGACACTTTACCTAGTCTCTGAGGTTAACTTATTTGTTTTTGTAATGTGCGTCCTCAGTTTTGAAATCTACACATCATGCTCTTTCATTTTGATACCACACTTGGCTGTATTTGAAAACATTTGACTGTACACCCCTACTTTCAACATCCATATCTCATAAATGGCTCGAATTTCTATATAACTTTCAGTTTTGCATTTGATACAACATTTGGAACAAAAACTCGGGTATATTTGGAAGCATATCTTGTAAACTTAACTGGATTTTGATAAAATGCTGATAAAGAACCACCGCCACAAAACCTGCTTTTAAATATAAAATAAAACCGAGCAAGAGCGAGTCGGACTCGCGCACCAAGGGTTCCGTGCCATCTTACATTATAATATAATATATGACAAAGGCGGTTTATGTTTGTTGGAGAACCTTGACACCGCCATCCCTTGTCTGATAGCGGATAGATTTTTTACTCTTTCGATGATTTCTACAAACGGTTTCTAAGACAGTCGTTTTTTTATTTTTTTTGTAAATAACTCAAAAACGACACGGCTTAAAGGAAAACTTAAAAATGTTTTTCAATATGCTAACAAATACCTTATTGATACTCTAGATGACCTAGTAACTTCACAAAAAATTTGAAAACTCCCCTTCCACCCCCCTTGTATAAAAAACTATGCAAATTAGAGAGTTCGCTATAATTTTTACACACACTTTTATTAGCTATAAAAGTATCACGGGTTTATCTCTGCCAACTTCGGAGATAAAGGGCCTTTATCTCCAAACTTTGCAACCGTCGTTTTTTCAACATTTTTGTAAATAACTCGGAAACGATGCCTACGCTTTCAAGGGAAAATAAAAACTGTTTAGTAATGTGCAAATTAATACCTTTCATATGCTACCACAATCGGCCTAGTAACTTCACTTTAAAATTTTGAGATCCCCTATCCGCCCTCCTACAATCGCAATAAGAATATTTTTTAACATTGTCATAAATGCTATAATAGTAAAAAGTGGTTTCTTTAACCATTTTAAACTTCAAGTCGATAGCATCAGTAGTTCTCGACATATCCATATGAGAGAGACAGACAGACAGAGTTATTCGTTAGAGTAAGAGTTAGGTAGCGCGTAAGCGGAATTAAAACTAAATATTATTGCATTTTATTGTCATGGATTTCCGCAAAGTAACGCCTGATTCCATTAATTATACTAAATATATCAATTATACAGCGTCAGCAACTGGTATTCATGCTGTACGGGACGCTGCAGTGCCTGGGACAAAACGTATGATAACTGTATTTTCAATAATCATATTATTATTGTGACCAGTTTCCAAACAGGCACATGGCTACAGGCTTTAGTTAACTAACTTGTAGCTTTTGTCCGACTAGGTAATAACTGGTTTTCATAACCATTTAGGAATTATTTGTAGCGTTATAAAGCTGAAAGACCTCACCTAACTTAATGCTATTGTCTCGCTTGTATTTCATTAGTAGGCATTTCGAAGAGTACCTACTTATTTACTTCCAGTGTTATTTATTTTTTTGAAAAACTTCTGAATGATATTTCCTAGTAGATTTAATACCGGACAAAACTTTAAGCATTTCTTAGGTTACGTTATGTTATTCCGGAGAACTTCATCAATATAGCTTTCTCAAACTAAAACATAAAGTTTCATACCCATTATTTATGTAGCATAATAAAAATGTATTTCACATTTTCTTGGTTGCGTTCGGGAAACTAGTTGCGTGACACGTGCCGGCCTTAACGGTCGAACGCTTATGGGCATAGCACTAGCACTACACTCTGTACAAAATTAAAAGAACCAAATGAACACGTAAGTGTTATTATCTTTCATTAAGTGCCTCATAATATAAACTTTTAACCCAAAAAGAGCCCAACTGTGGGCTGCGGGCAGTCGAATGTTGGCCTTTCTTTCCTGTGGATGCAGTTAGAATCTGCGAAGGTATACTTCTGGATCTTTCCGTGTATCGTTATCAACATCCCTTACTGCACTCAACAACCCGA
Source organism: Pasiphila rectangulata (assembly GCA_963082625.1). Lineage (NCBI taxonomy): Eukaryota > Metazoa > Arthropoda > Insecta > Lepidoptera > Geometridae > Pasiphila > Pasiphila rectangulata. The sequence continues at coordinate 14,365,278 of OY720240.1, forward strand.
CCAAGGTTATTGCCAAGTGTGGTAATAACCCCCTCATCATAAGAACTTGGAGATCCATGGACGAGGCATATGTCCAGCAGTGGACGTCCTACGGTTGAGATGATGATGATGAAGTGCTCTTGTTATTATTCTAAATCAGCGTCATGAACTAAGTTCAACAAAGCTTACGTTCTAAATGTCCTGTCCTTCTGTTTTGTATGGAGCTTAGTCATAGAGTCACTCCTTTAAACAACGCCAACGTATATTATATAAGGTTACCTATCATGGGAAATAAATTCTGTTGGTAAATTGTAATTTCCGGCACATTATATAATAAATTAACTAAATGTGTTTGTATTTTGATTCCTATTACAATATTTAGGTTGAGTCGGTGGGTTGGGTCAATTACCCTCTTTTGCAAACCGGTAAATAAAGTTTATGCCTCATGCAGGAACATGTAATAGGTACTGTGTAACTTGCGCAGTGGCTCAAGATGACGCATTGACGATGTTGGCTTCAGGGATTTTAACTTTTTTCATCAGTTACAAAACATTCGGAATTGATATTTCATGTTTGGATTTTTTCATGTTTTCAGTTAAAACACTTCACTTGGTATTTGGTTTAAGCAATTGGTTAACTATTACAACAGAAAATCCTAAAAACTGCACTATAAAACAGAGTTTCATTTCACAGTTAAACAAAATGTTATAATTATATTATAATTATGTATATCTATGTTATTATAATAAATTAAACTACAAATGCTTTTAGAAAGAGCCCTGTTGGCTGAGTGGTAGCCCCGGCTTTCAATTCTAATGTAGTGGATACGGTACCAGAAGTGAATCAATAGATTAAATTTTTGAAAAATTTATTTGCACATTTCACCCGTGCTTAGTGGTAAAATAAAACATCGTAAGGACCGCGGCTCAGTCAGCTATAGACGTGTTGATGTCTTATTTTGTCTGGGTATACATATGTATGTATGAGGCTACATAGCCTCTGATAGCATCTGATACCGAATTGGCTACTTTCTTATGTCCATAGCAATCGATCTTTCTAAGAAACTTCCGTTCTTGAAGTGGTTTAAAATAAAATATTATCATCATCATCATCTGAGCCGTAGGACTGCTGTCCACGTCCACTGCTGGATATAGGTCTGCCTCATGGATCTCCGAGACCATAAGCGGGTTGTTGCCATACTCACCACGCTTGGCAGGCAGGCTGGCGATCGCAGAATTGTACTGTATGCACGGGCAAGATAGCAGGAGCAATATTCTACTGCCGACATTCCACGGCACCTGAAGTGAACAATTGGATTAGGGGAATGGATTTTTCTTATATCTGTATAAATTTTTCAAGGTACAGAATTTTATTTAATATTTAACATAAATTCCATTAAAACTGTAATACGGCGTGTTTGGACAGTACGTATTGAGGTACTTGACTTTAAATCGGAAGATCGTTTAAGATCGTCTAATTGTGCTTATTGAAGCACAATTAGAGCAAATGTAACCTACATTTACATATAAGTTTGTAAAAGCAGCGATGTGTCACAAACGGAGAATTTTCCAGTTTATTGGGCCGGAAATCGAGTAGGCGTTGATGTATCCGTGTTAAAGCGTGTCTATTTATTGAATAAACCAAAACGATTAATATTATGATCTAATTTTAAAGGTCATTAATTGAAATGTTTGTTGACACGGGCGTTAGTAGAATAAAAGGTATAGGAAAAAGAATTTTCGTATTTTGGATTGTTTGAGTTCTAATATTTTTTTTTTTTGGTTGTACTGTTTGAATCTGGCTAAATCTGGTTTTGATACCACAAATAAAACGTTTTCCCGCAATTTTTGCAATTGCTTTTATAATAATATGCTAATATTAATGCTCAGCACAAAACTTGAGACTTTCAAAGAAAAACCATGAGTTTTCCGAATGTGAATGTGCGAATTTCCTTGTACTTTTTGCTTCTTGCTCTACAACGGGGATTGGCGTATCCTAGCTCAAGAGCAAATGGCGTCTTCTTCTGTCGGAGGCCAAGACCCACTTTGGAGCATTAAGCCAACGAAGAAAAAAAAGAAGATTTACTTTTTGTGTTGATAAAAGTAACGTCTTTCATCTCTGTCAGCTTATTAGTCAGAGGAAATAACAGGTCAATGCGTCTGAAGCTAACTAAGCCGTGGGTTTCCTCAGGATGTTTTCTTCACCACTTGTGATGATAACTTTCGCACATTTTCTATGATATCCCTGTCAGGTCATAAGATAAAAAGAAAGTAATGTGTGTATTTTTGCTGTAATATTATAATATTTCGTTTGGACGCTTTATACCAGAATGTCACAAAGTCAGATTAGCGGAATATCAGATTAGTAGTATGTCAGATTAGCAGGATGTAATGTCTTAGAAAGTAATAAATAAACGGAAGTAGTTTGCACTGAAACTATTTTTTTGTTTGATTAAAATAATTTTGTACCTCAGCTACTAGCTTGTTGACTCCTAAGAAAATTTCTGAAAATAAAATAAACAGCTGTCGTCAACAAAATATTTTTTAAACGTAACATAATTAAGTTTTACGTTACTTTGAAAACGAATTTTGTGCCCGTTTATAATAGCTGAAAAATAATGAAGGTTCCAGAATAAGCAAGGTAATAAAGTCTATGTACCGGTGACTTTATTTCATCATCATCATCATCATTTCAGCCGTGAAACGTCCACTGTTGAACACTGGCCTGGCATGAGGGATCATGGATCGCCATGAGGGGTAGCTGCCATACTCGCCACGCTTGGCAGGCCGGAGGTATCCCTTAGCAGCTCTTACTGCATCCACGGGTATGAGAGGAGAGGTAACATTCTACTGCTGGCACCCCACGGCGATTTAGTTTAAAAGTATTGTAAATATACCAACCTGCCATTTCGGGGCTTTACAGCGGCAGTTAAATGCTTTATTGTCTTACGTGTGCTTCATTCAGCTCTACCTTAGAGAGTAATTGGACCAATTTTGGTTGTGTTTGCGTGAATAAAGTTACAAAAGTGGTAGTGTTAAAATTCTTGATGTAAAACAACTTTTGCGGGGGGGGGGGGGGGTAAAACCGATCGGGCGAGAGGTGACGCGTGACTCTTGGAGATGTGTAGCGACTATGGCGACTGAGGCGACTGAGGCGACTGTGGCGTCTATGGCGACTGTGAAAAAAAATCGAAGACCTTCGTGGCGCAGTTGGTTTATTAGCCGGCATGTTTTGGAGGAGTTAGAAGTAGTAACCTGCACCGCTGTAAATATTTTGTCGCGCGAGAGTTAGTTTTAATCTATATATATAAAATTCAAAGTCCTGACTGACTCAGTGACTGACTGACTGATTTATCAAAGCACAGCCTAAACCACTAGACTTAAAGACTTGAAATTTGGCACACATATACTTTGAGTATCCTAGAGGTGCACTGAGAAGGGATTTTTCGAAATTCCCACGGGATAGGGAATAAATGGGATTTATATTTTCGAATCAAAGTGGCTCTGCGTAAAAAAGGGGATTTTACGTTTTATGACTTCCACGCGGACGAAGTCGCGGGCAAAAGCTAGTTTCACTATAACTCGTAAGAACATGTTTTCTAAGGAAAACTCAAGATGATGAAAAACTTATTTAGGCATAATATTCATGTTTGTTTAAACGACTTTGCAAATAATGCATACTTTCATAAAAATTTTGCCTTGGGGTGCCGGCAGTAGAATGTTACCCCTCCTCTCATGCCCGTGGATGCAGTAAGAGCCGGCTAAGGGACTTTCGGAAGATGGGCAGCAGCGTCAACATCGCAAACTGCGCTCGCCAACCCGCCTGCCAAGCGTGTAAAGCGAGTATGGCAACTATCCCTCATGGAGATCCATGAGGGAGGCCTGTGTTCAGTAGTGAACGTTTCATGGCTGGAATGATGATGATGATAATGATAAACATTTTAATTAGAAATATGGTTACTATGACTTAACCATAAAAGATAGACATATGCAGATTTATTTCTTTATTTCTAGACATTTTTAAGAGGTTCTTCTGTATATCACTTAAACCACTTAAATGGTTTACGCGGCGCACGCCAAAACAACTCCCAGTCGGCATTAAATTTTCCGACACGTTCAACTATCATCATCATAGTTCAATGAACTTGCACAAAACATTATAAATTTAAGCTTTAAAACTTCCTTCCACTGGCCATTAGTGAAAACCGCATGAAAATCCGTTCTGTAGATTCGGAGTTTTGCGCGAGCAGTCAGAGAGACAGACAGACGCGGCGGAGGTCTTTGTTTCCTAATACGTAAGGAAATTAATCATCTGGATTCCATAGTGCGAGCTTTGCTTAGTATGGGACTAGACGGTGTTGTGTGTAGTGACCAACCTTAATATTATTATCTAAGCAATATAATCAAAAATTAAAAAGAAGGAAAGGTCTCAATAAAGCTTATTATAAAATATCAGATTACCTAGAGGACAAAACCACTTGGGAAGGAATCTGCTCCTACTCTGTCAAACGTAACATAAGACAAAATAAAATTGTTAAATGATGACTATAACGACCGAGTTAGGTTCTTCTGTTCACTTCTTTTCCTAACTCGCGTGTCATCTGAAGTGGACAGATTCAATTATGTGCTTTGTTCTATTTATTTGTGTTTTTTTATTTTGTAATTTGTGACGCGTCAATGAGGTCCATGTGGCCGCACTGAATAAAGTATTTTTGATTCTTGATTCTCAATAACTACCGTTCTCATTAATGTTGTCAGCGTATCCATCTTCGTTCGATTCCCATCCATCTTTTGGTTATAATTATTTGGCCAGATAACATGGCCAAATAATGCGAAAGGAAATTATAAGATCCTTTGATATCTTACCTAATTTACCAAACCTGTTTGTAAGCGAGAAACGTATTTCTACCAAAAAATAAACGTTATTCGTATCGTATTCGTCACTAAAATACAACTTCCTTCACTTCAGATACAGAGTATTTCGTATATATAGAAATCCTTTGTCATAAGCAGCTTCCTCTGTCGGCATTCGATACGACTAAAGATAGTGAATTAAAGCTAAGGAGTTATTCATAAGATATTATTTATGTTCTTTTAATTTATTTTTCTACTTTGACAAAAATAACTGTTTTTTTCGCTGTTGTCTTCTTACTCAATACATTCTCGGCTTAGTTAGCTACAGACGTATTGACCTTTTCTTTCCTCTGAATAGCTGACTAAGCTGAGAGGATGGTATAGGTGCTGGGCAAGCCTAATCCATCTAACAATGACCCAGGCACTGCAGCGTCCCGTAGAGCATGATTACCAGTTGCTGACGCTGTATAAATCATCTATAATAGATGCAAAGGCCTTCTCACTCTGACGAAGTTTGCATAAGATGGCAGTTTTGGACGTTCGCCCGTTACTCTGCGGGGTTGTGTTTCCGTTATTAGTGACTAATATGAGGTTTTTTGTCAGCCGTGGGGTGCCGGCAGTAGAATGTTACCCCTCCTCTCCTACCCGTGGATGCAGTAAGAGCCTGCTAAGGGACACCTCCGGAAGATGGGCAACAGCGTCTTTCCGTATATCAACATCCCGTACTGCGTTCACCAACCCGCCTGCCAACCATGGTGAGTATGAATCCTGACAACGGATTAAGCGCAACTCGTGCGTCGAGATTTTATTGTAAACAACTTAAAAGACGCATTTCGTGCGTTTTGTTAGGTGACAAAAAAAATACCTTAGTCTCGAGTCGCATTTCGTGCGTCGGAATAATTTTAACCATAGAGCAGAAATCTTTAAGAAGTGCCGTTTTAATTTATTAGGTAGCCTATCATAATTTGATCGATCTTTGAGGGATTCAATAAAAAATATAATTTGTGTATCTCTATATTAAACAAATGTGTGAAAATTTGCTACGTTTTGTACTACTATTTTTCCATCAAACTCATTTATAAATAAAATTAACAACACAACATTTTTTTAAGTAATTATATGATGAGTATTCTTATTATTATCACACAAAATTAACAATACACCTACTATCAGTCATTGACTATACCTATGTTGAACTTAAGCATCAAAATATAACTAAAACTTAATTATTTATATAAACTAGGTATATGGATAAAGAAGACGATACATTATGGCAGTTAAATCACAGATTGATACTTAATAATCATTGTTATAATAACAGGTAAACTAAGTAAAAGTTGACTTTAATTTTTAACAGTAGTTCGAGACAATCTCCAACCGTTGTTATATTGTCCTCCAATAAACTTGTTACCATTTTCATATAACTATCGCGATCTATCGTGGTCTGGTTGCGATTTTGATTGGTATTTCTTTGTAGAATTTTTATGTGTATATCTTTTAATTCATTGTTGAATTTCTGTATGAACTCGAAGAGTAAACTCGGTTTCCTTTTTTCTATTTTTGTATTAAGGCGATGGTTCCAGCCTTCTGCAGCATTAGTTGTACGATGTTGTTGACCATAGCAACACAAAATTCGACCCAGAGATTCATTATTCATTCACTGTTTTTCGAAGTATTGTACAAACTTGGTCACTGAAGGTTGTACATTTACGTAATTTTGTTTTATGTACTCCCAGCCGTCGTTTATGGTGTCATCTTTAATAAGGGAGATTTTTTCTTTACTGCTTGATAAAAATGGAAATAGCATCCAGATACTTTAATGTCCGGGAAGTGTTTTCGTAGAGCACTTAAGGTTCCACTCTCAAAATCAATTTTCAAATTCTTTATTCTATTTGAAATGTAGGGACTTGTCTTCTTAATAAAGTAAACAGTCTTTCGTAGGCCTTCTCTGATTTGTCAGGCAACAAACATATGAAAACGGGAAATATATTTATTGCAGTGTTAGTACTGCCAAAGTCCGCATGAAGTACATAAACCTGAGTTGTATAATTAATAAGAGGTAACATCTGATTAAATTTCCATCGTTTGCGGTAGTTCAAAAAATAGTATTTTATCTTGAGTGTCATCTTCACAAATAAGGCAAGTTTTCAGTATCTCCGGTAGTTTCACTTCTTCTGGGCTAAGGAACCTAGTTTTCTTAACGTTAAGCATTCTGTTCCGTTGGCGATACAAGGCGTCTTTTTTAGATTTTAATTGTAATACAGAAGAAACCAAATTTGTATCAGCATCATACAGGGGACGAAAACTTTCCTCATAAATCTTTGAAATTGATCCATATTCTGTTGCAACTCTTTGCTTGCAGTGTTGTATTTTTTTTAACTTTCAATAGAACACGGTTCAATTTCACAGTTGCGTGTGTGACTAGTCTCTCTCACAATTGAATTTTCGGTATTTGACCGTGATAAAAAGTCGTCAAACATATTTTAGTAATTAAAATTTGAATCTTTAAGCTGTTGCCAATTCTATTTTGTTTGTATTAATTACCTGTTAAGAGTACTCGACGCACGAAATGCGACTCGAGGCTAAGGTATTTTTTTCGTCTCCTAACAAAACGCACCAAATGCGTCTTTAGAGTTGTTTACAACAAAATAACGACGCACGAATTGCGCCTAATCCGACGTTTTACGGCTAAAATGATGATGAGGTATTTTTGGTGGACACATCTGGGCCGCGTGTTTAAAATATTTTCTTCTGCTTCTTCTTTGAGTCCATGTGCCTCTTGAATATGCAAAGAGAGCAACATGTTTTTGCGGAATTATTTTAAGCTTACCTTTGGTTTTTAGGGTTCCGTACCTAAAGGGTAAAAACGGGACCCTATTACTAAAGGCAGATTTACACAGGGTCAGTAACTGTCGTCAGTGCTGGCGCCGAAAACTGACTCGTGTTATTTAGACGCAGTCAGTATTTCGTCAGTAGTCGAGGATATTTCTTTCAGTGTACACACGTTTGTAAAGTCAGTGCGGAAAAATGAATTCTCGAAAACAGTAAAAAATAGAACTAAATAATTTGTTGAGAAAATTTACGTTTGTCATGATGCAAGAAGTAACTGGTATGTTAGGAGAATAATTATCCAAACAGAATATCATTTGGGTGAGAAAATGGATAGATGACAGAGATAAAAATGGAGGTTAATGAATGCTATGTTGCTAAACCAGTTGAGAATTTAAGATCCTCGGGTATATAAACTGGCTTTGAAAATGACGTCAAACAACTTCGACGAATTGCTTATGTTGTTATCAAGCTCCATTCAGCGTCGACACATTTATGAGAGACGCCTTGCCAGCCAGGGTGAAACTCGAAATCACGCTGACATTTTTGGCTTCTGGCATGTCCTTTCGAAATCTCAATCACTTCTATCGTGTATCGATACCATCTATTTCTAATTTAATACCGGAAGTTTGTTGGGCAATATATGAGTCATTGAAAACACAGATTAAGGTACCTAAGTTATTTATTGAAAAAGTACTAAAGTATCAAAAAAGAAACAATCACATATAAATCATTATAATAATCCAGACAAAAGTAGGACTAAGCTGTATCAGCCGCAGCGTGGTCCCCGCACAATACAGTGGCAGCGACTGACCTCGACATTTCACACGGCGTCAGTTGCGCTGGCGCGGGTTGCGGGGGGAGCGGACTGACGCCGAAAATATGAAGCGGGAATATTGAAGTCAGTGCTGACGCGACAGTACTGTACTGACTTGAAATCAATTTATACGATGGCAGTGCCAGGTCAGCACTAACTCGGCAGTCGACTGACGTCAGTTACTGACCCTGTGTAAAACTGCCTTAAGACTTCGCTGTCCGTCTGTCTGTCTGTCTGTATTTCTGTCTTCTGTCTGTCTGTCTGTCTGTCTGTCACCAGGCTGTATCTAATGAACCGTCATAGCGTCACAGTCATAGTTGAAATTTTCACAGATGATGTATTTCTGTTGCCGCTGTTACAACAAATAAGTTAGTCAAATCTAAAATCAGAATAAAAAAAATATTTAAGCTAAATTCCCACACAACAAACGTGATTTTATTTACGTTTTTTTCACGATACTAATAACGGCAACAGATGACGCTTGAAATATACACAGAATATTAAGTTGTATATTCATTTTAAAATATATATTAATATTATTATTATTATAAGCCCATCTGATCCCACTGCTGGGCAAAGGCCTCCCCCGATTCCCTCCATGCATCTCGATCCTGAGCCACTTCCCTCCAGTCAACTCGATCAATACCGATATATTTTTCTTTGCTAAAATACGAACAAAGGTAAAGTAAAAGTTAGGTATTTTAAATCTTAGTTTTTAGAATTATTTTTTCCCTTTCTTCTAAAAATGGTCAGAATGTAGGAAGGTACTACGTAAATATTCGTAAATACAGGAGTTCAGCTATTAAAAGAGTGTTGTTTGTATAAAAAAATAGCTATCTATTATCAATCACAAACAACGTAGTTCATCGTTGCGCTTTCCAGATCAGCGTTCCTTCAAATCGATTATGGCTTTGAAAACAAAAGTCCTAAAATAAAATAGTAGGAACTCACCGTAAAACTGAACCAGCCAATAAAAATAACTTTTTTTTCACCACATTCGTTTTATTATCAAAATCGTCGTAAAAGTAACCCTAGCCACTTATTCGATGCCGCGTCACAGATTACAAGTAGGTGGGGCGGGTGAGCAAAGCAATCTTAATGCTTGCATACATAAGGTACACACTTTCTCGCTGAAAACTCCTGGTATTATTAATAAAATTTTGTAGGCTATTATAGCGTAAGTATTCTCGCTTTTGTATTGGAGTGATATATCTGTTAGTTTCTGTAATCTGTGCTAATAACGGCAACAGGTACATGCTCGAAATATTCATATATATAATAAATATTATTGTGTGTATATATTTTAGTATGGACTAATGGTACGGAACCCTTCGTGCAAAATCTGACTTGATTTTTTTATGTGGTAAAGCGTGTTATGGTAAACGTCATAAAGCTCTTTCAAAAATACATAATATGTTTTATTTTATGGTAATGCCAACAATTCTCAAAGCTCTTGCTTAAACTGAACTTATATTATAGTAATGCCACAAAACGCCTTATTCAAAAATATACTAACTTTAAGAGTGGTTTTATACATTTTGTTGCGTATCCACCACGTCTTTATTTTCACAGTTTTGCTTGTTCCGGCCTAGTGCGGGTGTTAATTTATGAATGTACTACGAGGTGCGTGTCGACGACGGCATTAATTTACAATGGACCTACAACCGTTCTCTACACGGAATTAACTCGTTCCAGCTTTACTTAAATAGTAGGCCAGTAAGTAGCCTTGTTTTGTGCGGTGCTAGTTTCAGAGTACAGTATCGGTGTGTTTTGACTAAGGCGGAGCGGGGCTTAATCGACCAATCACAATGCTTGAAGGGCACAGAGCACGAGAAGACGAAGGTTGTGGTTGGTCAATTAGCCCCGCTTCACGTAGGTGGAAACGCATTCCTGTCAAACTGTTTAAGTAAAAATATAAAAAAACACAATATAACATATAAATATATAAGTCCATTGCGTTCTTTTTACCATCATGAGGCTTTATCATAATAGTAGGTATATAATATCTTTATATTTTTCCTCTTGAAAAAAAAGAAGATAAGAATACTACTCGACGACTGCATTGAGACAATATTTCGATAAGTTACTGTAAGTTCCAAATTACAAACTTTTATAACATAACATTAACAATTTAGGTCATTCTTCATTAAAAAAATACTTACTTACTATTTACTCGCGTGTTTTGTGTGTTAAATGGATCAAAGAAAAATTAAAATTAAATGAAAATGAGTATACAATTTTTTTTTTCATTTGACCACATTATTTGCAGCGTTTTGTATTTAAATCGCTTATAATTTTAAACACCAATGTTTTGTATTTTTAGGTGAAAAAATAATAACTTTTCCCTGCAGTGGTTTTTATGAATTGCGTTGTAGTAGATTTTAGAAGTATTACCTTTTCCGACTTCCCTTCCGAAAACAATGAAAAAAAGGGTAAGGTCAAAATGTAATGGAATTATTTTTTGGCCTAGTTTATCTTATCTCAACCAAGACCTGGTTAGAACATTGCCTCATGAAAAAAATACATGGGATGCAAAAAATTGCTGAAAAAATCTATTAAAAACTTGTTATGTGTTATTTATTTAAGTGGCTTGTCAATAGCAATCATTATAATCTAACGGATTTTTTTGATAATTAGTCATGTAGGTTAGTTTTTGTTTTTTTTTTGTTGTTTTCATAAATTTTGTAATCCAGCTGTGTGTATATTTTTGAGCAATATATTAATGAACTAAATTGCAAATTTAATTTTATATGTCATAGATATGATAAAATTGTTGATACCTAAATTTATTTAAGACCTTCATGTACACAATTTAATAATACAATTTTGTTATTTCTTATTTTTTATGATAATTATGAGTAAATTTTTCTTTGTATAATTTACCACCTCATCATCATCAAATCAGCCGTCCACTGCTGGACAAAGGGCTCCTCATTGATCTCCAAGTACTGTGGTTGGAAGCGACCTGCATCCAACGCCGACCTGCGGTTGTTACCAAGTCGTCTGCCCATCTTGTTGGTGGACGTTCTACGCTGTGCGCTTGGCCTCCATTTGAGAACTTTGCGGCCCCATCGGCCATACATTCGGCGCGCTATATATATATAAATATATATAACATCTGGCTGCGTAAAATTATCTACCCGCTTGTTCCATAGTATTAATAAATATTACAAGCGTTTTTTTGATAGCTTTGTATAGCGTTCCATTTAACAAACGGCATTTTCCAGCACTTCTCCAAGACTAACACTTTTTCCCAAGTTTTTCTGTTTCATTTAACTTTGAATTAAACAAATTTCACAAAATAGGCGTACAAAATGTTACATCCGTAACAACCTGGATAAAAAGATATCCTTATATTGCGTGTGAAAAATGGGGCTTATAAATTAAAAAGACTTACAAACCCGCATAAATCATTTTCAACTAAAAAATCTCGGTTTTCATTAGCGATACGTTACAAGCCCTCGCAATGTATCCGGTTAACAGAGGTTATCACGAAGATTTATTCCAAGTAATTTTTAATGCTTATGGAGGAATGTTTAGATCACTCTCACTAGATACGAATTTTATTCATGTGGGAGCACGTAGGTATCAGTCAAAAAAGACACTATAAAATATTTATTCTGTATAATTATTATAAAGCAAATTTAAGTCTAATAAACAATAAATTGTATTTAGTTCGTAATTGTTAAGTTTTTAACCTCACTTGAGTAGAATGTTCTCAATGTAATGTAAAACCTTTTTAAAATAGGACTCGCGCAGCAAAAAGTCCGTGCCATCATACAATATAATGAGGCGTTTTCATTAAAAAGTAAAAATTTCAAAAATAGTTCCCTCAAACTTTATAGATGGCGTTAGTTTTCATTTAATGGAAGGAAACACAATTTGACAATGACAGCATTTGTAATCAATCACAAACTTGTTTTCTCCGCTTACCAGCCCCATCTGTTTGGTGTAGTAGAAAACACTTTTTTATGTTTTACTGAAAACGGCTCATTCGTGTGAAAGGCGATATTCGAAAAAACCTTGACAGCGCCATCTATTGTCTAATAGTGGAACTAATGTAGATTGTTTAAACCTTGGATGATTTAAAAAAATAGATTAAAATAGATAAATTAGAGAGTTTGTAATAATTTTCCTGTAATTTTTACATAAATTATTATATTAGCTGTAAAAGTTTTAGGTGTTTATCTCTGCAAACTTCGGAGATAAGGGGTTAGTGGTATTTTATTTAACATTTTATCATATAAATAGGTCGAAAACTACTATAAAAAAAACTGATACCACTCACACCCACATGACCATAAAAATTCGGATTGGATAACTCCACTCACAATTTTTGAGACCCCCTTTCGTTATTCTTTATATTATTAAGGATTCCTTTTTCCCATTTTGGCCCGAACCACTTAAAACGGTTTCAGCGATATGGAATGGTTGTTTGTTTGTTCATACCTACAAGTATATAGCTGTGGGTACTTAAACATTTTTATATGATTATTATAGAGGTATTGTCATAACGTTCATCCGATCATCATTATGGACAACCTCCGTAGCACAGTTGGGATTATACCCGGCTGAGACGCTGAAATTTGCGGGTTCGATCCCTGCCTGAAGACAAAATGTTTGCTTATATGCATATTTTTCTAGAGTCTAGGTATCTTATAGATATAATAATAACCTATGTATTCACAAAAAAATAAGTAACCTATTTTCTGGTTTCCATAGTGAAAGTTTTATTTTGTTGGGGGTTGATGTATAGTGTACAGCAAATTTTTTTTTATATTTGTCATACAACTTGCGGACAACGCGTAAAATGTTATCCCTGAAGCATTTAACAACTAATAAACCCCTTCCGTAGGAGATTCACTAAAACATTTTCTGATTCCGAGTCTTACTATAAATCAGAATCATCGACGTAACAGAAAAAAAATAGATGATGAATCAAAAAATATAATCTAGCTTTTACACGATTAATCCTCGACATAATTAAAAAGGTTTTGGTGTAAATTGATAAGCTCTTTACTTTTTTGTCGTAGATAATTAAAATCTCAAGTTTTAACAAAGGCTTAAATCGTAATCTGTCTGTATCCACAAAAAGCCATTTAAAAATGCTCTAAAAATAGCAAGTATTCATATTTAGAACTTCATTCGTCTGCAGGTACAAGTTTGAAGTTTCTCACAGTTATTCGCCTGTTTCCATTTTCATTTTGGGAACTCTCTTAATCATTGAAATACATAATGTTCATTACAATCCTGTCACTAGTCTATTTTACGAGTATTAACGGTTTACATTCTTCTCCGTTTTATCTTATACTTTTTAAATAATATTTTCATGTCGCATTCTTGACTTCAAGCGGTCAGTCGTCGTAGGAACGTTAAGAAAATAATTAATTGTGAAGTTCTAGCACTCGCCTCCCTTTATTGCTAAAAATATAGATTTAATCCTTCTTCTTCTTCCAGCCGCCAGGACGTTTTCGAAACACTTTTGCCAGTCCACCGCGGACACCTTGTTTACAGCCTTGCTATGCTTGAACGCGGACAGCGCATCTTCCGACGACAAATATTGTATCCTTGAGCTGATTTTTTAAATCTTCCCTCCGCTTTTAGATCGCTTCACTTTATTAAGCGTTGATTCGTTTAGACACACCCACAGCGTCGACTTCGCCCACCTTGCTTCGTTTCTGGATCGTATTGATAAATCAGGGACCCATTAGCTATAATGATGTCGTAAACACGCCGAGGCAAGCCTGCTTAAAATCATATTATCATATCACGGCACCATTCCACCGGGCCTGCTTCTGAGAATCAATGAGGTTGTGCGGCACCCAGCGTGAAATTATCCTCCTCAAGCGAAGATGCACGTGTAGAATCTCGTGAAGGCTTCCCAATACGATCTGCAGTATGTGCTGAATCTCCTGATTCGTAACTAACCTAATGTCTTGGTTTAGTTTCTTCACTTCTAGCAGGTTTTCTTCTATAACTGCCGTCAAAGGGTGACCACTTCTTTCTTCATTCCCCAAAGTTAGTCGACCGCGCTTGAATTCATTATATATGTATCTGGCCAGTATATTAGACATGAAAACTTTTTTTCGCAATACTTTCTGAGTGGCCTGGTATTCGAACCGGATAACACACACAAACATGCTCAGTTAATTAAAAATCGCTAAAATTGAGGAGATATACGTCGTGTTTAATCAGTACATAACACAATAATAATTCTGCTTAAACCTAAAACCGGTTGGCACCTTAGGGCACATATCTCACCGTGAGTTAGTAACCCTATCCATGACAAATTATACATACAACGTAGGTATCCCAACATGGATACCTAGAGTAACCAATTTGTAATTGTGGTGGACCGATTCATTTTATTCGGGTTTGGGTTCTAGAAAAAAAATTGTATGGATCGATTCGGCTAAATAATTCACTAGGTATGAATTCAAATTTGCTCCAATTCAGGTACGCTCTGATTCTGTCGCATTTAAAGGTTGGCTGTTATCAACAATCTGTGATGACATGACATCCATATGGCCAAATTAGATTATAATAAAAAATCATTTATTGACACACACAGATACAGCACAGTTACATTACAATTAAAATAAGTGAAGTTAGCTATAAATTTTACTTCTAACAAACTTGAAGTAAGGCTCAGACAGAATTGTATTTTAGCCTGGCTTCTATTATGTCATTATTCTAAGTCTTCGAGCAGGAGCGCACATGAGCAGAGCAGCGCTGGTATTTTGACGGAATCTATTTTAACCTCACAACCAGCCACTGATAAACAAAGAAATACAAAAAAATAGCATAGCAAAAAAATAAAAAGAAGAACAAAACAAGACAAGACAACTAAGAAATTTTATTTAAAATCTAGAATAATATTAAGCCGTTTTTAGTAATAAAAGAAACTCATGACACTACCTCATTGTATGTTACGAGTATACTGATGGAGCATTTAGCAGCCGAATCGATCCATTTTCCATTGATGGTCATCGTACGGCTTTCGCACTCAAATTGGTAACCCCCACAAGCCAGTTTAATTAATGGTCAGTCATCCCCTTGTTTTTATTTTTATTTTTTAACATCTATCTATTGAATCCCCATCACTAAAGTGCTATAGACGCGGCGCTGCTATACGTAAAAACTACAAACATAAAACTAGCCGTTGGTATTGTTGAGCTCTACCTTTTTTATCTGGGTATCTACGTTAATTAAATTATAAGCTTTTATCTCTGCATTACACTTCATGATGGTATACATAGGTGCTGGGCAAGCCTATCCATCAAACAATGTCCCAGGCACTGCAGCGTCCCGTACAGCATGATTACCAGTTGCTGACGCTGCATAAATCATCTATAATAGATGTAAAGGCCTTAATACTACACTTCATTTCCAATTTTATTCAAAAGTGTCCCTCATACAAGCTGTCTGCGGTTGTCAGCAGATAGATAATAAATCTTCACTGAACTCTTTATAGAGTCCAGCAGTAAACAAATGAAGGTCGATGATGATGAAGAGATTATGACAATGCACCATATGAAAATGCATCACATATAGATAAACATTATAATACAGCCAAAACAATGTTTCTCGTTTAAAAACGTGTTTGGGTTGCCGGGAACCGCTTTTTTGCGCCTCTGATTCCTGTAGTATCTAAGTAGTCTGTAGTATAGTAATGTTTACGAAAAAATCCAAACTTGACCGATATTTGCCGCACTTGGCCGTGGAGAAAACTGTGCCGCCTAGATTTGCGCTCTATATTTACGTCTCATTATCAGAATGAGTTTGTACTGGAGTACAGAGTAAGTCGCTGGCAGACGCTGAATGCGGCAAGTTGAAATCACAATGGAATGGGGTAGATTTAGGGAGGACTAAACAGCAGTGGACTGATATAGGCTAATTACAACAACAATGTTTCTGATATCCCAACATTTTTGAGTCGCACTGATTTCTGTAACATCATGTTTACGAACAATTCCAAACTTGACCGATATTTGCCGCACTTGGCCGTGGTTAGATTCGAGCTCTATATATACGTCGCATTATCTCCCCGTGCCAGAATGAGTTTGTACTGCAGTATAAATAACTTTTGTGTGATAAAGATCATGAAACAGCGCCGGTGCATGTGTACCAAGATGTGAACCATCAATATTTTATGAGTGATCGTTTAAACGCTTGTTAGTAATTGGTACTAGAACCTTGTAATAAACAATCTTTAAACAAATAATGAGTTCTCAATTTCAATGTCAAGTGCTACAAAAGTGTACAAATTATACTTACACGCTATACCGGGTGTCATGATCTCTGCTTTGCCTGGCACTGCGACACTACTGAAAACCAGCGCTGTGACAGCATTTGTGTTTTTTTTTTATATAATTGAAGGACTTTTTCGCTGGGCGACCACATCGTCCTAGCATTTGTGTTGTCATAGCAAACGCTGGGTGGCGTTTATGTCTAATTTTTTTGTGTTTCAGTATTTGTAATTTGTGTAAACTGTTAAATAAGATACAAAATGGTTTTTGTTTATTCTATATTAATTTAATAACATGAGACTACCTTGCTCATTTGTAGCAAAATAAAAGGCTTTTAAACACATCTACAATACAGTCATCTCAGCAAATACCACCATCTTAAACATATAACTTGTTAAACTGTTTAAAACTAAAAAAAAAAATATCTTAAACATAATATGGAAAATATCTTAAAAAGGGGCGACGGTCGAAAGTATCCTCTAAACAATTTATGTTTGATCACGCCCTGTAGATCGCGAGAATGAAACCGTTTATCAACATTTTTTATTGTTTTCAATTCAGCTCAGTGTTGCCGAGACTGTTCGATCGAGTCTGAATAATTAAGCATTTAAGAACGTTGTTGGTTATTTCTGAAAGCGTAGTCTGATAAATAACAGCATTATTTCACTTTAAGGGCACATTAGCTTATTCTGCTTAGATTGTGTTACGTTCATCGACTTCCTACTTATGGGTATAAAATATAATAAAATGATAGTGATAGTGTTCGTCTTCCGCCGCCGGCACTGCTAAAGATGAAAAGTGGCGTCTATCGTGACCCCGTCGTACACCTTAGCTCGCCCGGAATAATGTATTATATTATTCTGATACCTATACAATCAGATACATATATAATCAATAGCTGAACAGATTCCAAGACGTGCAAGTGATACGTAAAACTAACGTACTAGATACGTTCTTTAACTTATATGTTGAGTCAGGATCCAAAACTATCTTATCTGTGTTTATTAACAGCATGAGAACATGAGAACTCCAGATGCATGGAACTAAGTCATAGTCGTTCTGTTTTTCAAGAGAAGGGTGATAAAACCCTTCTGAAAAACTATCGACCCAAATCGCTCTTAAGCCATGCATATAAGCTGTTCTCTAGTGTCATCACGAACCGTCTTGTATGAAGTCTTGATGAGTTTCCACCTCCAGAACAGGCCAGGTTTCTCCGGACCCTCCAGAATAGACCATATTCACACAGTGCGGCACTGGCCTTTGACACTGTCTGGTCTGGGCTGGTCTTCCTGCAACGATGCCATGTCGATTGGTGATACATCGAGGTGATGAGATGCTTTTATAAAGCCGCAACAATGACTGTCCAAGTACAAAACCAGCAGATAAATCGTATCCACCTGCACCGTGGAGTACGACAGAGTGATGTTTTATCACTGAAACTGTTCAAAAATGCACTGGAGGATATGTTCAAGACGCTGGACTTGAAAGGACTCGGCATCATTATAAATGGCGCACACATCTCGCACCTGTAATTTGCGGATGACATCGTCATCATGGCGGAAACGTTGCAGGGGTTGCAACAAATGCTGGACGGTCTTGCAAATTCGTCTCATCGAATCGGTCTTTGGATGAACTTGGGTAAAACCAAAGTTATGTTCAACGAACACACCTGGGACCGATCGCCGTAAATGGAGTCTCCCTCGAAATTGTTTCAGAGCATGTGTACTTAGGGCAATTGCTCCAACTAGGCAAGAACAACTTTAATAAGGAGCTCAAGAGACGGATAAATCTGGGCTGGGCAGCATTTGGCAAACTTTGGAGAGTCTTTACATCGCCCATACCTCAAAACCTAAAAAGAAAAGTTTTTAATCAGTACGTCATACCTGTAATAACTTACGGTGCTGAAACGTGGCCACTGAACGTGAGGCTTGTCTACCAGTTCAAAGTCGCTCAGCGAGCTATGAAGTGGGCTATGTTTGAAGTTTCTCTAAGGGATTGAATCCATAACGAAGTTATTCGTTAGAAAACCAAACTTACCGACATAGCTCAGCAAATTAGCAAGCTGCAGTGGCAGTGGCATGTCACATATTATGCCGCAAAATCGATGACCGTTGGCAGGCTGGTTCTTGAGTGAAAACAGCGTGTCGGCAAACGTAGTGTAAGGCACCCTGTAGCTAGGTGGGGCGATGTTATTTGTTAGACAGCGGGCAGGGACTGGTGAAGGAAAGCTGAAGATCGAGCTCAGTGGTGTGCCATGGGAGAGGCCTATGTACAGCAGTGGACTGATACGGGCTGATGATGATAAACCTTTTTTATATTTTTTCGTCAACCTCTTGCAAGTCAACACATTGTAGGAAGACCTTATCCGATGAAATTAAACCACCCGATGATAAAGTTAGAAACTTAATTAAATAATTCCAGTTAATACTTACCTCTATACTTTAGGGTGTTCAGGGCAACTTAACATACTTCCCAAAACACAAATGTTAAGATAACTTTAAGTTTCCTTCGCACCCCAAGGACCGCGGAAAATAAGGACTCGCTGCGTGTGTTTATTACGAAGGAATTCACAGAGAGTGTCTAATGAAAATTTATATGACGCTGAACTGCGGGTAATGCCGGACAGTCCGGGCCGCACGTTTGAGTCCGCTTTATCAATCTCCCGCATATTTCACCACGACTTCCTCGTTAATATCCTTGGTTATTAACGAAAGCCTTGACTTTTGTGGGCATTGGTATTTAGAAGGTAATACAAATAATAAAATAGGCCAGATGCGTGTCCGATCACGCGCTATGTAGAGTTTCGAAGTTAACAGTAGATCTACCATTAGTTTTTACAATCTATACTCGCTAGCGACTATAGTTAAAATAAAAAAAATATAAGAAAACTTGTACAGTGCCTTTAGCGGTAGTTTGGTATTAAAATACGCAGTATATAACTATACTTAAGCTACTGTAGGCTTCCTTTGCTTAGAATTTGGTAACATGAGTTACAAATGTGACAGATGTACTATTGCTGCTGTAGTAACGGCAGGCAATCTAACAGTAACAACTCATGGTAGACACTGTTGTTAAAAGTTGGTGTATGTTTTTTTACGTTTAAATAAGCTTAACTTATTTGAGTGACTATTTCGCCAATACTAAACAAGCTAGCTCAACCGTTATATTTTTCCTGGAAAGTTCGTGGTTATAACTACAATCATGATTTTTTTTCAGATTTATAAAGTTAGTGGTTTAGATTTTAGAGGGGGGGAGGCTCGAAAAAAAGTTTAAACTTAATCGAAAAACATAAATTGCAAAATTGTCTTTGTAACCCCTAAATGTTTTTAAAATACCTACTCATTGTGTAATCTTTTATCTTTTATTAAAGAATGGGCCCTTGTTGCGGAGAACCGCAAAGAATGGAAGGAGGGGAGGGAGGTCTTTGCCCTGCAGTGTCCCAACACTACAGGCTCTTAATGATAATAATAATAATACTCACTGTGTGGGGTTCCCCACACGATGGGAAAATCAAGAATAAAAAAGTTCATCCCCACCTTACGTGTATAGGAGGTACCTCAAATTGATATTTTTTTATATTTTATTGCGCATTTTTTGTATTATAATTTTTTGTAAACCCTAAAAAGTGCAGCATTACCTAATATTGAACAAAAATTATTTATATGCTTAACATACAGCTGCACCACCTGGGTCTAAATTAAGCGATAATATGTGTTTTGATGTTTGCTAGAAATATTTAGGTAAATACGTTTTTATTGTCTTTCGGACTCTAGCGCTAGTTCAAATTGCACTTGACTGATTTGCTCATAACTCAAAATAATAAGCTCGTTTGTCCTCAGCGTTACTTATAATGTTACCTAAATACGTAATAAGGCAATAAAACCGACTCTTATTAAAATGAGACAAGAATGACCGGAAAAATATTTTCACAAAATATTTACAGCATTATTTTATTTCTTCCTAATTGTTGCGCCACAACGATGTAATAATAAGGTTAAAAATATGTATGATAACCTTAGCAGGAACTAGACTCGGAACACCGTCCCGTCATTCTAAGGCATGGCCCTCTGCCAGACCTTACTCCCCCCACCAAGACAATGGTGCAATGGTATAAACTTGAGAAAGCTCTCAAGGTTATCCATTCTCCCGACTTGGATAAAATCCCCGACGACATTAGGTCCCCGGACGACATCGCTATTGCGGTCGACTCCCTGACCAGTCACGTCCAATCCGCTGTTCGCGACTTGTCTAATACCATGTGAAAAAATCTGAATGGAGTCTTTAAACCCTACAATCTACAGAATAGTTAGTCACAAATCATTGGTTTAGCAATTACCAAAACGTAGAAAATGTTCCATGTGATTTCAAAAATCGAACGGTGCTCCAGCTCGTCATCAACGAGTTTTGTCTAAACATTACGGGTCATTAATCAAAGGAGGGATTAAATCCAATTCGCTTGATCCGAAGGCATGCAAGGGACACACGTTACGTACTATTAAAATATGGGATTATCGGGTATTTATCGCGTAATTACCTTTATTTTATTCCCGACGTTTCGACCGGATTGCACCTGGTCGTGGTCGCGGGGAGACCGTGCACGACCGGTGGTGAGGTGCAATCCGGTCGAAACGTCGGGAATAAAATAAAGGTAATTACGCGATAAATACCCGATAATCCCATATTTTAATAATGTGTTGTGATCGCGAAAGTTTAAAAAAGACCACGTTACGTACGTTGAGAGTTTTATATTAGAAACCATTTGTTCCAGTGGGTTTGCATAGTATCCGGATAATTCTTGTTTAATTTCATCATCAGCATTATCATCATTCCGTTTGCAGACACCGCTAAAAGCCTCCTCTTTAATGCGCCATTCAATTTATTGTTAAAAAATCGAATGAATCTGTTATGTCAATGTCTCTATAACTTTGAACTATCTTTCGATATCCCCACTCTTTTTTTAACGTTTCAATGTTCCGGCCATCATCCCTGTCAGAAAAGTACAAGCCTGTCGTATAATTTCCCTAGGATATTTGCTTCGATGCGAGAGCAGAACTTCCTATTGGATTTCTTAATGTGTTCTTGCCATGTCATCTTAAGCCTTATTGAATACCTACTGATCATCATCTCAGCTCTATGACTGCTGTCAACGTTCACTACTGGACATAAGCCTCCATCATTGATATCCAAGAGCATAAGGGGGTTGTTGCCATACTAGCCACGCTTGGCAGGCGGGTTGCCGAGCGCAGTACGTAATATCGATACACGGATAGACGCTGCTGTCCATCTTTGGGGACAGCCCTTGGCAGATTCTTACTGCAGCCATAGGTAAGAGAGGAGAGGCAACATTCTACTGCCACCACCCCACGGCAATCCCTACTAGTTAAAAAAAACAATGCTAGATAATTCACACAAGCATCATCTAGCCCCAAGCTAAGCAGAGCTTGTGTTATGGGTACTAGATGACTGATAAACTTTAATAACTACGAAATTTAATACATTATGAATCATAGATAGATATTTTTTTATTACACCTACATAGAAAAACATTCAGAACACTCTGAACTAATATCTGCAGATCATACAGACATTTCTTTCCGTGGTGGGAATCGAACCCGCAACCTCTTACGTCGCAGGCGGACCTTTTCCCGCTGCACCATAGAGGTCGTCAAAATATAAAAGTTATACTTATCTAGAAAATATGAACACTCACTCGCCGTATATATGTATCACTCGCCGTGGGGTGCCGGCAGTAGAATGTTACCCCTCCTCTCATACCCATGGATGCAGTAAGAGCCTGCTAAAGGATACCTCCGGAAGATGGGCAGCAGCGTCTTTCTGTGTACCAACATCCCGTACTGCGCTCGCCAACCCGCCTGCCAAGCGTGGTGAGTATGGCAACTACCCCTCATGGAGATCCAATGAGCGAGGCCTGTGTTCAGTAGTGGACGTTTTACGGCTGAAACGAACGAACTTATCTAGAATGCCAATAAAACTAAATAAAGAAAAAGTTACAATTTCCTTACAATCTACCTCTAACAAAAGTAAGGCTATTTATACATACATATGTGGTTTTTACAGGATCAGCAATCGGTATTTATGCACGGTGCGCTGCAGTGCCTGGGACTTAGATTAGGTTTGCCTAGAACCCATACCAGTCGCACAGCTAGACGGGTATTAGTTAAAGGAAAAACAGTTCATACCTTACAACTGATGTTGTCCTTTACCATGCACGTGTTATATGTGTTCATATTTTCTTGATCACGTTACAAAACGTTAAGCACGCACGCACATTAACAACGCTGCATTATCCCGGTCACCCTGAGACAGTGTTGTAAGATCTCATGTCTCAATTAAGTGCTAATTAGTTTAGTAAGTAAGGCCTTCGCATCTATTATAGATGATTTATACAGCGTCACCAACTGGTAATCATGCTGTACGGGACGCTGTAGTGCCTAGGACATTGTTAGATGGATTAGGCTTGCCCAGCACCTATACCATCCTCTCAGCTTAGTCAGCTATTATTCAGAGGAAAGAACAGGTCAAAACGTCTGAAGCTAATTAAGCCGCGGGTTTCCTCACGATGTTTCCCTCACCGTTAAAGCATGTGTTAAGTGTGCACATACATTTTTCAAGAAAGAAAAATCCATTGGTGCACCGCCGGTATCGAACCCACAACCTTCGGATTGAAAGTCGGGGGTACAAACCACTCGGCCTACACGGCTTTTAGCTGATTAGTTTAATCTGTGTTTATTAGGTACTTAGTTTTAGCGCTTACGACTTTTGATTTCAAGCAAGCATTTCGCGTCAGTTTGTATGCAGACCGCCCCCTCCGTTCAGCGTTTTACCATTGAAATTTAAACAATTACATTCTTATAATTATTTATCAATGCGTTACCTTAATAGAAACTTCTTGTATCTAAGACAAACGTCTTCGGTTTACCTTTTGTATTCACAAATAAGGTTTTTCTATTTCCACCTCCGTGTCCCCGTAATTTCCTTATGTTCACGCATTTTGTGGATTAATTTCACGTGGAAACGCGAGGGTAGCTTTTTCCTTTATGTTCGATATTTTCTACCGACAAAAGGTGGGCTTAAGAGTATGTTTACGGTAAGTTTATTATGTTAAATCATCATTAACATCTCAGCCGTAAGGCCTCTGTCCACCTCCACTGCCGGACTAAGGATAGGCCTCCCTCATGGATATCTAAGATCATGCCATACTCGACATGCTCACGCTTAGCAAGCGGGTTTGCGAGCTCAGTATATGATGAGGTATCCCTTGGCAGATTCTCATTTTCATCAATTATGATTCAACATCCACGGGCAAGAGATGAGAGGCAACCTTCGACTGCCGGCACCCCTTGGCTAAAGTTGTGATTTATGTCATGTTTAATAGTTAAAAGCGTTAAGGTTATAAATATTTGAAATACGTTACTCGCGACAGGTTTGCAACAGGCCATATTTTTTATGACCTGTACTGTTCCAGAGCAAAATCCTCCATTCCTTCCTTTCACGCTTTTCTAACCTAAGCCATCTCCAGTCTCTCGAGACTAACCTCGACGCACACCACAACAAGATGGATCGATCTTGGTCTACCGCAAATTTTGCAAAAGCAAGGAATTGACGTTTGAGTTGTCATCTTGTAGTGGTGTGCGTCGAGGTTAGTGTCGAGAGACTGGAAAGCAAAGTACAAATTATTTATTTATTTCGAGCCTAACAAAATCTTAATTATCAGTCATAACAAGACTTTTCTTACTTATCTATGTAATCCAACGATAATCGCGAGATTTACGCCTGTTGCAGACCGTAGAGAAGCGTGGAAGGAAGGAATGGAGTCCTTCCTTCCACGCTTCTCTTCGCTTTTTTTTTCTCTGATTTTGCCCTGGAACAGTAAATCATCATCATCATTCCAGCCATAAAAAGTCCACTGCTAAACAGGCCTGCCTCATGGATCTCCATGAGGGGTAGTTGCACTGCTCACAACGCTTGGCAGGCGGGTTGGTGAGCGCAGTACGGGATGTTGCTTCACGGAAAGACGCTGCTGCTTATCTTTCGGAGATATCCCTTAGCAGGCTCTTACTGCATCCACGGGCATGAGAGGAGGGGTAACATTCTACTGCCGGCACCCCACGGCTATTACATGCAACTACCGCAGTCAGGGGCTCACGCCCGAAACTCCTTCCCCACGTGAGAAGACAACCCGTCGCACATACAGCCTACGGTGAAACTCGGGATAACTCATTACTTATCCTGCAAAGCTACTAGAAAATGATTAAAGTTTCCATGTTTGAAATTGGATTTAACAATCTTTAGGGACATGAGACAACTCAGCCGTAGTCGTGCCAAAAAGTAATTTAGAATTTTTATTTTTTGTATATAGACTTCGCCCCCTTATCTACAAAAAATAGAAAGAAAAGACTGTTTTTTTAATAGTATCCAACTATTTAATGTTACTTACTTACTTACGCCGTGGGGTGCCGGCAGTAGAATGATACCCCTCCTCTCATGCCCATGGATGCAGTAAGAGCCTGCTAAGAGATACCTCCGGAAGATGGGCAGCAGCGTCTATCCGTGTATCAACATCCCATACTGCGCTCACCAACCCGCCTGCCAAGTGTGGTGAGTATGGCAAACTACCCCTCATGGAGATCCATGAGGGAGGCCTGTTGTCACCAGTGGACGTTTTATGGCTGAAATGATGATTTAATGTTACTTGATTTATTTATTTATGAGTAAGTCAAGTGATGCCATGACCTCTTTTAAATATTGCAGTCAATTCCAATCCCAAAAATAACGTGAAACTGTGGTGTCAAGATTAACTTTTAAAAATTGGCCAAGTGCGAGTCAGTCTCGAGCACAAAGGCTTCCGTAGCATTATTTTAATACATTATTTATTTTTAAAATGAATATACAACTCGGACTGACAAGCGTTATCCAAAAATTGTTTACGAATTTGGAAAGATATTAAAGGCATATTTCGTTGATAACAATAACCATACTGGGAAAAATCGCCGTAATCACTTGGGAACTTTAAAATTTCTGTAACGTTTTAGGATGAATAAACTTATTTACGACCTACACGTGCCAATGTGCATTCCTCGTGCTACCACAAATGCAATTCCCATGTAAATGCAGAACGCAAAATTAGTCTTTCACATTTATCCATGCTCCAGCTACTTTCTATGTAGAATATTTTTCAACAAACTGTGAAATAAGTAACGGAAGAAATGGTACTACGCCATAACTTTCTTTCTGTTGGTTTTTATATGAGGTATATTTTTCAATTTTTGGGGATTTGTGACCATTCCCTTCAATATAAATTAGGTACTATCAACTCGGTCAAAACACCAACCCTTAGGCTCAGCGCAGATAGAACGGAGCGCAGCGGAGAGGATTTTATTAACGCACTTTAAATTAAATTAAAATTTATTTATTTAAGTAACCATCATTACAATATCATAACAAGGTTGAAACCTTCTTTTAAGTACACAGTACTTGTGCCAGAGGGTTTCGCTTCAATAGCCATATTTAATTATTATGTATTTTTGGTTACAATAATATCGTCGGAAAATAATGTCAAACAATAGATATATACTAATACAATATATACATAATAAAATTATTTTATAATTTTAAAGTTTATTTTAAAATAAATTCCTCTCCGTTGCGCTCCGTTCTGTCTGCGCTGAGCCTTAGATGCAGTTCAACTTTAAGTTTGATAGTTTGTTTACAAATATTCTACACCGAAAGTGGCTGGTGTATAGACTAGACGATATGAACAGCGTCAGCAACTACTAAATAGTAA
Source organism: Pasiphila rectangulata (assembly GCA_963082625.1). Classification (NCBI taxonomy): domain Eukaryota; kingdom Metazoa; phylum Arthropoda; class Insecta; order Lepidoptera; family Geometridae; genus Pasiphila; species Pasiphila rectangulata. The sequence continues at coordinate 14,391,810 of OY720240.1, forward strand.
CAATAATAGTAAAATAAATTATTTAAAAAAATGTTTGACAATTAGGGGCATTACTTATAAATATTACAATGTCTTTATACTAAAATACGTTAGAATGGGTAATTTGTCCACAATTAATGATGTTCGGGATGCAGCAGTGCCTGAGACATTGTGAGATGGATATGGCTTGCCTAGCACCTATCCCCTTAACTTTTTTATAAGATTTACAAGAAATGGTATATCAATATATGGCTCAGAAGGGTAGGGTAACAAAAAATATTACCAACTAAGTATGTAAAAGGAAAACATAATAGTTACCGTTTATCACTAAACACTATATAGTTACCTAGTTATTTGAGTTAACTCAATAACAACAAAGTTAACACACATATTTTACACGACCAACAATTAATGTAAAGATTTAACAGGTTGAATTAACAGATTTTATAAAAAAAACAAATCACCTAAAACTCAGCAATGATATATTCTCATTGTACTCCGGAAACAAAGCCCTGTACGTTGATTCGTTTTAAAGAATATAATAGAAAGTTATATAATTACAACTCATAAGTACTTAAGTAACGCTAAACATTTAAATATTGTATATGTTACGAGACATGAATCAGTCGCCAACTTCTTTCCAATTCAGAGGAAGAACAACTTAAAAAGAGGAAGTCTAAAACTCGGTGTAAAATTTGCACACAATATTGTGTGGAAATCGTGATAACATGCTTGCTCTTTTAAGATAACAATATAAATCTCTTCTAACAAAGTAACATCTTTCATTTTTAAACCTGTTAGAAACTGCTAAATTTTACTTCCATTCAACGAATTTTACCTTTGACTAAAATATGTACATAAAATATTGCAAGCTTGATAATTTTAGTATATTTTCAACTGGAATAAAATACATAAAAATGCAGACTATAAATTATTTAGTTGTACAATTTCTTCAGAGAATAGAAAATTCAAGTAAAAACTTTATTAAAACTTATGATTGCTTTGCCTTTGTATTCTAGTAGTCTATTTGTAAGCGAAGTAAACTTATGATTGAAGTGTATGTCTTAGTACATAAGCCACCATACAGATAATTGATATAATACTAGCTGTCCCGGCGAACTTCGTATCGCACCTACTACTACAACTACTTAAAACAACTACTACTCTACAATTACCCTACAACTACTCTACTACTACAGGGGAATTTCACTTTTCTCCACCCCCGGCAAAGCTTTTGCAAGAATTACCCTCAATCACCTCATGAAGCTGTCTGAAACACTACTACCTGATACCCAATTCGGATTCCAACCTAACCGGGGCACTTGCGAGGCTATTTTCACCATTAAACAATTACTTAAGAAAGGTCGGGAACAACCTAGTCCAATGTTTCTCTGCTTCATAGATTTGGAGAAAGCATTTGACAACGTAGCTCGTGAGGCTCTGTGATTAGTTTTATCAAAACTAGGTTGTTCCGACAAATTGATACGCCTGATAAGACTCCTGCATGATAACATGACTTGTAGTGACAACGTCAACGGCGAGCAGTCAGACTGTTTTCCTGTTACCTGCGGCGTAAAACAAGGCTGTGTGCTTGCGCCAACACTCTTTGCACTCTACTTTTCTGTTGTAGTGAAGGAAAATTTAAGGGATAGTTCTGAAGGGATACGAATCCGATATCGCATTGATGGTGGCCTATTTAACCTTTCACGGTTGAAAGCACCCACGAAAGTATCACATGACCTTATTACTGAATAAATGATGACCTGTGTTTTGTAACGGATACCCCTGATGGGCTTCAAGATCTTGTAACCAGGCTTGATGCCGCATGCTGTAGGTTTGGCCTAAAAATAAGTATAAAAAACAGAAGTAATGGTTATGGATGCTGCAGACCGAGCTCCACTAAATCTACACGTTAGCGAAAAAGCTCTCAAACAGGTTGATAAATTGAAATATTTGGAAAGCAACATAACAGCCAAATGCGACCTTGATTCGGAAGTCAACAGCAGACTTGGTTCTGCTATGGCTGCTTTTGGCAAACTCCGAAGCCGGGTTTTCCGCTCCCACAACATCAAACTAAGCACCAAAATACAGGTGTACATAACAATAGTCCTACCGAACATCTTATACTCATCTGAAACTTGGAACTTGTATTGCAGACATATACGCACTCTAGAAAAGTTCCATCTGAAATGCCTCCGCGACATTATGAACATCAAATGGTCGGATCGGATTCGTAACACCGATGTTCTGCGACGAGTTGATGTCTGCAGGATAGAGGCATATTTTATGAGGTGTCAGTTGCGTTAGTGCGGGCACCTAGCGAGGATGGATGACGACAGAAAAACGAAGCGCATCTTCTTTTCTTAACTAGAACTTGGTAAGCGAAAACACGGTGGCCAGTTTCTGCGTTTTAAAGATGTTCAAAAAAGACACATGAAGGTATGCTGTATAGATCCTTTTCATTGGGAAGCTATCGCTAAAAAACGGCCTGAATGGAGACGACATATACAGGAGAAGATGTATACTTTTGAAGATGAAAGAAGGCGAGACCTGGTTCTAAAACGTGAACAACTCAAAACAAAACCGCCTTCTAATATAAAATATAACTACGTTAATGGTACCCTAACTTGCGATGTTTTCTTCCGTACGTTTAGTGCAAAGATCGGGTACATTAGTCATTTAACAGCTAAACACCCAAATCTTTAAACAAGCCAAGTCACTGCAACCGAAAACGGCCAGGTGGATTATTTATTTTTTATTTATTTTATCTACTACTACTATTCTTCAACTACTCCACAAAAACTCTTCTACTTATCTACTTCTACTCTACAACACCTCTACAACTTTTTACTACTACTAATATACTACTACTAAATATAAACATCTTGAGTTTAAATTTACTCACAAAATAAACATTCTGAGTGAACCTTTAAATATTACAACCAAAAAATGTCATCACATCATCCGTATAAAATGTATGGCAATTTTGTTTACGATTTTAAAATAATCTATATGTTAACGCAGGCTCAGATAAATCTTATCATCATTGATTCATTGAAATCGTTCAGCCGTTCTCGAGTTATTATAATCGATGTACAAATATAACTCACAATACATAACACAACTTTGTTTTATATATACAATATATAGATAGATAAAGGTCGTGGTGCCGTGGGGTGCCGGCAGTAGAATGTTACCCCTCCTCTCCTACCCGTGGATGCAGTAAGAGCCTGCTAAGGGACACCTCCGGAAGATGGGCAGCAGCGTCTATCCGTGTATCAACATCCCATACTGCGCTCACCAACCCGCCTGCCAAGCGTGGTGAGAATGGCAACTACCCCTCATGGAGATCCATGCGGGAGGCCTGTGTTCATCAGTGGACGTTTTATGGCTGAAATGATGAGATAGATAAAGGTATTATAATTACTTACTCGTACAATTCAAAAGATACAATATTATTTTACCTTTTGTACAGCTACATCCTGTCTTCACTTTAACAATCAAGACAGACGTAAACAAAGTGGGCAGATAAAGGTGTGGGATTAAATATATAAATAATCACTAAAATAAATAAAATCATCATCCACAAATAAATAAATTTAGAAAGTAAACGCGCAAATATATTTTTTCGGAAAAATAGGAATACAGTCACAGTCTGAGGTTTTCCAACTCCTGAAGTACATTTACAATAAGTACATTTTAAAAAGGAATACTAGACTACTATGTGGAACGCAGGCTAGAATGCAAGGAAACAATATTAATGCTCCCAGAGCAAACAAAAACGTTGCATAAATTACACGAAGATTTATGAATGATGGTAGGTATCATTACGTCAGTGCAGATTTTATCTGTCCCGTTTAAAGAATTGGCCTTTCGCGTCTTTTTTATATAATTAGCGTCAGCAACATGTATTCACGGGATCTGAAGCTGAACGGAGCTGAACGGAGGTTTTTTTCCAGCAGTACTTACAGCTTTGTCCGTAGGACGTCCACTGCTGGACAAAAGCCTCCCTTATTGATCACTGTAGGCGGGTTAGTTAGCGAAGTATAGGATGTGCATACACGGGAAGACGCTGCTGCCCATCTCCAGAGGTATCCCTTTGCAGATTCTTGCTGCATCCACAAGCAAGGGTAAAGGGGTAATATTACACTGCCGGCGCGGCCCACGACAGAATTTATGCTGTAACAAAATATATGTACGTCCAATCGTCAAATGCACAGATATTCGTATGATTTACTCCAGTTACAGATAGGTCATCAAAGTCGTCGTTTTTGTCGAGCATATTCTTTTTGTACCCCACGTTATGACTCTGGAAATCGAATAGCGGCGAGCCAGCGAGCGTATTGGAATCTATGTCATGGATGCCACGAGTACACTTGAATACAGAGGCAGTGAGGAATTTTTGAGGTTACAAGCAATATGAAAAATTAAATTGAATGATACATTTTTTGCTTTATGATACTGAGGTTGACAGAAATAATCAAGAAGCTAATCCGGATCAGACAGAACTGACGAAAGCTTTGGTTCCGCTGAATATGAACCCGTATTCTTTAAACTATTGAGACATTTAAAAATGTATTACTAAAAGAAAATCATTCGAAAATATTTTAGATTTTCAATTGACTATTATCATTTTGCCATGAATCTTCATTAAAATTATTTGATTTGCAACTTTGACTTAGACCTGAAATGATAGTCGTCATAACCAAAGTTTAAGCAAATATCGTCTCATTTATACATAAAATTGTAAAAGGGTTACTTTTGTTATATTTCCATCAAACGCCGTGTTCTAACTGTAAATATTTTCCTTTCAAATTACAACCACTCCATGAAAATCATATTTCTTTTTCCGACATGGAAAGTAAATACCATTAAAACTGATATAACAAGGGACGTAGAACGGTTATTATAAAATGATGAGAAACCAATTTGTCTTTTCTTTGTTGTCTTTTACAAATGCTCTGCCTTAAGTGAGGTAAAAAGGTATTTGTTGATTTAAAATTCAAAATGTAGCTATCATTTTGAACTCTAAAATACCCAGCATAATTAAGATTAAGAATAAAATAAAATTAAATAAACAATAAAGAAATGAGCAAGTAAAAAAATAATAAAACGTTAGTGAACAAAGCATGCGGTGCCGGCAGTAGAATATTACCCCTCCTCTCATGCCCGTGGATGCAGTAAGAGCCTGCTAAGGGATACCTCCAGAAGATGGGCAGCAGCGTCTTTCCGTGTATCAACATCCCGTACTGTGCTCGCCAACCCGCCTGCCAAGCGTGGTGAGCATGGCAACTACCCCTCATGGAGATCAATGAAGGAGGCCTGTTTAGTAGTGGACTTTTTACGGCTAGAATGATGAACAAAGCATTAATATAATTTATTACAATGATGTTAAAAGGATGATCATATGAGTCAATTTTAGATTAATAACACATTGATTCATACATTTAATTCTGCTTCACATTTCGATTAGAAGGCTTATCTAACAATAAGTAGGTATTTATTTTTACCATTAAGACCAAATAGGCTTCAAACCCTTACAAGTAGAAATTTACCAATCAATAAGGCACCGGTCTACTTAATTCTTAGTATTATAGAATGACTTCCTTTGGAATTATTTAATTCCAAAGGAAGTCATTCTTGACTTTTATTTTCAATCTCCGCAAAAATCGTTTGGTTACCGTTAATTATTATTGTGTAAAAGCGTTTGGTTGCTCAAGCGTTTTAATTTGGTTTCGATTAAATTATTTACTTAAATTACACAACAACTTTCTTGTAAAACAAGGCCCTGGATAATGCTTCAATGTTTCTTTCTTGCAAATTGAAACTTGATTTTTCTGACGATAAAATCGTCAGAAAAAAAGCTTCGAACTGAAAGTCTATAATATATCACAAAAATGATAATTTGTTAAATTCTACAGCCGTGCGTTAACACTGAAATAGAAAAGCGTCGCCAATGTTCTAATTTTCTTATTGGTTTGGGATAAATCAAAACCACAATAACATTAAATTACAAACAACACACAGCACCATCTAGCCCAAAAGTAAGCAGAGCTATTTCACTTTCAAAATTAACGTGAGATATACTATTCATTTTGTAAAAACGGGAATAACTCACGTAGTATTACAATAATACGACGTTACAACGTCGAAGATTATTCCGACACATTTCGATTTTTCAAGAAAATCATCATCATGGGATTGAATGCCCGTCCGCGCGTGGGGCCGACACGACACAGTGACGTGTCGTGTTACACAAAATGAGTAAGCAGAGCTCTTTTTTTTTTTATTGTTAATTCATACTTGTCAGTAACAATAAAATACCCAGACCATAAACAAATATCTGCAAGTAAAGCGAACACTTTTGTCTCCCGGGGCGGGGATTTAACCCGCAAACTCCAGCGCCTCAGTCGTCTATTAAACCGACTGCGCCAGAAGTCGTCTGATATTGATAGATAGATAAAACATTTATTTGTAAAACTCATAACACATAACAAAATAAAAGACACAACAGGAGAAAGAAAGTAACAAAATAACAAATAAAATTAAGACAGGGACAAAAAAGCGTCTGACTCAGCACTATGTTGAGCCTAAGCACAACGCTGATCTTTCGTCAGAACCAGTTTGATACGCAAGGAAAATTAAAATCATAAAATCTTAATTACTACTAACAAAAATTAATATAACTACTAAAAAAAAAATAACAGAAAGCACAAGTAAATGAACAGCTAAATGTAATTTAAGACTACATCAGTTAGAAGTTAAAACTATTTTATCCCTAATTATAGGATCAGAGCACAAAACGAGAACACGCTGTTAGGCATCCGGCTTAGTATACGGAAGTACACAAAACCAAATGAGACTGGCACAAGTGTTTTGTTATTAGTTCCACAGAGTCACGTTCACCTCTTAAAAATCCCACTACATCGTAAAAAAGAGTGTGAATTTTATTATCTAGTTTGACAAAGCCAGAAATCGATTTCACGAGCCATGTGTTTCAACCAAAATAAAAATACGATTGGCGTTTACAGTTCGTATAACACTATAGAATTTATATTGTTGGTTGGACCATAAAACCGCGTAATGATCTCATCAGCTGCTATTGTTATGCGAATTTATATTTACACCACTTTGGCACTTTGCTTGTAGACCGAATTTACACCGGAAACAGGTTGTCACTGTCTGTTAAAATCGTAGCAGATAATGTCTTATGATAATAGTTTATTTTATTAAGTAACACGTTTAAATAAGTACGTCACATATATCAGCCATAGGACGTACACTGCTGGGCAAAGGTCTCCCTCACTGATCTCCAAGTGCTGCTGCTGGGAAGCTGTCTGCATCCACCGCCAACCTGCGGTTCTCACCAAGTCGTGTGCCCATCTTGTAGGTGGACGTCCTAAGCTGCGCTTGCCGGTCCTTAGCTTCCATTCGAGAACTTTGCGGCCCCGTTGTTCATCTGTTTTGCGTGCTATATGGCCTGCCCATTGCCACTTTCAGGAGCTCTGAAGTGATTCCGTCCTCACCTGGTGCCTTGTTGTTCTTAAACTATTTCAGTGCCATCCTGATTTCGTACAGGCTGATGTCCGGGATATCTTCGGTACAATGTCGTGTCAGTTTGGCTCTTGGGTCATTGGCTGCACCGCAAACAGGGTTCGAGTCCGAATCGTAGAGCCGTCCATAGAACCTCCATAGAACTTCTGCTTTACTTGACGTTATGCTGCCATCTTCCCTCTTCAGCTTTGTCATCTGGCTCTGCCTAATAGAGTTATTTCTCGCGAACACTTTGGACCCTTTATTTCGCTCTATCGTATCTTTAATACGAGTTGTATTAAAGGTACCAATATCGTGCCGCAAGGGTTTTCAAATTAGTCTATTGAGCTGCTTGTGTGACTGAACATCATCGGCTGCTGTCGCAAAGAACGTCGTTCAGCCAAAATATGTAATATGATGTAAGTTTTACCTACTACATTATATAAGACTAAATAAATGTGCACACCTGGGCAACCCTGACACCATTGCTTTGTAAAAAACGTAAAATATTGGTTGCACATAGACAAATATGTAGATAGAAAAACTCTTTATTCTCCACCGCTCGCTCAAACTCTTATTGTTCTTTCAACTCTATATTGTTTTTTTCGTTATTTATATTAATTTATAGAACTACACGAGTTTTAGAGAATGTTTAATAAAAACAGTTCTCAACTTTGAATGTTTATACATGTATACAATTGTCTTCTAATAATCTTTTTGTGCAAATGTGGAAGTTACTTCTCGGAGCTTAATTCTCGTAGGTGCGATTTATGTGTCAATTGTCTTTGAATCAATCTGAATTGTAAATTTATTTAATACTGGTGAATTGAAGGAAGAAATAAAATATATTTTAGGTATTTTTGTCACAAAAATTTATTTCGTGCGTTTTTTTGGTAAATTGCGTTTATATTATAGATGATTGCTTACAAAATTTATAGCCCCATCAACTGATATTTATGTTGTACAGGATACTGCAATGCCTGAGATATTGTTTGTTTGTGTATTACCTTATTAGCGTAACTAGCCGTGGAGTACCTACTGGCAGTAAAAAATTTCCCCCTTATCTCTTGCTCGATTAGCAGTAAGAATCTGGCAAATGATACTTCTGGAAGTAGGAAAGCAGTGTCTTTCCGCGTATCAACATCTCGTACCGCGCTTGCCAACCTGCTAAGCGTGGTGAGTATGGCAACTACCTCTCATGATTAGCACTTGAAGATCAATCAGAAAGGCCTAGGTCAGTAGTATGTACGCCAGTCCGCAACGTCCCACGGCTAAAATGATATTAGCGTAAGTTTTAAGGTTTAAGAATTGATTTCTGTTGCTCTATTTAGTACCTACACTTTAATTGATAGTCCATTTACTGATATGCGACATAAATAATGTTAAGGCTATTAACATTTTCACATTTACGTCTGCGAAGGGAATTGATTTGTAAGACATCTTTTTATGTAGCCTTTTTCGTGTTTTATGAAGAAGCCTCGTTTGAATGTTTGCAATAAGAAGCAATAATAGTTATTTTCTGCAAAAACTAAACAAAAAAAAGGAAAGCCTAGATAAGCCTAAGAAACCTTACTATCTCACGTATTTCGTTCACCTAGTCAGACTAGAACGAGCTCATTACCCCGTCATTAAGCTTAGCCATTAGCAAGAAAGATGCAAATGTATCCACTCAGAATCGCTACGTTGTAAAAATTTCGAGTAGTACTTGTGACTCTCAGCTAGACGGGCTATTGTGCCGCCACTCGACCTGTTTGTAGTAGTAGCTTGATCTTACGAGGGTCGTACTGGTCGTACTGACACTTGCGAAACACCACAACAGGGCTACGAGGTTCTTACGCCTATGAATGAAATTTATTTATGTTTTATGGCACTTAAAACAGAATACAGTTGTTAATAGATAAAACATACAAATAACTAATGTTTATTAAGGCTAGACAGCACTCAAAATGTGCACACATTATGACTTAATTATTACCAAGCTGTAAAAAACCTAACTAAAAAAAACTTTAGTTGCAATTAGTAAATTACATCGTACTATTCTTTTATGAGAGTGGCAAAGATGTCTCTTCTAAATTTATTACATAACAGCAGTAAGACTGATAATTTCAACAATAATTTTAATAAATTTAGAAGGGACCTCTTTGCCACTCTCTTAAGATCATACTAGAATGTCGCCAATACAACAATGTATACTTATACATTGTTGTATTGGCGACATTCTAGTTAACGGATTGTAAAAATATGTGTGATTTTTATTGACAAAGCAAAAGTGTATAGGAAGACTTAACAATATCTCGGTTTAATACTGAAGAATAAATAGACTACATACAAAGATAGACAACTAAATTAAGTAGAGAGTAAACTTTTTAGGTCGATTGTAAGCTTTTCGGAGAGTAAAAATTAGTTTAACAAAATTGTTTTGTGGTTTAACTTTTCAAACTATCATGGTTGTGAACATTAAATGAACATGTACTACGAATATGTACGGGATAGCTGATATTATAGAAAATAAACACGATTTCAGTCATTTTGCGTTCCCCGATATTTTGACGCAGTTTTATGGTTGTGTATTTATTTTTGCAGTGAAGCACGATTTTTTATAACGCGTCAGCAACTGCAAATCCGTGCTTTACGGAGCAATGTTGAACTTAGGACATGATGAAGGACATGCCCAGCATCTTCTACCATCTACTCAGATAGATCGTCTGTATCCAGAGTAATGGTTATTTAGGCATGGTGGCTTACAACCAGCAGATACATAATCATACACTTTTCATCAGATAATGACGATCCATGACCTAACGAGGGTAAGGTGGACACTTATAAAACACCGTACTGTAAACACCACGTAATGGTAATGATTGATTGCTGTACACACGTTCAAAGGGCAACTAGCAGTTAACTATGGGCTGCGGAATCATCCACTTATCTTCAGATAATAACGATCCATGGCCTAACGAGGGAAGGATGGACACTTACGAAACACCACAACGGGGGCACGCGATACTTACGTAGGTCACTTACATGACCTACACACTTACACAACATTGCTTATAATGGACATAATTGTTCGTTGTCCACGCGTGGACAGTCAGCAAGCAACCACATGTTCATGCTCTTGTAGCTGTTCCCGTGCTCCTGCGCATAGACAAAGTAGCAACGTACTTAAAGCGAATAGGCTGCGTGCGTACATTGCTCGGGTCGCCTGCTTGACGCGTGGTAAGCGAGACGTGAACTAGCACGTAGTACGATGGCGGTAAGCTCGCTTATTGTGATCTGTCCACAAATTTGTGTTATCATCAATGTTATGGTTGTCACAGGACGCCCTAAAGCTCACATCTCAATAAATATTATTATTTTGCCGGATAGGTGCGGCCTCGTATAAGTCGGCTACGACCTTTAGACTTGCGTTGGGCGTGTATCTTTAAGACATCGAGATAAACATACAAGGAATGCTGTGGTGATTGGAATATTGTTATATGGATTAAGCGGGCTGTCTACCACAAGATGATATGGCGCATGAATGACTCGATCGAATTACAACGCTATTGTCCTTTTTCACATTATGAATGAAATTGTTTTTCGAAATAATAATGCTTAAAAAACTGCGAGTCATTAATTACCTATCTCATCTCGTTTGGACAGCTTGCTTTATTGATACATTACGGTCACTGTTTTGCATTATAGAGGTACAAACTAGGAAAACTAATCCCATTATTTATCTTGCTGACTACATAAAGTCTGCACATTTTGTTTTTATTTTCTCATTGTATTTTTTTCTCCTCTAGATTGAAGAAGTTCTACGGAACATTGGCTGAAACTGAAGATCCCTCCCTACTAGACATGGCTCAAAATCCCTTCCACAAAACATTCCTTATTCGTTCTTCAATGTTATTCTTAGCCAATAACCTAACGTACTTATAAATTCAACATTCCACTTCGGCCATTACAAAGCTGAGATTAATTTTCGTTTGCTCTTCCCCACTTTAACTCGAATAAGATAGTTACTTAAACGTATCGCGTAGTAAATAAAAAAGCGCGTAATCCTCTTCGGAGGGCGCGAAGAGTCTGCGCGATGCGGTCTCACCAGGGATGTACGTAATATATCCTGCGGATGAAGTAGTTTCCCTGACATACAGACACGAATTGCTGCCGAGGCCCCGGCAGCGGCCCACGCTCGACCACCTCCTCGTGCCGCTGTCAGCGCCGAGCCGGCAACCCCCGCCCCGCGCCCCCACCCCTCACGACGCCTCCCCCCTCAAAACGGCGCCCCCGGAGCAGGAGGAGCGCGCGCCGGCCTCGCCGACGCTGTCGCTCGAGCGCAAGTCTAAGCTGCGCGATCGCACCAAGGCTAAGCTGCTCAAGAAGCTCGGCCGCCATGAGGATAATGACTTCGGAAAAATTGTTAGAACTCCCCTTGCTCCCGACGAATTCGAACTCCCCGCACCCCTTCCCACGCCGGCTTTCTCGCGGAAGAACATATTCGACCGCGACTTCGACGCGCTTTTTGAGGTCGCGACTTCGCCCCAGTTCGGGGCTTTGATCCGGGTGACGACGCCCGAGCCGGACCACCGGCCCGATGTGTCCGCGGCGCACTTCCCTTCCCCCGCCACTTCATCACTTAGTCTGCTCCCGCCGCGGCCCTACTCCGAGCCCTCGCCGTCCCCGACCAGTTCGTTCCGAACTTCGACGCCCTCGACGCCGACTCAGCGATCGTCTCTAGAAGGTTTTGATCGAGTGTGGATTTGGGAATAACTTCACCGACTAACCAGTCACCTCCATTACGCATGGTACTCAGACAGATAACATAAGCTTTGTTATCATATCACTTTCATGATTTATCTAACTGGGTTACGTGTGGTTTGATTAACGAGCGCTGGTGGTGGAGATGACTTACCATGCTTAATCGAATCCCATTTTCAGAATATTTATTTTCTGCAGGTTCACACCCAAAGTCGAAGAAAGTCAGTTTCTTCCGCAAACTGAGTCGGTCGAAGGAGGCCCCGCCGCCTCAGCGCGGCGCCATGCAGCAGCAGCCGTCAATTGAGATGGCTCTGCGAGAGCTAACGCATCCCACACACAGCGACCAGCTAAAAAACCAGCAGCAAGTCACCTTCAAGCTGGTCAAAACCGGTAAGAATTTAATAGTTATTATGAACTGTTGTAAGTAGGTACATTAAGAACTAAATCGAAGTAGTTTTAATTCGTCCATAACGGACGGAAAATGTTATTGATTTTACGTGCTGAGCCAATGGCTCTTGAATAGTTTAGCATAAGAAATATAGATCGGTAACTTATACAAAATAAAAATAATAACGGTCAAAGGATTCTTTGAGACAGTAGTATGAATAAAATATCAACGTGCTCACATTAGAATACGGTAAATCCGACTAGTGTTTGAAATTCAACATGCAGACTTAATTCAGACCACATAACGTTCGAAACTTTTATGAAACTAATTTCACAAAATAAATTATTAAAGCTACTAACTTGTCGTTGGATAGCATGACAGGGTATGAATCAAAATCCTATTTAGTAATTTCAGATAGATAATACAAATATAAAAGACACGTACTTTTTGGTATTTTTAACAACTAACTGACTTCAAAGAAAGGAAGAGTAAGTCTTATTTTTTTAGTTTTAAGGGTTCCGAACCTCAAGAGGAATAATCGGAACTTATAGGATCACTTGTAAGTCTGTCAAAACTCTTATTCTACGAAACGGTTGAAGGTCTGCGGGCAGATGATGCCTTCAAAAATTTTCTACATCAGGGCATTCAGAAGGTATAGCAACACGTGTAAAATAATTGTATGAAAATTGTAAAAATGGAAAACCTCTTGGGCACTTCCAGAAGTTTCACTACTCTGAAATTTGGAATGAAGGGAGCTGGGAGCCTTTGTAGAACAAGTAAAGAAAAAAACTCTAAAAAAAATAATTTTCTTATATTTAATCCGGTATTATAATACCGTACCACATAACGTTCGAAACTTTTATGAAACTAATTTCACAAAATAAATTATTAAAGCTACTAACTTGTCGTTGGATAGCATGACAGGGTATGAATCAAAATCCTATTTAGTAATTTCAGATAGATAATACAAATATAAAAGACACGTACTTTTTGGTATTTTTAACAACTAACTGACTTCAAAGAAAGGAAGAGTAAGTCTTATTTTTTTAGTTTTAAGGGTTCCGAACCTCAAGAGGAATAATCGGAACTTATAGGATCACTTGTAAGTCTGTCAAAACTCTTATTCTACGAAACGGTTGAAGGTCTGCGGGCAGATGATGCCTTCAAAAATTTTCTACATCAGGGCATTCAGAAGGTATAGCAACACGTGTAAAATAATTGTATGAAAATTGCAAAAATGGAAAACCTCTTGGGCACTTCCAGAAGTTTCACTACTCTGAAATTTGGAATGAAGGGAGCTGGGAGCCTTTGTAGAACAAGTAAAGAAAAAAACTCTAAAAAAAATAATTTTCTTATATTTAATCCGGTATTATAATACCGTACCGAAGTTCCAAGAAAAAGCGTTTAAAATTTGCATGCCTTAATTAACTAAAAAATTACTTAAATACTGGAGGACTCTCTTTCAGGTTAGAGTATTTTCAGGGATACACTGCATTGATTTGTTTTTATTTTTAAGGAATGCATTGAATGTTGTGTATTTCCTGATCTTATGAGGCACAGTAAAACAGTAGGTACAATTATTAAAATCAGGTACTGTGACTGACCCTACTGACTTTAGAACAATATTAGTTTTGACAACATTTAGTAAAATTTTTGAAAAACTTATATTTAACCAACTGTTACGTCATTTTAATACCAATAATTAACTACATTGTAAACCATATAGCTTTACCAAAGGGAAGTCAACCAATGAGTGCGGTAGAGAGTTGTTGTTACATATTTATGGTGCTTGCAAGATATCGCAAGATGCCATAGGTATTTTTTTTCAATTTCTCAAAAGCGTTCGGTTGTGTTCACCACGAGGCATTGGTCAGAAAATTGCATCACTATGGAATCAGAGGCACCTCCTTGGATCTTTTTCTTTCCTACTTGAGTAACAGAATTCAATGAGTTGATGTAATGGAATACGATCTCCGGGGTGCGTGATTTCAATGGGTGTACGACAAGGTCTTAGTCCTTTTCTTTTTTTAATCTTTATTAATTATCTGTTATATCTTTTTTTTATTGATAGGTCCACAAAACTGGTTGTAACACACTAAAAACTTAAATAAATTACAATATAGCGTATAACACGTGTACAGCCTACTTGAAGTGGACACAACATGCATTTAAAAGTATCTTATCTCTCGAGAATAACTAAGAAATTAAAGAACAATCTTTCAAGGGATAATCACGAGGTTGTATTATTCGCTGATGATATTTCACTATTGTTCAAAATTAAACGCCGTACAATCAATTATGACTATGTGAATAATGAAATCTCTAAAGTTGTCCATTGGTTCAGTTCCAATAATCTATTACCTAATAAAAACATAACCGAATGTATTAGATTTTCACTTGCTAATGTAATACATAATAAAAAATAATAATAAAATAGTTTATTAAAAAAAATACCAGTTTTACAGGCTTACCTAAACAAGCTTTAAATTATAATCTAAACACAAGATAAAATATACAGTTTTCGTAGAAGATTTATCCTTAATATTATATAATACAATAAAAAGTAGCTGTAGGTAAAAGTAGGTATGTTGTAAATACATGGCCTAAATACGGTCAAGTTGACTTTCTACGGGTTCACACTGTATGACGGCAGGGGTGCTCTTCTACACTAGGGTCAGTAATATTGCCTAAATTAACTTTATTACCTATTAGTTGGAGCGAGTAAGAATCATTGAGAATAATGAAAATATGCACTACGAAAATATACAATTTTAATATATATAATTATCGGGTAATAATAATAAACAAATATAAAAAATAAGTAGAAAAAGGTTAATAATATGTATTGGTTTAAATTAAATTTCTAGAAGCTAAAGGGGATGATGTAAGTTATGTTATATGCTTAAAAAGCATTTCAGTGTCCACGTAGTCAAGTGATGCCAAATAGTTTTCGATTTTTCGCTTGCAAGCAAAGGTTGTTTCATTTGCAATAATTATTTGTTTATTGGTTTTGTTGTAAACAGATGGTCCAAGATGCATGAAAAATCTATGTGACATTCTGGAATTCGGTAAATAATATCACAACGCCTTTTTGTGTATCTATTTGCATTACTTTTCATTTTGTGTTGGTTCATTAATACAATTTTTATAAAAATTTGACGGACTGACAGTATTTCGGAATCACCATATAGATTAGTTATGGGATATAGGTATGGTTTGAAAAGCATCACTTTTAAAATTGCTCTCAAGCTCTCTCAATTTCGAGCAAATGTGACTTACCAGCACCGCCCCATACCTGAATGCCATAGGAGATAATACAGCGACATAGTGAGTAATACACAATTCTTATTACATTAAGATCACCGACGTGTCTGAGATTTTTAATAACAAAGATAAGTTTGCGAACACATCCAGCTAGTAATGAGATTTGTTCTTTCCAGTTTAGATTTTGGTTAATAATTATACCTAGGTATTTGAGGCTAGTTGTAGAACAACTATTGCAGGAGCATGAATTTGTGTCAATACATGTGTGGTTGTTCCTAATTCCGAAAGAGTCATGTTGTTGATCGTTTTTTTTTTTATCGTAAAGGTAATATTTGGTTTTTTCCACATTAAGTGTTAATAAATTAAGATCTAGCTATTTTCAAATCCTACAAAACCCATCCTCAGCGAGTTTCCGTTGAAAATTATGGCAGTGTCGTCTGCAAAAGTTACTACTCTGGCATTCCTTAGTTCAATTCTACAGAGGCTGTCTATATAAATAAGAAACAGTGTGGAGCCAAGGACACTGCCCTGCGGAACAGCATAGGATTCCAATTCAACAGTGCACACATCAGAATCAATTCGAACTGATTGATGTCTGCCTTCCAGGTAACTCTTAAACAGATCAAGCGTCAGACCTCTTATTCCCTTATATTCCATTTTGTTTAGTAGAAGGGGAATAATAAAGACGGTGTCAAATGCTTTCGAAAGATCTAAAAATATACCCACGCATTACTCTTTTTGGTCAATATTCTTAACTATATCGTCGCTGAATAGGCAAAACTGCTAAAGCGCCATTTTGGTCAAAATGAGTTACATAATTGGTTCGACTGCATTTTTTTTTCTCTATCTATTAGTCCGGGTCTCGTGGCGATTGGAGCATTTTTTTGGCGCTTTAGCATCAAAAAATAGGCGAAAATCTCGAATTTTTCCTACGAATATTTACTAATGTGTCCCTTATTTTGGCACATTTTTAATAATTGTCGGTTTAGTATTTCACTCGCAGCAACTAGCTGTATAAAGCTTTATTAGTAATTTTGGAAAACATACTTTTGATAGCCGATGGCCTTTAAACAACTTTCGCTTAAAGCAGTTTTGTTATCACACATCTTTTAGTCAATTAAGATTAAGGAAAAACCACAAGATGTGGTACTTTAGTAGTTTTTACAAATTGAAATCTTGCATAATCAAGTTTATAGGTAATTTACAAACATATAGATTCCCTATCGGATAATGAAGAATTTTACTGCAGTTTAAGTACTTCTTGGCAAGGATCTACCGATTCAATAAGTGCATTATCAGAAAATTCAAAAAATAATTCGGACAATAATAAAAATGGGAAAAAAACTACAAAAAAGGCAAATCTGAAGAATAAGAATAACGCTGAGAAAGACAATTGCCAAAAGAGAAGCTGAATTTATTTTTGCCATAAGTCTGTTTGAAATATTTTATCTCTTAGTAAATTTCGCTTACGAATATCTTTTTTTTTATTTGTAAGTATTTTCTTTGTAAGAGGACGTTATGATAGTTAACTCTTTAGTATTTAGTGACTCCTTACCGCGAACTTAATTTAGAGATTAGCAATTTTCCTTTGCTGAGTTTTTTTTTGGGTCTTAGAATATTTATCCTAAAGCGACAGGTAACTCTAGATATAGTTAAAATAAGAATAATATAATATATCCATTGAGTAGATAAAATAAAACCATGATATGTTTCCTTTTACAGCATTTACTTTCACGCAAAAGAAAAAAAGTTGTGACAGGTTAATCACAAAAAAAACTTTAAATTGATTTTTCTCAAAATAGCCCTTAGGCACGTTAGTAGTTTAGCCTATTCAGCGACGATATGGGCAACCAGAGTGTCTATAGCAGACGCTATGGGCAACCAGAGTGTCTATAGCAGACGCTATAGACACTCTGGTTGCCCATATCGTCGCTGAATAGGCTAAACTACTAACGTGCCTAAGGGCTATTTTGAGAAAAATCAATTTAAAGTTTTTTTTGTGATTAACCTGTCACAACTTTTTTTCTTTTGCGTGAAAGTAAATGCTGTAAAAGGAAACATATCATGGTTTTATTTTATCTACTCAATGGATATATTATATTATTCTTATTTTAACTATAGATACTACAGACGTAGTCGACTTTTTCCACCGGAATCCAAACTGGTTGTCAGATAGCAGCTGATATTTCTTATAGATAAGAAATTGCAGTAGTTGTTTATTTATCTAAAACATATTACATTCAAATCAAAGGTAAAAACCAAGAAATTGTA
This sequence comes from Pasiphila rectangulata, assembly GCA_963082625.1. NCBI lineage: Eukaryota > Metazoa > Arthropoda > Insecta > Lepidoptera > Geometridae > Pasiphila > Pasiphila rectangulata. The sequence continues at coordinate 14,409,988 of OY720240.1, forward strand.
GCTAACACTGTCTTTTTAGGCATCACTCTAGAAGCTTCAATGGGTTCCTCACACAGATAAGCATTAGTCCTCCTTACACAATTGTTATATGTTAAAGTATTAAATAAATAAATAATAAGCTAACGACCAGGCTCAGTTCTGCTGCATATGCAGTAAAAAAATTTTGTTACCTCACAGACATAGCTACATCTAGACTTGTTTACATTAGCTTTTTCCAAAGTATTTATTGCATAGTGTTGTAGGAGTGCGCTGGAGTACTGGAGACATATAAACACTGTATTTGTGCTGCAAAAAAGGGCTGTTCGTACAATCTACAATATGGGCCCCAGAGAATCACTACGTGATAAATTTTAATAAATTACTATAATGACAGTTCTCTGTCAATATATTTACAAAATTCTGCTGTATACCCACAAAATATTAAAAGTATTCCTAAGAAAAGTGATTTGCACAATGTAAATACTAGAAATAAAGATAAACTCGCGTAGCCTACTATTAGGCTACGTAAGGTCAATGTATCTTTTAGAGGGCAGTGAACACGCTATAACAATAAAATTCCTATAGAAATGCAGCACTTTTCTACCAGTAAGTTAAACCTCTCGAACCCGTTTGGCTCTCGTGGGAGTCATCGCCAAAAACCCACACAGAGTCTAAATAAAATGTAATCTTCATCATTTAAACTTACTATAAAATATCTGATTATCTAGCTGATAAAAATGCTTGGAACTCCGAAACAACTAAAAAAGCTAACTATTAAAAATAAATGTTACGCTTCTCACAATGCTTAAAACAGGGAAGCGAATAGATTAATCGATGTGCCTTATTTCACGTTAACATAAGATTAAATATGTTTTTTCTCTATTGTAAGTTGACGTGTCTATGTTTTGTAATTGCAAACTATGGAAATAAATAATCAGAATTTCTAATTGAATTGTTTAGGACTGACGATATAACAAGCCTTTTTCTCTCTTAGACATGACGTCACGGAAGTTTTGACTTTTTAGGGTTCCGGACCAAAATGGTAAAAAGGAACCCTTATAGAATCACTCTGTCTGTCTGTCACAACTGGATATCTCGAGAACTACTGATGCTATCGACTTGAAATTTAAAATGGTAAAAGACAACACTTTTTTACTAATATAGCATATTTAAAAATGTTAAAAAATATTCTTATTTTGATTGCAGGGGGGCGGATAGGGGATCTCAAAAATTTTAAGTGAAGGTACTAGGCCGTGTGGGGTATCATATGAAAGGTATTCATTTGCACATTAATAAACAGTTTTTAATTTTTCTTTAAAACGTATCGTTTTTGAGTTATTTACAAAAATGTTGAAAAAACGACCGTTCCCCCCCCTTATCTCCGAAGTTTGCAGAGATAACCCCGTGATACTTTTAAAGCTAATAGAAGTGTATGTAAACTTTATAGGAAAATTATAGCGAACTCTCTAATTAGCATAGTTTTTTGGACAAGGGGGGTGGAAGGGGGGTTTTCAAAATTTTTGTAAAGTAAATAGTTAATGTGGGGTATCATATGAAAGGTATTCATTTGCACATTAATAAACAGTTTTTAGTTTTTCTATAAGACGTATTGTTTTTTGAGTTATTTACAAAAATGTTGAAAAATTGACCGATCCCCCCCCCCCTTATCTCCGAAGTTTGCAGAGATAAAACCGTGATAATTTTATAGCTCATAGAAGTGTATGTAAACTTTATAGGAAAATTATAGCGAACACTCTAATTTGCATAGTTTTTTAGACAATGGGGTTGGAAGGGGCGTTTTCAAAAATTTTGGAAAGTTACTAGGTAATGTGGGGTATCATATGAAAGGTATTCATTTGCACATTAATAAACAGCTTTTAGTTTTCCTTTAAATTGTATAGTTTTTGAGTTATTTACAAAAATGTTGAAAAAAATAGCGTTCCCCCCCCCTTATCTCCGAAGTTTGCGAAGATAAACCTCTGAAACTATTATTGCTATTAGAAATATATGTAAAGATTAGAGGAAATTTATTACAATCTCTCTACATAGCATACTTTTTTAGAAATCATCGAAAGTGTAAAAAATCTACATAAGTTCCGCTATCAGACAAGAGATGGCGCTGTCAAGGTTCTCCTACAAATATAAAACCGCCTTTGTCATATATTATATTGTATGCTCCTCTCCTGCCCGTGGATGCAGTAAGAATCTGCTAAGGGATATCACCGGAAGATGGGCAGCAGCGTCTTTCCGTGCAAGAACATCCCGAACTGCGCTCACCAACCCGCCTGCCAAGCGTGGTGAGTATGGCAACAACCCCTTATGCACTTGGATCTCTAAGTCAATGAGGGAGGCCTATGTCCAGCAGTGGATATCTTACGGCTGTAATGATGATATTGTATGATGGCACGGAACCCTCGGTGCGCGAGTCCAACTCGCTCTTGCCCGGTTTTATTTATAGCTGTTATCAAAGTCGAACTTTGATGAAAAAGTAAAAAACACGTGTCTACATGACGGATTAAAATCTATAATTTTTTCATCTATTGGACTGAGCTAGTTAGAAATGGATCTTTTTTTGGAGTCGAAGTTGATAAAAACAACATTTTATTAAGGAAGTGCCAAAACGAAGTAGTGGGACGAAACATATTTCATATCCCGTTGGGCCCACTTTTACCAATACTTTTTTATTTGAAAATAAAAAAGTTTCGTTCAGCCCATTGATGGGCCGAAGCTAGGGAGCCGAATGGGATATCACGCTTAGACGTGATCAGAAAAGTACCTACACTTATTCATATTATATCACATAAAAATTTTTACTATCATCGGGTAGGTCCCGATTCTTCTCGAAACTATATCAACTACGTCCGATGCTATTGGCAGACAATAGTGATTCATAACCCGACTTCGAGCAGGGAATTAAGCACGTAGAGTGTGATTTATGCTAGTGAAGATTCATTTTGTTTTCGTGTTTGCTATCAACAAAATATTATACTCAATTTACTCCATGAAGATTCAAGTTATAATCGCATTTATATAGGTACAGTTATTTTTTTAGTAAATTTGGATCTACTGGGAGTACAAATAGGCTGTTCTAAAAACTATCACTAGATACAAACTGGATCTGTTGACTGGATCTACTGAGAGTGATCCACTTTAACAAGTGTATAGCAAAACATGCTGTTATAAAAATCCATTTGAATATTTTATAGAATATTTACACAAAATAATATGTTTTATATTCTAGCACATATCTGGTTTCCACAGTACAAGCTTCGTTTAGTTCAGGACTGATGGTGCTGTGTGTAGTGTCGAACATTATTTATTTATGAATGTTTCAGCCTTCTTTTTGATCTTAAGAAAGCCTCTTTAAGATCGACACCGCCTGTTTTTATAAGCCATACATTTAAGATTGTTTATGACCAATAATGATCATTATTTAAATTCGCATAATGATATCAACTGCCGTGAGGTGCCAACATTAGAATGTTACCCCTCCTCATATGCTCGTGGATGTAGTAAGCCTGCTAAGGTATAACCTCCGGAAGATAGCCAGCACCGTCTTTACGTGTATCAACATCCCGTACTGCGCTCGCCAACCCGCCTGCTAAGCGTGGTGAGTATGTCAACTACACCTCATGAAGGCCTGTGTTCAGTAGTGGACGCTTTACATCTGAAATGATGATGAAATGAATAACATCAAGAATGCATTCTAACATAAACCTGTATCCTTAAGAATACATTGGACCCTCTGAAAACGCTATTATTGCCGACTTTCTGAAACCGATTTAAAGCTAGTTTTCTACACAACTTCTGAATCGCTTCAAGCGTTTGACATTGAAGTCAATGAGGCCTACGTAAATACATTTATATATACATTTATAACAATGGAAATGTAAGCTATTCTGTAACAATTCATTGTTAGACCGAATTCAAAGGAATTTTGCAGCTAAACACGAGACCTTTAGCTTTCATAGAAAATATTGACTGAATGTTATTTACACATTTAAGAATTATGCTAGCAAACTAACCTTAGTAGCTACGCAGACTCTATATAATACTTTCATAACTTCATTTTATGCACAAATAAATAAAATTGAAGTGTCTGTTTGTAATGGGTAATTATGATTTGTTACTTAGTTCAAATGAAAGCATATACGATATTATCTAGTTATACCAAAAAACCTATTTCTGAAATGTTTGTGTCTGGTTAACCGATTTTAATGGATTTGAACTGGCTGCTGATGGTATAAGGAGTAACTTAGGAGTTAATTTAATAATAGTTTAGAAAAATTAAGCTTCCGCGGAAAAAAAATAAAATGCTGGTAAAACCGTAGACAGCAGCTAGTCTTACAATAATATTATAAATCGAAAGTTTGTATGTATGTTAGCCCTTCAAGCAAAAACAACCAAACAGATCAAGCTTACACTATGCATACATATATCTGATGCATGGGACAGGGAACCTTTTAATATACCTATGTAGACAAGGATTACACATGCTTATGTGCAAATCCTAGTCAACTTTATACCCGGGTACATCGCTGTAGTACGAAGCTGCGGGCAGAATGTACCTCAATTACAAGCTCTACATTAAGTATATTGATAGGTTAGTTTGGTTTTATCTGGCTTTCCACGGTTTTGTCAACGCCTTAGAATATACGGCACAGAATCGCAGTGCAAGCAATGACTTAATTTATACTCGTCATTTTTTTAAGCTACCAAACAAATTATGCTTTCAACACATATGTGCAACATATGTATATCATCATCATCTTCTTGCTTTATCTCATATTAAATTAAAAATTAAATAGGTGTTCATGCATTACCATAGCATTAAGACCTTACGTAAGGCTTTAAAAATAGATAACGATATGTAGTTACCCACAAAATAGTAAAATACTTTACCCAGAAAAAAGTCCTTAGTTACGCACGCTGTTGTAGATGATTTATACAGCTTCAGCAAGTGGTATTCATGCTGCAGCGTCCCTGCAGTACCTGGGACACTGTTAGATTGAATATGCCTGCCCAGCACTTATACCATACTCATCCACTCGACTTCGTCTGCTATAACTCGGAAGAAAGAACAGGTTAACACGTCTGAAGCTGACTAAGCCTCACGATATTTTCATTCACCGTTAAAGAACGTGTTAAAGGACATACATAATTTTTAAAAGAAGGAATAATCTATAAAATCACTTCCGTTATCGAAACACTGCACCACCACCACTCGGTCAACATTCAAAAAATTCAACGCAAAACCCGGTTCCGGTTTTGCGTCATTCAGACACCAGTCACCTAATACCTTACAGTAGTAGCATAATTGCGCTAATGATAATTACACATAGGCTGACCTGTGGGGATAGTAAGCTAGGTAATTTTCTTGTCACAATCACTCATTAGTATGTATGTTACGGGTAATGCTAGAAGATTGAGTAAACCTAGGTTTACCCAAGGAGTTTGGGTAAAGTCCGAATAATATTAAATCGACGGAGCCCCGCTTCGCGGGGCTCCTATTTCTGTGTAAAGGGTTAAATGTAACCTAACCAAACCTAACCTCGGGGTGCCCTTAGCATTAATTGATAACATAATATAATTCCGTTGCCGTGGGGTGCCGGCCGGCAGTAGAATGTTACCTCTCCCCTCATGCCCGTGGATGCAGTAAGAGCCTGCTAAGGGATACCTCTGGAAGATGGGCAGCAGCGTCTTTCCGTGTATCAACATCCCATACTGCGCTCGCCAACCCGCCAGCCAAGCGTGGTGAGTATGGCAACTACCCCTCATGGATATCCACGAGGGAGGCCAGTGTTCAATAGTGGACGTTTTACGGCTGAAATGATGATGATGATGATGATAATATAATTATAATTCGGACTTTACCCAAACTCCTTGGGTAAACCTAGGTTTACCCAATCTACTAGCATTACCCGTAACATATATATACATATAATCACTTCTAGTTATTCTGTGTAGGTGCGAGTATTCCACAGCATAAGTATCATCATCATCTCAGCCGTAGCACTATTGTCCATGTCCACTGGCTAGACATAGGCCTCCCTCATTGATCCCCAAGATCAAGAGGGGGTTGCTGCCATACTCGCCACGGCACTTCTGATAAACGGAAAGACGCTGCTGCTCATGTTATAGATAACCCTTAGCAGATTCTTACTGCATCCACGACAAGTAGGAGGGGCAACATTCTACTGCCCACACCCCACGGCACACGGCTTCTGTGATATAAGTTCTTAAATTAATACAAGTTCCATCAACATTTATAACTTCATTTTAACTTGTCCATTGGCAACTCAAAAACTCATCAAAGCATTTTCACCTTTGACTATTGGCCGACGAGGAAAACCAATTTAAAGAACAAAGAGACTTTGTGAAATTGAATTTGGTATAAGCACTGCAATTAAGAACCTGCACAGAATTATACCCGAGCCGGATAAACCATTTGGGCTAAGCCCAGGGCTGTATGAAATAGGTCGTGTTTCAATTATATCAATTTATGTTGAATTACCATAATAATAAGGACAAAAGAAAAGATATTTTTAATTGAGGACCAAGATTAATTCATGTATTCATAGTTTCAGTTTATTATGCGGGCTGTCCTCTGCCAGCAGAGCGTAGTCACTTATGACTCGCAAGTCTTATGGTGCACTCACCCCACATTGATAATAATGCTGTACACTACACACACAACTACAACACCATCTAGTCCCAAACGAAGTGTACCTTGTACTATGGAAACCAGATGATTGATACAATACGTAAACACAATTTCTTTTTGTAAATACATACATATCATACATAGAAAAATACCCAGACACGGGACAATATAAGTAACGCAACGTTTAGCAACATTTTGCAACACGGTAACAGTAGGTAGGGTAATTATTGCGGCTAATCATTGCGGCCAATAACCTAAAACAAGCATTGGTACGGAGGTACCAGAAAAGAGGGCCAAGGTTTCCGAAAAATGTCATTTTTGTCCTTTGGTGACATTTTGAGGTCACAATAACTCCGTTCCCTAAGACCCTGGTCACCAAAATCAATCAGTACCCTTCTCTTATTAAGACAGAGCTGACAAAAAAGGTTTCATGTGTGCGGTTAACGCGTTCGGTTGTAATCGTGTCATGCACAGACAGACAGACAGACAGCGCTATGCCTAATAACAAAGTAAACCATTTAGTAACTTTTAGCTTCAAGCGAGTTGAACGGTATAGGTATATTTTTAAACTTCTGCAGCATCCTCTTACATTGTTATCGGTTGTTACCACATGTTGACTGTTTTCAAAAGTTGAGCATCGTTACTTAAGGATGAACGAGTCGCTCATCTTTCCATACAAACGTGCAAGGGTAACTACTCCACTGTTTGACGTTAACCATCCAACACTAGTTTAATTTAGGGCATTTATCTGTGCCTCGAATTTATTATTTATTTATTCATTTATGGATCCCATCATCGAAAGATGGGACCTAAATATAAGAGTAACTCAAAAATATTTTTTCAAATCGGTTCATAAACGACGGAGTTTTGAGGTTAAAGTAAATACAGACGACTGGAGAACCGCTTTTAGGGTTCCGTACCCAAAGGGTAAAAACGGGAGCCTATTATTAAGGCTCCGTTATCCGTATGTCTGTCTGTCTGTCACCAGGCTGTATCTCATCAACCATGATATCTAGGCAGTCGAAATTTTCACAGGTGGTGTATTTCTGTTGTCGCTATAACAAATACTATACCGAATAAAATAAATATTTTAGGGGGGCCCATACAACAATCATGTTTTAGTCGCTCGAAATATTTACAGGCTAATACGGATTAGCCGTGGGGTGCCGGCAATAGAATGTTACCCCGCCTCTCATGCCTGTGGATGCAGTAGGCGTCTGCTAAGGGATACCTCCGGAAGATTGGGCAGCAGCATCTTTCCGTGTATCAACATCCCGTACTGCACTCGCCAACCTGTCTGCCAAGCGTGGTGAGTATGGCAACTCCCCTTCATGGAGATCCATGAGGGAGGTCTGTGTTCAGTATTGGACGCTTTACGGCTGAAATGATGAATACGGAACTGTTCTTGCGCGAGTCCGACTCGCACTTGGCCGATTTTTTAAGTTGATGATAAATACCTCTAAACTTTTCTCTTTTTATCTGAGTCTCTCTTGCTTGCGCGGTCAAGTTGTAGTAAAACTCTGGGGCTCGGTTACGATTCTGTCGTCGGAACTTTGACAAAACTACCCGCAGCGTGATTACGTATTTTGCTTAATTACTGATTACGTTTTGCAATAGGCATTTGACAGCAACGATTGCTGTCAACTGTCAATTTGTTAGCAAGGAAATTACATTTGACAGCAATCGTTGTATGTATGTATGTAGTATTCTAATAACACATTGACAGTGCGCATTCAGCAGCTTTATTTTATTTTACTTTACTGAGCTAATTAAACTATTATTATTTTAATATAATTATTTGTTGACAATGGCCATGTACGGCCAGCTATAATAGAACTTAGAATTAGAATTTTATTTATTTTTACCTTTTTTTTATTTTATTTAGAAATTTACTATTAAGTTATTAAGAAGTGACATTTATTTTATATTCTGTGACATAGCCAAGTGTACTTTTGTTCCTATGGTGAAATAAATGAGTTTGAGTATGTTGCTAAATGTAGATACGTAATCACCCTGCCGGTTGAATATAGTTCATAATGTTTACATAAGGTTTATTTTAAAAAACAAGCATGCATAAATCAATTATTATATATGTACATACAAAACTTTCTAGGTCTAGTAGGTTTAAGATAATAGCTTGTGGGTGAATTTTGGTGGTGTGCAGTGCCCGCACTAAGTAAAGAATATTTGTGTTGCAGCCACTGCGTTACTGAGGTTTGGTTATTTTAAACTTACTGGCTAGATTATATAATAACAATGTAATAAAATATTAAATACATTTTGTTGACCAATTACATTAATTTAAAATTATACAATACAATCCAAAATTAAAATAGAAATTAAGTAGGTATAACATTTTAACTAAGAGAACAATAATTAATAATGAATTAAACCTATAATGGAATTATATTAAATCTAAGCATTTTGTTATTCTATTTTACAATTTTTAATAAGCTTTCCAAATCATCGTAATTTTGTTTTAAAAGCCAAGGCAATTATTAATTAATGAAATCCCTTGATACGTTACGCCCCAAATGTTACAGCTATGAAATATTCCAACTAGGCTGCAGGGAAATACATTTATAATTATTACACTTCTTTTTATTACATGCTTTTCGCGTGAATGCCTACTGGCTAATTTGCGCTTGACCTGGTCAAGTGCAGTAGAACTTTCTTGAAACTCTTCCGTGTGTCTAGAAATAATGTGGGATTTAAAGGGTAATACAGACGGACACATTAAAGTAAAAACAAAATATTGTTACGTTAGAGGTTCTTCATTGTGAATAAAAGGTTCAATTATTATTAAAAAACGTACTTACAAATAAGGTCGAATCCTGGTGGGGATAGTACCAGATCTGCAGTGACCCGCCTTGGAGTGTATTGTGTATCCCCCATGATACCACCAAGTCCCTAGCCAAACCAAGTAAAATAATAGAGAATGTCTAGGCCATTGACATCATTCCATCCCTGAAGAGGATGCAGTGAAAGGGCTTGGCTCTAAACTGAAATTAAAATATTTTTTGTAAGGATATGTGACACGATCTTCCGTGAGAAGATTTAATAAGCGTATAAATTCAATTATAATTCACGGAGGGTTGGTCACCAACTTTCTCCTAGTCATGGCGTATTTGGACTTAACTTTTGTTAAGTACTACAACAACATATAAAGTGGGTATAAGAAGAAAACGAACGCTCGAAACGTTTCATAGAAAACTTTTTCGATAACGAATATTATTACGTATTTCAATGGTTTTTGTTTGTCGTTTGAATATCAATACCAAAGTATTATGTTAAACACGATGAATTTAATATTTTGTTTAATTATTATGTAAGGAATTTTTTTTTTTATTTTAATTAATAAAGAGCTTTGTCGCTAAGCGACCATATCGCCCATGTAAGGAATTGGAAAGGGATTCTATGGAATTAAATTAAACAAATGAAAATAACCAGTAAATTGTAATATTAATTATTTATAGTGTGTTCAAATCAATATCCGGCAACTTTTCATATCGAGTAGTAGTTATTGTAATTTATGGTTTTTAACATAATTTTCCGGAGAAAGAAGGACTCTTTATGATGAATTCTTTCTTCCAGAAGCCGCCTCACAGGAAATGGACCTGGATAAGTCCCAATGGTTCTACGAGAAATGAGATTGATTTCATCCTGACTAACAAGAAACGAATATTCAATGATGTCTCCGTGATTCACAGGGTGAAAACCGGCAGTGATCACCGAATTGTAAAGCCGGGTCCGCAGCGCCAATTTTCTAACAAAACATGTTAACATAACATGTTAAGCAAAACATGTTTTTAAAACAGCCCGTCTGGTGTGTTCTGTTTTGTTTATTGTTTTTGTTTCATTCCAATTCATTTCAAAAATGAGTTCCGACGAAGAGGACGTAGAAGCTGTAATAGCTATAGTGGATTTAGTTCTACAAAGACGTAACCGAAATAGATTCCGGGTCCGACCCTACCTGCTACCTCGTTCCTTCAATATTTATCAAGAACTGAAAATCGATGATAGATTCGGAATAAAAACATTTTTTTAGATTTTCGAAGAGTGATTTTGAAGAGCTGGTATCATTAATTTCACCAGATATAGAGAATTATTATTAATTATTCAAAACATAACCTCAACGAGTGAAGGAACGAATGACGTCTTGCTTCAATGAGCGCGAACATAAAATGCAACGCTTCCCCTCCCCGCAGGCGAACGCGGGTGATGTTATCCATTTGTCTCGGCAAACATGTTTTTGTGTTTTTGCTAACAAAACTGTTAAGCCACGCCCCTATTCTGTTTTGTAAACATGTTATGATGTTAGAAAACACGAAAACAGCGCGCTGCGGACCCGGCTTAAGGGGCACATTGAATATGAACGTTAAACTTGAAAGGTCCCGTTCGATGAAATCTACGCTCCGACCCATTCGCGCACATATCCAAAACCTCGAGAGCTTTCAACTCGAACTCGCAAATCGCTTTGACTGTCTAGGAGTAGATGCATCGGTGGACGAGATCAATAACAGGTTCGTAGAAACCGTCCATACGGTGGGGTCCCAGTTCTTTAAGACCCTCCGTACTAATAGACCTCAGAAACTTTCTGATGACACCCTAAACCTCATGGCTGAACGACGTTCTTTGCGACTGCAGTCTCCCGATGATGCTCAGTCACACAGGCAGCTCAATAGACAAATTTGGAAATCCTTGCGGCACGATATTCGTACCTTTAATACAGCCAATATTAAAGATACGATAGAGCGGAATAAAGGCTCCAAAGTGTTCGCGAGAGATAGTTCTATTGGGCAGAGCCAGATGACGAAGCTGAAGAGGGAAGATGGCATAACGTCAAGTAAAGCAGAAGTGGCTCTACGATTCGGTCACTAAACCTGTTTGCAGTGCGGCCAACGACCCAAGAGCTAAACTGACCCGACATTATACCGAGGATATCCCGGACATCAGCCTGTACGAGATCAGGATGGCCTTGAAACAGCTTAAGAACGACAAGGCGCCGGGTGAGGACGGAATCACTTCAGAGCTTCTGAAAGCGGGTGGATCACCGGTACTTAAAGTCCTTCAGAAGCTATTTAATTCCGCCTTGCTTGAAGGTACGACGCCAAAAGCATGGAACAAGGGCGTGGTGGTTCTGTTCTTCAAGAAAGGTGACAAAACCTTACTTAAGAATTACAGACCCATCTCGCTGTTGAGCCATGTTTATAAGCTGTTTTCAAGGGTCATCACGAACCGTCTCGAACGCAGGTTTGATGACTTCCAGCCTCCCGAACAAGCCGGGTTCCGAAAAGGCTACAGTACTATAGTATAGACCACATATGTACATACGCTGCGGCAAGTCATACAGAAGACCGAAGAGTATAACTTGCCGCTATGTCTTGCGTTTGTGGACTATGAGAAAGCCTTCGATTCGATCGAAACATTGGCGGTGCTTGAGTCTCTCCAACGATGCCGAATTGACTATCGGTACATCGAAGTGTTGAAGTGTTTGTATACAAACGCCACTATGTCAGTCCGAGTACAAGAACAGAGTTCGAAGGATATTCCCTTAAAAAGAGGCGTAAGACAGGGAGACGTAATCTCTCCGAAACTGTTTACGACCGCTTTGGAAGATGCCTTCAAGCTCCTGGAATGGAAAGGGCTGGGCATCAAATAGAACAAGAACACATACTTGAATTAAATAATACAGTTGGTGATTGCATCGATTGGTTATACAAAAATAACCTAAGAGTGAACGTGACCAAAACTAAATTTATTAGATTTTTTAACAGAAAACCTAAAGGTGTTAAATTCAAAGTAACTTACAGAGATGAAGAAATACAAGAAAGTGAAAAAATTGTATTCCTTGGATTAAATCTTGACAATGTATGTTCGTGGAGGCCACACATAGAACATATTAAATCTAAAATGAATAGTTTTGTGTACGCATTATGGAAAATATCGAACATAACCGACTACAAAACTGCTCTTTTATCGTATCACGGATATGTAGCATCCCTTCTTAGGTACGGAGTAATTATTTGGGGTAATGCTGTTGATGTCAATGTCTTATTCATAGCCCAAAAGAAATGTTTACGTGCGATATTCAACATGCCGCCATGGGCACCTTGCACACCTTTATTCAAGAGCCATAAGATTTTGACGTTGCCATGTTTGTATATTTTAGAAATATGTAAATTTGTAAAATCTAATTGGGAACTATACGTAACTTTTGATGATGTTTATAAATTTAACTCTAGACATAAAGATAGACTTGCATTACCTTTAGTCAGGACTGCACAATTTAGTCGAAACTGTTACATAATGTCTATTAAAATATATAACAAATTGCCTCCTGATATCAAGGAACTGAGAGGTAATTTATTTCATAAAAAACTTTTCAATTTTCTTATCGAACGTTGTTTTTACACAATTGAAGAGTATTTGACATTTAAATTATGATGATTATTTTATTGTAGGTATTAATTTGACATGAAAAAGGTATTATTATTAGTTTTGACAATTGCTGAGTGTAAATGAAGTTGACATTTTAATTAATCTAGACACCTATTTATTTAATAATAATCATTTCAAATTATGTTAATTTGTTGATATATTGTAAGCAAAATGAAACACGTAATTATTAGTACATTTATAACTATTAATATTCACATGCCTGTAGACAGGCGAGATGTGTCGCTCTCTATATAACTCTGTTCCACCAATATATGTAACCATGTCTTGTGTGAATAAATTATCTTTATCTTTATCTTTATCTTTATCAATATTAACGGCGAATACATCACTCACCTTCGATTTGCCGACGATATTGTGGTCATGGCAAAGTCGATGGAAGAGCTCAGCACGATGCTCGAAGGCCTCAATCGAGTCTCCCAGCGGGTAGGCCTTAAAATGAACATGGACAAGACGAAAATCATGTCAAATGTCCATGTCGTGCCTGCCCCAGTTATGGTTGAGAACTCGGCTCTTGAAGTTGTCGACGCGTACGTATACCTAGGACAAACAGTTCAATTAGGTAGGTCCAACTTCGAGAAAGATCAATCGTCAATCGTCGAATCCAACTCGGATGGGCAGCGTTTGGGAAACGTCTTTTCGTCCAACACACCTCAGTGCCTTAAGACGAAAGTCTACAACCAGTGTGTGTTACCAGTGATGACTACGGACAGCGATTTACGGTAGCTAAGCTATTTGAACGACTCCTCCTCCGACGTCTGCATCCAACCATCCAGCTCCGCCCCGAACAGTTTGGGTTTCGAAGCGGCCACTCAACAACACTTCAGCTGACGCGCGTGCTCCATCACCTGGCGGAGGAACATAACGCCCGACGCACCACGGTGGGGGTCTTTCTTGATATAGAGAAGGCCTTCGACCGTGTGTGGCACCCGGGCGTGGTGTTCAAACTCCTGCAGACCAGCACGCCGCCGGCCCTCATAAAGGTAGTAGCTTCCTTTATATCCAACCGACGCTTCTGTGTCGCGGAGGAGGATACCACGTCATCAACTCGTCGTATAGAAGCCGGCGTACCGCAGGGCAGTTGCCTTTCGCCCGCGTTGTACGCCCTCTACACCGACGACATCCCCACCCTGGCAGGGATTATCCAACCGGGCAGGGGTACGGACGTCACCCTGGGACTCTTCGCAGACGACAGCGCTTACTTCGCGTCGTCTACCAGCCCCAAGTTTGCCGCCAAGAGGATGCAGCAGCTCTTGGACCTCCTCCCACTATGGCTAGACAAATGGCGCATCGCAGTCAACGTGGGCAAGACGGCGGCGCTTCTAGTCACAAGAAAAAGATGTTCTCTTCCCCCTCTACAACTTCGTGGCCTGGATGTCACGTGGGTTCCGCACGCTAGGTACCTCGGAGTGGAGATCGACAGGTCGTTGAGTATGAAGCCCCAGGTAGATCGCGCGCTTGGCGAAGCTCGCGCAGCCCGGGCGCTCCTCCGACCTGTCCTGGACTCCCGCCTCCCCCTAAGGACCAAGCTGCGGATGTACAAGATGTACATCCGGTCACGGCTGACCTACGCCGCGCCAGCGTGGTACGCGCTTACCTCGTCCACAAACAGGAACCGTCTACAGGCCCAGCATAACATCTCGCTGCGGATCTGCACGGGCGCGGGCCGCTATGTCAGGAATGACGTCATTGCCCGCGACGTGCAGATCACTTCCATAGAGGACTTCGTGGTCCACACGGCGCGTCGAATGTTTCACCGCGCCGACAACGGTCCACACCCCCACCTAAATGGCCTCGCACCCCTCCACGCCCGTCCGCCGGACCACAAAGGTCAGTGGCGCTCACAGCCACGGGACCTTCTACATACCTCATCAAGCGAGGACTAACACGCCTAACTGAACGCCAGCCGTAGAAGGCGCCATCGAATGACCCAGGGGTAACCCTTGGAGAAGAAGCCGGGGTAAAGAGGTCCCACCTCGAGGCCCCACCCAGTGACCCCAGGAAGGGGTACTGATGACAGCACGACGACAGTGATGACATATGGAACCGAGACGTGGTCCTTCACTATTGGCCTTATGAACAAGCTCAGAGTCGCTCAACGAGCTATGGAGAGGGCTATGCTCGGGGTTTCACTACGGGATCAAATCAGAAATGAGGAGATACGTAGAAGAACTCGGGTCACCGACATAGCCAAACGGATTAGCACGTTGAAGTGGCAATGGGCAGGCCATATGTATGATGTTTGAATTTAAGGAAGTTTTAATTTCACTTTAACTCTTATGATATTGATTTAAATTATTAGGATTACAGGACAAATATGGGGAAATACTCAATATGTTAAAGAAACTTATTTGGATATAAAATATATTCACACCATGTTTGTTTAAACGCTTGGCAAATAATGCATAGTTTTTATCAAAATTTAATTATAAAAATGTTCACTATGTGCTAACCATAAAAGATAGATATGTATAATATGCTGTCGCTGAATTTTTTGTAGACCTTTTTAAGAGGATCAATTCTTTTAGACATCACTTGCCCTTAAGTCAGTAGGTTCTTAGTTTTGCGAGAACAGACAGACAGACGTGGCGGACGACTTTGTTTTATAATATGTATATAATCTACCTGTTGCCCTCGACTCCATCGTCAGACGACATAATAGATAAGTTAACAAAAGAACGTACAAAGCTGGATTTTTTTTTGTATTTTACTACTAATTAACATAATTTTAAATGTCAAATGGTTACCATTGTTTTCAAATTTGATCAACATTGGATAATCTGTTCAAGATATTCACGTACAAAAAACGATCAATCCCCAATATCTTAAAAGCTAGGGGTAGTTTTGAAATTAAAGGAGATTACATCAATACAAATCGATTGTCATGGGGGAATGTTCATTTATGGGGATAAATGAACATTCCCCCATGACATCGATTTGTATTGATGTAATCTCCTTAAATTTCAAATTTCATCAAAATCCGATCATCCGTTTAAGAGTTATCCTTGGACAAAAAAAACGATTAAACCATCATAGCTCAAAAACTACGCCATAAATCAGAATTCCCCCACGACAATCAATATGTATTGATGTAATCTCCTCAAGTTTAAAATTTCATCAAAATCCGATTATCCGTTTTAAAAGTTATCCTCAGACAAAAAACGATAAAACCATCATATCTCAAGAACTACCCCATAAATCAAAATACCCCCACCATATGTGATTTGAATTCATTTATTGTCCCTAAGTTTTAAATTTCATCAAAATCCGTTCAAAAGTTATTCTCGGACAAAAATTGTGGAAATAGGTACGTACAAACATTAAGCGAAACGCCTAGTTGCTACTAAGAACTACGTTCGCTTCGCTCACTTGTTCGGTTATTATGAGTATATTTGTTTTTAACGTTTCATTAATGTTGAAGAACCCATAGCCCGTTCAAAGAAATTTCACGGAAGGCATAATACTGTTGCGCCGTGCGCAAACGTAAACCAGTAAGTTCGCGAAAGATCCAGAAAGGACCGGAGTGTGAGTGGCCGAAAGAGTCCAAGGTCACTCTCCATTGTTTACAACACAAACACGTGAAGTTTCTAGACAAACGGGTTTTGAAACAATAGTGCGGGTTGTAAATAAAGTTGTAAAAATTTGTTTACTTGTCTTTTGTTGTCCTGTCTCTATTCTGTGTGAATCTAGAAACTTCGGCTACTAGAATATTCTTTATATGCGATATAAATACATGAGCGTGTTTGCCGAGCGACAGACTTTATTTGGCTACGGAAGTGAACAGTGCGATATATCCGAGTGACTTTACAGTGAATACAGTGTACAAGTGATTTAGTGTTCAGTGAATAGTGAACAAGTGTTATAGTGGCGATCAGTGTTGTTCAGTGACAAAGTGTTCTAGTGAGAAACTGCTGTGAGATTCTTATTGGTGTGATCCGTGATTAAAGTGTTAATTTTGGTTTAATTGGACTGCATTATTTAATCCCGAGCCCCCAGCTCGTAACAATACTTTCTTAAATACGATTTAATGGCAAAATTACCACACAACCTACATATGTCAGATTACTCCAGCAACGGGAAACTGCCTGAGGTAATAATTATGAGCCATGTTTGTTAAGACGTATCTCCGTATTACCAGTATTACGAAATTGTACATTGTATACCAGATAGGTTTGATGTGTTATGCTTTCTAATCCTCCGGGAGCCGTCTTGAGACATGTTATTGATTGAAAGGTTGTAACTAAGACAATGATACTATTAACAATTCAAACATGCTTCTACGTTACATGTAGAAACACGTGTATACGTACGTCATGTACCTCGTGAATAGCTGACCCTATTTTCTATTCTGTGGTCGCCCCAAATAGTATAAGTAGAGTTAGGGAGGCACTTAATTGGAGGATTAATCCTACAATTAAGTAACAAACCGTTAACAGATTTGTGACAATGTAAATATTTGTTGTTTATTTAGATGACACCCAAATTTTTAAAGAGCTAGCCCACCTCTCCGGATTAATTTGGCTAATGTCCCCAGGCCACTGCCATTTAGAGTCTGGTCCTCTTGACGTCAACGTCAGCAATTTTAATGTTAACTAATAATTTGCATGTATAATATTTGAGCATTAGTTTAAAAACTACCGATACGGTATTATTCCAAGGAGATTTTACGAAAACACCATCAGATACCAACTGAGTAGGTTCCTAAAACTTAGTCTCCGAAAGTTCTCTAAGTATACACAACGTGTAAGGCGCATTTGCATGAAGTCTGCGGTTGACATCTCGACACTCAGCCGACACGATAGCTCAGCACCACACATTTGTCTCTCTGGTTCATTTAATTATCTAAGTAGACGTTTGACTTCACCGTCTTTTGTTTATAAGCAACTTTGCTTAGGTACTTTGCTTCGCAGTATATCCGGAATACCTAGCAGTTATAATAATTTAAACTCGTTATTACCGTAATTAATATGGGCTTTTGAAGTTGCGATCTCAAATAAATTCGATTGGGTGTATGAGTAACTGTTACACTGTCTCCAAATGTATTAATGCTGGCATAATTTGTTCTTCGGTTCATGTTCTTATTCTTAAGACATTTGTTTGTCATAAGCACAAGTATTTCTTACTAGAAACAGGTAGGTAATTTTTCGCAAAAGCTTCAATTTTTGTAGAGGGTCTGCGACGCGCTACGACCGCGATGCTTTTTACGCCGTAAACGCCTTCAACAAAGAAAATGCTAATAGGGTTTACAAGCACTTTTTGACTAGTATCAGGCCAAAAATTTGTATCGATGCGTTGTTCTTATACAGTTTTTAGGGTTGTGACAATTTAATATGAGCCTAAGCAATAATGTCAAAGATATGAAAAACACAATTTAAAACAAGATTTTCATGATACTTTCTGTACCTATTTTAACACTTTACATTTAAACTTGCTCTTTGCCTTAATTCTTATGCTTCAACTTTGGTACCTTACTGCTCACTAGGTACCTGTTCTGCCGATATAATGAAATATTTCCAAAAACGTCAAGCCAACACGCCGCCTAATAATAAATATTGTATGTACCATTTCTTCCGTTAATGGAACAAAATAAAGGGAGAAATGGGACTACGCCAACAAAAGAAAATATGTCGGGTCATTAGTATTTTTTAAGTATAACGGTTTAGTAGCGATAAAGAACATAATACATTTTAAAACAAGAAACGTACCGGCAATAGAATGTTGCCTCTTCTCTCCTGCCCGTAGATACATCCAAAGGCAGCAGCGTCTCTTCGTGTATCAACATGCTGAGACGTCATCGTCTGATGATAAGGTATGGAAATTTTGAGTGTTTCACAAAAACAGTAACATCAGTCTTATCTATTACGTTGCTATAAAGATAAAAATATAAATACAGAAATAGCGATTCAAAATTATACAATGATGAAGTAAGTGATGCAAAAGTTATATTGGATTTAGATAGATGAATATATGAGTGTTTGTTTCTCCTTCAAGCATAATTTACAAAATGGATCAGGCTGAAATGTTTTAAAGGTAGTTCCGAGCTGAAAATAACATACTGATTTTACGATATTGAATACAGGGTACAGTCGCGTTCATAGTAAAGGATACCACTTGTGACTAACTTAGTGGTATCCTTTACTATGAACGCGACTGTTCAGAACGTACACAGATACAGACATAGTTCATTTATAAATATTGTCAAAAGGTCTTACGAATAAGTAAATAAATACATAATGCTGGACACTACACGCAGTCTCAAACTAAGCAAAGCTTTATACTATGGAAACCATATGATTGATAGAATGATAAAACATTTTTTTTGTAAATGCATACGTAATGCATACCGTAGGTAGAAAAATAACGAGAACCGGGACAAAATATTTAAAACAATTACAAATATTTTTCTCATATCTTACCCGCTACGTCCTGCGTATCAGTAAAGGATATAATATAATCTCACTTGCGCGCAGCCGCGCAGGTGGATGTGGGTTCGATTTCCTCCACGGGCGAAACGTTAGTATCATCACCATCATTTTTGTACCGGTTGTACCGGGTACATGTATTAATTTAACTTATTGTTTTTAAGGCTAGCTGTTAGTATAAATATATGTATAGCATTTTAGGAAAAATGTGTAAAATAAAATAAATAACTTTATAATTTCAGGAAGTCCACTGCTAGACATTAGCCTCCAACATGGATTTCCAGTTGGTTCTGTTTTCATTGAGGGGTTGTTCCATACTCGCCACGCTTGGCAGGCGGGTTGACGATCGCAATATGGGGTATTCCAGACTCGGAAGACGCTGCTACCAATCTTTCAAAGATAATCTTAACAGATCCTTAATACATTCACGTGCAAAAGAAGAAGAGCTTCGACATTCATATAAATTGTTTTAGAATTGTGCTCTCATGCAAGTCATCAATATCCATGCTACGATGACGTATATTGAAACGACAGATACTCGTTCTAATGTTAAACGGGTTTTCTACTCACGTTAATTACACGTTGAAAATAGGTTTCCAACGTGTTCAGTTCCGGAGAGGGAAAGAGAGACTTACTCGTACCTACGTCAAAATGTTCAAGTACGAGCGAGTGCCAATATATGTACATCAATACATTTTGTATTGACGCATTCCTTTTATAGATTTCAGTCTTTTGACGCACAAAAAGTAATATGCTATCAATATTATATTATTCATACGAGCAAACACAAGCAAATGTTACAGTTTCATGACTTTTAGTGTCGACAAAAGCGATACACAGATAATTATTAATTTTTCAACAAAAAAACCGACTTCAATTATTAAATCCTTCACTAGTTTCTAAAATACCCAAACCGCTATATAAACGCCGGTTACATTTGAATATTTTCTACGATTTCCATGCATCCATACATCCAATCAACGTATCGAATCATAATTTATTTCAATATATACCAGAAGGTTTAAAGAGCGGGCCAAGCCAGGCGAGTTTTTTGGGATTATATAAATTAAAACGATTTGTGGTCGGCAGGCAATTGGAACTGTAGTCTTTTTAACGAAGTAGAGTTAAAAAATAAGCATAATGCGAGTCATGGGCTAAACCTTTTACTATACTTTTCCTTTCATTGTGTTAGATTAATTAAAGTAGTTTTGTAACATATCCATAACAAAGTGCTACACAAATGGACCCCTTTCGTGACACCGCTAAAAGCCAAAGCTTATAAATACGACACAATTTCTAAGCATTCACTTACATTCTGGTCACCATTTACACTGGTTCCCTTTTAAGGTACAATGCCGTTTTGTGATAAACTGAAGAAACATGTGTTACTCCTTTTCGAGCGCGCTAAGTATACATGCGGAAGTTTAACACTCCATGGACCCAGTTATCTCGTACGTAAAGACGTCCATATAATTTACAGACTTATTTACTTCATAATTTACGTTCAAGTTTGGATAGCCGCAGTGGTCACAATTCAAGGCTACTTTAACCACTATCGTACAAGCACAATACGATTCACCACCCGCAACGATTATCTCCAATGGACCACAACATACGCATCTGTGACTGTGTGTGAAGTCGGAAATGTTGACAAAATATGGAGCTTGGGAGAAGCATATAGCGCTGAACACAATGAAAAGTTTAATCGCTTCTTTGGAGACGTTGCCTTTTTTAGCGGAACGTGCTTCAGTTGTTTATCATCATGCTCCAACGAATCAATGTGCTTGACAGATTACGATAAAATGGCGTCCTATTTTCGCACCTCTTGCAAAGACATTTTTATAACATGCAAATGGAACGGTAATCCTATAAATTGCTGCAAACACTTTGAACCACTTCAAACAGAGTACGGTAGATGTTTTTCAATAAACAATAGACATACCGGGACAAATGAAGCGGCATTTTTTACCACCGGAAACCCAAATGAAATGGGTATACTTGAAATAACTCTGGCGCAAGACTATGAAGCATTCCTACACTCACCTGAAGACGTACCTTTTTGGAATATGGAATACGGTAGAAGAGTCAGAGTAGTTTATGGAGAAAAAGCTGAGATGACATTTTCAATATTAGACGTTGTGAACGAGCCTGAAGTATCATTGATAGATCCAGAGGAAAGGGAGTGTAGATTTCCCGAAGAGTTGCCGAAAAACTACCGTGCGTTTAAGTATTATAGTTACTCTGTCTGCATTTGGCAATGTCGAATCGATGCTCAGCTGGAGCTCTGCAATTGCACGCACCACTTTTCTCCGTCATTCTACAAGGACCAATATTGTGACCTGGAGGGCTTAAAGTGCCTGACGAAGCACTACAAGACTTTTCTTAAGCTTAAAGTTCCGATGTCGGAGGAGACTGGATTAGATTGTGATTGTTTACCGTCCTGCACCGAGTCAGATTACAACGTCGTGAGCAAGAGCTTAGAGGAACCTGAAAAAGAATTGAGTGCAAAATCTGCGCGCTTCATCTTAGGAAACAGACCTTACCAGCGACTGACTAGACAAGTCGCTCGAACAAAGTTAGATCTGGTAGTAGCTATAGGAAATTGCTTTGGACTGTGCTTCGGAGGCTCGCTTTTATCGATCGTCGAAGTAATTTACTACATTTTTCTTAAAAAATGGAGAGAGTAGTAATTTTAGTTGTTTATAGGGATCCGCACCTCAAAAGTAAACAAACGGTACCCTTGTAGGATCACTTTTGTTGTCCGTCTGTCTGTCTGTCTTTCTGTCTGTCC
The DNA here is from genome assembly GCA_963082625.1 of Pasiphila rectangulata. Lineage (NCBI taxonomy): Eukaryota > Metazoa > Arthropoda > Insecta > Lepidoptera > Geometridae > Pasiphila > Pasiphila rectangulata. The sequence continues at coordinate 14,432,303 of OY720240.1, forward strand.
AGACCCTTTAGCCAGCCATTCTTCCGAGAACGTGTAGAGGTATCGAGTTTAAATTATAATCTAGATGAAAATATCAATATTATTATTCTAAGTTAACCTGAAAAGATACGACTGACCGTTTATGCCGCAAAAAACGCATGATTCGACAAAATTCATACGGTACTTCCGGTAGACCTAGAACTGTGAAATTTGGCGAGATATATCGTCTTATACCGTAGATACACCGAATAATCTAAAACTATACATCGTCCCCAAAAAAGTACAGTACGAAATCAATCATTAAGGTTAAGCAACCCTATGCGCGGTCATTGGTCATTGTTGATGGGTGACCGAATATTCATCACTTTTGTGCATTTTTAAAACTTTACTAAATCAGAGCAGTTAATTTATAATAATTATTATGTTTCTCCATACCTACGGAATCCTCGGTGGGCGAGTCCAACTCGCAGTTGTCGCAGTGTTTTGCTCATCGCAATTGAAAGAAAGCGCTTCTGAAAACTAATGAACTAATTAAATATCCAGCATTGTTGGTATTTATATTAAAAATGAAAAAGAAACAGAGTGAGGTAACAAAATTTTAAACCACGGCGAATGGCATTTAAGTCTGCTCTATTTCATTTCTTTAAAATTTTGTTTGCAAAAGCCTCAATTTATCATAAATGCTGCTGTTATTTTAATAGAGTGCCATTTTATCGCCCTCTTTTAGGTAGATTTCAACGGCATAAAATATTAAATTGTCCCTGGGGAAAGAAAACAAATGAGATATGTCGTAGGTAGTATTCGTATTTTATTTATCAACTTTTCAACTTTATTTATCGACTAAATGCAGTCTCGACTTATCAACGAAAGTCGGTCAACAAAAGTTTGAAAAGAATGAAAAAAAAACATCAATTTATGACGAATAAAAACGTACATTTTTAAAGTCATGCCGACACCACTATCCATCAACAATTGACTTAATGGAATGAAGTGATGTAAGCAAAAGGTTGACAATTTGTCAAGGTTAAAGCTTACCTGACCTGCGTTAACTAAACGTGGACTCTTACGGCACGGCTGGTCTATCAGTTTAAAGTCGGAGTCTCTCTTTGCAACGTGATTTATCGCCAGGACCAAAGCTGTCGACATAGCACATTGGATTAGGAAGCTTAAGTGACAACGGCTGGCAATATCTCTCAAAAAACTGATTTAAGCGAGTTCTTGACTGTAGACTGTAGTGAAGAGCGTAATTATATAAGTGCAGCACGGGACGTCTTTCCTCCGTCGATCGAGACACGTTCTCGGCTTGCCCTTTGACGACCTCACCGCCGCTGACCCGGAGGTGACGTCAACCCGTCCCAAATTAGCTGCTAGACACACTTTTAATAACCGGTCCCGCTGGCGGGGCCGAAGAATACACTCTTCCGTCTTAAGGTGCAGTTTTGCATCTGAACGTTAGCCATCATTACATACAAAAATCTGGCAACAGTCCAAGCCGTGGTTCGAACCTAAGTGGTGCCCTTGAGCTTGTTGCCCCAACCTAACTTTTGCGGCTGGGCGTCTTCTGCGCTCGCCATAGTCCGGTAACGTTTTCATGGCTATCTGCGGTCAACAATATATATTGTCATTGAAAAAAAAAAATTACGCATTTTGCAATTTGCGAACGGCCGATAGATACGGGAAACTGCAGATAATGTGAAATTTCGCAGATTTGTGAATGACTAACAGTGGACTTATTTCAGACCGAGATAATAAAACTTTCTGCGATTCTTTGCCTTTTATCTGAAACATACAGGAAAATTTATTTGCCATTTAAAACACCTTTAAAAAACAAATTTACCAATTCACAGAATAACAAAGGAAACGGACCGGGCCTGCCCCATAGCTAAAGCCTGTATTACATTACACGGTATTCAGGGACCCTTACCCTAATTAAGAGTGGTGTAATAAGAGTTAGAGCGTACGGGACCCTAACTAGGGCGACCGGTCGGACCCGGCAAGCCTTGCTTGGTAGTGAGGGCAATTAGGGCGCCCTAACTACCGGGCCCTGAATACCGTGTAGTGCAATACAGCTTTAACCTTTGTGGGAACAAAAACATCACATAGGTAGCACGTGCGCTTGCTTTGGGCTCAATAAACACGAGACCCGGTACACAAAATAAATACCAGTGCAGTTACAATACAAAACACCTCCCGTGGAGTGGCTACCACGCACCTAGATCAATTTTATTTTTTTCTGTACTTTTCGTCGTGATGTCGTCAGTACCCCTTTCTGGGGTCACTGGGTGGGGCCTCGAGGTGGGACCTCTTTGCACCGGCTTCTTCTCCAAGGGTTACTACCCCTGGGTCATTTGATGGCGCCTTCTACGGCTGGCGTTCAGTTAGGCGTGTAAGTTATCCTCGCTTGATGAGGTATGTAGAAGGTCTCGTGGCTGTGAGCGCCACTGACCTTTGTGGTCCGGCGGACGGGCGTGGAGGGTTGCGTGGCCATTTAGGTGCGTTTCTGTACCTGTTCTTCTTTCGTTTGTATTGTGTTATATTTTCCTCTTACGTTGATTTAAAATTGTACCTTACTTTCTTAGTTATGTATACATATTTAGTATTAAGTAATACCTTGTAGCATAGAACTAATCCTTAAATTATTATTAGAAGATGAATGAGTATTTAAATAAATAAAATATTAAATATACATATGTATGTATTCTGATTTGTATGAAATATGTTATTAAATAAATACGGTTTGCAAGACAACTACCTACTTCAATTTTTAACAGTACCTATTAACCCACCCAAGTAGTATACAAACGAGGGGTACAACAGAAAGAGTAAAAACGCAACTACGTAAATTGTAAAAGTCACGAAATCCCACTTCTGTATTATCATTTGCCTCATTTATGAAAAATTATGTTAAAACTTTGGTGGTAGCTTTTTTAAAGAAAGGGGACGGTAAAAGGGTAAATACCTGTTTTTGAAATTTGTAAAAAAAGAACGTAAAATAGTTACTTTTTTCGCTGTAAATTGTAATTCAAAATTTGAGTTGGAGGAGTCCCGTTCTTCCAAGCTAGAACTCCTCTATTCCTGTAACGTCCATCAACGTCCTGCGTAGGTATAGGGTAATAAATGATAATACTGATAGTGTAGGTACCTCTGCCGCCGGCGCTGGTAAGGTAGGGAGTAAGGCGTCTTCTTGTTTTACTACGAAACCCTAAAAATTAAAGGTTAGATAAAAATTTTAATAAAATAATCTGATTTAAAGTACATAGTACCAATTCTGTACTTGTCACACCGATAAAGTTATCTTTGTTGTATTCACTAAATCCAATTTAAAATTACCGTGCAACATAATTTCGCAAGTGGCAACTAATCAGTCGCCTCCAATATGATTAATCAACTGACTGAACTGTGAACTGCCTAATTATGACGACTGAGGGCATGTAAATTAACAATACCCAAGTGTATATAGAAAGCATACTGTCGGTACCTTCTTACGGCGCGAGTCTCCTTAACCTGTTTATTGCTATGCGTAATTTGCAATATTAAGGATATAAGATGGTATCGCAGTGGGGTGTTCTCCTATCTTATCTGGGATGCAGTAAGAATCTCCCAAGGGGTACCCTTCGAAAATAAGCAGCAGCGTGTTTCCGTGTATCAACATTCTGTGGGCGTTAACTGATCAAGTTCTGTAAGAGTGGAGACGGCGACTCTTGATGGAGTCATGATTTGCAAACGGTCGTTGACTGACGTTGGATGCGATAAGCCGAAGACAAGGTAAATTGTCGCAGATTTGGGGAGGCCTTTATCCAGCAGTGCTCATGTTAATCAAGTAGGAATATAAAAACGTAATTATACTTTGATCAAGCGAAATTATCAAACAACTTCAGTAGAATTCAGTAGTCATTTCGAATAAGGAATACTTCTATGAAAACCAAAGAACTGTCAGTTCTCTGGTATTTAATCCCCGTAATGTATCCCCGTTTTATGTTCCAGATGTATTATATTCCATTATCCTTTATAAATGCACTTTCATAAAATTAATACCAGCCGTCTCTCTCTAGACTAAATACAAGTGCAAGTGGCCTGCAGCAATCCCATTTATGCTCAGTGAGTTTATATCAACGTAATTATGTAATAATTATAATTAAATAACTAACAACTCTTACTACAACGCGATTGTTCAACCAGCCCGCTTTTTATAGAAATTTGCCCTAAGCGAAAATGCCGTGAATACGAGTATATTAAAGTAATTGTGGAATTTAAATTAACTGTTTCATTTGAAGGTTTTGATAACTCTATTCTAATTTATCATCTCATTTATATTGTATGCAGTTAATTGAATGTTTCAAATGCCGAGATACGGAGGAAATTAGAAATGCTCTTGGTAAAGAAAATGCTGGGTAAATGGAATATTCTTTATTTTCTGAAAAGGTTAGATAAAGATTTTTTTTCTTAGACGTAAGAGGCCATGTCCAGCAGTGGACATGGACAGCATATGTACAGCATCGTCTTGGAGATCCATAAGGGAAGCCTCCCCATGGATCTACAAAGCCATTAGGGGGATTTTGCCATACTCGCCACGTTCGGCAGGCGGGTTGGCGAGCGCAGTACGGGATGTTGATTCACGGAAAGACGCTGCTTTCCATCTTCCGGGGGTATCCTTTGGCAGATTCTCACTACATAAACGAGCAAGAAAAGCGATGCAACATTGTACTGAACCCCATGACATCGTAATAAAAAAAAAAAAAATTTAAATAAATAGAAAGGAGCGGTAGTACTACTTTGCTCTTCATTTTGTAAAAACGGGAATTACTCACGTAGTATTGTAACGTCGAAGATTATTCCGACATGAATGCCCGTCCGCGCGTGGGGTCAACACGACACTGGCGCTGGCAGCGGCGCGTGCCGCGCGAGCTTCGTAACGTTCGGCGCGAGAGGAGGGGCGCGGTCGGCGTGGCGCATGATGTGCTTGCGCTGTTGCAGGCGTCGTTGTTGGAGTAGTGGCGCTGGCATATGTGTCCGGTGCAGGTTCATCGTCACTACTGTCGTCTCGACTAAATGTTAATAATAATTTGTTTATTTACCAATTAAGCACATATAAAAGTACAATTTTGTTTAGTTTATATTATATAACATGCAATTCAATAAAATTATTGGTAACAATGAGTATATTACTAAAGAAAAACAATTAATATTAACAATGTAGTATGGCTTGATAAAAATCTAAGAGAGATACAAGCCCCTACACTAAGTCCTTAAGGACTTGTGCTGTAGGTGACCCTTCCAGATAATTATACTGTAAATTATATTAAACGAAGCCTACAAAATAAATTTGGATTTGGATTGTATTACCTTTTAAATAATAATAAAATACATTAAAACTAAAACCAAAATAAACTAAGATTAAGTTTGATTTATAAACATAAAAGAAAATTAGGGTGAGATTAAATTATTCATAAATACTCCAAAAGATAATAATTGGTTTCAAGGTTTGTGGAATGAAGTGTATGATTATAGATTATTATGTGTATAGATTGCGTATGTGTGTGTGATTTTTGTATGTCTGTGCCAGCGCCTTTCTGAGTGTTTAGGAATGATTGTGCTTTCACTTTAATAATGCCTCCGTCTCCTCGTAACCCTTTGTAAGTAGCCAGTCCCTGACTGAGCGTTTGCACTGATACCTATTTAGGAGGGGTAGGGTTACACTTCTACATATACTGTTATACAGCCTTGGGCCTATGATATAAGGGTTTCTGCCTGCAACAACCGTTCTGAATTTAGGTATAGATAGGACTTTACCCTTTCTTCTCCTATGCGTTATTTCAGGGTTAACGTTGAAATTTGACGTAGCGTGTGTTCTCAAAACTGTTTGTTGCACAAAAAGCTGCCGGACTGTTAAGACTTTGCATTCTTTATATAGATCAGATGTAGGATATCTAAAGTTTTTCTTTGTCATGACTTTTAGTACCGCTCTTTGTGCGCGCTCCAGTTGTATCATGGTTGTTTTAGGAGCTGCTCCCCATGCTGACACGCAATAGGAAATGATAGACTGGGCCAGAGAAAAGTATACAGTTTTCAGGACGGTGTAAGGGGCCGAACTTCTTAAGGTCTTAAAGATGTAAATTAATCTTCTCACATTATATGTGACATTTCTGATATGAACATGCCATGACAGTGTAGCATCCAAATATACACCTAAGTATTTGGCGTGGGAAACTCTCGACAAAACAGTACATGTACAAGACGGCATTTCTGGATTACAAGAATGTGCCCTAATTGAGAAATTGGAGCCTGGCTGTGTTGATTTGTTTAACGAGAAGGGTATATACATCGTTTTGGTCAAATTAAGCGTTAACAGGTTACTTGACAGCCAGTGCATGACGGTTCGCAGAGCCACTTCTGCGTTGCACTGAACTTCATTCCAGGAACTACCCCTGACAATGATCGCCGTATCATCAGCATAAGATATTATGTTGCAGTTTGGAAGTTGAAGTTCACAGAGTTCATTTACGTAAACAAGGAACAGTGTTGGGCCCAAGATGCTGCCCCGTGGAACCCCGTACGATAGCTGAAGTTCAGAACTGATGTGGTCTTCAATTTTAACGCATTGGCGGCGATCAGTTAGGTAGTCCCTGAAAATGTCAAGAGCCAGACCTCTTATTCCAATATTCTCTAATTTTTTTAAGAGATTGGGTATAGAAACAGAATCAAAAGCCTTTGTGAGATCAAGAAAAATGACAGCACATTTCATTTTATTGTCAAGATTTTATATGATGTAGTTCTATCCAGTGGTTAGGTCCTGACTCCAGCAGATGTTCGGCAATCGCTGACTTATACACTTGCCGATTTTTGACCGCAGAACGTGTCAAGGAGCATATAGCCGCGGTCAAAAATCGGCAAGTGTATAAGTCAGCGATTGCCGAACATCTGCTGGAGTCAGGACCTAACCACTGGATAGAACTACACGACCCAAAAGTTCTATCCAAAGAACGCCACTATTATAAGAGGATAGTTCGAGAGGCGATTTAGATCAAGAAACACCTAAATTTCAATCGTGAAGATGGTTTTCGTCTCTCTTCTGCATGGAATCCTGTGTTGAATAAGTGTGTGCGTTGTGTTCCGACGGTACAGCAGTCCGATACCGTCAGTGTAGTGTGTCGTAATGTGAACTTGGACATTTCTGAATCTGAAGACGAATTGAGGGTAGTCGTGGATTCTGCCATCAATTCGCGGCGGTAGCTCCCAGCACATCAGTCCTCCCGCGACCAAGAACGCTGAAATGTGTTCGAAACGTCGGGAAAATAATAAAAAAGGTACGCGATAAAATCCTGTAATTTTAAAACTAAAAATATGTTAACAAATCGCGGAAATTTTAACAAGTTGAACAGAACACGCTTACTGCATCTCCATTGGATGTGGAAGGCCCACCTTCCTCGAAAAATCGAAACGTGTCGGAATAATCTTCGACGTTACAATACTACGTGAGTAATTCCCGTTTTTATAAAATGAATAGTATATCTCACGTTAATTTTGAAAGTTAAATACTTTGCTCTTGTTCCCTGTGACATCTTATGTGTGTGGTTGCAGTATATGCATCTAACATAATTTAAATAAATGATAATAATTACATATTTTTAACTTTAACAGGAATACTTACTTATTAAGTATCTTAAAACCAATTAGAATGTAGTTAACGTTGTGATGACAATTTGGTTAGCGAAAAAAATAATTTACAATGTTGCCGAGGCGAGACTATACGGCTCGCACTATTCAAAAGCTAAACTTCTACTTCTAACTCAACACGCCCAACTCTACAGGCCCTAACTTTACAAACTCTATAAACCCTAACTCTGCGAGTCCTAACTTTACAAACTCTACACCTTGGTCAAAGTATAAGGCTTGGCTTGAATATAATTATTCGTATATGTTTAAAAAGTTCACTATTAACATCATATTCCGGGAATTTTGTTATTTGGTATAATCCATCCCAAGTTATGAGGGCTTTCCTTGCGCTTCGCTTGGCTCATCTTGGCTTCGGCACTATCGCAGCCATGAGGTATGAGGTTTCAACAAAGCTTTACTGGAATGCACTCTCGGTACAGCTAGGCGAAGGTTTACTCGGTGCTATGGCAAGAATAGAAAAATAGTGTTGGATCTGTTCAGTTAACATAATCGATTATTCATACTCCAGTTATACGACACGACTGAATTGCTGCCTACTCGATTCATAATGGAACGGATTATTGATATTTTTTTATTTTGGTGTGCTGTAATGATAATTAACTGTTTAGTCAGAACCGAAATTATACTACTGATTACGCTATAAAATTTTGCGTTGCCGAATTGTAATGTCAGCTTCAGAAAATTGCTCCAAATTTTTTATTATATAAAATAAAAAAAACAAAATCGTGTTAGCAACACCAGTTAATAATTCGAGAACGGCTGGACCGATTTGAATATCTTAGATTTTTTTGGATTTGTCTACGCCCGAAATAAAATATAATGCTATTTAAATATCGTAAAAGTTCACAGAAAAAATATTTTAACGGAAATCCATATTCTGACATTTCATAGGTCGTCAAATATGATTTAAATTGCTTCTTACTTAAGCAATTTAAATCAAAATCGGTTCAGCTCTTTATGAACTGCGCTGCCATAGACAAGCACATCTAGTTAAACTTATAATATCCCTTCATTTCCACTGTTGATCAAGAACTACTACGCAAGTAAAAATGAAACAAACAAAACGATAAATGCATAATTTTTTGCCTGTATTGTCAGCTATTGTCGTTTCATATCGCGTAAATCGAATGGAAAAAGGTTATTGCAGAACACATGACAGTTGTTGACAGAATGGCGACGGTGATTCTTATTGCATTTATATAATAAACATTTCACTCACTGATATATTAAATACTAGCTGTCCCGGCGAATTCAGTACCGCTTTACAATCAACTGCCTACAAGTGCAATAACCAACTACTCCTCTACTTACTACTCTATTACTAGTACTCTATTCTACAACTTTGTCAACCATGAGTTGTCACTGTTAGATCGCAAATCATACATGTTAGTTAACTAAAAAACGTCTTGAGAAAAATTCAATCCACTAACTTCTTAATGCAGGTACTAACTAGTCCATAGATTGTAGTCTTAACTTTATAAACTATTCAAAGACTTTGGTCGTGCTTATTCTCGACTTTAAAGTTAAAAACCGCATTTAGATAAAAAACAGGTAAAACAATAAACTATGTAGTTAGGCGATATTGAAAAAATATAAGAGCACAAAACATGTAATCACAGTAAAAAACTAATAAATTATATTAAAAAAACCCCTAAAAAAATATTTTCCTTGAACATTAATTATAGGTAAACGATGGAACAAAAACATGGTTAACACGACAATAATAACGTATAACACTTTATTCGCACATGCGTACCACTAACGACCATTAAACACTGAGATCGTCACAAATGTTCGTGGCAAGCCAATCAGCCGTTTTTAGTGTAAAAAAAATGTTTTCTTCTAAATCAAACAATGGAGCTGGCAAGCGGAGAAAGCAGTTTGTGATTGATTAATCATAATCGCTGTCATTGTCAAATTGTGTTTCCTGTTAGTAAAAAAACTAAAGACCTTGTCTTTGGAAACTATTTTTGAAGTTTTTACTTTTAAATAAAAATGTCTCATTTGGTTGTTAGGGTTCCGGACCAAAATGGTAAAAAGGAACCCTTATAGAATCACTCTGTCTGTCTGTCTGTCTGTCTGTCACAGATAGATATCTCGAGAACTACTGATGCTATCGACTTGCAATTTAAAATAGTAAAAGACAACAGTTTTTTACTCATATAGCATACATAAAAATTTTAAAAAATATTCTTATTTTGATTGCAGGGGGGCGGATAGGGGATCTCAAAAATTTTAAGTGAAGTTACTAGGCCGTGTGGGGTATCATATGAAAGGTATTCATTTGTACATTAATAAACAGTTTTTAGTTTTCCTTTAAACCGTATCGTTTTTGAGTTATTTACAAAAATGTTGAAAAAATGACCGTTCCCCCCCCCCCTTATCTCCGAAGTTTGCAGAGATAAACCCGTGATACTTTTATAGCTAATAGAAGTGTATGTAAACTTTATAGGAAAATTATAGCGAACTCTTTAATTTGCATAGTTTTTTAGACAAGGGAGGTGGAAGGGGGGTTTTCAAAAAATTTGTGAAGTTAATAGGTGATGTGGGGTATCATATGAAAGGTATTCATTTGCACACTAATAAACAGTTTTTAGTTTTTCTTTAAGCCGTATTGTTTTTGAATTATTTACAAAAATGTCGAAAAACCGACCGTTCCCCCCCCCCCTTATCTCCGAAGTTTGCAGAGATAAACCCGTGATAATTTTATAGCTCATAGAAATGTATGTAAACTTAATAGGAAAATTGTAGCATACTCTCTAATATGCATAGTTTTTTAGACAAGGGGGGTTGAAGGATGGTTTTCAAAAATTTTGTAAAGTAAATAGGTTATGTGGGGTATCATATGAAAGGTATTCATTTGCACATTAATAAACAGTTTTTAGTTTTCCTTTAAGCTGTATTGTTTTTGAGTTATTTACAAAAATGTTGAAAAAACGACCGTTCCCCCCCCCCCCCCTTATCTCCGAAGTTTGCAGAGATAAACCCGTGATACTTTTATAGCTAATAGAAGTGTATGTAAACTTCATAGGAAAATTATAGCGAACTCTCTAATTTGCATAGTTTTTTAGACAATGGGGGTGGAAGGGGTGTTTTCACAATTTTTGAAAAGTTACTAGGTTATGTGGGGTATCATATGAAAGGTATTCTTTAGCACATTAATAAACAATTTTTAGTTTTCCTTTAAGTCGTAAAGTTTTTGAGTTATTTACAAAAATGTTGAAAAAAATAGCGTTCCCCCCCCCCCTTATCTCCGAAGTTTGCGGAGATAAACCTTTGAAACTTTTATTACTATTCGAAGTGTATGTAAAGATTACAGGAAATTTATTACAATCTCTCTACATAGCATACTTTTTTAGAAATCATCGAAAGTGTGAAAAGTCTACATAAGTTCCGCTATTAGACAAGAGATGGCGCTGTCAAGGTTCTCCAACCAATATAAAACCGCCTTTGTCATAAATTATATTGTATGATGGCACGGAACCCTCGGTGCGCGAGTCCGACTCGCTCTTGCCCGGTTTTATTTTTTGTTGGCTGTGCTGTCCGCACAGTTTGGATAAACTCTGTCGACAACTTCCAACGAATTATAAATTCGTGCCCAAAAAAGTGAATTTGTGGTCACTGAGAGGTAGAGCGCGAACACAAGTAGAACTGTGTTTGGGTGTTCATGTTCGATTTGCTAATTTGCAACCTGTTTTTCACCTGAATAGAGCCTCAACTGGAAAACTTTTCAGTTCATTTTTTAATGCCTCGTCTGTGCCTAAAGGGTCTTAAATATTCTCACTGTCAACCACAGCGGTGAGAAAAGTTCAAAGAATACAATTTTCTAAAGCCACTTTCTATGCCGTGGGGTACCGGCAGTAGAATGTTACCCCTCCTCTCATTCCCGTGGATGCAGTAAGTGTCTGCTAAGGGATACCTTCCGGAAGATGGGCAGCAGCATCTTTCCGTGTATCAATATCCTGTACTGCGCTCGCCAACCCGCCTGCCAAGCGTGGTGAGTATGGCAACTACCCCTCATGGAGATCCGTGAGGGAGGCCTGTGTTCAGTAGTGGACATTGTATGGCTGAAATGATGAAAATGATGAATTTTCTAAAGAAATAACAGCAGCTGAATAAATAAATAAATAATGCTTAACAATTCACACAGCATCATGTTGTTAATACAATATATTACATAGATGGATATATAGATGGTATATAATTTGAAATGCATATATATTTATACATATTGAATTTTACAATTATTATTATTTTGTATATAAAGATATAACCGGAAAGATAACTGCAGATCGTACAGGCATTTGTCCCAAGGCGGGAATTGAACCCGCAAACTCGTGCGTCACAGGCGGAGCTTAGCTCGCTACGCCACCCCAGAACTCGTCATTATTTTATATTAAGTATATCAAATGGAATCATTTATTTTTTTACTATAGCCATAACAACATGTTATTCACCGAAATTACTAAGATCTAGGTAACTTAGTATTGTCAACTTAAGAGTATAGACTAGGTATAAATTTAACTTATAAATTAGTTTCACATAGATTGTAAGTAGTACCTGAGGATTTGTTGAGATTTAGAAAAATAATAGGTAATGTATGTATTGTATAAACTCGGCTCCCGCCAGGCTAGTTGCGCCCCGGCTGGATGCTGCCCTCTCTCTCTCTCGCTAGCAGCCGCAGTCGACCGAGTGCAGGGGCAGTGCGCCGTCGAGGGGTCCAGCTATCGTGGTACTCACTTGTTATTCTTGTCTTCCTGCATATTTAGTTTGTATACCAACCTAAGTAACTTGTTCACAGTTTCACACCGTATTTGCCCATGTTTGTTTACATACTCACCCGTGGACAACGGGGTTGATTGCGCTTATATATCTACTACTTATGTACTATTTCTGTGTGTAGTAATACTTGAGTGTAATTGTTTGTTGTCCTGAATAAATAAAAATAAAAATAAAATAAAATCATCTAACCCCAAGCTAAGCAAAGATCGAAGCAAAGAAGCTAAGAAAGAACTGCTACTGCAGTTTGATTTGTAGATCGCACAGATCAAACTGCAGTAGCAGTTAATGGACGCTCATTAAATTTGGTTGTGAAAGAATTTTACACGTACATTGGCGTCACATTTGTAATGGCCGCCATAAGCTACCCATACTTGAAAATGTATTGGGAGGCTAAGTGGGTACTCGCCATAATAGCAAACAACATGTCTCGGAATCCGTTCACTCTTTTGAGAAATCCCCTAAAAGTTGTGTTCGACGGCGACATCACAGAAGAGACGGAGGCTTGACAAATTGTGGAAAATAAGACCGCTAGTAAACCGAATTCAACAAGGCTGTAGACTTCAAGAAAATGAGCATCGGATGTCCATAGATGAAATGATTATTCCATTTACGGGTTCGTGTGGAATAAAACAGTATTGTCCCGGAAAACCAAATCCCGTAGGTCTAAAAGCTTTTGTTCTGGTTAATCTCAATGGGATAGTCTTTAATTTCGGTCTTAGGGAAAAAGCTGTGCTTTCGTTAGCCGATTCTTTAGTACCGGGTCACATTTTGTTTTGCGACCGGTATTTTACAACAGTTAAGCTGGCAAAAAAACTAAAAAAACTAGGTATTAGATGCACCGGCATAATACAAAATAATAGAGTGTCAGCTAGTGCACGCCAAGTTTTAATTGAACATAAAGTATTAACGTGGCGTGGTAGAGGCGCCGTCCACACAATCGTTAGTGAAGACGATTCCATTGCGATAAGGAAGTGGAATGACAACAAACCTGTTACCATGTTGTCGACAGTTGAGGCAAAGGAACCGAAGGATGTTTGTCAAGATGGTGCAAACGCACCAAACGATATGTTTCTGTGAACATATATCTGATGATTGTTGCGCCAGTATGATAAAAATATGGGCGGCGTCGATTTGGCAGGTCGAATGCTTTCGGTCTGTCCAAATAGTTAACGGACGAAGAAGTGGACGCAGCTATTTTTCTCCAACATGATAGACCTAGCAGTTAGTAATTCCTGGTTGCAATACAAGAAACGAGAGATAGAAACAGGAATACAACTGTAAAAAATTCAACAATTACGCTACTTTAAGTTGGATTTAGGAGAAAATATCATAGAAGCAAATACAATAGAGGAAGAAGACAACTCGAGCGACTCTGAGCATGTTCCTGAGATGCCTAAAAGAAAGAGAGGTAAACCAACCACCGAACTGCCATCAGTAAAACAAAGAACATCAAGTGCAAAACACATGCCTCTCTTAGTTGATACTCAATCCAGATTCCGACATTGTCGTCAATAAAAGTCGCACCAAGTGCTCCACCTGCAATATAAGTTTATGTCTAACCAGAGAAAGGAATTGCTACCAAATTTTTCATGAATAAGGCCAATTGTTATTAATCAATATTAGACATTGTTTTTTGTTATGTGGCTGTCTCCATAAGAAGTATGTTTTTAAGTTTTTTTAAAAGAGCAGTCACAATTTTTACTTTTTTAACTAAGAATTTTTTTTTGTTTTTCTAAACCTAAGTTTAGATGTCTTAAAGCTCCCGCAGTCTCATGCGTGTTTTATATATTTTTAAGATTCTAATTTTGCACATACTCGTTAGAAGGACTGTTTTTTGTTTTCCTAAGCCTGAAGATTGTTTTTTTTCGTTTTTTTAATACTTACCTCAAAGAGGTTTATGATACCTAATAATCTATGATCTCATTATGAATACCCTAAATATAGTTTATCTACAAATTAATACTGTTTTTTTATATTAAATATATTATTATTTAAAATGCATGATTCACTAATGCCTGATGTGATCATATGATCACAAAAAATATTAAGTTAATTTTGCAACTAAGGCCCAATGTGATCACACGAGAACAAAATAAATCGAGTTTTTTTTTCATAAATCTTTTCCTTAAGGTTACATTTGAGACAGGAAAAAAAGTCCTAAGAAAATTTTAACTCTTTATCTTTATCTAATCAACAAATAGTTCTACTGCTATTTTCCTCCTATCAATGTTAATTTTAATTTTTGTGACCATATCTATCGTTGCAGAGAGAGTGTTTGATCTAGATCTAAAGCCTTACTGTTTGTTATATAGATTTTTTTTACTATTTAGAAATGCCTCTGATCTTTTGTATAATTATCCTTGCAAAACATTTTGATATTACTGGTAGCACTGAGATCGGGCGATAGTTTCTGGGGTCATCTTTTTTACCAGCTTTGTAAATTGGAGTAACTTTCGCATGTCTGAGGCTATTGGGGAAAGCTCCGTTTTCTAAGCATTTATTAATAAAAGATGTTATTTCGTCTAGGACTAAGTTTTTGACACATTTAATGGACTTTGTACTAACACCAACTATACCAGAGCTAGTATTATTACTATTTAACCACAGTTTCTACACAACTTTGCAATGAAAAATATTTGATAGCGCAACTTAGTCGTCAGTAAATTGATATATCGTTCTCAGATTTTTCTGTAAAGATTATCAAATAGAACATAAAATACAAAATAACTTTGGTATAATTAAAACATTTTTCCAAACAATATAGGGTAACAAAATTGTATTGCAATATTTAAAGAAATTGAAAAACCTTACCAAATTTTCGATTCCTGTGGTGTTTGAACCCACGTCAGTCGACTCGATCCTTATCGACGACCCGCGCTAAAGCCAGAAGTGCTTTAACCCATTAAGCAACGAAAATCGATGACAGGTTTATCGAAATTTTTGATATAGGTGGTATCGGTTAAGCACCGATTAAGCGCTATCTACAGGTAGCTACAAGAACTCTCCTGTTCATTGCATTCAAAGACAAAATAATGTGGCTAAAGTAAACTATAGCATTATTTATGTACTTTTTAATTTAAATGGTTTTTTAAGCACAATTGTAGAACAATACAATAAAATGCAAAACCTTATCAAAATTTTCGATTCCAGTAGGGCTTCGAACCCAAATTACAAAGTAAAAATAAATTAAATTATAATGTTTAAAATAATGAGCATATAATATAGCATGAAAACTTAGTTCCATCATCATCACTTCAGCCATAAAACGTCCACTGCTGAACACAGGCATGGAGATCCATGAGGGGTAGTTGCCATACTAACCACGCTTGGCAGGTGGGTTGGTGAGCGCAGTGCGGGATGTTGATACACGGAAAGACGCTGCTGCCCGCCTTCTGGAGGTATCTCTCAGCAGGCTCTTACTGCATCCACGGGCATGAGAGGAGGGTAACATTCTACTGCCACGGCATACACAGAAAACATAGTTCGAGTCTTACAAAATCCACTGTAACTAGCTATAAAGTTGATTCGCCGCTAGCAAACAAAGCATTAAATTTAATAAGGGCATGTTTGCCTCTTGAACTTGTAACGAAGGCAAGTTGTTCGTACTAATTAATAGTGAAGTTTCTTTTGTTCTTAGGGTTTACTTAAGGCACCGATTACTTATGCTACGGATTAAGAATATGTAGCAACCCGTAGGCCTACTCATGTCTACTCATGTTAAGCCTACATGTGTAGACAGACATGTCTAGGTAACATTAGTATGAACTCATGTTCAGGTTGACTTAACATCGGGAGGCATCCCATGGCTCAGTCATCTTCAGACGTAATGAAATGTTCTTTCCTCTGCCTTATATAATATAGGCGACTTTGTTGATGACAAAGGTACTGGGCCAGCCTGATCCATCTATGTCAAGACATTGTCCAAAGCACAAATAATCTCAAATAACTCGCTGAAAGCTTTTGAAACTATCGCGGCCATGAACGTTGTAAATATTATCCACGGGAGATTTACCAGGATATTAGTTTTGTTGAGTTTCCCGATATTTCGACGCACATTCACGCGCCTTGTCCACGCATAAAATGTTGATTGTTTCGACGACAGCGACCCTAAAATTGTTGTACTAATTCTTATGAACCCTGTTATACAAATACAAATATCTTTATTGTAACAACAAGGTGGTAACAAATTCGTTGCAAGCCCTGAAATCCAAACTAGCGTTAGCTGTATGTTGGGAGTCAGTTCGTACCCAATTGTATGTAAAACAACTGTTACAAAAAATATAACTTTTGCATTACCATCAATCATCATATCACATCCGTAGGTACCTATCTATCCTCACAAACTATAGCGTTTATAATATTAGGTCTTTACCTATGAAATTGCCGTTTTGTATGGAATAAATGAAAGTACTTTTTTTCCAAACTTTTTTATTTCTATTACTCAAAGTAACACCCTATGCAATAGACGCATCTTTGCCAACGCATTGGTAGTTTATTGAAGCCCTTCTTGTAAAAATCAGCTGCACGGGAGGCAACAAACTCTTCAAAGGCATTTTGTACTGCCCCTCGGGAATTGAATTTTTTACCCACTAAAAAGTTGTCTAAATTTTGAAAAAAGTAATAGTCGGTAGGTGCAAGGTCTGGTGAGTATGGCGGATGAGGGAGAGCTTCCAACCCCAGCTCTTGCAGCTTGGAAACTGGTCTGTTGTGCAGTATGGGGTCGCGCGTTGTCGTGAAGGAGCAGTGGGGACGACCGATTGACCAAAGCTGGTTGCAGATGTGCAAGCTTCTCCATCATTGTCTCCAGTTTTTTACAGTACACATCTGCAGTAATGCTCATGCCGTTTTTTAAAAAAAACTGTGGTGTTTTTTTTGGTGATCTACCACCAAACAGTGACCATCACCTTTTTAGGGGTAATTTTTGGTTTAGGGCATTGCTTTGGTGCTGAACCAGGATCTAACCAACTTGTTGAGCGCTTTCGATTGTCGAACAGAATCCATTTTTTATCGCACGTAACAATTTGGTTCAAAATTCCTTCATTTCTTTGTCTGTTGAGCAGCGCGAGACAGGTCTCAACGCGTACGTTGCGCTCGCCAGCGCTAAGTTCGTGGGGTACCCATCTATCAAGCTTTTTTACCTTGCCAATTTGTCGCAAATGGATCAATATTGTTTTGATGCTAACATCTTTTGCTGCTGCTAGCTCAGCTGTAGATTGAGTTTCGTCAGCTTCCACAATCGCCTTTAATTCATCATTGTTGACAATAGTCTTCGGATGGCCACGAGCTTCATTTTTCAAGTCAACATTTCCAGAACGGAACCGGGAAAACCAATAACGGGTTGTGCGTTCGTTTGTACAGTTCTCTCCGTAAACATTTTTGATGTTACGTGCTGTTTGTGTCGCGTTGGTGCCACGACGGAACTCATATTCCATAATTACACGATTTTTTAAGGTACCCATTATGACGAAAAATGTTCAAATGTAATTAAAATACAACGCTAATCAATAAAAAAAAGGCTGAGTTTGTAAAAAGAATGTCATGTTTTTAAAACAAAATTAATTTGAATTTGAAATACCAAGCCATGTAAATTTTTTTTTTATTTGAAATTACCAGTACTGAAGAACGGCAATTTCATAGGTAAAGACCTATTATTATAGTAGAAAGTAGGAAGTAGGATTAACAAGTCGGTAATACTGTGGCCAAAACATTGTCCACGTAGTCTTCGGTCGGTTAGGTCTGTATTAAAAATAAACAAATAAACAAACAAACAATAAAATATTCATAACTTGCCAAAAGAAACGTGTAAGCGCATTCCTAATTATTTTGCTACCAAAATTATTTTTTGTTACAGTATCGGACTTCACAACTCAACTATCGCAATTGTACGAGAGGCACTCCTCAGAGCTTCAGGTCCTCGTAGCGAACTTTCGGAAAAGAAACAGCGAACTTCGGAAAGAAAGGTTAGTAGATACTCCCCTCTAGTAACCGTGGATTCAACGTTGGAAGTGGTCGACAGTGAATGTAGCCAACCATTTCTCGCAAGTCCCAACACCGTCCACACAGAATAACCACAAAATCCACTTTGCGATCTTCTCCGCAGCATAGAGGTAGAATTCTACTACTAACTTTATATTAAATGACATGTATCATGTTTATGTTATTAATAAAGAACTATGAACTATATTCCGGCTTAGGCCCAAAAATTTACAATTAAACTTATTTTATAAATATAATACGGTTTACCACCACGTACCTAAGTTATTATCCGTAAGCCGTACCTATTATATTAAATGATGTCAAGCCACGATCATTTCAATTCAGTGAGATTAAACTCATATGTATTTTTTTATTAAAATGATAGGTACTTATGTTGATTTATTCAATAAAAAATAAACCCACTTGGATCGCCATTTCTCTCGGTCTCGTGCAGTTTCTATCCATTTCACTACAGCCGTTCTTCTGATGTCATCGTACGCATCTGCGGTCTGCTTTTTATGTACGATACCATAACCGAAATATATTTTAGTAGATAAAAATCAAAGGCGCCTGCTAAACGACCATTAATGGACCATACTTTCGGGACCTGACCTAGATGCGTTTTTGATTACCTACACAAATATATTAAAAAAAATCAAGTCAAAAATTAAGGACCACTAATATAAATATTTTTTCATTTACCCTGTATAATGTCTTTTAGGCCTATGCCCAGCAGTGTGACACAAATAGCTGATAACAATAATAACTGTCTTTTTAACCACCGACGCAAAATAGTCTGACAACTATGTTAGTGTGTTTGTCTGTCTATCTGTAGCACCGTGTTCATAAACAGGTGGGCCGATTTGGATGCGGTTTTTATTTTTTCGGTTTTCTAGCGGTGGTTCATATTCATTTTTTTATCATGAGAATCGGTTCTAATGTTTGGAAATTATTGAAGGTTGGGTTAGTAATCTAACCTGATGGTTAGGGGTGGAATTTTAAATCTAATCTTTAATTTTAAATTTAAATATAAATGTTTGTATAGCAAAATTGTTCTGTTATCCTCATGATAATTTCTTTAACATTTAAAAGCAAAACATTTACGCGATAAAAACCCAAATAAATGTGTTTTAATAATTTTAAAGCTGAAATCGAATTAGCGAACCACTTAAAGGTTTTCATGAGCCCTGTATTCGCATGCTGCAAAGGAAATGTTACCAACAATGAAAAATAATTAGGATAAATAAGATGCCGTGAGGTGCCGGCAGTAGAATGTCGCTCCTCCTCTCTTGCCCGTGGATTCAGTAAGAATCTGCTAAGATTGCTAACCTCTGGAAGATAGGCAGCAGCGTCTTTCTTTTGTGTATCAACGACCCGTACTGCGTACGCCAACCCGCCTCTCAAGCATGGCGAGTATGGCAAAAACCCCTCATAATCTTGGAGATCCATGAGGTAGGCCAGCTGTGGAAGTGGACAGCAGTTCTATGGCGGTGATGAGGATTGCTCTATCTTGTCTTATTAAGAATAATGATTAAATGAAAATTGGTTTGCTATCATGTACTGCAGGCGAATTTCAAATTTTCTACGTACCTACTGTACTGTGTATATTGTCCTATATCTACAAATTTAATGTACGTAATTTAATCTTAATTAAAACTGTGTTTACCTACTTGTGAGATAGCATTTTGTTTGTGTAATATCTGTTTTTGAAACTTCCAACAAGTAAGGTAGGAAAGTTTTAATAACCTATTTGGTGTGTTGATGTCAGGTTGTACAAATATCTCAACTCTCTGGGTGCAATATTAAGCACATTAAATACATTTTTCAATTTACAATGCAACTAAAGCTTTGCCGGGAAAACTGTAGGAGAGCCAGTCCGTCTGACAAATGTTACAAAATTATTGATATTGATTACCTACAAATGTTTTCCATTTCATAGCAGAGACTACGGTCCGGCTATCATTCTACCTAACAATAAAAATGCTACATTATTTTCTATTCTCAAATTAATTCAAACCAACGCTATAAATTCATGGGTCGTGATGAAAGTTTATTGTGCTAGAGATCTGACTTAAGGTTTTGAAGCTACACATTTATGTTAATAACTTATTCAGTATTATGTATATGTGTCCAACGTTTCTGACATATAAAGATTACGCCTCAGGCCCCCTTTTCCCTTTCGCACCAGTTACGTTTGTCTTTCCTTCATTATTCTTATAAATATTCAATGAACTGTACGGAACTCCCGTTCATTGAACAAAATATACCACGCATAAAACGCGTACCTTATCGATACACAAGAGACCTAAATAAATAAGAATTTGAACACGCGATGTACTTATGTTTGTTTTTCTATGTATCATGTCAATTTGATGACGCAGTAGGTTTTAGGGTGCGGTCACGAAGTCAGCGGCAACGCAGATCTGTAGGCTAATTACGCATCGTCAAACGTCAATCCTTTGATGTTATCTTATACAAAATTGACAGCGTTTGAGAGATTTAAGCCTGATACAAACCCGTCACGAGATACGTGATCACTTAATCTCACGAAGTCTCGCGAGCGGCAGGCTGATTAAGTGACTATTGAAACTTAATTATTACATAAATCATCTCAACACTACGCCGCTCAAGAACCGCGCGATCTGCCCGCTGACTAGCGATTAAGTTTCGATAATCAACTGTGGTCTTCGCCATCAGTTCCTCTTCACCAAAACCTAATTTCTGAATGCAAATGCATAACCTTTAGCTAAATATGCCAAAATCGCAACAATAACCTATAATATTTAAAGAGCTCTTTCGATTCCTCGTAAATGCCAACATCAGAACTGATTTTTGAAAAATGGGACCTAATTGAAAGTATGTATTCGAACTCAACAAGAGTTCTGACGTCACAAAAATAAAAGGAAGGAAAACATCGCAACCCGCGGCTTAGCTAGCTTCAGACGTATTGACCTGTTCTTTCCTCTTACTAATACCAACTAAGCTGAGATGGTGTAGGTGCTACATAAAACTACATAACACTACATAAAACTTTTTGATTATTATTAAATATATCGAAAGTGCCATCGTAATTTGGTTATCTTTCCATATCCTTGAAATACATTATCATCATCTCAGCTGCAGAATCCACTGCTGGACATAGCCTCATAAATCCGGCACCTCACGGCACATTCTTGAAATTAAATTTGACGAAAATTGAACCTGAGATTGGATATTGATATGTTTACGTTCATCTTACAATCCATTAACTTATTCTGACAAACCTAAGCAACTGTAAATGTACTAAATATAGCAAATTACCCAATTTCTGCGTCAATACGAGTATGTTCAGATTTTATGTGAGTAACAGTATTACAAGGGTGAAAATTCGTTTACGCTACGCTGTTTAAATTAACAAGATAAAGGACCGTATTTCCTATTAGGTATCGATTCACATGGCCGTGGGTGCTGGATGAATAATGTAGCCCCTCCTTCTTGCCCATGGATGCAGTAAGAATCTGCTAAAGGATATACTCGGAAGATAGGCAGCAGCGTCTTTCCGTGTATCAACATCGCGTACTGCGCTCTCTTACCCGCCTGCCAAGCGTGATGAGTACAACCCCCTTGTGATCAGTACTTGGAGATCCATGACGGAGGCCTATGTCCAGCCGTGGACGGACGTCCTACGGCTAAGATGGTGGTGATGATCGATTCACATGATTTTGAAACTCAAAATATGAAGAAGAAAATATAAATTTCATTAACTTTCACATCTTTTAATTCATGCTGTACGGGATGCTGCAGTTCCTAAGATATTGTTTGATTGGCTTCTCCAGGAAACACATCAAAACATCTAAAGCTGACTGTGCTGCGGGTCGCCTCACGATGTTTTCCCACCGCATAGCACGTGTTAAATATGCACGTACATTTTTCAAGACATGTAAATTGTGCACTTTTAGCACGGTTTTAACGGTGTAGAAACCACCGCAAGGAAACCCGCGGCTTAGTTATCTTCAGAAGTATTGACCTGTTCTTTCCTCTGACTAATAGCCGACTTAGCTGGAAGCATGGTATAGGTACTGAGGAATCCCAATCCATCTCACAAATGTCCCAAGCACTTCAACGTTCCGTCCAGCATTGACATTCGTTGTACAAATCATCTGCCTCTATAATAGATAAAGGTCTTTATTATTGGGACCAATTAACCCTATTTAACAAAACATATAATCACAATTTAAATTTCAAATAGAATTTCCAACAGATAATCTCATTAACTATGCTCTGCGAACTAGAATTATGCAAGCCCCGGGGTTCAGCTTGTTATCTAACTTACGCTTCATTGGATAAAAGATATAAATATAGCGGTACAATTTACTGCGTCAGTGCACAGCTATCTAGAAATGCTGAAACTCGCGTACGAATCATCATTCATCATTATTATTTCAGCCGTTAAACGTCCACTACTGAACACAGCCTCCCTCATGGATCTCCATGAAGGGTAGTTGCCATACTCATCACGCTTGGTAGGCGGGTTGGCGAGCGCAGTACGGGATGTTGATACACGGAAAACGCTGCTGCCCTACTTTCGGAGGTATCCCTTCATCATTTCAGGCGGAATACGTCCACTACTAAACACAGGCCTCCCTCATGGATCTCCATGAGGGGTAGTTGCCATACTCACCACGCTGATGTTGATTCGAAAAGACGCTGCTGCCCATCTTCCGGAGGTATCCTTTAGCAGGTTCTTACTGCATCCACGGGCATGAGAGAAAGGGTAACATTCTACTACCAGTAAGTACCCCACGGTATATGTATACATATATCTTACGATTAAATACCTTCCTCTACATTAAAATACAGGAAAGCTATATAATGGAAAAAAGCAAAATTTATCTTAATGGGAATTAGAAAGAGTTTACATTTTTTTAGAGTTTAATCCCATTGAGTGGGCATTATTTCTCAATTCCCCCTCTATGGGTAAATACCCATTTAACCAAATGGTTACTAACGAATTACAGGATTATAGGAGAACGAAGTCTCATATAATATTTTTTTCAACACTGCTCATAAAATGCCTCTTATTTCACCGCAATTAGGCACATAATAACACCTGTAATCAAACTCTGACTTTTTCATTGCTATTATATACAAGTGAGTTATAGGGTTTTTTTTATTTTATTTGAGTTACTTTGTTCCTAAAAAAGTTTCGATACAAAAAAGAAAACCGTTTTAATTTTACTAACTGCTCATTTACTAATTGTTGATACACTTTTTACCTTCTAAATAAAATGATTTTTTAGTATTATTTTCTTCACAAGTGTGTTGAAAAACGTGGTATGATACAGGTGTGTATTGATGATTACCGTCCTCGGCTCTCTTAAGACCCTCACCTAACGGCTCAATGGCGTCTCAGCGGCAATCACCAACATTACACACTTTTTTTTTTTTATTATTCATAAAGAAGGGCTTTGCATTACACACTTGTACCATAATATACCATTTTTATTATACCATAATATAGCCTTATTCACAACGATTGTCACTGACGAGCCTCTCTAGGCAATCTTGACAAATGTCAACCTGTGGAACAAGTGCTTTCACTTGTTTCACAGGTTGACAATTTTCAAGATTGAAATGGCTTGACCTAGTTTGCTCCGACTGTGATTTTATCCATTATACTTTTTAACAATTAATAATAATCCTTAAGAGGTGAAGTGATGACATATGGAACCAAGACGTGGTCATTCACTATTGGCCTCATGAATAAGCTCAGAGTCGTTCAACGAGATATGGAGAGGGTTATGCTCGGGGTTTCTTTACGGGATCGAATCAGAAATGAGGAGATACGTAGAAGAACTCGAGTTATCGGACATAGCCTAGCGGATTAGCACGTTGAAGTGACAATGGGCAGGCCATGTTGCTCGCAAAACAATTGGCCGATGGGGCTGAAAAGCTCTCGAGTGAAGGCCACGGAGCGGCAAGCGCAGTCTAGGATGTCCACCAACAAGATGGGCGGACGACCTGATGAAGTCCGCAGGTCGACGGTGGATATAGAATTCTAACCGCAATTACTGGTAGTCCATAATACTAGGGACGTTATTGCTTGGTAAAATTAAATGTTAAAATAACAATTAATTGCAACTAATATAAAGTTGCAAATAAAAAATAATTGCAACGCGAGCGCGTGAGAGGGAAGGAGACGATACTGCGTAAAAGCTCCATTCCCTGACAAAAGTTCCCCTGGGAGAAACTGAACACGTTGGATACCTATTTTCAACGAATATTTAACGTGGGTAGAAAACCCGTTTAACATAACAACAAAAATATTTCATCATCTAAAATGTATTAACGTTATAATCGTGAAGCTTATAACGGGCGGAGATAAATCCATAAAATCTAAGATCATTGTAGTCGGTCCAGCCGTTCTCCAGTTGAGTGGTGTAACTCCCGAGCTAGTTTCTGTAATCAGTGGTCCCCTAACCCGACTTTGTTTTGTTTTAATTTTATATTTTGCATATAGCAGACTGTTGGAGATACGCTGTAGTCTTAAAGTTTGCCTGCACCTACAGCATCTGTCTCTAAAGTACAACTTGAGTTTACGTATTCATGTATCCTTCTTGCAAACATTTAATGTTTCTTGGGAAAACACGTGACGGGAAGGCTTCATGGGAAAATTATGAGAAATTTATCTTTGAAATGACGTCGTACACTCAAAAGGAGCTATTTACATATATTTAACGTTAAAACACGTTTTTTTTAGTCAATAAAGGCTTTGTCGCTTAGCGACCATATCGCCCAATCGAGGTAACAATAGAAAATATTATCAAAAAAATCAAACATTATCAAGACAATAATTACTAATTTCTTAAAATAAGACCTATTTTAGCAAGTTTATAAAGTTTCTGAGCTTTGTCTGATAGAGGTAATGCTAGAATAGTGTTACAATCTCCAACATTAGAACCAAAATTCCTGCCAAATAATCTGTTACGCTCGGCGACGTTCCGCACACATTCCATCAATAAGTGATGCGCATCCTCCACGGCGCCGCATACTTCACAATTGGGAGAACTAACTTTCTTCATTAGGAAGGCAAATTTATTTGTAGGTATATGCCAGGAACGCAGTCTGAGAGCCATCACCAATAAACATGTATTAAATAAACACTGATCAATCCAAGGGTATGACGAGATTTGTAGTTGTATGGTACGATACCAAATACCTTTCTCGGTGGATCGCCTGTCGAAATATTCCTGCCATAATTTATTACATTGGATTTTTGTAAATCTTACGTAATCGGAATAAAGCGGGATAACTGTTCAAGGTAAACCGTCTGCACGAGCCTGGTTTTCCAACATGTCCACATTATCATTGTCTTCAATGTTAATATGCGAGGGAACCCATTGAAACATTATTGTTTTATTTTGAGATTTTAGCCTTAAAATTAATTTTAAAATGGAATAAGCAATCGGGCTACCTCGCACGTGCGAGGTACACCGAGCTATTTGTTGCAACGCACACTTCGAGTCACAAAAAATAACAAATTTGTTGCATTCAATAGAATTTAAATCAGAGGTAGCCTCGGATAACGCTATTAACTACAAAATGTATTATGGATATATTTGTACAAACTTGAAAGTTCATGTAAATATTTAACCATGAGTCCAAAAAAGTGGCACCACCTTCACTCCCTTTCTTAGATCCATCCGTAAAGATCTGATAATAGTCATTATATCTATTGTTAATTTAAGCTGTAGGTATGTACATATAGTTTTCAAACTGTATTCGTTATAAGTACGCTTAGCGTGATCTACGGTAGAAACCTCGTCGATAATTATGTCTTTCAAATAGATATTGTTTACCCACACACTGATGGTAAACATTTCCGGCTTATCTTTTGAATTAATGGGAAGTTATTTTCATGATGGTTAATATAGATGTTAAATTTTTTCTGAGACCAAAATTGAGATGTACTTTGAAGATCTTTTGTTTTTAAATGATTTATGTTTTAGCCAGAATTTATGAGCAAGAAATCTTCTTCGTATGAATAAAGGGGGTAAGCACAAGTCGTTTTCCATGACATGTATTGGTGTGCTACGTATGTAACCTCCTAACACAGGCATGGCCTGATTTTGTATCCTATCTAATTTAATAACATTTGTTTTGCAGCTATTATCATATAAGAAACTAGCATATTCTATTCTCCTACGAATTACCGAAATGTACAATGACCTTAAATGTTTTTGGTGGACCCCCCAACCCGATCCGGCTAGTACATTTAGAACATTAATAAATTTCTGAACTTTTGACACTGTCTCGTTTATGTGCTTGCCCCATTTTAATGAACTATCAAGCCACAATCCTAAATATTTGACGTTGTCACAAAGCTGTACCGACTGATTATTATAAGTATAGTTAAAAACACCACGATAACGACCATTTTCGAAAACACAAATTTTGCTCTTGATGGGTGAAACTTCTAAGCCAATATAAGCCAATGTAAACAACTAATCTATCTGTCTGAATCGAATGAAAATGGTAAAAAATAAGCAAGCGAAATTTTACAAAACCGATAAGCTTATTTAGCCGTTTCTCGTTGGTCAGGATGAAATCAATATCTGATATTCAGATATTATTTATTATAATACTCCTAAATAATATAATAATAAATATTCAGATATTTTTAATTAGTATTTCAGTATTTTTTTTATCTAGAATATTTAAGGTAATTTCATTCCATGTGAGATTAGAAGCAACATTCTACTGCCGCCACCCCACGGCACGGCATGTTATCCTTCACCGTGTTTAAATTTAGACTTACATTTTTCAAGTAAGAAAAATACATTGGTGCATGACCGGTATCGGTTTATATTGCTGTGTTCAGTACCATGAACATTTTACAAAAACAGTAAGTAACTATACAGGGTGTATTATAACATACTAACCCGAAATGGGGGGTTTCAGCCCATGAAAACAAGTAGTTTTAGAAGAAAAAAATAAGGAATTCCTATTTTTTTATATATTATTATTATATTATTTTATTTTATTTATTGAGATATGTATTAGTTTGTATGATGTTTTATAATGGTGTTTATAGTATTAATATTATGTATTAGTTTGTTTTTATTAGTTATAGTTAAGTTAATAATGTATGTTTAAGTAGATGTACACTAAGTTACCTATTTTCCTAAAGGGATTGTAACCCGCCTTCTTCTTGCCCTATGCTCTCTGAATCAATTGGTTGCCTGGAAGAGATTGCTTCCAGCGATAAGGCCGCTCGTTGAATTGCCCAAAATTGTTTTATTATATTTTTGCTTGTTTTTATACCTCGGTATATTTTTTGTTACATGTGGTGATCAATAAAGTGTTATCTATCTATCTATCTATCTATCTATTATTTATAATTTTAATAGATGGTGATTTACACTTATTGAAGTTAAAACTTTCATGGTCTTTTCTTGATTGAAAATCACTGAATCTTGAAAAATAGTAGAACAAAAGTTGTTCCTTGTGATGATCAGAATCACACCCTTTCGGCTAAGTACACATGTTATATTACACCCCGTATATACAAGACCTGAATACAACCAGGTGTGTTTTTTCCTTCGTATTTACTCTGATACATTTTTCACATCAATTAAACATCGTTTTCCATGGAAGCTCACAAAAAGGCAACATTTTTATAAAAGCATTATCAATCTCCTATCACACTGAAGCTACGAGACGTGCTACGCCGTAGGCGTTTTTCTGTATTTACTTTACAAGGGATTACCTACCTTTTGTAACCTTAGTATTTTTTTAGCTATTTAATCACAAAGACAGCGTTGGAATTTGTGATCTTTCAACTGCGAGATGTCTCGCAGTTCTCTGAGTTATATATAAGAGTTACTTACTGGAATGACATTGTTAGTATTATAGAAATGTAAGGCTTGCCAGTGTTTAATGACACCGAACATCTCGTGGAAAGCCTACTTATACTACTTTAAGCTAGTTATTTTTAAAAGCACTTTTACCAAATAGCTTTTACAACCCTGAAAAAGTAGGTCGAAACTGTCTCGCAAAGTGACATACCATTTGCGGGTCTGCGTTCTTTCGACCTTTTTTGCGTTTTCTCAAGTTAGACCCTCCATTTCTAATACTCAGGGCGCATTAACTTTTTATTCGACTGCTTTCAAAATGGCCGTGAAACTTGCCTGATAGTTGTTCAAGAAAGAAATAAACACATTTAAAGGGTGTAGTTCAATTCTGTCTTGGTTATCTGAATTCTGTGGGAAAGGAATTATTGTAAAACTGGTACTTACGCCTGCTAAAGGATGATCATATAATTGAATAGAACAGTATGCCTATAAGTTCACCACAAACAAAAAAACCAATTCATAATTCTGAAAGCCCGAGTTGTCTTCAGAGTCTTTTAAATAAATAAATAATACTGGACGATTCGCACAACATCATCTAGCCCCAAGCTAAGCAGAGCTTGTGTTATGGGTACTAGATGACTGATATACTAAATACCATTATACTACATAGAAAGATATTTTTTATTATATATAGAAAGCCATATTGCCGTGGGATACCGGCAGTAGAATGTAACCCCTCCTCTCATGCCCATGGATGCAGTAAGAGCCTGCTAAGGGATACCTTCGGAAGATGGGTAGCAGCGTCTTTCCGTGTATCAACATCCCACACTGCGCTCACCAACCCGCCTGCCAAGCGTGGTGAGTATGGCAACTACCTCTCATGGAGATCCATGAGGGAGGCCTGTGTTCATCAGTGGACGTTTTATGGCTGATATGATAGAAAAACATCCAGAACACCCTGACAAAATCTGCAGATCGTACAGTTATTTACTACTTTGAATCCGAAGGACGAGGTTTCGATACCAGCCTTCCACCAATGGATTTGATTTCATGAAAACAATATTTGCACATTTAACACGCGCTTTCACGATCAAGGAAAACATCATGAGCATATTATAAATTAGAACCGCAAACTCACGAAACAAATAGATAACTATCGCAGTCACGTACGAACTTGTGGGTTCTCCACAAGTTTCACAATGTTCTATTGTTATTTCCATTTGTTTGTTAGAATGCAATGCAATAAAATGCTTCTAATCGCCTAGAGACCTTCTCCGGAGCTTCACATTCCCAAAAACGTTATAATCCTAATAACCCGACCGTAACCAGCCAGAAACTTCACGCTGGATATCGTTAAGTAAAATACTTTATTTATTTATTTTTATATTGTTGGAAGACAAACAGTAGGTACTTAATAACTAAAAAAACTTATCCATCAAAGTAGCTATTTAGGTACCATTAAAGCGTCTCCACATATTGAGTCGAAATATAGCTTGCTTGGTAATCAAATTATCAGGTTAAAGACCAAGAAAAAATAATTTAAAACAGTAACAAAACAAAAAAAATAAGGTAAAAAGCAGCTAAGTGGTCTCGCAAAACCAGCGTTTGGATAAAATATTTTTAATTTTAGATTATTATATTTTAAATGTTATTACCGCTCGACTAAAAAATGCATTTTGCCTATAATTGGTAAAACTAAATGGAACCTCTAACTGAACTTTGTGTTATATAATCATCATCATCTCAGTTGTAGAACTGCTGTTCACGTCCACTGCTGGCATAGGCTTCCCTCATGGATCTCCAAATACTAGTCATGAGGGGTTGTTGCCATACTGACCACGTGACCAGCGGATTGGCGAGCGCAGTACGGGATGTTGATATACGGAAAGACGCTGCTGCCTATCTTTCGAAGGTTTACCTTGGCAGATTCTTACTGCATTCTTACGGTGCAGTTGGTCTAATAGCCGCCGGCAGAAGGGTTGATGTCTGCCCCGGGACAATTGTTTTGAATTTTTCAGCGGATATTTTTCCCAAATCAAGGTATTTTTCTTTGTATGATAAGTAGGTATGTATTTCAAAAATATACATCTAGGTATTTTATCGATCATCTGGTACCCATAACACTTGATGATATTATGTGAAATCAACTGCATTTTGCAGTCTTAGATACGTAGGTACCGTATAAGGACATACAAGTATATAAAAGAAGAAAACATACATGATATTCAGATTAGACACCACACGGTAATTTAAGTTCTCCAAACAACAAATTTAATCTTGTAGCTATGCTTATACTAAGAATAAACTATAATAAAAATAAAAAAATGTCTGCTGGACAGGTTCAAGCCTCTTGCATCGCAGGCGGACCTTTGCCCGCTGCGCCACAGAGGTTGTCATACTCGTATGTATAATATATATTATGTAACGTTTTTTATTTATTTATTTTATTTTCAGTCATTATTATCCCACTGCAGGGCAAAAGCCTCCCTTTCCTTCTTACACTCCTCGCGATTTAACGCTGCGACAGGCCAAGATCTTAAATGGGCCTCTAGTTCATCGCGCCATCTTCTTCTAGGTCTTCCACGTCTTCGGCTTGCGGTAGGTGGAATCCACTCCGTGGTGAGCTTTGCCCATAAATCGTTTGACATGCGGCAGACGTGTCCGGCCCAGTTCCACTTCAAGCTATCGGCTTTATGACTAACATCAACGATTTGTGTTTTGGAGCGCAGTATAGGTACTGTTCCGCACGCGGTCTGACAGTTTCATTTCTAAAATACTGCGCTCCATACCTCGTTGACACATGCCAAGTGCGAACTTCTGATGATCAGTCAAAGACCAAGTCTGGGCACCATAGGTGAGGATGGGAAGAATGCGTACGTCCATGAGTCTCTTTTTGAGGGATAATGTTAAATTTCCCTTCATCAATCCGTCTTTTATGGGTATGAAAAATGAAGTCCCAATACACATTACTGGTAAAAGTTACTTGAACTCCGCGAGGGACTTGCCCCAATAAAATGTAGATCCCAAGAGAGTCTTACCCAACTTCTGAAATTACACAGATACCTTTATGTTGGGAAGTTTGAGAAATTGGAAGCACATCATTTTAGTTTGAAAACACGGACTGGTTATGTTAGATAGATAACATAATAATTTTCGCTCCATGGAGTGTCGCGGGGGAACACTTCCTTTTGAGTTAGATCGCATGCCCACTTCGTTGGGCGGTCAAAATTTTTACTTGTGATGATTGTCTTTCAGTATTTCTAACCCGAGATAAAACTCAATGTATAACTGCCTATGGGAAAAACCAGCTTTCTTAAGTTCCCACCAGAGATATTTTTTGGTCCTGGAACTTATTAGACATAAGGGCAAAAGAGATGTTGACAGGAGACATTAGCTTAAATAAAAGATTGACGTTTTCTTTATAAAAAAAAATGGCCAAGTGCGAGTCGGACTCGCGCACGAAAGGTTCCGTACCATTATTTGGAAAAACCGTTTTTAATATCGGCATTATATAAAAAATTAGACCAAGAGTGAGTCTGACTCGCGGAAGAAGGGTTCCGTATATTCAATCAAAATCACGTTTGTTGTATTTGTTTAATTCTGTTTTTAGTATTTGTTATTATAGCGGCAACAGAATGTGTGAGAATGTCTAGCTATCATGTTTATGAGATACAGCCTGGTGACAGACAGACAGACGAACAGCGAAGTCAGAGTAATAGGTTTTTAACCTTCGGGTACGGAACCCTAAAAAGCCGTCTAATAGAAATATCACTAAATAGATTAGGACACGGTCGCGGTTTTATGTCGTATTATCTCATTAACCTTTTGTCCAAATTATATGCAGTAAAAGGGAAAAGCCTTGTTTGAAACACTTGAGACGAAAACTTACTTATTTTAATAGATTTAGATTTTTGATTTAGATTTATTTATTTAACAAAGAGTTTACATTATAATATGGTTAGTAGCATCCTTAAGCCTATATTAGGTTTATCTGGACACTAGGTTCTCATAAATTACAATTGAATTAGGAAGGAACACATCAATTAATATTTACGCTAATCTTAAAATAGTTCGCAGTTAGACAAAGAGACAATACAGTCATAGCTCGCATAATGCCGTGAAGTTAGCTAAAAGATACAATTCGCCGTACGGCGCCGGCGGCCGGCGCACACACTGTTGCATATATAACAATGAGAATAAGAATTCATAATTGCCAAAAAAAAATCACCTTACGATTTAAATTATATGTTAAAT
Source organism: Pasiphila rectangulata (assembly GCA_963082625.1). Classification (NCBI taxonomy): domain Eukaryota; kingdom Metazoa; phylum Arthropoda; class Insecta; order Lepidoptera; family Geometridae; genus Pasiphila; species Pasiphila rectangulata. The sequence goes on from OY720240.1 coordinate 14,464,801, forward strand.
ATAAAAAACTACTTTTTGTAACTATAATATAAAAGTTAGACATAGGCTGTCGCTGACTTTTTTGTAGGCATTATCAAGTTATAAAACTTTTTAATAGAACTTAAACATATAATACCTGTCATCATTAAGGCAGCGTTCATAAGAAACGGTTTCGTTCAACCGTTTTTTCTCCGACGTACTTCGCAAATTCAACTACTTACTACGAAAAAGTGTTTAATTTTTTCGGGTTAATTTATAGACTATGACACTCACAAATACAAAGGCTTTCTATTGGTAAAAAAAATCTAAATCGGTTCAGTAGCTCCAGAGATTACCCCCTAAAACGTCACAAACAAACTTTACCTCTTTTTAATTTTAGTATAGATATAGATAAAATAATAGCCTTTTAGTTTTATTTTCCCTTATCAGTTGATAGGTATCAAAGGAAAGTCATTGATAAGGGAAAATGAGAGTTGCAAATTGTTAATAGGTATTATTGCCGTGGGGCGCCGGCAGTAGAATGTTACCCCTCCTCTCATGCCCGTGGATGCAGTAAGATACTGCAAAGGGATACCCCCGAAAGATGGGCAGCAGCGTCTTTCCATATATGAACATCCCGTACTGCGCTCGTCAACCCGCCTGCCAAGCGTGGTGAGTATGGCAACTACCCCTTATGGAGACCCATGAGGGAGGCCTGTGTTCAGTAGTGGACGTATTACGGCCGAAATGATGATGATAAAACATAGCTTGAATTCCGCCCGTGTCAGTTTAAAAATTAATGAGAATTTCTAATGTTCCTAGAATCTTCAGCGCTCCCCTGAGGACCTCTCTGCTACAGAGTAGTTTATGCAGTAAATTAATAAACGTTATGACTTTCATATTAAAGTCTGGAATATGTTAGTCAAAGCGTGTTGTTTTTGGTGGATTACCTGTTGCAGAGTAAATTGGTTTTGAGATTTATACAGCGTCAGAAATGTTAATTTAATGTTGTATGAGACGCTCCAGCTCCTGCGTCATTTTTAGATGGATTACTATGGGATTTTGTAGATTGTTTTCCTTTACTGTAAGGCCTTTCACGTCTATTAAGATGACTTTTACAGTGCCAGCAATAAGCTTATGATCAGAAAGTACCTGCACACCACTCAGCCAACACGGGTTTTGCAGGTTTATTTTTTAAGGGTAAATAATATATAAAACAACACAACCGAAACCACTGTACTGGCGCGAAATTAATAAAGTATGAATTGAATTACTTTATAGCGGCAATTTCAAAGGGTTTTAATATTAAACTCATACCCCAAGAGTTTATAATGAGAAATAAAAAAAGATTGTTTAAAGTTTGCTTATAAGCCAATTACTTAAACAATATACAATGTATAGTGTGGTTTTTCACAAATAGCTTAAAAATATGAAATTTGTTTTAGTTACACTCGGTATTATTTATATTAGAAAATTATTTGTAGCATTTAAAATTTTGGTAAGTTTAAATGTTTAACACAGTTTAATAATGGGATAGCTTTGTACCTAATTTCTTTTAGAACATAAATGTTGTTTAAAATATGACCATCACTTTTATTAGAGTTCGCATGAATTTCTGGGTTTTTATTCTGTTTTCGAATTACAAAGTGCATTTGGTGAGGCTTTATGAACAAAGTGAAAAGAATATTGGATTACAGAAGCCTCATGCGCTTTAGTAAAGTAAAATGGAAAACGGCCCGCAGTTCTTTACATATGGAAAATAACAGAGTGCGGACTTTCAAATTGAATCATCTATATTTTACCCCAACAAAAAGAGGTGTTTTAAGTTTGAGCGCTATGTGTGTCTGTCTGTGGCTTCGTTAGCTTCGTAGCTCGTAATTGAGTAGACCGATGTCAATGCAGTATTTTTTATTTAACAACATATTTTCTAGTGGTGGCTGTTCATGTTTTGCCAAAATTGTTTCAGCCGTTTGGAAATTATTGAAGGTTAGGGTGTCGGAGTTGGAGGAGTTTTGTTTTAATGTTATTACATCACTTTGTGGGGAAATAAGTGTAACGTTTATAATTTTTTATTTTATTTCAGAATTTACAGGAAAACTTACTTAATATTTAAAGGAAATACATACAGAAAGCTAGTTAAAGTTTCCAGAGATGGATAGCTAAGTATAAATTTGATTAAGTTATTCAACCAGATTTAGTGCATAAATTATCTATTCTTTCTTATAGGTAGGTCTTACATATTGATTTTAATTAAGCACGGCGATGCTAAAAATGAGAGAGCTTAAACAAATAATTAACAAACGTTTTGTATGTAGTGACTGAGAAATATAATACAACTTAATTTTAACGGACCGAAAAGATTAACGGGACCTTATCGCGTAATTACCCTATTTTGTTATTTCCCGACGTTTCGAGTGCCATGCAGCCCTCGTGAATAATAAAATAAGGTAATTAATTACCTACGCAATAAAGTCTTGTTAATCAGTTTTGCCGTGGCGTGCCGGTAGTAGAATGTTACCCCTCCTCTCATGCCCGTGGATGCAGTAAGAGCCTGCTAAGGGATACCTCCGGAAGATGGGCAGCAGCGTCTATCCGTGTATCAACATCCCGTACTGCGCTCGCCAACCCAGGCGGGTTGCAGGGTAGCATGCGCTAAGCGTGGTGAGTATGGCAAATACCCCTCATGAGAGACGCCTGTGTCAATAGTAGACGTTTAACGGCTGAAATGAAGAATCAGTTTTAAATTATTTCTATGGATCGCGAAAGTTTGCAAAGTACTAAATAGACCTTACTTACAAACGCTACGTCAGTGTAAGCAGTTCTATAACTGATTTCATTAAAATTTATACTTCATCAGTTGAAACAAAATTTTACTACTAAAAACTAAACTTCACGAAACTAGCTTGCAAAGAGTAAACAATTTAAATAAAACACACGCCCTACCCCTTCCTGTATGTAATGTTACGAACTAATCCAAAACTTCAACTCATTCTATCCATTACAGTTAATTACCTCACTTGCTAAAAGGCGGGCGTTGCCTTAGGCCTTTATCGTCAACTACTTTTAACCCGTTATAAAGTTGCGCAGTAATCCCTAGTTTACGTAAGTTCCACATAACTATTTTTTAAGGCAAGAGCGGAACCCCCAAGCACAGGTGTCTCTTTATTTAAAAGGGGGTTTCCAAAGCAATTAAAGATTTGTATGGATTAAGTCAAAGAAAAAAACAATTTAATTATTTATTTTTGTAACGTATGTACCCACGACTTTTAATCGGAAGGTTGTGGGTTCGATACCGGCCGTCTACCGACGAATATTTCTATCATGAACAAATTATGTGCATATTTAACACTTTAATTGTAAATAAAAAAAACATAGAAAACCCGCGGCTTAGTAAGTTTCAGACGTATTGACCTATTATTTTCTTTGACTACAGCGTAACGTATCGTCATCTCAGCCATGGGTCCACTGCTAGACCTAGGCGATCTAGGGAGTCATGTCTCTTCAGGATTGTATACCGTATACCCTAGCATTAATTCCACTGACTTGCATTCAAAACAAATGGTTGATAGAATGCTTGCTTACATACTTTTTATTTAGTTTATATTTTACCTTATCAGACGTAGTAATCTCTTAGAACCGAGGCAGTAGAATTTTACTCCTATAGAAGCGACTTTTCGTGTATCAACATCCCATACTGCGCTCGTCATCTCGCCTGCCAAGAAAGAAAGAAAAGTTTATTTTGTGTTACAAATTCACAATACAAAGCATACATAAAAATGATCAAGTAAAATGACAAAAAAACGGTCGTCGCTCAGCTGTTAGATGCTAAGAAAAAAGGTTTCATGTAAATTGGTCATCGCATTCGGTTGTAATCGTCTCATGCACAGACAGACAGACAGACAGCGCTGTCTCGCTGTCATGCATGTTGACCGATTTACATGAAACCTTTTTTCTTAGCACCGTCTTAATGAGAGAAGGGTACCGATTTATTTTGGTGACCTTAGGGTCACCAAAATAAATCGGTAAAGGTCTAAGGTAGGCTAAGGTCTCAGGGACCGGAGTTATTGTGACCTCAAAAGGTCACCAAAATAATAAAAGTCTTGAAATGTCCGAAAATGTCCAAAACCCAAAAATGCCGTTTTTGACCATTGGTGACTTTTTGAGGCCTTTGCCTCCTTTTCTGGGACACCTGTACCAAATGCTTGTTGTAATAATATGGCTGTAAGACGCTACTATAACGCTGGTCTTCCGTGACGCCAAGCGTGTGCAAAGCAGCATCCAGGACATAACTATGCCTTATGATTTAAATACAAAGTAACAGTATTGTAACCAGGTTACATGATACAATCAATATACGAGTATATAAAACCATTCCGTTACTGACTGAGTGACTCAGTGACTGACAGACAATGCACAGCCTAATTCACTGGACCTAGAGACTTGAAATTTGGCACACATATGTACATATGTATATGTACATTGAGTATCCTAGAGGTGCACTAAGGAGGGATTTTTCGAAATTCCCACGGGAACGGGAACTACGCAGTTGAAACTGCGGGGTGTAGCCGCACCCGCATTATATAAAACAATAGTATTTATATAAAACAAATGAAAAAACAAATGACGAGCTCTGTGGCGCAGCGGGCGAAGGTCCGCCTGCGACGCAAAGGGTTGCGGGTTCGATTCCCGCCTCGGGACAAATGTCTGTACGATCTGCAGATATTTGTTCAGGGTGTTCTGGATGTTTTTCTATATATAATAAAAATATCTATCTATGTAGTATAATGTATTAAGTATATCAGTCATCTAGTACCCATAACACAAGCTTTGCTTAGCTTGGGGCTAGATGATGCTGTATGATTTGTCCAGCATTATTTATTTAAAAAAAAAAAAAAAAAATTAAAAAAAATGAAAATATCAGTTTAAAATACTATTCATAAAAGTAATGTAAAAACACAAGGTTTATGTAAAAGTTATTTTTTTTTACATAGCTTTTACATACACCTTGTGTATGGGAACAACCCCCCCATGATCAGTTCTTTGAGATCCATGGGGAAGGCCTAAGTCCAGCAGTGGACGTGAACAGCTGTCCTACGGCCGAGAAATGGATACAAACATTTATTCCACGACAGAAATCGAACCCAATGAATAGCTAATGGAAGCATGAAGCTAGAACATTCAAATATTTATTTAGTCCAGTTTCCGCATCTATTTGTCTTGTGCACATAAACAACTGCCTACGCTGTTGTAGTCGCAAACAACATTCATTGATACAGTGAATAATGATGTCCGTTTATTTTGTATGATGATACAGTGTTTGATTGTTCAACGGCCTCCGTGGCGCAGTTAGTTTATTAGCCGGCTGAGACACAGGGACTGAACCCCGGGGGAACATGTTTGCCTTCTCTGTAATCTAATCTAATCAGCCCGTTGAGAATCTGCTCCAACTCCATCCAACGTAACATAAGACAAAAAAAATAAGTTAGGTTTTACTGATTATTACCACATATTTAAGCCGGGTATTTATCGCGTTATTTACCTTTATTATTGCCCGACGTTTCGACAGGATTGCACCCATTGTGGTCCCGGGAAGACTCAGCGGCACCCGGTTAAATATGTGTAAATAATGTGTCGTGATCGCGTCAGTTTAAAATAGGTTCTACTAGTACACTTTTATTTCTAACTTCCGTGTCATCTGAAGTGAACAGATTCAAATATGTGCTTTATTATATAAATTTGTGTTATTTTATTTTGTAAATTGACGCAAATAAGGTCCTCATGATCTTGGATATCCATGGGAGGCTGATCTCCAGCAGTAGATTTGCAGTCCTAAGGCTGAGATGATGCTGATTTGTTGCTGGCCATATGCAGCATGTTTACCAGTTGCTGATCCAGGCTTGCACAGTACCTATACAACGTTGTATATTCATCAGTTTAGTTCAGAAGTTTATGCTTCAAGAGGTAACTAACATCCATCCATATATACATACATACTATCGGATCTATAATATTAGTTAAATTTAACGCGTACGTGGGTTCAAGAGTCACTTTATTGTGCTGGCTACAAAGGTATCTGAGTCTTGTGCTTTGCATTATGGATGAGGTCAAAGCCCAAATTCGAAGGCGCATTGCGGGAGTCACGATTTTTGTCCCCTCCGCTATCTAAATGACATATTGGATTCCATTCATCACGGGTAATTTGGGACTTCGCATAAAATATGCAGCAAAATCTCGGCGTTGTGTACACTCGTAGCGTAGGGGTGTCTGTTCATACGTAGGTATACATACATACGTCAATTGGACTTTCACATTTGTCGCTGGGTGGCAACAGTATTGTGTTCCTCACCTCTCTTGCCGTCCAGTCTGTCTTTTATAGTAACAACTGCCAAGGGATACCTCCGGAAGATTGGTAGCAGCGTCTTTTCGTGTATTAACATCCTGTACTGCGCTTCCCAACTCGCCTGCTAATCGTGGTGATTATGGCACCAACCCCCCCATGGTCAGTACTCATGGGAGATCCATGAGGGAGGCCTTTGTCCAGCAGTGAACGTCCTACAGATAATATGATTAAATTATATACTATCTGCTGCTCGCAACTTCGCACGATTTACTTACTAATATTTTTTTCTTCACAATTAATTTATTATAGTAGCTTATAGTTGACGACCTCTGTGGCGCAGCGGGCGAAGGTTCACCTGCGACGCAAGAGGTTGCGGATTCAATTCCTGCCTCGTAACAAATGTCTGTACGATCTGCAGATATTTGTTCAGGGAAGATATTTGTTCTCTAAGTATGTTTTTCTATATAATATTAAAAGGATATCTAAGTATATTAGTCGCCTAGTACCCATAACACAAGCTATGCTTAGCTTGGGGCTAGATGCTACTGTGTCAATTCTAAGATCTAAGATCTGCCGCAGGCCGGATAAGTCATAGGCTAAATCCACTACCGAATGGATCCCACAAGACAGGAAACGACCTCGCGGCAGACCGAGACGTCGATGGAAAGACGAACTCGACGCATACTTGGAAGACTGGACCACAGTAGCTCAAGACAGAGAAAGGTGGAAGGAAGGAAGGGAGGCCTTTGCCCTGCAGTGGGACAGTACAGGCTCTTAATAATAATAATAAGATCTTATGAGCCGGTTGGATCCCACTGCTGAGCAAAGGCCTTCCTTCCCTGGACAATTGTCATTATTATTATTACCTCTATATAAAGCTATATTTATAAGCCTATAAATGTTATAGCTTCTATAAATGGTCTATCACTATCCAACACTAAACTATTTTTTTCAATATGAACCAGTAGTTACTGAGATTAGTGCGCAAACAAACAAGCTCTTCAGTTTTCTGTTGTTTTGTCTTGTCTTTTTATTTTATGGCTTTTTGTGTTTGGTTTAACACAATTCCGCCAGTGTCAAGTTAATTTATAAATTCGTAAGTTCTTAGGCTAGCCAGCTACGAGTATGTTGGCGGCCATTTCATTACACCCAGTTTTCTGTTATCAGCATATATATAGAGAATGACAGTTACTGACGCTAAATAAAAAATATTTATTTAGCGTCAGCTACTGGTATTCAGGCTATATGAGACGCTGCTGTGCCTGACTGTCCACAAGACAAATTGGGTCTTTCCAACTCTTCGATCAACACGTAAATGTGTTTCTTTAGTACTTACGTAGGTGCAGTCGTGTTGTTGTATTGTCCAACGAATTTCCACGTAACGGTTCAGTGTAATCGTATATTCATCAGTTGAGCCGTAAAACGTCCACTACTGAACACAGGCCTTCCTCATGGATCTCCATGAGGGGTAGTTGCCATACTCACCACGCTTGGCAGGCGGGTTGGCGAGCGCAGTATAGGATGTTGATACACGGAAAGACGCTGCTGCCCATCTTCCGGAGGTATCCCTAAGCAGGCTCTTACTGCATCCATAGGCATGAGAGGAGGGGTAACATTCTACTGCCGGCACCCCACAGCAGCATTCGTATATTACCTTCAAGCGATGATAAATGATCGTTGATTTACTAAACCAACCACAAATTTTATTTGTAATATAAATAACGAATATATAATAATCGATAGAAGAAAATTAAAGATATAAACATTTTTTTATCGAATAGTTTGTACAATTTACACTCAGTTAGAACTTATTCGGAAAAATAGGTTAAAACTCCGATGAATTATTTAGTGCCATAATATGATACTTCAACTTTGAAACTTCTAAGCACTTAAGTAAAGAATTAATTAAACTGTGAAACTTTGTTTCATTTACACAGTAACTTATTATTATAATATAGTTACTTATTTGTCAGCCTAATCTAGTCTGCAGATATAATACAGCTTTGGTCGTAACCAAGCCTCTCACGAGGTCATGTCTTACATATTTATCTGAACATAACACTGGTAATCCGAACACGAGCGTGGTTTCAGACCAAGTAGCGTAGTGTAGAATATAAATTATTTTTTCAAAAACTTTTGCGATGACAAATCGCCTCTTCTAAAACGTGTGATCAATAAAACCCGTACTTTTGGATTATGGAACTGATGCCTCGGATGCCTCGTTTACATTCCGATCATTCCACGATAGGAAGAGAAGGGGCCAGGGCAGAGGAGCAGTTAGCGCAAGAATGTAAACACCGGTCTTCAGATGCCACTCGTGCTGCCCGTAACTATTTCCATACCAGCCTTAGATCCAACTTATCTACCATAATTTAAACTTTTAAACCTTTAATTTTATCACTGTAGTAAAAAATAAACCTGTTATTTCGGAGATGACGCTGACTCCGCAACACAATTTTTTAACTATTGCAGAAGTTGGACGTTCTAAATAGTTTGTTATGTGACAATATGTCTATTGTTCCTAATAAATACTTTTATTTTATTTTTATAACAGACTTTGCTTAGAGCTTACCGCAAAGTGAGTAGTGGAGCAGAATGGAAACACTTGAGACATGCTACCTACGGCTATGTTTTCAGCAGCTTGAGTGGCTGCTCATGTATGTGTGGCTGTATATGATTATATGAAACATTACGGCGACTACCCGCACTGGCGTTGTACAGAGCGGACGTATACAAGTATTTTAAATTAAAAGAAAAAAAATTTGCGTAAACCTACCGTTTTAGTCAACTTAATCATAATATCCATCCAACAACCAGTTAAAGATCAAACTATTATTGAATAAACAGTGCACGAATACTACATCGGAGTTCTTAACACTGACTAGCTTATCGGTGAGTTGACGTAAATACAAAGACATAAAATGAGTGTCCATCACTCACCTACTAGAAGTGACCTGAGCGATAGGCTAAGCGATTCACAACCAAACTTAGCAAATTTGTATGTGGAGGATCCTCAATTGAATTTTGTCTCACAGCGATATAAAAGAAAATACACTGATGATAACAATGAACACGTTAAAAATGAAATAGCGGAAATGAGGAAACAAATGTCTCAAATGATGGAGATGCTTACACTCTTCGGTGAAAAACAAAGTGCCTTCGTAAATACCATCTCTGGGGATATATCCGCCATCAAAAATGACATCAGCAGTATTAGAGGCACGGTTGACACACTAACAAAAGATCAACAAGCGATGAAGTCTGATATAAGCAAATTACTAGTACAGGATACCGTCCATGAGAAAAGATTAACAGAGGTAGAAAGTGAGCTAAGAGAACTTAAGCTTGCTAACACGTCATTAACCGAGCGATCTTCTCTGCCTATATCATAAAATATTTTTATTGAGATGCAAGATCGAAACTTAAGAGGTAAAAACATAATCGTGACCGAAATTCCGGAACCAACATCTGCTGATAACAAAGACAAAGACATAATAGACAAATGTGAGGTACTTCAACTACTAAAGGGCATATACCCTGACTGCCCTGACCCAATAAAGCTATTTCGGCTGGGTAAATTTACGCAAAATAGGAATAGACCTATAAAGGTATGCTTCGCCTCAGAAGAAATTGCTAAGCAAATCCTACGTAGCAAATTAAACGTGAAAGGCAAACCTGCAATTTTTTCAGACCAAACTCCACAACAACGAGCAAATCTTGGTAAACTTAAGATGGAACTAAAGAACCGTAACGATAACGGGGAAACAAATCTGACTATAAAATACATCAAAGGTGTGCCAAGAATAGTGGATACTCCGCCAAAAAACTAGAAGAAAATAGTAATCACGCCATTACCTACCAAATAACAAATGACTACTCAAACATCACAACCACCAAAAAATCTCTGAAATGTCTATATGCCAATTCTCGTAGTATTGTAACGCCTGGAAAGTTCGACGAACTAAGATGTATAGTACAATGTTTCAAAAGACCTATTCATGTAATAATAATAACAGAGACTTGGATAAAAACAGAAGAGGAAGCCAAAAGATTTCAACTGACAGGCTATACTCACCACTTTAACTTTAGATCGGACTCTAGAGGAGGTGGTATATCAATTTTTGTGCATAATACTCTAAGCCATAGTGTAGCCGATGACCAGGTTATTAACGGCAACCACTATCTCTGGATCAGCATCAAAAACTTCGGACTGACAATTGGAGGGGTTTATAGAAAACCCGAACGAACAAACCTTCAGAGTTTTTTAGAAACCTACGAATACAACCTTCAAAAATATAAAAGGGCTATCATCATGGGAGATTTCAATATAAATCTCTTAGCAGACGACCAAACCACTACTAGCTACAAGGAAACTTTAGAAGAGAGCGGATATTCTATTATAAACAATATTGATGAAAAATACTGCACCCGAGAGACTGCTAAGTCTAAGACATTGATCGATCACGCCTGCTCAAACTTAAAAGATAATAATTTTCATCTTGCAATCGTTGAATCTGCAATGTCGGATCATAAGCAGATGTACCTAGAAATAAAAAAATACCGACATAAACCAAAACAAAAGGTAACGTATCAAGCTATAGACTACGACAAGTTGTTCGAGACCGCAGTAGAAAATATAAGTGAAAATATTAACCACAGATATGAAGAACTGGAAAGTAAACTGCTAAGTTACCTGGACTCAAGTAAAATAAATAAAACCAAAACACTTAACCTTCCAAGACAAGACTGGATCAACACAAACATTGTAGACGAGATAAACTCAAGAAATATATTATGGCAAAAACACAAGAGAAATACACAAGACAAGAATATTGAGGAAAGTTTTCTTCAAAAGAGAAACGACGTAAGCAATATTATACAAAAAACGAAGAGTCAATATTATCTAAAAGCATTCACAGAAACTATTAAGAAGCCAAAGAAAATGTGGAATCTTATTAACAGCTTATCTACAAATAAAATCAAAAACCAAACGAAGCCAAGTAAATTAGAAACACGGTCAGGATTTATTACTAATGAAAAAGATATTTGTGAACATTTCAACACTTTCTTTTCAACAGTTGGCCTTAACTTAGCAAACAAAATTTCTAAAACCACCACTACGAACAAAATACATGCAAAAAGTCCTATTTACCTATCGCAGCTATCACAAACCACAGAAAACGAAATTTCTAAGATCATTGACTCATTAAATTCAAACACGAGCTCAGGATTAGATGCCATAAACACCAAATCTTTGAAATGTCTTAAAACTATAGTAAGCGGTGAATTGTCTGACTGTGTCAATAGATGCTTTGAGTTAGGTGTCTTTCCAGAAACACTGAAAACGGCAAAAGTTACGCCAATTTACAAAAATGGAAACAAATCAGATCCCAGTAACTATCGACCCATTTCCGTTTTACCCGTTGTTTCCAAAATCTTTGAGAAAGTCATGCACAACCGACTGGAAAGATACCTCGACTCTCAAAACTTTTTGTCCCATAACCAATATGGCTTTAGACGTAAATCTAATACCCTTTGTGCTACAACAGACCTCGTAACTAAAATCAAGACGAATTTAGATAAAAAACAAATAGCCATTGGCGTATTTATCGATTTGAAAAAGGCGTTTGACACGGTCAGTCACGAGCTTCTTATTGACAAATTAAGACATATCGGTATTGGAGGAGTAGCTTTAGATATTTTTAAATCTTACCTTTCAAACTGGGTACAGACTGTAGTGTTAGGAAACAGTAGAAGTAAACCCGAATCAATTTCATATGGAGTTCCACAGGGGTCTATTCTTGGTCCTTTATTGTTTCTCGTGTATATTAACGATATACACCAAATAGGCCTTAAAGCTGAGATAACACTCTACGCGGACGATACCAGTTTGTTCTATTTTGGCAGCTCAGTGGATAAAACTATGGCAGAAGCTCAAAAAGACCTAAACGTATTGAACAACTGGTTCCTCTCTAACCTCCTAACTATAAATATTTCAAAAACCAATTATATAATATTTGCACAAAAAAATAAGAAAATTACACATAATAAATTACTCACCATTAATAATTTTCCCATTCAAAATGTTGATAAAGAAAAATATCTGGGTCTTATATTAGACAAAAACTTATCATGGAAACCACAAATAGATAAAATGAAAAAGAAACTTTCCTCTTTAACAGGCATTATTCGTGGTATCGTTCGGTGTCTTCCACAAAGAGTAAAATATACTATATATAATAGCTTAGTAAAACCACATATCGACTACTTAATTGAGTTGTGGGGCACTGCAGCCAAAACTAATTTGAAAATACTGCAAATTGCTCAAAATAAATTAGTTAAAGTCTTGTTTAATTATGACTACCTCACACCAACTATTACTCTATTTAAAAACACAAAACTACTAAACATTAATCAAACCTACATATACCATACCTGTATACTAATACACAAAATATTACATAATGATATACATACAAAGATTACTTTCAAGAAAAAAAATGAATTTACCAAATATAAACTAAGAAGTGCAAATAACATACAGCTACTCTATCCACGCACAAACCTAGCCAAGAAAAGTTTGCTATATGAAGGAGCCCAATTCTACAATGATTTACCTGAGGATATTAAGCAATCAAAAACATTATCAACATTTAAAAGGCTGGCGAAAAGTTTTATTATAAATAAATATTTCTAATACATATATATATATTTTTAATTATATACTAATATTAAATTAAATTAAATTAAATATAACACTCATTTACTCTTTACAACAATTTCAATTATCTTCAATTTAACCATATTGATACGACCTAAATAAATACGATATTTATTTATATTTACCTAAAACAAATAATAAATCTTAGCAGATATAAACCACAAATTGTATTGTGTCAACTTCATTTAATTGTCAACACCTAATTTTAGCTTCCATTTGTGTAATCAGCTAATGCCACATCTTGTAAAACAAAGATCCGTGTTCTCAAACAGAACAAAGACAAGTGTTGGAATGGTTCGTATGGCATTGATTTGTTAATACCCGCATTTATTTACTTTTATTCACTTTCTAGCTATAAGTTTTGTAAATTGTACACTATTATTATGACGTTAACTAATGTTAACTCTGTACAACCCTAATCTAATTTTAAAAATATCTCATCAAGTGAATTGTAAATTCTTTTGAGATAATAAAGTTCTTGAAACCGAAACATTGCGCCAAAGTAAAAACGCACCTATTTTTTTACTTTCGCGGAACGAAATTAACCAATACCAACGCTCCATAGGCACAAGGCTAGAGAAAACGAGCGCTGTGATAAGTCAATTCAGCCCCGCTTCGCTCCACACCGTTCTGCCTGAGTGTGAACGCATCCTTAAAGTTGTCACGTATATTTTCATTGAGCTCTCAAGATCACGGCTGTATTGCAAGGTTAATCATTACCACGTCAAAGTGACAACGCATTTTCATCGTAGCGGTTGCTGTGATTTATTACTCCCGTTCGTCATAGTTATACGAAAACGTGAGTACTGACTTCAAAGCGGGGCATTTGCCGCTTTGTTCCGCTAAATGTCACTCCAAGAGCAAAAGATACTGCTCTTGAAGAGACGTTTAGCGGAACAAGGTAACGTCAACCACATTTAATGGATTGATTGTGATGAATATGAATATAATAGACTAGGTAAGCTACAGTTGAGAACCTCCTGTCAGTTAAAATAGATCAGTCAGGAAAACTTTCTTGTAGTTTTGACGCGAACGGAAATTGAACTCAATTTAATTTAGTTGTATGTGTTTTGTCAATGTCAGTAGTTGTAGGGATGTCAGAAAGGTCCTGTCAGAATACCAGCGCTACACTACGCGCTCCTACGCGGGTAGTGTAGCATAAAGCTGAGACGGGACCTTTTGACCCATACTGCTACAGTGAGCATAGTTTACATTACAATGATCATAGTTACATAGTTTTTTCTTTATTTATTTATTTCTTTATTTATTGGTCTTGTTACTCTGAAATATGTTTTTTTCTATTTATTTGTTTTGTTAACCTTTTTGTGCTGTATCTTTATGTGGTTAATAAATACTTCATTCATTCAATAAATACCCCGCAATCGCTTAACTGAATCCAGTATGACTAATAAAATTCGTTTAATTATTTTATTCTTTATTGCACACAAAACAAAAATAACTTAAAAATACTCAGTAATGGTCATGTACAAAGGTGAGCTTAACATAAGGTTGAGATTGAGCAAAGGTCCATCGATCATTTCTATAGTACATATAAAAATGATCGATGGAATACTTACATAAATATTTATTTTTAAATATATTTTCATCATAAAACACCGAGACCCGAGACAAATATCCACAGATAAAGCAAACATTTGTCCCCCTGTGGGGATCTGTAACCGCCTGAACCAGTTATGAGACCAATCTGAGCCACGGGGGTAGTCGAATCTTTAAGATTAATTGTTATAAATGTAAACTTAATATTTTTTTCTGTTTGAATTCCACTTTGGTATAGGTAATACCAACCATACCTGCCGTGGGGTACCGGCAGTAGAATGTTACCCCTCCTCTCATGCCCATGGATGAGTAAGATCCGGGATAACTCCGGAAGACGGGCAGCAGCGTCTTTCCGTATATCAACATCTCACACTGCGCCCACCAACCCGCCTGCCAAGCGTGGTGAGTATGGCAACTACCCCTCATGGAGATCCATGAAGGAGGCCTGTATTCATCAGTGGATGTTTTATGGCTGAAATGATGAACCTTACTTAATTCATATTTAAAATTCAAATAACTTATTAACCATTCTAAGTCAATATCAAAGACTGAATGAATTCCGAGGTTGGAATTGTAAAGCTGTAGCCAAATTTGCGCGTCAGCGACGCGAAACAGAAGCGTCGCGTCGGTCGGAAACGCTACCCATGATAATCATAAGGCACCATGCACACTTACGCGACCACGAGGAACGACCGCCAATCATAAGGCGCCATGCATACCTACGCGACCATAGGAACGACCGCCAATCATAAGGCACCATGCACACCTACGCGACCACAGGAACGACCGCCAATCATAAGGCGCCATGCACACCTACGCGACCACAGGAACGACCGCCAATCATAAGGCGCCATGCACACTTACGCGACCAGAGGAACGACCACCAATCATAAGGCACCATGCACACTTACGCGACCACAGGAACGACCGCCAATCATAAGGCGCCATGCACACCTACGCGACCACAACGAGGAACGACCGCATCGGCAGAGCGGGACCATATTCGCGATTCGCGTAGTAGTCATGCAGGTGTGCACGTTTAATTTCGCGTAGTAAACGCTCCCGCTTCGCGTCTCGCATCACGCGACGCGACGCTGACGCGCTGGTTTGGCCGCAGCTCAAAATGTAAAGTTAGGTAAAATTAATCCGATTTACATCTCATTATTTCGACTCCCATTGTAAAACTAACTACATGGATATGGCGAGCTAGCGATCACTTTAATAAAATTTGTAGGCAACATGACTAGGATCTATTCTGCTCAAGCGTTAATTCAGCCAGACAGCGAATGGGCGTGATCTATTTTGATGATAGTCTAAACATTGGTGACTAATTTTAGTTGTTAGTTCATGTAATAGTATATAGTATTTCTTTCCCACCTTATTTTTCTGTCCGAAGCGTACTGTTTACAGTTTTCTTTCTCATTATTATCTCATAACTATTCGTGATAACCTATTACATGCTTTGTCTTTTCACACTTTTGTATACATGTTTATTATAGCTGTTGGTTTTCCTAATAAATAAATAAATAGGGCTTTTACTTTTATTAACCATAATTTATATAACGTCAGCTACTAGTATTTTTG
Organism: Pasiphila rectangulata; assembly: GCA_963082625.1. NCBI lineage: Eukaryota > Metazoa > Arthropoda > Insecta > Lepidoptera > Geometridae > Pasiphila > Pasiphila rectangulata. Next base: position 14,480,961 of record OY720240.1, read on the forward strand.
CTGTTCAGGACGCTGCAGTGACTGGGACATTGTTAGATGGATTAGGCTTGCCCAGCACCCATAACCATCCTCCCAGCTTAGTCGGCTAATTAGTCAGAGGAAAGAACACGTCTAAAGTTGACTAAGCCGAGGGTTTTGCTCACGATATTTTAGCACGTGTTAAATGTGAATATATGTACATTTTTCAAGATAGAAAGATCTATTGGTTCATGGCCGGTATCGACCCGAAGCTTAAATTAATGTCATATTCAGTTAGACTGACACGAGATAATTGGCCTGTAAATGGAAATTGCCGTGGGGTGCCGGCAGTAGAATATTACCCCTCCTCTCCTACCCGTGGATGCAGTAAGAGCCTGCTAAGGGACACCTCCGGAAGATGGGCAGCAGCGTCTTTCCGTATATCAACATCCCGTACTGCGCTCACCAACCCGCCTGCCAAGCGTGGTGAGTATGGCAACTACCCCTCATGGAGATCCATGAGGGAGGCCTTAGTTCAGTAGTGGACGTTTTACGGCTGAAATGATGATGATGATGATGAAATGGAAAGGGAGATTGCGAGCCAGTTGTCCACAAAATATTAACAAAGGTACATTATTATTAAAAGAAATTAGGTAGATCCGTTTCCACGGATGTTTAATGTTAATCTGCTAATTTAGTCGAAATTTATTTATCTCTGTAGAGAAGTTCAAGCATATTTTTTAAACCATTTTACATGAATATTTGACACACGGTAAGTTAGGTTATTTGAAATCAGGCTCAAATTGGTATTTGAGAAAAGCTTCTTTATATTGTGTGTGTGTGTGTGTGTGAGTATTGAAAAGTTATGTACTCATTAATTTCGCAAACAGAGAAACCTCGGGTTGTGTTAGCTGTTCTAAATCTGCTTGTTCAGATAAGGGCTATGTTTAAGATTTAGTGGCTTTAGCATATTAAGCGTGAAATTCAACGCGACGTAGGTTTCGGCATTATTTTGAAACTCAAGCATTGCCTTGGAACGTTTTAAGGAGTTCTCTCGACATGACGTTTACGTTCTTTTTGTTTTCGGGCGTATTTTAATTAAACATATTTTATTTTAAACCTTAGACTGAGTAAACGAATAAAAACGGCTGTGATTAAATGGGTCTCATTAATTAGATGCATAGGTATTTAAGTACTTCATATAACGCAGTGGGTTATTATTATCTGTAATGTTATATGATCACGTAAATAAATAAATTGTAAATTGAAAATGATTATAGTAGGTACACAGCTTCTCAGTAGGTACTAGTATGTTATTATTATTATTATTAAGAGCCTGTACTGTCCCACTGCAAGGCAAAGGCCTCCCTTCCTTCCTTCCACCTTTCTCTGTCTTGAGCTACTGTGGTCCAGTCTTCCAAGTATGCGTCGAGTTCGTCTCTCCATCGACGTCTCGATCTGCCGCGAGGTCGTTTCCTGTCTTGTGGGATCCATTCGGTAGTGGATTTAGCCCATGACTTATCCGGCCTGCGGCAGACGTGACCCGCCCAATCCCACTTACTAGTATGTTACATAACAATATTTATAAGATAAGTTATATACCTTACTTGCCTTAATATTACAATTTGACCATGATTTGAGTCTTTAAGTTTCCCGATATTAGTTTATCCATGAATGATCATAGCTTTAAAAAAATTGGAAAACTCAAAAAGACTTTCAAAAGTTGTACAGTGTGTTGCAGTAGAAATCCTCCTTAGTTAAGTATTCATATTTTTTCTACTAAAATATGTTACATGCCGTGGGATGCCGGCAATAGAATGTTGCCGGTCCTCTCTTGCCTGTGGATGCAGTAATAATCTGTGAGGGATACCCCCCGGAAGATGAGCAGTAGTCTATAACCATTCCTTACTGCGCCCCCCAACGCGCCAGGCAAGCGTGGTGTCTACGGCAACAAATCTCCTGATGATCAGCACTCGGAATATCATGATAGAGGCCTTTGTCCAGCAGTGGACGTCCTGCGACTGAGGTGATGATTGTTACATGATTATATAATGATCCTTAATTTTATTAAACCATTTTTCTATCACTTAATAAATCGGCTGTGTGATCCTTCTAAAAGTTAGCGTAGTTAGTATATTTCAAACGTGGTTTAAAAAAATACTTTCTCATTCGTTATTTAACTAACAATGTTTGACCGAGAACTATAACCACTTCCTTATCATCATTTCAGCCATAAAACGTCCACAGATGAACAAGGGCCTCCTTCATGGGCCTCCATGAGGGGTAGTTGCAATACTCACCACGCTTGGCAGGCGGGTTGGCGAACGCAGTACGTGATGTTAATACACGGAAAGACGCTGCTGCTCATTTTCCGGAGGTATCCCTTAGCAGGCTCTTACTGCATCCACGGGCATGAGAGGAGGGGCAACATTTTACTGCCGGCGCCCAACGGCGACGGCACTTCCTTATATCCGAGCTATAATTTTGCACTTAGTTCTGGTGAAAATACAATAATGTTAAAATACATCACTTGTGATGGCGGATGATGTATTTTATCTCAAACGCCATATTATTATGTAGTTTATGTCAGGCTCTAAAAGCTTGCTTTTTTTTAAATTAATCTTGGTGTTAGCCGAGGGGTGCCGGCAGTAGAAAGTTACCTTTCTTCTATCGCCCGTCGAAGCTGAACCAGCATAGGAATATCTCCGGTAGATGGCAGCAGCATTTATCCGCGCATGAACCATACAGCGCTCGCCAAACTGTCTGCCAAGCGTGGTGAGTATGGCAACAACCCCCCCACATTATCAATACAAATCCATGAGGAAGGCCTATGTCCAACAGTGGACATATTAAGTCTGAGTATAATCATGATGATATTGAATCTTGCCGTGGGGTGCCGGCAGTAGAATGTTACCCCTCCTCTCATGCCCGTCGATGCAGTAAGAGCCTGCTAAGGGATACCTCCGGAAGATGGGCAGCAGCGACTTTCCGTGTATCAACATCCCAAATTGCGCTCGCCAACCCATCTGCCAAGCGAGGTGAGTATGGCAACTACCCCTCATGGAGATCCATGAGGGAGGCCAGTGTTCAGTAGTGGACGTTTTACGGCTGAAATGATGATGATGACGATGATTGAATCTGTTTTGCTCGTTTCGATTCGAGGCTGATAGCCAAAAAACTTTTGTTTCACTTAACCTATTTTTGACACTGTGCAATTTCCTTAATGTTCTTGGAGGCTTCTTCGCGCCAGTGTAAATTAACGCTGTCAATCATCTTACGGAAGAGGGAGCGTTTGTGTGATTACTTTTACTCACCTAAGTTTGTACACTGTTATGTCTTTAATTATAATTTTAAGGTCCCAGCAGTGGGGCGCAATCGGTTAGGAAAAAAAGGTGTTTAATTTAAAATAGTAAAAGAAATATCGTAAATAACGTTGAACTTTTCATGTAATGCTATCTGTTGAACAAAGCTTTTACCTTCTTTTAAAACCATATGCCTGATTGAATTGGTTTTTATAAATATGGTGCCTTTTTCAAGCATTTTATTTCATAAAAATATACATAATGAAAACAAAATTAAATACAAAGAACATCAGACAACTATTTCCAAAACAAATTGTTGAATATCTTCATTTTGTATGAAGTACTTAAAATAATAACGTAAACGTCCCGGCAAGCCTGCATACATACCATAATTAAAAACCTACTCTCCAACATAAATGCTTTTAGGAAAAAATTGTTTACCATCTCTTTGATGGTTGTTCTACACAACGACCTAAAGACCGTCGTGTTTATAAAAGGCGACGTAAAAATTTAAAATAGCGAAAAAATATTTATATTATATAGAGCACATAACTGAATTTGTTCCCTTCACAAGGGAATAAGCGAAACAGAGAAGTATTTAAAATATTTGTAGCCTACAAATACCGCAAGCAAATGCGTTCCCGCACGGATATAGGTAGGCCAGGTTAGGCCTTTGTATCTCATCATCATCATTTCAGCCGTAAAACGTCCAGTACTGAACACAGGCTTCCCTTATGGATCTCAATGAGGGGTAGTTGCCATACTCACCACGCTTTGCAGGCGGGTTGGCGAGCGCAGTACAGGATTTTGATACACGGAAAGACGCTGCTGCCCGTCTTCCGGGGGTATCCCTTAGCAGGCTCTTACTGCATCCACGGGCATGAAAGGAGGGGTAACATTCTACTGCCGGTACCCCACGGCAATCTATTATAGATGATTTATACAGCGTCAGCAACTAGTAATCATGTTGTACGGGACGCTGCAGTGCCTGGGACATTGTTAGATGGATTAGGCTTACCCAGCACCTATACCATCCTCTCGGCTTAGTCAGCTATTATTCAGAGGAAAGAACAGGTCCATACGTCTGAAGTTAACTAAGCCGCAGGTTTCCTCACGATGTTTCCTTCACCGTTAAAGCACGTGTTAAGTGTGCACATACATTTTTTAAGACAGAAAAATCCATTGGTTCACGTCCGGTATCGAACCCATGACCTTCGGATTGTAAGTCGGGGGTAATACCACTTGGCCAACACGGCCTAAGTAAGGCCGATATAGGTACACACTACGATATTGCAATGCGAGATATTTTATTATACCTTTTCGTGAACTTACCCAATTAACAAATAGGTACCTATCAAACTAGTGGCAGTTTTAGTGTGGGTGCAAAATTACTTTTGGTATGTGTCCTGCAAATTTGCGGCTCGTAAAACCGGTAGTTAGCAAATCATGATAATATTTTCAGCAGTTTAAACGTGTTAATAGTCCACTAGAACATTTCTATAGCACTTCAGTTGCCCTCAACTTCATCCGATTTGCCAGCACTCCATTAAAATAATTTATTACCTACCTACACATAATACCTTGGTTAAGGAAATTAAGTGGCAGCTCTTGATAAATTGCCATGATTTCTGATGGTTCAATTTCGGCATTGTGATTGCGTGAGCACGTAGTATTTTCTTAATATATGGCTTATGGGAAATAAAGACATGAAGATTCCGATCAAAGTAAATTGGCTTTTCACATTATATATGATTTTTACGTAGCATGTGTTTATTTTATCACTACATAGTATAACTAGCTGACCCGGTGCCCACTTCGTTGAGCGGTAATTTAAGTAGGTAAGTAAATTTAAGTAAAATAATTTTGAAAATCGGTTCAGTAGATCCAGAGATTACCCCCTACAACCCCACAAACTCAAAAACTTTACCTCTATAATATTGCTAGTATAAATAAAACTTCTGTCTGTCTGTCCCTATATTTGCTTACTTAGATCTTTATAACGACGCAACGGATTTTGATGCGGTTTTTTTAGTAGGTAGAATAATTCAAGGAAAAGGTTTTTATCTAAAATTCATGCATAATATAGTAGGAATACACTGATAATTTTATAGGTTTATGATGTGATGTCGTAAATAAACACATTTTTTTTTGCGCTTACATTGCAAACGCTGGCCGAACCCTACGAGGTAGATCAAAATAATGTTCATACAGTATTGTACACCTTAAAAAGGTATACAAAAAAGTTCATGATGGTATATGTTTATCTCTTAGGGATAACCCACAATAACCATTTTTGTTCTTTTACTTTTTACGAGAAATAATGGCTTATTTACGAAGCGATTTAAAGCAATATAGCATTAATCCCTATCCAATTAGCTTATTTAATAAAGAGCAGTATGGTCCTTCGAAGATATTACAGATTTAGAATGCATGTCGGTACCGGCCGGGGGGCCGGCGGCGCGTGCCTGTAAGTAGCGCGTCGAAGGCCCGCGCTTCGCCCTAACTTTCCTCCGTCGACCGAGACACGTTCTCGGCTTGCCCGTTGACGTACTCACCGCCGGCGCCGCTAGAGTGCACAATACTCACCGGATGTGGTACCGGAGAAGATGTATTGATTCCTCGAATTCCTCTGGTACTAACGGATTTACCGTTCCAATTTAAACGCCTACAATTGCCGGTAAATATATCTTTTGCAATGACCATTAATAAATCGCAGGGTCAAACTTTCAACGTTGCAGGCTTAGATTTGAGCGTTGAGTGTAATTCACATGGCCAATTATATGTCGCTCTTTCAAGGGTAAGTAAGGCCATTGCATCTATTATAGATGATTTATACAGCGTCAGCAACTGGTAATCATGCTGTACTCCCGCTGCAGTGCCTGGGACATTGTTAGATGGATTAGGCTTGCCCAGCACCTATACCATCCTCTCAGCTTAGTCAGCTATTAGCCAGAGGAAAGAACAGGTCAATACGTCTGAAGCTAACTAAGCCGCGGGTTTCCTCACGATGTTTCCTTCACCGTTAAAGCACGTGATAAGTGTGCACATACATTTTTCAAGAAAAAAAATTCAATTGGTGCACTGCCGGTATCGAACCCACGACCTTCGGATTGAAAGTCGGGGGTATATACCACTCGGCCAACACGGCTTTTTCAAGGGTAAATTCTTAACAAAACATGTTTGTATTGTCTAATGACAAAAAAGCTGTGAATGTTGTATTTATATACAACATTCACAGCAGACAGCAGACATTTTGTAGTATATTTAGTATCAGCATTGCACCCGTGCGAAGCCGGGGCGGCGGGTCGCTAGTATTTTATATGACGCTGCAGTAGCAGAAGCCTGGGACATGCTCAAATACTTGCATAGTATCTGAGCATGTCCCAGGCTTCTGCCGTCGTCCGTCTTTTAGTAGAATTTATTATTTCAATTGCTATGTTGAATATCACATGTGTAGCGCAGCAAACGCGCCCTTAGCTCGTGTGTTTGAACGTGTCCTTAAGACATGCGATTGGTAAACTCACACGCCACCGCCAACGACCGCGAGAGGGGCGCGGTAGGAAGACGCTTAGGGAGAGTTTCAAAAAGTTCATTCGAAAGGACTACCGGCAGGATCACAGAACAGAGAAAACATTTTTATCTCATTTTTCTCTGTTCTGTAGGCAGGATATACCGCCTTGATAATTATTGTTTTAACCTGTTTTCCTTGTGTATTGTGTATTTTTACCGTGTTTCTTTGAATTATACTTTACCTGTTTTATCGTGCATCGGACTGTTCCAATCAAAGCCCCAAAACCCTGAGATACGAAAAGAGCTAGCCTACTCATGGCAACGGCTATAAACAAGAGCATACCAAACATTCACGGAAGTTAGCTAAGCAAACTCTGAAACATGCTCCGAAACACGTTCGCCGCAGCATTATTTCGATTAGGAAACTTTCAAACTCCTTGTCATACTTTTTAACATTGAAAGTTCTTCTACTTAATCCACGCAATTTATTGGTTGCGGGGCTAGAGTTGAACGATCTTTTTAATTTGTGCGTTTTGTATTAGGAATGGATTAAGTAAGGCCTTTTACATGTAATATACTCGTAGATGGTTTATACAGCGCCAGCAACTGGTATTTATGCTACATAGATATGCCTTGCACCTCCCAGCTTAGTCGGCTATTAGTTAGAGGAAAGAACAGGTCAATACGTCTGAAGCTAACTTAGGCACAGGTTTCCTAACGATGTTCTCCTTCACCGTTAAAGCACTTGTTAAATGTAAACATTTATTTTTAAAAGAAAAATCCATTGTTTGAAAATTCGGGTGTTTTTTGATTTTTATTGCCTCACGAATCATTCTCCGGTATATTGATGTTCATTGGCAAGAATTATAGGATCGTGAATCCAATGGCCAGGTCCCGAATCCACTAGGTGCTCTGCTATTTATTTACCTAGCGGTTCTTAAATGCAGCGATGTGTTCTTTTATGCATTTGGCTATTGTACGCTTGGTTTGCCCAATATACGAACAGCCACAACTACAGTCAACTTTATACACACCAAGTACTTGCAGAGGTCTTTCGGCGATCTCAATATTTAAAATATTCCCAATTTATAAATCCCGTGTTTAAGTTATTATATTATAATGAAATTGTGATCGCGAAAGTTTACGAATGACCACAATCTCACCATAGTAAGCGATGATGTGGCCAAAAGGTAGAAGACATCATTCACTCTAGATTTGAGGAGATCCAGGTAGTCATTATCGGGAAAGACCTTAGCTATGCGAATAATAAAGGTGAAGAACCAGTTGAATAGAATCTCCAAAAATTGATTATTACTGCAGACCATAAACAGAGGCTATCTACATAAACAACTTAATTTATTTACGTATGCATGAAATAATTATATTAAGACAACTCTTATTTCTTTACATAATCTATATTCATCATCATCATCATTACAGCCGTAAGATATCCACTGCTGGACATAGGCCTCCCTCATTGATTAAGAGATCCAAGTGTATGAGGGGTTGTTGCCTTACTCACCACGCTTGGCAGGCGGGTTGGTGAGCGCAGTTCAGGATGTTCTTACACGGAAAGACGCTGCTGCCTATCTTTCGGAGATATCCCTTAGCATCTGCTAAGGGCATCATATATATATAGCTAAGCATCTTCCTGCATCCACGGGCAGGAGAGGAGAGGTGACATTCTACTGCCGACACCCCACGGCAAATCTATATTATCATCAATGAATAAAGATAACAACATGTATTTACAACGACATTGAAAATATCGCCGTCCATGCAGTTCCTATCGGTTATTCATGGGATCAAAATAAATGCCGAGTAGGTAGGTCTGTCTAGTATTTCTTGTTGTCACTACGTGTCACCACGTGACCGGGTTGGCTGGTCCAACGTTGGCACGATCCCAGATTGGACGAATGTACAATGTACATTGCCGACTTTTGTAATTGGTTCCGTCATATTCTCTTGAATGATTATGGCTTGGTTTTTTACTATTTTTGAGTTTTGTAGTCACGGGTATAACAGATAATGCTGGAACTCGTATCATACTGCACTATCTATCATGTTTTTGAGTAGTATAACATTTTGTGAAGAGTTTATCCGGGGAAGTACATCTGCTGCCAAGCAGTAATGTAAAGGGCCGGAGAAATTACGTACACATGAGACCTTACATACAACTCTACATCTCAGGGATACGGCGCAATGCAATTGAGCATTGGTCACGTGATTAGTGAACGTAATCATTGCGGTATTGCAATTGTAATAGGTAGAGGTTACCGTTTTACATCAGGTGGACCATCAGCTTGTCTCGTCATATAGTCGTAGAAAAAATCTAACCCCAAAGTAAGCAGAGCATGTTTTAAGGGTACTGGGACACCTCAAAGTTTTTCTTCGTAAATACGTACTCATCATCATACATAGAAAACACCCAGACAGAAATGGGTACCAGGGGATGGCTAAAAGCTTTTTTTCTAAATACATACTCATACACAGAGAACACCCAGACAGAAATGTCTATAAATAAAGCAATAATTCAGTCCCCGGCGACCCCCGAATGTAACGGCAGTAGAATGTTACCCCTCCTCTCATACCCATGGATGCAGTAAGAGCCTGCTAAGGGATACCTCCGGAAGATGGGCAGCAGCGTCTTTCCGTGTACCATACTGCGCTCGCCAACCCGCCTGCGTGGTGAGTATGGCAATTACCCCTCATGGAGATGCATGAGCGAGGCCTGTGTTCAGTAGTTGACGTTTTACGGCTGAAACGACCCCCGAACGATAAGTAAGATTTAAAAGTATTACTATCTATAAAACGGCAGATTCCATCAACTCAATAGTAAAATATTAGGTACCTGCCTATCAGTAAAATAAAATCGTTGTCTGATAGAGTTCGCTCTTCAGCGTTAAACCTATAAATTTTCACTTTGTTTTCAGTAATTGTCTTTTTTATGTATAGTTTTAAGACAAGTATCTCCTATCTATTTATATTTTGAACCTAAGCCGTGGGGCAGTAAACTGTAGCCTCTTCTCTCTTGTCTGTGGATATTTTGAAGTTATATAAAAATTGGCGTTTTAATCTAAATTATTAACCAATAATTACAAACAAACGTTATCATTTCGGAGTAACTCAGATAGCAAGAACAATAAAACCTCTGTAAATGCTGCGCTCATTTCAAAACCAAAACGTGTAAAGATACCCGAGTACCTTGAATACAAGAACCTGACTAATTGGGAATACTAAAGCTGCAACAGGTAAATGAACTCTATTATGGCTAGACGTGAAACCCACTCATAAGATAATCAAATAGAAGGCATCATCATCACCGCCGTAGGACGTCGACTCTCACCAGCCTCTATACAAAGTTTTATGCGAACCAGTTTTCGAAACACTTTTTCTAGTCAGCCGCAGACACCTCGTTTAAAGCCTGCTTTAACGCTGACTGCGCATCTTCCGGCGACGAAAATTCTCTTTGAACTCATTTTTTTCCTGCTAAAAGAAGCGTGATTATGACCCATGAGTATGTGACCGGCGTGCTGCCCAGTAAGTCCCTCGTTTTGAGTACCATACGGTGTGCGCGGGCGCGTCGTCGTGGTGAAGCAGTAGCCCGCGGAGCCCTGTATTTGGTCGCCAGTTGCTCAAAACAGAGAAAACTTCCAAGCATTTAATGGTTTACCATCCGGCGTTCATGTCTCTTTGGTTCCGTAAAGCAGTAAGTCAAAAAGCCAGTCAAATTGGTGTTTAATACATGAACATACAATGTTATGGATATTAAAATTATTCTAATAAATAATTAGGAAAATAATGTTTATGAGTTAATAATGTTATGGATTTCATTATTTGTTTCGTATCACTTTATGCCTGTTAATTATTATGGAGACCGATATAAGTGGTAACTATATTATAGATCGTTATATTAGATGCTGATTATTTGGACAAAAGATGAATAAGAAAACACATTTTATTGATTACTATATAACGGATATAAAATTTCGGAGACAAAATAGATAACCATGTTTCCATAGCAATCTTGGCATTTTTGCATGAATTGAGTTCCCTCTTTTCCTCATGGATCCCATCATCAGAACTGAGTTTTGGAAAAAAAATACTTAATTCAAATTTAGTCCCCGGCGAAACCCGAACGATAGGTAAGATTTAAAAGTATTACTATCTGTGAGCGGCAGATTTCATCAACTCAGTAGTAAAATATAAGGTACGTACCTATCAGTAAAATAAAATCGTTTTCTGTCTATTCTGAGTAGATAGACATCTATTCGAACTCAAAAAGAATTCATACTCGTAAAAAACGGTTTTAAATATTATATACAGTCTACTACAGGATGGGCCAAAAATTTTTGCACATTTGAAACATGAATATAAATAAAACTACAAATGTTATTTTGTTTTTAATTTATATAACGTAATAATAATTTAATGAAATTTATTTTTAAAAAATGACATCGTCCAAATGTGCGCCTTTTCGTTGTTGGCACTCCTGCCAACATCGTCTACGCAAACTTTGGAAAACTCGCTGATACATACTGCGGGGGATTGCGGCTATCTCCTCGTGGATTTTTTGTTTAAATTGGGATATTGTCGTCGGTTTATTAAGGTTCACTCGACTTTTCAGGTATCCCCACAAGAAAAAATCGCATGGTGGTAGGTCCGAGCTTCTCGGAGGCCATGGGATATCACCTCTGCGAGAAATCAATTTGTTCGGAAACATTTCTTTGACTACCGGTAAACTCACATTTGACGTGTGGCATGTTGCTCCATCTTGTTGCATCCAGGTCCTGCTATTATTGTACCCTGGAAATTCATGCAACTGCGGCGTCAAAAAGTCTTGCAACATCTTGAATACGTCAAGATGTTGCATGACTGAATTCACAGTTACATTATTTCCTTGATTATTTTTGAACTCTCGAATGTTCTCATCGCTTCTTCTTGGTCGTGGCCGCCCTGTTTGTTTAATATTCGTTGTTGATTCCGTTTGCACAAACTTCTAGACCCAAGTTTTGATCAAATCAACACTTGGACATTCACTTACACGGCGTAATCCGTATTCAATTCTAAACAGGCGTCGTACAGTAACGTAAGAATCATTGTTTTTGTAAAATTGTTTTACACAAAAAGCACGCTGTTGTCCCGTGAAGCGCTCCATCGTCTTTAAAATTGCATGAAGTGACGCAAAGTTTCCCGCCAACCGCGCGCCGCTCCCTTGAACGGTTCTCAAAAAAATCTAGTGTTGCTATTTGCAAAAATTTTTGGCCCACCCTGTATAATTAATGGAATCAGGCGTTACTTTGCGGAAATCCATGACAATAAAATGCAATGAAAATATTTAGTTTTAAATTCTGCTTATGCTGAGATGCATGAGCACCGCCCTCCCAGTCTGTCAAGTTGATCAAACCTTTTCCTTTTTTGAAGTCGGTTAAAAATACCAGGCTCACTATTTACACGTCTTCTACGGATGAAAGGACCTACATATATTGAATTAAAATAGTGTTTGCGTGATGCGCGCATAAACAAACGACAAGACAACAAACAGACAAACATTGACCTCATGTATCCCACTTATTTAATTGCAAAAATATTGAATGTACAGACGCGAAAGGCTTACGATTTTATTATACGTATAGATTTCTTTTCTTGGCTGTACTATCTGTCATACTCTTAATTACTCGTGCCCCTAACTTTAAAAGACACTTATTCATGGCACTCATTCCCTTCAACCGAGAAGGGCATCTCAGTCATTTTTCCCACCTACACATACCGGTCTTTTATCTTTTATCATGCTAAAAGTGCACGCGTAGGTGTCTTATGAATCTATTTTCATTTCAAATCTATTTTATTTAATGCCTCTTACTCTCAGGAGATTAACGACTCGGGAAAATACTTAAATACTAACAAAAATTTTAACTTGCCTACGTGATGTTATTCCCACTTTTCACATGTTAATTATATTACGTAGCTTCATTTTTCATATATAAAACATCATTGTAGTCTTTTGATCCTACAGGCAACTTTTGCACGTTTAAATTACAAGAAAGTCAGTTCATTTTGAATTTCGCGCGATTTGTAGGTAGGTGCCGAGCGCTGCTGCGAGAGAGAGCCCGTCATTCTTTTTTCATGCGAGGCAACTAGCACACGCGTCTTGCGAAATAATAGTATTTTCAAGATGCCGAAACGAAATTCAAACGATAAAATCGAATATTATCAAGCAAAGATTCGAAAGTTGCAAAAAAGTGATGTGGAAAAAAGGAATCATCGCGTAATTATGTATTCATCATCCGACTCCAAAGAAAAATCAGGTAAGCCATTTTTTCTTTGGAAATCAGTGTAGTGCAACATTGTCACTAAGTTATGTGCTCAGCATCTCTAAGTTTCCATAGAGGATTACTGCGGGGGATCACGATGGGATAGCATGATACTTAAAATCGAAGATTTAACTTCGAGAACAGTAATAAAAATATCGAAAGATAGTTTTTAATAAAAAAAATCTAACTACTCTCAATTTAACAAAATTATTCAGAAATTGGAGCAAAAAACGTAGAAGAGCACGATAACGACAAGGAGGCGTTTCCTTCAGGGTAGCCTAACCTATCACGACACTTGGTGAGGTCTCACTAACTTCACATAAACCAGACATGCCAGAACTGGATCTAGAGTTGCTGGAGGCCTTGGGCGATACTTCTGATGAAACTCCGGACTACGGTCCCAATATCCACGCCACCTTAGTTCAACGCTGGTTACCTATTTTAAGGAAAGGTATACATCGAGAAGCCAAAGAAAAGCTTCTTAAAAAGTATACAGTGCCCTCCAACTGCAAGTTGCTAAAAGCACGCACTTTAAACGCAGAAATATCTCAGCTGATGTTCTTGATGTCGTAAGAAATAGGGACAGGAAAATGAATAGGCCTAGGCATATCAGCCATAAATAAATCTTTATTATTGCCCGACGTTTCGACAGGATTGCACCCATCGTGGTCCCGGGAAGACAGTCTTCCCGGGACCACGATGGGTGCAATCCTGTCGAAACGTCGGGCAATAATAAAAGTAAATAGCGCGATAAATACCCGTTTAAATATGTGTTAATAATGTGTCGTGATCGCGAAAGTTTAAAAAAGACTATAAATAAATCTGGTAGTGGATATAGATTTATTTTAAATCTCAAAAAACTAAAAATCTGTCAAATTATCATTTTAAAACGGAGAATTATAGAATAGGTCAAAAATGATATCTAGTCAGAGTTATATGGCTACTATTGATCTTAAGGAATCGTACCTTCTTGTCCCTGTAGCAAAATCTCATCGTAAGTACATAAGATTAGAACATGAAAGATCTGATTCTCAAAGAATTATGTACGGATTTAATGCTATGTGTTACGGCTTATGTTCTGCGCCGCGAACCTTCACCAAAATAATGAGAGTGTACTAGGATATCTACGACTTCGTGGCTTTAAATCCGTAATATACCTGGACGACTGGCTTTGTAAAGGTGACGATTTTGACGAATGTCAGAGAAATGTAACTGAATCCCTTCTATTACTCAAATGCTACAAGATACAATATACAAGAATTATTTATATCCACAACAATGTTTTAAGTTTCTGGGGTTTAAATACAACTCAGTAGATATGTCTATTTCTTTGCCAACGGATAAACGTAATAAAATAATACAATTAGCTCAGAAATACAACTGGTTACCATTTGGTACTATCATGATTTTGCACACTTATTGGGGGTTCTTACAGCTGCTTGTCCAGCCGTAAAATATAGTTGTTTATATACAAAAACACTCGAGAGGCAAAAGTATCCAGCTATATCAAATCACCAGTCCTATGATACCAAATTTAGACCTGCCGCTATTATATTGCCAGACTTAGAATGGTGGATAAAACACATAAACACCACCTCTAATCACCTGGAAGCGCCCTACTTTTCTTTAGAAATATTTTCACACGCATCTAATATTGGTTGGGGTGCATATCATAATCATAATCATAAATGTTTATTCGTTGAAAAAAATTACTTAATGTAATAGCAATTACAATTATAGTTTATAAGTAGGTGCCATAAATATTAAACTATAATTTACGCTTAAGCTAAGAAGTTATAAGTAACTTATTTAGTTATTTAGTACCTAACTTAAAACATAACATAAATGAGTGAAAAACAAACATATTTTCTGTAAATATTAACTATTTCATTGTAAAGACGCTAACTCCCACACTAGGAGAACCTGTGTTGTGGGTAGTTAGCACTCTTTCGCCGATACACTTTGTTACAATACAATAGACAAAAGATAACAATAGGCTACAAGTAAAGAGATAACGTTACGATACGCTAAAAACGAGTGCTACAGTCGTTTCATACTCGAACACTAATGCATGATAATTACAGATCCTTAACCGCTCGTTTGGTTTTGGTCAGTTTACTTACCAAGATTTTTTAGCCGTCGTTTGGTTTTGGTAAGTAAACTGACCAGTGAGTCATCGGTGAGTCATCGTTCCACGAAAACAATTGTCATTTTTAAACTATGGTGTTTATCAACTTCTTCTTTGTTTTGTAGCCTTCTCAATGAAGTTGACAATGACAATAACAAATAAAATTTACGTAGCCCAAGAAAAAATAATTTTATTCGATTAAATTAAAATTAAAAAAAAAATTACGCAAAAAAAGTGCATAAAAAATGCACTTTATAATTACGATCAAAAAATATTTTGTTCTAAGACACCTAAATGTTATGTTATATATAGTGAGGTTATACCACATACTATGTATATACCGCAAAACATGTAGATATATGATAATACATTTTGAATTACAAACAAAAGTATTTTTTATATAAAATTAAATCAATAATTAATAGAAAATAATTTTTACGCTATATATCCCGAACACAGACTAAATTATGAATGATTGTACTGACAAGCTTCATTCAATCCCTTTCCATAGAGCGTAAATACCACGATACGCTCCATTGTAAAAACCGAGCCAGTATCCACTTAGCGCCGACGCGGAGCGCCCGCCGTTTTTCGCGCCAAAATGCAAACCAAATGAGGGTCGCAAAATTATTTTCGCGAAACCAAATGAGCGGTTAATAGTTTGCAGTTTTATTCATGAGTATTTTTTTTATATTTTAGTAATATATATTATATATAACTTGTTAAACTTTCGCGATTTGTTAACATATTTTTAGTTTTAAAATTACAGGATTTTATCGCGTACCTTTTTTATTATTTTCCCGACGTTTCGAACACCTTTCAGCGTTCTTGGTCGCGGGAGGACTGATGTGCTGGGAGCTACCGCCGCGAATTGATGGCAGAATCCACGACTACCCTCAATTCGTCTTCAGATTCAGAAATGTCCAAGTTCACATTACGACACACTACACTGACGGTATCGGACTGCTGTACCGTCGGAACACAACGCACACACTTATTCAACACAGGATTCCATGCAGAAGAGAGACGAAAACCATCTTCACGATTGAAATTTAGGTGTTTCTTGATCTCAATCGCCTCTCGAACTATCCTCTTATAATAGTGTCGTTCTTTGGATAGAACTTTTGGGTCGTGTAGTTCTATCCAGTGGTTAGGTCCTGACTCCAGCAGATGTTCGGCAATCGCTGACTTATACACTTGCCGATTTTTGACCGCGGCTATATGCTCCTTGACACGTTCGGCTATTGTGCGCTTAGTTTGCCCTATGTATGAACGGCCACAGCTACAGTCAATTTTGTATACGCCTGGCATTTGCAGCGGTATGCTATCTTTTGGTGTTCGGAGCTGCTGAGAGACTTTTGAGTAGGGAGTGAAAACTGACTTAATTGAAAAACTCTTGAGAATATTTCCAATCTTATCCGTCACCCCCTTCACGTACGGCAGAAAGATAGGTTGTCTGCTGACCTCCGGCGTTTTTCGGCTTTTCCGTTTTATAGTTTTTCTACTTACATATCCGTTGTGTCTAAGAACCTCCTGAACATGGCTGATTTCACTCTCCACATGTTCAGGGTCGCACAGATCATGAGCCCTGTTAATTAATGAAGCCACAACAGACTGCAAGTGGCACGGATGATGATGCGATGCAGCGTTTAGGTACCGGTCAGTATGAATCGGTTTTCGGTAGACACAATGCGCTAAGGAACCATCGAATCTCACCATCACTTTGACATCCAGAAAAGCTAAAGTCCTATTAATCTCCATTTCATGCGTGAACCGGATATTCGGGTGTATGGCGTTCAATGTGTCTGTTAACTGGTGGACTTCCTGTTCGCCTCCCTTCATTATGCAGAAAACGTCATCCACATACCGTTTCCACAACTTTATACCGTTGGCTGTAAAATCAATCTTACTCTCAAAATGTTCCATCCAGATGTTGGCCAAGACCGGAGCTACTGGGCTACCCATGGCCACTCCGTCGATCTGGAGGTAGTGTTGCCCGCGGTATAGAAAGAAATTTCCGTTCAAACAGTGTTCCAGTAAATCCACGTACTGAATAGGAAGTTCGTTGTCCTTCAACCTTTCTTTCACCACATCAAGACAGTCGTGGAGTGGGACCTTGGTAAAAAGTGACTCCACGTCAAAACTCACCATAACTTCGTCTGGCTCAACTTTATAAGTCTTGATGATCTGGACAAAATGACGAGAGTCCTTCACGTAGGAAGATGTCTTGCCTACAATGGGCTGTAACACCGAAGCAATATGTTTAGTCAGGTCATACGTCGGCGAGTCTATCTGACTTACAATCTGACGCAAAGGCACAAGGGTTTTGTGTACCTTAGGTAGACCATAAATAGTGTGCGTTGTGTTCCGACGGTACAGCAGTCCGATACCGTCAGTGTAGTGTGTCGTAATGTGAACTTGGACATTTCTGAATCTGAAGACGAATTGAGGGTAGTCGTGGATTCTGCCATCAATTCGCGGCGGTAGCTCCCAGCACATCAGTCCTCCCGCGACCAAGAACGCTGAAAGGTGTTCGAAACGTCGGGAAAATAATAAAAAAGGTACGCGATAAAATCCTGTAATTTTAAAACTAAAAATATATTATATATAAGATACATGGATAGAGAGAGTTGATAGTAACATGTAAACTTAAAAAATAAAGATAAATAATAATAAGTATACGATATGCTAACCTATATACTCAATTCTTATATATATACATATATTATGTTCAAATTAATATATTATCATTATATTTTCAGAAAATATTTTACCTAACTTTTGTATTTATACCTACTATTAGCGGAATAAATATATATATTATATAATATCCATATTAGAAGAGAACTAAAATAAGCTATGAAATAGTAGTTACGTGATCTAGGCAGTTTAGACCACGTGAAGGCATTTGATGTCCAGGAATATAACCGCAGTGTTCTGTTAAGTCAAGGTAGTCAAGAGCTCGCTTATCTCGTGCTTCTACCTTAGAGTCTATATTGTAGTCGCCAACCATAACTCAGGATTCTCCTTTTATGTTTGTTAGTATTTGTTCCAGAGAGCTAAGAAATCTGTCTTTATTTGATATTGATGGAGTTCTATATATCACTACTATATCAAGATAATCACCAATATGTAACAAAATGCAGTTTGCATCAAGTAAAGCCGGTTCCTCAATTGCAAAACTCATATCTGTTTTAACGAATACCTACTATTATGCCATCATTTTGGTTCATAGAATTTGTTAATTAGTAATACTTATAGGTAAGTACTTATAGTTTTTTAAGATCAGTTCAGGAGAATGGTCAGAAAAGAATGCTCGAATCCTCGATCGAACTTCACTCTGTGAGTTCGTTTGATCATATATCATTTAAGTGTATGAGTTATTTTCTCTACGGGATCGAATCAGGAAGGAGGAGATACATAGAAGAACTCGTGACACCGACATAGCCAAACGGTTTAGCACTTTGAAGTGGCAATGGGCAGGCCATATAGCGCGCAGAACAGATGGCCAATGGGGCCGCCAAGTTCTCGAATGGAGGTCACGAAGCAGCAAGCGCAGCATAGGACGTCCACCTACAAGATGGGTAGACGACTTGGTGAGATCCGCTGGTCGGCGGTGGATGCAGACAGCTTCCAACCGCAGTACTTGGAGATGTCGTTGATAAGTTTCCAAAGTTTGAATTAAATGAGATGTCTTACAGTGTCCGAAGATTCCGTTTCGTCACATAGATACAGATGAAAATATAAAACGTTTTAAAAAGGTTTATTCAAAGAATAATGTATATTTCATCTTCAAAATTAAACTTATCTTATTATTAAATTACTTAATTATTTCGAAGACCCTCATTAATGTTAAACAAATACCTTAGCACAGAAAATTAATTGTATCTACAAAGAAAACAGACGGACAGACAGACAGACGGACAGACAGACGGACAGACAGACGGACAGACAGACGGACAGACAGACGGACAGAAGGACGGACAGACGGACGGACAGACGGACAGACGGACGGACAGACGGACGGACAGACGGACGGACAGACAGACAGAAGTCTTAGTTATAGGGTCCTGTTTTTACCCTTTGGGTACGGAATCCTAAAAATGAACCTTTTTATGTAAAGTACGCGATTGACGTAGGCCCAAAACACAAGCATATCTAACTTTGGAGCTAGATGGTGCTGAGTAAAATGTTTAATTTTAATTGGTTTTTGTTCCATTCAATTAAACCCGCGTTTAATTTAATGGCGCTGTGAGCGTCCTTGCAGAACTACATGTAGGTAATTCGAGTGAACGTAGCTTGGTAAGCTTAGTACAGGTGTGTGGAAATGTTTATACGAATTCATTCAGGCGTAATACTTTAAACACTCTTTGAAAAATAAAGCTTTTTCTTTGTGTAGCTGGATTTAAGACTTACTACAAAGTATATGTGATGACTTAGTACATTTTTTAGGACAATGAGAAATTGTTAATGCTAGGTTGAAGATAAGAAGGTACTTAATAATAAAGCCGAAAATAAGTTTTTTATATAGCTACTTTGCTGTTACTTCAGAATTGTGACAGGTATACTCATAATAAACAATATTTTTCTAAATATGAGAGTTTAGACGCTCGACTATCCCCATCTAGACATTAGACCATCCTACCTAGATACTCGATCAACCCACCTAGACACTTGGCTATTCATCTAACCACATAACTAAATTAAGCATATTATTCAGACAAAGAGAGAGACGTGCGGTGCCGGCAGTAGAATGTAACCCCTCCTCTCCTGCCCGTGGATGCAGTAAGAGCCTGCTAAGGGATACCTCCGGTAGATGGGCAGCAGCGTCTTTCCGTGAATCAACATACCGTACTGCGCTCGGCAACCCGCCCGCCAAGCGTGGTGAGTTTGGCAACTACCCCTCATGGAGATCCATGAGGGAGGCCTGTGTCCAGCAGTAGACGTTTTACGGCTGAAATGGTGATGATGATGATGATTCAGACAAAAAATGTTGTTTTGAATAAAAGCGATGGAGTGATGTTTCTTTTTCGCATCTTTGCCTTTCTTTTGAAACAAAGTTTCTGAAGCGAATTAATTTAATTATGTGCTTTTTTTCATTCAATGTGTTTTGTTTTTATTTTGTTAATTGTAATGTACATATACATGTGGTCTTTGGGTGAATAAACACACTTTATGTCTTTGACTGACATTTGCATTTGTCGGCACAACTAAAAGGATTCATCTGTCAAACTTTCAAACGACGAAACACTGAAGGACATATATCTTACTGTATTACCTACAGATACCAGTTTGGTCCTAGTCTGTACACGTATCTATCTGGAAAGCCGATGGGACATAAAGTTTTATCATGTGAACAGAACATGTGGTTAATTCCTCGTGTCGTGCCTGTAGGCTTAGTAGTTAGTATTGTGGGTTATTAATAGTTGGTTATTATATTATACTGTGTGATAGTTATGTTTTGATCAAATAAGTTGTTATTTGTGGTGGTAGACCTTGACTTGGACTTTGTTTTACATTTGAACCTACTTCAAAAGGTAAAGTAAGTAAAGTAAAGTAAAAAGGTATTTTATTGACATAATACAGTGTAGCATACAAGTTTGATCCATAGGCTCCTGAACTAGTTATAAACTGTGTTTCAGGAGCCAGTGGCTTCTCCATAATTATACATATATTACTAACTTAATTACATCAATAAAAACAAATAGCTATTAAATCAAAAATCTAGAATAAGTTGTCTAAATTACTAAATATTTTAATTATTATTTATTTTTATGTTATAATTTTTCCACTTGATGTTACATACTAAATCTAAAAAAAATAAAAAAAGGGTTTAGTAGTTTTGTTATTTTATCCTTGCATTACATAGATTCTGATATGCTCAATACTGGTTGTGTTTACATATTTCACTTATCAAACAAAGGCTTTGTCGTAAGGGTTTTGTTATTATCATTATCATCATCATTTCAGCCGTAGGACGTCCACTGCTTGACTTAGGCCTCCCTCATGGATTTCCAGTTATTGCGGTTGGAAGCGATCTGCATCCACCGTCGACCTGCGGTCTTCACCAGGTCATCATCTCATCTTGCTGGTGGACGTCCTACGCTGCGTTCGCCGGTCCGTGGTATTTTTGTTATTATACCATTCAATAATTTGGACCAACCAGCTTTCAAAGCATTTTACTATAAAATTATCCCATTCCTTAAAAAAAACGATAAAATCAATTACAGAGAGTACAAAAGTCCTCGTACATTTAAAAATCAACTTGTTAGCTTCTATTTCGATACAAAGGCGTAGTTTTAGTATTTTGGTTATGGAGTGCCGTGGGGTGCTAGCAGTAGTATGTTGCCTCTCCGCTCTTGCCTATAGATGCAGTAAGAATCTGCTAAGGAACCTACCTCTGGAAGATGGGACGCAGCGTCTTTCCGTGTATCAACATCCTGTACTGCGCTCGCCAATCTGCCTGCCAAGCGTGGCGAGTATGGCAACAACCCCCAATGATCTTGGAGATCCCAGAGAGAGGCTTATGTCCAGCAGTGGACGTAGACCGCAGTTCTAAGGCTGAGATGATGATGGGAGCAATATAAAAAACGTTGCTCCGTGACATAAATATTCAATACAAATGAACAGATACACGACACATTTTTCCGACTGAACGGAGAAACAAAGTTGTAATGATGCTGAGTATACAGGTCTGTTTATACCTACTGACATCGAGCGTGCCAGACACGTGCCGTCGCAAACAAAATAATGTTATTCTATACAGTGTGTATTGACGTATTTATATATATCGTAACACGGCCGCACAGACGCCGTCAGACACAATGTAACTCTATAGAATAATATTACTTTGTCTGTCACGGAAAGTGTCTGGCACGCTCGATGTCTGTAGAAATAAACGGACCTTAAGCCGTATTCTGATTTAGTAACCGATATATCTCAATTTACTTTTATGATCTGGGTTAACTACAGCAAAGTGACTTTGAGAATAAATAAAAGGAAAGCGTATAAATCAAAGGATTTTAGTTGTGTGATCCGCAGAAGGGGGCGAGTTCAATTCTTGCCTTGAGACAGTAATGTCCCGCATCCTTTTATTTATTCTCAGTCATCATCATCATCATCATTTCAGCCGTAAATCTCCCACTACTGAACACAAACTTCCCTCATGGATCTCCATGAGGGGTAGTTGCCATACTCACCACGCTTGGCAGGCGGGTTGGCGAGCGCAGTACGGGATGTTGATACACGGAAAGACGCTGTTGCCCATCTTCCGGAGGTATCCCTTAGCAGGGTCTTACGGCATCCACGGGCATGAGAGGAGGGGTAACATTCTACAGCTGGCACCCCACGGCCAATATTCTCAGTATCCCTATTTTATCTGCAGATATTTGACCCTGATATTTTTCTGTATATTATGAAATATGAAAAAAATAGATACACTCTTACACATTTTCTGTGAAAATTTAGATTGGGGCTTTACTGTTTGTTTTACGTGGAAAGTCCAGTATATTTTTTAATTTATATTTAATTCTTTAAATTATATACATATATCCTTGAAACCAATACGCATGCTTAAATATCTTATCGTATTTCCGTTCTAAACGTCGAAGCTATGATAATAGAATCGCGTTTTCCAAATACAATTAGTTAAGACTCGAGCATTGTGTCAGTACAATACTACAATACATACATAGGTATTGTGTACGGATGCAGAAAAGTCAAAATGCAGAAGTCCTACTAGTGTGATGGGGAAGGTACTTAAATCTTGTTTTACTTACGTAGTTAGAAGAAAGAAAGAAAGAAAAAACATTTATTAATCCACAACAAAGGTACATCAGTTATAAATTAGAAAAAAAAAAGGTAAGTTTGTGGACCAAAAGGTCCTACCTCAGCATACGAGTAACGTTAATCCAAATAAGTATTAATGCTGGTTTTCAGGCAGAACATTTGGCGAGTGTCGATGTATTTAAATTATAGTTTTTTTTTAAATAAATTAAAAGTAGCATAATCATAAAAATAACTAGTTAAAAATACTTATCTTAAACTTTAAAATTATATTAGAAAGCCCATGCAACACAGAATAAGCTCAACATTACACTAAAAAGTAGTTACCTTCTTGACCTAACCCCCTGCCTTACTCTATTTTTAATGTTGTTAACTTTTATTATCGTATTTTGGTTACTGTAGGTAGGATCTTCTTTTCTTTTTATTTTCTTAATGTGGTGATTATTATTAATTACTAAGGCATGCCAAGGCTTCGTCCGTTTCTTTTAAGTATAAGCCTATAGGTTTTAAACTGTAAAATTTATATACTCCTAGAAATCTGAAAAAAGCATGGATGTAGTTTAACCACGAACTTTCTTGGAAAACAATAACGGTTAAGCTAGCTTTTTAGTTTAGGATAAATTGTGGCTAAGTTTAACAAACATAACGGTAAAGTATTCCGTTATGTTTAGTAAACCATATTACTTATTTTAGCCACAATTTATCCGGAAGCTCAAGTAATACCTGTTAATATGTGTTGTTAAACAAAAAAAACATACAACAACTTTTAGCAACAGGTCTACGGGTAACTACGAAACTCTACAGCGTGTGGCCCAGCACATGGCCTACTTGATTGACCTCCTATTATTAACCAATTCAAAAAACCCTGGAACACGTTACAATTCTTAGTCTTTCCACAAGCTACAGTACATTCGACTAAAAACATAATAACTATACAGTAACTAAGCACTAAAGCCCGCTAATTACTAAATTTGAAATATTTCTTCTACATATTGCAAAACATTACAAAGTAAACCAGTCGGTTATTTGATTGAGTAATTTAGTAATTTCTAAAGAAACACGGGAAAAGCAGGAAAAAAGTCTCGACAAAGAAACAAAATTTTCTTTCAAGCGCTTCAGCGATGGCGTGTATTGTGGCAATTCGTATAATTTATGGGAATAAATTCAAAGTAAAAAAACTTTCTAACAAACAAGCTTTTATTTAAACGTACTAAAATATTAAATAAACATTTTCCATTAAAGTTTAATGTCAACTTGAAACGTCTTTACACAATTTTTGTGATAAAAAAACTTGTCGCGAGATTAACCTGTGTACCTGTAACTTGATCTAATTGATTAATTTTTTTTTAAGCAATGTAAATACGAGTACCGGCTTAGATCTCGCAACAAGCTTTTTTATCATATAAATTGTGTAAAGACGTTTTAAGTGGATAATAAACTTTAATGGAAAATGTTTATTTTATTTTTTTTAGAACTTTTAAATAAAAGCTTGTTTGTTAAAAAAAATACTTTTAATTTATTTTTTTCATTTTAGTTATCACTGGACAGTTGGTTTCTTGTCTGTTCATCTCATGCCCGCCATGTTAGATTTAGAGCGATGTCATATACATTTTCAAGTAACTCTCAGCAAGCCCTTTTTGATATCCATATTGTAAAAGTGCATTAATAAAATTACTAGTCCGCCATCTTGGGTATTCTGCCATATTGGATTTAAAGTGACGTTATTTCATTTTTAAAATTAGTCCGCCATTTTGAGTATACCGCCATGTTGGATTTAGAGTGATGTCATTTAATTTATCAAGTACATCTCAGCAAGGCCTTTCATTTGATATCCATATTGTAAAAGTGCATTAAGAATAACTAGTCCGCCATCTTCGATGTTCCGCCATGTTGGATTCAGAGTACTAGCGACATCTCTAGTCATTGCTTCTGAATGCAACTTCAGACCATGAACAGGAGAACTCTAGTAGTTACCTGTAGATTGCGCTCTTCGGTTGCTAAAACCGACATCACCTTATCAAGAATTTCAGCGGGTCCTAACATGGGTTTTGTAGCTTAGCGGTCAAAGCTCTTCCGGTTTAAGGAAGCGTCAAGTATCGATTTGACGGACGTGGGCTCGAATCCCACCGGAACCGTAAAATTTGATAAGGTTATTCATTTCTTTGAAAATGTTCTACCTAAGTGTGGTTAAACACCATAAAAAATAACAAATTATAGGAGTACATTAAAAATAGGTAGTCCGCCATCTTTGGTGTTCCGCCATGTTAGATTCAGAGTGACGTCACATAGCTGACCATGCATTATCATCCAAAGAAAACATGTAGACAAATTTTCAGCTCAATTGGTTGAAGATATCTGCTTCAAAATTGATTTGCAAGATTCCGCGAACAAACATACAAGGCAAGCTAAATAAAAGCTTGTATAAATGTCTCATCTTTGACCATTTTAAATTTCAAGTCGATAGCATCAGTAGTTCTCGAGATATCCATTTGTGACAGACAGACAGACAAAGTGATACCATAAGGGTTCCTTTTTACCATTTTGGTCCGGAACCCTAAAAATCAGATGGTATATCATCTAAATAATTATAAGTGCATTTAAAATCATAAAATAAAATAGCTAACAGGACATTGAAATCAAGACCACAACGTTTCATCCCGCAATGATTGTCGGGCCGGCATGCGGCACTTAAGTGTACTGACGAAGTATTTATTTTATTTATTTAATACTTTATTGCACAATTACAAAAGGTGGGCTTAATGCTAAAGCATTCTCTACCAGCCAAACCTGTAGTTTAGAGTGTAGTTGGCGTGCTATAATGGTACTTACTTAAAAACTAAACAAACAGAAAATTACATTTAATCAAATTACACTTCACAATAGAATAGTCGACGGTTAAGCGAGGGGAGACGATGATGAACCTACGGGTATATTTTATCAAGACAGTGCTTGCGGGTAAGTTGCTTGAAACAGTCCTTTGATTGTACCTTTTTGATGTCGAGGGGTAAATCATTCCAAAGTCGAACAGCCTCCACTGAAAAGGAGTCATCCCGAAAAGAAGTACTATGGTCTGGAATGTCCATGAAAGTATATCGAAGTACAACATTTTTTTTTATGTAATTTGAAAATGAAAATTTATTATTACCTTAATTTGTGATTTTAGCTTGTTGCTAATCTGATAGTTATCAATTATGTTTGTATTTAATCCGCAATGTGTTTTTATTTGTATTTTACCGCAATGTTACTATAAGTATGTATACCCATACAACAGTTTCTAAAGAAAAAAAATCTTCGAAATATTTTTGCTCCTCTCGAAACGTTTTCATTTAAAAATATAATTTGATGGATCTCATATGAATTATCAGGGATTTAATAAGCCGTTGACATTGAAAAGATCTAATCTGGATCACGTAACTATTTCCCGTTTTTGCTTCAGTTTGTGAAGGGCCCGCGAAATGGGATTATTATGTCCATTTCCGTTGGATTTCCGGCCCTCCAAATCATCACAAAAATAAAATTTTTAGGCCACAAAACTGTTGGCTTAGATAGTTTATTTTTGACCTTGTTGGTTTCGATAGAACCAGTGTTACTGTCCACTATATTGAGAAATATTTACTTACTAAATGCAAATCAGTAAACATTTCAACTTACATTTAGGTTCAAAGGTACATAATCGAAGGTTGGTTTTCCGAAAAGGGAATTCGAAATGTTTTCGTTGGGCTTTCATTTGTTTTGTTACGTTATTTAAGAAACTAAGCATTGTTTATAATGTAATTTTTAGTAATATCCTTACTAATTAAAAAAATATACATATACTAATTAAAAAATAAACAAGATTTTTATCTTATAAATTGTGTAAAGACGTTTTAAGTTGATATTAAACTTTAATGGAAAATGTTTAAATGTTTGCTTAGGCAAGGCCTTTGATTTGATACCCATATTGTAAGAGTGCATTAAGAATAACTAGTGCCCCATCATGAGCATACCGCCATATTGCATTTAGAGTGATGTCATTTAATTTTTCGAGTAACTCTCAGCAAGGCCTTTCACTTGATACACATATTATAGGAGTGCATTAAGAATAACTAGTTCGCCATCTTGGATGCTCCGCCATGTTTTTTATTCAGAGTATCGTCATTTAATTTTCGAATTATTCTCAGCAAGCCCTTTCGTTTGATACCCATATTATAGGAGTACATTAAAAATAAGTAGTCCGCCAACTTGGGTGTTCCGCCATGTTGGATTCAGAGTGACGTCATTTAATTTTTTAAGTTATTCTCAGCATACCCATTAATTTGATACCCATACTATAGTACATTAAAAATAAGTAGTCCGCCATCTTAGGTGTACCGCCATGTTGGATTCAGAGTGACGTCACAAAGCTGACCTTGCATTTTCATCCAAAAAAAACATGTATACAAAATTTCAGCTCAATTGGTAGAAGACATCAATATAAGCTTGTAAAAAAACTCCATTTTAATCGTAAAGATTTGTAAATTTATAAAGTACATGGCTCTGAGATGCTGGAGATTGCAGGTTTGATCCGTCGGGAGACATAATATCTTCACTATCAGCTGGCCTGGATGTTGTTCCTCTAAATCACTTGAAGTCTTAATCACAAATATTTTATTATTTATTTGTCCTAATATTTTTTTACATTCAATACGTACACCACGTACAATAAATAGTTAATCTAGCTATCATTTCTTTTCTATCTCTTTTCAAAATAATATCGTAAGCCACTGGAAATCGACTGGAAGTAATCATAATAATTTTAAAAAAATTGTTAAGTACTTCGGAATCACTTTATCAAGCATCAAAGAGCCAAGTGCCTCATTAAATCCCTAGACACTTCAGTAAAGAGCTTTGTTTGCACGTTTCACTGCCAAATGGACTAATCCTTCTTTTCTTTCAATTTCCTGTCTAACTGAAAGTTGTTTGATTCAGCCCTCTTCTGATTCAGAAACTAATACAAACTTTGCCTAACAGTTTGTTGGTATTTTATTCCTGAGAATTTATTTCTATTTTGGTCCTAAGTATGAATAGTTTTACCCGTTGTATAGGGAGTGGTCACAAATTAACAAAGATTCATTCCTAAACTGTCTTTTAAAAATAACATTTATTTCAACTTTTGAATAATTAAACTATGTCGGAACGGCGTTTATTTTTGAGTTTTCTTTCTCCTTATATTATGTAGTTTCGTCCAAAGTTGGGCTAAAATCAGTGTTGAAATACGAAAGTTTAGAAGCTTGTATCTTTGAAATAAATACTTTTTTTATGGTTTGGGGTGTAAGCAAACATAGATTATGACGAGATAAATTGATATAATCCTAAGTGTTGGATGATTAATGTCAAACAGTGGAGTAGTTTAAGAAGTTTAAGAATTGCGATTTACTCATGTTGTCACCATTATTATAAAGAGAACATAGTGTTTAGACAAACCTTGTATAGGCTTAAAAACACTATTAATTATATTTGTTAAATTTTAAGTCAATAAATAAATATCTATATCTATATCTAGTTAGCCTTCCACTTTTGTATGGAAAGATGAGCGACTCGTTCATCCTTAAATATACGCATTGAAAACGCCGCTCTCGCGCCGCCTCTCTCTTCGTGTCTGAAGCCTAAGAGCCATACAGAGATACTAAGATAATACCAACCTCACATCATAACTATACTAATGTTATACTTTTGCTATCCCTCATGGAGGCCTTTGTTCATTAGTGGACGTTTTATGACTGAAATCGTGATACCACACTTAGTTCCCATATTTATCCAATTTTATATACATATGTCACCATAACCAAGGCAATATGATTGGAGCCTATGGACTATTATTATGTTGTCATTTGATAGCCCCGAGCTAGACTAACCAAATAACAAGTTCTGTGACTAAATTCAGCCGAATTAATTAATATTAATACGAATTTCGGCATTAAGGTCCATGTTTATAGTGTAATGTAAACCCAAAAGGAGTTAATAAGCATAGTATTTAACCCATTAGCCGTGTTGGCCGAGTGATTTGTACCCCTGACTATCATCTTATTTTATTTATTAAGTTCACAAAACAGAATAATAACAAACTTACGCTCAAACAATATTACAATACGTGTTAATTTTCACTTTCTTTTTTGAAGTTCAGTTTGTTAATTGATTTATAAGAATCAATGGATTCTGTAAATGTAGACTGATCTATATTACATGATACATACAAGATTGTTGATAAATTATTTTCAATCGTGTAAATTCAGCTTTATTCCTACATCTCAGAACCTAACTAACCTTTCAATCTTTTTATCAGACCTTTGATTAATTGCCACGTTTCGCAAACAGTTGTAGTTGAAGCAGTGCGTTTAAAAGTCACCCTCATAGGAATATGATACAATTCTTTTTCTCATTCGTTAAATTGCATTGTTTACTATTTCCTCTGTGCTCACAGAATCGTTTTTTAAAAATTCACAATTCCAAATATATGGAATCTCATAATCTTGGACCTTACTTACATGTCTAATTCCGATATTTTTTTTATTAACTCTTAGTTGGACTTTTTTTTTATTTTGGCAGCGCTAAAGGTTGACGTTGAAGCTTTGTGAAGGTCGATCTCAAGCAAAAAAAAAATATTTGACTGTAAAAACTTATTTCTATATTAAAGATAAAAGTTAAAGACACAGCATACACTCAATCGTACATTAGTCATAAACATACAGCAACTTACCTTGCAGGAAGATAAAAAGGAAGGTATTTAAATTCTATTGAATTTTTTACCTATTGTAATTCTCCAATGCAGGTAAATTCAGACTACGGAGCTTAAATTACAAGAGTAACTCGTTCATCAGGGGCTTCCGAGGCGTCCAATAAATCGAATTTCAACTTTGAATTCTGATGCCAATCTACTTCTTATCTTCAATCTATTGAGGTTGATTTGTGTTTGCATTTTATATTTTATTGAATAATATTAATTAATTCTATTGTCTGAGCACTGAAAGGACTATTGAGCTCGTAATTGAACACAGAATATGCAAAATCGACGATTTTACAATTTTTTAAACAAATGGTTATGATTTCATAAAAAAAAGTCTCAATGAAAGAGTACCTACTCTACTTAAGAACTCTCTAGAGTCTGCACTCTAAGGAGGCACTTCTCATATTACCGCATAAGCTTTAGCTACGTTCACACTGACAGTTTGCTTGCTTAGCCTAGCATTCATTGCGCTCCCTAACATTCATTGTGTGTGGGAGCACAACGCTGAGTCAGGTCCATCGAGGACATACCCAACGGAGAGGAAATGTTCTTTTAGCGATTATATTCATCAGCTATTTGTATCTTTTGTCGCGCTTGCGTCTGTTGTGTTACAAGATATATGTAGGAACTTTTGTATTCTTTAAGATTTATTTGTTTAATTCACATTTTAAGTTATCTAAAATAATAATAAAAAATATGGTTCAAATAAAAACGATTATACATAACACCAGGCACCAGAGGTTTTGTAAAGAATAGTTTTAAAACTTAGATTAGGTAATTTCATGTATCTCATTTTAAGTGAAATATTTGTGTTCTTATGAGAATAAAGTTCTTTAAACCTAAATGTCATTTATTTTTTTTAAACAACAATTCCGTCAAAAATATTTTATAATTGTACGGAAAAGCACACAGGTCGGCTGTTGGCGCTGTACTGTTAAGATTTGGAGATAAAATTTGGAGAATCAAATTTTATACTGAATTTGTTTATCCAAATTTTGATTTTGTTGTTTGGAATTGACGGTTTGTTGTGATTAACAAGATACCTAGTAGATCAAAAGTTTCATAGAAAGATCTATTACGACGCCACACCCACGTACGAGCGGTTGTATGAAAAGTAAGTTGGATTGGCCCCTTTTAAAGGCGAGATACAGTTGTCATTGCATTAGTGCAAAGCACTTATGTGTTTCGGAATTCTTAAGATCTTATTTCCCCTCTACTTGATATGTGCTCGATGGTCAGTAGGTCTACCATAAGTTTTTACAATCTACACTCGTTAGCGACAGTAGTTAAAAAATAATATGAAAACTCCTCGTTTACAGCGCCTCTAGCGTATAAATTAGTACTAAAATACGCAGTAAATTATTATACTCAGCGACTATACATACATATAGTTTGGGCTTCATTTGCTTAGAATTTGGTACCATGAGTTACAAACCTGACAGATGTCATCGTAACGTACTATTAGTACTGTAGTAACGGCAGGCAATCTAACAGTGACAACTCATGGTAGACACACAGGTCCCATTAGACTCACACAACCATATGAGCATGGGTTGTTTACTAGTATTTTTATGTTTCACTTGCTGCTTGCCATCTTTTTGTCACATATTTTTATATTATTTAACTGTGTACGCTTAGTATATTTTAAACTTCCCGAAAGTTTAAAATATACTAAGCGTTAAGGCGTAAAATATACTAAGGATCACGACACATTATTAAGAAAGGTAAATAACGCGATAAATACCCAGTTAAATATGTGATAATAATGTGTACGCTTAGATCAAAATTAGAAATAAGTCCAACCTTTTATTATAGTTGTTTTTATTTTCTGAGTGTTTCTAACAAATGTTTTTCTTCTTCTTGCGAGTAGCGAAATGGTGCTTCGCTATCAAATTAACCAGAATTTACATAAGTCTAGGCTCTAGGCGACACAGCAAGCCGGTTGCCAGTGCAGACGTAGCCTTAGCCATTGTATAAATTTAGTAAGCTCTCATCCATCAAACATGTACATAATGTTCAATGCAAATTTAAGATAATGGGCTTACTAGCTAAATGAGTTAGGTCCCAAAGTCTGAGACTTCTGACGGAAAAACAGAATACAAAAGAATCCGTCACTTTATAGTGTGTACTTATGATCTACTCATGATGTAATTTTCTTGTTGTTTTTATTTACTTAATAAATAAATGAGATTAAATTATTTGAGATTAAATTTTTTATGGGTGGTTCCGTATTTATCCTATGACGCCTCATCTAATCATGTTTTATTCCTATTTCAACCGATTTCTGTTCCTTACTCAACCGACAGCAATTATTTAAAAGGCTCCGAATGTACAATTTAACGAACCCATTATTTTCAGTTTCAGTTTACAGATAACAAAGGTATGTTCGTATTTCCACGGGTAACATACTTGAATCTCTCGTGGCAGGTTGAAATTCAACTCTATTTGTAATTGTATGATAGTACTTCACCTTTCAAAACCAGGCCAGCGATTGAGTTAAGTGAGAGTGTGAGTGTGTACACACTGCGATCTCGTATATTTTGGAAATATATTCCTTACTAGTTTCAGGCTTTCGCATTTAAACCAAAAAGGGGGAGTTTCAGCACATGAAAACAAGTAGTTTTGGTTAGGGAAAGAAAATTGGAAATTCGTATTTTTTTATTTGTTTTTATTTTTATTTATAATTGTTTTTATTTACAATGTGAAGATAATATTGAAGTCATAATCGGATTTTGAATTTACTCGTTTAACTTTTAATTTAAAAAATACCTAACTGTGGGCAAAAGTATTTTTATTTGTACCGGTACGGCAACTCTTTGCGAAGGTCAATGACCCTGTTAAACACCAGCTGGCCTTTAGGTTGCCATTATCGTATAATCAGCTGTTGAAGTTGAAACTTTCTTAAGCTTATCTTTAATGAAAATTACCGAATCCTGAAAATTCGTAGTACTAAAGTTGTTTCTTGGGGTGGTCAGAAAGCCACCCCGCCGAAAGGGAGTGGCCCTTGCGGCTGTAGTACACACATTATAATACACCCTTACGTTTATAGCCGTGTTGGCCGAGTGGTATGTACCCCCGACTTTCAATCCGAAGGTCGTGGGTTCGATACCGGACGTGCACCAATGGTTTTTTCTCTCTAGAAAAATGTATGAGCACACTTAATACGTGCTTTGACGATCTAGGAAACATCGCGAGGAAACCCGCGGTTTAGTTAGCTTCAGACGTTTTGACCAGTTCTTTCCTCTGACTAGTAGCCGACTAAGCTGCTGGGAGGATGGTATAGATGCTGAGCAAGCCAAATCCATATAACAATATCCCAGGTACTGCAGCGTCCCGTACAGCATAACTATCATTTGCTGACTCTGTGTATTTCAATTGTTATTTGGGCCCTACTTTTTTATTACGCTTAGCGGCATTCAGAGATAGCAAACATCATCTATATTATTGAGCTTTTAATTGTAGGGATTTTAGTGAGTAAAGTTTGAAAGCATGTAAAAGAAGACGAATTTATTTTGAGAATATAAATATAAATAACAGTAATTTACAACGTGCCTGGAGCTAGTAAACCTCCTTAAACGCTAAACATTTCTCGGACTAAAACCGTTTTGGGCAAACACAGCTTATGTAACAAATTAATTGCTTGAGGCATTCGATATTATACTTCACTGCTTCTATGTTCCAAGAGAACGATTTACTGCTGCTTCATATATTATTAACAAGCTTGCCCGCGGCTTTACACGTATTGTTCCAGAATAACAAGCAACCGTGCTATTTCAGGCTTATAACCCAAGTTATGTTACAGTATGATTGCTGCATTATGTTTTACTTGTTAAAAAAGTTGCGTGTTTTATTTTTATAAATAATATCGATGTACACGCCATTTTTTAACACAATATTAAAACTTCATAGATTTGCAACCATAATTTACGTAAAAGTATCGACCAGTTTTATTTTACAGCTTTGTAGACCTTCTACGATAATATCTACGTACTATATCGTAGCTTGTCTACGGATTTTCGTTGTCTAAAACCCTGGTCTATGAAATGTCGCTGTTGATTCGCTACAAATGTTTCTCTAAATTAAGCAATCTTATATTAATGGAGCCAGTTAACTGATAAAAATAAAATAAAATAAAAATTGCCTTTATTTCCCTATAAGGTATTTACATGAATATTAATTATAATAAGTTTTAAGTTTTAATATATTACTATACCTAAGTTGTATAATTATAATATGTTTTTTTTTGCTTATTTTTAGTTATTTAAACATTTAGAGGTATTTATAATATGATAATTGCCGTGGGGTGCCGGCAGTAGAATGTTACCCCTCCTCTACTACTCGTGGATGCAGTAAGAGCCTGCTAAGGGACACCTCCGGAAGATGGGCAGCAGCGTCTATCCGTGTATCAACATCCCATACTGCGCTCACCAACCCGCCTGCCAAGCGTGGTGAGTATGGCAACTACCCCTCATGGAGATCCATGAGGGAGGCCTGTTGTCATCAGTGGACGTTTTACGGCTGAAATGATGATAATATAATAGATTTAAATATTATTCCTAAATTCACATTATCATTTTTTTTTATACCTCTATATTCTTCGTTGACATCTAATTAATTTAAATCAATTTTAGTTTCAGGGACCATCCATTGTTGGATGTAGGCCTCCTCCATCTCTTTCCAGTCTATGCGATGTTGGGCCATAGCAGTTAACTGATAGAACACATAATTTACATTTGACCCTGACTAAACTCTCGTAAAACCTTATATTGCTTATATAGCTATCGCTCTTTACCAAACCTATAATGATCTTAAAAGGTTTGGTAAAGAGCAGTTATGGAACGATTATTACGAGACCTATTAGCGCTTCGTTAAAACGGAAGCCTTCAAAGTTATAAAGTTCAGGTTCTTATTAACGACCTCCGTGGCTTAGATGGAACAATAGCCGGCTGAGACGCATAAGGTTGCCGGTTCGATCAAAAAGGACAACGACTGCTAGATCAGCCAGTTTTCAGTAACTTTGTTTATTTCACTCATACTAGAAAAAATACACACTGTAAAATATAAAATTTAGACTACAGAAAACTTATAAATATAATTCAAGCATCAAGTAACTCATATTTTTATACATATCATTATTATTTAAAATCTGTAAAAAAGTTAAAAAGCGATCTCTTTTGTCTCAACGTGTAAAATAATGTGCAAATAAATGATTACTTTGCTACCAAACTAATTATAAAACCTGATAAACAAAGTCGAGTTAATACAGAAGCCTGTGTAACTCGGAACGGAACACACGGCAAGCAGTAATCGTTAAGGTTGAACGACCGATGGTATATTTTTTTTAATTTGTATCGACCGCGTAATAACAGCCATCTTACTAATACTACGTAATCAGTGTTGTTCTTTTACGTGTCAGTTTATTAAAATGGAGCATTTGTAAAGCCGTGGGGCGCCGGCAGTAGAATGTTGCCCCTCCTCTCATGCCTGTGGATGCAGTAAGAGCCTGCTAAGGGATACTTCCGAAAGATGGGCAGCAGCGTCTTTCCATATATTAACATCCCATACTGCGCTCGCCAACCCGCCTGCCAAGCGTGATGAGTATGGCAACTACCCCTCATGGAGACCCATGAGGGCGGCTTTTGTTCATTAGTGGACGTTTTATGGCTGGAATGATGATGATTTGTAAATCAGGCACTAATGATATTTTCTTTCTCGATAAATGTACATATGTGCAGTTTTAACATATGCTTTAACGGAGAAGGAAAACATAGAACAACAAGTTAGAAAGCCTCAGCTCAGCTTTAGACTGACTTCAGACTTTCCGCTGCTTAAACTAGGAGGATGGCATAAGCTGGACAAGACTAATAATGCATCCATCTCTTTTCTCCGTCGACCCAAACACGTTCTCGGCTTGCCCGTTGACGAGCTCACCACCGCTAACCCGGAGGTGACGTCAACCCATCCTATACTAGCTGCTAGGCACACATTTAATAACCGGTCTCGCCGGCGAGGCCGAAGAATACACTCTTCCGTTTTAAGGTGCAGTTTTGCACCTGGACGTTAACCATCATTACATATAAAAATTTGGCAACAGTCCAAGCCATGGTCCGAACCTAAGTGGTGCCCTTGAGCGTGTTGCCCCAACCTAACTTTTGCAGCTGGGCGCCCTGTGCGCTCGCCATAGTCCGGTAACGTTGTCATGGCCATCTGCGTTCAACAACATATGTTATCAAAAAAAAAACCATCTAACAATGACCCAGGCACTGCACCATTTCCTAACGCTGTATAATTCGTATAGTAGATGTGAAAGGCCCTATTACTGTAAACAAAGGTTTGTTCAGTTCAAATGGTTTCGTATTGTAGGCTTTGAAAATATTATTGACGAGTAAAACTATTGTATGCCAATAAGAAAAGCAAATCCCTTGCGAGATTGGAAATCAAACTGAACATTTGCTTTTCAAAGAGCCTTACGGTTAGAAGAAAGCAATATCATTAGAGGTATATCAAAGGTTGACACGATAATCACGCTTGAGTATTCCCAATATTTCCAAGCGCAAATATTTTTTCAATTGAGTGGCAATAATTTATTGCTGTTTGAGAACAGTATCTACTGATAGTTAAAACTCGTACAAGATCCTGACTGTACTTTGAACCAAAGAGGGATGTGATTTCCGACATTTTTAACCGCATCTGCAGTCGGAAATAAGATGCCGACGACGCCATCTTCAGCTTTTTAAAATTAAAGTAATGAATTTGAGTTTAACTCGATTGATTGAAACCTCGCTTGATTTAACGAATGATACCTCCGTAGCACAGTTATTCTAATAGCCGGGTGGGAAGCAAGAGGTTGCGGGTTCCGATCGTCGCTTGAGGACAAATGTTTGATTGTTGTCACATTAGGTGAGTTTGGCAGACCGTTAATACCGAATTACCGAATGTATGATGAATGGATTTTGATGATTTTTTTTATATGCTACTTAGGTCATGTTTCAGTGGTGGCCATCTTTTGGACATCATCAAAACTCGATTCTGATGATGGGATCAATTGGATGCTGTTAAGCATAATTAGTCCAAGCGCCATTTTCACTTTTTTGGCAAATGACATAAACGCGTTTTTATTAACAGGAGAGTTGAATTTGCTTCATCTGAAAGTAAATCTATATACATCGACGCTTCTATTTGTAATTTAACATATCACAAGAAAAAAATACAAAATAAATATTTATTTTAAAAGATATAGCTAAAAATGCACTTGGACTCTCGATAAATGTGATGTTTTTATTTTGCAAAACGAGTCCAAGAGACATTTATGTCGTTTAGACTCCTCATGTGTAACTAAATTTGATAGAATAGGATTGAGAAAGTTAAATAAAATACTAATTAAATGACACAGGTAATGGCAAGATTAATATCCAAAAAAAACAATCTTAAGACAAACTAATTTTACCAAAAAAATTTAAACATGTATTCTTTAACATAGTCCCAGATGTATTTTCTTAGACAAAGAGACGATTGAAGATGATATTAGTCAACACCACCCTCACCCCAGAACCTGTCTAGTACCTAAAAACTTACGATATAGTAGATGGAGTAGATGCCATCGAGTAGATGCTAAATCTTCTCTTCTTTAACATGTTCTGGATCAAAATCTAAATTACCATCAAACCCTTTAACGTCATCATCAATCGTATCGTCTGTAATATTTTTTTTGTAAAATGACTTAGAATCTTTTGTGATATATGGGAACAGTGATTTTTAAATCTTAGTTTTTTCTCCGAAACAGGCTATCCATTAGGCCAAAGAGGTTTAACCATGTCTTTACAACGGTTCTCTATTTCGTCTCCGAAATTTTACATCCCTAATATAGTATTTCATATTTTTTTTTTCATAATCATCGTTTGCTCGAATAATCAGGATCTATAATATAGTTACCACTTATGTATGTCCGTCTCCATAATGATTAACACGCATAAAGTCATTCTCAATAAATAATGAAATCCATAACATTATTAACTAACTAAATCATTTTATTAGAATTTTAATTTGTTCAGTAGTGGACGTTTATCGGCTGAAATGATGATGTTGATTATTAGAATAATTGTAATATTCATAACATTGTATGTTGATTGTATTAAGCACCTCAACAAGCAAATGAAACCGCTTGTTTAGTGATTTTTTTTATTGTTTTCAAGACAAGAGTAATTTTATTTAAATTAGTCTTCAATTCAATAAAATTCCTCAGGCGGCCGCTCACTACGGTTGCTCGTATTAAGTATTTTGGAGTTTTACTTAACTAAATACCCAGTATCTACTTTATATAGACAGTAGCGCCGGCGCCGTCTTGGCCCACGAAAATTGCCCCCTGACGAAAAATTCTTCTCAGGCAGTGTTTTCGGTTATTTATAAAAAAACCTAATAAACTACTGTCTCTCCATCTCGGTTCTGTCACAGGCAGTGTTTTCGGGAAGTTATAAAAATAAAATAAGTAGGTAAATAATGCTGGACAATTCACACAGCATCAACTATCTCCAAGCTAAGCAGAGCTTGTGTTATGGGTACTAGATACTACATAGATAGATATTTTTTATTATATAGAAAAACATCCAGAACACCCTGAACAAAAAAAAACTTAATAACCTACTGTCTCTCCACCTCGGTTCTGTCAAAGACAGTGTTTTAGAATAGTTATAAAAAAACCTAATAACCTGCTGTCTTTCCATCTCGGTTCTGTCACAGGCAATGTTATCGAATAGTTATAAAAAAACCTAATAACCTACTGTCCTTCCGTCTCGGTTGGAAATTGGAAGTTTTATAATCGTTCGAAAATATTCGGAAGAATAAGTTTTATGATTCGTTATTATTATGACGCATATGTTTATAACGATGAAAATTATGGAAATAATATATAAGGTACAATAGCTTTATGCGTAAAGAGCATAAGGATGAACAGTAATGTTATCTATGGGACCATAATATCCTGGATGGTGATGTTTCAGAGACACTTGTTGATTTTCGGACAATCGATTTTCGGAGACAAAATGGGCACCCCTTTAAAACATGTATGTCCTTTCCTACCTTTTTTTCTCTCAACATCAATTTCTACTGTGTTTCTACCCCTATGGTATTTATGCAGTCATGGTAGTTACAAGACCATGCGAAAAATGTTTGTATGATTGGTTTGCGTTCGAAACCAAACTCATGTTTTTAGTTTTGCAAAACCAGTCCAAGTCACAAATAAATGTCGCGTGGACTACTGATGCGTAACACTATGTCGTTTGGGTTTGTTATGTATAAACGGAAAAGTGTTTTTTCATTATTAAATTTCGTTGTTAGTTTTGAATTGGTTTTTGGGCTTGTTTTGCGTATCAAAATATCTCGTTTGCTATAGAAGGCGCTTGGACTGGGTATTAAAAAATACCACTCAGAGTGAAGCTTGCTGCATAAGTGTTTTTTCTATGGCTAAATTATATCTTGGAGATTACGAAAATGCAAAAAAATCAAAAAATGCAATTTGGCGCTTGGACTCATTATGCATAACTGTATCCAATTATGAGTCGAGGGAATTACTCAAATAGGCGTACATATTGCGGTTTTTCAGTAACAAGTCAAGGATTTTATCATTTGAAGTCGATTTTAGTCTAATTACGTTTGTACGTACAGTAGTAATAGTGATAGTGGAAATCTGTCTATCTCTCTCATCGTGTTAACAATCTTTATTCCTTCGCTGTGGAGGGTTTGAATTTGTATAGTAAGTGCTCAGGTGGGATCATGCAAGTGCTTATCCACCGAGAAAGGATTTTACGAATTCTCACATCACGGACTTGCATAGACCATTGCATAGATACCAGGTGTTTTTCCGTAAAACCTCTTTTTTGTTTAAAAAAATACTTTTGAATGGTACACACAGCGTCATTGATAAGTATCCCCCTTGCAATTGTCACTTTGTTTTTAAGTGTTTCTTGTTATTATGTTTAGTTTTAAGGTGTGCAATAAAGTATTTTCTATCTATCTATCTATCTTGCACAAGACACCCAGCTTCAAATCCTTGTGGCGGGTGTGGCTGGGGGGTTACTTAATTGTGACGCCAACTGTAGATAATTTCCATAAGTTCATTTACTCTAAATAATGTTTTTTTAAATAAGATGTATTTTTGTTGGTTTACTATAAACAAATAAACGTATGATATTAGTATGGAAAAGTAATAATAGAAAATGAAAATATTACTAACAAAGTTTGAACTTGATGTTGTTGTGCCTCATCCTTGTATAATTTACTGCCAATCATGCCATACAAACCCTGTCTTGTCCCAAAATCCTATTGTTCCATTAGGATTATTCAGATTACGTAATCAGCGCGTTCGAGCAATCCGATCACTTGCTAATCTATCTTCTTGATTGTTTGATTGCACATCCCACAGCCTATGATATTGTTGCGCCGGGCGCAACCTCTAGATCAGAACAGAAACGAAAGATCTAGAAAAACCGACAAACAAAACGTAAACATATTAGAGCAGGACAGAACTACGTTATCTCGTGTGAAAGTAAGTACATATATTTTAAACATTCATAATAATTCATTCATTCATTCATTTCAGCCGTAAAACGTCCACTACTGAACACAGGCCTCATGGATCTCCATGAGGGGTAGTTGCCATACTCACCACGCTTGGCAGGCGGGTTGGCGAGCGCAGTATGGGATGTTGATACACGGAATGACGCTGCTGCCCATCTTCCGGAGGTAGCTGTTAGCAGGCTCTTACTGCATCCACGGGCAAGAGAGGAGGGGCGACATTCTACTGCCGGCACCCCACGACAATATTTACGACTTTTTATAATAATATTTACGATAAATAAATCGTTTAAAATAAATACATATGTAGGACTATTTGAAATAGCTGGCTTAATATAGGTATATATAAATAAAAAGAACAAAACCAGTGCGAGCTGGACTTGCCCACCGAGCGTTTCGTAGGTATGTAGTAAGTCTACCTTTTACCGTTATTAATATCGAGCAAAAAAAGGAAAATAAATCACGTTTGTTGTATGGGAGCCCCCCTTAAATATCAATTTTATTTTGTATTTGTTACTATTAAGCAACAGAAATAAATCATCTATGAAAATTCCAACTGTCTAGCTATCACGGTTTATGAGATACAGCCTGGTGACCGAAAGACAGACAGACAGACAGACAGACATACAGACAGCGGAGTCTTAGTAATAGTGTCCCGTTTTTTACTTTTGGGCACGGAACCCTAAAAACACACACTTGATTACCTCTGATGACCTAGTTACATGAATAATTTTATTAAACATACTGAGTATTTTGCAAAAAGGACTTTTGTATACAACGAAAACATTGAATGGTTTCACAGTACCTACTGGAAATTATAGATGAAAATGAATATACATTTTTATCTATAAAACACATAAAAAACAAAAATTGTCTTGAACGTGTTCAAATTTATTTATAAAATAACAACAATAAAGGTCGTTGAAATATTTTGCGCGGGCTTTGAATGACGCCACATAACACAGAATGTGATTGCTACAGAATTTCAGGAGGTACTATAAAATGAAATATCACGTGTCACAATGTGACGTGACAATACGTTCCTATCATAGCGT
This sequence comes from Pasiphila rectangulata, assembly GCA_963082625.1. Classification (NCBI taxonomy): domain Eukaryota; kingdom Metazoa; phylum Arthropoda; class Insecta; order Lepidoptera; family Geometridae; genus Pasiphila; species Pasiphila rectangulata. The sequence goes on from OY720240.1 coordinate 14,522,324, forward strand.
TTTGTTACTTACTACTTTTTGTTTTAATGTCCGCACCACCGCTGAAGTCTCAGTGTTCTATGTTTAAATAATTCTACATTTAAACGTGTAAGGTTAGTGTCGGTTTTTCAGTGGGTCATTTTAAAAATCGAATATCTGAAACGTAATAGATGAACCACAATTATGATGATATTGCGATTGACACATTAATAATATACAGGTTGTATTATAACATGTGTATGTGTATATAATTATGTACATACTAAACCAATGGGGGTTCTGAGCCCATGAAAACAAGGTCGTTCTGGAGGGGAAAAAATCGGGAATTCGTTTTTTTATATGTTTACTTGGTGATGTGGTGCGAACATGAAACAGAGTTTGTAATTGGATTTTATTAATGTTGAAACAAAATCCCTCTTTGTGGTTTTAGGTATTTTTATTTGTGCTTTCTTATTCTTTGCTGAGGTCAATTATCTTCTTAAGAATCTCTAGGGCTTAGGTTATTATTATCGTATAATCATAATCATCTGTTAAAGTTAAAACTTTTGTAATCTTTTCTTGAATTTCAATCACCGAATCCTGAAAACTCGTAAAACTATGTTCATTGGGGAGGACAGAATCACCCTTTTCGGGTTAATACGCATATTATAATATACCCTGTATATACGTAACCGGGTATAGATCGCGTAAATAACCTTAATTTTTTTTATTACTCGTTCACATGTACGTACATTAACGGTGTGTTGTGATCGTGAAAGTTTAAAAAAGACAATTTACGATTAGTGGTTAATCGTAAATTGTCTTTTTTAAACTTTCACGATGCCCGATCAATGCCCGGATCGCGCTAAAATGTTTAACGGACAATTTGGGATACCCTGTCACTTGAGTGAAATCGAGTTGCTAATGTTAGTTCTAAAACTATGTCAACTTGACTTTTTTTTTGACTGAAATTACTCATCATGGATCATCATTATCATCCCAGCCGTTGGAAGTCCACTGCTGGACAAAGGCTGCCCTCATGGCCGAGTTCTGATTATGAGGGGTTTTTGCCATACTCACCATGCTTGGCAGGCGGGTTGGCGAGTGCAGTACGGGATGATAATACATGGAAAGATGCTGCTCCCCATCTTCCTGAGGTATCTTTTGGCAGATTCATCTACAGGTAAGAGAGGAGGGTCAACATTCTTCTGCCGGCACCCCACGGCTAATAAGCCTTGAAATAACTTAAAACTAACATACAGGGTGTTTGGAAGGTCGATGCAAATCCGTGAAGGGAGGGGGGTAGGTTAGGCATCTATCTTGGCTAGATTACCTTAGTCCAATGTCGTCGAATTCCACGTTATTATAATATCCATGATTTTTGAAAAAAATACCAAAATCATGTTCTTATTCGTTCATAGTGTTCAAACAGACAGTTACTGGTACCTAAAAAAATATTTTAGTCCTAGCTTAATGTGTATTCAATCGATAAACACCAATACAATCATATGTATCCACATAACTGACTGCATTAGGTAAAATTAGGAAATAGCATTAGGTATTTAATTAATTATTTTTATGTTTGATCAATGTTTAATTATTAAACACCTCCCATTTAGTCAGTTATGTGGATACAGATGATTGTATTGGTGTTTATCGATTGAACAGGTTAAGCTAGGACGCAAATAAATTTAAAAGTTCTAAGTGCTACGTCTCGCTCCCGCAATGCACTCTTAACGTTGTGTAAGCGAGACGGCCGACGCTGCCTAAACGCGACTACCTACACTGTTTTGAATTGTACTTAATTTTAGTGAGGGTAGGGGTATGCTCCATGTGAATGCAAAAACATTATTTGTTATTTCTGATCATGAATGATATTGTTAACTAACTAGAATTACGACGAATGTGAGTACCTAGACAAACCTATAAAGGTTTTTAGGTGCAATACTACAAAAACCTTGTAAAATCTTCTAAAACAAATAAAAAAAAAAAAAAGTAACTATCTGTCAGCATATGATTTTGGTATTTTTTTCAAAAATCATGTATATTATGATAAATTGAAATTCGACGACATTGGTCTAAGGTAATCTAGCCATAATAGATGCCTAACGAGGTGACCTATCCCTCCCCCTCACGGCTTTGCATCGACCATCCAAACACCCTATATAATCTTAAGTCTCCTTGCCATAACTAATTATCTATTCCTCACAAGAAAACTACAAAGGCTTCTTATCTCAAGCCCAAGAAATATTAATTTTAGTACCTACGTATTTGTTGAAAGTAAGATTCACTTTAAGCCCATAAGTTCTATAGGTAAGGCAGAGTTGCACCGCAAGTAATTACGCGGGTGAAGCAGGGTGGAGGTCACGAGGGAACGGTTTTATCCTGGAAGAACAACGCGCATAGAACAGAATCACAACTACAGTTGTTTTCAGTTTTGAAACTAACGTGACAGAAACTATTCATTAAAAAAACTAGGGATCACTTTATAAGCGACACTTTAAAACTGAAATATTGAAGTGTTTTTAGCTTATTTCCGCTTGGAAAAGTTATCTTATGCGAACGATTTCAATTATATATTTAAAGTTATACATATACTTGCAATCATAATTACAATATTTTTTAACGTTTTTATAAGTTCCATATCAGTGAAAAAACGTAATCATAATTATACCATTTCAAATGTCAAGTCGATAGCATCAGTAGTTATCAAGATATAAATTTGTGACAGACAGACAAAGTCACACCATAAGCGTTCCTCTTTACCATTTTGGTCCGGAACCCTAAAAATTGACTTTGACTTATAATTTTAGGTCAATCATGCCTTCAGTAATAAAATTATAAAAATTATAAGTACTTAAAATTAATAAGTAAGGTAGTCAACGTATTTAAAAATGTATCTGATGAATTCCGATTCTCTGATGATATTTTTTTTAAAAACTCATGAAATCTCGACGTTTTAATATTACGTGACGTGAGGTATTTCACAAAATGAGTAGTGTACCGTTATTTTTAATGTGACATAGGCTTCTTTTTATCCGAGCACCTACAAGGTGAAGCTAGTTAATATTGATATTAGAGAAACTCCCTTACTATTTATCCGTATGCTCTGCCTCGGAGAATGAACTATGCAGCAGCTATCCAATTACCGAGCGGTAACATGAGCTGGGCTGGTAGTGACGGCTCTTCAACCTAAACATGTAGGTAGGTACTGCTAAAGCTTCTGCATTTACCATCATAATCTGTTACCTCTCTTTGGCATACAAATAATGATTTTTATTTACCTGTAAACAAATGAAATACAGTTTATAGGTAAATCTTTAGCCTTAGCGCATACATAAAAGCCGTAGAGTGCCGGCAGTAATGTTGCCCTTCCTGTCTTGTCCGTGGATGCAGTAAAAACCTGCCCAGGGATCAGGAAGATGGGGAACAGCGTCTTTTCTTGTATCAACATCCCGTACCGCGCTCGCCACCCCACCTGCCAAGCGTTGCGAGTATAGCATTAATCTCATTATAGATACAAGCACTGGTACGGGGGTACCAGAAAAGGGGGCGAATGTTTCCGAAAAATGCCATTTTTTCTCATTAAGACAGTGGTAACAAAAAAGGTTTCATGTAAATCGATCAACGCGTTCGGTTAAAATCGTGTCATGCATAGACAGACAAACATCATCATCATCATTTCAGCCGTAGCACGTCCACTGCTGGACATAGGTCATCATGGATTTCCAGTTATTGCGGTTGGAAGCGATCTGCATGCACCGTCGACCTACGGTCTTCACCAGGTCGTCAGCCCATCTTGTTGGTGGAGGTCCTACGCTGCGCTTACTGTCCGTGGCCTCCACTCGAGAACTTTTTGGCCCATCGGCCATCTGTTCTGCGAGCTACATGGCCTGCTCATTGCCACTTCAACGTGCTAATCTGCTTGGCTATGTCGGTGACCCGAGTTCTTCTACGTATTTCCTCATTTCTGATTCGATCCCGTAATGAAACCCAGAGCTCAACGAGCTATGGAGAGGGCTATCTTTCTCCATAGCTCGTTGAGCGACTCTGAGCTTATTCAGGAGGCCAATCGTGAATGACCACGTATCGGTTCCATATTTTATCACTGGTAACATAAGGCTGATAGTGACGGCTCGTAAGTAAAACTTACGAGCCGTCACTATCAGCCTGCCTGCCAACATGCTTTATCATAACTTGTAAAACTTTATAAACCTTAGGCATACATTCAATTATTTTTGATTACCTATGAATCATAATTATCGCCATCTCAGCTGTGAGACTGCAGTACACGTCCACTGCTAAACATAAGCCTCCCGGATCTCCAAAATCTAGTAGGGGGTTGTTGCCATACTCACCACGCTTGGCAGGCGGGTTGGCGAGCGCAGTACGGGATGTTGATACACGGAAAGACGGTGCTGACCATCTTCTGGAGGTATCCCTTAGCAGGCTCTTACTGCATCCACGGGCATGAGAGGAGGGGTAACATTCTACTGCCGGCACCCCACGGCTTTCAATATGCTTTTAACAGAGACAAGTTAAATACCTCTCTGCTTTCAATTAATTCCCCCGACGGAATCTGCTTTCACGTACATACATACATACGTAATTCCTTTATGCCACTCAATATTATCGAAATTCGACGTGCAATAAACACACAATAATTATGATAATTTATCTTGGGCATGCACAATTGTCAAAATCAAATAATATAAACACATATAAAATTCGTGTTTACTGGAATGATTATGGACTACTAAAAATAAGCCTACGGACATACATACTTACCTTAATTATTAATGTTATAAAAAATAAGTTTGTAATATGCTGTAATGTCCAATAAAACGAATACGTAATTTCGTTTGACGCTATAAAATTAATTAAATTAGAACCAGACAATCAAACAACCCTTTAATCTATATTATATCTACACTTACTATATATTTATATATATATAAAGCTGAAGAGTTTGTTTGTTTGTTTGCTTGAACGCGCTAATCTCAGGAACTACTGGACCGGTTTAAAAAAATATTTCAGTGTTAAATAGTCCATTTATCGCGGAAGGCTAAAGGCTATATAAGATAACGCTAAGACTAATAGGAGCAGAGTACCAATAAATAATGTTTCAACATCGGGATTATTTTTTTTCCTTTTGAGAGCTTCCACTGCGTGCGCTGCGTAAACGGTTAAAGTTTCATCTCTCACTGTAGAGAACAAATTCGGTTAGCATAAAAAGGTTGTAACCATTTTATGCTAACCGAATTTGTTCTAAAATATTGTATTAGGTATTTGTGAAGGTGTTTTTATAAACATGATATTAATCCTTATCCAAATAAATACTTTATTTATTACAAGTATTTAATTTAAAACAAAATTGCCTTTTACATTCATCATTTCAGCCGTAAAATGTCCACTACTGAACACAAGCCTCCCTCATGGATCTCCATGAGGGGTAGTTGCCATACTCACCGCGCTTAACAGGCGGGTTGGCGAGCGCAGTACGGGATGTTGATATACGGAAAGACGCTGCTGCCCATCTTCCGGAGGTATCCCTTAGCAGGCTCTTACTGCATCCACGGGCATGAGAGGAGGGGTAACATTCTACAGCCGGCACCCCACGGCCACGGCTTTTACATTATTTGATTTCAATGAATATCTTAGGAGATATCGCAGTTTTAAAATAACACCGCAGCAAAAAAATGATCAAGTAGGAACTTCGCGCGCATTTATGATGTGCAGCTCAGACGGGTAGTGTCGGCTCCTTACGGAACGATTGTGCTCAACGATGTACTTTTTAAATTTGTTCTTCCAACATATCATCGTATAATACTTTTTAGATGCATAAATTGGTAATAAGTTTTGAAGAAGAAGAAAAACATTTATTAACCACACGCACGATACAATACAACCACAATAAAAACAAAGAACACAAAAGTATAATACATTTTCAATTGGGGCCCTGGGTGAATTCACGACCACGGAGAGAAGGATACGGGAATGGAATAGAATAAACAGACGGACGACAAAACAACATCAAACCCAAACAAACAATAAAACCGTACATCCCTACTTCCCTACTAATTATAAAATTGAAATGTATGTATGTTTTCACGTCAAAACCGCAGAACCGATTTGGGATTAGTATAGGAGTAGATTAGACCATGGAGACGGGCATAGGCTACTGTTTGTTGCGTACCTAAATTAGTAGTTGTAGGGTATAGTTGTAACTAGTGGTTGTAGTAGGACACCTCAAAAGCGACGTAAGGTGTTATTAATAGAGAAAGTGGGGAAAATAACACTCCTTTTTAGGGTTCCGGACCAAAATGGTAAAAAGGAACCCTTATGGTATCACTTTGTCTGTCTGTCTGTCACATATAAATATCTCGACAACTACTGATTCTTACTGAAATTTGAAATCATTAATGATAACACTTTTTTACTAATATAGCATACATGAAAATGTCATATACTATTCTTATTATGATTGCAGGGGGGCAGATAGGGGATCTCAAAATGTTTAAGTGAAGTTACTAGGTAGTGTGGGACATCATATGAAAGGTATTCATTTGCACATTAATAAACAGTTTTCACAAAACAACACTACGACATCGGTGACAGGGCACATGACCTGCTCAGCAATCGTATGCGGGATCGGTCGCAATTAGTGCTGGGTAGCGGATTTCAGCGGATCGGATATCGTTTGTGACGCGGAGGTTTTTATGTATGCCGATAACGTAGCTGAGCTTGTTACTGACACCCTCGATAGACTTGCTGGAGGCGAAACTGAATGACACGGCGGTGGCGGCACGGCTGGTAAAATGGTTTGGAATGAACGGGTTGGCTCTTAACCTAGGCAAAACTCATTTCATCCATTTTTAACTTTCGGGCCACGCACCAAGGCGCAAAGGGCCCAGCGGTATACCTACAACAGGCTCCCCAGCTCTGTTACACAAGCCCAAAGTCTGCCCGCATTCAATTCCAAACTAAAGTGAACTTACTGAATCTTAATATATTGAGCAAACCTTTTATAGCTATGACGAATTCGTAGCACTTATGGAATGTTTTTTTTAATTGTGATTGTTTTATTCGTACTCTTGTTATTATTTATTTTTTCTTATGATTTTGTATTTATATTTGTATTTTTTTCTCATCCTTATCTATTTATTTTGTATCTATAATTACAAATAATTTCAATAATTCAAATGTGTCAAATCAATCCAATTATGTATAAAAAATTACTTGTTATTATTATTACCAACAAAAATGACTATTATGTATGACTATATGATACAAATTTTATTAATTTTATATTGAGAGACATTATTAATGAAACTCAACATTAACTATAAAAATCATAATTTGTATCGATAATGATAATAATAGTACCTAAATTAAAAATACATGTTTATGTAGTGAGTGAACTACTTATGTTGAGAGATGAAAATTATATAGCTCTCGGATCAGTTATCAAAAGCTTACCTTTAGATAACTTAAATAAACTAATATCTATAATATGTACTTAAACTACTACTATAGTAAATTTTCTCTCAGTTTGATTACTTGTCTTGGTTGATTAAATATACTCTACAAATGAAGCATTTATTAAGCTTCCAATGTGCTGTCAATTAATTATCCTGATGGAGTCCGCTTTCACGTAATTCCTTTACGCCACTCATTATTATCGATATTCGACGAGACAACGGACTTTATGACAATTGTGATAATAATTGAGATATTAATTAGAAGTGAAATGAAAAAGCCTTTAATCAGACTTTACAACTTACTATGCTTACTTACAAAACAACTGCCAAACTGCATAGAAATTTGTTGGAAGCTGAATCTCCCTATTTTATTATTTATATTATTATATTAATTATATATTTGTCTTCGAAAAAAAGGAGGAGTTTCTCGTCTGTATTTTTTAAATCTTTCTTACATCAGAACTCCGTCGTTTAGGGACCGAGTTGAACATTTTTTTTTTGTTTTAATTGTTAGGATGTATCCTATGTATGAATTCAAAGTGTACTTTGAATTAGCGATCCATGAGAGATCGAGGGAACTCTTCAAATGTTGTAGGTAAACATAATTAGCGATTTCGGCATATTTAGCTTAAGGTCAAGCATTTGCATTCAGAACGTATGATTTGATGAAGTGGAACCGATAAAAGGTGGTTATCAAAACTCTTCAACATTACATAACTGACGGGTGACATCGAAAGATAGCTAAGATAAGATAATCACTTAACATCATGCTTACCTACACTTCATCAACATTGTAATAAAATTTAATGGAATGAAATAATGTAATAGTGCGTACTAGAGTCCCTCAAGGTATAATGTTATGATAACTTGCGGTTGGGTTTTTTGTTTCAGTTATTAAAGTTTGCTTGCTTATTATTTATTTTGCTTATTTGGGTTTCCATTTTAAGTTTGTCACTTATGCAGTGTTATGCCCAGAAAGTTAGTTTCATTTTTAATTTTTGCATCATTGTATTTGTAAACTATCTTAAAACTAATTAATCGGGTTTTGTAATTTTGGAAGCGTAAAATGTTAGTTTTACAAAATTTACGTAAATTTATAGATTAACAATGTATCCAGCGTGTTATTTATTAGGCTTATAGCTTTAATACATAGTTTTTAGAAAGTATTAGAAAATTGTTTATACTTACTAAATAATTAATTCATTTATCGTTTGCAATAATATTATGAATATAAATCAATTAATTTCAAAAAAAAAAAACACTACTTTAGCCATCTTTAGAATGCTGAAACAGCACAACACTACAGTGCTACAGTAGAAAAACTTATATCAAACTCGAGTCCAAAAAGCTTTAGTTGCGCTTATAACAAAGTATAACTTTTGCTCCAGTCCCCAACCTATTTAAACTTTCATAGATGATAATTCCATTACAATAACATAATGTTATTGTAATGGGGTTGACCACGGCCGCCAACATGAATCAAGGGCCGACCACTCGAATCAAGGCCCGGCTGCGGTGAGCTTCCATTAGACGCCGAACACTAAGCGATAAGGTTCACAATACTACAGCAAATGTCATGGCTTAAGTGAAAAATAAATTTTACGGTTAGGATAATAAGTTTACAGTGACAGCAAATGTTAATTTACGCTGTACTGGACGCTGCAGGGCCTGGGCCAATGTTAGATGGATGAAGCATGTTCAGAATCTATCTTCTCCGTAGGGTGTATTTTTTAGAGAAACGAAAAATAATATAAAAATTCATTTTGGCAAAGGCCGCAGAGAAATGTCAAACTACAAAAGAAAAACAAAACACATTTTCGGGACAAACGTCTGTACGATCTGCAGATGTTTATTCAGTCTGTTCTGGGTGGTTTTAATAAAAGATATTTATCTATGTATACATAATGTATGTAATGCTTGGGGCTAGTTGATGCTGTGTGAATTGTCCAGCGTTATTTATTTATATATTTATCTATAATATTATAAAGAGGAAAGATTTGTATCTTTGTAAAAAATAAAACCAAAACCTACGGGACAGTTACAAAAATATTTCACCATTAGAATGCTACATTATCCCTGAGAAACCTAAGTTACATATATAAGTTGAAAAAAAATTGGGAACACTACTAAAACTTTCTTTTTATAACCCAAGGTGTAAGGAAATTAGTTATATGATGCCTTTCATCGCATGCGCTGTGGAAACTATTGATGATAGAACAAAAAACTGTCCTACAATATAAAAGGACATATAAATGACTATAAGAAACTTATTTGTATTAATATTATAAAGCTGGAGAGTTTGTTTGTTTGGTTGAACGCGCTCATCTCAGGAACTACTGAAATTATTTTAATTATTCACCGTCACGTAAAACATCTTAAGGACAGAGTCGAGCACGTATTCAATGTGCACATACATACATTTTTCAAGAAATAAAAATCCATTGGTGCACCGCCATTATCAAAACCACGAAGATCGTATTGAAAGTTGTGGGTACAAATACCACTCAGCCAATGACTTGAACTCAAATAAGTTATTTTCGCACGAGTTCAAACATTTCACAGGCACTTGAGCTAACCCTGCGATCTCGAATTCCGAGGAACCTCCATACAAGTAGGTATTGAATCGGTGGTGCTTACAACTCTATGATATTTAAATAAGTTTACCTTACTAGATGGCACCTTACCTCCATAAATTGATTTCCAAATCAGTCTGATATTTTTCATATTATGTTTTGATTATAAAATAGGGGTAGACATGATATTCTTTTGATATGAACGCTGTCTTGTCTGGGAGAGATTTATGTCTTTATTTCTTTTGTTTTGTGCTTTTTGACAAACAGGGAAAGAGATAAAGAAGTAAACAAAAATTACAAATAAGTGCAAAGTACAATGGCTATCGCTAAAAGCGATCTCTGCCAGGCAATCTTTGAATGGAGACCAATATATTATTATGGAGAACAGAAGATGGTAGCGTACATACTCGTAGAAGCACAATTGCATGCAATTTTAATTTCATTGTTATTTAACACAAATTTAGTGCTAAGCTGCCGTTGGCACTAAATTTGTGTTGTGCCGGCAGTAGAATGTTACTTATTGTATGTATTATTATTTGGATATATTTCTTATATTATGCTGTTAATGCTGTTTATTTTATTATTTATGTATCTTTATGTTAATGTTTATTTGTAAATTACCTACTCAAAATCATATTTATTTTTCGCACAACCACAAAACTCTGCACTACACAAAGGTTAGCTGGAAGAAAATGCTAAATAGCATTAAGTTCGCCTATGTACATGTTTTTGTGCAATAAAGAATTTTCTTATCTTATCTTACCCCTCCTCTCATGCCCGTGGATGTAGTAAGAGCCTGCTAAGGGATACCTCCGGATGATGGGCAGCAGCGTCTTTCCATGCATCAACATCCCGTACTGCGCTTGCCAACCCGCCTGCCAAGGAGACTCATGAGGGAGGCCTGTGTTCAGTAGTGGAAGTTTTGCGGCTGAAGTGTGAAGCGTGAATACAAATATAACTTTGAAACCTCGTTGGAAACCCTAGGGGGTTACTCAGGGGATGAAATCGACTTGTACATAAATCAATGTCTAAGACCAATAACTGCCTAAGTTCCGAATCCTAAGAGTTACGAATTTGTGTTACACGAAAAGCAAAAGCGGTGAAGCGCGACCAATTAATAATTGATCGCCACATCCGATCAACCGTCCAAATTCAATTAAATGGTCATTAAACGTTATCTCTTAATCTCCAACATCATAATAACATGAGATTATGAGATTAGCCTCTACTGGCCACCGCTGTACATTGACCTTGCCTAAACAATACCACGATGAGTGTTCACGTGCAAACTCTACCAATGTATCAAAGTAACTACTTCAAAAATAGAAACTAGTTAAACAAACTTTTTAAGCCACTATAATATTACACTATTATACACTATTATCCTATCCTATTACTAATATATAAAAGTGAATGTAAGAATGAATGTTTGTATGTATGTTCCCTTTTCACGTCAAAACCGCTGAACCGACTTGGATGAATTTTAGTATAGGAGCAGATTAGACCATGGAGACGGACATAGGCGACTTTTTTTGCGTAAATTAAATCAGAAGGGGTTAAAATAGGGGATGAAAAAAAATTTGAATGGAAAAAAATATTTAACACATGTTTGGTTTTAGCCTAGTTGTAGGGTAGTAGTAGTTTAGTTGTAGGGTAGCTGTAGGATAGTGTTGTAGGGGTATTTGTAAGATAGTTTTAAGTGGTGGTTGTAGTTATAGGTGCGATACGAAGTTCGCCGGGTCAACTTATAATATTTTAACCAGATATTTGATTCACTCGATGGGTTTGACGAAAAATACATCATCCACCACGATGTCGTAGCCATTTTGAGAGTTATGTGTATTGTATATTGTACTGTCACTAGACTAACTTATGTGTACTAAATTTCGGCTCCATACAAAGAAGTTTTCAAAAAATGGTTTGCAAATTTTGAAGCGGAATACGAACATTAAAATTGTAAATTGACTCGCACTTTCCAGGGGGGCATTGATTAACCGGCCTCTTGCCAAATAGCCCGGACATCAAACAAGACGAATGACTAAGCGGTAACATTGGCCGTTAGGTAATTTACAGCCAAGGTAATTTGCCGGGAGTGAGTCCTTAAACGACAGCCCTTCCGGCAAAGGACGTGATTAGTTACCCAGTTCTATACCACAGACTGGGATATAGAAATATAACATTTGTTACCTACGAATGGTTCGGCAAGAGATTTAAATTATAAAGGGTCCTAGTATAAATAAATCCAGTGAAGCTAAGGTGTAGCCCAAACTTGAACGGTTTATTAGTGGTCGCTAAAGAATTGCACTACTCCCTATTCTCCTAGCTCCATTATCAACAAGCTACTAAATTATTGTGATGTTATCCAAACCATTTTATACATCAGCAGATGAAAGGCTACATTAAAAATGTATAAGCAAAGTGAAATGGCATTTATTGACATTTTTAGGATTGATTCCAAAATTGACAATCAACCATTACTGTTAACAAAATCATAGATCAAATATTTTTTTATTGTTTCCCGAAGAAGTTTAGATCCAGAGTATTAATACGAGTAGGTTATTTATAACCTCAACCTTTATTGTGATGCCCTTCAAGTAGAGTTTGCTGAAACATCTTGAAAACGTCATTTCCTTTGACGAAGGTTCTATAGGTTAGGAGGATACCTTAGTATAGATACCGTTGATGTAAATAGGGATTGAGTCAGGGCAAAAGGAAATCTTCGGTCTATACTTCTGACGTTTTTACAATTATGGAAAATATCGTGAGGAAAACCGCGGCTTAGTCAACTTCAGCCGTATTGACCTGTTATTTCTTCTAACTAATACTTAACTTAACTTTTTCTCCTAGTCAATTTCTATACGTGTGCAAAGTTTTAGCTCAATGCGTTGGCTAGTTTTTGTGTGAAGAGGTAACAAACATCCATACAAACAAACTTTCGGCTTTATAATATTAGTAGGATGTATTTTGATAGTTTTTCTGCAATGGTGGTCTGCAGGTTATGGGAGTAAGATTAAATGTCTTTGAGTAGGGCGACTGCTAATTTTGTCTAGGAGGGTTAGAGGTGGTTTTGTCGGTAAGAATGACTCTTATTATTAGACGTTATGGTTAATTGAAATACTAGTCATAAATTGCATAGTCAGAGATTATCTTAGTGACTATACTGATGGTTAGGTACTCATTATCGACTTCAAGTTTTAACACATTAATATATTTATTTATTTATTAAAGGGCATCCTATATATCTAGAACACGTTTAACGATTGCTTCATTTCATAATCTTTGCGCTATATACCTATATTATTTATTTTATCACTTTGTAAAGATTACCGTGGGTAGTATAATTTTTATTTAAAAACAAACAACCGACATCAGTTATAAAATCTAATATAACATTCAAGTATTTATTTCGCTTTATCATACATATATCCAATCATCAGAACTGGGTAATTGTAATGTTTGCTTGCTTTTAAGTAAGACTTAAAAGAACTAAACCTCAGTTTTGAGTTAGTGTAGTGAAAAGTGATTTACACTCTATTAGTGTCTTCCCCTTAAATAGAGACAGTAATCAAAGTGCCATTGGATACATTCTTAGATATAATTTATTTTATAAAACTATGTCAAATTAAAATTACTCAATTAGCCTTCTTGGCTAGATTGTAATATTATTAGGGTTTAATTATGTATGTAGTTTGTGTACACTAATCAAATAAAAAATATATAAATACGTAATCCTGGCACTACGCACAGGAATAGTCCCAAAATAGTCCCAAATTAAGCAAAGCTTGTACCAAGGAACCCAGATGGTTGGTTAAATACCTAAATAGCTTTTTTGTAAATACATAGTTATCATATTGAAAACACCCAGACCCGAGACAAATATCTACATAATATAAACATTTGTCCCCCGGCGGGGATCGAACCTGCAACTCCCTGCGTCTCAGCCGGGTATTACCAGCTTAGCCACCAAGGTAGTCGTATAAAGTTTAGCGCTGAAGTTGTGCTCTAAACTCTGTCATACACTTGGGTTGAGTACGTCCGTCTTGCGCCACATCCACTCGAGCACGTCCGGTCGAGATCGTCCGATAGAGGCGATGCTGTGTCATGACATGATGCTTCTGATCTATAACGAGGCTTGATATTGGAAAAATTTAGATAAAAGAAACATTTTGTATAGAATCCAAACTGATCGGGTCAGCCCAATACCCATCTGCTGGGTTTGGGTTTTCAGGTTGAGTTATGTTTCATCAGAGGTATTGTTCAAGTTTTGACGGGGTGCCTCAAACATCTACTCAAAAATATCAAGCAGCTTTCGGAACGTATGACTTTTGCAAGTTTTCCTCTAACATCTTCGCGTACCTATTACATTTACAATAGCCATTTGCATTTGCGAACGCAACGCCCTCGTAAATCGCCTATGCGATTTGGCTTGAATATGTGGGTCAGGTAGTTTTACTACGCGCAAATGGACGAAAAATTCCGCTTGCATTCGGTTCGGGAAAACCAAAGCCTCTATTGGAAAATCTATTTATTTTTACCTGCTTGCTTTTTATTAAAGTTACATGCCTTTCCGGTCCAAAATTTGAAATAAATCTTCAATCAAATCTAACATCCGATTGAGCTAAACTTTTACATAGTACTATGCAATAAGCATATTTTTTTCAAAATGTTGCCATTTTTTTCTACTACAAGATTGGGGATGATCTACCAACCTTAACATCTAATGATTTTATTACGAAAACTTGGTTTTTGAAACATGATTTTAAAACGAATCAGTTCGGTTTTCAAGTGAACGAAAAATTCCGGTTGCCTTCGGTTCGGGAACTTTTAAAAATCTATTTCGTCGCTCGCATAAAAGTGGATCTAGATAACTCTATCGGAGCGGATCTAAAAAACAATCATACTGACACAATTGCCTCATACGAGTCGAGTGTCAACAACGATTTCCTGGCGAGCGCTGCTCTTACAAACTAATCTTTATCTGTGGTGGAATACGTGTTCCACTACTAAAGTGATTGACTGCCCCAATTGACTAGAAAGCGCTCTCAATTTTCTAAGTGGCTGGAGATAAAGCGCTGAACTTTACTGTGTGTTACAATTTCTCATGAACAGAAATAAACGCGCCTCTGAATAGCAAAAATGTACTTTTTAGAAATACCTTCCCGTAAAGGTTCACTAGGCCTTAGTTCAGTAGTGGACGTTTTACGGCTGAAATGATGATGATGAAAGGTTCACTATTTCACTTTCGCGCGCGGGTAGTGCGGGAATATTATAGGAGTATTGGTAAGGTAACATCTATCGAGTGTTTTAATTCCCAGATTATGGAATAAGTTGGATGAAATATCTTTTAACAGGTCAGACAAAGTTAGTTCTAGTTTTAGTAATAATATCACACAAACTCATAACCCAAAATTTAAACGCCTGTTGGAAGATTCAGTGCAAGTACATTCGATACCCGGTCCGGTCGATAAAGTTGTGGTAGTGAATTTGTCCTCCTATACACTCACTGAAGACATGACAAAAGTGTTGTCAACTACGCTCCTATGCCATACAGGATGCCGGTGGAGACGGAGAGGTGTATAATAAGGCTAGTTATCGAGGACACGATCACTCGGAATAAAATACCTAAAAAAAACAAAGCCTGCGGAAGAATGAAGATTAGAAATAAGTTTTACACACATACAAACGAGTTGCCTATAATCCTACTGCAAGAGTAGTAACGAAGCTAAAGGGTTTGCTGCTCACCCTGTCTGATGAGCTGTACCATAGTCTCCGTCCGATAAATCAAACAGCACCCAAAATCTATGGACTACCAAAGATACAACTGATGGTAAGCTTCGATGTCACATCACTTTTCACAAATGTACCAATAGCGGACACGATTTCCATTACACAGGAATTAGTTTTGAATACCAACATACCTATTGAATACATGAAGGTGATCGAGTAAATCCTGACGAGTAGCTATTTTTCTTGGCAGGGAGATTACTATTTGCAACTAGATGGAGTAGAATGGGCTCGCCAATAGCGCCCGTAATTGCCAATATCTTCATGGAATGGTTCGAGAATGATGCGCTGCAAAGTACAACTTGTAGACTTAGGTATTGGTGGCGCTACGTAGACGATGTGTTCGCAATTATACAGGAGAAACATATTAACGGCTTATTATCACACCTTAACTCTAGACACCCGAATATTGCATTCACGGTAGAGCGAGAGCACGACGGACAGTTACCTTTTCTTGAATTGAAAATTTTTAATTCTTTTTTTTAATTCTTGAATACTAGAAGAAAACGGTTATGGATGGAGGCAGAGTTTCCAAATAGCCAACTCATCCGCAAGACAACGCCAAACGACAATCGGTAGAGAAAGCTGCAGCATACCTACCCTTCATCAAATTATAATCTTTGGCGCAAGCTATAAGCCCATTATTTATGTTTTTGTCTAACTCAATAATTTCGGATGCATATCAATATAATTATATTAAACTCTTCTGTTACTGACTGAGTGACTGAGTGACTGACAGACAACGCACAGCCTAAACCACTGGACCTAGAGACTTGAAATTCGGCACACATAATTATGTACCTTGAGTATCCTAGAGGTGCACTAAGGAGGGATTTTTTGAAATTCCCACGGGAACGGGAACTACGCGGGTAAAACTGCGGCTAGTTTGAATATAAATGGTTAAAAATACATTTTTCGTGGAGTTATGCCCTTAATCCAAGAGTATGACGGAGTTAAGTAGTAGAACAGTTGAAACAAGACATTTTAGAGAATGCACTACGGTTACGTCTGAGTACTCATGTTTTATTTTATTTATTTATTTTTTATTTAAACAAATTTCACAGTCCTTAATCTACATTATCCTAAATTACTTATAATATCCTACGACCAATAATGGATTTACATTATACATATATAAGAATTATAGTTACTAAATTTGACTGAAAACATTTTTGAGTGATTGAGTTTCCTTGCCGGGTCGAGCAACTTATTCCAATTTTTAGAAGCTCCTGTTATCTTTATTCTTCTAAGGTGCCTAGATGTTCTTTGTTGGTTTGTAATACAAATGTATCAGCAGCATTATTTTGTACGCATCTGTTGGCCCAAACGGGCTGATTAACATTTGCGTTTAAGTATGATGTGATACGTATGTATTTACAACGAAAATGTATATAAGGATTCTATCAATCTATCAATCATCTGGTTTCCGCTTTTCCGCATCTTTGCTACATTGTTGGTGACAACATGGTGTTGTGTGTACTCGTATGTCCAGCATTATTATTGTGTATACTTACTTACTCAATAAATTATTGGTGATTTTTGGCCGTCTCATAAATTACTACAACATTAATTAAGAACTTGCAGCAATAAACTGCTGTGTTACAAAGATATTACAGATAAAAATCCCACAACAATGATTTATAATCAAAAGTTCGTTGGTAAAACTACCCTGTTGCTGTAATTACGGGCACATTAGTGTAGCGTTGAAAAAAAAATTCGAAAGTAAAAATACCACCAATGTCATACATGTAGGAGGTAGCCGACTGTCGGCAGACATAGACATTTAATGCTATACCACGTGAGGAGCAGACACTTGCAACGAAACTACTTAACCAAAAGGGAAATGGCAAACACGCATATCCCTTTTGGCCAGGAAAAGCGATAAAATTAACCCAAATAATGCTACTTGACACTGGCAGAATTGTGTAAAACCAAACACAAAAGCCATGAAAGAAGAAGAAGACATTTAATGCCAAGTGGCCTGTGTGCCCCTGCCCCAACGTCCATAAGGCATGAATTATTTATTTACCAAGCTAAGGTAAAGTAGAGCACATAAAATGTCCTTACAGAGTAGTTACTTCCTTGACTACAGAAGCCACCCCCTATAGCCATAGAACTAATAATGTTGCGATACATAAATTACTGCAACATAAATTAAGAACTTGCGGCAATAAACTGCTGTGTTAAAAAGATATTACAGATAAAAATGCCATAATCCCACCACGATGATTTAGAGGTATAATCAAAAGTTCGTTGTTTAAACTACCCTGTTGCTGAAATTACGGGCACATTAGTGTAGCGTTGAAGTTGTAAATTTTCCCAAATCTAAATCTTCTATAAGTCTAAATCTTCCCATTTTGAATTAGGTATTAACATTTTTATTACATTTTTTACTTGTTACGGCTTGACACCGGCACGCTGATTAGTTGATTACGTATCTCGCGTCAGGTTTGCAACAGGCGTATACGTAATCAGCCTGCCGACGCTTGAATGCAATTCGAGCACTTACAGGTCCATCCTGCAATTATGTTAGAAATGGTTGGACATAATTTCTAACATAATTGTTTACTTTACCTTATGTATGTACAGCATAGCGCATTGGTTGTACTGTAATGCTGTGTTATTTCTTGAACAAATAAATAAATCATTATAAGCACATGGTAACAGAGTATTTTAGCGTAAATGATCTTTATTATTTTCCAACGTTTTGACTACACTACACTGACCGATTTATATAAAGTTTTTTTTATTTAATAGCAGGTATTCTAACGGTGGATCTTAAACATGTTTTGTCAAAATTGGTTTATCATTCTATTGTGTATTCGGGATTATTTCTACAAGTAAAACACAGTAGATCATTGAACTCGTGTAATGGCCGACAACCAACTAACTTATTCTAGTGCGTACCCACATGTTATATAATTATAGCCGATACATACACTACATCCCTCCACCACTATTACAAAAATATACCTAAAAGAAACCATAAGTTATCTATAGAGTACCTACCTAGTCAATACTTATAATTAACTGGCTTCCTAGTTTTTCTAATCGGCCAGCGGGCAACCTGTTGTTCAGTA
Source organism: Pasiphila rectangulata (assembly GCA_963082625.1). Lineage (NCBI taxonomy): Eukaryota > Metazoa > Arthropoda > Insecta > Lepidoptera > Geometridae > Pasiphila > Pasiphila rectangulata. Next base: position 14,541,200 of record OY720240.1, read on the forward strand.
ACACAATCACTAGGATTATCCAGAGCGAGATCCCTGGCCGCTGACACTGGTGAGCCTGCGTCTTGAAACTCATCATCAGACTCTTTCGCATCGACTCCTCTGTCCTCCGCCCTACCATCTCTCGTAGGAGATGCGGTGGAGGCCGGAGTCGGCTCCGATGACGTCACGCCTGAGGCCGGTGTCGTACCTGTCGTAGGTACGACAGGTGGACCTGTAGGTTCAGTCAACCCTTCAAAATCGTCGTCGTTGAGCTCCAATAATGAGTTCCCTTTGTAGGCTAATAGCTGATCTACATGTTTTCTTACTTTAATATTACTATCTGGAATAACAATATTATACATTCGTGAGCCCAAACATTCTGTAACTATACCTCGTTTCCAAGTATGATTAGTACCGTTATTTGAAAAGCATTTTAACAACACCTTATCTCCTACTCTGAAACATACATTTCTTTTCCCACCAAACTGTTTAGCTTGATTCTCCTGAGCTTTAAGGACCTTGGCTTTTGCCGCGGTCGACGAGGCCGGTGACGAAGTTAGCTGAGAAGAAGTTCTTAACAAATCAAGCCGGCAGCGCAAAGGACGACCAATCATCAGTTGTGCCGGCGAGAATCCAGTAGATGCGTGAACAGAGGTCCTATAGTCAAATAGAAATTTATTTAAAACTTTTAATATCGTTTTAGGATCTGGGTATCTTATTAAAATAGCTTTTAAACCATTCTTGATTGTTTTAACGCTGTTTTCTGCTTGCCCGTTAGATATCAGATGATATGGCGCCCCCGTCATATGCTGGATTCCGTTCAATAAACAAAAGGTTTCAAACTCTTTCGAACAAAAATTAGTAGCGTTATCCGATACTAGCACGCGGATTAAACCAAATCTACTAAACATTTCGCACAGTTTACTAATAACCGACTCACTATCTGTTTTTTGCATTAGGAAACATTCAACCCATTTGGAATGAGCGTCAACAGCGATAAGAAATTGTTTTCCATGTAACATAAACATATCTATGTGTAGGCGTTCCCAAGCGCGCTCGGGGTACGGCCACGGAGCTAGCGGAGACTTGGGCGGATTGCATCTTAGCGTGTTGCATATGCTACACGAGCCTATCTTTTCTTCTATGTGTTTATCTATGTTTGGCCATCACATACGCATTCTAGCTTCGGATTTGGTTTTGACCACACCGAAATGCGAATTGTGCAATTCATCCAAAAGTCTTTCTCGAAAACAAGAAGGAATAACGATTTTGTGCCCGCGTAAAACCACTTCATTTTCTACCGCCAAGTCTAATCTACATAAGAAAAACGGGCGTAAATCTAAATTATTGACCTTAGCTGGCCAACCCTTGTTAATAAAACCTATAACTTTTCGCAATACTTCGTCACGACTCGTACCTACACGTATGTCGTCAATAGTAATAGGCAACGAAATACTTTTTCCAACAAAATTTATATACGTCGAGCGGTCCATATCCTCACCCTCCATTGCGTTCGTTGTTACGGACCGAGACAAAAAATCCGCTACATTATCGTCACTTTTTACATATTCAATCTCGAAATTGTATGCTGATAAGAACAGTGCATACCTTTGCAGTCTATTCGCGGCTAATACGGGCACGCCCTTCTTATTACCGAAGATTGATAGTAGCGGCTTATGATCTGTCCGCAAAACGAATGGTACTGTACGCCCATACAAATAGTGATTAAATTTTTTAATCGCGAACACAATCGACGTGGCTTCCTTTTGAATTTGGGCATAGTTACACTCAGATTTGAGTAAGGAACGTGAAGCATATGCCACGACCCTCTCCGTGCCGTCCGGCTGGCGCTGGGCCAGCACGGCGCCCAGGCCGGCGGGGCCAGCGTCGCACGTCACTATCGTGGGGTACTCCGGGTGATAGTGGGCGAGCACCCGGTCCGAAGCAAGCTCTTGCTTGATTCTTCTAAATGCATCTGAATGAACCTTTTCCCACGCCCATTTATTATCTTTTTTTAGTAATTTATTAAGAGGGCTTAACACAGACGAAGTATTCGGAACAAAACATCGATAATAATTAACCATTCCCAACAATGACTTTAATTCATTAACGTTAGTAGGTGGTCTGCAATTAGTAATTGCTTCAATTTTACTGTTTGATTTATGCAAACCACTCTTATCGATTACGTATCCCAAGTACTCAATAGACTCCCTGAATAACTCGCATTTCTCTTGTTTTACCCGTAAACCGGCATCCTGTAATCTGTTCATAACCTGCTCTAATCGCTCTAAATGCATAGCCCTATTAGGTGCAGTGATTATGATGTCATCCAAATAAATACATATACCATCTATGTCACCCAATAACTGTTCCATTGTACGTTGAAATATAAACGGCGCGTTAGCTAATCCAAAATTTAGGCGTTTATACCTATACAAACCTCTGTGTGTATTTATACAACACCACTTCTTTGAGTCATCAAGCTCTAATTGAAGATAAGCTAATTTTAAATCTAACTTGCTAAATTCTACTCCCCCATGTAGTTTAGCAAACAAGTCTTCTATCCGTGGTAGGGTAAAATTATCTAGGTATAAAGCTTTATTTAACGTCACCGAAAAATCCCCGCAGATTCTAACTTTACCGTCTGATTTTAATACCGGCACTATCGGCGTGGCCACGTCTGAATGGTCTACTTTTTCTATTATATCTGCCGCCAGTAAACGGTCTAACTCTTCTTCTATTTTAGATTTTAACGCTAAGGGTACCGGTCGGGGCTTAAAAAACTTTAAGTGCACGTTAGGTTTAAGTTTTAAACTTACTTTATATTTATTAAACCTTCCTAATTCTTCAGAAAACAAATTTGCGTATTTTTTTATCAACATTTCGCGGACGGCGGCGGTGTCGTCAACTTTTATGGAAACGTTATCACAATTAAGCTTACTACACAGATGCAACTTGAATAATTTCATAAAATCGCGCCCTAATAGAGGTAAACGTTTTTCATTTGTTTTAATAACAAAGAAAGTTATGTTTCTGGTGCGGTTTTCAAAATTAACCGGTACCGATAAACAACCCATTGGAGCGATTTTAACACCTGTATAAAAGTTAAAAACAACCTTGCATGGCTGCAATTGATAATCTTTGTTATCGCTTCCGATCAGCTGTTGATAGATAACGGCCGGCAAAACAGAGACAGCACTACCGCAATCAAGTTCACACTGAATTTCTTTCCCATTTATAAAGATTTTTCGCGAGATTGGTTCGTCCTTAATCGGCGAGCTTAGGATTAAATAAATTATAAATACCTTCGTCAGCGCCATCGTCGTCCGTTCCTATAAAATTGCTATCACTTATCTTAGCCTTGCACATTCTTTTTAGGTGACCTCTTTTCTTGCACTTTTGACAGATATAATTAGTAAAACGGCACTGCTCTTTTGTGTGATTTTTATACCCGCACACCTCACAACACTTAGACACTCGCGAGCTACTATCTTTATCACTGGATGAAGGAGCTGCACCTCGCTGCACGGCGAACACTGGCTGCGCCTCCGAGGCCCCCGCCCCGCCAGCGGCGCCAGCGCCCGCCGTCGCGGTCGCGGCGTTGTCAGCTCGCGCCGCGGTCTGCAACGCTGCGCGGGCACACCGCACGCATTGCGCCAACTGCAACGCCTTGCTGAACGTCAGAGTCTCGATGCTTTCCGCAAATAGCTTCTCTTTTTCTTTGATGTTCTCTAAACCTAAGACAAACCTGTCCCGTAAGGCCATGTCTAATTCACTCTTGAAACCACAGTATTGAGCTAAATTACGCACTCGCGCCGCCCATTCGGATAGGTCTTCCCCGGGCCTTTGTTCAGCCTTGCAGAATTTGTAACGTTCTGCGAACGTACTTTTCTTCGATTTGAAATGATCATTCAAGGTTGTTAGAAGAAATGAAAACTCGATGTTATCAAGTTCTGCAGGAAAAACCAAATCCCTTACGACGCGGTAGGTATCTTCCGACAATGCAGTAAGCAACAGAGCTCGTCTTTTACATCCAGACTTATCGGTGTCGTCACGAATGTCGTTCGCCGCGCAGTACTGCGTAAACCGGCTCTTGAAAATGCTCCATTCTTGCACGCGGTGATCAAATGAGAGACTGCCGCCAAACACCATTGTATTGTGTCCACTTGTCATCACAAATACTTGTTATAACGCTCCAACACAAAATTAACACACGTAGATTACAATCGTCGCCAAATATTGTGTATTCGGGATTATTTCTACAAGTAAAACACAGTAGATCATTGAACTCGTGTAATGGCCGACAACCAACTAACTTATTCTAGTGCCTACCCACATGTTATATAATTATAGCCGATACATACACTACACATTCATATCTTGTATGCGTTAAAGTGGGGATGAATAATCGAATGTTTCCGAATATATCTACCCAAGTTTGGTATTGCATGAAAGGAAATAGTGTGTAGAATGCAAAACTGAAAGTTTTATAGAAATCGTTTGGGCCATTCACACGAAGTGGACATGAAAACCTTTGCAAAAAGTATACTTAAAACCACCGCCCATTTTACCGAATATCGTTAAAACCTGAAACATTATGGTAATTTATGCACATTTAGTTAGAGCAGACGTTATTAACATTGTTTGCTAAAGAATAGTTGGCACAATTCATTTTATCTGTAAAAAAGGGAGAGATTTTTTCGCAAATTATTTACTTTGAAATTTTAACTCGCCTTACTTTATTCACATAATACCTATATATTTATGTAATAAGTATTTAACTTTAATACTACAAATTAATAATGACGAGGACCAATAATTTCCTATTCATTAGCAAAGGTCCAAAAGTTACAATACTACGTGAGAAATCCCCTTTTTACAAAATGCCCTTGCATTTTATCCAAAGTTTACAAACTAAATACGTTGTCCACAAATATGATGGGCATGTTCTATATCTTCATCTGTATTTTTGCAAACCTAGCTGTAAGTTTCTACAAAGTTTAAAAAAAAAAAAGTTTTATAACCTATTAAAAAAGCAATACCGCGGTAACCACGTTCTCTAAGCAAGTGACCAACGCTGCATTGCATTGCGCCCGCCACCCTGAGACATATTATGGAGTTATAAGATCTCATGTGCCATTACTGCTTTGTGGCAGAAATACTTCCCCGGGTGAACTTTTCTCAAAAAGTTCTACCACAGCTAAAAGGTAATCCATCATACAGTATACCAGGTATTTTACTCGATGTTCACAATAACGTAAAATAAGATATCTGATTGAAATTTCCCTGATTTCTGGGTAATTTATACAAATCATGCAATGTATAATGAGAACTACGAAGATTCTATTTGTTTTGCAATTTTCAACATCGAGGGTTTTGCCTTATGAGTTATGACTTAATGTCTAATGCGATGAAATCTATATTTTACTATCATTCATCATCATTTTTGCCGTAAAACATCCACTACTAAGTACGGGCCTTCATCAGTGATCTCCATGAGGAACAGTTGCCATACTCACCACGCTTTGCAAGCGGGTTGGCGGGTGCAGTACGGGATGTTGATACAGGGAAAGACGCTGCTCCCATCTTCCGGAGGTATCCCTTAGGTATCTCTTAATGTATCCATGGGTATGAGAGGAGGGGTAACATTCTACTGCCGGCACCCCACGGCACATATATATTTTACTATAGATTTCATGTATTTCAGATAAATCTTAGATTATTTCGAAGAAAGGATGACAAAATAGTGATATGAATGATAATTCATATAAAACGAACGTCTGTACAATATTTGATTATGATCCTCAAACTTTCAAAATTAATGTGGATACACAATTCCTTTTATAAATGCGGGTATTATCACGTAGTACAAGGTAATATGTCGAAGTTTACTCTGACACGTTTAGATTTTTCAAGAAAACGATCATAAAAGGACTGGAAACTCGTCGTTCCGTATTTACGAAATGAAGATCCTTAAACATTATATAAGGTCAAGGCCTGGTTTTTAACTAAGTGTTCAAAGCAACACCTACGAAGGCAGCTCTCATTTCGTCTACCTCACCCGTCTCTACTTCTCGATCAGTCCATAAAGGTCGACCTTTATGGACTGATCGCAGCTTCATCAAGCTAAAGATTGCTGCTGACGACAGCATAGATGAAGCTACTCCTTACTCTTATTTTTCTACCCAATCAGTCTGAATCCGTTTATTGCAACCCTGGTTCGCGTCAGATGACTTAGTATGCCCGAATTACTTAATTTCATCATCATCATTTCAGCCGTAAAACGTCCACTAGTGAACACATGCCTGCCCCATGGATCTCCATGAGGGGTAGCTGCCATACTCACCACGCTTGGCAGGCGGGTTGGTTAGCGCAGTTTGGGATGTTAATACACGGAAAGACGCTGCCCATCTTCCGGAGGTATCCCTTAGCAGGCTCTTACTGCATCCACGGGTATGAGAAGAGGAGTAAAATTCTACTGCCGGCACCCCACGGCAACTAACTTAATATGTTTCTATTCTTATTGTACGGTCTGGTTTCGTTGGCCTTGTTGTATGTTAGGTACCGATACCGACCGTGCACCAAAAGATGTATTTTTCTTTCTTGAAAAATGTATGTGCATATTGTACACGTGCTTCATGCTAAAGGAAACCCGTGGCTTCTTTCCTCTCACAATAGCTGACTTACCTGGGAGGATGCAGCGTCCAGTACAACAACATAAATGCCAGTTGCTGACGCTGTATAAATCATCTTTAATAGATGAGAAAGGCCAAAATGTCAATTAAAATTAAGCATTTATTACTTTTTACCTTGTAGGGTTCGCTCAGCGATTATGTAGTTTCGCGGCTCAGCTCCCATTGGGCCCGTATCCGCTCGGCTCAAAAATTAGTATCAAATGTCTATACATTATGGTTAATATTGAAAGTGAGAACGCATGAACTGCTACTAATCCATTTATTGGATGTCACGGCATCGACAGCTCGAAACTAATAGAACTGAAATCATTTAATTTTGAAGGTACTTCCGAAACCGTACATCGGGAATAATGTTGTGGTTGTTTTTGATTTACGACTTAAATTAATAGTGGTAGCCTTTGAAACGGCATCATAGGCGATGACAGGTTCATCATTTCAGCCGTAAAACGTCCACTACTGAACTAAGGCCTCCCTCATGGATCTCCATGAGGTGTAGTTGCCATACTCACCACGCTTGGCAGGCGGGTTGGTGAGCGCAGTACCGGATGTTGATATACGGAAAGACGCTGCTGCCCATCTACCGGAGGTGTCCCTTAGCAGGCTCTTACTGCATCCAAGGGTATGAGAGGAGGGGTAACATTCTACTGCCGGCACCCCACGGCTAATGATGACAGGTTATCATGAATGAAAAGGAAAGAAAATTTATTATGTAAACTGTATCATCTGTTTTCGTCTTTCACAGAGCATCATGTCCTTCCTCGCTGTTCCACACATGGGAGACACTGCTCCAAGAAGTAGAAGCCGACGTGTTGGGCTACAACAACGCTGCGTCTTCCCTGGAGCGGCTGGTCAGCACTCCGCTCGTAGAGAAGACTTTCCACATGAAGGTGCAGGCACGGAAGGTGTTCGCTCATCGGGAGGGCTGCGAGCTTATTCTGGGGAAGGCTGATGATCAGCTTAATAAGGTAAACGATGTTGTTATCACTTGAGTTAAATGTGCGTAGCTTAATAAGATTATTAATAAACAACCGGTACATATTTACTCCGTAAATTACCTTAATTATTTCACGAAGTTTCGACTGAATTGAACCAGCCATGATCCTGGGAAGACGCGATAAATATCACAGACATCTATACTATATAATATAAAAGAACACAAGAACATAACGTCTTCCCCTTAAATAGAGACAGTAAGAAAAGTGCCATTCTTAGATATAATTTATTTTATAACTATGTCAAAGTAAAATTGCTCATTGGCCTACTTGGCAAGATTGTAATACTATTAGGGTACAATTATGTATTTTTTGTACACAGATAAATTAAAAAAAATAAAAACAACCAATACCAATATTATGAAGAGGAAAGATTTGTATTATATATGTATATTGGTTTGTATATATTATATATGTAAACATACAACACACAGTTGTATGCTTGTTACGAATAAAACACAAAAAATACTTAACTGATTTAAAAAAAAATTTCACCATTAGAATCCCACATAATCCCTAAGTAACATTGGCTATACTTTATTCCCGTATTCCCACGGTAACGAGAACTACGCCGATAAAACTGCGGAATGCGGCTAGTAGTTTATATACCACTCAATGTTTTATTAATTTTCATCAGGACTTTGGAGTAAAAAACTGTGCGTGATACTGGTAAAAAGATCGTCTCGATCGCAGGTTTGATGACTTTCAGCGTCCCGAACAAGCCGGGTTTCAAAAAGCTACAGTACTATGGTATACCATATCCATACGCTGCGGCATGTGATACAAAAGACCGAAGAGTATAACTTGTCTCGCGTTTGTGGGCTATGAGAAAGCCTTCGATTCGATCGAAACATGGGCGGTGCTTGAGTATCTCCAACGATGCCGAATTGACTATCGCTATATCGAATTGCTGAAGTGTGTTTGTATAGAAACGCCACTATGTCAGTCCGAGTACAGGAACAGAGTTCGAAGGATTTGGATTGCGTTAAAAAGAGGCGTAAGACAGGGAAACCTTATTTCTCCGAAACTGTTTACGACCGCTTTGGAAAGACGCTTTCAAGCTCTTGGAATGGAAAGAACTAGGCATCAACATTAACGGCGAATACTTGACTTACCTTCGGTTTGCCGACGATGTTGTGGTCATGGCAAAGTCGATGGAGGAACTCGGCACGATGTTCGAAGGCCTCAATCGAGTCTCCCAACGGGTAGGCCTTAAAATGGACATGGACAAGACGAAGGTTATGTCGAATGTCCATGTTGTGCCTGTTGCCCCAGTTATGGCTGAGAACTCGGCTCTCGGAGTTGTCGACGCGTATGTATACCTAGGACAAACTGTCTAATTAGGTAGGTCCAACTACGAGAAATAGGTCAATCGACAAATCCAACTCGGATGGGCAGCGTTTGGGAAACTACGCAAAGTCTTTTCGTCCAAAATTCCTCAGTGCCTTAAGACGAAAGTCTACTATCAGTGTGTGTTACCAGTGATGACATATGGAACCGAGACGTGGTCATTCACGATTGGCCTCATGAATAAGCTCAGAGTCGCTCAACGAGCTATGGAGAGGGATATGCTCGGGGTTTCTTTACGAGATTGGATCATAAATGAGGAGATACGTAGAAGAACTCGGATCACCGACATAGCCAAGCGGATTAGCACGTTGAAGTGGCAATGAGCAGGCCATGTTGCTCGCAGAACCAATGGCCGATGGGGCTGAAAAGTTTTCATGTGGAGGCCACGGACCGGCAAGCGCAGCGTAGGACGTCTACCAATAAGACGGGCTGACGACCTGGTGAAGACCGCAGGTCGACGATGGATGCAGATCGCTTCCAACCACAATAACTGGAAATCCATGAAGGAGGCCTATGCCCAGCAGTGGATGTCCTACGGCTGAAATGATGATGATGATGATGAATTTAAATAAGTACCTAAGATGCAAATCAGTAAACATTTCAACTTGTATTTAGATTTAAGGTACATAATCGAAAGTTAGTTTTCCGAAAAGGGGATAGATTTGAAATGTTTTCGTTGGGCTTACATTTGTTTTGTTACGAGGAATATTTAAGAAATTCAGCATTGTTAAAAGTTAATTTTAATAATATACTTACTAATTTAAAAAATATATACTTAACACTAAGCACCAGAGGTTGTAAATAATAGTTTTGAACTTATATTATGTCATTCTCTATGTATCTCATAATAAGTGAATCATTTAATCTTATAAGAATAAAGTTCTTTAAACCTAGATGCGTATGAAACAAATACGCAGTGCAACAATAGACCCTAGTTAAATACAAATTGAGACATAGTAACTACATACGTTTTTATGTTACTAATGTTAATGGTAATTTCGATTCGCACACATTTGGCATATATCTGGGAAGTGCCGAACGCAACCTACACGCATTCGGATAACGGCATCCCTTTGGGATCAAATCAACCGAGGATTTCGCTAGAAATTTACAACATTCAGAGGAATCCATCGCTTTATCAATCAGCACGCCAATATTTATATTCTTTGCTTTTAAACCGTATTTACTATAAATAGATATATAGTTAGGCAACATCTATGTACTCAATATTTATTACCACAAAGGTACATATAATAAAAACATAACATTAAAAATTATATATATTATTTATATAATATATTATTCGTCAATATTAAATTAAGTACTTATTTTATTCATTTTAATGGCGGTCAAAGTTATCTGAACATTTTGCCAATATTACCCACGTTGATTTTTGACGCAAAAAAGACCCTAAACATACAATCCATTGCAAAAAAAGTAGGCAATTTTTTATATATTTTTTATTAGTTAAATATGTATAATAAAGATAATAATAATTTACAGAATTATTTGCTTCTTGGAGAGTTAGAGATACTCCGCCTATTCCGATCTCTGGTAATACTGATGATTTGAATGATAACTTAAACTTCGTAATTGCCAACCCTAAGCTTATTTTGATGGCGGGTAATGATTGTCAATACTACTATTGATCGCAACATTAACTACCGGATAACTTTACCCACCATTATAACTTTAGTTTTAAAACACATTCAACAATGATTATAACATATAATACTATAGGTACTCATAAAGTGTAAACTTGTTTATAATATTATAAATTAAACTAACCTGTGTTTTCACCATAACGCACAATTCTGTTTAGTGCTAACGTTATCGGAATAAAATATCTAGCAAATAACCGTTGACGAACATGCCCTATAGCTCCCATCTCTTTATTGATGTTTCCGAATTGTCAATGAAATGTGGTCAAGAACGCAATTAAAATACAACTAGCAGCTTCGCACGCGTTGTATTCGTATAAAAAAATGGTAATCCTAGTCAACATTTATGTCTGCAAAGTTGCAGCTTGTTTTGCTTAGTTTTTGCTTGAAGAAGTAACAAACATGAATCCTACAAACAAACTATAGGACTTAAAGTTTTAGTGGGATATAGATTCAGATTCAGCTTAGATCTTCAGATTAACTCAGAAGCAGTTATAAACATCTATACAAACAAACTTTAGGGTTTAAAGTATTAGTGGGATATGCATAGCTTGCTCTGTTAATGGCATACAACATTAATTAAATTTATTTCCCTTTCATCAAAGTCACGATATCGGTTTACGAGCTAAAGATAGCCCAGAGGAAACTCTTTGAAACAATCTTTTACGTCGTGGTCGTTCCAAATACTAAAACTAAATTAAACCCGCCCGAATTTCACCCAACTCGTCCACAACGACAAAATGAAAATAGTTTTACCACAGATATTAAAATCTTCGGTGAGTTTCACCATGTTCATTTCACCCTGTCTTCAGCATGCCGCATCCAGCGTCTACCAGCGACCGCCCGCAAGTCATCACTCCATCTAGCTAGTGATCGTCTCACACTACGCTTAACAAGCCGCGGTCTCCACTCAAGAACTCGTTTACCCCAACGGTTATCGGTTCTTCGGCAGATATGGCCAGCTTACTGCCACTTCAGCTAATTCTATGTGCTATGTCGACGACCTTGGTTCTCTGTCGGATAACCTCGTTGCGGATTTTATCCTTCAGAGAGACTACGAGCATAGCTAGCTCCATAGCTCGCTGGGCGACTTTAAACTGGTGGACCAGCCGTACCGTAAGTGTCCACGATTCGGGATCGTATGTCATGACGGGTAGGACGCACTGATTAAATAATTTCGTTTTTATTTTTCGTTTTTTTTTTCGTTTTGTCCGCAATGTGTTTTAATTTATTGTTTGTTACTTCTTTGTTTTTTTTCTACATGTTTTTGTAATTTTTGTGGATGTATGTTTTGTGATTTGTGCGTGTGGTAAATAAATGTTTTTCTTCTTCTTCTTGTTTGTAGCTCGTGCAGTACCCGGTACAATAAAATGTGATTCTTAGCAATTATTTGCCAGGTTTAAAAAATCCTAGGCATTCATGCCTAGACAAAGGCTTCCTGCGTTCCTTCTTGTCCTCAAGAGAAATTTAAAAAATGTAGGTATTCGATACCTGTAAACCTATTGGTGCTTATTTTATCACGGAACCATAAAACTTTAAACGTGGCGGTACAAATACAGGGAGTTTAAATAGTAAGTAGCCAGTACTTACCACAACTCCTTAACAGATCGTAAACGTAACAACTAACAAAGTTGCAGTGTGATTTACAGTTGCTTTTAACATATCTCTTCATTGTAGTAGAAATTAATTTGGAGAAGTTAACTGCCGTGGGGTGACGGCAGCAAAATGTTACCCCTCATCTCATGCCCGTGGATGCAGTGAGAGCCTGCTAAGGGATACATCCGGAAGATGGCAGCAGCGTCTTTCCGTGTATCAAAATCCCGTACTGCGCTCGCCAAACCGCCTGCCAAGCGTGGTGAGTATGGCAAACTACGCCTCATGGATTTTCATGGATTTCATGCGTTCAGCAGTCGACGTTTTACGGCTGAAATGATGATGATGAACTGTCGTGCTGGATGCAGAAGAGTTTGCAACACCGATGGACAGATAACACACAACACAGCGTATAAAGCGTGTTAATTACATGACCTAAAAGCATGAAATTTTACATAAATGTTAGTTTAACGTACAATTTTTGTCACTTAGTGTGAGCAGTTTAGGTACCGTTTTTACTTTTTTTTTTACTCACTCTTACATAAAATATGTTAAAATAAGTCAGAGATTCTGACTTTAAATAGTTATAAATATTATGTTCTGTGTCTATGTCTAATAAATTAATATTAAAAAAAACTTTTTAACAAACAAGCTTTTATTTAAATGTACCCACTAAAAATAATAAAATAATCATTTCCCATTAAAGTTTATTGTCAACATAAAACGTCTTAACACAATATATGTAATAAAAAAGCTTGTCGCGAGATTAACCTGTGTACCTGTAACTTGATCTAATTGATTTAATTTTTTTTTCGAACAATGTAAATACGAGTACTTGCTTAAATCTCGGCAAAAAAATTGGGAAAAAATCGGACACATGAGACCTTACAAGTCTGTCTCAGGATGACGGGCGCATTGCAGTACAGCGTTGGTCACGTGCTTTGTGAAAGTGATCACCGCGGCATTGCAATTGTTATAGGTAGAGGTTACCGCTTAACATCAGGTGGGCATTCGGTTTGTCTCGTAATTTAGTAGCATAAAAAAATGTAAAATGTATGAATAGATAATTCATCCTACGACATTTTTTTTCGCGAAAATTCTAGAGATTTTGCGAAAACACGGATAATTATACAATTGTGATAAAGTAATCATCCGAAAACACTGCCTGTGACAGAACCGAGATGGACAGACAGTAGGTTATATATAAGGTTTAAATGTAATCACATCGTTGCCCAATTATCCGTGTTTTCGAAAAATCTCAACAATGTTCGCGATAATTCAAATTATGAAATCATCCTACGATACATACAAGGACGAAGCTAAAACATTTCGGTGAAATTTCCTGCGTTGCATAAGATCACGTCACGATATTGCATCAGAGATCCACGGCAAAGCGGTATTTAATTTCCGCTCGGTGGAACGTTGTCTCGTAAGACAACCTCTATGACATGCACTATACCTCGGTATGTCCTGCATCAAGAACTAATTAAAAACGAACTCAATACGGGGTTGATATCGTAAAGTAGGGCAGGACCTAGATCAGACTAAATCTAGGTAGGAATTAACTTTACTTTAAGCCTTCGTCAGCGTAGACCAAAAGCTTTTTGTTATATTAATAAGTCATAGACAATCTAAAAAGATGTAAAACTATAAAATTAGAGACTGGAATGTTACCATAATTAAGCAGCATGATCTTCGATATTGTATAAACTGTTAATAATGCTTATTCACAAGGAAGTATTGATTAGGTTGTAAGGTGTATCAAAGAAAATACGAGTACTTATAACCACTACGTTTGGTGTATTTACATTTCAACACTTTCCCATACAACCAGCAACGGAACTTCGACCTTCTTTACAAAGTAGCTAGAAGTTCTTACTTCTTCATGAAGTTGTATAGATGGGCATCTTATGACTTTGAAAACTTGTTATTTATTTAATACCTATATTAATTACTTAACCCATTTCAGGTACGGCCTTATTTGTCGAAATTTAATCTTGAAATTCATAATAACATTAACATTTCCAGAGCCGCTCGGACTACAGAACAGCTTTCCTGAACTACTGCAACGCCCCGAACCCGGCCGCACTTGCGACGTACTACGACTCTCACAACACCTACGTGCAGCAACTGACAGCCACGAACGCTATGCTCGACCAGTACTACAAGTATACACTGCCAACTATACTACAAGTAAGTTAAATTAAACATCATCAACTTAACGTACTTTCCTCCGTCGAGCGAGACACGTTCTCGGCTTGCCCGTTGACGAGCTAACCGCCGCTAACCCGGAGGTGACGTCAACCCGTCCTACACTAGCTGCTAAGCACACATTTAATAACCGGTCTCGCCAGAGAGGCCGAAGAATACACTCTTCCGTCTTAAGGTGCAGTTTTGCACCTGGACGTTAACCATCATTACATATAAAAATCTGGCAACAGTCCAAGCCGTGCTTCGAACCTGAGTGGTACCCTTGAGCAAGGCAACAATGCCTCAACCACAGATAATATAATACACTAGTACTCAACCTAAGTTTTGCGGCTGGGCGCCCTCTGCCCTCTCGCCATAGTCCAGTAACGTTGTCATGGCCATCTGCGGTCAACAACATATATTGTCAATTCTAAAAAAAAACATCAACTTAGCCGTAAGACGTCCACTACTGGACCTTTGTCCGGATTTATATCTCACTCATGGATCTCCAAGTACTTACCTACGGAGTATGAGGGGGTTATTGCCCTACTCATCATGTTTGGCAAGCTTTGCCAGTGCCAGGCCAGCGTTGACGAGGTAGCACGGGATGTTTATACGAAAAGACGCTGCTGCCCATCTTTCGGAAGTATCCCTTGGGAGATTTTCACTGCATCCACGGACAAGAGAGGAGGGGCCATTACCATTATATATTCATTTTATACTTGCTAGTCCGGCATTATCTGAAACCGACCGCAGCGCTAAAGGGTCAAATTGTGAATATAAACTACCCCCGTTTATACAAAAAATAATCAAATCGGTCAAGCCGTTCTACAATTTTGCACTTAGCAACACACACTTAGCCATTATAATAAGTAAAGTTATTAAACGCATTTAAGGATCCTTTTTTTTTTTGTGCGTGTGGAAAATCCTTCATGGATACCACTCCGGCGCGGGGGGCATTTAAGGATCCTTGCGCAAGTCACCGTAACAGTCTTACGGATTTGCATTCTCCAAATAACGAGACCACATTCTAGTATACTGCACATAGGCTTACGTGTGTAAGCTCACTACGGCTAGCTCCAGATATTAAATAACCTCTGCAGCGCAGAAACGGATAATTCAAATCGAATCTTTTGTCTGCGGTTCAGATTCAATTTTGTGCATGTCAATAGGAACCCATCTCCGATATATCTATCGAAATTTGAATTGGTAAAAGATAACACTTTTTTACTTATAATATAGCAAATATGAAAATGTAAAAAAATATTCTTATTTTGATTGCAGGGGGGCGGATGATAATAATATTATTTTATATTTTCATACACGCTATATTAGTAAAAAAGTGTTATCTTTTACCAATTCAAATTGAAAGTCGATAGTATCAGTAGTTCTCGATATATCCATTTGCGACAGACAGACAGACAGACAGAGTGATTCTATAAGGGTTCCTTCTTACCATTTTGTTCCGGAACCCTAATTAAGGCGTACAGTGATTCTAAGATGTCACAAATGACATTCTTCCTGTTCGTAATAAGAGGACCTTTGGGGTTAAGCGAGTGTAAAGCGTGTTAACTAGGTGATTTCTGTTAAATCGTTAATAGTATTTTAAACAATAATAATTAAAAGTTATAGCTGAATTTTCAAGCTTGAGGATGCAGTAACTGATTTTTTTTAACTTTTTTTAAACTTTATATTTTTTTGTAGGATACATTTGTAATTTAGGATAAGGTAGATTAAGGGCTGTGGATTTTGTTTAAATAAATAAACTTTTAACCTGTCCTGTATTTTGGCTGTTAACCATCGATAATATGATTTGGTGAAGTAGCCAAATAAGTACGATAGATCTCGAACATCTTGTTTTAGGTAGGTAAAAAATGTCGTGCATGTCAATAAGAACCTTCAAACGATATTTTGGTATGCTACACTCGTACTTACGATACTTCAGATTCAATTTTGTGCATGTCAATAGAAATCTATTTCGATAGATACCTCTAAAGCATTGATTGAGGAAAACGTAGTACTTAAGAGGGGCCAATCCAACTTACTTTTCATACAACCGCTCGTACGTGGGTATGGCGTCGTAATAGATCTTTCTATGAAACTTTTGATCTAATAGGTATCTTGTGCACTATATCTAGGTTTCTATCCAAACAAAAAATCAAAATTTGGAGAAACAAATTCAGTATAAAATTTGTTTCTCCAAATTTTGATTTGTTGTTTAGATTGAAACCTAGATATATTGGAGATATTAAAGAAACAAATTCAGTATAAAATTTGTTTTTCCAAATTTTTATTTTTTGTTTAGATAGAAACCTAGATATAGTGCACAAGATACCTATTAGATCAAAAGTTTCATAGAAAGATCTATTACGACGCCACAACCACGTACGAGCGGTTGTATGAAAAGTAAGTTGGATTGGCCCCTCTTAAAGGAAAAGCGTCGCCATAGATGAAAACTACAGAGAGGCCAAATAAGAACGATAAATCTTGAATCTTTGGTATTACGTATAGAAATGAAAAATGCAATCAACATTTCGCAGCAAGGCAACCTGCGTTAAAGGTGTTCGTCTGAACGTTACGGGTTCGAGTCCCGTCGGAGACAAAATTTTGATTGCATTTATCATTTATATAAATGATACCTTAGTGTGGGTTTACACTTTAAAATACAAAAATAGCTTTGGTATTCGGATTAAATTTTGAGTATATCAATTTTATTATAACCTATAAACCACTTTATACTTTATACTAGTGTATTGGATTACGGTAATGTTTCGTCTGTAAGCTCTCTACGGCTAGCTCTGGTTAGGCACAGATATTGGATATCGCCTGCAGCGCAGAAGCGGAGTGTACAAATCAAATCTATTGTCTACGGTCAGATTCTATTTTGCCGATGTCAATAGGAACCTATATTCCCAAAAGCATTGATTGAGCACAACGTAGTAAAGGAAAGCATTTGACATGGCTATGAAAACTACAAGTAGCCAAATTAGAACGATAAATCTATACTAATATTATAAAGCTGTGCTACAGTTTTGACTTTTCCAGCAGTAGGGCAAACAGCGCTGGTCCTCGCTATGATACCAACGGATTGGCCTTTTAACTTATAAATAACAATTCAATTTCCGGTGAAGGTATCGTTTGCGGTAACAATTAATAAGGCCCACGGGCAAACATTTAAGCACGTAAGAATAGGTTTACGACAAGAGCGTTTTTCGCACGGACTATAATGTTGCCATATCGAGATCTGGTTCTGGTGAAAATCAATATCTAATTCTGCCGGAAGAAAACAAAACTAGAAATATAGTGTACGCAGAAGTAATATAAAATAACATAGTTTTGAGTTTTTAGAATAACCTACAATCTACATGATATAAGATTATAAGACCCAGTACTTTTACCTAACGTTTAAAGTTCCACTCTTACTGATAAAAGCATGAAGTAGGTACCTAAAATAACGCTTATCGTAGGTAGGTATTATATAAAAATACTTTCACCTTCTACCTAAACGAAGACGCGAGTTAGAGTTAGCGTTAGCCCAAAGTACCTAACTATTCCACGCGGAGGAAGTCGCGGGCAGAAGCTAGTCTCTAATATTTTGTCTACGGTTCCGATTATATTTTGTGCATGTCAATAGGAACCTTTAAGCTTTATTTTGGTAGACTTCTACATAAGCTTAGTATTATATGCCGTGTGTAAGCTGTCTATGGCTAGCTTCAGATATTAGATATCGCCTGAAGCGCAGAATAGTTATGATTGTTAACTAAATATAACTTTGTCTGCGGTACACCCACTACAAAGAGAGCGTTTTCTATCAACTGCAACTCTTTGTATCCTGTTACTGAGATAAGAGTTAGGTAGATCCAAAGAGATATCCCTTACACTCATCATCATCATTTCAGTCGTAGGACGTCCACTGCTGGACATAGGCCTCCCTCATGGATATCCAGTTATTGCGGTTGGAAGCGATCTGCACTGCATCCACCGTCGACCTGCGGTCTTCACCAGTTCATCAGCCCGTCTTGTTGGTGGAGGTCCTACGCTGCGCTTGCCGGTCCGTGGCCTCCACTCGAGAACTTTTCGGCCCCATCGGCCATCTGTTCTGCGAGCTACATGGCCTGCCCATTGCCACTTCAACGTGCTAATCCGTTTGGCTATGTCGGTGACCCGAGTTCTTCTAGATATCTCCTCATTTCTGATTCTATCGCGTAAAGAAACCCCGAGCATAGCCCTCTCCATAGCTCGTTAAGTGACTCTGAGCTTATTCATGAGGGCAATGGTGAATGACCACGTCTCGGTTCCATATGTCATCGATGGTAACACACATTGATTGTAGACTTTCGTCTTAAGGAACTGAGAAATTTTGGATGAAAAGACGTTGCGTAGTTTCCCAAACGCTTTTCCGAGTTGTATTCGTCGATTGACCTCTTTCTCGAAGTTGGACCTACCTAATTGAACAGTTTGTCCTAGGTATACATACGCGTCGACAACTTTGAGAGACGAGTTCTCAACCATAACTGGGGCAGGCACCACATGGACATTCGACATAACCTTCGTCTTGTCCATGTTCATTTTAAGGCCTACCCGTTGGGAGGGGAGACTCGATTGAGGCCTTCGAGCATCGTGCCGAGTTCCTCCATCGACTTTGCTATGACCACAATATCGTCGGCAAACCGAAGATGAGTCATGTATGCGCCGTTAATGTTGATGCCTAGTCCTTTCCATTCCAAGAGCTTAAAGGCATCTTCCAAAGCGGTCGTAAACAGTTTCGGAAAAATAACGTCTCCCTGTCGTACGCGTCTTTTTAAGGCAATCCTTCGAATTTTGTTCCTGTACTCGAACTGACATAGTGGCGTTTCTATACAAAGACTTCAACACTTCGATATACCGATAGTCAATTCGGCATCGTTGGAGAGACTCAAGCATCGTCCATGTTTCGATCGAATCAAAGGCTTTCTCATAGTCCACAAACGCGAGACATAGCGGCAAGTTATACTCTTCGGTCTTCTGTATCACTTGCCGCAGCGTATGAATGTGGTCTATGGTACTGTAGCCTTTTCGAAACCCGGCTTGTTCGGGACCCTGGTAGTCATCAAACCTGCGATCGAGACGATTTGCGATGACCCTTGAGAACAGCTTATAAACATGGCTCAAAAGCGGGATCGGTCTGTAGTTCTTAAGCAAGGTGTTGTCACCTTTCTTAAAGAACAGTACCACTACGCTTTTGTTCCATGTTTTTGGCGTAATACCTTCGAGCAAGACGGAGTTGAAGAGCTTCTGAAGGACTTTAAGTATCGGTGATCCACCCGCTTTCAGAAGCTCTGACGTGATTCCGTCCTCCCCCGGCGCGTTGTCGTTCTTAAGCTGTTTCAGGGCCATCCTGATCTCGTACAGGCTGATGTCCGGGATATCTTCGGTATAATGTCGGGTCAGCTTGGCTCTAGGGTCTTCTGCCAAACTGCTAACAGGTTTAGTGACCGAATCGTAGAGCTGTCCATAGAACCTTACGACTTCCCTTAACACTTCTGCTTTACTTGTAGCTATACTGCCATCTTCCCTCTGCAGCTTTGTCATCTGGCTTTGCCCAATAGGCATATGTATGTCTCGCGAACACTTTGGAGCCTTTGTTCCGCTCTATCGTATCTTTAATACGAGCTGTATTAAAGGTTTATTGAGCTGCCTATGTGACTTAGCATCATCGGGAGACTGCAGTCGTAATGAGCGTCGTTGAGCCATGAGGTTAAGAGTGTCATCAGAGAGTTTCTAAGGTTTTTTTGTACGGGGCGTCATAAAGGACTAAGACCCCACCGTATGGACAGTTTACGAACCTGTTATTGATTTCGTCCACTGATGCATGTTCTTCTAGATCTAGACAATTAAAGCGATTTGAAAGTTCGAGTTGAAAGCTCTCGAGGTTTTGGATATGTGCGCGAGTGGGTCGGAGCGTAGACTTCATCAAACGGGACCTTTCAAGTGTAACGTTCATATTAATTGTGCCTCTAACGACTTCCCTTCCGTGATCACTTCCGGTTTTCACCCTATGAATCACAGTGACATCAAATACCCGTTTCTGTTGAAATGGAACGCAATCTAAGCTAGTTCCTATTTTTGCCGCGTTTTATGCGTGGCGTCTCTCTCGCTTCCCGCTAAAACTGATTGTCATCGGTGTGTGCATGTGCAAAGTAATTAAACAAGATTATTGTAAAACCTCAAGCTTTCCGTTTTATTTCACGCAATCCAAACCACATTCCTTCATGGTAGCAGAGCGTGGTTCGTGGTTTGCTGGTTGGATCCGTATGCGTGAAAAAAAAGCTTCCGTGAGTCAGCAACAAAATCTTCCGTACTACAGTTCGAGGTTAGAACTTGAAAAAAGTGCTAAATTACGACGAGATGAGCTCAAATATGTTTGGATTAGAGAAACTGACAGGGCGAGAAAACTTCTCGACGTGGAAATTCAGTATAAAAACATATCTGGAGCATGAAGATTTGTGGAAATGTGTGGAGCCATGTGCCGGCGTACAAATTGACCCTCACACGGATGTCAAGGCGAAGGCAAAGATAGTTTTACTCCTTGATCCACAAATTTACGTTCACGTACAGGAATGCACTACGGCTAAAGAGGTGTGGGACAACTTACAGAGAGCCTTTGATGATAATGGACTAACAAGAAGGGTGGGCCTGTTAAAAGATCTCATCAATACAACACTCGAGTCAAGCAATAGCGTCGAAGATTACGTGAGTAAAATAATGAGTACTGCGCATAAACTCCGGAATATAGACTTTGATGTTAATGATGAGTGGCTCGGCACGTTGATGCTGGCAGGACTTCCTGACATATACAAACCTATGATTATGGGACTTGAGAGTTCTGGAACTAAAATCAGCGCTGATCTAGTAAAAACTAAGCTAATTCAAGAAGTAAATATGTCAAATAAAAATGCTGCATTTTATAGTAACTCTAAGGGTAAGAATACCACAGCATCATCAAAGCCAAAGGGACCAAGATGTTACAATTGTAATAAATTTGGCCATTTTGCAAAGTTTTGTCAAAATCCCAAGAAAACTTTTAATAAGGACCACACTAAAGGGCAAAGTTCTAGTTTTGTTGCAGCCTTTTCAGCAACCGTTGGAGAAGAGAGTGACAAATGGTACATTGATTCTGGTGCATCCATGCACATGTCGTGCAGAAGTGATTGGATGTACAACATCACCGAGCCATCCATAAAAACCATAACTGTGGCAAATAGAGAACCACTAGCTGTAAAAGGAACTGGGTATGTCGATATTCATCTAAATCAGGAAAATAAAATACAGGTAAAAATATTTTGTATGTACCTGGATTAGCAGCCAATCTCCTTTCAGTCAGCACCATTGTTAAAGCCGGACACAAAGTTACATTTAATGATAAGCAATGTAATATCCATAATGCTTATGGAAAGCTTATATGCTCTGCAATATTGCAAAATAATCTCTACATTATAGACTCAAAACATAGTGATGAGACCGCTCACTTAACATCAAATGATGTATTATGTGATAATACTCACCTGTGGCATCTTCGGATGGCCCACCTGAATGTTTCAGATGTAACGAAGCTGCCTGATTGTGCTGAGGGTGTGACTCTGACTCAGAAGAAAAGTAATGTCACAATCTGTGTCCACTGTCTTGAAGGTAAACAAGCAAGATTGCCATTTAAAAATGTTGGTTCTAGAGCAGCCAAGCCACTGGAACTGATACATTCAGATTTATGCGGCCCCATGGAGAACATGTCATATGGAGGTATGAAGTATTTTATTACATTCATAGATGACTTCACACGCATGGTCCATGTGTACTTCATGAAGGACAAATTGAATGTCATTGAAATTTTTAAAGATTTTAAAATGAAAGTAGAGAATAAACTCGGCCATAAGATCAAAATCATCCGAACTGACAATGGTACAGAGTATTGTAATAGTATGTTCGATACATTCTTAACCAATCATGGCATAGTTCATCAGACTTCAACTCCGTACACTCCTCAGCACAATGGCATGGCAGAACGCATGAATAGAACTCTAGTAGAGCGAGCACGATGCATGATTTTTTGTGCTGACTTAGATAAGCACATGTGGGCTGAAGCTATAGCTACTGCAGCGTATATAGTCAATAGATCGCCCAATAAAGCTTTAGAAGGTAAAACACCTTATGAAATGTGGACAGGAAAGAGACCTAATCTGTCCCACATGCGCATATTTGGCTCTGTTGCTATGGTTTTTGTACCCAAAGAAAAACGTCAAAAATGGGACAAAAAATCTCAAAAGATGATTTTAGTTGGCTACTGTGAGAACACTAAAGGCTACCGCTTAATGGATTTAAAAACCCATAAAATAACGAAGAGTAGAGATGTGGCTTTTATAGAGGAAAATAAAGACAAATTCACCTCATGTAAATATGATGTTCCAGTTGATCTGCAGTCGCAGGAGAATCCAGCATCTAAAGATGCCAGCTCACCGGACATGAACGAGAAACTGAAAGCCACCTGTACCAGCCAGCATCATATAAATCACCCCGACGAATCTGTTATACCTACATGCTCAGGAAAAATGTCAAGTGAAGACTCGGACAACAAGCATGATGAAGGTGATTCAAGTGAATATGAAACTGATACTGGTGAGCATGATGAGACCTTTTCTCCTCCATATCAATTGCGACAAACATCCAGGAGTAACATCACCTTGAGGCCCAGAAGAAAACGAAATGATGGAAACTTTTTATGCTTATTTACTAACTTGACTGATCCACAAACAGTAGAGGAGGCTTTATCATCCCCGGAGGCCACAGAGTGGAAAAAGGCCATGGATGAAGAGTACAGCTCCCTTATTAAGAATGAAACATGGAGTTTAACAGACCTCCCAGCTGGCAAAAAGGGACTACCTTACAAGTGGGTTTTCAAGACAAAAACAGACCAGAGTGGAAACATTGTCCGTTACAAGGCCAGGCTTGTGATTAAAGGATATGCACAGGTCAGAGGCAGAGATTTTGAAGAAATTTACTCACCTGTTGTGAGGTACACTACCATACGTTACCTGTTTGCCCTAGCAGCAAAATATTGTCTTCAGATCGATCAGATGGATGCTGTGTCGGCGTTTCTACAAGGAGAGATTGATAAAGACATCTACATGTTGCAACCCGAAGAATACAAACAGGGTACACAGGTATGCCTTTTAAAGAAATCTATATATGGCCTAAAACAGGCAAGCCGACTCTGGAACATAAAGCTAAATAATGTTCTTCGACAGTTGGGCATGCAGCAATCACAAACAGACCCTTGTGTATATTATAATATAGAAAAGAATGTCTTCATCGCTGTATGGGTTGATGACTTGATTTTGTTCACTTCTCAACAAAAAGTTAAGAAATGGTTGAAGGAAAATTTAAAACAACACTTTGAGATGAAAGATTTGGGAACAGCGAGTCAGTGTGTTGGTTTAAATATCACAAGAGAAGGAGACAAGGTAATGCTAGACCAAGAAAAATACATCAAGGAAATATTAACTAGATTTAATATGACAGACTGCAAACCTGTGAAAACGCCTGTTGAGGTTGGTTTAAAATTTAATGAAGACAAAGAAGAAGAAATGTTTGAATGCCCTTTTCAGCAAGCCATTGGTGCACTTCTTTATGTGGCTCAAGGTACACGACCAGACATTTCTTATGCTGTTAACATGCTAAGCAGATACAATAATAAACCTAAACCTGTACATTGGAATGCAGTAAAAAGAATTTTCAGATATCTTCAGGGTACAAAAGATATGAAATTAATTTATACCAAAGATGGTAATGAGAAAATAACAGCATATTGTGATGCTGACTGGGCGAGCGACGTGTGCGACCGCAAATCGTGCACGGGTTACGTATTTTTGTTACAGGATGGTGCTATATCGTGGCGCTCGCACAAGCAGCAGACCGTGGCACTGTCGACCGCCGAGGCGGAGTACATGGCCATGTCCTCTGCGGCGCAGGAGGCGTTGTGGCTCCAACAGCTGCACGACGAGCTAGGCCAACACCAGAGCAACCCCATGACCATCTTCAGTGATAACCAAAGTGCAATAAGACTGTCGAATAGTGATTGTTATTTGCCTAGGTCTAAACATATAGATATTCGCTATCATTTCCTAAAGGTGCATATTAATAATTTAAAGATTAAGTTTTGTTATATTTGTGGAGACAAAATGGTAGCTGATATATTAACTAAAGGAACAACAGCTGAGAAACATTGTTATTGTGTAGCAAAAATGGGATTGCGCTCCAAGGGTGGGTGTTGAAATGGAACGCAATCTAAGCTAGTTCCTATTTTTGCCGCGTTTTATGCGTGGCGTCTCTCTCGCTTCCCGCTAAAACTGATTGTCATCGGTGTGTGCATGTGCAAAGTAATTAAACAAGATTATTGTAAAACCTCAAGCTTTCCGTTTTATTTCACGCAATCCAAACCACATTCCTTCAGTTTCTTGTTGGTCAAGATGAAATCAATCTCATTTCTCGTGGATCCATCGGGACTCATCTAGGTCCATTTCCTGTGTGCGGCTTCTGGAAAAAAGAGTTCATCATAAAGAGGCCTTCTTTCTCCAGAAAATCGGCCAGCCTCTGTCCCCTGGGGTTTCGTTGCCCATACCCAAATTGCCCCACTCTCAACTCATCATCGCTTCTCTTGCCTAACTTTGCATTGAAGTCCCCCATAACAACAGTGAAGTGAGTTTTGTTTGTATGTATGGCCCTGCTCCTCATACATAGACTCTACTTCTTCATCTGGGTGTGACGAGGTCGGCGCATATACCTGAACGACCTTCAGCGAATATATTTAAATAATCTTAATTAAAGTATTTCTCGTTCATATTTTTAGCCACCTTTCAAACGATCAATAGGGCATAACATCTATTTGTAAAGAGCATAACTTAAAAGCTACACGAGAAAAAGCTTAACACTACGAAGCAACAACGTATCGTATAATATAGAGCTACTACAAAGCGAATAAGAAACAAAACACATTTGAATTGAATAAAGCACATAATTGAAGTCGTTCGCTTCAGAAAAGTGAGGAAAAGAAGCGAAAAATCACTACCTTGAACAGTTCAATTATTCTAAAACATATTCAATTTAATTTAGAACGAGTATTTTATTTCGACAATTTAGACACCGTACCTATTTTACTGATTATTTATGGGAGGAGGTTCCAATCCAATTAGCATCAAGTGACATTGCCCCATAAAGCTCTTCATCTCAATTCCATCTCATCAGCTAATGAAATCTATAAAATGAGTAGCTACTTCTAGAAATTACAAAGTCATTTCAATTTGATTGGGTCTATCAATTATTTTATCGGAAACGTATTAGCAGAGACTTCAATTTTCACAAATCAATAATCTTGACTGATAGATAGGCGCTCCATTGACTCAAAATAAATGAAGCTCTGAAACTTGGTAGGTATTTATGAGTTAAATTTCGCACAGCTCGTTGATATTGGAAATTTCGAGCAATGCGATACAAGACAATACTAATACGATTTTAGAGTTTGCACTAGCTTCGTATATTGGCGCAAATGAAAAGGCCTACGAGTTTGTCCGTCCACTACCGAACATAATTATGCATAATGTACGGCATTCTGATGAAGCTTGACAAATATGAAGGAAATGTTTATATTCGCATAAAGTCTCATCACAATGCGTTCTGTAGTTTCTAAAATCAAAGATTAGAAACAATTTTACAAAACATTATTTTAATTAGCTTCGAAAACTAGGAAACCTAACGTAATGCCAAAGCATAAATTACGTAGGTATAAAAAATACTCAAACTAACCGGTTTTGTTAACAATTTGCTAGCTAATACTTACAAAGCACTCCATATAATTTGAGGAAAATGTTTGAGATTTGCCTGACCTAAATTTAATTTGAAAGCCCTAGCTTGCATCTCGTACCTATTTGTAATTTCAGACGGGTTTCGAACTAGTACGGCTTAATTATGGTGATAGTGTACGGCTCCGAACTAGGACGTATTATTATGCTAAATTGGTAAATCCGGGTTACTTCAACTGCGTATATTTGTTGTGTTTGCTATCATCTGCTATGGATAAACTTTACGATGTTATGTTGAAACCTGAAGCTAAGTGTGAGTTTTACTTTGTCGTCCGTCTTATATCAACGCAGTGTACATTCATAATAAAAGCCCTTCTTGAAAAATATTCAATGTAATTATGTCGTAACTAGGTATCTTTATCAACGAAATTAAAAAGAAACAAAATATTATTTATAATTCATTTATTGTTTGTGAATCAGGTACAAATAGTAAGGTGGTAGGTTACAAAAACATTTCGTTCTCTAGATTCTGCCCCTAGGGCATAAAAACATTAACAAACTTAATTGATAAAATACTTAAATTATTAAAAACAATTACTTAAACAATAAATATTATAATATTAAATATTATTAGATCTATAGAATTTTATAATTTAATTACATTTTAATAACAACAAAACCTTTTTTGCATGTAAATAACAGGAAGTTTCGTATTTTTTGTATGCGCCATAAAATCAACCATCTAGTTCAGAAGTTTTCAAACTTTTTTTTCACACTTTCAAAATTTTGCTGGTTTCGGTGGACCCCCCTGCAGCTACATTTCTACGATATTCCCAAAACTCGACAAAAATGTGGAGATTAGATCAAACTATGAAAATATGCGTTGCGGCTGAGTTCCGCTGTTCCGCAGTCCGAGTCAGCTAGTATTTACGAAAAAATAAGTGAGAATTGATTAGATAATAAAAGTTAAATAATTAATTAATTGTGCTGTAGGTGGATGTCACAGTACAATCAATTAATTAATTTCACCACTCCAAATGGGGAGTTTACTTAAATAAATTAGTAATAATTAATTGATTACTTGTGCTTTGAGTAGATGTCAAAAAAGTAAAGTTGGATGGAATCACTTTTATGATTGGCCTACGATAAAGAAAAATAGTCTTGTTGTGTTGTGTTTATTCAAATATATAATTATTCAACTATTAATTTTATTGATAATTTCGACACGTTGTAATGAACATGAAAGATGCAAGTTTTTACAAGTGATAGTTGCTGGGCTTCTTAAAATATTGTCTGCTTACGAGTACAATGATAGTAGGCGAACATTTTAGTTCTTCACTACGATACCTACATTTTCATAGACCCTCTACGCCATAGCTTACGAATTGTGAGCCCCCATTGTTTCGTCACGCCAACGACGTAGACCCCCGTCGAGTATCCTGTGGACCCCTGGGGGTCCACCTGGACCACTTTGGAAATCAATGGTACAGTCGGCCAAAAATGTTGTCTACCACCCTACGGCTGAGATTCATCTGAACGTCCTGAAACAACAAGGTCGATTTTCAATTGCATCTCTTACACTCAGTTAGAAAAGTCAACCTTAGCGATTATTAGATCTCACAGAATTTTTGTCAAAACTGGTAGACCACTTAAGAAAGTGGTCTAAATTCTGTGAGATCTAAGAAAGTGGTCTTAAGAACTAAGAAAGTGGTCTTAAGTGGTACCTACTTAAGAAAGTGGTCTACCAGTTTTGACAAAAAATTCTGTGAGATCTAATTATCGCAAATTGTTCCAGTAGGTACCTACTGGAACAATTTGTTTTCATATTAAATTGACGTAATACGTGTGCAGTATTGAAATGTCAAACTAAAATGTTGATTTGGGCGGGAACTATACCTAACCTAAGTAATATTATTAAGAAACAAGATTTATATTTTTGGATGTTTGTAATTATTAAACTCAAAAACTACTGAACCGATTTTAAATTGTTTTACCTACTTATAAAAATCTACATTATCAAAGAGTAACATAGGCTATATTTTTGAACCCGGTAGTTGGCGCTGCAGTAAGTGTGCGGTACGAACCAAATTGATCTAAGCGGAAAATGCAGTTTCATAAACTTTTCTACAAAAAAAATTGTCAACTGGGGCGGCGCGAATTTATAACAGATAATATCAGAATTCATTTATTTTTACGATAACAGTTGACAATTTTTTCTTTGTTTTTTTATAAGTATTTACGAAATACATAGGTATAATATGTAGTAGAAAGGTATTCTATCTTCACGTATTTTGTAAAAAACAAAAAAAAATTGTTTTTTGTCGGTATCAAGCATCTGGAACCCATAACACAAGCTCTGCTTACTCTTTAGCTGTTGGTACTGTGTGAAATCTCCAGGATTATATTTTTTTTTGTTACCTACAGGAATTAGAAGAGATACTAACCGACGTGACCACGGCAGTCAGCGAAGCCATCTGCCAAGAAGGGGAGATAATTTCTGATAAGGTAAGGCAGGGGAAATATTTTCTAATAGGACAACCAATCCATTATTTAAAGGGCTCGTCGGAAATAGAGACGAATTATAGGGATAATTCGTCTCTATTTCTGACGAGCCCTTTAAATAATGGATTTGGATGGATTTTAAACTCCAGGAAGGGTCCTGGAGTTGCAAATGACGATAACCCTTCGTTAATAAATGTATTCTGCCTAACATTAGTGTTCTGTGTGCCTAACTGCCGTGTGGTGCTGGCAGTAGAATGTTGCTCCTCCTATTTTGCCCACAGATGGAGTAAGAATCTGCCAGGGGTAGTCAAAGTAGACAGCAGTCCTAAGGCTGAGATGGTCTTAAGATAGAAATACGTTGGCTTAGAGCGATTGTTTGGGCTAGATGGTGCTGTGTGAAATATCCAGCATTATTTATTCGACGACCGACCTCTGTGGCGCAGCAGGCGAAGGTCCGCCTGCCACGCCTGGGACGACGTTTCGATTCCCGCCTCGTAACAAATGTTTGTATGACCTGCAGATATTTGTTTAGGGTGTTCTGGATATTTTTCTTTATATACATATAATAAAAAATATCTATCTATGTAGATAGTAGAGGTATAATGTCAATTAGTACCCATAACACAAGCTTTGCTTAGCTTGAGCTAGATGATGCTGTGTTAATTGTGCAGCATTAAATATGTATTTATTACGTATTGAACAGAAAGATCTCCTCTACCTAGACTTCCATCCATATTGAGTAGTCTCTGGGAAGTTGGCAAAAACACCGAACATGAAGATACAGGAGCAGATACGCTCTAAGTGATAAATGGTCATGATATATCATCATTGATAGCACTCTACTGGATCATCCATCTTCGTGTTCGAGTTGGTTGGTACCTCTTAGAGGCCGTCTCCACGAGCGAGAGAATCGCGCCGAGTCCGCGCTATAATAGAATCGCCGCGATTCCCTCGCTCGGTGAGACGGGCTCTAACTTTCAAGTTTAGATGAGAACGGTCAACCGAGCAACGAAGTGAAACAGTCTTTCGGGATCACAACACATTATTCATTAGTAGTTAGGATATTCTTACGTAGTCTATTTGTATTTATCATCATGAAACTTACCTATATAGTTGCCTAAAACTAAGTTTAAGTTTTAAGAATATGATTAGTATATTTTAATGGATCGCCTAATTATCTTTATGTTTATCCCGACGTTTCGGCAGGATTCCACCTGCCAAAATAATGGTTACCGTTGATAATTACCTACGCGATAAATAACCGATAATCCAAAATAGTATTACCTACCTACTTGAGTGAAGTAGTGATATTCCGACTTGGGTATAAAGATAAGGATAAGGAATGGATTTATTTACAGCAGCGACGTATTTTATAGCCAACCAAACAAAGTATAGAAAATGTTGCCAATAAACACAGTGTAGTACACTTAGTATCTACACTGGTGACTGATACACAATACACAGGAGGTAGCGGGTCCGATTTCCGCCACGCGACATTAATGTTAGAAACATTTTTTATTACATCATTGTTCCACAGATATTCGTCCTAGGTCTGGGTATTTTTCTATGGAAGTATTTACAAAAAAATATATATATATAACTAGTCTAAGAGGGAAGGAATATCTTGCCCTGCAGTGGGCAATACAGGCTCATAAAAAATGTCTATCAATCAGATGGTGCTGTGTAAAATGTCCAGAATTATTTATTTAATATGCTAAGCGTCCTTCCTTCAAAAAGGTAAGAAGGTCTTTACGCTGCAGTGGGACAGTACCTGCTCATAATAATAATAATCTTCTACCACAGTCCAACACGCAGCTCCGCCGCTACGAATCCCTCTGCGCGCAATCTCGCGCAGTGTCAAGCACAGCAGACCTGGCGCACTTGGCGAGAGCCCTGCTGACAGCCACTCCAGCGATGAGGCCGCCCAAGCGGGCTTTTCTCCCCCCGTACCCCCCGGAGCCCGATGACCCGCCGCTGGATGTGACAGCGGTAAGTCTAAAAAGTCTTGCGCAGTATCAGCCGACCTGGCGCACGTGGCGCGTACCCTGCTCAGCCACTCCAGCGATGGGGCCGCTAATAATAAAGAAGTGTTAAACAGACAGACAGACAGAAACGCCGCTATTAGTAAAGAAATAAAAAAAAATGCTATCAATCAACCTAGAATAAGATTTTTTACAGTAGCCAGTATTATACAAAGGTACAATATCTGATCAAACTTAGTTCCTAAAAACAGATCTAAATACTAATACAGGACGAGAAGGTACATGTACCTATATGAGTATTATAAATATATGTATAATATAATTTATGTAAGGTGTATTTGAAATAACTTCGTAAAACCTTTCGTACATCTTTAAGCCCCTTGTTGTAACCACAATCCATCCCAAGGTTGTCTGGTAGAGATCGCTCCTTAGCGATAAGACCGCCAATTGTCACTTTGTGTCCAGTGTTCTCTTTCTGTTGTTATTTTTAGGGGCGAAGCCCCCTAATATGCACAGCGCTGTCTGTATGTCTGTCTGTCTGTGTATTTGACGATTATAACCGAACGCGTTGACCGATTTACATCAAACCTTTTTTGTTAGCACCGCCTTAATGTGAGAAGGTGACTGAATGATTTTGGTGATCCTAGGGTCACAGGGACCGGAGTTATTGTGACCTCAAAAGGTCACAAAAAAAATAAGTCTTCAAATGGCCGAAAACGCTCAAAAACACAAAAATGCCATTTTTGACCTTTGGTGACCTTTTGAGACCTTCGCCCCCTTATCTGGTACTTCCGTACCAATGCTTGTTATATAAGATGTGCAATAAAGTATTTTCTATCTATCTATATTGTGCTCGTATGTGTAAATAAAACCCTTTTTACAACAGGAAGCAATGCCGCCAGTCCTCCGTGGGGAGATGCTTTTAGACAGGATGGGAGGAGCACAGGCTCGGTTGAGTTACGAGCAGTTGAGGAAGGATGCACTGGATCTCGAAGGGCAAATCAAGCAGTTGCAGGTACAATCAGTCAGAATGATAGAATTTGTGATTCTCTTTTTGGGAGCCCCTAACATTTCTCCTTTATAATACTTACCAACTTGTCTTGGTTTTATTCAATAAAATAGTTACGCAGTTAATCACCTATTTTCCTATTTATTTTGTAAAAACGGCGATTACTCACGTAGTATTGTAACGTCGAAGATTATTGCCGACACGTTTCGATTTTTCAAGAAAATCATTATCACGGGATTGAATGCCCGTCCGCGCTTGGGGCCGAAACGACACTGACAAAATGAAAAGTACCTTTATCTCACGTTAATTTTGAAAGTGAAATAGTTAACCTATTTTCCTATTTATGGAGATGAGAATGTTCTCTGAAGAAAGAAATAGCATTAAACGATAAGAGCCCATTGTATGTACTATTTGGTTTGATCCAACGAGTAAAAAGATTACTTATTACCTATTCTTTTAACTGTAATATTTTGACGTGCAATAAGGTATTACCTATGTATTTATTAGTACCTACCTACGATTGTTTACTTATATCACGGAATAATCATATAGATAATTCCGAATTCCGCCGTGATTATATTGAATCGATATATTGAGGGTTAAAATTAGATTTTTTTTACAGGACAGCTTAGAAGCCCTAAATCGGCTACAAAGTCGAGGTTTGGAAAGTAATGTGTACAGCAAAGTCAACGAGATCCAAGTAAGTGATTTTGTGTGACTTGTAGCCCTTGCACAAACGAATTCTAATGCAACCGAATTTAAATGAGTACCTAGCACTTTCTTAAATAAGCTATCTTTACTTAGCGCCATCTATGAGCGGCTAGCTGAACCAATTCGTTAGCTTTTAGAGTGAAGGTTCATGAGTGTGAGTAATTTGGGGTGGAAGGAACGTTCTCTAGAACTTGCATTTCCCTTTACTTGGAAGGTATAAATATAATTTCTATCGGTAGATGTCTCTTGGAGGTACATAAAAGATAAATTAATCTTGCTTCTACATTCTTGGTTATTTATTTCTACCAAGTATTCTTATTTGAAGAATATCTACTTAGTCTAGCAATTTTCGTAAAGCTCAATCATAAAAGTAAGACCTCAACCATTTAACTACAGTCTTCTAAAATAAACCGTGTTATTTTTCTATTAATTTAGGAGGACGTTTCAATGAAGAAATATGACTACAGGGCTACACAGTTACACCTAGCCGCAGTTAGAGCTCAGGTACGTAATCTTAATAATACAAGAGACTAGATAAATATTGTCTCTGATGATACGTTACAATAATCTGTGATGATACTAACAATTTAAGACCTACATAAGAAGGTAGGTATCTAGTAGGGTACGGCGCGTGCAAAGCTGCGGGAGGAAGGATACTGTAAAAAAACAGTTATTTAATCCATATTTGAATAAGGTTTCATTTTATTGTATATAAAAAGCTTAAATAATAAAATTTACCCAAAAAAACACGATATATTTTTTGTCCTTAATTTTTTTATATAATATATATTTACATATTATATATCAATATATGTATAAATATATATATTGATTCTGTACAGTCTGAGCTGTTTTTTTAACTTATCTAGATTCCGAGATATTACAATTTTTATCAAAGGGAATCAACAATACCGCCAAACGCCTGACGAAAAACGGGTAATAATTCTATCAGTAATATTTGCCATGGGAAAATGGTAGGCGTTAAAATTTTGTTTTTAGATTTTCTCCTTAACTACTAGCCGCATTTTATTTCTGATAATATTTTTATGAGGCACATTGAACTCATCATCTAATAAATATCAGGTAACCATAAGATATATATAACCATCATTAACAGAGTACACCCGCGGTCCTGACCGCGGCTCATTTTATCATTGAAATTATTCTTGTTTCATGCAGGTACATTGAAATTAATTAAAGTAAATTCAAGTACATTGCTTGTACATTCCTTTTTTTATGTATAACATTATCATTATCATACATGTTGATTTTTCAAAAAGTACACCCGCCATCCTGACTCTCACAATAAAAGTGTTTATTTGGTCCATGGTTACACCACTTTACCTAGGTACTGTATTTTACCACAGATTAAAATATGTGCGGAAAGGTAGGTTTTATGAGGTAAATCATAAAACCTACTTTTCCGCACTTTTCAACCTGCCTGATAGACAAAAACCAATTACATTACCTCATTAAATCAAATAGGATGATAAAATCAAGTAGGTACGAAACATAAAAATAAAATGTATAATAATTATCATGTTTAATTTAGATAAAATTAGACGCAAGAATTTAGTTTCTGTAATTTGTGCTAATAGTACCATGGATCAAATAAATTTATTTGGTCCATGATAGTACTATGTTATGTACTTACCTAGACAACTTACGGTATCTACAAAATTGCTCCTACCTACTACTGCTATTACTCGTTCAACAAAACACTGCATAATAATTGCAGAGACCTCTTGACCGTGGCTCAGATAAATGAACTAGATTTTTGTTTGCACGAAGATGAATGAGTGTTTTGTAAATAGAAACTTGATGGGGTCCCTTTCAGGGGTCGCTGATCTAATACGCATGACCGTGCTGGTTATTTGCGCATGCGTATTAGAAACGACATGTGGATCAATATGTTTGAATCTTCCCGCCAAATGCATTCGTTCAGAGTATTTTTTCGAAAATGGATTTTTATCTTTTTTAGGTATCTAATAATAAAGTAGTATTACAGAGAAATCGTAATTACAAAGAATGATATTTTTTTTTGTTGACAATGGATAAGATAAATGTAATGGATTTTTGTGCTATTTATTCTGCATTGTACATACCTACCTAAATATTATATGAATGTCGTATATTGAATGACGTTCACTTTTTCATTGACGGTCATAAAAATTAATTGTTCTATCTCTGACCCTTGCGTTGCCGCATTGCGCACAGCATCCTACTCTGTCCCACTCAGTCTGAGAGGAAATCTTATACCTAGACCAGCATAACCTACCGCGACGCGTTTTGTAAAATTTTACTACGAAATTATCATCTGATATTTTTTAATTCAAGTGTTCTCTCTCGGTTCTTTGAAAAACAATCAAAATAAATCCAAAAATCACGGGGAAAAGAAACAAAATTAAGTTTCGTGCGAAAATGGGCTGGATATCAATGAAAAATCATATGGTGAGTCTAGATAATTTTACTGTCTATGATAGATAAGTTACCGAATTATTTTGATTGAGTAAAGTTGTAGGTATTTAGCTTTACATAAAGAAGTAGCGAAGTAGATAGCTTACCCAGGTTCTTACCTAGTTAAAACCGCAAAATCGGTCGTCAGTTTCATCTAGGTAGGTGGGTATGGTAGCTATGTACCTATAAGTATTGTAGCCAGGTTTCGTGAGGGCATAAATCCCACTCCTAATAACTCCATACAAAATGAAAATGACCAAAAGCTGATATGATAAGATAAGTAAGCGTAGGTGCTACTTAGTCTTTGTTTACGGTAGGTATCATTATTACCACTATACTTTTTAACTTAAATTTTTACTTCGGTAGGTACCTACATAGAGTTTAAAACAGGGCTTATACCAAATATTTAAATCTTTGGTTTACGCCATAAAATATATACGAACCTAAAATGTAAAACCAAGAACGCCAAGGTAGGTTATTTATAAGGTCCCATTAGTAAATATCCAATCATATACATGTACACTAAATCCGCAAGTTTAAATTGGTTAACTTTTAGTTAGATACTTAGATAATATAGAAAAGTGCCTATTACAAGGGGAGAACATAGACGGCTGGTTTGTGTACCTACCTACCTACCTAATATATCATAGGTACCTAGCTCTATACCTATACCTAAACCTAGGTACATAACTTTTATCGGACGATAATAAAGGCATAATAATGTACCTAAGTATTTTAACCCTTAGCTGGAGTCGCTATTTTTGGTAACATATCTGGAGTCGGAGGTATAAAATGACCCCGTCGGGTTTTAACGTATTACATTAAAACAATTAACATATTAATAAAAAAATCATATTATTTATGATAAAAAACTTATTATCTAAACCGTACCAATAATTAATAATTTGTTTCTTAATTTATATTCTAATTAATATTTTTTATTACAAATTAAAGAGATCTCTAGCTTTTTTAAGGAAATGTTTGAGTACCAACTTTAGGAACCCTTATTTAGTAAAAAAAATCAAATATAACAAATTTTTCTTTTTAATCACACTACTTTCTTATATGATCTAAATAACAAAAATTAGGATCTTCTTCTGATATAAACTAAAAATAAAAAATAACACTACATAAAAACACTTACAAAAATCTAATACTTTTAGGTCAACAAATCTAGCATTTGGCACATATTATTGGCTTTTTTTTGCAAATAAAATGTGAGCACTTCCTACACTTTTTGGTATATTTAACATCCTCTTTACGATCGCATAAATAATACCTGGGAGCAATCTCTTCTAGCTCTTCTTCTTGATGTCCCTTCAAAAAAATTTCCTCACAACCACTGATTTTTTTCATCATTGCAGGCAGGTAACGTCAATATCACGAACAGGTTCCGAGTCTGAACTGTCGCCTTCATCTTCTAAAAACTGTGCAATGTGATTGTCGTCCATAATGTTAATAATTCATTGAAAAAGCAATAAAACATTACAAAATGAATTTACAAAAATACAACCATTTCTAGAGTCGAGGGTCAATGTTGACCCCACATACATACATACCTCAGCTTCTGAGTAAGTTCAAACGACGCCCGTCCGTCACCCGCCGTACCACGCGACGTAATGAGATTACTTAAATGCGTAGGATCACACCACCACGGATTGAAAAGTTATTACGTGAAGTAGGTGTCGCTGGGGTAACTTTTGACCCCCGACTTCAGTCAAGGGTTAAGTAGCTAGCTAAAATATACAATTTTAGCTAGCTCTTGGGAAAATAAATTAATATTTTATTTTTTTAATGGTTTTAAATGAACATTAGAAAATTGTCTAAAGGAAAAATGACAGCGACAAATACCCGTTAGTTACTTCACGCCATTTGAGAGCCAAGCTGCACTCGGTCGCTTCGACTCCTCTTGTGAACCATGATGGGACGTAAATATTTAAATTCGTCACATTGTGTAACTTGGTGCCCATCAATGATGAGCCAAACACACATGAAGAATGTGTAGGTACCTATTTGGGCTATTACACGCTATGTACTGAGTCCATACTTACGCTCAAACGTAGTCCTCCGGTGAGTAACTGATGCTTTCATTCTCAGTGCATGTTTAATTAAGGTCCTGGCGCGTTATTGTGCAAAAGCATGCAAATAGCCACATCATCTGCGTATACAAAAGTACTCGGTGCCAATGCCGAAGCTTGGGCTTTTTCATTTTCAGCTTAGCTTCAGTGCTACGCACCAGATGAGGCTGATTTGATTGTAGCTCGGACGAAAATTGCGCGTAACTCTTCTTCATGGCACGTGGTGCAGGAGGCGCAGCTGACACAGATATCGGTGTCGCCACGGGGGCCGAGGACATCGGTGCCGGGCGTTTGTTTACCTATGCATCGGTATTTGTCGCGTCTGCATTTCTCGACTAAATGCTGATCGCTAATGTCAGGCCCCAGTCTTTTGGTCGGGCTTGGCCTCTCTAAAAGGTAAAAGTACCACGAGTGCCGCCTCTGGGTCTGCTGTTCAATATATATATTCTATATATAAAAACAGTCCAGGCCTGTTTTTATGGGGCTCAAATTAGGGCATAAAATATTCTCCTCTGACGCCCTAGTATCTTGCTGCGGATCGAGAGGTCAGTAGTTATATGTATCTCTCGCTCTCTTTCCGGAGATTCCTTCTGATTTATGATATAGGTACTTTCAGAAGGCAATCACAGCATTCGACGATGCTTTAGAGTCCAGCACCGCCATCAACAAGTCGGGAAGAGACGCGGACATGTTACCTAATTCATTAAATAGCTCTCGGCGTTGATAATCCCAAGTCAGGCACTGCTCGAGTTTGTGTTGTGCCGTATCTTTGACACAGTTACAGTAATGACACCTTGTACTTGGTTCACGTCATGTCCGGCTATACGACAGAGATACTTTTGGAAGCATCCATGCCTAGAAAGCATCTGTGTAAGCCGGAAGGTTGGCGTTCCATGACTTCTGTCTATCCATCTCTCAAGATCGGTCGAAAAGCTTAAATAAAAACGCTTGACCTGGGAGTCGATAAACGCTCCTTCCACCTACTCCAAAGCCTGTGAGCTTTTTGCTGTTTATTGTGTATACATTTGAACCTCTGCTAACGGTGGGTCTGCCCTCTTTGCCAAATATCTGCGTGTTATTCAAATATTATAGCGCACCTACACACGCTAGCACACAACTCGCCTCATACGAAACTGTGCGGTACCTATCCTCGAATGCAACAGATGACCATCACTCTTTGGGGCCTTCTTAATAAGGTGACAGTTTTTCCGTCAACCCTTCCGCCTATATTGGTGCACCATAAAGTGCCATAGGTCTTGACGCCCTTGACGAGGTGAAGGCGACGGTTACTCCCCTTTGGCCCACCAAGGTTGAGCACCGCTTATAACCGCTTTAAATTAAACGCAGCATTCCTGAATATTGAGAACACAGAGTGAATACCTTCCACATGATACCTAGGTACCCCACATGACCTAATAACTTCCCTGCCGGATCATGGCTGTTCGTATGACTGAATGTCCAAATGGTTCGAATGTGTAGGTGTCAAAATGTACAAAGTTTATTGGTTAAAATGTTGCGAAAGTGACGAAATGAAAAGTTCACATTGTATTTTTGTTATGCTCACTAAAATTCTTAAGATACCTTTCCACCCCCTTGTCTTAAAAAAACTATGCAAATTATAGAGTTCGCTATAATTTTCCTGTAATCTTTACATACACTTCCATTAGCAATAAAAGTTTCAGCTGATTATATCTACAAACTTTAGAGATACGGGGGGGACTACCAACTACATACTTTCTTTGGAGGAATACCTCTTGTCTTGTCTTTTTATATAATGGCTTTTTGTGTTTGGTTTTACACAATTCCGCCAGTGTCAAGTTATTTAATCATTTTAAGGAATACCTCACAATCTCTCAATCGACGAATAGCTAGGCGGGCGAGACTTTGACATTTAATACTTTTGGCAGTGACTTTGATGTTTGTACGCTTTTCCCGCCGCGCAGTTAGCGCCACCTTGATAGAATTTAGAACTAATTTTGTGCCTATTGCCGAGGTTGTTGTGTGGTTTGCGCGTCTTTGGAACATTTTAGATTTATTTTTTATTGTTGTATGTTTAGTTTAGTATCCTGTGAGTGTTTTATTTGTATTGACAGTAAAATATAAAGGTAAGACTACTGTATAATAATTAGTTTAGCCTTGTTATGTAATAGTTTTCATCATGAAATGTTTGGTGACTGGTAGACGATTCGATTTTTAGCTTTAGCTAGCTTATGTTCTTCTTAGGTAGGTATAAGTCATTATGGGTGAATAAAATAAATTGATATAAAATTCGTGCTAATATGAAGTACATACTGTTCTGCATTTATTTTGTTGTGATGACTGTCATCTAACCTCAAACTAGATAAAATGTAACGCTTTATTATTAAATGCGGTAAACAGTTACATAAAAAGAAAATTATATCTTATGGTTTGGAACATCTAGTTTAATCCTACTTTTTACATTATTATAAAAAGAATCTGTTTTATGAGCTTTTCATATTTGGCGGGAAATTGAGTTCTCTCGTCAAGGCTATCTTTACCAATAAGTACGGTTTTGTTTGTTCATTTATAATTTTTCCAATTTCAGGTCCATCTAGTACAAGAACCTAAATATAGTAAAAGTTTTTGCTTGTGCAAAAGATGAAAACACAGACACAATCAAGGAAAAATGGCTATGAGTCTGATGATGACAGGATTCGCTATAAAATTAACAAAGATTTTAACAATCCTGTAAAGTCACCTGGTAAACTGAAACAGGCTACAAAAGAAACTTTTGATGATGATGAAAACACACGCTATAAATTTCCTCCCAGCATGTCAAAAGCCAAATTTGAATCTAAACAAAAGCCAAAATCTAAAATAAAAATCAATTTTTGGAGTAATAAAGACAATCGATCCGGAAGTAGACTTCACAACTCGGAAAAGAAGTCTAATCGTAGACACACTGTTGGAGTGGCAAATTCTTCCCTGATGAATAAAACTAAGCCTACAGTTAAAGTTGTTAAACGAGTGTCATTCATGCCAACACCACGCTTCTCAGATAATCACATACCTATGTTGACAGTGCCCGATGATTTGACTATACAGTTAAATGAAGAAGAAGCCAATGATTTAAATGCAGAGTTAAACCATGCATTTGTAAACAGTAATAACAGTGCTAACAGCAAATCAAGTAATAGCAATAAGAAGAAGCCTACTGCTTCTGTACCTCAATCAAGCCCCAACAGTTTGAAGAGAAAGAGAAGCCATGATAGTACCGATGCCAGAATTGATGGTAATGCTAATGAACTTGAGTTCTTCTCAAAGTATGTTGTACAGAAATTGAGGAAAATGGAGACCAATCAGCGGATATATTCTGAAAATTTAATAAATACTGTTCTTATGTTGGGTCAATTGGAGAAGCTAAGTGGTAAATCTAGAGTAAGGGATACATAATATGCCAGTGAATGTAGTGCAGCATTTTTTCTATTTGTTAAATGAAAGCACACAATGAAAAGCATAACATGATTTTTAAATTTATACAGATTATTTGCTTAGCATTTGCATTATTTGGGGGATACTGTACCCATACAGTTCCAACCAAGTGGTTAAAAAATCAGAAGCATGCATGAGTATGCCTGCTTGTGATTTTTTTTACTTTAATTTACAATAATATACAAGAAGAATTGTTTTAACATAATCCATGTCTGTTAACAATAAGTTTTGCTTTGGAATGTTAATGTGACTTATGTCACTTTGGTAACTTATGAATTTTTAATCTAATGCAAAGAAAAGTCTACTCACAGTAGGTACCACATTTTGGTCACAGGCACAACAAATTATGTTGGTACAGAATTAAGACCAGTGTGAATTAGATACTTGCAACCAAAAAGGTGGTGCTTGAATAATTTTTTGAAAAATGACTAAGTATGATCTTTTTGACTTGTTCAGCTTGTGTGAGAATGTGTGACTTTAGATGTTAATCAAATAATATATTACTATTTCTATTTTATAAGCATTATATGTAAGTAATAGGTTTTAACTTAAGAATTGTTCATTACATTGAGTACATACATACATAAGTACCTACATAATAATTTATCTTGTAATTTAGTTATTAAATTATTAATAAAACCTAGAGATCACTCTTGTGCCTTTTATACCTCGATTATGGTGCAATTTCAAAGTCTATCTTTTATAACTTGATAATTTGTGGAAAAATCAAGTATTACACTGTATTTGTGGCTGACTTCTACAAAATCCTGTATTGTATATACAATGCCAACTTGGTCTGTGATTGTACTATTATTTTATAGTGGCACAAATACTTGTTGATAAAATTACCTATATATCACTGTTATTTATTCTAATGGAGTTACATATTTACACATTCTTGTTGTTGTTTTCAGGCCTAAGTAGTGGTATATTTTCAAAGATGGTGTCCTTTTAATAATTTGTTAGATGTTTAAGGCCTTGAGGTCAACCTCACTAATAAAATAATTATTTAAATAAAACTGTATTGTAATTTGCAAAATTGGTGTTGTAGATAATCACCTTACTTATAAAAGCTGCTAAAGCAACAACCTTTAGAATGTGTTTATTCATATAACCGTTAATAAGTTGTGCTTAAGCAGCGTCAGTTTTTACAAGTAAGAGTGTTTTTCTACTGTACTACTGAACACTCCCTAAGAAAATATTTTTTTTAACTGCTGTTAATTAGACTAAAAGACTATATTTTTATTTTTAGTCCGTCATGTAAATTTATGCAAACATATTTTTACGTAATAAAAATATGTTGAGAGATATGGATGAGTAGGTATATTGTTCCTTAATTGATTCTTTTTCTGTATTAGCATTCATTTTGTATATTTATGTAAGTAGTTAAAGCGAGTTTATCTATGTCTTTTTATATGAGAGAGGCATAATGTTGGGATCTCCGTATAATCTTTGAATGTTTAGTTGTAAACAATTTCCGTAAGATTATCTCATTTAAGATGGTCAGGAACTGCAGGTATTATGTTCGCTTAGTTCCGATCGCTCTTGTTTGCTATTGGTTGCCAGGCGACGTCTGAGCCGCCACGCTACATCCGGCGACACCACACCAGAGCTCCGTCAGTACCGTCGCGCCCGCCTTGAGAGGCGGTCATCCCTTACAATCGAAAATAATAGACCGCGCTCTTTGAATTTGCCTTTTAACATTCAAAGGTTTCAGTTTACCTTTTGTTTTTTTTTTTCATTTCCTCGTCTAAAATAATCATTGCAAGATGGATTTGGTACATCGTTTGCATTATCTGGTGCTATCCCAAAAATCTGATCTGATGACTATGGAGCGGGAGCAAAGGATGCGAATGCGTCGGCAGTCCAGTCTTCCCGAATATAGCAAATCTAGTAAAAGTAAACAACGACTGGAGCAGGCCTATTCTAACGATGTAAGTTTTAAGAATATACATAAAAAAAAAATATTTTAATCGATGTACCCTAGAGTAGGTACTAATATGAATTTATTACGGCTTACTACTAATGATCGCCTAGCTTTTGGAATAAAACAAAAATTAACTGCTTATTTTATATTTATATTTCACAAACTTAAATATAACAGGCAATTCTTTACTGTTTCTAAATAATAAAACAAAATAATAATTATACCTCTATTTCAATAATTATTATTATTATTATTATTATTCTTGGAAGACTGGACCACAGTAGCTCAAGACAGAGAAAGGTGGAAGGAAGGAAGGGAGGCCTTTGCCCTGCAGTGGGACAGTACAGGCTCTTAATATATATATATATATAATATATTTCAATAAAAAAAATATTTCCAAATCTTACACAACACATAGGTTATTTGGTAGAGCAGTCAATACAAGAATATTTTTTTAACTGTGGTCTTTTTTTTATATGATGTTGAAATTACAAAGTAATGTGTTAGCTATAATTTATGAACAAACAAAAACTTCTAATCATATTTGTTATTATTTGTATTGTTACTACAGCCTAAATTAAAATCAGGCTATTTTTCGATCACAGTTTGGCGATCTATTGCTCCAAGCTGAAACGGAGGACGTTTCAGTGCCATCATTTGAAAAAAAACCGCTATCTGGTCCTCGTTGTGATCTCGATAAATCTATCAATTGAAATTTGCATTTTGTAACGTATAAAACTCACAAATTTTACAAAAATAATAAATGAGTAAGTAAATGTATGAAAACTTACCTCTAATACTAATGATCGCCTCCGAGGCGATCGAATGGTCTTTTTCTTGGAAACGAAGAGCCTCCTGTCAACGTGCGTCCTGCCACCGTCACGTTGTCACCCACCCTTAGGGGCCGTCTCCACGAGCGAGGGAATCGCGGCGATTCTATAGCGCGGACTTGTCGCGATTCTCCCGCTCGTGGAGACGGCCTCTATGAGAGTGAATAGAAATACGTGGTGGCGCGGACGATAACATCATCGCCGCGATTCCCTCGCTCCTGGAGACGGTCCCTTAGTTGGCGCGAACTCACGACTTTATAGTCCGCTCCAATTAGAAAAATACCGCAAAAAAACTGATCGTGGCCGGCCTCACAGGCGATGGAACTCTAGGGTTAAACATACCATAAGTTAAATACATCGATTAAAATATTTTTTACTAAAGTCTAAACATAACTGATTAACAAAGCATATCTTAATTTTATTACAGGTTAAAGTTTCGAAGTCTTTTCAAGTTTTTTGAACTTCAAGAAGGTTATGGTATGGTAGCCAGTACATAGGTACCTAACTTCTAAAAAGATAAATCCTTTTGTCGGTTGTCGCGCGTCCATCCACGATAAGAATGTTTTATGGCCGCAGCTTTTATTTGCTCTTGACATGAATCCCTGAGTCCTTATCTTACAGTTTAATATTCAAACGAAACCCGATTGTTAATCTTAGTGAAAATGCCGTAAGAATAAAATCTTATCGAAGAAAGTACCTAGTTCAATAGTATCTCACGCGATCGGTACGTCATTAGAAGCCTCTAACGCACGAAGTCTGGTGCTTTTCTAGTAATTGCGTGACTGTTCAAGGGCTTTAGGGTCTAAGCGTTTTTTTACCTACGCCCGCCATCGGCCCACTAATACAAAGGTTTTGTTACTGTAAACTAAGTTTATCATAGAAATAATGTTGGTAATGTGAGTAATATCACCTCTCGTTGCTCGGACGTTGTCGGACGCTTCACTGCAGCATCCGACCCAGGCACTGGCCTGGAACATTTTTAGCCTATACCGTCCATAGGCTATTTGTCTGTACCTATTCAGAAAAAAGAACGCCCGAAGCCTTGGGGTTCCTCACGATATTATCCTTCACCGTTAAAGTGTCTACTACCTATGTCTTAAATGTGCACATATATTTTTAAGAAGAAAAAAATATTAATGGGGTCGATTGGCACTTTAAGATGAATTAAAACAGCGTTTATGTGCCAAACGCCAGCCTTCATCCTTAGACAGACTAATTGATGTCAAGCTTTAGGTACCTACGAGGGGAGGTCAAAAAGTCCGCGGAATGGCAGGGAAATAGGGCTAAATTAAACCAATTATTATTTTTCCTTATCAATATATTCTCCCTTAAGCCTAAAACATTTTTCAGATCTATCAAAAAGTTCGCTTATACC
Source organism: Pasiphila rectangulata (assembly GCA_963082625.1). Lineage (NCBI taxonomy): Eukaryota > Metazoa > Arthropoda > Insecta > Lepidoptera > Geometridae > Pasiphila > Pasiphila rectangulata. Next base: position 14,585,812 of record OY720240.1, read on the forward strand.
TTCGAAAAAAAATGTTTTATCGAGGCCTTCAAAATAAGCTGAAATTGCCGACTTAACTTTTTCATCGTCAGTAATTTTTTTCCACGAAGTTATTTTTTTAATTTTGAAATCGAATAATGATCAGAGGGAGCTAGATCTGGACTATAGGGAGGGCGGTGTAATCTTTCGTAGCCACATTTCGGCAAGGCAGCCATTGAAACATGGCTCTTGTGAACGGGTGTGTTGTCGTGCAAAAGCAGCTCTCCTCGAGTCCATTTTCCGCGTCTGTTTTGTTTGATGGCATCTTTAAATTTTTTCAGTAGAGTGGCATAGTATCCCTTTGTGATATTCAATCCTTTTTCTTTGTAGTCTATTAAGAAAATCCCTTCTGAATCCCAAAAAACAGTGGCCATGATCTTTCCGGCCGATTGTGACACCTTGAATTTCTTAGGGGGTGCTGCGCCCTTTTTATGCCACTGCATAGACTCCTGTTTTAATTCAAGCTCATGACGATGAACCCAAGTTTCGTCTCCAGTAACAATCCGGTTCAAAATTTCGTCCTTGTTCCCGCTACAGAGCTCCAAAAACTCGCGTGAACACTCGACGCGCTGCTGTTTTTGAACCGCTGAGAGCATTCTCGGCACCCATCTTGCGCTGACCTTAGACATGCCAAGATGGTCGTGGAGGATACTCAAAATGGTTGTAGACGATACTCCAACCATTTCTGCAAATTATTTCTTTTTTAATCGAGCATCTTCCAGTAAAAGTTTTTCGACTTTTTCGATGATGTTTGAGGAGGTGGCCTCTATCGGTCGGCTCGGGCGGTCGTCTTCTTCAATTGACTCCCTGCCTTGCTTGAATAAACCATGCCACTTATAAATCATTGCATTTTCAGGGCAAGAGTCCCCGTAAACAGATAACATTTCTCCCAAAATAATTTGAGGTGTTTTTCCTTGCTTGGTAAGGAACTTTATAACAGCACGAAACTCGATTTTATCCATGTTTAGCGATGTATTCCCGATTGAACTGCTAATTTAGCGATAACTTTAAGTGTAATGACTCGATTTGTCTAAAATTTGGTATTTGTACCTGTATTGAGTACCTGGAGAGTACCGGGTAAAAAAAGTTATCCCCACCCCTTCGCAACCCTTCCGTTCCGCGGACTTTTTGACCCCCCCTCGTAGTATGAAAGTCAAAAGGCTAATGATCAGTTTACTTCTAATAAGGTTCAATTAGACTTCTCCAAAACCCGAACAAGATCGCTTTTTCCCACCTCGTTTCGTAGCAATACTTAATACTTTTATACCAACTAATAATCATTTAGATGAGTGAAAATAAATTTATCTAATAATCTGATGTACCTAGGTACGACGTAGGTATAAAACCTACATAAGACGCCTTTGGTTTTCACGAATCCTCGGAGTAATTTGTTCCTTCGCGACTAGGGACGGTATATGTCAAACAATTTTAATGTAGGCAGGGTACGAAGGTATTGAGCATAAATTTTGCGAAAAACGAATAAGTTTGCTCAAAAAGTTGGTAAAGGCTTGAAGAATAAAAGGCATGTAAATGAGGTAAATTAGCATGACACAGTTTTAAGGGCCTACACTTCGCGAGTGAGCGCTGCTTCGTACATTTGACCTAGGTACCTAAAGTGAGGGAAATTAAAAATGTATAAATAAACATTTTAGGGTGCTTTCGTAAGTGTCTACTAGGTACAATATTATTGACGGCCTCCAGATTGGCTGACAATGCAGGATTTGAAAGTTTCGTTTACCGCTACGGGATAACATTTTATAAACTGCAGATTTTTTCAAGCTATTGTTATTTTCCTATTTCGTTTTGATTGTTTCCAACTATATTTCTCTAACGCAGAGAGAGCTGTTTGCGGCAAAGGCGGACAGCGCTCAAGGCGCCGTGGATCGTAAGCTATCGTCTTCCTCCGCTGGCAGCATGAAGAACAAATGGCTGAAGGCCTTCAGGAGTTTAAAGCCGCCTAGCGCCCCTCCACCTCACGCAGCCCCGCCAGACAAGTAAGGTTTCTTTTACCTTTACGTTTTACCTACTCATCTTACATCAACTAGACTAGTTTAACTCAAAACTCAGAAATTCTCCATGCGTCCTATCTACAATATCAATATAATTGTACACGTTAAACTGAGTGTGTTGCGGAAGTTCGGTACCTACCAATAATGATATGAAGTACTAAAATATTATTATTTAGCGCTGTCTATGTAGGTATGGATATGAGTAGCTTTCGCACAGATTGACTCTATTGTCACATTCAACTTTACCGTATGCGCTCGTGCATATTCAACAGACATCGTATCCGAAATACGAATTTGTGTTCACGTGAGTACGTAACGTAACGATCAGCTATTGTTTTACGCCCTATCCATCTAAATGGAGCAGATACAAGCTCAGGCACAGGTTTGTTAAAAGCCACGATATTAGAGGGCGAAGCCCCCTAATATGCATAGCGCTGCCTGTATGTCTGTCTGTGTATGAGACGATTACAACCGAACGCGTTGACCGATTTACAGGAAACCTTTTTTGTTAGCACCGTCTTAATGAGAGAAGGGTACTGATTGATTTTGGTGACTTTACGGTCACAGGGACCGGAGTTATTGTGACCTCAAAAGGTCACCAAAAAAATAAGTCTTCAAATAACCAAAAACGTCCAAAAACCCAAAAAACATTTTTTGACCTTTGGTGACCTTTTGAGTCCTTCGCCCCCTTTTCTAGTACCCCCGTACCAATGCTTGTCTATGAATAAACGGATGGGTAACCCCTTACTTCTGCGAATTTTTGTTTTTTAGTTCGTGGGAAATGATACCTGATAGCTTAACGATATTAATGGTTGTTAAAAAAATGATGAACACAGGATGCTATAGGATTTTTTGTCAAAAATTTTTAATTTTTTTCGATGGTCGTTATTCTTTGTAGCACTTCTACAAGTGCTACGGTGCTACGGCGTAGAACTAGAAGTCTGCGCATTACGCTGTCTACCTTGTCCAATGTCGGATTTCGTAGCAAATCTGCTATGTGAAAGCTTCTCGTTTTACCAAGAATTTTATTTAAAAGCCATTAAAGCTGCAGTGGCACACAATATTTTTTTTTTTCATTTTCTAGTGAAACTTAAGCCCTTCTCTTAGTTACGCGGTAGAAGTCATGGTTTGTCGACAATTAGAGTGCATTGTTCCCTGGGGCATGGTTATATAAATTAGTATAGAGTACTTTAGCCTTAAACTGTTTTAATTAAATTAAGTTTTGCGTGGGACAAGACGTGCAATTTAAATAGCTCGTCGATGCGTAATATACAAGATGCCTGCAGAAATGCTTTATTAACATGCAAAACTTTTCCCAACTAAAACTATAAAGGCGGAATTGTTTTTCCTTGTTTGTTAGTGAGTCCAGTCATTTGGGGCTCAAAACGTGAGTTAGGTAAGTACTTGGAAAGGTTTCCGAAAGTTTGGAAATCTCAGGAACGGCGAATCTTTTGAAAAAAGTATGAGACATTTTTTGTAGGTAATTGTATGAGCTACAAGGAGGTGGCCAAGTTTACATTCGAACAGTATCTATAATGTATCTATTCGAAAAGTCTAATATACCGGCAATTTTCAAAACTCCCGGAAAGCTTTTCAATATTTGGACTAAGCAGTGAACATATTTTTTTGCTTTTTAACGGGACTTTATCGCAACATTACCTCTTTTTGCGGAGCCGCGTTTGCCGAGTGTTTTTATGTACCCCCGACTTTCGATCCGAAGGTCGTGGGTTCGATACCGGCAGTGGATAGTTTTTGCTACCACCATCAATGGACTATTAGTTATTGGAAAATGTATTTGCACATTTAACACCTGGTTTAACGGTGAAGGAAAACATCATGAGGCAATCCGCGGCTCAGTCAACTATCGACGTATTGATATGTTTCCGACTAAGCTGAGATGATTGTGTACAAGTATAGTGCTGGGCAAGCCTAGTCCATCTAACAATGTCCCAGACACTGCAGCTTACCGTACAGCATAAATACCAGTTGGCAACGCTATATACTCCTAAATAATCTTTATTAAAAAAAACCACGAGGGCACTCGAAACGTCGGGAAATAATAAAATGTCATTAAACAGTTAACAAATTATGTCTACAGATCGCGAAAGTTTTCAAATACAATTTTAAATACGTCGTCGATCGTGTTACGCAAAAAGTACATCCTATGTTGATCTCGAAAGTTGTAAATGTAGCTTTACTACGGTATCCGCAAGTCTCATAGCTCTTTTTTATAGCCGTTAAAAGCCTTGAAACGAATTCTACGAAGGCATTGAATTTGGTCCACGTGGTTAATGTTGTTAAAACTCGTGAAACTTTTCTTTTGTCATTCTTTTGGTAAGATGTAATTAACGAAAATAGACTTCTTAATGGTTGCAAAACTTCGATTAGATCGAAGTAACACAAGCATTGGTACGGGGGTACCAGAAAAGGGGGCGAAGGCCTCAAAAGGTCACCAAAGGTCAAAATGGCATTTTTGGGTTTTTGGACGTTTCCGGCCATTTGAAGATTTTTGGGTGACCTTTTGAGCTCACAATAACTCCGGTCCCTGTGACCCTAGGGTCACCAAAATTAATCAGTACCCTTCTCTGATTAAGACGGTGTTAACAAAAAAGGTTTCATGTAAATCGGTCAACGCGTTCGGTTGTAATCGTCTCATAAACCGACAGACAGCGCTATGCATATTAGGGGTCTTCACCCCCTAAAAACAAATAATTACGCGTGTATTAGTCGCGTATTTTGAACATTATGTTATTATGAACTCCCTGATAAAGATCCCCCAAATCCCAAATCCATCCACCACCATCAACCACCTTAATTTAAGTTTTTAACCAGTTTATTTAAATACATTCATAACGATCTAAAAAGCCAACTAAAAACTATCAATCAGGACTGTCCTAACCTTACTAAGTGGTGCATAACTAAACTAATGTCGACTTCAGCGTCAGGCCAAGTCAGTCCATTTCACTTAAACATGGTCGTGTTCGTCGTAATTGAACGAGCCAGATTTCAATCTGCGGTCGGGGCTGAGTGGCCTGTCTCTGTAAAGGGTTCAGCATACGTTTCACTGCTCACGGATTACTCTGGCATTCGAATTATTTTGCTTCTTGTCAAACTTAGATAGGAAATCAATTTATTGTATCTAGTTGTATTGCAAAGTTGCGTATCGTATCGTGTGAACAAAGAGTTTATAATTCCGATTTTACAGTTCATTTCCAAGTTATTACCAAACTTCGACTTACTTATTATGTCGAAAATTGGCTAGGACTTCAATTTCATCTAATGTTGATCAAGCATGTACCTATCGTAACGTGTGAACGAGCAGTTACCTCTTATTTGGATTATAAGTTCATTCTTAAGATGTGCAAACTGCGATTTATACTATAAAAATCTGCTAGAATTTAATATTTATTGCCTGGCAAAATACTACGCCGAGGCAGGCCAAAAAATGCTGGCACGATGATTTGGACCTGTTCCATAGGGGTTGGCAAGATATAGCACACGACAGATATAAATTTAGGGAAGAGTCTTCCCTTTGGAGTAGGTCATTTCAGTTCAGCCTAAAAGTAAAGCTTTTTATTGTATTTGTACTCCATTCTACATAGTCACAAAGCAAACACGGCGCTTGTCAGATCCAGTCGAGTAAAATATTCATAAATCCAAATCGCTTTAAATCAGTCAGGCTTGAGTAAGAGCATTAGTGTCATTCTACAAACAAGATTAGAGAAGTCTAGCCTTTAAGTTGTTTGTGAGGCTTCTCGATCGAAGAAGTTCTCTTATCATTGTTCCTCATGTATTTTTTGGTGAATCTCAACATAGTAATAAGAGCGGCTTACAGTTTTCGTTGTCATTCTACTGAGCGGTTCTTCGGCTTAAGTATATTAAACTTTAATGTTGGCCTCATTAATGATTTCCCGAAAAGAAGTAGGACAGAACTACATGATCTTATAGGCAATTCCTACTTCAAATGTTGGATGATTGTAATAAGGGTGTTGAATAGCATCAGAAGAAATCCAAATCGTGGCATAATTCAGGCGCTATGCAAATAATGAAGCTCAAGATAACGAGATGCATACAAAAGTTGTATAACTTCCGCGGAACTTGAGTCTATGCCAAAGTAGCACTTCAGTTGTTTTACTTTGTTTAAAATGTTGAAACATTTTAATTTATAATATATTTTTGAATAGAACTTTACTATACAACCAACTACAGTAGGTACAATAAGGTTCTCCATTAGAGTCAGCTTTGAGCGTCGGGTCACTGCACTCCTTGCCTCGAGACAGTGTCTACTTGTCCTGCCTCGCTAAGAGTCAGCTTATATTATTTGGTCCACGTCACGTACACTGACATTTACTGATGAAATAGCAAGTTTTTAAAATGACACCATTTTCATAGAAATAATACACATATAATGGCATTTTGTAGGGTTCCGTGGTACAACAAGGAACCCTTATAGTTTCGCTTTGTCTGTCTGTCTCTCTGCAGCTTTGCGAAGATAACATTAGTCGTAGAAAGCTGTAATGTCGCTTGGGCATATTAAATAATGACGCCGAGATAACGCTACAAATAAATGCTGAAAAAATAATTAATGTAGGGTACCTCTTATAGACGTGATGATGGGGATGAACTTCTTTTCTTGATTTTACCATCGTGTGGGGTATCGTGAATTTTAAAACCATTTAGGGGTAGCGAAGACAATTTTTCGACATAGGCTTCCGTTTGCGAAATGTTCAAGTTTTAAACTTTTACCCCATCTAAAATCTAAACTGCTAGCTTTACAAATCTGAAAAAAAAACATGAATGTAGGTAGTTTTAACCATGAACTTTCTAGGAAAACTATATCCGTTAATCTAGCTTTTTAGTTTCGGAGAAATTTTCGCTCAAATAATTGATGCCGTCTACCAAACATACTTTAATTAAACCGAAAACTCAATTAATACCTGTTAATATGTTTTGGTACAAGTAAAATAAAACATAAAACATCTTTACAACATTTTGGTCTACGGTTAACTACGGAACCCTACATAGCGCGTGGCCTAATTTTTATTTTTTTTGTGTGCCATTTTGTATAATTGTCACATAATGTATTTTCAGTCACTAATATACTCAGCGAGTGTACCTTAATTTAAATGGTGCCTGAATACACTTTGTACAAAACATTTACTTAAGCCACAAGTAATCTAACATATTTTCGGATAACATAACCAAACAGCCGATTGCTCTGAAATAATTGGATTACTTGTGGAATTGATCAACTAACCTGTGGTGGCCTCAATGCTCATGACACGTGAAATCCCTCGAAACCTTCAAAGTTCTGTACCGGTTTTAACCCGACGCATTGCTCTATCACAGGTTTCTGCACCATTGACATGTATTTGAACTTTAATTTATCACGTTTATGTTCATCTTGTTGTTTCTCTCTTTTTGCAACAATAAAGAAAAAATCAAATGTACCACGCGGTGTCGACGGTAATGGCAATGAGGTAACTGTGCCCCTTAGGTGTGAACCTATGTCGGTACCCAAATGTGTTTACTTTACTCCTGACAATACTATCGAACCTTCATCCTTCCACACGTAGCTAGTGGTATTTAGCATGCGCTAGCCAGCAGTAGACGAGCCTATCACCAGCTTATTAGAAGTCCTAAGATCTGCTTGATGACCCTTACTGCGCTTTTCGCATCGTTGGTTTAAATTAGTTACAGTCAACTTAAATCACTGCTGTAGCTGAGCTTTCATGTTAGACTAGATAGCAATGTGCTATTTGAAGGTCGGGGGCGTAATGGTCTCCGGCGCCATTAGGAGCGTTGGTAGCCGGATGATTATCGTCTACCACACTGATTCACAAGCTATATCCCCTATGACCTTGGTCGTCATCGATCAATATCTGTGACGTATATTACTGTCTGTGACAGTCTGTAGAGAGCACATCCACGTGATAAATGACCCATTTCAGATTTGCTTGAAATTTATTGATTACATTGAAAAATATGGTGTAGAGTTTGGAAGAACATTTTATAGGAGAAACTTCAGTCACAAGTTTATAGTTTTGTGTGGTGGGCAAGACGATATTTGTAATAAAGAAAAAATTAAGAATGCTATTTGATTTTTAATGTCACTCCGAGGCTGGGCATCTCAAATTCTAAACTATGTTATGTATTTTAGGAGGAATGGAGCTGCAAGAGATGCAATGCGAGGCGGGGATTCCGATGCCCACAACTTCCAAGAATACACATACAAGAAGATAACGCCTTGTGACGTTTGCTCTCAAGTTCTCAGAGGTAAGGAAACAAACTTGAAACTCATGTCTTAACAATTTTTTAAAATTGTAAGATAACTTCAAAGCAACGTGTCAGTTTTTAACCTTGTAGGGTAGGTATATGTAAAATGACTAACAGGCGGACCTCAAAATGTAACAAATTAGTTTCCATCAAGGTGATTATAGATAATTATAATGATAACGTAAAAGTTTTATGTACCTAGATTTGTTTACTGCTACGCATCAAGTTCAATTATTAACACGCGATTTCGAATATTCCACGAACGAATAACTGAGACAACACTTGATTTGGAACAACGAATGCTCGAAGGTTTGATTTGTTTTCGTTCAAATATTTACAAGTTTGTAGATTGACTGCACAGGCGGTGTCTGACTGACGCGCTATTCAAACGATAAATATGATTTCGAGCACTACAATGCAAGCACAATTTGCTATGGAAAAAATAAAATGTATATTGAACTAATTTAACGTTTTGACCGCCTTAAACCAGCACGGTTTAAAAATCTGAGTGTTATATTATTAACATCGCGTTTGTGTTGAAATTCTAAATTATGAATTTGATTGCCGTGGGGTGCCGGCAGTAGAATGTTACCCCTCCTTGCATGCTCGTGGATGCAGTAAGAGTCTGCTAAGGGACCTCCGGAAGATGGGCAGCAGTGTCTTTCCGTGTATCAACATCCCGTACTGCGCTCGCCAACACGCCTGCCAAGCTTGGTGAGTATGGCAACTATGAAGATCATGAGGCCTGTGTTCAGTAGTTGACGTTTTACGGTTGAAATGATGATGATAATATGAATTAAAAATCAGTTGTGTCACGGAATTAAAATGTGTTAGTTGATTTTGCGAGTCAACAATTCGGTAGGTTTTCACTGCTCATAATATCGTGTTGATTTGAACACGAAACAATCAGGGGCTCGGAACAAAAATCCCCGAAACCTTTGTTTCGAGGTCTTTGACCCCTTAAATGCCTATAATTTCAACGGTTATCAGTTTAATTTGAGGTAGTAAAAGGCAAAATTATTGTTACCAAGTATAATTGCCAAAATTATTTTCACAACGAAGTTTCATAAAGTTATGTTTCTAGGTTTGCTCTTAATAAACTGAGAAACGCTTGCAATTAAATAGAATAACAAAACATAATTAATGAAATTGTGTTGTATTTGTCTTATTGTCTTAGAAACTCAGTGTATATCTGATACTCCAACAGAATATCCAGCTAATACGAGTAAATGATACCTTCATTATCTTTCGTCAATCCACTCTTCAATCATAGTATATTAACAAGGTAGTCCCTGTATTTTACAGGCGAACTATTTGCATATTTTAAGAGCTCGAATTATAAAAATCGAGTCCCACCCTATATCTTTCTTTATCATTTGGAATGCCTCATTCTGTTTTTGGGTACGGCGACTAGCGCACGCTTTTCTGCAAAAATGTAAAAACGCAGTGTCCATGTTAAAATAGGACAATATCAACGGATATCAAGAAACTTGAAGATAATAAAAGAACAACAACCTACATGACGCCCTTTGGACGGGACAGAGACACCGAAAATCTTAGTTTGTGTACACAAAGTGTCTCTGGGTCAGATGGGAATCAACTGCGAGTTGAATTTCCACGCAGGTGGCCGTGAGCTATTCTGTAATGCAATTATGCATAATAAGCAAAACGTTGCATTGTCCACGAGACAATTTAAAAATACCCACTTTTGTACACTTAACTGGTTGGAATAGCAGGAGCTGCGAGCTTCATGCTGTATATAAGCAGATAATAAGTTAATTATCTAAGCTTGAAGGTACATACATACATACATATGGAGGGATACATACATGTAATAATTTAACCTGGATAAAGAAGTCAACTGCGAGTTGTTTTTCTTAAACGGTTTGTTTAGCTACGAGCTATTCTGTGGTGAATTTATGCATAGGAAGCAGAAAATACGTTTATTCCAATGAATTAAAACGTTCTGCATTGTCTGTGAGACAATTTCCGAATACCCCCTTTATTTTTTTCTATATTACTTAGCATAGGCACCGATTCTCTGTATTTTAACCGACTTCAAAAAAGGAGGAGTTTCTCAAGCCGAGGTTTTTTTAGGGTTAGGACCAAAATGATAGAAAGGAAACCTTATGGTGTGACTTTGTCTGGCTGTCTGTCTGTCTGTCACAACTGGATATCTTGAGAACTACTGATGCTATCGACTTGAAATTTGAAATGATATAAGAAAACGCTTTTCCACTAATATGGAATATAATTATAAAAAAAAAACTATTCTTATATTTGCGGAAACGGGGTCACAAAAAAATTAAGTGAAGTTACTAGGTCATCATATGAAAGGTATTCATTTGCACATTAATCATTTCAGCCATAAAAAGGTCAACTGATGAACACAGGCCTCCCTCATGGATCTCCATGAGGGGTAGTTGCCATTCTCACCACGCTTGGCAGGCGGGTTGGTGAGCGCAGTATGGGATGTTGATACACGGATAGACGCTGCTGCCCATCTTCCGGGGGTATCCCTTAGCAGGCTCTTACTGCATCCATGGGCATGAGAGGAGGGGTATCATTCTACTGCCGGCACTCCACGGCATGCACATTAATAAACAGTTTTTAGTTTTGCTTTAAGTCGTATAATTTTCGAATTATTTACAAAAACGTTGAAATAGATACCGTTTGACTCGCTCTGGCTTGACGGCCAGTCAGCCAGAGCGAGTCGAACGGTACCTATTTCTGGTTTTATTTATTGTTTGATTTGGTGAAGTGGCCTGATGAAGACCATAGATGGACATCGAAAGATAGTTAATATTCCTTTCCACTTATCGTCATCCTACCTTTTCATCATAATGGGTTATTAAAGGTCTGTTCTTTTTGGCTAAAAAATATTTTGCTTGTAACTTAGTGCCTACACGTGCTACCTATCCGAATCAAAGAGTACTAACAATTTCAACTCGTGAACCATGTGGCCATGAGCAAGGTCGAGGCATTCATTTAAAATTGATTGATGATTGCTGGATTCAAGTAATTTGATTCGTTATGCCTTTGAACTCGTGTAATTGAGCGACATTAATGTTATGGGCGTTGATAGAATAAACATGAATAACAATAGTAAAAGCTTTTAAGCTTGCGGTTCTGTGATCGATGGAAAACCAAAAAAGCACAAGTTACTGAAAAGTATTATGTGCATTTAGCCAATAAAATCTGAAAAGAATTAAATTTATGCACTTATAGCATTTTGTTATGTGTTGGAAATTAAATATTCATGCAATACACGATAAACATTATACGAAGTGTTCCGTCCGAAGCAAGTCACGTAAGCGTTTCGCAACGTGCCATAGAGATATATCATCTGGTAATCCCATCCGAACTGAGCACAAGGGTATCATGTGCTAGTCAGGTACTTCAGCAGCAGTATTTCAGCATCACAGGAAATTTCTTACATTTGGAAAAGTTTATATCGTCGCGACCGTAGCCATAACGGTATCAAACCGTATGGCCGCGACGTATGTGTCCTTGACTTTCGATCCAGTCGCGGGTTGACACAAAAAATGGATTAACGCTTTTTTTTCTTCTTTTTTTATACCACTAAATGAAGAGAATCTCTACATCAGGTAGCCCTCCGGCCACCTGATTTTAAGCAATAATCTCTACCTATTCATCATTCCAGCTGTAAAACGTCCACTACTGAACACAGGCCTCCCTCATGGATCTCCATGAGGGATTGTTGCCATACTCACCACGCTTGGCAGGCGGGTTGGCGAGCGCAGTTTGCGATGTTGATACACGGAAAGACGCTGCTGCCCATCTTCCGGAGGTATCCCTTAGCAGGCTCTTACTGCATCCACGGGTATGAGAGGAGGGGTAACATTCTACTGCCGGCACCCCACGGCACTACCTATTACAACTGCAATAACGCGGTGATCAAGTTCACGAAGCACGTGATAAACGCTGCATTACATTGCGTCCGTCAGCGTCACCCTGAGACATTGGAGTTGTAAGGTCTCATGTTCCGTAATCTCACCGGCCCCCATACCTTTCAAACCGGAACACAGCATTGCAGACATTAATTACTGCTTAGCGGCAGAAATAGGTACGGGCGTAGTACTTCCCCGGATGATATCTTTGCAAAAAGTAATACTGCTTCTTCATCTCAACTCGAAAAACATTTGTGCACAACATGTGCTTTAACACTAAAGGTAAACGTCCTGGTTTACTAGCCTCATTGACCTGTAAATTCTTCGGAATATGCCTATATATACCTATAGCCTAATGCGTATAACAATGTCCCAGGCAATGCAGCGTATCTCCCGTATAGCGTGTAATAGTCAGTAAATATCATATATAAAATATAGATAGCGCACTGTCGTACATAAATATATGAAAGCTTTTATTACTACTAGTACGAATAGTCCACGCTGGGCTGGCTGATTTCCAATCTTAGTGTCAATGCACAACAGGAAATGACGCCATCCAGATATACCGGTGTGGTAAGTACCTACTTACTAGGGATTCAGACTGCATATTTGCAGGTGAGTAGCATGTTTATTAAAATTTCTTTCCGATACGGTTAGGACAACAATATTCGTCAAAAGAAGTGAAAATGTCATCTTTTGTTAATGGATGTTTGTAAACGCTTTTATCTCTGTTTGCTCCGAGCTCAAACAAATCCGGTAATCTGAGCCTTTGGCCAAAAACTACGATCAACAAACAATCACTTCATTATATAATACAATTTGTATTATATAATGAAGTGATTGGATAAATAGTGCACAACATATATTATAAAACACGGATTAATATTACGTAAGCGCAGCCTCTAATTTTCTAGGAATGCTAAACTGAATGATAATATTAAAAGGAAACAACAACATTTCTGATTGCCGGAAACTGGAAAGTTTATTTTATGTAAAACAAGTAATTTCATTATTCAGAAATCCAGCGTTTCATATTTCTGTGGCATCAGATTGACGAATATAATAATTTTGAAGTCTGGTCTTATAATTATAATTATTACATAAGTTATATGTCATACACCTGTCGTACCTTACACACTTGGTGATTTCGTGGTAACGACATATTATGTCGGCATCATAGACTTAGAATGTACGTAAGGTCGAGCGGGGCTACTACTACTACCAACCTACTACTACTCTACAACTATTTTTACTCACCGTTCAAACCTTCCCTGGACTACGACAAACATTTCAAAACCAAAATCAGCTAAATCTAGTTTCAGCAAGACAACGGAACAGTTATTTTCTTTAACGTTCTTTAAACTGATATCTACTTTATACAAGATTTTTTGAACAGGTCATACCCGCCAAGGGCTCCGTTGCCGCCTCTGCAAGATGAATGTACACACCGACTGTATGCCCTCAGTCGGAAAGTGCCAGACCAAGTCCCGCCTTCTCCGGCGGCAGAAGAGCACTTCCGAGATCGAATCTCACCGCATACAAGAAGCAGCCTTCGATGATGAAAGTAAGTTTTCGGCTAGAGCCACTTGGATGGGGCTAGGGAATTGTATGGAACAAATGTTAAAGCGTAAGCGGATTTCTTTTTTTTAACGACTTCATTACGAGACAAGCTGATGGCCCATCTGATGTTAAGCGGTAACCTCTACCAATTACAATATTGCAATGCCGCAGTAATCACGTCGATTAACGTCGTGCTCCCATATTTTACATTGTTCCACTAACGGAATAATGGGATTTACATTATCAAAAAAATCCTATTTTTTCCTCTACCAAACATACGAGTTACACCTGGCTTCAGGGGTAATTTTGAAAAATTTGAATGCTTTCTAAAATTACAACCTAAGTCATTACGACGTTTCCTGCGCTGATGGTCGACTAACGCCTTAGACCGGAAAGTGTGGTAAGAGGGAAGGGAGGCCTTTGCCCAGCAGTAGGATCCAACGGGCTGATTAGATTAGAAGTCCTATTCAAGACGAGCATACCAATATTAAATGCCGACAAGACAACATGAGCATGTTGTCTTGTCGGAAGCTTATGATTAATTTGCATAAGTCGATCGACTCCACACCAACTTAGATGAAAAGTTCCGAAAGTAGATTTTATGCCTTATGAATAATAATCATCTAATTACGCTCCGAAATGTCGGTCCATTGTCACAGAAAGTTGACTTTTGACCTTCCTATAATTATTGTAGAATATTATGGTCATGGTCAGCCAAGAAAGCGTTAACAGATCGATCTAACCACGTTCCAAAGTGGAGGGATTTGGGAGGGGGGCTTTGCCCAGCAGAGCGACAATACAGGCTAAAAAATAAAAAAAAATTAGTCAACTGGGAAAACAACAAAAGAACTGTTTGCCCAGCAGAGCGACAATACAGGCTAAAAAATTAAAAAAAATAGTCAACTGGGAAAACAACAAAAGAACTGTTTGCCCAGCAGAGCGACAATACAGGCTGAACAATAAAAAAAACAAGTCTACTGGAAAACAACAAAATAACTGGGAGGATCCCAGTTTCTATTTATTAAGATCAATATCAAAATAACTTATTCCGAAATAAATATAACGTTTTCAGATTTAAGCAACACCTTTAACATTTGTTCTATGCAAAGTATAATTGCTATTTCAATGGCTACCGTGTCTACCATGACTTCTATTCGTAGATGACCGAATAATGGCATTACATTCATTAATTTCATATATTGAAAAATGGTAACCTGAGCAGACCTAGAACAGACTATAAAAGGCAGGCCATTTTGAAATTACCATCGCAAATGGTTTTGTCATTAGATACAATCTATAACAAATACAAGTAATTTGTCTCGTATAATCTACATAAAAAACTAGTCTACGAAGTTACCTACTTTCTTTTAAGAGTTAGGAGATAGTTGTTTCAACGAACTTTACTGATGATTTCAACTTAATAATTAGCTAATTAAAATACATTTTGTGAGATATGCGTGCAGAAGTATTGGTAAGTTCTTGATTACTCTTGGAACTTAATATTACTTAATATGGACAATTATAGGAACATTTTTCAGAGATGGCTATAAATCTGACACTCAAACTTAATAATCTCAAATCCTCGAGAACGGGCTAAATAACACGCACGAAAGATTTGACGGTTCCAAACAAGATAAAATTACAATCAAATACCTACTTGAAACGGTTCCATCCACTTTGTCCTAAATAAATACCCTAACTTTGAATCGTACGAATCTTAAATCTTTTATGCCGTAAAAAGTTCAGAAATCTCGTGGACTTGAGCGTACACAGCTGTCATCAAGCTTGCAAAGAACACTCATATCACGACGATACACCATTACACGCATCAGAACACAATCGGAAGCTAAACTTAAATGTCCAGGGGTGGAGGACGGTTGGCTGCCAGGGCAGAGGCTCACCAGGATCTCTTTTAAGGGCTCGGTGGAATTCGATGATGATTTCGATAGCTTCTGTGACGAGGGTACGGTGTGTGACCCCTGTGTGATTCCGAAGTCGAGCATTCGAAACACTAACAATAGAATCCTTCGATACTGTACAGAAACAGTCACTAACATATGATACTGGCACGACCCACGCTCCCCTAGCTTCCATTGCAAACGTGCTTTCATGATACACGAGGCGAAAGTTGCCACTTTTACTTAGCATTTTGGGAATTTTCTGGGAAGTGATATGAAGCAAAATAATATTTAGGGACACTTTTATTCTATGACCAGACAAGTTACAAGAAACCGATCCTGAAATAAATGTTAAACAATGGATTCTACGCCAGTTTGTGCGTCCTATTTCATGTAACCTGAGCTAATTATACAATTAACAATTATTTTGTTTTATCCTTTGTTTTGGCAAGATATCTCGAAATTTTGTAGATTGGATTGATTACTGGTAATCCGATTTTGCTCAGCTTTGTTTCCACCAAAACTTGGTTAGTCAATGAAAAGTTGTAAATGAGCTTCAATACTCGTATTACGATTCAACGAATGGGATAATACCAAAAAATAAAATAGTCTTAACGTTTAGTTAAATATAATTGCGATCTAGTTGGGACATGTAAACAATTGTAATGTGTTAACTTTAGATTTTGTACACTCTGTTTAGTTCAGTCTAATCAATATTTTGTTCGGCATAGTCTGAAGTAATAGGGGAAATCTTTCCAATAATTTGATGGGGATAGCCTGAAGGAATAATGCGTTTAAAAGGCAAGGGTAAAAGTTCATCACCGTAGGATCATGAAAGTACGTCGGTATGGGAGCACAAAACCCGTAAATGAGGTAGCTGAAGGTTCGCGGCGTTGCTGACTGTGCTTTCGATGCTCAGAGGAGGAGGTGGATGTGACGTACCAAGTGCTGAAGCGGGCGAGCGAGATCTCGAAGCCGGGCGGAGGGGGGCCGGTGGTGCGCGTGTCGTGCGCGCCGCAGCAGCCGCCGCCGGAGCCAGTGGGACCCCCCTCCCGGCCCCCCGCCGGCCTCGCCGTCGCTCCGCAACCCGTCTCCTCCAGCTCAGGTCTCTAAGGAGCCACGTCCTTAGCTCACTCGTTTTCAGTAGTGTCGTGCACGCCTTTATAGTCGCGGGCGCAGTCGGTCCCTCCCCACTGAGCGCTGCTTGTCGGTAGGCGCGGACGCTGCGAAGCCCGACACCGGCGTGCGGCGGCGGCTCTTCGCCGGCGTCAAGACTCTGTCCATGTGGAGCTCGCGAGGGCGCCGCCCTTCGCCGCAGCACCGGTCCATTTCCCTGCCGGAAAGTACGCCTCGGCTGTCGTAGCGCATCGCTCTCTCAGTCACGGCTTTGTTTGTCCCGACTATCACGGTTACGGTGTCTCGTTTACCTACCTTGTGTGTTCAGCATTTTATGTTAATTTTGTTTTGTTACGCGATAGATGTTAGTATTAGTGACTGAACCTAGTCGAAGCTCGGCCAACACCTTAGTATGCTTATCCTGTCCTCTCGGCCCAGCCATTACCTGCGTTGCGATTATTCGTGATAGGCAAATTAACACCATCCCCACTCCGTTTTTTATCCTTACCTTATTATTTAACTTTTATTTGATTTATTTATGTATTTTATGTTTTTATTTATTTTGTTTTGTTCGCGCGTATCTTTTCAGAAACCGAGGTGACTACGACGCGGCCTTTCGGGCAACCTCTCTGTTTCGTTAATGAGAATGGCGATCCCCCTCCTTCAATTCTCAAGCCCACAGCGAGCGTCCGCAAGAAAAACTGACTAGACACTATCAGCCATCACGAATCTTGAGCCCGTCGCCTCTCGAGGCAAAAACACTAACTCAGCGCGGCTGTTCCAATAACCGCTTCACGGATACTTCTCTCCCTTGTTACTCCGAAGCGCCCCGCGTTCTGTGATATGTACATATTGTTACTGTTACAATAAAATTCGAATTTTAATACTTTTTTATCTATTCGCCCTAAAGCACTTTAATATAATTCGGAGACGAACCTGCGCGTTGATGTAAGTGGTGCATGGCTTTTGCGGCGTGCTGGTGACTGCATGCGTTTTATTATCGGCAAACACGATGACGACACAATTCGCTAACATCGCTGTAATCTCTGACGCACTCATGCCCTGACTTCACAACTCAATACTTCGCTTCTATCACGATCTACCGGCTCACGATCGGAACTAGCTCAAACGCGCGCCGGGCGGCGTGACGTCTGCCAACACGTAATCTAGCCCTGCAGACCAAACAACTACATTTAGTGTATTTGTTCGCTTTTTTTAAACTAGCCCGGAGTTTTTGTTTCTTGATTTTTTCAGGGAATGCCGGCTTTTTAGAAGCTAGTAAGAAAATAATTACAGCCTCGCTCCTGTTTACTTGTCCACACAGGTTCGATGAAGAATTCCAAGAGTGCCCAAATGTTGAGGCAGGCAGACCGCACCAGTCCCTTACCTGGTACCAATTTAACGACCCCGTAGATTGACTCTTCCACGTTGCATCGATTGGCCTTGAACAGGCCTACCTGTCAACTTGACCGAATGACAGAATGCATTAGATTTAATTATCAGTAGCCACTGGGATGATTACGAGAGCTTTCACTTCTAGAGTATCTGAAACCAATGACTTGTAGTTCTTGATAGAGGTTCTATCGACACTTCTCTTTGCATTTCCTCTTCTATCTTTTTTGCACTGCTTATGCACATTTTTATATCGGTACTATTTGGAGTATTAGATGCTTGTGATTTGATGTTTTACCTTACAAAATGTACTAATATTAATTTCACAATATATCTCACATACGCGTAATTCAACACGCTTTGTATTTATTAACAAATGTTAACCAGAGTAGATATTGTGAAACGTATATTAAAACAACATTTACTGACCAATTTGTACAAATCATAAACTAACCATTGAATTCAAACATATTCACTTCACAGAATCCATAATCATGAATCGTTTTTTGAAAGGGTAAGTTCTCACACTGCGTAATGTTGTAGCGCCACATTCACCGAGACGGCAAAAGTTGAACCTTAGGATGAAGAGTCTATCGCTGGATTCGCCGGAGTGTGGCGAGCTTCGCCGCCGCCCCACCAGAGACGGCACCGCGCAAGGCAGCCGCGTGCTATGTACGACCACACGATACCATGAATACGACGTAAACGAACCGGGTCCAAAAAACAACAGTACCACAAGTCGCTAATTGCAAAATCCTACCTGTAAAAAAATAGAATTTCGAAACGAAACGAGCTTTTGTTTTCGTTTCGAGGGAAGGAAGAATGCTAAAGTTATGAAAGATCAGCAATTTTATGGAAATGTTTTGAAAAGTTAAGCATTGAGTGACCTTGTTAGAAAGTTTTTTGGGCTCGGAATATTGATGTCGAGCGATGTTGTGTGTGATCTTCCAACCTTGTTCCTTGGCTTAGCTTGTGTGTGTCTAGCGTAGACACCTTCCGCTGTAAACTCTAATGTGGTCCGTTTTCGACGTTATCCTGTCCGATTGTGACAGTGAAACCATTATCTTCGACATAAATCATCAACAAACGATAAATTCATCAGAAAATAAACCACATGCCTATGATACCAATTCATGTCGTCTATCACTGTTGCTTTACTTGTGGTCTTAATTTTGCATGTTTTAAGTTCTTTTTTTTATTTCTAGGGAGCTCCAGACCAGCTTGCATGAGACAAAGCTTTCCTAGAAACGATAATTCCTCTTATTATTATACAAAATCATGTATGTTTATTATGATCTTAATACTTTCAACGTGAACAACAATGTTGCTAACGTGTTGCCCGTTTATCAAACCATATGTATATTCTTTAAAATTTCACGGTACGGGTAAAAACGCTTATTTCAAATATCTAGAGTTTATAGAAATGAAAAATTCAACTCCTTTGATTTTAACGGGCGTCGAACCCGCACGATCAGACAATTACCCTAAACGCTGCCTTACCGTTCCACTGAATCATCTATCGTATAATTATTAGTATATAATGACATATTTTTGCCCAATAATAACGCTTTGTTTACGGAGATACGTTAGTGGCGATATCGACTTTATAGGGATTAATTACTACTTTTGATTACTTTTATAAGGATTAAACGTTAGTGGCGATATCGGTTAGTCCCTACATTGCTGTTCACGTTGTTTACTGATAAGGCTATCTGTATTGTCTAGGAGCTTATGAGCTTCGATTAACTACTGGCCATGACGAAGCTTTAGTAAGGTCAGACAAATATCCTTTTATGAAACAAACATAAGAATAAAAGAACCTTACTGGGTCGTCACAGTCATCGTTAAACAATTTTCGTATTTATTAAGAAATAATAAATTATTTTGTTTACCTATTAATGATTTCTATGAAAGACAAGTTAAATATCTTTGGTTCTATTATTTCTCAATCATGATTCAATATATATTTCCTATGTAAATTTAACTATATTCAGTAACTTACCCCGACATATTATGTAACAAGCATTGGTACGGGGGTACCAGAAAAGGGGGCGAAGGCCTCAAAAGGTCACCAAAGGTCAAAAATGTATTTTTTGTGGACGTTTTCGGCCATTTGAAGACTTTTATTTTTTTGTGACCTTTTGAAGTCACAATAACTCCGGTCCCTGTGACCCTAGCGTCACCAAAATCAATCAGTACCCTTCTCTCAATTAGACGGTAAAAAAATACTCAAGAATGATCCTTGTTTAATTTGATACTATTTCAAGTTACGTGTTCAATAACAAACCTCAATGCAAATTTCCATCTAACATGGACCTTGCAGATGGTAGGCACTTAGTGACTATTCATAAAGTTGGTTTTATCTCTAAGAGTAAACCCTCGTAAAATTTTCCCGCGTCCCGTTTATGAGGTTTATTAACGGCGCTTATTGGAAAAACGAATTCCGTTTTGCATCCTAAGAAGCGATAAACCCAGATGCAAAGTGGGTTAGACCATATCATCCAAGAACAACACACGTCTCAGTGAAGCGAAATGTTAATATTTCTGAGAAAGAGCAGATAATTCATTGTTATTGAACACAGAACATGTAACGTCTTATAAAAACTGACGTTGCTTAAGCACAACTTCTTAAGCGCTAGAGTTCTTAGAAATTGCTAGAGTTGTTGCGTTTCCTACAACAGTTCAGTTTTAAAATTGTTGGTAGAATCTTTTAAAATAAGTACATATATGTTTTTGCATGTTAGTAAGCTATACTTCCTTGTGGGACAAATGGTAAACAAGATTATACGTATCCATTGTTTGAATTATTTACAAAGCAGACTACTGTTATATTACCTATACATTAAAAAGTGTCTATTTCCCTCGCGTATTGATTGTTAATTCGAGCATAGCCATTTGTCTAACAAGTTTCCTTGAAGATAAAACCAATGAAATGTAAATTGGATGGCTTTGACCTTCGATCCTTTCAGTGAATGAATTATGATTGCAAGATGCTCTCAAGCGCATGGAAACGACCAACGATTGCATAAAAATAACGTCTTTATGGAAAGTGGATTCCTAGTCTATTCCGCTAAACAGGAAAATACGTGGACTATTTGTAGTTTCAAGGTGCCTTAGAGTAGATTCCAACAATGTAGGGGGCTAGGACCTAAAAGATTCACGCAATCCAATTTACATACATAAAACTGCTATGCTATTGCGAGTTCAGGAAACGATATGATTGTGAAATCAACATTAGAATATTGCTTCCGAAACTATGCCTATATCAATAATGCAAGGGTTTGTGACGAGAAAAAAAGGTCTGAGAACCCTTGTTCAATTTGCGATGATATCGTTTATGTCTGAACTTGCTAATGGAAACTGCTCCTTTTACTTTCCTCTGCCTTCTGTGAGACTTACCCCTTTATGGCTTAAATATAACTCAAGTACCTTTATTTATTTTTTAGGACAGGTGGACAGGTGGACCCACCTCCTGTCCACATGCTTTTGCGATAAGTTTTATCCCTCTCTGGCACTCCGAAGCCTCTTAAGCCGATCTAGAAATGAAAAGCAAGAGGTGTATTAAAGAAATATTTTGGTTATATTCCTGTCAATAATGATAAATGAATTTGTGGTTAGGAAACCAGTGCCTGCAGAGATATTTTAGTGGCACTTTTCGTCCTAAAAAATGCTTCTGATCGCCAAAGAGAGATAATCACGTAGTCAACTCAAGTTTTGACTATCGTTGCTTTGAATGTGTGTATTCGTCTTCTATCTTAAGTGATAAATTTTCGATACAGCACCATCGTCACCCGTACATAGCCGTCGTATGCTGAGCGCACGAGGTGGAAGGATGAGTAGCGTTGATTTACCAGACGAGCCTGACAAAAGCCTTTCGTCGAACAGCGCCAGCCCCTGCCCGTCGCCTGTAAAGCAGACAAGCGTGAGTCATTGGAAAATTATTCTTAAAACCGTAGCCGTAGAACACAAAGTTGAATGACTAGCGTGAAATTAGTCGAAATTTTCGCATTAAAGGGGAGTCTGCCTGCATGACATCAATAATTCAAATTAATTATATTGTGATTGCTTTTAGGAGAAATAGAAAACAACTTTGGGTAACCACTATAGGTACATTTAACCTCGGATTTTACGTCAATGGACCATTATAATATTCATAACACATGTGGTCATGAAAACCAGGTTAAATTTTTTAGGGGAAATAGTGATCAACTTTACGGTAGGTACCTCGGTATCTTTACCTCGCTATACGTTAATAGATCATCATAACTTTTTAGAGTAGTACTCATTGTGACAAGTTCATTCGGGGAAGTACTACCACCATACCTATTTCTGCCGCCAAGCAGTAATGTCTGCATTGCTGTGTTCCGGTTTAAAGAGCAAGGGGGGCGGGGAAATTACGGGCACATGATACCTCACAATTCTGTCCTAGTGTGACGGCCGCAATCCAATGCCGCGTTCTTCACGTGCTTAGTGTTCATCGCAGTATTGCAGTTGTATGTAATAGGTAGAGGTTACCGCATAACGTAAGTCATTTAGTCTTATAAAACATTAACGTTCATAACACATGGTGGTCATGAAAACAAGTTTCAAAGTCATTTATCATTCGTAACTTCAGCAGCCCCGAGCAAAGGAGATAGGTACCTAGTTATGCTTAATACCAACACTTGCGAAACCAGCGAGTTCAGCCATTTATAAAAGTTAGATAAAAGCAATCTTTCTCCGCTTCAGATTGTAGAAAGCTTATGCGCTTAGACGACCTTCGTCTGAGGATGCATTTATAAAATGAGTTTCACTCTGTCTGGAGCGACAATGTTATACATTGGAAGCTGCGCCAAATGGATTTTCGAACAGAAAACTATCAATAGTCTTTTTTAAACTTTCGCGATCACGACACATTATTAACACATATTTAAACGGGTATTTATCGCGCTATTTACCTTTATTATTGCCCGACGTTTCGACAGGATTGCACCCATCGTGGTCCCGGGAAGACTGACATGTTAGAGGTGACCGCAGCAAAGCGAAGGCGTCTTTTCAGACTACCCTCACTTGGTCTTCATAAATATAAAAACTTGAGATTAAGGCTGTTTCACACTGGGACAGCACACTACACTAACTGTATCAGCACACTTAGGTTGATTCACACGTCGAGTACACTTGGCTATCACTGGATTCCATGAGGCAGAGAGTCTGAAGCCGTCTTCACGATTGAAATTAGGATACTTCTTAATTTCAATTGCTTCCCGAACCATTCTCTTGTAATAGTGCCTCTCGTTGGCTATAACTTTGGGATTGTGGAGTTCAATCCAGTGATTGGGTCCTGAGTCCACTACATGCTCAGCTATAGCAGACCTGGTCACTTGTCGATTTTTCACCGCTGCTATGTGTTCCTTTACACGTTCAGCGACTGTGCGCTTCGTTTGGCCTATGTAGGAACGTCCACAGCTGCAATCGATTTTGTAAACACCAGGAACTTGCAAGGGTACTACATCCTTAGGTGTACGTAGACGCTTAGCCACTTTAGTGTGTGGGGTGTAGATTGACTTTATTGAAAACTTCTTAAGTAAGTTTCCAATTTTGTCCGTTACACCTTTCACGTACGGCAAGAAGGCTGACTGTCTCTCGACTTCCGTTTTCTTATCTTTGCGCCTACGACTAGGATTCCATCTATGAGTCATGTAGCCATTCCGCTTGAGAACTCCCTGAACATGATTCAGCTCTCCGGGTAAATGTTCAGGGTCGCAGAGGTCATAAGCTCTATTCATCAGTGACGAGACTACTGACTGCAGATGTGACGGATGATGGTGCGACGCAGCGTTCAGGTATCTATCGGTGTGTGTCGGCTTCCTGTACACGGTATGACATAAGGACCCATCAGGACTCACCATGACTTTCACATCCAGGAAAGCTAAAGATCTGTTCTCCTCTATTTCATGCGTTAGCCGGATCTTCGGGTGTAGGGAATTCAGATATTCAGTAAGCTGATTAACTTCCTGGCTATTGTACCCGTTGATCACGCAGAAAATGTCGTCGACGTATCTCTTCCAAAGTTTTATACCGCAGGCCGTAAGATCAATCATAGTTTCAAAATGTTCCATCCAGATATTGGCTAGTACCGGGGCCACCGGGCTTCCCATAGCTACACCATCAATCTGGAGGTAATGTTGCCCTTGGTATAAAAAGAAATTGCCATCAAGACAATTCTGAAGCAGAACAGCATACTGATCCGGAAGTTCATTGTCACTTAGTCTCTGCCTTACAACATCAAGGCAATCCCTGAGAGGAACGTTGGTGAAGAGAGACTCGACGTCAAAGCTTACCAGTAAGTCCCCAGGTTCCAACTTCGTGTCCTTGATGATGTCGATGAAATGGCGCGAATCTTTAACAAATGATGACCCCTTTCCCGTAAGTGGTTGCAATACTCCAGCAACGTGCTTTGCTAGGTGGTAAGTCGGGGAGTCAATTTGACTTACGATAGGTCTTAGTGGCACGTCGGGTTTATGCACCTTGGGCAAACCATACATCTTGGGTGACTGAACAATGGCTGGTCTATGCAGTCGATCGAAGACATCATCTGTGAACAAGTCCCTATATTCATTCACCAGTCCTCTAATGCGTTTTGTTACTCTGGCCGTGGGATTGTATGAAACCGGCTTGTACACCTTTTTGTCATTTAGTAAAGTCCGTATTTTTGTGTCGTATTCCTGTGATTTCATAACTACGGTGGCGTTGCCCTTATCAGCTTTAAGTACGAGGATCTCCTCATTTCTGCTAAGGTCTTGAAGAGCTTTTCGCTCCCCCGCAGTTATATTGGCTTTAGGAGGTCGACATTTTCGCAATATACCAAGGGCAACATTACCTCCAGATTGATGGTGTAGCTATGGGAAGCCCGGTGGCCCCGGTACTAGCCAATATCTGGATGGAACATTTTGAAACTATGATTGATCTTACGGCCTGCGGTATAAAACTTTGGAAGAGATACGTCGACGACATTTTCTGCGTGATCAACGGGTACAATAGCCAGGAAGTTAATCAGCTTACTGAATATCTGAATTCCCTACACCCGAAGATCCGGCTAACGCATGAAATAGAGGAGAACAGATCTTTAGCTTTCCTGGATGTGAAAGTCATGGTGAGTCCTGATGGGTCCTTATGTCATACCGTGTACAGGAAACCGACACACACCGATAGATACCTGAACGCTGCGTCGCACCATCATCCGTCACATCTGCAGTCAGTAGTCTCGTCACTGATGAATAGAGCTTATGACCTCTGCGACCCTGAACATTTACCCGGAGAGCTGAATCATGTTCAGGGAGTTCTCAAGCGGAATGGCTACATGACTCATAGATGGAATCCTAGTCGTAGGCGCAAAGATAAGAAAACGGAAGTCGAGAGACAGTCAGCCTTCTTGCCGTACGTGAAAGGTGTAACGGACAAAATTGGAAACTTACTTAAGAAGTTTTCAATAAAGTCAATCTACACCCCACACACTAAAGTGGCTAAGCGTCTACGTACACCTAAGGATGTAGTACCCTTGCAAGTTCCTGGTGTTTACAAAATCGATTGCAGCTGTGGACGTTCCTACATAGGCCAAACGAAGCGCACAGTCGCTGAACGTGTAAAGGAACACATAGCAGCGGTGAAAAATCGACAAGTGACCAGGTCTGCTATAGCTGAGCATGTAGTGGACTCAGGACCCAATCACTGGATTGAACTCCACAATCCCAAAGTTATAGCCAACGAGAGGCACTATTACAAGAGAATGGTTCGGGAAGCAATTGAAATTAAGAAGTATCCTAATTTCAATCGTGAAGACGGCTTCAGACTCTCTGCCTCATGGAATCCAGTGATAGCCAAGTGTACTCGACGTGTGAATCAACCTAAGTGTGCTGATACAGTTAGTGTAGTGTGCTGTCCCAGTGTGAAACAGCCTTAATCTCAAGTTTTTATATTTATGAAGACCAAGTGAGGGTAGTCTGAAAAGACGCCTTCGCTTTGCTGCGGTCACCTCTAACATGTCAGTCTTCCCGGGACCACGATGGGTGCAATCCTGTCGAAACGTCGGGCAATAATAAAGGTAAATAGCGCGATAAATACCCGTTTAAATATGTGTTAAGAAAACTATCAATGGCCTTGCCAGTTCCTACGTCTGCGTTTTACAGCTTCTTGGTTGTCTTTAAAGGGAGTATTAAACGCAAGCCTGTTAGTTTTATCACATTATAAAATATGAGAACATAGATGACGCGAATATTGTATTACCAATTTTCTCCTCTAACGTCTCAAAATGGCGGGCGGGGTAATGCTTTAATAAATAGAATAGGGCTTTCCCTACTTATTATTATCCTGCTGACATTTCATCAATTAACCGAAAACCTGTAGGGTTTGGTCTGGCACGAAATCATCTTCATCATTATCGGCTTATGTTAGTCTGCTGGACAGGGGCTTCCCCAAATCTGCACCATTTCTCCCTGTCTTCAAGGTCTGCCAGCGATCGTTCGAAAATTGGTATCGGTTCTTCGACAGATATGACCAGCCCACTGCCACTTTAGCTTGCTAATCCCATGTGCTATGTCGACTGACGACTTTGGTCCTCTGCCGGGTAACCATATTAGAGACTCCGAGCATTGCACGCTTCATAAGTCCATAGCTCACCGAGCTACTTTACTTTGCGTACCGTGAGTGTCCAAGTTTCGGCACAGAAGGTCATGGCGGGTCGCACTGATTAAAAAAAATCCTTTTTAAGCATATGGTATATGTGATGAGAAATGTTAGTAGTTTCCCAAATGTTGCCCAGCCTAGATGAGTCCTCCGCTTGGCCTCCTTCTCAAAGTTGTTTTTACCGACACGAAATAGTCTGGTAAAATCGCTTGTCGTCTGACACGAGACGCGACCGTTTCATTTCATCTCAATTATGTGAACTCGCTTAAATCGTCCGGTTAATTGCTTGCCCGGTTCTGGCGAAGGAAAGTGCTGAATTTTACATCGATAAAAACTTTCAGCTACGCGCGCCATTGGTTAGGTTCGATAGTAAATTAGCTACACATTATTTATGGGTTCATTGGTACGTGGATTCTGAGCCATTTGAATATTTTTTTCGATATTAAATGATGACTCTTTTATTGCGTGAACTAAAGATTATTTGTGAATGATACAAAAGGTTGGTACTAAAATTGTACATAGAATTCGGGGCACAATTTTATTATTTATTTTACAAAACATTATAAAAATATCCCATAACTAAGCATCTGATAATATTATGTATCCAAATTTATAATTTATTATTAATAACTTAATTTTTTACATGACAATTGAAAATAGAAATAATCCTGACAATGCGCATGGCAGCTTTCTTTAATTTATTTACATTACATTCATTTATTCATTTCCTTTCTTATGCTCCATGGAAAATTCAATTCTTTGATAACTTTGTATGTATGTATTCTAATAACACATTGACAGTGCGCATTCAGCAGCTTTATTTTACTTTTCTGAACTAATTATACTTTTATTATTTTAATATAATTATTTGTTGACAATGGCCATGTACGGCCAGCTATAATAATAGAACTTAGAATTAGGATTTTATTTATTTTTACCATTTTTTTTATTTTATTTAGAATTTTACTCTAATTAAGAAGTGACATTTATTTTAGATTCTGTGACATAGCCAAGTGTACTATATGTTCCTATGGTGAAATAAATGAGTATGAGTATGTAATTACCTCTATAAATTTAACAGAATAAACCGAATATTATTTACACCGAGATTTTTTTAGATTTAGATTTTTTTTTGACAATCATTTATTAAGCAACTACCATATAATAAAAACATGAAATAAGAAATACCAAATTCCAACTTTATGTCCAAAACGTGACTCGACACTTCGCCAAACACTTTTGTCTCAAGACTTTGCATTTTTATTTTTACATTGCATTTCTAGTCTCACATCGATCAATCCTTTCTCACGTTTCGTTCAGATATGTTTCTGTCCTCTCACCAGTTCTTCATAAACTGTTTAGCGATAAAATCCCGTTAAACAGTTGAACATTATGTCTTCAGATCGCGAAAGTTTACAAAGGATAGTTCTTATATCCCTATTTCACTTCTGTTGCCCTCAACGAGTTAGGAGGATAATTTTATTTTACATAAAATAATTAACATTTTATAAACCCCCCACGCGCGGACCGGCATTCAATCCCATGATGATGATTTTCTTGAAAAATCTAAACGTGTCGGAATAATCTTCGACGTTAAAATACTACGTGAGTAATTCCTGTTTTTACAAAATGAATTTTATAAACCAACCATATTACTTATATAGAAGTTTATTTATAAAATTTAAAATTTTAAGTAACCCCCACCACTTTACATAGTCTCGGAGGTTACCTACATTTTCTTGTAATGTGTATCTTCAGTTTAAACATTACAAAAAAAAACTGTAAAAAACCATATTTTAACATTACAACAAAAAATACTAAGTGACTTTAATTTATTTTCAAAAAACACTAAACATTTTAAATTTTATAAGAAACTTGTTGTTATTATGACTCAAGAATTTTATAATTTGTTTTATTATATGTTTTTGTGTGTCTTCTGTTGGTGGCTCAAATAAATAAATAAATATTCATAATTCAAAATATTCAAATAAATAAATGTAAGTACTTAAATTCATAATTCACTTAAGAAGTACCTTTTACACACACAAAAAAAAAGTAGTCGTTTTGAGTTTTATCTTTGACTTAGTTTTAATACTAAATACCGTCCAGGTAGTTTAAATTTTTAACAAATTTCCAGAATGTACATATGTAGCAATCAATGTATGATTGTTTTTATGTAAATAGTACTTTGTTGATTTTATTTGAACTGGAAAAATATTATATTCCATTAAATTCTTTAATTTTAGCGTTGTGTAGATAGTGTGCTGCGCACACATGCACTGCTGGTGCCACGGAATCAGCGTTATATCACAGATTACAGAAACTAACAGATACATCACTTCAATACAAAAGCGAAAATACCTACGCTATAATAGCCTACAAAATTGTATTAATAAAACCAGCAGTTCACAGAGCGAAAGAGTGTACCCGCCTCACTTACTTCCAAGTAATCTGTGACGCGGCATCGAATGAGTCGCTAGGGTTGCTTCTACGATAATTTTTATAATAAAAATAATGTGGTGAAAAAAACAGTTATTTTTACAACCTCCTCTTTTTTTAACTCGGTTAAGAAAAGCAGCGACCTTTGTATAGGGAGGTAAGGACCTACCTACTCTCCGTACGCAGTATAGTAATAGGTGTATTATGGTAGTAGTTATATTCTTTGACACAACGAACTAGGACATAACACCACACTTTATCTATAACCTAGGTATTCAAATACTTCGCCAGCAAAGATTTGAATCTTTGTTCTCCGGTGGGTACCTACTACTTTTTGGCTTGATTTTAGGACTGTTGTTTTTAAAGCCACAGTTTTACAGGCATATTTTGTGTGTGATAGGTAGCTATTTTTTATACAAACAATACTGTTTTAATAGCTGAACTCCTTTATTTACGAATATTTACATAGTACCTTCCTACGTTCTGACCATTTTTAGAGGAAAGAGAAAAAAAATATTCTAAAAACTTAAGATTTAAAATATCTTTGATAATAAAGAAAAATATGACAATTTTTCATTCGTTTTTTTACTTTGGCGTCCATCCACTGCACAATAGTTACGCGGTCTCGGCATCTAAAGAAACGTTTTAACATTTAACGTGCGTGCGCTCAAGCGGGCGTGTGGCAGCCTTAACTACTGGCGTATCGCGGACTCCTCGCAAAGCGGTAGGCATTTAACGCGTGCCCTTGAGCGAGTGACGGACGCCTGGTTATATTAACTGACAGATAATATAACACAAGCTGAGTGCTTACCATTTTCGTTGTCATATAATTTGTTTATATTTGTATTTTCTTTATTGTAATGTCCTTTTAATTTTGTTGTATATTCTGTTTATTTATAATCCAAAACCACTCGCTTATCGCGCTCTTTTTGGCCGCGGACGACCAAGCTGTGGAACGAACTCCCTACTGCGGTATTTCCTCGGAGCTACGATATGGGGTCCTTTAAAAGGCGGGTATTCTCCCTCCTCAAAAGCCGGCAGCGCATCAGCTTCGCCTTAGGTGTTCCAAATGTCCATGGGCAACGGTGACCACTTCCCATCAAGTGGCCCCGTCTGCTCGTCTCCCTGCTAATAATAATATAAAAAAAATGTTTTGACACGAAATAAGTTTAATCTTATCTTATCTTATCTTAATGACGCGGTCGTAGTTTGTCACGATCGAGAGAATATAAACCCGCACTTGCCATACAGATTATGCTACTTAACTCCACTAACCTACCCTCATTTAATTCCAGAAGCACTCACGCCTTCTCCCCACGAACCTATACGTGATACTATACAACTTTAAGTCCCGGCATGCGGACGAGTTGGACCTGAAGGCGGGATACAAAGTCACCGTGATCGACACCTCGGACCCTGATTGGTGGAAGGGCAAATGTCTTGGGAAAATTGGATACTTTCCGTCAAAGTATTGCACTAAGCTACAAGCGGGGGAGCGTCCGCTACAAGTCACTCACAATCTGCAGGTACGCTTTATTTAATATCAAATCAAATATTTATTTTAAAAATCCTAACAAAGTACCTACATATTAGGTAAGCGCCTTACCTCCCGCGCTAGTTAAAAACTGACTATTTCTCTACAATGTCAAGGCCCGGCATGCGAACGAATTGGACCTGAAGGCTTAGGAAAGATAAATCAGGACAAGCCATATATAAAAATATACGGACCTTCCCCTTTGTTAATCCTGTATGCAAATAATCCATCGGGTTTATAAAAACTACTTCAGTAATCGATTTGCCAGTTACATAATCGCTTTCGCTGAGACAGCCGCTTCCGAGAAATATCTTATTATGTGCTGATGACGCGTAAAAAAGTTAATTAAAAATCTATTAAATATCGATTTAATATCAATCTATTAAAATTCAGCTATATAACGTATTTTCATAATTTGGGATCGAGAAAATTGTATAAAAAATCCTAATCTTTGTAAACTCTATTACATTTTCAACCTTATTGTGAACCAAACATAGACCATATTTGCATAACTAAACAAAAGTTCGATAAAACTCTTGCTCATACGTCACAAAATATGCTCACTCCCCACGAGACTACTAAAGTGACTAAAGATCAAATAATAAATCCTTAAAGAAAACAATACAAAATCTCTTACTTACATATTGAACTTTATTGTCCTCCGAGTTATATCAAATTTCAAATATCGATGTGCTTACATTAACGCGATTTTATACCTTAAGGAATTAGGGATTAGTGTAGCGAGTCTAGCTTGAGGGATGAGATTTTTTATACAATTACTTCGAAATCGTTTCATCGATATCGATTATATTGTTATGTACGAAAAATAATTAGTTACGTTATTTATTTTTCAACCTGATTCTGAGATAATGCAAATCTATAAATTGATGAAGTCTTATCCCAGAAAGTCCTAATTAGGTTTCTTATTATTAAGTCATACATTTTTCAAGCAAACAAGATTAATACATTAATTAGGTTCTATAAGTAAAAAAGTCGAACCACCTGAGGTAATGAACCTACTTTGTGCATTTTTTTTAACGTGGTTTCCTCGGCACACGTACCAAACGATCTTTTGTAGCTCAGTTTTAATAAATAGATGCGTAGATAATTATAGAAAGATAATTTATGTTTTTGTTACAACAAGCATTTCTTAACCGATTTTAAAAATGGAGCCATGTTTGAGGCACTGATAGGTCTCTTTCAGCATAAGTTGGTTATGCTAACTAACGCTGGTCTTCCGCCAAAGCCGTTTGGTGACATCACAAAAAGCAAGGAATTTCAAAAAGTCAAAGCTAGGAAAGTACATAAGCCGATACTCGTCCTTCGACCGATTAAAAGAAGTATTTTTGAGAATAATAATTATATTCTGTATCAATCAGGTTTAAAAGTCGGTGGTTATTACATTTTTCACAATTCAAACAATCGATGCCTTCAATCTGTTAAACTGAATGTCGACATTTGATTATCGATACTTATCAATCCCTATGTTTGTTTGATGACATTTGTCATTTTATGAAAATAATGTTTCCAGTATAATTCATTCATAATTTTTACATGATTGAGGGAAAATTTAATGCTAATTATTTGCATTTTATTATTTTTTGGAGCTTTGTAATACGCTATATACATAATAATCTTCAGATCAAAATGCTTTTTCTTATTCTTGTTTGTCAAATCATCAATAACTATAATGATAAAACGACTGATTTTGTAATAAAAATGTATAAATGTCACAATTGTGTTGGATAAAAAATTGTTATACAATTAACACCAACATAGTATTATATATAGATTTAACGTTCCTATACCTAAGTTATTCCACATCGAAACCCATAACCGTGAAGTATAATGTTAATATATGAGGGTAAATAAAATGATGATGCTGGTGTCAGTTTCCTTAAAATAGTATATATACCCAAGTAGGGTATCAAATGAAAGGGCGTGATGTGTAGATAGCAAAATTTAGGACACATTTCAAAAATAGTTAACCACAGAGACGTCGATTTCGAGAAACGTTTTCCTGTAACTATAACGGTTAAGGTACCTGCCCTTACTGTCCCGTCTCAAAAATTCATCCTTTATAAATATAGATAAACAGCTCTCTCTCAAAAGTGGGTCAAGCGAAGCCTCTTGCACCTAAATGAAATCGTTTTTCCCCGAATCAAATATTAAGGTTCAAGTCGAAGTCTTGACCCTCTTAACTTGCATTCCCCGCCGGGTTGTGTAGGATTGAGGAACATTCGTATATGCAGCGGTGACGGCATTGCCACATTGGCATTGCGACATTGACGTCGTGTAGGTATTTGAAGCAGGAAGCGAGCATAATTTAAATGGGTTTATCATCATCTTAGCCGTAGTACGTTCTCTGCTAAATCTGAGCTTCCATCATCTCATGATCTCCTTTAGTGATCGTGAGTGTTGCCATACTCACCACGCATGGCAGGCGGGTTAGCGAGCGCAGTACGGGATGTTGATACACGATGACGCTGCTCCCTATCTTTCGGGGGAGGGGTGCTAAAAACGCGTCTTTTTTCATGGCTCCTCGATAAATGCTTTTATAACATTGGTGAATTTCTACAAAATAATTAATGTATGTGCTGATTTTGATTCATTTTTATTCTATCATACAATTAAATTAATAATTTTCACATAGATTTAGATTTTTTTTTCCTTTGATTATTTTTTGTGACATTTAACTTCAATATTAATTCTTATGACATTATTGTAATATTTTTCATTATTGTAAACTCCGATGAGTAAATTGTGTATGAACTAATTTTAGGTAATTTAAGATCAACCTGTACCACAATTACAATAAATAAATGGTTTCAATGGTTTCAATGGTTTCAACCCCCTTGGTAAATTTTTACTGTATCCATTTTTTTACAAACAAATAAATGAAGTTTACCTTTACTTTCAGGTGTCAGACGGTGACAACGGCCTGATGCTCCTCCGCGATCAAATAGTGATCCAAGTAGGCGATGAAGTGGACGGCATGGTCATGATCCGCTCGGGCGACAACCGACAGGGAGTCTGTCCGATAAAGTTTCTGCAGGAGGTGTGACGCTTCAAGCTACCCTACTTCGACTTTGTAAGTATGCGTTTGGCTTGATCCAAGTGGGCGACGAGTTTGTCGAGCTGGTCTTTAGTTAGATCAGAATAGCTGGCGTCAGCGTAGTGGAAGATAGAACGCAAAAACTGCATGTGCAGTTTTGGTGGAGGTGAGAAGAAAGTTACGCAGCTGTTTCAAGGAAGCACCGGCTGCAAGTCTTCCGGCTAAACGCTACCATTTGCAACATAAACATTGGTGTGTGTCCGAAAAAGTCTGTGCAGGTGTGACGCTTCAAGCAACCCTATACTTCGACTTTGTGAGTATGTGTTTGGCTTGATCCAAGTGGACGACGAAGTGGGCGGCATAGTTGAACCGCTCGGGATACAACCGACAGGGAGTCTGTCCTATAAAGTTTCTGCAGAAGGTGTGACGCTTCAAGGTGAAACCCTACTTCGACTTTGTGAGTATACGTTTGGCTTGATCCAGGTGGGCGACAAAGATAATGATATGGAGAGAAAAACCTAAGAAAAAATCAAGTTTCTGTAGGAATGACGCTGCAAGCTACCCGCTCGGGAGACAACCTCCAAAGATTCTGCAGGAGTTGTGACGCTTCTGACTACCTGACTTCGTACTTCTTATCGCAACAAACTTTTTACAGTAAAAAATCAGCTACCCTTGAAAGAAATAAATGATTCAATAGGAAGAAAACGGCATCGATCAGTTCAAATCGTAACATTGTCGTTACTATGTCGAATCTTACCGAACTCGATGATTGGCGCCAATTCTTATTATGGTGGGGTTCTTATACCAGACTGCCGTCCTGCATAATCATCATCATCATCATTTCAGCCGTAAAACGTCCACTACTGAAAACAGGCCTCCTTCGTGGATATCCATGAGGGGTAGTTGCCATACTCACCATACTTGGCAGGCGGGTTGGCGAGCGCAGTATGGGATGTTGATTTACGGAAAGACGCTGCTGCCCATCTTCTGGAGGTATCCCTTAGCAGGCTCTTACTGCATCCATGGGCACGAGAGGAGGGGTAACTATTTTACCTAAGGAAAAAACAAATACTGACATAAGTAAAGTATCGACTGATATTGAGATAAACATAACTAATTAGACTTCATTTATTTCCAGAAACGTGGATCCCCGTCAGATGAATTCCAAAGCTACATACCAAAATCAATCCGCAGCGCGCCAGTAACGCCTTGTGACAGCGAAAACTCGACCTGGTCTGGAAAAGTATGGTCCAAGCAAAGATATCTTTCACCAGATTTCGATCCACCGTACGAGGGATCCACCGACAGAAGTCAAGACCGACGGAATCAGGACTACAGCAGGAGCTACCAACGGTACGATAAACAGCATTCTAGATACGAGAGAGAGTACTACGATTCCACGGTCTACGACAAGGGTAGTTTTTATAAAAACGATACAGCGAGTGCGTGTGCAGGGTATGACAAAGATTCTAGATATGACGAGCGATATAAAGATTTGCAGTACGATAGGTACGATTCGGTGCTCGATTCCGGGTACGACAGGGGTAATTCTAATTATGAGGATGGGATGTGGTGGTGGAGCCGGCCCCTGGGCGTCCGGCGGTCGCAGTGCCGCCGGTGCGGGGCGTCGTCGTCCACCAGGCCTTTGAAGATGACGCCGTGCGCGGGCGTGGCCTTGGACGAGTCTGACGGGCGGCCTCTGTCGCGCGACCGTCCGCTGCTGTTCTTTAAACAAATGTTTTTGTAAGCGTGCTTTTTACGCTCGGCCGGGAGGTCGAATGATGTATTTGAAAAGCCTTGTTTAGGCATTCGAAACTGATTATTTAAAATAAGAATTGCATTCAAGGCGCGTTCGGTTGCGGTCTGGATTATCATATATATTATATATATGGCATATATACCTATTGTTTGTTAATAATTATTCACTGGCAGATAAATTGTTGCTGGTGACGACAAAGCGAGAAATAAAGTTAGTTATGGGTAATTATTAGGTTTAAATTGCGGCCTATATTGCTTTTAAGTAACTTTGCGTTCCTTCCATGTTTGAGAAATTTATAAAGATTTATATTGCGCGGTCTATTATATGTTACATATATATTTATCAATTTATATTTCGTATTATTATAGGTATATAACATAATTATGTTATGTATGAAATGTTTTCTTTGGTGGGATAAGTGTTTTAGAACGACATAATATGGATTATCAAAATCCTTAAGAATGTTCACGTGAATTATATTTCAAACACTATGTAACTGTCGGAAAATATATTTATTTTAAAGGTCTCTAACTAAAATATCCCATTTTGGAAAACATCGAAGTCCATTTACCTAAACACTATGTACGGTGACATATCATTTTTGAATATTGTAATATAAATCTATCCTTACTTAATTTTACACGATAAGTAGGAACTACGCAAAAAAATAAACATATTTATTGACACCTACTAACTTATGGATTGTTTATTATATATTTTATATTATTAGTATTTATATACAAAGTATATTAGACAAATTAGGGTGGTGTGAGATCTTAATTTGCATCGAATGAATCTCCATTACTTTCAACATACTTGTATGCTCCAAAAGCCCTAGCAGATTACTATGTTTTTGAAAATTTGTGCTTGTATTTAATGTATGCAAATCTTATTTTTAAGGAGATTCCAATATACACTGTCCTGAAATTCTCTTAAAAATTGTTTCTCTATTTAAACAAAGCAAATACATTATCCTCACACCACCCAAATTTTAGTCGAACCACTGTGTTTGAATCTGCCTGTAAAATACGTTTATTATATTAATGGCTCATTGGCACAGAAATGTAGTATTAAAAATTATTAAATATCACCTTTTATTTGTCTGCTAAGTTAAAATTGTATAAAAACACGAACAGAAAAACTTATGAACGACCAATATAAAATGATTTAAAGAGAACTACGCTACTATAAGTATCTTATTATTATTAATTCACGCCAAACATTACTTTTAGTATTGAGATGTTTAACTTTTAGAACTTGCATGATATTAGACTATATAGACAAACAGCTATACTGACTATTTGTGTAGAAATAGCTATTCGAACCAAACTAGCGGAAACTAGATCTTAATGTTGTAAAAATAGTGCTACATATTTACAAACGAAAAAACCACACGCAATGAGTACATTATTATCTCGTAATTCATCTATTGTTGCTTCCATTATCATATATTAAAATGGTACTACATATGTAGCATACATAATAATTTGCCAAAACCTGAATATTATATTTGTTTTGTTTAAACTTTAGTTTAAACTAAATATTAATAAATTTTAGCTAGTTCTTATTTGTAAGTAGGTAACGTAGGTAGGTACCTAACAAGTTTTTCTGTGGATGAAATTATACCCCAAAGTTGTTTAAATCGGCACTTAATGTTGTGGAAAGTTTTCTGTGTAGCTTGCTCCTTTCGCTTCGATGTTGGTAGTCGTAGATACATAAAACAATAGATCTAATCAGTAATATAATGTAGCGTAAAGTTAGTTAGTAGTATTTCACTGTTTCGTATATTAACTTAATTTTATATCCTCCTAACGTTTTTCTAATCACGTTTAAAAGTGCCATAAACAGGTAACAAAAATAAGTAAGGAAAATCCCCACGGAAACTGCCTTCAGGGTGACTGATTTTAATAAACTGAAATAACCTGTAAACAAAATGCCAATTCTATAAATGATAGCATAAATATGTTTCATGTCTGTACCGTGTCACTTTAGACGTAATTTTGATATGACGTTTTTTTTTTCATGCTGTTTATATACAGATTGATTGGTAATTCGATACATTCCTTAAAGGGGGTTATGGAAGATCTCATTTCAGATTGATTTTGTTGTAAAATAGCTAATGAAATAAGGAAGTAATTTAAATAATTTGTACGCTAAGTTCCATACTTTTTTACACAGTGACCGCATTTGTAAGGAATAAAAATCCGTAATAACGATCGTAGTTTTTGCACCATAACATATTTTTTCTGACAATCGTAACTAATTGTGAATCTTAAATAAATTCTTAATCATTTAACTATCAGAAAACATCAATAGTTTACTGTAATTACAGTTTTAGTGAAAAATATCTCAATTTTAAACTCAAAATTAACAAATTTAGGGATAATTTAAAAAAAAACCGAAAAAATACAACAAAGTGAATTGGAAATGAGCTCTTCCATGACCCTTTTTAAGGAATGTATCGAATTACCAATCATCCTGTATACTATAGTTTGTTATTTTTATAGTGTTTAACCACAATTAGGTTTTTAAAACCGTATATAAATTTTTGATAAGGTTATTCATTTCTTTGAAAACGCCCTGTATATATTTAATAAATATTAAGAAACGTTTTTAGTATCATGTACATCGCATACTATTTTTTTATATAGTTATCATGTTACTCACATATAAATATAATTCCCTATATTTTTGTAATTTTGGTTGACACGTTAAGCCGTCCCCTAAAGTTTTAAAAATATTTATAAATATGATTGTTATCAAGAGTATAATATAAGATTATATTAGACATAAACGAGATAAATCTATAACAAATATATAAATAACAACAATGTTCCTTGTTGAATATTACATGGCATTTCCATAATGTACCTATTTCAAATTATTTTGTCAGCTGTCGAATTGTTTAATAATATTGTTTTTGCGTGGATTCAATCCTCATAGAATCTTTATAAGTTAATGATTGAAAAGAAGCAAAGCTATCTTCACAAATTAAAACATTCATAAACCTGTCACTGCGATTTTGAGTAAGCCTTACACTATGGTTTTTTTAATATTTCTCGATCACATAATCTTCATCAAGCTTGTTTCACGCTGACTTCTTCATTTGATTAAATCTTTTTATTTTTGTATAAAATGTATTTATAAAACCTTACCTATATGAAAACAGGAACCAACTTTGTATTAGTATACGTAAAGGAGTAAAATATTAGTATTAAATTAGGTATTGTCCTAGGCACCCGCTGAACCACAAGTGAGATGTTTATAAATGAAAAAAAAAACCTAGGAAAAAAATATTAATACGGACGATAAGTAAATTATAGGTGTAGCTTACTTTCTTATGACAAGCTTATCTATAGTGTCCGAATCTTTGCTCTTTTGGATTTATGAATCAACAAAATCTTCAGAAAACAGACGTAATGTACGTCTGTTTTCTGAAGATTTTGACATGTATTGGCTAAATACGATCTACATTATGTATCCTATTTTGTATTCCTGTTTTACGTATATGGCCTATCACCATCAATTTATTAATGTATCTTTTTTAGTAAAAAGAAGTATTTATTTTTACTAAAAACGGTTTATTAATGAGGACATTTGATGTATGAACTTAATACATGGAAGCCAGGTATAGTCCCTTCCACGCAGGATGAGTTCAGTGCACAGAAAATACTACAGTGATATAATAGCAGAATAGAGCGGGATAGTTATTAGAAGAATAAAGAAATGCAAAAGAGACCAAGCAGTTGTCTATTTTTCTCTCATCGATTTTTAAATTATTCTATCCTGCTGTCACCGAACTCATCCTATGTGGAATGGATTATAACAAAGGTCCTGCCATTTTCAATTGTGTTTACTAATAGAACACTACCTAACGCCATCTATTAGGAACAATTTTGTCTGGTACCTAGTCTTTTTTTACCAAGCGTGGTGAGTATAGCAATGATCCCTCATGATCAGTACTTGGGATGAGGGAGGCCTTTGTCCAGCAGTGGACGTCCTACAGTTGCGATGTTGATAGTGATGATGATATATTTTTTTTATAAATACGCATCATTGATCGGTTTAAATATTTAAACAATTTAGGTTGCAACATGTTGTTGTTGATAAACTTGTGATAAGAAAGACATGTTGAAGAGTTCCCGATTTTATTGACGAGAGTTTGTATCACTGAAATTAGTTTAGATAGTATGATGATCACAATGATTGCCGGATTATGTTTAGGAAAAACATTTAGCGAGATAGCAAAACGATTGTTGCTTGGTTTCTGTTGATGAAAAACAAGAGGTGTTGTCATAGAATAAAAATAAAATTGTGTCACTAAATAGCGTTTGTTTTTAAACTTCATAAAAAATCCTTCCTGTCCAATTTTATCTCGAATCATTTTATAGTTTAATTCAGTTTAAGGAGTGAGTGAAATAATTAATTTTGAATAATATTCTAAAATATATTAAACCTGCGAATATCAAGTAAAACGTAAATTTATATAGATAAAAATTTAAATAAATAATAAAAAAAGTATAGATAATTTTAATGAGTACCTACTCTAAATTAAACACGCACATAGTTATGTTGCTAGCTCTACATTATTTTTTTATGATTCAACAGCTATACATGTATAACTATGTAGTTGAATCATAAAAAAATAATGTAGAGCTTCATGCCCACGTAGGTAGGTATCGAACCGAAACCGAGGCAAGCCAACCACGCAATGTAGTCAGTGCGCTCGACGCGACGACCCTCCTCGCCTCAACGTGTGTCGATAACCCTGCCAACGCTCTGAATGACGTCTCTCCGCTCACATTCCGATACATTCGCACACCGCGCTACTTTCATTTCAACATATTCCTAACTATATTCGTACTAATACAGAAAAAATACGCTATTTCAACAATAAACATTTAACCGCAAATCAAAAACCATGCCAGTATCACCCAGTATGCTGATAAAGTGTTACAACACGATATCGCTGCACTCCTCTGCTCGTATTAACATTCCACTTCATAGATGGCAGCACTGAAAATATTTGACATACCGCGCATTCCGATAGCTGTGGGCTCGGCTCAAATGTCAAACGAGACTATTTCGTCAACAGAGTCGTGGCGCGATAGTTGGATTTTATAAAATAACAACAAATAAATATAGTGCGCTTTGGACAATAGATAATAAACAGTAGACGTCTGTACATTTTTTGCGTTCCAGTATTCAGTAGCGT
This sequence comes from Pasiphila rectangulata, assembly GCA_963082625.1. Classification (NCBI taxonomy): domain Eukaryota; kingdom Metazoa; phylum Arthropoda; class Insecta; order Lepidoptera; family Geometridae; genus Pasiphila; species Pasiphila rectangulata. Next base: position 14,626,655 of record OY720240.1, read on the forward strand.
GTTGTGTTGTCCTGAGGCTAGTACGTATTTTGCGAGTCGGACCAAGTTGCCTATTGATTTTTCGCTGTTTGCCGGTTTTGTAACGCTGTTATGAAGGTTTCTGTTATATAGAACATTAGTTTACTTGAGGATATTACTGACTTAGTAGAATTTTTTTTTCGAAAAAAAATTAAACTGTGAGAAAAAATACTTATAGGTAATATCGCAACGCATTGTGGAACCATCGTGAGGAAAACATACATTCCGTGAGTACCTATATATTGACTTGTCTTTTGGTATAATGTTTGTTATTTTTTAACTTATAAAGGATCATAAATTTGTTTTTAACTACATTTAAATTACGTATGATTTTTAATCATTCACTTTTATCTGTTTTGATAACCATCATTATGACTTATGTTTTAATCACTAACATATAATATTATGATACATACCATGATTTTTTGCCCATACCTACTGAGCAAACCTAAGAAACCTTAGAAAATCATAATATATTGCCTAAACATGAACGCTAGGCATTGACTTCTAATGTAACTATTCGGTACTGCGAACAAATACTTCAATGTAATGAGTAGTTACCGGTTCGATTTGAGAGCGCGAGACGCAAAAAATTTCGCCGCTACGCCAGCCAGGGCAGAGGAGAGGAATCTCGCGAACATAATAGAGAGGAATGTGACCGTATCACAGATAACCCAATAACTACTACGGTCAGTGCACATACGACGTTTTGAATGCCCAAAGCGATAACGCGATAAAACCTTGTACGATTAGCCAATACGACTGACCCCGCTTGGATCCTGTAGATTTATTCAAACGACTTCGTTTAGCGCACTCTTCGCCTCGGGCGTAGAATCCCAAATTTGATACGGCCCCAATATTCCTTTTGATTATCTTGTCAGTTGTCACGTTTCTTATTTATTCAGTTCGCTACTGGTATGCTTCTGGCGTTTCTGCGTTCAACTTCTTTTTTCCCGGCACTTATTGAATTTCCTTGTCCGGTTACGAGCATCAATTTGCTGTGGAATTTCATTTGTTTGTCCGCCTTAGTATCTTTACCGGAATGTACGTACCTATAATTACATTTATCGGTGAAATTATCAGTTTCGTTATTAAGTCTGCTAAATACCCACAGGTCTTCTTGTATGTAAATACTTCCGCATTTCAATAATATGACGCTATGTGCGCGGCCAACCGAAACCAGTCATCATTCCGCTGTTCCCCTTAAAAGTACCTACTCTAGTGAGTTGCAAACACCGATAAGCCTTACCTACCTAACTACCAAACCTAAAATTATCGTATTCGTAAACTTCGGTAGGATATTCAATTTAACTGCGTACTAAGATGAATAAGTACATACATCAGGCTTCAAACATGTTCAAATAATCAATAGAATGCGCAACATTTGAAAACAGCGAGGAATAATAATTACTTGGGGTAGCGTCTGGACTGTGAATAGAATTCGGCAACCCTACAAATTAAAAGGGAAACATCTGCTTAGTCTCTCGCCCCCTCGTACTTCGTAGCCACGTGCGATCGCAGCAGGGGTGGCGACCATGTCGTAAAAGAACCCGCACCCTAAATGCGGGTGAAACACCATCTGCCAAAACCAACCTTATTTCCAGCATCTACAATTGAAATTCAGTTTTGCCAGTACTGAAATAGAGCAGTATTTTTAACGCAAGGAATGTCAAGGTTCGACCACCATGTGGTTTTCGTTTTGAAACTAACTACCAGCTTACCTAACAGGTGATAATAATTGACTATCATAAATCATTATTGTTTAAATTAATGTTCTTATGAGAATTCAATTCTTTAAACCTAATGTAGTTGCTCATTATTACTCCTCACTACAATAACACAAAAACATTTATATATTGCACGGTGTAATATCTGTTTTCCGTTATGTATGATAAACGTGAATTCATTGTGTATTTCGCATATTTCACGCCTCAACATTTTCCGTGACTTTGGATTATCGTCACTGTCTGATAAGCTGCACAATTTGTTCAAACACTTGGTAGTTTTTTACTCTAAAGACGCTTGCACCGGCATTGTTGTTTGTTAGTTCCATGACAAGCAAATGGCAGCGGATGTTGGTTTTATTCACATTAGGTATAATCTATTGTTATCTTTACAACTTTGTTTTGTGATGAGAACGATTTAAGCCCAAAATCAATTATATTGATTTACGTTCTGGGAGGACTAAGCAACTATATACATAATTCCTTGTACCTACTCCATTAGGTACATTGTATATCATAGATGTTATTCAATAATACAATCAGTTATCTTTACCTCCTTCATTAAAACGTTTATAAAAATACAAAATGCGGTCGTAATGCAAAAACGTATTATTCTGAATAAGAAGCATTTTAAAACGTTTGTCATGTGACTGGACAATATATGATTAACTGTCGTGTACGACATAGGTGCTCTGGTTTACTTAATAATACAGTAAAAAATTCTCACTATCCGACAAACATCCGCCTCGATTTTCTCACTCTAATTCAAATTGGAATTTACGTGTCATACCATCACTCCTTGTGTTCCGTTGGATGGTTTCGTGACCATCCGACTTTATGTCGAGGCCTGCATACCTCTGCGCACTGCTCGTGACTCCGCCTCCAGCTACAAAAATTCTATTGTGGTTATTGTACCAAATTCCACATCATTAAATCACTTATCTCCTTACTCGACATTCGGTACTTTTGCTTACCCTTCCCTCTTTCTACACTTCTTTGCCTCGCGTGAGAATATACACGAGTCTCGTGTGACTTTTGAAAGTATTGTCGTTATAGTTCTCCATCAGGAATTTCACGCCCATTAAATTCATTACGATAACTACATTGTGGTTATTCTTGGTATGAATGGAATGTGATAATTGCTTACTTATCATCACACATCAATAAATAAGAATAGGTATCATTGCGGATTTGCCAAATAGTTGGTGTAATGAAGCGATATTTGTTTTTGTTGGCGAGGTCCGAGTGGCAACTTTTAACAGATTCTCTGACGTGTTGACCAAGATATGTAGTCAAGATGTAGCCGATACGTTGTCTATTATTCATTCGTATTCTCATTATCGTAAGACAAACGCGCCTATGGGAATACCGTCATTGAAATAAAAGAGCAATTGTTTGCGTCGTGACAGAAACCCTGTGGTCTTGGTGATCATAATCACAAGTTTTCCGTTTCGATTTAACAGGTGGCCCGTTTGCTTGTCTTGTAGCTTATAGTTATAATATTAGGTCGTTATATAATTATGAAATTGGCGTTTTGTTGTACTGGCCACTTTGATCTCAAATAGCTCCTCCTTAGTTAGGAATTCCAAATTCAAATTTAAACAACTATTCTCTATACAGTCTCTACTCATGAATTTGTGTTTCGAAAACCATAATTCATTTGTTTTTCCTCTTTTGTATTTTTTCTTTACGTCATATTTTCGTCAGTTTATAAAATGGAAAAAAAATGTCGCGTTATTTACGAGTTCCACCGTGGCACCAGTGCTCGGCTCGAAGGATTAATGTGTAAGGATTAATGTGTATGGCGGTGGTGTCGCAAAAGAAAACAGTGTGTTTTTGGTTCCAACGTTTTCGTTCTGGAAATGTCGACCTGCAGAACAAGCCCCGTGGACGGCCGGAGACCAAAGTTGATAATCAAGTATTGAAGGCTATTGTGGAAGCGGATCCACCGCAAACCACGTCCAAGTTAGCTGCAGGCTGCGGTGTTTGAGATAAGACTATTTTAATCCACTTGAAGCAAATTGGGAAGGAGACAAACGCGCGTCGACTGTTGCGTTACATTAGGTACTCAACCGGCACAATAATGAAAGGATCCTATACGATAATCGGAAGTGCTCATCGCAATGGCTGAGCTCTGGCGAACCAGCCAAATCATGCTCCAAGCAAAAACTGACTCAAAAAAAGTTACTTGTGAGCGTTTGGTGGACCAGTGCCGGTGCCATCCACTACAGCTTTCTTAAATCTGGCCAGACGATTACGGCAGAAAGTCTGATTGTCAACTGCAAACCATGATGGAAAAGCTAGCTGCTAAACAACCGAGGCTGGTCAATCGCTCTAGGCCACTGCTGCTTCAGGACAACGCTAAAAAATCGACATTATGTTCTTCTCATACAAAACGCCAATTTCATAAACGACCTAATATAAAAAAAATGTTTTGTTATATGATTCGAAATCACGTAAAATGAGATTTTTATAATCACATTATATTTTCAACATACTACGCTTATGATGACTTAGGTTCCTAATAATTAATCGATTTACTTATGTAATATTTTATTACAATTTATTACTTTCGATAACTCTTAGTCTTATCTAGAGGTACACTTGCACGCACACTTCCCAAAATACATCGATCGATTACTCCATGGGTATGTAGATAAGTTCTTCAAATATGTACTTAAAACATAAAAAAACAGGAAAACGGATTAGTGAATGAGGTCAAAATCATTTGGAAGAGTTCTAATTCCAACTCTTGTTACAGAACGATTACTGGAGTTCACAAATGGAATTACACCATTTTGCTGTAAAGATTTTGATTATTTGTTAGACGTATTATTTAGACAAACCATAGATCGGACTAGCACAGTATCGTGGTGGATGGCACAAACTAATAGAAGGCCTGGCCACGAAGCACTTTTCACCCTCTGCGTTACACAGCAGTGAGTGAAGTTGGGATGGTGATGATATTTAGACGCTGATAGACGCTGTAAATAGTTACACGAAATTAAATCTTATTTCTACTGTGTTTAGTGTGGCGTACTTTACATAAATGCAAGATCTATCAATTGTCTGCCCGCCTTAGTGCTGATATGATAATGACGATATGTTTTGTTATATGAAATCAGATTTTCATATTTTCGCGTATTGTCGGTCTGGCGTGGTCGCGGGGACTCAGCGGGGCATTGGCTGCGTTCCCGAGCCGAGGTATGCCGCTCGCCACGTTTCACAACTCTTTGTTTGATCATCTGACTCCTCTCTTATTTACGTGGTATTCGTACAACTTGGCGCACGTCTGTCCAGCGTCTAGCCGTAATCGCGAGGAATTTCCGCCGCTTTGGTATTTAGCATGACTTTTAGTCTGCGATATTTTCATACCGCACGGAAATATTTTCGGGAAAGCAGACGTGAATTCCTTGAATTCTTGGGCGCGTACCGGTTTTCACCTAAATAAAAAATAATGTTATTTTCCGACAACGAGGAAAAATGTCTACCCGAATAGTCGATCCAGATCTGAATTAACATAGGCTTTTCCGTCAAACATTGCCGTGGGGTGCCGGCAGTAGAATGTTACCCCTCCTCTCATGCCCGTGGATGCAGTAAGAGCCTGCCTTAGCTTGCCATCCTAAGGGATACCTCTAGAAGATGGGCAGCAGCGTCTTTCCGTGTATCAACATCCCGTACTGCGCTCGCCAACCCGCCTGCCAAGCATGGCAGTATGGCAACCACTCCTCGTGTAGATCTATGAGGGAGGCATGTGTTCAGTAGTTGACGTTTTATGGCTGAAATGATGATTGCTATGAAAAAGCACATAGGGCCAACGTATTAGTGTTATTAGTGATACTCGTCCAATATACTGAATACCTACTCATCATAGTTGGTCTCAGTTCTAGATGCTAATGCATCAAGCGGAGGTTAATGCATAACAAATAATGCTAATTGATTCGATTATTACAAACCTATTCTGATAGGCTACAAACAATGACGCACTAAAATTCATTAACCCAGATAGTTTCAACATTATTGTGTACTTTACACGCAGTCAAATCTTTTCCATAGTATCTAAATTTTGAATTGATGCACAGAACTCTCTTATAATCATGGAAGGATTAGGAGAGAATGTCAGTGTGAATCTGAGCCATTCACTTACTTACTTTAAAGATCGTTAATGTGCAACATAAACACAATAAAACTTTTGAACTTGGATGAATATTTCCCTATAATCAAGTTATGATTTAAATTAAATAATTGTCAAAAATTTCCTCTACCAGGTTACAATGGAAAAGGTGGAATCGCCGTTGGATGTGCTGTCTCGAGCGGCAACTATGGTACAACCCTGTCCTGCGTACCCTGCCAGCGATTCCGATGGATTTGGTGAGTATCTGCATAAAAATGCAAATATTATGAATTTGCTGCAAACACATTTTCAGTGCCTTTCAATACCCTATGTTCGTAAGTCACACCAGAGCACACAGGCGAGGCTGTTCCACAAAGTTATGTCGCCGTGGCCGTCATCGCCCTGGAAGACATTACCATCTTATTGCGTGTTAATAACCTGACCTTGTTGGAAACGGTGCTATTTTCGCTTCTTTCACTCACTTGGGAAAAAAGTTTTCTAAGGCGAATGACTCAATTTATATGTGTTTTGTTTTACTTTTGTAAATTGACTTTGACTTTGCTGTGAAATCGTTATCGTCTCCGAGTTTTCTATCATTGGTTTGTCAATTCTGCCATACAAATATCCAAACCAAACCAATGATTGATTCTGTAGTGTTATTCTGAATTGACTCTAAATAGGTTACCTATAGGGAAAAATTATTCACAAAACCCATGTTACCTATACCATGAATTCATGTATAAGGTGCAGTAGGAATATTAACAATTGATTACATATTAGGTATGTTTATTTTACCCACTTCTTAATTGATGAATCAATTAATTATTTTTTTATTAACTGTCTACTTTTCAATATATTCAATTATTTATATAACCATACGATCCTCAGAACTAGTTAAGTCGAAAAGAAGCACATTGTAAATAAAGTCATTCTGCAACTGTGTAGGTACAGGAGAATGAATTAATCAATTGATAAATATATTATTTACTTCACCTAACACTGAGTCCCTCAAGATATAGTGAGTGTTATGCGGCATAACACTAACTATAACACAACACACCGGGCATAACTTATGCATAATTTATGCCCTGTGTGTTGTGTTTTAGTTTCACTTAACAATGTTTGCTTGCTTTTAACCCAATTCTGATGATAAATGATAAATCAAGGTAAATATTCAAACGTAATAAACATAGCGATTAGGCATAGATAGCGGTTTCAGTAAAATTAAAATTAGTATTTTAGCAACATTTTAAATGTTGCTAAAAATACAAATTTTATCATTGAAGTCTGGTTTTTTTTGTGGAAAAATAAAATAACTATTTATATGATGTAAAGTTACTGTTATCAGTGGCTTGTAGAATGTTTTTATCAATCGAGTTTTCTAAAACTTCAAACTATTTGTACAGCAATGTGTATTAAATAATTACAAACAGTTAGGTACGTCTACAATTTCGATGTTTGCGTTTCAAAAAGACAAAAATATTTCAAAGAAATGAATAACCTTATCAATAATTTTACGGTTCCGGTGGGATTCGAACCCACGTCCGTCAAATCGATACTTGACGCTTCCTAAAGCGGAAGTGCTTTGACCACTAAGCTACAGAACCCATGTCGGGTACCGCTGAAATTCTACCTAAGTGCGGTTAAACACTATACAAATAACAAACGACAAAAATATTTTTATCATGTTATTGAGCTAATCCGGCTCACACAAGAATGTGGTACGAGAACAAGGATATTATGAGAAAATCTCAGCTTTTGTTGTATAATTAATTAGCCTTTGAAGAATTCATTGTAGCTATTAATATGGCAAGAGAATAATATGGTCGACGTATAGAGAGATGGCACGCGACCTTGTAGGCGGGTCGCATTCCTGAACCAACTGACATTGTTTGGTTCTACACTATACTGTCGCCTTCTTTTCTTTAAACTCCCATGACAATAAAACTTAATGGTTGTAACATGTTCTAGCTTACCTACGCAAGAACAAAATTATTTATGAAAATTATCATTATTTATTTAGAATTTTGTAAAATATCAACGTCATACCGAACGTTAACAATAGCCTTATTAAAAATTGGAGAGTCCAGAAACTAATCCATTTGAAACGGCATTGTACAAAGGCTCTTTTGTTCCATTCTAAACAATTGCTGTAAAGGCTTCATTGATCACCCTGCTGGTCCCTCTGTTCGGAATTTGAGCGTCACGCGTTAGCAGTTTTGTTAAATGCGTTCGACCGAAACGTCCGGGTTTTGCGAATCCCAAATCACAGATGTTGTTAATGTAAGCAAACTTGATCGTTGCTTACAAGATGCAGCTTTAATTGCTTTTCAACGCCGTACGATGTGGGGTGTAATATTAAACTCTCCTAATGAAGATTTATTGAAATTAGGAGTTGGACTTTCAACGGTCGGTAGAGGTAACATTCATTACGTTTCTTAAAATTTTACACAAAATAATTGGAACAAAATATTGAATCGTAATGTACACAGCAATGCAATAAATGAAATGGCCTTTCTCTGCAACAATAACTTGACAATGGAGTTAGACATAGATGAGAAAGCAGAGCTTGCTGAGAGCAACCGCGAGATTGTCTAGCTTCGTGAAACGCGTCCCAGCGAATTTCGCTGACCCACTGTAGGCCGTCCATCCGGCTCGAAAGACCACCCTCCACCAGAAACATTCGAATACCACGCGGACAATTAATAAAAGGTACAAGTTTTGTACGAGTACTATCGGTAATTATAGGCTACGTAATTTTATCAACTTCGGATAATTACATCGTATTTATAAATATACGGTCAATAAAGATATTATCGATCGAGATAATTAACGTAGATAGGTAAGTAAGAATGTCACGACTAAAAAATTGTGAAATTTAAATCTTGCCGTCGCTTTATGCCTAATCGAAATTCGATCACGCAATTTATATATTAGCGGTGTGCTTTGAATGTTTACAAACAATCAGATCGCGGGTAATTATGCAACTGGATGACAGCGCACGCGCTCGCGCTTACTTTCGTTACGCGCGCGTGTTGAGAACATAGCATCGAAGACATTCGGAGACGACGGCCAGCCAGCGCCCACTTGCCGACTGCCATCGCCCAGCGCGACCGACGCCAGAGAAAGCGTTCAGGAATTTGGCCGTCCCATGCTCCGCACTGACCGACTAAATCACAATAGTTTTTATCTCGAATCACATTTGGTTAAATTTCATCTATAACCTTTGCGCGACTGTCTGGTCATCTTTAGATATTCACATAAAATCAGGGAAACCAAGTCCAGTTCATGCAACATGAGGAAGCTTTATTTCAGGATATTTGACTTATCCCTAAAATTGTGTAAGAATAATCGTCATGTCTGACGCTACGCTTGTTTTTATCTTTGAGCGACGACGTCGGATAGAATACGATAGGTCAAGATTGCAGATTTCATTTCAACTTATCAGTTTAGTACCTGTCAATAGATTATTAACGATAGAAAATCTGGTCTTGATTATCATAATCATCCATACACTAGGCAAAACGTAGCCGTTTTACAGCTCTCTAGAAATGCAATTCTTGGCATTCTATCAATTGCATCAAATCGAAATGGTTTTTATTGCAAGTGTTATTGAAGTGAATGTAGCTTGCACGTGTATACGTGTATGTATATCCGGAACGCAGAGGCGGTGTGTTACGGTTTCGAAAAGAATGCTGAATGTAGGTTGCGTTGCGGACTACAGTTACGAGCGTTCTTGCTGAGGTACTAATAGTCAATCACCATTGTCATCGTTTGCAAAATATTATTTTCAGAATCGTAAATTGTGGAATGTAGGTCAGTTATTATAGCATTTGTGAATGATATATTCGTGCTAAAATATCTGAAATGAGAGTATGAGTATGAAAACGGTGGCTAAAATATTAATGAAAGCTGCATTCCTTTGTAAGGTGACAGCGCGGTCCGTGCAGTATTGGTACTTGATGTCGCGTGGTTATTTGTCTCTAATCTGCGGAGGGGTGGCACGCGCCGAAGGCATTCAATGAAGTCATCATATTGTAGAGTAGAATTTCTAATGGCCAACGGATTCCATTTCGTTGGCAGCGAAGCGAGAGTGCAGCTATTCGAGCTATTCGGGCCGCCGCGTATTGTTTCAGTGATATAACAGTCTAACGAGCGACGATGATTTTTAGTGCGTAGCGCACTGGAATGCAGCTAGAAACTTTACCTTTACGGTGTGAATTGAATTACTAAACGTACATAAAAAGCCTCGCACTACTGAGCTATAAAATGAAAAGTTATGCGTACCTTACTTACTTTATGATGTATCTTTTGCTCTTGGAACGCCTGTGCTCGGGTTTCATGTTTCTAAAAGTCTACTGATAATGTGCTTTTGGATAGGTACAACGAAAATGTAATGTAAATTGGCCTTTCACATCTATTATAAATAGAAGATTGATACAGCGTCAGCTACTTGTATGCTGTACGGGACGCGGCAATGTCTATACAGCAACATCACCAATACTAATGCAGCAAGTGTGTCAGTTCGGGCAGAAGAAAAGCACTAAATTGCTACGAGTACGTTACTCATGCATGTGGTCGCATTCCAACCAAATGATGGACACTTAGTGGTATTGGGATTTTGTTTTCTGGCTCAGAAACTATTATGAGGACTAATGGAATATATTTTATTTATCACCACAAGTCACGCATGTCCTGTTTATCGTCATATGGTCACTTTGCGGCCCAACTATAATTATGGGGAAAAAAGAGACCATAATTGATTAGTTAAAATCACTTCGTTGGTAATTATACTCTACATAACATGTTACTAAGTAAACATTGCGGCGTGAGCTACTGCACTTTACTTATCCCTATCTCGCTGTGAGTTTTAAAATTACGTTGTTTATTTGAACCATTTCAAACATTATTCATACAATGTAATAATTATGTTACTAACGCCTTCAGATTCGTTCCACAATTCCATTGCCATGCCTTAAGTTCTACGCTCAGCATTTATTAATAACATTGGAATGTTGAACAGCCTTCCGAGGCGTTTGATTTTTCACTTGACCTTACGATGTTCTCGTGACTACTTACGTGTTAACATGCAACTGCTCAAAGGAATGTATATACAAGTGTGTAAGATGATAAAATTCTTAGTAAGCAGTAAAGCAGACAATTAAATATGTATGGAATCCTAGCCAAATCCGTTATTTGATGCAATGAGAACGTTATTTTGAATTGTTAAAACAGTTTAAGTGACCACTATTCGATTCAATGGTCATATTCGTAGCATAATATGTATTGTTGTTGTTTTTCTTACTGCAGGGCAAAGGCCTTCATTCCCTCTTTCCAGTTATCTCTGTTTGAGCTTGTTGTCGCCAATCTTTTCCGATCATCCCGCTATCGCCGCTTGGGTCTATCATGTGATCGTCTTTGTTGGGGAGCCCAATCGGTGATGGTTTTTGCCCATAGTTTTTGGGCTCACGTGTCCTGGCAAGTCGCACTTGAGCTACTATATTTACTTATACCTAATACATTATAGCTTTAATGTTTGACAACAGCCCTTAGTTATAAAAGTTGTGTTATGAGGATTTTTTATTATTATTTCTTTCGAAGAATAGTAACTTGAGTGCTGCTTTTATGTAACCCTTCATGAGTAAAATAAGATTATTAATTTGGCTATAATTTGTTCATTTATGTGTCAATTGGCTTACCGTTGCTAGACATTGGTCCACCACATAAGGGATCTCCTTGTTGCTATTCTATTCGACAATCCATGTCAGGGCGACCACGTACAGATACGTGGTGCTATGTGCGATCTTATGTAACGAAATATTGTCGCGTTCACGTTGCAAGATTATAATCGTAGAATAAATAACTGCTGTGAAGAAACTGTTCTTACTTTTACTTGTAGATTTAAAGATTCGTTAACACAAGGTCAAATGGTTGACCAGAACGGATTCAGAAGGATGTTAGCTTCTACTGATGATTTAGCTTAGTGCATCTTTCAATCTAGCATCATGCTGAGTTAATTGTCAAGACCTTTTGGACACGAACAGTATTTCATTGTTTTTATTTCTGTCTTTCTTAAATTTTGATTGGACCTACACTTAATTATATTGCCTGTTTTTCGTAACAGCCGTTTCAACTCAACCGACTCGGACTTCTTTGTTTAGTTTTTTCTTTGTAGATACTATTGTATGTACCTCATAGTATTTGGGTGGTGTCAGGGAATAAATAATTTTATCTATCTTCCATCTACCTATAACCAACCTATAAAATGTCTTCAATCTACTACATAGAAAAAAAATCATTTTCCATTCAATATTGGAAATTCTGTAGCAACGTACTTACTTAGGCAAGTATAAATACAGTGCAGGGCGATGCGATTTCTTATTGCCCAGTCCCAATCTTATCAATCACCAAGGGAATTGTCTAAGTAAGATTTGTCTTCAACAGCTAAGAGCAATTTATACGCTCCTACAAATATATTAAGTAAATATGTAAGTCTTCTTTGATTATGAAGCAGTTTTGGATTACACGTTTGGACACCATCAACTGTAAATCATCTGTAAATTAACTTGGTTTCCGTAGCTTTTTTACTAGTCACTACTTTCTTTTACGCTGCAGGCACATTGTTACTTGGATTAGCCCAGCACATATGCTAACCTAATAGTCGGAAGAAAGAACAGATCCATACGTCTAAAGCTGACTAAGCCGCGGTTTTCCACGAAAGAAAATCCCATTGGTGCACGGTATTTGGATCGAAAGTCCACCACTTAGCTAAAACGACCCTTATAATATTATTCTGAGCTGCTATACATATATAGTTATAGGTAGGTACTTAAAATTGACTTTTTCGGCGCAGTGAAGGTCACGGGCGAAATGCTCGTTCATTAGACTGTCCGCAGCCACACGAGTCCGTCACGCTCTGTCTGCAAGGGTAGCAGCATCATTCATAATCATTAACAACGGTATGCCCGTTCAATGTACTTACTCCGTATCCCAAGAAAGTAGCAACTGTACCATACTTGTTTTTAACTTTTTTTCCATTTATTTATCTTTCATATAAAACAAATACAAAAATTAATCATATTACTAGCACAGGTAAACCACTAAGGTTTGTTTTATGAGCCTCCGATGAGTCTAAGTAAGTAGCACTGATAATAATACACATTGTTAACAAGTTCCTTTGGGAGGATTCTTGAGGAGGAACTTGGAGGAACTGAGTTGGTATTTTGAGTATATTGCAAACAGTTGATGTTGGTGAGGAAGAAGAGGCAGTTATTCTGAGGGCAGTGAGTTTTATAACTAAAAAATCCGCCATCAGGTAAAGGTAGGTAGGTACCAAAGTAAATATTTTTGCTTCTTTTGCATCCAATTTTTATAATAATGTGTAGAGGATTATTTTTCCTCCATGATACTCGTCTCTTACTCGTCTCGAATTACTTATATTTGCGCATCTTCCATACAGGTAAATCTTCGTAAGTCATTGTGAACATAAAAGTCTAGTTTAACCATAAAAATACAAAAGAGAATGCGTTTTTAATGAGCATCTACTTTAGTTACTTCCCAGTGCATAATGAAGTGATTTACTGATTGCGGAGAAGAGCAAATTGTGTTGTTATCGTCACTTTGATTGACACTTAGTCTTATCGGTAAGTAAACATAACACATCTCTGTGTCCCTTCAGACGACCTTTGTTGAAGGTTCAAGAAGTAATGATCCAAGTCTGGTACAATGTACGTGCCGACATATTATACAAATGCATTTCGTCGTCGTAGGTAGCACAGTGCTTCCCTCTGTGAAAAATGTGGAACACTTTCTTGGGGATTCTCCGGGCTTTCGTCGAAGGGTCTCGAGTCAACTGCGCCGAATGAAGCGCAACCCTAAAGTCTTTGCCAACGATTCTAGAGGGCGCTTTTTAACGTTTGGTACTGTACCCAGAGATGGCACTACTAGTTCAGAAACTTGTGCTCGCTAAATATTTTCATCATTTTCTATCATATATTTGTGCTTATAGGTAGCTAATGTATGGAAATTGTAATGGAAAAAACTACTAGTTGTATCATAAATAATATTGTGATTGTCGCTCTGAGAAATACAAAAGATACACGTGTTATAATATAGTGGTTTTTTAAACTTTACATAAAGTAGGTAGTCCCAGATATTTTTCCTGGCCACAGCCGGCCTAGGATTGGGTATTCCCGCAAGAATTCGAGGACATAAGCAATTCAGGATAATTCATTTTGTTCTGAGACAGCCATAATCGTGTGGAATAGCTTTAAATCTTCATGCAGCTCCTGATAGTCAATTACTGTTGTACTGTTCTAAATCTATGGCGTTCCAAACCCACCCAACTGTCAGGGACCCTTACCACTCGAAGCGACTGCATTATTATGATATGATAGAATCAGCTTACCGTTTTTTTACGGCTAAACATTTAAGGGCATTTAAAACAAAAAAATGAGCACCGCAGAAATATGTTGTCCACTAACTTCGACAACAAATTTCTCAGCAACCTTAACCCATTTCACTAGTAAGAGTAATTATTTGTACTACAGAAATGATTAAGAATTATGTTTTAATTTAATACGTTACCTTTATGTACCTACACATTGTAAAAATTTAAATATTGTCAAAAATGTAATACAAAAAAACACAATTTTATATGTCCAATTAAAAAGTGACTTATTGGAACGAATTGTGGATAACTTTTGAAAATAGATTGATATTTTTTGTGTTTATTTTCATGTATCTATACAAATTGTATTAAATTTAGTTAATTTATTTAATAATCATTTATTTATCATGAATTTCATGCAGACTTCCGTTTTTAAGATTCCACATTTTTTTTTTTTTAAAAACGCAATTTTTTTAAAATGTTCTTACGCCTGCCTCAACTGCCGTGGGGTGCCAGCAGTAGAATGTTGCCCCTCTCTCGCCCGTGGATGCAGTAAGAATCTGCTTAGGGATACCTCCTGGAGATGGGCAGCTTCGTCTTTCCGTGTATCAACATCCCATACTGCGGTCGCCAAACCGCCTGTCGAGCGTGGTGAGTATGGCAACAACATCTCTTGATCAGTACTTGTAGATCCTTGAAGGAGGCCTATGTCCAGCAGTGGACGTCCTATGGCTGAGATGATGATGAAACGTTTACGACTCGATCATACTCATAGCTACATCTGTAAACAGCACTTCACAAAGAAGTCTATAAAACACAGTATCAGTCTACTTACCCAACAACGAGGTATGGAATGCGGAATGTTTGGAGTCGCTTCCCGCACTTTCGCTTCAAACATCCGCCTTCCGTGCCTTTGTTTGTTATGTAAACAGTAAGTCTTCATTCAATCAATAATGTTAGTAAACATCATACAATTAGGCCCTTATTTGTTTTCACTGCCGAATTAATGTTCCAAAATAGTGTTATTATCAATGGGCTGTTCGGAACTGTTATTTCAACCGCTTAATATTTGAACATGCTCTGGAAACATAACGCTTAGAACACTGGGGATCTAGATACAGCCAGACTGATAATACCTTAATTTTTCAACCAGTTCTTCAAAAAGAACTGACTTCAATGATTAAATCTCGGACTTGTTACTGAAAATACCAAAACCGCTAACCTATTATATCTAAGTATTTCCCTCGATTATCAAGCGAATACCATAAAGTGAAACTAAGACACACCCGCAAGTTTAAAATTAGGGCATGTAACGAACATTGCCTTGAGAGACCGGTAGACACTATTACAATAATTGAATTCCTAAATTGGTCCAGGTGCGTGTCGGGCCACGCGCTATGAAGGGTTCAGTAGTTGACCGTAGACCTTTGTTAGAAGTTGGTGTGGGTATGTTTTTTACGTTTTACCAAAACATATTAACAGGAATTAATTGAGTTTTCGGTTTGAAGCTGGAAAAAGTGTGAAAAAAGTCACGTAGTTTTAACTATGAACTTTCTATGAAAATTAACCGTTATAGTTTTCATAGAAAATTCATAGTTAAAACTACATTTTTATTATTTATTTTTTTCGATTTTTTTTGCAACCCCGAAATTATTTTAAAATACATACCTATGCATAGGTATTTTCGTTGACACGATACCTTACATGATCGGTAAAATTAGAAAATAAAGTTCATTACCACCACGAAGAAGAAACTTTATTTACTTTATTTTCCACCACAAATTCATTATTTTTTCAGCATTTTTTCAAATTCGTAACAAAACTAACGTATAAATATCTAGCAAAGCAAGACTACAGTTATACAATTTAAAATATTAGAACTGATATTTATGAGTCTGAGTGCCGGCTACCGGCTACCAAAGTATTCGTGTTGGTAAACGTACCTTCGGGGTCCGCTCGCGCTACCACTCTTTTAAAAATTACAAATTACGCCATTTCCCAACTGAAGAAAGGCAATTTCAAAGCACAAAGGCGATTTTCAACCTTATCTGCTAACATTTAAAAGGGCATCTTTTATGTGCCGTGGATGTAACATGCATGAATTTTGCTCGCCCTGCAGATACGGACACGGCTACCGTACACGCAACCGATAATCAATCGGAATATTTATTAGTAATTTATATTTGAATAATCACCACCTTAGAGCATTTTACTAGGTACTTCAAATTCAGTTCCGTTGTGGAAATGACGTATTAATGGTGATTCCGCAATTTTGAAGCTTGATGCACCTGGTGTTGTAAGAAAAATGGCAGTTAATGGTGGCTGCTGTAAGGTTGAATTTAGGATAGAAGAACTGGTTTAGATATAGATAAACAATAAGTTTTTTCTGTTTATTTGCAATGCACCTAACATAGAGTTTATGAGACGACATTGGTGTCTCATCTGGTCTTATACTCGACCCAGGAGGTTGCGGGTTCGATCGTTGCGGGACATATGTTAGCTTCCTGCAAATATTTGCCTTTGCGCTTAGTGTTTTATATATATGATTCTCGTAAAATAACCATGAATAATAACACAGGCTTTATAATTATTTTACTAGCTTGTGCCCGCCGCTTTGCATGCGTTGTACCCGGATAAAAAATAGCCTATGTGTTAATCCTAGTCAACATCTATACGTTTGCAAAATTTCAGCTCGATACGTACGCTAGTTTTTGCGTGAAGAGGTAACAAACCCCCATACAAACAAACTTTCGGCTTTATAATATTAGTGAGATTCGTTTACGAAAAGCATGTAGGTATCCGTCAGATTCCATAGCGTGCGGATCATAGCCACAATATGATAAAAAACATCCTTCAACGGAAGCTGCCCACTTAAAAATAATCAATATCGTGCAAATAAGCAGACCCAAAGGGTAGGAGGGTACGTTTAGGGCGCTACCGCGGACGCGTAGCCTTGGGGCTTGCTGTCTGCGCATGCCCATGCCCTTCCGACAATCTCCGGTTTTAGGATCACGAATAAGTTATTTATTATGCTTATTCTATGCAACTCTCTCGTATTTGCTTGAAAACATTCTGATCATCCTTTTAGGTATACATGCACTACACCATCATTTCGGCTGTATAACGTCCACTACTGAACACTGGCCTTCCTCATGGATATCCGTGAGGGATAGTTGCCTTACTCACCACGCTTGGCAGGCGGGTTGGCGAGCGCAGTACGGGATGTTGATACACGGAAAGACGCTGCTGTCCATCTTCCAGAGGTATCCCTCTTACTGCATCCATGGTTATGAGAGGAGGGGTAACATTCTACTGCCTATAAATACAATTGAAGTGTCTGTTTGTAATGTCAGAATAACAAGTTTTACATGCATGTAAAAGTAAATACGATGAAGGTCTGTTGTTGCCTCTGATGTATCCAAACCTATATTGAAAATATTTTTTTTGTCTGTACCTCTATGCCTGTTTGTTCACGCTATCTCCGAAACGCCTGGACTGATTTTCACTGGCTGATAACTGTTTTACAAGCTTTTATTTAGAATCAGAATCAGAAATATTTTTATTGTGGAACTGTTGTACAGAAGATGTTACAAAATAAGTACATGTTATTACAGCTTGTCCATTCTGGACATACAATATTATTGAAGGTCTCTAGCCTACTTTATGAAATACGTACTAGTTAAAATTAATACATTATTCACAACATGACATGTTTACATTTTAATACATTGTATTACATTACTTAAGTACAATGGAAATAAGTTGAAATAAGAAATAAGAAAATTTTATTGTTAACTTGTGTAGGTACATATATGTACATGAAGGTCTTAAATAAATTTAGGTATCAACAATTTTATCATATCTATGACATACAATACATATGTTGAGAATAGAGAACGACGAAAATAAAAATCTATGTACACGAAATGATTTACAGTCAGATATAATATTACTTTACATACTCGCTGTCCCTCTGAAAATACTAAAATCCAGGTCGTAAAATACATTTGCGAAAAGCCATTTCCTGAGTTTATTTTTAAACATATAGGACCCTCGAGAAGTTTTAAATCTAATGGCAAGCTATTGTATATGTATTTTGATTGCAGTTACATAATTGCTTTTACTGTACATGGTGTTATTAACGTGTGGAATATTGATGTTGTATTTATATTTGTTTCTCAGTCGGTTGGTCTTTACATTAAAGTAGAGAAAATTATTCTTAACAACGAGACAAACTCTAAAAATGTTAATACATGTAAGGGTTAAATATTTTTCTTATGCAAAAATCATTCGAAGCGAATCAGTCTCTTTCATATTATATATTGAACGCAGACATCTTTCTGCGTGATAAAAGTTGATTTTACAATGACAGAGTTGAAATGAAATGAAATGAAATGAAATTGTTTATTTGCCAGAAGTATGGTACAAAGGTTTTAGGATAAGTAAGTCAGCTTCACATACTTCACTGATTGATCAGCGTGCAAAATAATGTCTGTAGTTACAAGTACCTACATAAGAATGAACGGAGATTCTAATATTAATTAATTTACATCCAATTCAAATTTCAAATTGTCATATCTATACAATGTCAAAATTTACTATTTAAATAATCATTTACTTTATAAATACATTTATCTACTAGCAACTTATACAGCTTTGTCTTAAATTGTCTGAATGGTAATTCTCTTATGTCCTTAGGTATCTTATTATATATTTTTATAGTCATAATGTATGAACTCTTGCTTCTAAGTGTCGATTTACATATTGGTAATATAAGCTTTGTAGGGTCTCGGTTTTTTATGATAGAGTTTAAATTATCTTTATATTGGATAAAGATGGGATTTTCTTTTGCAAACAGGCAAACTTGAAATATATAAAGTCCTGCTAGTGTTAATAGTTTCAGTCTTTTGAATAGCGGTCTGCATGATTCTAAAGGACCCACTCCGCACAATGCTCTTAGGCATTTTTTTTGGACGATAAAAGCCCTGCAAACATTAGTTGAGTTGCCCCATAATATAAGACCATACCTTAGAACTGACATGACATAGCCGTGATATGCAGTTAGAGCTATCTTTTCGCTAGATATTTGTCGTAACCTTTTAAGAGCATAAACAAAACGATTGAGTTTATTACAGACATACTCTATTTTATTATTGTTGCCCCAAAAGATGATTCCATAGCTTAGCTGAGGATAGACAAACATAGGTATGACTGTTTCGCGATATTTTTTGATGAGATAGAGCTAAGGACTGAAAGAGCATAGCAGTATTTTGAAATTTTGTTATTGATTTTACTTATATGGGCCTTCCAATTTAAATGAGGATCCAGTGTTATGCCCAAAAAGTTTGTCTCATCTACCATTTTTACATAATTGTCTTTGTTAACTATTTTGAAAACTAATTGATGGGGTTTTGTAATTTTTTAAACGCAATATATTAGTTTTACTTATATTTATACTTACATATATGTGCCCATGTTTTCTAATTGACTTAACAGCAGTTCGTGGCTAACACAGTCGAAAGCCTTAGACATATCAAGAAAGAGAGCCACTCCAAACGATCTCTTATTTACATACCTCATCCCAGACTTGTTAAAGCATTCTAAAGATATCTAAAATTGTGTTTTTTGTACTCTATACTAACTTTTTTAATTTGAATAGGTATCTCATCATGTGCCGTGGGGCACCGGCAGTAGAATGATGCCCCTCCTCTCTTGCCCGTGGATGCAGTAAGAGCCTGCTAAGGGAAACCTCTGGAAGATGGGCAGCAGCGTCTTTCCGCGTATTAACATCCCGTACTGCGCTCACCCACCCGCCTGCCAAGCGTGGTGAGTATGGCACTACCCCTCATGGAGATCCATGAGGGAGGCCTGTGTTCAGTAGTGGACGATTAACGGCTGAAATGATGATCTCATCATGACCTAAACTTTTTATTTTTTAATTTTCTTACTAAATCTTTAATCTCCTTTGTATCAACGAGATACATAAACATAGTATTCGGATTTTGTAAAGGTTCATGTTTAGAAGGTTGGTATTAGGCTTATTTTTGTTCTGATGCGTCAAATAGTTATTAAAACTTGTTGCTATAATATCAGGGTCAGTTATGGTTTGATTGTTGTTTTGTATGCTGGTTACTGTTGTTTTAATGTTATTATTTAAAGTCGTGTGTTTTTAATAATACTCAAAGTTTATTTTGTCTTGTTAGTGCTATTATTTATATATTTGATATTAATCAACTTCTTGGATGTTCAAATTACTCTTTTCATAGTTTTTACAGTACATTGTATATTTACCTAGAGTTTCTGGAATTTTAGTTTTTGTACATCGTAAATATTTATATCGTTTAGTTTTGCTCGAAATTATTATTCCTTTTGTTTTCCATTTAAAATGGTTTTAACTCTAACTCTGAGGATAACGTATCACGGTTTCACCCAAAAAAATTTAAAAACAATGTAAACGCGTGTAAGTAGGGGGCCAAAACGGATACTACAACTTTTATAAAATAAAACCCGTGGCTTAGTCAACTAGTCAGGCGTAATGATCTGTTATTTCATTGGTATAAGGCCGAGAGGACTGGACAGAGACGAGAGACTGGGATTTACTTGGGCTTGCCCGCGCTTCGCTTAGTCGGCCACAACAAATATTTTATCAAAATGGTGCATAGGAAGGAGAACGTAAGTTTAGGTTGCCCTCCACTCTATTGCTAAGCCAATGAGTCCCTAACTTCATACATCTTTCTCAGCCTGGTTAACCTTTCTTTAGAAATAGATAGGCCTTTTCATACTTCTTCCATTCAACCCGAATCTTCGCACAATAAGGTCTTGCTCACGATCTTAGTGTTCTATATGTGTGTACTCCATTTTCCGCTTTTGGACTCTAAGGTGGTCCATTATGTGTGGAGTGTCTAGCTAGCATAGCCAGCCCAACTCCTACCAGAAGCGCAGTATCTCCACGGGATCATCACATTGCAGTCTCTACGGAGTGAAATAACCGATATTTGCAGATTTGTTGGCGTTGTGCTGTTACTCCCTCTCGTTACAGGACCACGTGGGCAGCCCATTCTACCGCCTTCGGGCATCCTCTACAGAGAGGACTGTCTGTGGCTCCGATGTATAAAAGATGATTGTAAAGGATGCAGTG
This sequence comes from Pasiphila rectangulata, assembly GCA_963082625.1. NCBI lineage: Eukaryota > Metazoa > Arthropoda > Insecta > Lepidoptera > Geometridae > Pasiphila > Pasiphila rectangulata. The sequence goes on from OY720240.1 coordinate 14,648,038, forward strand.
ACCCATCAGTGTCAGTCTCGCACACTGATCTTGGTGATGTCGTCTGTCTAACGCATGAGCTGCCTCCTTACTCCTATATTGCCTACAAACATACCAACACTTCAATTCAATCTAACCGACCAAACTTGAGTGTGTGACACGCTACGCGTGTTTTTATTCAAATAGATTTTCTGACAAAAGCTGCCGTTTAACATTGAGTGGCACCTCGACTCTAAGGAATGCTTATTACTCGCATCCGTTTCATATATTTTATTATAGCTGCTTCACATTGAGGGGTAAAGGCTATATGGATGTCGGAAATAATATCGAAATACGGTTAGGTGGAGAAGATTTCTGATTTCCGTTTTATTGAGCAGAAATTGGAGTTTCATTTGAAGGATGATTGGTGATTGATTTGCGAAAAATTGTTGGTTCAACGGAATTTAATTTAGTTTCATAACTTTATTACCTTCTAGCTATCCCGCGTTACTTAGTCTGCGTCATATAAGAGAGAGTGTGGTTTGTAGGCACCTACAATAGAAATGCGCGCGGGTAAAACTGATATCTTCTAAGATATTCTTTGAATTGAAATGGTATTAAAGACAATTCTTTTAAACATTTACTACTTATGCAGGCAGGCCAAACTTTATTATTTGTATAAAGATTGATACTATTTTTTTGAACACATTCGCAAATAACGCATTATTTTAGAACCAATTCGATTGCCATAAAAAAGGTTATAAGTTATTCAACATTAAATAAAAGATAGTCATGCAATCGCAGTCTTTTTTATATTTTTTGAAGGGGAACAATTCCGCCTTACTTGATAGCTGCGTACCTTTAACTGTTTACTCAGCGCACGCAAGGGTTCAGCTCTCACAAGAAATAAACCCCGTTTATGCAACATGTTGCAACGATGTTCCTATTAGTCGTAATGTTATATAGCCGTAATGAAAATGATATATAGCCTTAGCCTTCCTCGATATTTGGGCTAGTGCCGAAAGATTTTTCAATTCGGACCAGAAGTTCCTGAGATCAGTGCGATCCAAACAAACAAACAAACTCTTCAGCTTTATAGGGTTATTATAGATTTTTTTCATTTATTATTTTTTATCAATTATTAACTTCGACTTATATTCTAATACTAACTCTGGGATAGACTGAAAACCTGTTGTTTCAGTGCATTACTGAGTCTGGGTCTCATTTTTTGTATTGGTACCTACGGTTTTAATTTCATTACGTACTCTGATCTCTTATTTGGAATGTTTATATATTTCAAAAAAATAAGAAGAAACCATTACTTGGGCATAACAAGAGCATTACAAATCAAACTAAGATCTTAGAGAAGCATCTCTCATTTTTCGGAGTCTGAGAATTTTATAGATCGGTCGGATCTTGATGATCAATGAGCTAAGTGGAGTCTTTTATTGCCCATAGTATAGACGCTGCTGGCTAAGTGTTTGTTGCCATGAAATAAAAGCCCATAGGTATTTTGCTTGACAGTTGCTTGGTCCATTTTTTTTAAATAAAGGCAACATCTTTAGTTTTGACCTCTACGGCGTAATTGGTTTATGGTTGAGACGCAGGATGCCGCGGGTTCGAATCACGCCGCGGGACCAATGTTTATAATTTTTCTACAGATATTTGTCCGGTGTCTGGGTATTTTTATATGTATGATAAGATATGCATTATTTACAAAAAAAACCGGCCAAGTGCGAGTCGGACTCGCGCACCGAGGGTTCCGTACAAACCTGTAGGTATATAAGACCTCAGTATTTGATATGAACTTCAATTTAATAACCTCTACGCGTTTATGAGGAAAGGGTAGTAAGTTTAAAAAACATATTTTTATTAAGTATATGATGTAACTAAAAATTTAAGGTTTTCGCAATTTTTCCTTTATCTGTGCTATAAGACGTTGCTTCGTACCAAATTTCAAGATTCAGAGTTCACGGGAAGTACCCTGTAGGTTTTGATTCCCTTGCGAGTGTCGAAAATTTGCGGAAATTTGCGGCATAAACGGCTGTATATTTTGATTGCGTTGGTTTAGAAATTGGTTTTTTAATAGCTTCAAACAGTAAACCTGAGTATTTAATATAAATTTCAGCTTGATACCTCCACGCGTTCCTGAGAAAAAGGGTCTTGCCAGACAGACGGACGGACAACAAAGTGATCCTATAAGGGTTCCGTTTTTTTCTTTCGAGGTACGGAACCCTAAAAATAAGAGTTTGATCAATCATCTCGTACCCATAACACAAGCTCTGCTTACTTTGGGGCTAGATGGTGTTTTGTGAAATATCCAACATTTTTTTGACAAGAATGATATTTCATTAAACAATAAAAAGCCAGTTCAGCCAAAAATAGTCAGTGTCCTTTGTACAATACAATAGGCGATGCGGTTGAACAGTGACGCAGGGTAAAAAAGCAATCACAGAAAATTACTTCGTTACTTAACAGTTAATTAATTTCCACGTTGCTAACAATCACGTTTATTTTAATGAATATACTTAAACATATTTGAAACAAACCTTGTAGATTCTATTGTGAGCTATGAAGACTTTTTCTAAAACAAAAAAGTAAAACCAAAAGTGACCAAAACAGGCATATTTTGGGTTAGTAAGCAAATATGAATTACCTACCAATTATGAATTATGACAGTTGTTTTGGTTCACACGGAAATTAATAACGTCCTATGCTGACGTAAAATAATACATATGTACATGGATATAATTTGTATGCTTGTATACAAACATAAATCTACACCAACTAGTACTAATGGACTAAGCGGTAGTGAATTCTGCGTCTTTTTATAAATGTTTACCAATTTGTTATCAATATTAATCAATCATCATCATCATCCACACCATAGGTATAGGTACCCACGGCTTGGTTTAGGCCTCCCTTCGTGAACGGCATATAAGCTGGTCCTGTGCTGTGCTAAGTCAAGAATTGCGACGAAGAATGTGACGAAATGAACATAATATTAATCTATAACAGTAGCGGCGTTAGGGTAGGGCGCGGTTGGGCGACCGCCCAGGGCGCCGGATATAAAGGGGCGTCGCAGGCGCAAAGAGAATTCTGTTTACGTACCGTGTGGCTGCCACAGCTAGAATCTCGTACTCTACGATGCCGCTAAGTCATCCGTAAAATCAGTTACTTTGTTTGGGGTACTTCAGAGGTTGTTCACATTGTTTTCAGCTTCTGTTCATCGATGGAAAATTCTTACCGATCACTTGGGATTATATACCTACTATAAAAAAGCTCAGTGACACAAGTTCGGAAGCAAGAATCAGCAGTGTTAAAGCAGTCCGTTATCAAATTAGTGCCATCCATGACGCTTTAATTACTTTAGCTATTGAAACTCAGAAAACTGATGTTCAAGTCTCTCATGAGGCTACTACTCTAGCCGAACAGCTAAAACATTTTAGCTTCATAGTGTCATTGGTCGTTTGGTATGACATAGGTACTTTTTCAAATTAATATCGTTAGTAAATCTCTGCAATCAACAGACACAGATCTGCACAGAACTGTTGAAAAAATGCTGCACTTTCTTGGAAGAATATAGAAATAAAGGCTTCAAAATCGCCATTTTAACAGCGAAGGAATTGGCTGAAGAACTGTAAATTGAACCTGTGTTTAGAGCCACGACAAGAATTCGATATGTTAAGCGTCAAGCTGGTGAAACTGCCCGCGATGAACCTATAGCATCTCCGGAAAAAAAATTGAGATTGAATTTTTCAACTGCCTTTTGGACACTACATTAATCTCAGTCAATGAAAGATTTGAACAGTTAAATGAGTACTCGGAATCATTGGTCTTTTTTGTACAAAATAAAACAGATTCCGGAAAAACCTGACCTTGTCAAGCTCTGTGGTGATCTCCAATTGAAATTAACTGTAGACTCTACATCAGATATAGATGGGTGTATGTAGTGTGATGAACTCATAAGTCTTTTTTGCCTGATCAAAAATTCAGAATGTGGCTACCCCTGTTTTTGTTTTAAATTTTATCAAAGATCGCAACTTACAAGAACTGTATCCAAATGTATGGATAGCAATGCGCATATTATTAACTATACCTGTAACGGTTGCTAGTGGGGAGAGGAGTTTTTCTAAGCTTAAGCTGATAAAAACCTATCTGCGATCGACAATATCGCAATCCCGATTGACAAACTTGGCAACTTTGTCAATCGAGAATGAAATTGCTGAAAACCTCGATTTCGATAAAATAATAAAAGAGTTCGCCGACAGAAAGGCTAGAAAAGTAAAATTTTATTAGTTTTTTTTTAAATAAATGGTTATTTCATTATATCTTTTTCCTTTTTTCATATGGGTTTCAATTGCAGTTAGGGGGCGCCGTATAAATCTCGCCCAGGGCGCTGGTAGTGCTAAAACCGGCGCTGATCTATAATAATCAACAAATTGTGGGACCCGACCTCGCGACCTCATCAACATTCCAATAATCTATTTCTATTCTACGCTCTGTGTCGGCAAAGTTCTCAATATCTCGTTATTAATTTCTCATTTCACTTCTATTCGGCGAATCCCCCAGACTTAATTAAAGCAGCGGCGCCTAACTTTACCTGTCGGCCGTCCTTTGCCTCCGCTCTATTAGATAATAAAAAAGTTAATGCCTCTACGGCCCTACAGAGCGCGGCTATTTCTCACAGCTCCAACTCGCCCACCCCCGCACCAACCGGCTCCGCATCAAAATAAAACACAACCTTCCAAGGATACAACCATCGTAACTTCAGATCCAACGTATAAACACGGAATCTCTGTAGCAATTTCGACTTTGGATCAAACACATTAGCACCCATTTTCCATTCTGCAGCAAACTATGCGACCTTCCATTCAATTGAAAGCCTTACGTCCTTCGGAATATCATACATAATGGCATAGCAACGCGCGATAAGGTTGTATAAGCGGGAAGGGAGAGACGAAGGGGGTTCATTAATCCCCGCGCCATGCGCGCACGCACTTTCATGAATGGACCGAACAGGTTGATCTGTTCTGAATATAGGATGTTATCTTTTCGAAAATAAAAGAAACCTTTCAACATGATAACATTCTTCCCAACCCAAATAAATTGAATGTGTGCTCAAAATGTAAGCTACCCAAACGAGACGTGCTTTTTCATTCAAGTGAATTGTATCGATTTCAATGTGTCAATAAGGTCACCGATCAAAATTACAAAACAATGTTTTTGTTCGTCTGATATGACAAAGATGCCGTTTTCCAGATATTGTGATGTCATCATTTCCTTTGTCACAATTCAAAGATAAACACTTTCATTGGATTGAGACCATCATTGTCTTCAAAAATCTTTTTTCGAATTGCAAATTGTTATAACATCTTTTAGTTAACTGATTTGCAACAGTTGTTTTCAAATCTGGGCTTTGAAATCTGGTCTCGCATTTATTGCGCATGCTGGCTTGTTGAATCGCATTTCTGTGTCCTTTTTTGTAAAGTAGTGCAAATTAGTAATTACTCTGGAATCTGGGGATGAATTACACCCACCTCGCGCCGCCAAACTGGTTGTTCCAGTAACATCCTGTGTATGCCTTTAAGGCGAAGGAAGCGCTCTCCACGTCCGGCCGCGTGGATGTAGCGTGATGCTCTTTTTCCTTTTCGGTTTTTGTTTTTTGTTCATCTCATTTATTTATTCCAATGTAATCTCTTCCAGTTCATTTTTTATTCAGTCGGCCTTCAGTGTTACCTGCGCCGGGACGCCCTAACGTTGTCTTTGGGGAATTCTGCATCTTTTGCTAAATTTATGCAGCTACTGTTCTGACGTTATCTTTGCTTGATATTCTTGGTGTTGTTTTAGTTATTTTTTCACTTTGAAATGGTACTGTGATTGATAAGTGGTTTTGTGTTGATTGTGTATTGTGATGATGGAAATACCTCATTACTTACTACTTTTGGCTCGGACTTCGATGGAAAATCTGCATCAGCTCTCAATGGAGCCACCACAATCTCCGAAGTTTAACTTGCCGCTATGGCAGCCTTGGATCGCATCTCCCCAGAAAGGTACGGTCTTATTAACTGCGATTTTTTTTGTCTTACGACAACCTATTACAATTCGCTAGTTTCACAAAAGTTTACTGCCCCGCCATAAGTGTCGAGGTTAAAAGCTAAAAGCGATGACAGCGAACATATAGCTTCTTACGACATTTTGAATGCATTTGCCTGAAGCATACTGCTGCGCAAGATACGCCATAAAACTGAACGAAACTGCGAGATTATTTATTTAGGTTGTATTTAAAAATCCAACAACTTGGTAATGCAAGTCAGTAGGTATAACAGATTTGTTGTTACTTATATGCCACTCGATGACGGAACAACCAAATTATCCTATTATATATTTATATATGGTATATACATAGATATACCTAAGTAAGCATCGTCTCGGAAGTCACGCAACTTTGCATTGCACTGCTTTGCGTCCGTCAACTTGAGTTATTAACTATGTACGAGCAATTCTTATGACAATTACTATAAATCATAGTTGTTTTGGTGGTAGAAACATCATGTAGGAGCACATACATCGATGCCGACTATTGCTGCCTAGTAGTGATAATGTCTAGTTCTTCATCTTAGCCTTATGACAGCTGTCCACGTCCACTGGCCTACACGTCCACAGGCCCAGCCTCTCTTATGCATCTTTAATGCTCTTGAAGTTCCATAAGCTACCTAGGATTTTGCATTAGTCCTAATCATTATCATTATGAGGCTCGTCCAAACTTATTCTCCTGTAGGAGAATAATACAAGCCTTATTATTTGGTTGCCTCATGCGTTGGTAAGATATAAAAAATACAATTAACTAAACTTTTACCATTGCTCTGCGGGCTCCACCTAACCCCTCCAAAGAATCTTGATCCACCGCCGCCGCCGTTTGATCCCACATTATATTAAATCCCACCTGTCATGCTATATTTCGTTCATTCAAGTCCATGAATTTAATAAAAAAATATTTTTCTTCATACTCAGTTTAGATAGTGGAGAAATCACAGAAGGGGTAACAGTAAGAAAATCGCTTAGCACAGTAACGATGACGCTACTGTACGCTAGTTTTCTTTGACACATACGAGTAGTAGAGAGGTGCAACACACTAAAATAGCTATAAAACTAAATTATCTCTTTACTTACAGAGACACCAAGCACAGCTTCCAGTGGCGAGTCTGAGGGAGACAGAACCCTTTCACCAGAAGCACCCAGGAATCCTTCCAAAGAACTGACCGGGAAATGGAGGAGGGAGCGAAGATCCACCAGACTACCTGACTACAGGCCAAGGTAAGAATGCAAAAACCCAGATATTTAAGACAATTTTTTTCGCGTATCTAGGACACGTCAATCTGTATTTGCGTTCAAAAAGTTATAAAAAAAAATATTTATTAGAATCCCAAATAAAATTAAACTATCTGACAGGCAGCCGTTCTAGGTCTGATTTACCTTGTAAACAATATAAATTGTGTTTTACTAATATCTAACCTAAATGTTAAACTGATGCTCGTTTTGTTGTAGGAATAGTTTTTGTAGTTGTCTGATATATATTTTTTTTAAGTTTGTGCTTATTGAAATATTGTTTTTAAATTTAAAATTTTGTAGTTAATCATTATCATCTCGTGTCGCATACAGTAGCCACTAGCGCCTGCTAAAAAGAGTAACCCGGAAGACCAGCGCTGTGGCAGGATATATTCTGGCTCAGCTTATACGCTGAGTGTTGGCCATTTTGGTGTCATTAATTTATACATTTTGTTTGTTTTCTCCCTTACAATGCATTATGTAATATGTTTACGAAATAATCTTATTCTTATCTTATTATCTTTACGTTGCATGGCCACGAAAACGTCAGGAGAATAATATCAAAGGTTGCAATAGTTAACAATACGCGAAAGATTAACGAGTTCTTATACAGTAGGCTTTATACAGTAGTAAAAGTGGAGAGAAAATTTTTAATCCAATTTTGACCCTAGGATCATTTGAACATAACAACTAGTGAAATTATAACTAAAAATATAAATAAAAAAAACGTAGGTATTTCCGATTTTTTCAAAACTACTTGTTGAGGGGACCTACCTCTCCGGTTAGTACACATATTTATAAAACATACATAATAGACTATGTGCAAAAAGGAGATTTTATGGGTTAGAAGATACTAAGGATCGTAAGTGGTGACATGATAGGTGCCTACCATGTTTTTAAGTGACTTGGCTTGTCTTATTTCTAAAGGCAGGCCAACGATTATGACCTGCGCTTTGACAGCTTTACTCTGCAGGCCATGAAAAATGCTCCAACACCATATGTCCTATGAATAGCCTGATCTAATTGTTCAACAGGAGCCTGAGTTTAAAGTTGTAAGTCATCAGCATACAGGTGCTAGGTTTAGTATGACTGATCGATGGAAGTCACGAAGTTTTACCTAACGAAAATGTTGTGTTCATATCAAATAACTGATTTGAAACTAATACGATTTTCCAAAAAAAAAAAATTGTCTGCGTGCAAAACCAGTAAAAACTTGTATAACAATATACCTAAATAAGAGTCCGCGCCACCACTGAAGTCCGATAGTTATACTACACGTATAGAACTACAAGTTTAGAAAATTTAATAATTTTAAGTAATCCCTCATCAGGCTCAGTTTTACAATCTACACATGCCCTTTCATTTGATACCACACTTGGGTACATTTGAAAACATTCGATTGTTCACCCCTACTTTCAACCCCCATATCTCATGAATGGCTTGACCGATATCTATATAATGTTCACCCCCTATATCTTGTTAACTTTTTTGATTGAATGATTTCGATAAAACAGTTTTAAGAAACATAGCCAAACGGATTAGCACGTTGAAGTGGCAATGGGCAGGCCATGTAGCTCGCAGAACAGATGGCCGATGGGGCCGAAATTTCTCGAGTAGAGGCCACGGACCAGCAAGCGCAGCGTAGGACGTCCAAGATGGGCTGATGACCTGGTGAAGACCGCAGGTCGACGGTGGATGCAGATCGCTTCCAACCGTAATAACTGGAAATCCATGAGGGAAGCCTATGTACAGCAGTGGACGTCCTACGGTTGAAATGATGAAAAAAATTATGATATTTAAGAACCGCCGTTAGAAAGCCTGCTTTTAAATAAAAAAATGCATGCAAATTGGTCAACTCGTTTAAGAGCTGCGGTGCTATAGAGAGACACACACACATAGCGGTCAAACTTATAACAGTCCTCTTATTTGTCGGGGTTAAAAACGGAACTAAACTGTCTGTGTTGTGTATGTTTGTACTTCCCGCCTTTTACCGTAAGACTGTGGTGGCGCCGACTCCTTATCCTGAGTGATATAATCAAATGTGACAGTGACAAGTACTTTCGCTTTAGACCAATCTAGTTGTGGAATATTGTTAGTGTTCCCACGAGAGTCTACTTCGCCAGACAAGAAAGTCTATGCGACCTGGGAATGGATAGTTTGGTGGAACATGCAATAATTCATTTATGTGTATACGTATGATGTAACTACAAAAACAGACCAAGTGTGCTTACGACTAAACTCAACATATTCGATTATCTAATGTAAATATCATTAACGTTTTGAACAGCAGCGATGGTTTGTAATAGCAGCAGGTTGGGCATCAGCCCTCGGGTACTCTGCGTGTACTTATTGTGTACATTGAAACGTAGTGGGTACTATAAAGATGAACAGACTATAAAAGCATATATTTCTAGTCCCAGCGAGGGAGACCAGATCTGTAAAGTCGTCCCGCATTGGGATTTATTGTGCATTATCTTCTCTCCGTTATACCTAACACTAGCTAGTTCAACCCATTGAAATAACACAACATATAGCTGTTATTTTCATATTATGTTTAATAAAGAAGGTACCTAGCCCTTAAAACAAGGTGTGATAACGGATAAGAATTCTGGTTCGTTGACAGCATTTAAGCATCCTTGAATGCGGTGCAGATGTTGATGAAGAAGGACATGTCACATGTCTCTCTAATTCAATGGGCATGGCGTAAAAAACGATTTTTTGGATTATCGAACGAATTATTAAATTCACGTTACGAGTTTTTTTAACAACAATGTTCAATATTTCAGAGAAAACGGCAAGATGGCGCTTCGGTCGCAGTCGTTCAATGAGCGTCGCACCGTGTCCGTTGCGCGCGCGCAGCGGCACAGCGACGGCGACCTGTCCGACGAGGCGGAGGACGCGCCCGTCAATATGTCCGGGCCTGCTGCGAAACGTAAGTTAAATAGAGTTAAAAAAAATTATATACTTATAAAAAGTCATAACAAGATGGCAATATAGCAAGACGGCAATATAGCAAGACGGCAATATAGCAAGACGGCAATATAGCAAGACGGCAATGTAGCAAGATGACGCTTCGGTTGCAGTACCTATATCCGAACCTGGCGCGAAACGAAAGAAATAAAATGTAGAATATTCATCAATAGGTATGTTTCTGTGTGAACGTTTGACACTCTACATACCCCATCCTTAACTAGATAAACTACACATAAAAAATCACGTCGAGATAACGGTACAAAGCTTAAAAAAATATACATAATATAGGTACACATAAGATGGGGACGAATTTTTTTTTTACTTTCCCATCGTGTTGTAGGGTATTGTTGAATAGGTATTTTAAAACCATTTCAGAGTTCTGTTTGCGAAATATTAAAGTTTTAAACTTTTTTTCGAGCATAATCTAAACTGCAATGTAAATCATATCACTTATCTATTATTTTTTTCAGATTTGTTAAAAATTGTTAAAAATGTAAAAAAATAATAAATGAAGCTATTTTAGTTTCAAAGAAATTGTCACTCTATCAATTGATACGATTTACATACTTTAAAACCGAAAACTCAATTAATACCTTTTGTTAAACGTAAAAAACATACACCAACTTCAACAGGGTAACGGGTAACTACGGAACCCTTCACAGCGCGTGGCCCGACACGCACCTGGCGTGAATTATTTAATTTCTAGTTGTAAAATTGCAATATATGTGATGTCACACTAAGGATGGAGGGGTCTCACTAATGTGATTCACAAGGAGGGGGTAAACATAAAGAAATTGGTCTTACGTAAATAACTGATGGCTCCTTAGTAGGTTGCGCTCAAGTAGTTACGAGTCCAGCGCGATGTTATTATGCAATCTTGAAAAAATAATTATAATTTATTATGTGAATATGCATAAACGCCAACACGCAAGAGTGAACTCGCTAACGTTTTCGTTTGAACGTGAATAAATTTCAAAGGCGTGATATCATCAACGAGTTTAGGCTGAAAAACTTTGCTTGCATTATTCCCTCGCTGTGAATTCGCAACATCAAGTCAGTTCTTGAATAGCTCTTCTAGCAGATTGTTTTTACTTACAGGAAGAGAACCTTTTAACCGTTACTATAAATAACAAAGCGACTTTGCAGGCGTTGTCCCCAGATAAATCTACCTTTAAGGATATTATGTAAATTGAGTGTCTCTAAACCCTTTTTTCTTCGTAATCTATATAGAAGAAGCTCTGAAAAAATACATACGAGTGAATATGAAATAAATAAATCTATGCCCTTTGTTTTAAGAATGAAAACTATAAAGTCTACCTCTGTGGCGCAGCGGGCAAACGGCAGCCTGCGACGCAAGTCGTTGCGGGTTCTCTGTCTCATAGAAAAAGCTTATTTTACCATAGATGATTATTTGAATGATATTGACAGTTGGCCGAGTGTTGCTCGGTTCGACCACGATAAGGAATAATGTCATCTTGCAATATCCAAAGTATCATATGGTTAATTTAATGTTCGCAAGGATATTGGATACTTTGGATATTGCAAGATGACATTATTCCTTATCGTGATCGAACCGAGCAACACTCGGCCAAGGGTCAATCCTTGCGAACATTAAATTAAGCATAATAAAGACAGAAATTGTAACAATGAATAGAAGTGAAAGAGTGAGGTTTCGTGTTCGCTTCTTTCCCTCACTTGAAAAAAGTTATCTGAAGCGAACAAATTCAATTATGTGCTCTATTCAATCTAAATGTGTCTTGTTCTTCTTATGTAAATTGACTATTCTAAGTAGCGTTTTGCTCTATTGAATAAACACTTATTGACTTTGAATTTCGATTGCTGCCTCGGGACAAATGTCTGTACGATCTACAGATAGTTCATGGTGTTCTGGATGTTTTTCTATATACATATATAATAAAAAATATCTATGTATGTAGCTTTTACCCACCGCTTCGCCCGCGTTAAATTAATTTGTAATTATTTTTTCTAGTTCAAGAATTTTTTTACGACTTTTCTTTGAAAAGTAAAGATAAAACAAAGAGAAATTATCATACAAAGAAAAACTGAATACGTCATATCTGTCTTATGAGAACTAATTTTTGGGACTAAAAGTGGCCTATATGTTAATCTTCGTCTACATCTATACGTGTGCAAAATTTCAGTTCAATCCGTTGGGTAGTTTTTGCGTGAATGAGTAACAAACATACATCCGTACATTCTTACAAACTTTCGCGTTTATCATATTAGTAGGATGTCAGCCACGATCATTTCAAGTCAATGATGTAGGTACCCATTTGTTATTTTTTTTTAGTCTAAATGTTCTCTAAATAAACTTCATCCTCATTACTTATTGATTTTGTCTACAGGGCCGCCACCGGAGTACCCAGGGCGGCACGAAGCCCCCATCGACATGAGGCTGCGCTCGCGGCCCGCGCCGCCGCCCTACATCCGGCCCACTGTCATCAAGACCAACGATACACCACCCGGTAAGTGCCAACTTTTATAGATGACATCTACAATGTCAGACTGCCAGTACAGCTCATGAACAGTCAAACTTTAAAACGGCACAAGATTATTAACATACACACAATTACCTACATTATAATAAAAAATTTAGATGCCACAGGACGCCTGGCAGATGTGAAACATTTTAAATTTTGCGATAACCAACCATATTTTTAGTAATATGGTTATACTTAAATAGGAATAAGTACATCTATACGAGGAGCAACTCGCGGCTCAGTCAGCTTCAGGCCTATTGACATGTTCTCTGCTCCTCGCCCGTCGTCACGCATCTCGCGTCGTCCGATCGGTTTAACCACCAAAAGCAAAAGAAAAGATGTTTCACGTCAACTCTCTCTGTCTCTCTTCAAAGCTTGAAAAATGCGTCCCACGTGGTTGTGGGGTCAGCTTTCCTTATTTTTTCCCACCACTTCGCTTTGTCTTCGACGTTGTCTTCAGAAGCTTGACTCTCTCTCATATCCTTTAACACTTGTCATCTTGTCTTGGGTCTACCTCTAGACCCTCGACCGGGTATGGAGAGTTGTAGTGCTAAATTCCCTACGTATTCCGACGGCCTCCTCTTCACTCTCCTGAAGCTTATCAGCATTATCGCGTAGGGGAAGGTGGTACGAGATGATCCCCTTACGGGAGAATGCTCGTAATTAAAAGGATATTTAACATAATCAAGATGTAAAAGCGTCGACTGATAGAAAATGTATTATCTGTTGTTATGAGCGAAATATAAAAATACCGATATTTTTTATATATGTATATACATATATATATATAAACTAGTGGCTGGGTGGTGCGCGAGCTGCTTCGCAGCACGCGAGGGTTGTTTAAAAAGAGTCGAGGGTAGGTTGTGCGCGAGCTGCTTCGCAGCACGCGATTAAAAAAAAAAAAAAAAATTAGGGGATGAAGGGGGTGGAAAAGGGGTAGTTACAGATTTTTCTCGTACTCACCCCCCAACCCTCTACACAACCCTTTTTACAGAATCCCGAAATTCCATCTGGAAGTGGGAGAACAATGATGTCAGTCAGTCAGTCAGTCAGTGAGTCAGTGGTAGTCTAGCTTTATATAATATAATAAATAATAATAAATAATAATAAATAATGCTAGACAAATCACACAGCATCATCTAGCCCCAAGCTAAGCAGAGCTTGTGTTATGGGTACTAGATGACTGATATACTTAATACATTATACTACATAGATAGATATTTTTATTATACATAGAAAAACACCCAGAACACCCTGAACAAATATCTGCAGATCGTACAGACATTTGTCCCGAGGCGGGAATCGAACCCGCAACCCCTTGCGTCGCAGGCGGACCTTCACAGAGCTCGTCAAATTCGTATATATATATATTTTGATACTCTACCAAAGGATAGACTACGCCTCGGTGTCTAAGATGATTCTTAAGGTATTGCCCTCCCCTATTTTGGTAATTTGAGCAGAAATTAATAAAAAACAACAATTTCTTAGGCTATCATGTCTTCATTTAGGTAAACAAGACAGTTTTTTTATTAAACTTTGAGATCAGAAAACAATAGTCTCAAAAAGTTTTTGATAAAAAAAATAATAATAGCTGATAATAACTCGTATGATAAAAGCATGCAACTACAAAATGAAATAACTAGGCACTACTTTGTGTGTTTAGTAAGCTATTTAGAAGCTCGTCATAGAAGTTATAAATGGTCAAAATAATAAGTATGGATCATTATAGATAATCTTCACGGATCAACTTGTACACCGACAAAAGGATCATCTTGCCCCAAATTCAACTTTTCATTATTTGTTCGGTAACAAAACATTTCAAGCTTATTATCGATACCATGCCAGTCAAAGAACTAAATTGACTATTTAACTATATAAACACCCGCGAATACAACAATCACGGCATTTGACAGCTTGAAATAAAAGTTATTTGAGCATAAAGTCAACCTTACCTTAGATCAACACTAAATTTTTTCTTCCTCCATAAAAACGTTCTCATTACTCACGCCGCCATTACGAATTGATTGATGCGAAGAGATGTTGGAAACTACGTTTTTCAAAAAAAAAAACAACTAGATGGCGTTGATAGTTTTGCCGCAATTAAAAAGAATCATCTTACCCCAGCGAATCATCTCGTCCCACTTTTCCCTATACCCAGACTTCCTCGTACCTACTCGTTGCGGATTTTATCGACCGGGGTGACGCCGCACATCCACACATCAACAACAATAAAAAAATAATAAGGTAGGTACATAAATGTACATAAATTACTCTACCATGATTGTATACAATTCTAAAAGTTAAAAAACCAATAAGAATCTAAGCTATAAACTATACCTACTGCTTTGATTTTAATCAAAGCAGTATGGTTTATAGCTTTCGTGATAACTATAGGTACTTAATATTCATCTAAAAACCTAGTGTTTTTACATAAAATCTCGGGAAAAACCTATATAATTCAAATAAATTGCGCGATAACTTCTCCCATTCTGAAAGTTTTTTTATCAGCAGTTGTAAAGTAGCCAAGAATAATATTAATCGTCTAATTCTCAGCTCCTTGTTAAAAGCATCGTGAGATAACCACTACAGCAACTTATATGCCTCTCGACCCACTTTTTAAATCTTTGGCACGGTCTAGTAAAAAAATAAAAACAAAGCATACGCTATGGCAGCAAGCCAGCTTCCTTAGCTTAAGGATACCATAAATATATTCAGATAAGAAGACTAGGGTCACCACGGTTGAAAGCTTGGCTGTAATATCCCGCGATTTAGGACGCAGTTTGGGACACACTATTTCACTCCGCAAAGGCTTTTAGAGGCAAAAAAATTAATATTGCCTTCGGTACTGTAAGTGTAGCAAGTAAACAAAATTAAATCACTTATTCGAATTACAATGTTCGTACCCGGAAATGTCTGCCTTGAATATTGGATAAAATGTCTGCCAGATATTTTGATACACATTGTTATTCAGAACAATAAAACTTCGGCGGTGTTTTGTTCGCCGATAAAGTTTTATCTCCCATTTCGGTATTGTCTTTAGGTATTGTTGAAAACTCCCTTCGATTCTGCAGTTTATTTAAAGTTGCTAATTACTGTTTCCTTTACAGGCTCGGTGTCGATGTGCGATCCAGTCATAGACGAGCACTTCAGGCGATCCCTCGGTGACGACTACATGAGCCTGTTCAAGAAGAACACAGAGAGCCCACCGGCCAAGCCCGCCACAGAAGACCGCGCCAGCAGCCCCATACAGTTCAAAGAAGAAACGCCCAAGCCAACCAAAATAATAGCGATGGAGGTCGACGACGCGAGCGTGTCCGTGGACGACCACTTCGCGAAGGCCCTGGGCGACACCACGTGGAAGCAAATACAAAACTCACGGTTAAAAGAGACAGACAAATCCACCACCAAACACGTTGACGATCATTTCAGCAAAGCGCTCGGCGATACGTGGAAGCAAATACAGTCCACGAAAATTGAGAACAGCCAACCTAAGGAACAGACGAAAATCATCTCAAGGAGCGGCGTTGTAATATAACTGTTTAGGTAGAACTTATAATATATTCTGCTCGTGGAAGGGTTAGATAATTTACGTGTTCACGTTATTCGGTACGTGAAATTATAGTTACGCTGTGAGTGAAGACAGTTGTACGGCAAAACTCGTTCATCTACAAGTAAAGAGCCGCTGCGGTTCGCTTTACAGCCCGTTTTATTAGTCTCTTCATGATGCTAACTCGAGTGCCGATAAATTTCCCACTTGTTTAACATAAAAAAAGCTATTAATCTAATAATGGGTGCGAATGATGTGCCAGTAAAGTTTTACTCTCGGTTAATTAGAATCCATGACAATTCTGTTACCTTAGGTTTTGGGTAATGTATTTGAAATGTTTATTTAGTCATTTAGTAGTCACCAGTTACACATTGTAAGTTATTACCTCATTGTGAGCGCTTTTGCACAATTCACTAGTAGAATAAGTTAATGTAGGATTTGTAAATATTTGTTAGAGAAGTTCTAAGATAAAAGGCTAAGAGTGTACAATCCAATGAAGGAATTGCATTTCATATTTTCCAAGTGATTTGCTTAATTCGGTACAGAGTTGTACCTACACGAGTCAAAACTAACTTTGGTACGCTCTTGCCTTCAGCAATGTTGGTTGTACTGTTTACCTAATTTAATTTGTCGTTGATGTTCCTTGTATAAACTTTATTTAAATAGCTCTCCAATTTTAAGGTAAATAAATTAAAAAATAATAGTGATTATAGATAAATAAATAAATAGTGCTGGATAAACCACACAGCTCTCATCTAGCCCCAAGCTAAAAATAAACAGTACTAAATGACGCACAACGATACATATTATCTTCAAAAGGATTCATTGTGACAAAATCAAACTATTATTGTAAGACAATGTTCACTATTGGTGGCGATTCTGTTGTTACGAGATAAAGCTAATTATATTTACGTAAAACGAACTAAAATGACATAATCCCAATCAGTTGGTGCCGTTCTCAAATTAAATTAAAACAATTAAACCAAACTTTATGATGACAGTTCTAAATTTAGAAATGCTATCGTTAATTATAATGTGCGCTAAGAAGTGTAGAACAGAATCGACACCATTGATTAAGTTTTAGATATAAGGTGTGATGTCAAAGATTGTACCTATGTATGAGTAAACTGTATTTCTAATCCAATAGAGACATAATATATTTAGAATTGGAAGTTATCTGTGGTAAAACAATTCATATTTTAAAAGCGAGGGCTCTAGAACAAACAAAAAGTTAAAGTTTGTAGAGACTTGTTCGAAATTGTGTTATTCAAAAAAAATACATTTAGCTCTGGAATATGAAACAAAAAGTACCTAAAATTTCCTATTTTTGCTACTTTAGTAATAGACAGCTGGCTGTCCTAGGTAAACATTTAAGTATAATAATTTAATGTTCCCTGTATGTAAATACGATTTTCCTATTTATGCACTGTTGTTAGGTATTAGGTATAATATAGTTGAAGGAAAGCAAATACACATAGCCTTGAAATCAATCGTTTTATTTAAAACTAACAAACAATTTACAAATTAACAATGCCCTTGCGATTTAGTTAGTTTCTGCGAGAAAAGTGTTCCTGGTATTACAGATAAAATATAAATATGAACAAAAAGCGTCGAATAAGATCTAATGGATCTAATAATTAATAATAGATTTAAGTTATTTTTTGGGCTAACTGTACTCTACATCATCTACTCTAGCCACTTTCGATGTAGAATGTTTGTCAGCAAACTGTCAATACTTAGGTAAACTAAAAATAAAATATGGTTTAATAAAACCAATAAAATACGCTTTAATAGCAAATCGAACTAAAAATCAGAAAATAACTTTTATGTTTTATTATTAGTATACTTTTTATAACAGTTGAATAAAATATAAATTAAAAGTTATTATAGCAGAATTTTTGAAAATTATTGAAACATCGAGTTTTTTTCTTGTTATCACTTTACTTGTATGTACTTTTTAACAGTTGAATAAATTATAAGTTATTTTCTGATTTTTAGTTCAATTTGCTATGAGAGCGTGTTTTTTTGAGCTATATTTTATTTTTCACTTTTTAGTTAAATTTGCTGTAAAACCGTCTTCTGTACTGTACTTAGTGCAGTACAGTACTACAACATATAGACTGTAGGTATACTTTTTTTATTTATTTATTTATCATCCAACAAGAAAATCACATAACATGAGTTAATAATATGTTTTAAAAATATTGTTGACTGTGTGTTTCCTCAATTATAGGTTGCCACAGCGTGCACAATTTAGCGACTGTTTAGTCTACTACCACTTACAAACTTAAATCTAAATAAAATTAAAATATATATTACGCGTCGCCACGGCATGCGTCGCCAGAAAATGGCATGCGTTGCCACGCCAGAAATCGGATTTACGTGCGGCTATAGATGTTTCACATCAATAAAATCCCTAATTCTGGCTATCTTAATCAGGATAATGAGATCAGCTTAACAAAATATTGTATTGTCGGCGGTCGTTGATAAGTCTACGACGTTTAAAGTAAATCTGATCGCTTAAAGTGGGGCAAAATCGAGCCCCAACGAGTCAGTTACAAACAAGCAAACATACAGGTGAAACTAATAAAAAGCGTGTTAATCAGGGCGTTCCAGAGTCTAGTAGCTCGAATGGGAATCACCATAGAACTCAAGAACCATAGAGAGGAGTTTTCAGTTGACGGGTGTCAAGAGGACGAGGATGGGAACTATGAAGGAACTGAAAGCTATCTTTAGGGTAGGATAGAGTAGAAGGTAAGAAAAGGATAGTGTAAAGGAGGTTTAGGATATGAGCGTTCAAGCGAAGTCGGATAACCACTTGAGCATGCTACGATACTCAAAGACATGGTCAAATTTACGCAAGCCAAATATAAATCTAATGGCATTCTACATCAAAAGAGGCTGGAGTATAGGTGAAATCTAAAAATGCCATTGTTTTTCCTTTAAAAACAAAACAATAACTACAAAGAAAATGTAGCTGCCCTAAAGGAGTCATAATTTTTCCCCATCTTTATAATTTAATTATTACTTAAACTGACTAAAACAGATTTGTAGAAAATGATCATTAGAATAATCGACCCGCATAACTTATTAAATAAATAATTCTGGATACTACACACAACACCGTATAGTCCCAAACTAAGCTAATATTGCAATGAAAATCAGACGATTGATAGAAAACACCTTTTAAATAGTAACCTATTAAATATAGAAAACCATCTAGACCCAAGGTAAATATCTGCACATAAAGCAAACGTTTTTGATCCCCGGCGGGGTTCGAACCCACAACACCCTGCGTCTCAGCAGGGTAGACCAATGGAGTCACGGATGTTGTCGAATTGTTTCAGAAGCGAGTAGACGTGGACAGCAGTCTTACGGCTGAAATGATGATGATGATGATCAATCGATCATCACCATGTAAGTACGTTATTTTCCTATCCTAGTGTTACATAGAGGATTTTTTCTTCGTCTTTCTCCGCCATATTGTACAGAGCTGGTTACAGTGTAAGCGTTAGTAAATAAAAGTTCATAACGGTCCCACAGATTAGTGTGACAGTTAGTATTTAAAAGCAGTAGAAATTAACTTCGCTCAGTTGACTTCTAATACACGTAGATTTGTGATTCGTCCACTCCATCCTGCCTGGTCTGGTTGTGTGTTGGTTGTCCACATTCAAGCACTGAATTCGAATGGTGCTAGAGGATAATAAACTCTATTCACACACTCGAATACAGTTGTCAAATTATGGATCTATTTGCTTCTGACATTTCTTATTTTCTGTAACATAACATATCTGTGGTTTTTCGGTATTCTGCCGCTCGTTTTCAACTCCTGAAAAAAGAAAAAAAACTTATTATAATGTATTTAATTTAAGTTTTGGTGTACAATAAAGTTATATTCATTCATTCATTCATTCATTATTATTTTTTTATTATGCGTATTTCTCTTTTCTGTGGCACCTACCATACCTAAGTCTAACCACAAAATGTTATCTGTGGTTAGACTTAGGTATGGTAGGTGCCACAGAAAAGAGATATTCTGTATTCTATTGTAAGTGCCTCAAAACAGGTAGTCGGAAGCTATTCTACTTGGAAGAAAGCAAGAGGCAAAACATAATCTGGATGATATCTTATCTACATATCGCATAAGAAATTTGTCAAACCCTAATATACCTAAGTACATTTTCAGGGAGGAAGGTTCCAGATAAACATGTTTTTATTGGACCCTCCCGGCCGCTATTTCAATAACCGGTGGAATAAGCGATTTCTGAAGTGGAAACCACACAGCTTACCCACGAAATTGCTAAGGGTCGCCATGCAAATATGTCCCGCATCACATGTATCGTAAACATTTACTAAGTTCTTCGATTTAGAGATAGTTGTTTTGATAAGTGAAGCCTTTGTTTAAATAATCAAAGAGTGTAACATGGTTTGCCCACCCTAGACCGCCTCGTAGTAGTTATGTCCTAATCGATAAGAGGACACACTGATGATGTTGACGTCAGGAATTTCAACGTTTTAGCAGGTACAAAACATTCGCAATTTAAAAAACATGAAAAATTAATTTCATGTTTTCACTTCAAATTTTATTGGTTTAATTAAACGATTGGTTAACTAATTAAACGATCGGTTAACAACTCCCAAAAACTGCTTTATAACAACATAGATTTTTACGTGAACGTAAACGAAAGCGATTTACGTCTCTAAATTTTCTGTATTTTCTTTTGTCTATGAAACCTTTTAAACGAGAAAATTACTGTTTTGGCGCTTACGACAGCAGGTGGCCCCGGCCCCCCTCAGTTCGCGATTACCATTGTAATTTAAATAATTACATTCACACAATTGTTTATTAATGCGTCGCCTTATATTGAATTTACTTAAGAACTTAGGTAACATATGTACATAGTTTGGGACACTAAAATTCATGAAACTTTTCTGTGAATATTTGTAGCTTTCAATAGAATAGACGAGAATGCAGGAAGATCGAGTTGCTAAATTCAGTAGATAATGGTGTCGATTCTGTTTTACACTTCCTTAAACTAATTATAAATAGAGATATATGTAATATATATGCATTATATGTGTCTCACCCGGGACCAGTACTATGTAAATTTACTTTTGTGAATGTAATGTGAAGATGTCGTAGAAGTGTCATAATAAATAAATATGACGTTTCTAAATTATGAGCTGTCGGCGTAAAATTGGTTATAATTTGTTCCGTTTTAATTTAAGAACGGCACTAACAGAATAACTTTGAAACATTTTAGTCTGTTTTACGTCAATTTAATCCCTTGGCAGATTTTTGCTGCATCCACAGGCAAGAGAGAAGGGGCAGCATATAATGTTGCAGCATGTTTATACTAGTTAAAAAAGTCTAGTAAAAAATACGTCTAGAAATAAAATAATCATCATCATCATTTCAGCCGTAAAACGTCCACTACTGAACTAAGGCCTCCCTCATGGATCTCCATGACGGGTAGTTGCCATACTCACCACGCTTGGCAGGCGGGTTGGTGAGCGCAGTATGGGATGTTGATATACGGAAAGACGCTGCTGCCCATCTTCCGAAGGTGTCCCTTAGCAGGCTCTTACTGCATCCACGGCTAGGAGAGGAGGGGTAACATTCTACTGCCGGCACCCCACGGCTCGATATAAAATAATAAATAGAATAAAATAATAAATAGAAAATATTAAGAACACTGACCTAATACATTTCGGTGTCTTATTATCCTCAAACATTAATCAATCAACTAATCAATCAATTAATAAATAAATGATTGATTGATTAATGACTCAGGGAACTTAGTGCCGTTAGTGAGTATCTAATGTATAGCATATGTGTGTGTATGTATAGCACTTTAACATATACTCGTAGATAGTTAGTACTACGAGTATTTCTTAAAGTGCTACACGTACATACATAATTCTTCTTTATTAGGGTTCCGTACTCAAAGGGTAAAAACGGGATCCTATTACTAAGACTCCGCTGTCCGTCTGTCTGTCACCAGGGTGTATCTCATGAACCGTTTTCACAGATGATGTATTTCTGTTGCCGCTATAACAAACAGAAACAGAATAAAATAAATATTTAAGGGGAGCTCCCATAGAACAAACGTGATTTTAATGCATGTTTTGCTCAATATTAATAACGGCAACAGGTAGACGCTTGAAATATTCACAAAATATTTAATTGTAGTATGTTTATAGTATAGTAGTTGTTTCGCCATTATGGTACGGAACCCTTCATGCCCAAGTCCGACTCGCTTTTTTGTGCTTACTTATTATTACTTACTGTTTACCTCATTGTGTTAATTTAAGTTGGGGTGCCGGCAGTAGAATTTTACCCCTCCTCTCATGCCCGTGGATGCAGTAAGAGCCTGCTAAGGAATACCTCCGGAAGATGGGCAGCAGCGTCTTTCCGTGTATCAACATCTCATACTGCGCTCGCCAACCCGCCTGCCAAGCGTGGTGAGTATAGCAACTACCTCTCATGGATATCCACAAGGGAGGCCTGTGTTCAGTAGTGGACGTTTTACGGCTGAAATGATGACGATGACTTCATCATCATCATCATCACGACAATCTTTTTCGCTTCTGAGGAGGTTCGCAAGTTAGAAGATGCTTAAGAGACCTTTTGTAATTTAAATTATGACATCATCATCATCGTATAAGTCATTATAAAATATGCAATGAAGTTTTATGCACCTCATCATCATCAGATCAGACCGTTGACACCCATTGCTGGGTGAAGGCCTCGTCTTTAGCCTGTATTACATTATCACAGTATTCAGGGACCCTTACCCTAACTAAGAGTGGTGTAATAAGAGTTGGCGCGTAAGGGACCCTAACTAGCGCGACCGCGGCAAGCCTTGCTCCCTAATCGCCCTTGAATACCGTGTAGTGTAATACAGCTTATTAAAACGCCAACGTAACCGGTCCTGTGCAAGTCTCATCGTCAAGCACTTCTGAACACAGGCCTCCCTCATGGATCTACATGACGGGTAGTTGTCAAACTCACCACGCTTGGCAGGCGGGTTGGCGAGCGCTGTACTGAATGTTGATACACGCAATGACGCTGCTGCTCATCTTCCGGAGGTATCCCTTAGCAGGTCCACGGGTATGAGAGGAGGGGTAAGAAACCGTGGAGCACGTGCTACTGCACTGTGGTGCCACAAGACAGACCAGAATAGAGACAGGACTGCAGGAGCTCATGGAGTCATGCCCTTCTTCCACAACATTTGCATACCCTTCGGGGATGCTCATGGAATGCTGCCGGCGACCCCGAGTCCTTCTCCGGTATTTCAAGGAGTTGGGGGCTGGTTAGGTTATGGTCGAGGCAGCACCTCGGGGGACAATGCACAATACACCCCAATGCGGGACGTCAGTGCAGATCTGGTAAAACTCCCTAGAATTAGAATTAGAGGAGGGGTAAGATGCTATTGCCGGCACCCCACGGCAATACAATGAAATATTAGCAATGCCAAATTAAATAAATCGAGCTTAGTTGAGTGATGGCTGTAACAGATGTTGTTACAACCCTAAAACTAGAATAGCTGGAAATGTCGAGACTCATTTCCATATGGTAGGCTCACATAATTGGGGCGTGCTCAAAATCATCATCATAATTTTAGCCGTAAAACGTCCACTACTGAACACAGGCCTCTCTCATGGATTGAGGGGTAGTTGCCATACTCACCACGCTTGACAGGCGGGTTGGCGAGCGCAGCATGTTGATGAGGAAAGACGCTGCTGCCCGTATCCCTTAGCAGGCTTTTACTGCATCCACGGGCATGAGAGGAGTGGTAACATTCGACTGCCGGCACCCCACGGCAAGTCTCAATATGATGGGCTATAAATATAAAGCCTTCAATTAGATTGTTGTTGTAGATTGACACGAGGATGATAGTTACTGAATCGCACGAAATATACGATATGTAGGTATATCGTATATTTCTAGTAGCGCCCATTTGATAACCTTCCGGGTCATGGCTGTTCATATGACTGAATGGCCAAATAGTTCAATTACCTATGTGCCAAACAATACGAGTGTCAAAATGCACAACAGACATACCTCTATAATACGATTGTTTGAAAGAACGATTGTTATATACATTAATAGTCATAAAGATAATTTGTCAGAACGAGCCAGTATCTAATATACTAATTGTTTCAAAGTGCAAGTGTTAGAACGATCGTGTGTCAGAATGTATAAAATCATAATGACATCTTTGATATGCGGTGTTTTTGACTCTCGAATGAGAGTCAAAAACACCGCCATAAAATTTCACCAACATAAACTTTATATGTTGGTGAAATTTGACAACTGTCATCGAAAAGTATGTAGATCAATGCCTTTCATGCCCTAAACGGTAAGTCTAAGCTGAGTAGGTAATTCTCGAGATATAGCCATTTGAAGTTTGACAGCTGTCATCATTAAAGTAGATACCTAGGTATAGGTAAGTCTAATCTGAGTAAGTAGTTTTCTACTTGTTGCAGTTTTGAAATATTCTGTCATTTTGCCATACTCAGTAATTTTTAACATACTCTGTAAATTTTGACATATATTATTTTTTATTTTTTTGACATGTGTCAAAAAGTCGGTCATCTCGGTCTGTAACTTGAAGATTCAAGATTATAATAGCATTAAAATATAGATGCAGTTAAATCTCTTGTTATTTCCGAAACAGGATCTACTGAGAGTTAAAACTCTCACTAGATCCTGACTGGATCTAGTGATCCGCTTATTTACTTACCTTCAATGAACCCTTAGCACGCGACTACCTCCTGCTGTAAGTATTTCTATTCAAGCACTAACAATAGAAGCCGTGGTAACAATGCGATTGATTGTTGGTAAACGTTTTCTAAGAATGTCCGGGCGTCCTTGGACTGTTCAGAACACGACGCGCCCGGCGCGGCACCCGGTCTGCCACGTGCTTCAGTTGCTGTCTAAGTAGGTACGTCGACATTTGGACATCGATGCCCTATAGTAGTTCCAGTTTGGGATTCGAATTTAAGACGACTCTATCTAAAGAACAGTGAAATAACAGTGAGGATTTTTTAAACGTGTTTTGTTTTTCTTTTGTAAATTTCCATTTCTATGTAGCCAAATAAATTTACACTATGACTTTGAGCACAGATACTGGGCGGTTATACGGTTATGTTTAGACAATGCGCTGATAGAATATTCAATGGTAGCATGACCTGATGCATTTTACAGTGCTCAGAATAAATTGGTTGGTGAGACTTAGTCGGGCAGATCTTTCTTACTCACTGATATCTGACTGTCATGTTAACTTCAACTTAGTAATAGGATGCCGTTTTTACCCATTGAAACGCAATTTATAGAGCAGATTTTATGTAAACGTGAAGTTAAATTAAATTGCCAATTAAAATATTTCGAATGGCTAAGTAAGTGTGGTTTAAAACTTTACATTTATTTTTACTAGATTAGTACCGTTCCTTTGGGAATACGGATGCGGATAAAATATAGCCTATGTTACTCGCAGAGTCGCAGATAATGTAGTTTCTATAGGTGAAAAAAATTAAACTCGGTTTCGTGGTTAAGAAGTGAAAGCGCAACAAACAAACAAACTCACATCCTTTAATTAAATCGATGTAAATCTTAGCGCATTTATAATATTAGTTAAGGTTAAGATGACTCACTATGTTGCATTTTAAGATAGTTTATAACTTGGGTAACGTTCATCAAATAATTTACCCATTCGCGTCCACAAGGCATAGGCCTACTGTCCTGTGTTTCCATTATTTACGTGAAGTAGCGGTCCAGTAGTAGGAGTACACAACAGTAGGTAGGGGCACCTGTCCGGTATCGATCGTGCAGCACCTCCCCGGTTCCACGCCGCCGCGGCCGCGCCCTCACAACACAGTCACATATGAAACAGGTTACCGGCGAACAGGAGATCTATTTACAAAGCGTTTTCTTAATGTTGGTGGTATTTTCACTCGAAGCAACAGTCCCAACCGACGGTGTGGATTGTCCAGCGATCGAAGACATCGAAATTATAACAAAAATAAGTAGAATTCGAGCGTTTCAAATGTGATTTCAAAAATGCCTTGGAGGGCAATCCTAGTGCATCGTGATCTAAGTGATAAACGACCAAAAACGATAAATGTCGCAAAATCTGACAAAATCTCTATAGAAGCGAACTTTTTGCATTCTCATGATCTCGCGATTGACAAAAAATGTCTATACAAACCGATCGTGATGTATCGACTGGTAAAGAGCGAGATGGATGATAGTAGACTTTAACACTGATGTGATAAATTCGGAGTTGACACTGAGAAATGAGATGAGACGAAATAGCATGCAAAATCACGTTTTACGAGAATTGGCCCCCTGTGGGCTTTAGTCTGCTATCGCAGAGCAGCCCAGCCTCGGGAAATATATTCGTTTCAAAATGAATTCCGTGTAGAACTTTCTTTTAAAAAATCTAATATTTTTCTAATTTTTGTATAATCTATGTATGTCTATGATACCGGTGACCGGTAGCCAAGTCGCAGGTAACCCGCTTCACATACAAACGTGTACACCCATACGAGACGCTAAATATGAAAATAATTGGTTCACGTGACACTAACTAGATTATGTCTCGAAAATAGGACAGTCTATCAAAAGTCTATCAAGCGCTACCTTCAACTGATATCAAACAAAGGACAACGTTGATTGCGGTGACTTGTTAAGGACAAATTGGCAGTCAATTTGTCCTAACAAGTCACGGGTATGCCAATTATTTCCTTTATTCGGGTATAATTAGTACGAGTTTTGGATGAGTTGGGTTTCTTAATTAGTTGAGGCAAATCTTACTGGTCTTATTGGAATAAGGTTTTGACTTTAAATCAGTAAGCCTTGTGTGCATTTCCTGATTGTGCACTACTGGATTTTAGCTTTGATAAGTAGTTTTGATAAGTTAGGCACCTTTTAACATTAAACCTAATTGACCAGTATATTATTGAAATTGTTAATATTAGTCATTAAAAGTACAGCCTTGTAGGAAGAACGTAGGGTTCAGTTTGTTAATTATAATAGCCGTGCGGTAATTATACCCACGTCTAGCTAAAATGTTGCTTTAATATTGGTTCTTAAATTACGAGTACGTTATAGTTTTGTTCGTGGAAATCAACTTCAGGGGGACTGAATAAAACAGTATATAATTGGTATCAAGGTATTTAGTCAATAAGGTTCGTAAATTCTCCTTTGGAAGATGTAAAAAGAAGAACACATGTCTATGTGTAGTCTTTATAAGTATTTTTTTTAAATTTGTTCTTAATTGCTATTAAAGGTGCTTTAATAGACGCAAGGGGTTGCGAGTTCGATTTTCGCCGCGAAACCAATGTTTTGAACTTTTCTGCAGATATATAATCAATAAATAAATAATTGTCAATAATTGACAAATGACAAAATAGTTGTAGCGTAGTAGTAGAGTATTAGTAGAAGTAGAGTAGTTGAAGGGTGGTAGTAGTAGTAGTAGAGCAGTTGTACTAGTATAGTAGATTAGTAGTAGAGTAGTTGTAGAGTTGTAGAGTAGTACTAGTAGTAGTGGTAGAAGAGTGGTAGCAGTAGTAGTTAGAAGATGTGGTAATAGGTATTTGATTCTGGGTGTTTAAGGCAGATAATAGGTATTTGGTTCTGGGTGGTGGCAGGCGAACTTTGTGTTCGCCCAAACAGCTAGTAAATAACAAAAACAAATAAAAATCGTCGACAAACGAAATGCAAATGCCAATAAAGACAACGAATTAAAATATATGTACATGCCAAGTAAGTACAGTTAGGTATAGACACACACACATATACCTAAAACGTGGTTAAATTATTGAGTCACTGCCTTTCAAATGTTCGTCAGCAAGAATTAATTTTGTGTTTGACGAAGCTCTTTACTCAAGTCTTTGGGTAGGTAACATCTACTCTACTTCGATGATTTATTGAGCTTCAGCAATTTTTAGTGTATGCTAGTTTTCGGCACTTGTTAAGGCTTAAGGCGAAAATAAGTGAAAATTCAGAAGGAATTACGATCCTCAAAGATTAAGGGACCGAATATAAGAAGAAGAAGGCTTGCCCGTTACCCACGCTGTAATTTTTATTATTTGGTTTTAGGCTGGAAATTACTAATATAATGTTTAAAAGACGTGGGGCGCCGGCAGTATAATATTGCCCCTCCCCTTAGACCTTTGCATCTATTATAGATGCAAATACAGCGATACAGCGTCAGCAACTGGTAATCATGCTGTACGGGACGGGATTAGGATTGCCCAGCACCTATACCATCCTCTCAGCTTAGTCAGAGGAAAGAACAGGTCAATACGTCTGAAGATAACTAAGCCGCGGGTTTCCTCACGATTTTTCCTTTACCGTTAAGTGTGCACATACAATTTTTCAAGACAGAAAAATCCATTGGTGTACTGCCGGTATCGAACCCACGACCTTTGAATTTAAAGACAAGGGAGAACATAACATTCGGCCAACACGGCGTTAAAAACAGCCTGACCATGTGTGCAGTAAGAATTAGTTAGTTTTTTCAAAAATTAATTTATTTCCATTGTTTGTAATTACAAAACAACACGTCCACTACAATATATTTATTTTTCATGTTAACAGGAAATAGGGCACATGAATGTATCTGTTCGCTTCCCTAATCTCCCAAGGGATACCTCCGGAAGATGGACAGTATCAACATCTCAGACTGCGCGCGCGGACCCGCGAGTACCTATGGCCTCATCTCATGATCTTCAGAGATCTATGAGGGAGGACTATGTCCAGCTGTGGACGTAGACTGCAGTCCTTCGGCTGAGATGATGATGATGATGATAGACCTCTTTGAGTTTTGGCAGGCCTACCAACAGTCCCTCTTTACGTATTCAGGATCCAAAAGCCAGCCACCATTATGGTTTCATTTTCATCGGTAAACTTTTAGTACTCACAACTTTTCTTTTTATTTGCCAATTTATTTTGCCTCTGGGTCTTATTATATTATTAGTTTGGTACTAAGGATAAAATTCAGTTTATGTTATGTATAGACGAATTTAAAAAGAGTTTGTTATGAACGTGCTAATCTCAGGTGTTAGATTACTGATATATCGAGGAAGGCTATAACAAATAACTCTTCGACAAATATTATACGAGCAGAGCATCAGAACGCGTACGAAGTCGCGGGGACCATCTAGTTCATAATATGAGTAAGAATAATTTTCGCAATACGGAAGAAAAGCCTTTGTAATTGTATGCCTACTCAGAGCGTGAACGTTTCAATTTCCCATGAGGATTGTATTCGTGCCGCCACAGCTAGCTCAGCAGTTCAGCCCCGCTAGGTGTAGCAGCTAGACCTTTGAACAAGTGCAACGGTATAGAAACAGCCTTTCGCAATAAAACTGCGTATCGCGTTTAACGTGTTCTTGACTCAAGCCGTGTGCCGTGTTTTCCTCTACACGCGCAGAGTGCGGAACTAAAGTGAGTATTTTTCCGCTAAACTAATTTGCAGCGCACTAACGAAACTAATCTGCTTTGTGATCTTATGCAACTCTGTAATTTAATGTGAATAATAAAGGTATTATACCCGATAAATGCTCGGATAAATGTGTTTTGATATTGTATTGTGATTGCGAAAGTTTAAAAAAGACAACTCTGTAATTTAATTTAACACTCTTCTATAGTCTTTTCTCCTTACGAGTTAGGTGTTTCTTACCCAGCGTGTTTAAAATATAAAACCCAGAGATACCAAAGTCTTATATTAAAAGAGTTTTACGTTTATTGGACCCGTGATAAGGTCTACCTAAAACTTAAGCAAAGAGCTACAAGGCTAGGCTCTAGTTTCCAATTAAATGGCGTCCCGTGGGGCACTTTGTTCTATGATAATTTACTGATACGATCTCTAGAACGTTCCGGCCCATTTTGTTTATTCAGACGGCTCGGGGACAACCACACGTGCACATTTCCAACAACCGATTACGGAAAACCTTTACGCTAACGGAATTAACCGACAAAAGGTACAAAACAGTCGAAATGTTTCCTCGTATGGAGAAGTTGTGTTACGATTGTAGGAAATTGTTGTTTTCGCCCGACTGCAGCAACGCCAGAAGGGTTTTGGTTTTAGCAGTCCATGTATGCATGCAAGTTGTGTTACGTTAGTGGGAAAACGTTGTTTATACCCGACAGCGGCAAAGCCAGAAGGGTTATGTTTTTAGCAGTCTATGTTTTCATGTACGTTGTGTTACGTTATAGCAGGGAAACAATACACAACTACGGGTAAGCCTTTTTTAAGCAGGCTTAAGGAAGTTTATTATTAATGTGTTCCACCTTAGCGTCTAGAGTAGGAATTTATCTACCCGAAATAACCGCGATGCCTCTAAGGCACTCGAAACGTCGGAAAATAATAAAACAAGGTAATCACGCGATAAAGTCCCTTAAACAGTTTTAAATTATTTCTATAGATAGAAAAAGTTTCCAAAGTACTGATGAATCAGGTGTATTTTTGTTACTTTGAAACAAGCATTGGAACATTACTTACCGGAAAACGGGGCGAAGGTTTCCGAAAAATGCCATTTTTAACCTTTGTTGACCTTCTGAGATCACAATAATTCCAGTCCCTGTGACCCTAGAGTCACTATCATCACCCTTTTCTCATTAAGACAGTGCTAACAAAAAAGTTTTCATGTAAATCGGTCAACGCGTAGGTTGTACCTAATCGTGTCATGCACAGACAGACAGACAGACAGCGCTATGCAAAGGTCGAGGGCTTAGCTCCCTAAAATATTATGGTTGTGAACATAATGTATGGGATATTTACCATGCTTTCAGTCTTAATGAGTATTCCGATATTTCAACGCAGTTACACACACCATGATCACAGATACATAAGATAATAACTTAAAAAGACTCGAATCATGACAAATATTTCATGGACATAGGTAAGCTAAATTTTAACCGACTTTACGAATTACGATTTGAGCTTATAAGTTCATTACAAGCGAGTTTAGTATCAAATTATTTTTCGTTTGTGAGGTAAGAACTAATTAAACTAGTTGGACCTTAAACCTGAATCCGTGGTCGGGTCACAGTTTATAAACTACTAGCCGACCCGTGCGCACTCGTTGGGTGGTAACAAATCTGACTACCACAAAAAGTCTTTTAATTTTTCGGGTTAATATATAACATTAATATATATATAACGATATATAACGTTAATATGACACTTACAAATAATGTGGCTTTCTATTAGTAAAACGATTTTAAAAATCGGTTCAGTAGATCCAGAGATTACCCCCTACAACCTCACAAACTTTACCTCTATAATAAGTAAGTATATATAGATTTCTACTAGTTATCAACTTCCAATGTTCACTTGTTTATCACAAGAGCACTTAACACTTGTCAGTTCTTTACTGCGAAGCAGTGGTGACTGATGCTGTCTGCCCAGGGATGGTCATTTAAAGCAGGACCCTGTTCCGCGCTGAGAGTCCTGAACAATCAGCTAAGCGCATCCCGTGGATGCAGACAAAGCCCGTAAGACGATACTTCCTCTAACAATAGCTGGCTCCTGAACTAGCAGTGAATAAACGACGTAATGTAATTTATTTTACTGCATCATAACTGGTTGTTCGCCCCAAACATAGAACGAGCGATAAAAATAGGTTCATTTTAAAAAAATATCCTTGGCCAAAGAAAATAGATTAAACACACATATTAAAAACTATACCATAAATCAAAATTCCCCCACGATAAACGATTTGTATTGATGTAATCTCCGTATGTTTTATATTTATTCAAAATCTGATCATCAGTTCAAGAGTTATTCTCGAACAAACGTCGCGGACATATGTACATGCAAACATTCAGTCGAAACGCCTAGTTCCCATGAAGAACTACGTTAGCTTCGCTCACTCGTTCGAGTATGTAGATATACGTAATCTAATGAATACAAGTAAAAACATACCTCATCATCATCATATCAGCCATAAAACGTCCACTGTTGGCCATATGCCTCCCTCTTGGATCTCTAAATACTGATCATGAGGGGTGGTTACATACTCACCAAACGGGGTTGCGAGCAGTACGGGATGTTAAGATAAAGAAAAAGATAAATTTATTTTGCAAAAACATATGTATGCAAAAACTTGCAGCGTCAGCATTTATGATGGTAATGGTGTTCATGCTGCAGTGCCTGGGACATTGTTAGATGAAATAGGCTTGCCCAGCGCCTATACCATCTTTCTAGATGGTAAGACGTGTTAAAAGTGCACATATAATACATTTTTCAAAAAAGAGAAATTCACTGGTGCACGTCTGTTATCGAACCCACGACCTTCGGATTAAAAGTCGGTGGTACATACCACTCGGCCAACACGGCTTTTTGTCGCAATAACCCTTGAAATATCTGCTCTGGTGCTTGACATAAAAATGTACCTACAAGCTGATAAAATTGGAAGCGGCGCGTTATTTCCTAAATAGCCTGCCTGGCTGCCTTCATGACAGAAACAATAAAACGTACACTGCGTTTCATTTCATTTAAGTCTGAACGACTCGACTGTATACAACAAAATGTCTGTCAAACAGTAAAGCAGTAACCTTTATTTAAGGTGAATTACTACGTTCGCGTCGGAGCACGAATTATGCTCAAGGGTCTACATGCTCTACGTACTCGTATTTAGAAAGAAAGCCTACGTACATTGGAAAAAGACATTGAATTGATGCATATTCAACACAACGACTGTTTGTCTTTTAGTCTTTAAAAAATCCTCAAGTCTACTCATACTTGAAGTGAAAACAACAAGTTTTAGTTTTCCGCAGGGGGACAAACGTTTGCTTTATCTGCAGATACTTATCTCGGCTCTGGGTGTTTTCTGGGTAAATTAAGTGTATACAAAAAATCAGTATTCTATCAACCATTTGGTTTCCATATTTAAAAGCTTCGTTTAGTTTGGGGCTAAATGGTGCTGGGTGTGTCAAATATGAAATAACATCTTACACGTAAAGATGAAATTAAATGACTGAGCCATGACCAAAGACAAACCAAATGCAAAAGAGTTACATTAAAACACGGTTTTAATCTGAAAACTATCATGGTTGTTAACACTATAAACATTGTTAATGATATAATACTGATTTTTTGTATACACTTAATTTATATTGTCAGAGTGTTTGTGTTTCTGTGAGAAGGAAGGATGATTACGTTTTTTTTTTCAATTGTTATATATACATATATATATGTTTTTTATTAATATTATTATTATGAAAATTATGATTATTATTTTACTTTTAATTGTGTTCATTTTTGTTTTTTTCTTTAATTATTGTAATTGGTGTTGTACCGTTATAATTAAAGTAAATAAATAAATAAATTGTCAGTACCCAGAGGTTTCTAGTTTAGCTATAGTACAATTATATTGACTATCAAATGACGGAAAACTTATATATAGTAAATCATAGTTAGACATCCCGCAGGTAAAAATATTCTTCTTCTTTTAGAACACCGGAAATATTTATATAAAATTATGGTTCTGTTGCGGTTAAAATTCTGCCAGTGTACCTATGTAGGTATAATAATATTTTCATAAAACATGACAGAGCTAAAAAAAATATTGAGAATATGCGCGGTGTTTTAAAAGAGAACCACCTGAAATTTTGACCAAGGTAAAATAATGGTTTGTCAGCATTATCCTTGACATTGACATAGCAAATGTGGCACGGCAACTTTGAATCCACTTAGTCGTCATGGGTAATTCGTGGTTGGATCGTGATCAAATCCAATTATGCCTTGTTTTACGGTTAATTAGCTATCAGTTATCTATGATAATATACCATTGCGGCATAATTATGTTATCAAAAAGGAGGACAGAAAACCGATAGGTAATCTTGCTGAGCTGAGTTGCCTAAGATATTGCTACAGGAGATAGTACTTAGCTGATGCAAGGCTGGACTTGTGCACATGTCAAAATGAAAATTGAATTAAAGCAGCTAAATGAAAATTATTTTAAAATCAGTCTAAGAATGTAAGGTTCCACTTTAAATTGGAAGAAATTTATAATAATTGATTCCTTACAAAATATCCACCTTAATATGTTCTTTTGTTAAATCTTGTTTATTCTATGTCCTAACTAAAAGATTCAAATTGATGAAACTTACCTTTACATCATGATCTTAGAGATATATGAGGAAGGCCCATGTCCAGCAGTGGACGTGGATAACTGTCCTACGGTTGAGATGATGATGAACGTTTACATTTCAGACCTGTACACATTACATAGGTACATAAAATACATAGGTACTTGTAGTGTAAAAATATCTTTAACTACCGTTTATAAAAGTAAGATTTAGTAAAAGTATAGGTGGATCAATCTAGACCGCACCTGCGCTATTTAAAATTGATAGATAACTGAAGAATACCTTTCACCATGACAAAGCCTGACCTTTCTGCAGCTATTTCTTAAATAATTTCTATAGGAAGCAGATTGATATAAAGTGCTTCTGTTAGGAATATTATACTACCTACCTTGGCCATGTCGTTTAAGGCCCATAAAAGTAACGATAGAAACGTAACTTTACCGCGAATTTGGGTAATAACTAGACCTCATAATAATTGGGCGGGCGTAGATGGCTGCGCTACAGTTTTTTATAACTATTGCAGCTGTCTCCGTTTACATTAGTTATTAAGAGCTATTTGTAATGTTGTTCCAAATAAACGATTTTATCATTTATTATTATTTATTTTTCAATTATGCTCCTATTGGTCGTAGCGTGATGTTGTATTAACCCTCGATAATTGGGTTATCCCAAATTATTTCGTGATTCCTGAGATTAGAGCGGTCAACCAAACAAACTTTTCAGATTTATAATATTAGTACAGACACCTTGCTAAATAATCAAGTAGTCTGAGCCGAATTAATCAATAAGCGGACAATAGGTACCAGTTCCCCAGTCTCTTACAAAGTACATGTGTCGATTATATAACGACTTAGATAAAGAAAATGTAGTTTCTAAATTTTAATTGAATTATTTATTAAATATTATGTTAAAAAAGTTTTCTGAAAATATGTATATAAGACTGATGCATATTTTCAGAGAACTTTTTTTATTATTTATGTAAACATTCTTTCTCTCTCCCATTTATATTTGGTAATCATTTGTTGGTGTAATCTATACTAATATTATAAAGAGGTAAAGTTTTTGAGTTTGTGAGGTTGCAGGGGGTAATCTCTGGATCTATTGAACCGATTTTCAAAATTCTTTTACTAATAGAAAGCCACAGTATTTGTGAGTGTCATATTCATATGCTATAAAATACCGCCCAACGAAGTGGGCACCGGGTCAGCTAGTATATTTTATAGAATGAAGAATCCAGTCAAATCTACAAAAGCATAAACGAAATATATGCAGGGCAGTTTTAGGCATTTCGATATTGGAATGTATTGAAGCTTGCGTAGTTTTTGTGAGCGCGTAATAAAAGGGAAAATTAATTATGAATCGCGATTCATTATTAATTTTCCCTTTTGCCAACAGGGAAGTTTCATGAAAGTTCCTCGTATAATAACGTTTGGCACATTGATCGG
The DNA here is from genome assembly GCA_963082625.1 of Pasiphila rectangulata. Lineage (NCBI taxonomy): Eukaryota > Metazoa > Arthropoda > Insecta > Lepidoptera > Geometridae > Pasiphila > Pasiphila rectangulata. The sequence continues at coordinate 14,683,900 of OY720240.1, forward strand.
CCACGTGATGACGGCTACCCACGTGACTATAATAACGAGCCATGAGGCTTTCAACTTCAGTAGGCTTAGGAACAACTTTTTGCGGGAACCAACAACTCTAGAAGTTGATGGAACATTTATATTTATCGATGTTATAGTTGGTATGTCACTAATATTATAAGCGGGAAAGTTAGAGAAGATGCTTACTGTCGGCATTTCCCAATGGGATTACGCTAAAGCTTGGTAAATACGTAGGTAAAACGCGAGCGATTTCAACATAGTAATATGCATAATAAGGTGACGAAGTATAAATCAAAGGAAAATAAGGTAAGGCTGCTGAAGGAGGTTTATTTTAATATGCGCGTGCGTGAGTCGGTTATGAAAATCAAATTTCTGAAAGTAGGCTCCATTCTCCGCCATAATGAAATAGGCTATTTAAAACTCGGCTGGCGTCTGTCATCTGATACTACCACATATCTCATTGCGGCGGGCTCACCGTTATGAATGAAAATTGTGAAGCAAATGACATTTTCTGTTTAGCGATTTATGCAAATGAATATCAAATAAAACAGGCTCGAACAGGGCTTATGTAATGACAGAGATATATGCTCACGTAAATTCCCAACGCAGCTTGAATATTAAGTTGTGACGTGAATAATCAGTTTATGTGAATTATATTTCGCCTTTCATTTTCATGGATATAATATAATGTGTGATAAGTTGAAATAAACAACGGAAGGGTAGTATAGCCACGGGAGTTATGTTTATTCATCTCTTTTCAGTTCATCCACGTTCTTGAGAGGAAGTCGTTTTAACTCAGTGCAACGAAACTAGCTCATAACTTTATGAGTTTATAATCTTACTCCATAATTTTTGTGATGCTTTAAAAATGCATTGCTGGTTTGAGTCCCGTCCATTTTGGCTACAGAATCACTAGTTTTTTGACTGTATTTTTTTATTTCTTTCATACCTGTGGGAGTTAACAATACAAACTAGCTTATATTTAGTAGTAGATTTTGTTTTATCGTAAAATAATTCGTGTTGTATAAACCTCTTTGAAATCCGAAATACAAGCCACATAATTTAAACTTAATAGATTAATTCAATAGCTATAGTTAAACAAGACAATATTCGTCTATTGCCTCCATTTAATTGTAAAGAAGCCTTTATAGGTTCATTTGTGTCGTGTCGCTGGAAAATAACTTTGCAGGCTACCACTGGCAATAAAATGGAGCTTGTATATTTGTAGGCGCACCCTTAGACAAAAGGTTTGCTGTAAGAAAACTCTTGTTATGGTAAAGCTCGTCTTTTATGATATTACACAGCTAACAGCAAAAGCTTAAAACTACGTACAAGCTCAAAAGTTAACAGGATATATATTTCACTGTGATAAGCATACAATTATTTTATCCAAGTTTCTCATCTATATATATAAAATTCAAAGTCCTGACTGACTCACTGACTGACTGACTGACTGATATATCAACGCACAGCCTAAACCACTGGACCTAAAGACTTGAAATTTGGCACACATACATATACCTTGAGTGCACTAAGAAGGGATTTTTCGAAATTCCTACGGGATAGGGAATAAATGGGATTTATATTTTCGAATCAGTGGCTCTGCGTGAAAAAGGGGATTTTACGTTTTATGACTTTCACGCGGACGAAGTCGCGGGCAAAAGCTAGTTTGAAATAATACAACGATTTTACACTGCGAGCCAGTATTAAAGGAAAGCGCTTTCATCTTAATAACCATTTATCGAGGCAGCAGGTGTCAAGTGTCCTTTCTGTACTAAACAATTATGTAAAGAAACTCGTGAAAGGAGCTCTCGAACAAGTAAGTCTGTGACAAAGAAGAGAAGGAATACCTTTGAATAACTTAGAAATAGGACACGCCAAGTGGCATTATGCACCGGTGTAGGGGAGACCGAGGTTAGTTGACCACCAACCCACGGCAATTATATATACATAAATTGTAAACTTGTTTTAGATTTCGGCAAGATCCACGTTGTAAGGGAAAATGGAACAAAATTATATAAATAGACCAAAAAGATGAAGATTTCTCTGACTGAATCATGTTTGTACCAAAGTTTTTGTTCCGATTTTTTTTTGTATTTATCACAAGTACTTAATTTTGATCATAATTGTTATTAATTTTATTAGATTTGAATTAATATCTTAGGAGATACCGCAGTTTTAAAATAACTCGGCAGCACCAAAGATTTAAAATCTTGAAACCAATTTTTTTTCGATCTCTGAGGCGTAGAAAAGTGGGTCAGTTAGGTAGGTACTTACCTCCGGTACTTATCACATGCCGGAGGTATCCCATGGCAGGTTTTTACTGCATCTACGAAGAAGCAACATTCTACTTACTGCCGGCACTACTGTAATCTGAGATGAGTTTGCTGACCGTGCCGTCGCACGCACACTAATGTCTAGTAAGACATTAGTGTGCGTGCGACGGCAGTATTGTAAACACACTATAAAGACAATGCCAGGGTTTTTGGTGTGAGGGCTTATCTAACGATTTATATCAATGACTTATTATTAGGCATTCTGAAACAAATCTGAAAAAAAAATGATAACAAAAATATCTGAAAAATAAGCTGTTTCAACTCTCCTAGGTCTAGAAAATCGTGCTTGTGTCCGACTAATGGCTAATAACTACACGAAAAAATCCGAACGCAAAAAAACAATACCGTGCTATGAAACTTCAATAACCAATGCATATAAGAAATAGTGACACGTTAGCACTTACCCAATATGCATCGATTAATAAGCCTTTGAAATATTGAATAAAAACTTTTGGCATTTTTTTTCGTGCAGTTGTCATATTTACTAAACCTCTCCGCTCAGACCGCCGGCGCACATTACATCAAATAACCCGTCAAAAATATAACATACGCGCGATGTTGCTATCTCGCTAACGTTATTAGTTCCGAGAAAATAACGTTGTTTCAACTCTCCTCGGTCTCCCCTAATGGTTATTTAATCAGACATCAAAAGTAAGTATTGTTAAATCTTTCAAAGTTCAAAGTTGGTTGTTCCGCGTATAAAAAATGTTGGCAGTTTATTTGGTTATTGAACTAGGTTAGTAAGTTGTTGGTTATTTAATCAGTTATCAAAAGTAATCAAGAGTGAATATTGTCAAATCTCTAACAAAACAAAAAAAGTTCAAAATAGGTAGTTCTTCTTATAAAAAATGTTGGCAGTTTATTTCAGTCAGATTATAGTTTTTGGCCAAAGATACAGCTGGGTCTTTAGTCGTTTCGCACCACACGCGATTCGGACCGCGGTGGTGCGAAACGACTGAAGACCCTACAGCTTAGGTAGGTACTATTAATTTAATGAAGCCAAGCTATACGTAATGGTAAGGGTTATACATATGGTCAAAAACTTAAGTATAAGCATGTCGAGATTTAGAGAAATAATTTAGTTTAAACCTTAGCTTCTATAGCCGCCGAGAACAATTTATAAAAACTAGTAACATCATTTCGTTCGAAACATGGGTAGGTAAGTAAGTCCCTACGTGAATAAAAAAACAAAAGAAGACGTAATTTAGCAACAGTCGGGAAGTAAACGAGTAAAGTTGAATAAAACAAGATATAAACAGAACAACACCCACGTTGGCTTGGTGCGGCTTGCGGTCACAGCCTCGTAGCCACATTCGCTCTGACTGTGTGCCTGCTAAACGATTGAATTTCATGCTGCCGGAGAACACAGGACGGTTCTCAAAGAGGCTCTGGTGTCAACGACATCACGTCATGAACAATAAAATTAATCTTTTACGATAAATATTACCAAAGAAAACTAAAACCGAACAATATTTTTAGTTTGGTCTCTCGAACAAATTCAGCTTTTTTCAAGTAGGAAGTTAAAGCCTTTGCATCCATTCTAGACGATCAAAATAGCGTCAGTAGGTACTGGTATTCATGCTTTATGTCACGCTGCAGTGCCACCTGTGACACTGTAATATGGATGGGGCTAGCACAAGAAGTAGGTAAACTATAAATAAGTAGGTACTGCCTTGTTAGAATGTAGAATAAATACAGGTTAGGTAACTGTTAAATTGCATTGCAGTAAAACATCAATTCTACAGAGACAAATCAATTATTAGTCTCCTTGACAAATGCCTATCATCAAAGATATCGGGTGTCGTACGATGTACCTAATTGTGTCGTTGATAAATTAGGCACGTGTGGACCACTGCAGATCGACCAATCAAAATCAATCAATTTGCTTACGTCGAGGTCTTTGTTTGTTTTCAGACGAAAGTATGTGCGGATCTTTGTTATTTAGACATCATACGTACGATACGTTTTTAGGGTTCCGGACCAAAATGGTAAAAAGGAACCCTAATTGAATCACTCTGTCTGTCTGACACAAATGATTACGTTTAAGAAAAGAGTTAATAGGCATTTTCTAGGGAAGCTCGCTCCATCGTCGATCTCATTCTTGGATAGCAAGGATGAAATCAAGAGCTAACCTACCTAACATAAAAAAATAAAAAATAAATAATGGATATCTCGAGAATTACTGATGCTAACGACTTGAAATTTGAAATGGTTAAAAATAACACTTTTTTACTAATAAAGCAAATATGAAAATGCTAAAAAAAATCTTATGATAGGGAATCTCAAAATTTGTAAGTTACTAGGTTGTGTGGAGTATCATATGAAAGGTATTCATTTGCACATTAATAAACAGTTTTTAGTTTTACTTTAAGCTGTACCGTTTTTAAGTTATTAAAAAAAATTAAAAACCAACCGTCCCCCCCCCCCCTCTTTATCTCCGAAGTGTGCAGAGATAAACCCGTTAAACTTTTATAGCTTATAGAAGTGTATGTAAAGTTTTTTGGAAAATTATAGCGAACTCTCTAATTTGCATAGTTTATTAGATAAGGGCGGTGGAAGGTGGGTTTTCAAAATTTTTGTGGAGTTGCTAGGTCGTAGGTGGAGTATCATATGAAATGTATTCATTATCACATTAATAAACAGTTTTTTTTTTCCTTTAAGCCGTATCGTTTTCGAATTATTTACAAAAATGTTGAAAAAACGACCGTTCCCTCCCCTTATCTCCGAAGTTTGCCCGTGAAACTTTATGAGTTACATAAATAGAAGTGTATGTAAAGTTTATAGGGCAATTATAGTGAGCTCTCTAATTTGCATAGTTTTTTAGACAAGGGGGGTGGCTTTTAAAAAAAATTGTGGAGTTACTAGGTGATGTGGGGTATTACCACATGAAAGGTATTCATTTGCACATAAATAAACAGTTTTTAGTTTTGCTTCCCCCCCTTAACTCCGAAGTTTGCGGAGATAAACCTCTGAAACTTTTATAGCTATTAGAAGTGTATGTAAAGACTACGGGAAAATTATAACAAACTCTCTAATTAGCATACTTTTTTAAAAATCATCGAAAGTGTAAAAAAATCTACATAAGTTCCGCTATCAGACAAGAGATGGCGCTGTCAAGGTTCTTCAACAAATATAAACCGCTTTTATCATTATATTATATTGTATGATGGCACGGAACCCTCGGTGCGCGAGTCCGACTCGCTCTTGCCCGGTTTTTTTACATACAACTACATGACGAGACAATCCGAAGCCCTATTCAGATAGGGCTTCGGATTGTCTCGTCATTCAGTCGTATCGTCGTAATTCAGTTGTTATAGGTACAGGCATCAGTGCCTCTACCTATAACAACTGAAATACCGCGGTGATCACGTCCATGGAGCACGTAACCAACGCTGCATTGCGTTGTGACCGTCATCCTGAGACGGAGTTGTAAGTTATCATGTGCCCGTAATTTTACCGGCCCTTTACCCTTCAAACCGGAACACAGCAATGCATACATTACTGCTTGGTTGCAAAAATAGGTATGGTGGCAGTTCTCCCCCGGATCAACTCTTCACAAAAAGTTCTACTACTACGAAGTTGGAGCCCCTGGAGCTAATCTCAGAAAAAATACGATTTCAGTTAGAGATAATCTTTAGTTCAACGGTCATTCTGCTTACATAAACGACTGAACATATTTATTGAAGCCTCAACATATTTACGACAACCCTCCATGATTAGGCCAATTATGTTAGTTCTGTTAGACTTTCAGGGAAGTTTGGGTTCGTTTCTAGGACACCGGTCCTTTTTCCAACAAAAGAGGAATTACGTAAGTTCCGAGTAGGTAAGCCTTTGTAAATCTCGACGACAAAATACCTACTTATTACATTTGGAGTGGAGACCATGGGAACAATGGCTTTCCTTTGTAAATAACATTTATTTTCCGCATCTGCAATGGAATAGATCTGTTTAACGACTAAAACGCGTTAAAGCTCCTTTATCGGATCTTACATGAATGAGTAGGTACCTAACACACAGATATCTGGGACATTTCGAGATAAACAAGTTGGGACGCACTTACGCCGATCTCAGAATTACTCGGATAACTTCCTAATGGAAGGGAAGGACAGTGTAGTGTAGCCTTGTAAGTTTGTAATGAACACATGCTATCTAGGCAACAACTGAAACGTTCCATAATTTCGCAAGCAGCTATTTATTGGAACATTTCTGGCGGAGGCTAGCCAAGCGAGGCGTGTTGCAGTAAATATAAATTTCGTTAGTTACAGTAACATCCTTTATTCGGAAAAATATTGCGAGTTACTAGGCACGGTTTAGCTAAACACAAGTATTGGTACGGGGGTAGCAGAAAAGGGGGCGAAGGCCTCAAAAGGTCACCAAAGGTCAAAAATGGCATTTTTGGGTTTTTGGACATTTTCGACCATTTAAAGACTTATTTCTGGTGACCTTTTGAGGTCACAATAACTTCGGTCCCTGTGACCCTAGGAGTCACCAGAATCAATCACTCACCTTCTCTCACTAAGACGATGCTAACAAAAAAGGTTTCATGTAAATCGGTCAACGCGTTCGGTTGTAATCGTCAAATACACAGACAGACAGACAGAGAGCGCTATGCATATTAGGGGGCTTCGCTCCCTAATTTTAGTACAAAGTAAAGTGAGATCATCTAATAAATACTTGCTTTTATACTGCGTCAGCAACTGGCCTGGGTGGACATTAAATAAATAATGCTGGACAAAATCACACAGCATCATCTAGCCCCAAGCTAAGCAGATAGATGTATTAGGCTTGCCAGCAGCTATAAAGTTCTAGTGAGGAAGAAACCCGTTGCGAAGCTATTAGTCAGAAGAATGAACAGGTAAGTTCTTTCCTCTGACTAATAACTTCATGTTTGTAAGTTTTCCTTCACCGATAAAGCACGTGTTGTATGTGCAAATAATCAAGAAAGATAAATCCATTGGTGCACGGCCAGTATCAAACCCACGACTTTTGTATTGAAAGTCGGAGGCAAATACCACTCGGCCAACACGGCTTTTTAGTTTTTAGTACAAGGCTATTATTAAAGGGGCTGTTTAGAGACGGCTATATATTTTGTAAGTCGGAGGGTGAATCTTGCCTAACAGAGGAGTGTTTTGTATGCGGACTTTCGGGGAGCTAGGTAGATACCTACTATAGAAGTAAGGCTGTATCTGTTAGTAAGGCGGAACCACCGGCGGTGGCGGATGGATGGCGGTTTCATGACGCAACAATGTAAGGGTTAGGTATTGCTTGCTATCAGTACTTGCGGACATTGGGTAAAAGTAGTATAGAACCTTTTAAAGAACATTTTCAATAAAACCTATGTTTTATTGAAAATGTCCTATAAAAGGTTCTAGAGGTAGAGGCATTGAAACGAATCCGAGGCACAGATTTCAAGGCGGCTGCTCTAGAAAACGATTACGATAATATTTTCAGAATGGCAATCTTGACGTAATGGCCATACGAGTTAGTTTGGCTTGATTTCGATTCCATTTGCATTCAAGAGCCCTCTGAACCTAATCCAAGGAAGGAAAAAAACGGGAATTCGTAATTTCTTTTTATTATTTTTTTTAAAAATTTTACTAGTTGTGATGTGAAAATCAAGTTTGATCAATTTAAAATTACTCACACATTTTCTTCTAGATCTAGTACATAATTATATCGTTCTGAGATGAGGTCTCCGTTCGCTTACGCGTATGCGACTAAATACGATATCCATAGGATAAGTGTATTAAGTGAAGCCAAACAAAATAAGTAGTGGGTAAGCAACGAACAACATAATTGAAGAACACATCCTACCTCGTATTTCCTTGGCTACGCTTATTTATTAGATAGGTACATTGTAATGTCTGCATTTTTACAAACTGGTTTCTGTAGGCATAGAAACGTTTTAATAGGGTACGGTATCCAGCTCAAACTGGGTTTATAGAGGTACCCACCTTTTCTTACTGAACAAAGTCGACTCTTACGAAATGAGACCTACGCTGTCGTACTTAGGTTACTTTTACATCAAAATGATTTTTCTCTTCATACCTAAAGTTATATTAAGCGTATTTCCCTGTTAACGTATGTATATATAGGTAAATATTATGCTTACTTATTTGCGATGGGAATACCTAAAAGTACCCTTAAACAATTTTGTTTAAGTATGCATGATTGAAATACGATTGATCTCTTCAGCAAAACACAATTTTTTGTAATGACGTTGTTTATGAAAATATTGGGCCCGGTTTTTGTAAGATTTCTTTCCCACAAGATGTTCTTCGACTTTTCAGGATTCAGTGATTTTCATTCAAGAAAGACCACGATAGTTTTAACTTCTTCTTCTTCTTTTGTGTTGGCGTGTGTGATAGGAAAGAATCACGAAATTTTATACATACACATAGTTAAACAATCAATACCATAAGGCAGCGTTCTAGGGTGTATCTTGTTCCTTATTTATACAGATGACCTGCCCAAAATCTTGAACGAACACTGTACTCTTTTCGCAAGTGACGTATCGATAGTATTACCTAGCAAAAGTGGATCTAACCTTCATGAACATTTAGATTCCATATTTAATAAAATAACAGAGTGGTTTGGGCACCTTAATCTACTACTAAACTTCAATAAAACTAAATTAATACAGATCCACCCTTATCAAAAAACACCACTTCAATTCAATACAACTTTCAAAATACTCCGACAGAAGTTGTTCATACATAACCTCTTCTAGGAATACACAAAGATTCTAACATAATCTGGAAAACCCACTTACAAAAAATTGCTTCAAAATTATCCAGCTTCACCTATGCGCTTTATCAACTTAGAAATACTACAAACCTGTGCCTACTATGCATATGCCCATTATTGCCCAGCTGGCAGAATCCGTGAATAAGTGATAAGACAGTCATGTAGGTACCTACATACTCGCACAATAACAAAATAAAATGTTCTCAGAATCCGTTTCTTCTGAGAAACAATTTTTCGTAACACAATTCCGTTTGATCCTACACATGTAAAGCTAGATCAAACAACCAAACATTCAGGTTAATAGTAATATCGATCTCATGTAAACAAACCATAAATCAATGAATAATAACATCTATTTTCATCTGGAGTATCAAAACAGACGACCGGAACATAAGCCGTAATAATGGAACATAGGATGAGTAAACATAAAATGGACAACATGATAAGTGTAAAACACTTCAGCAGGGCTAGCATGGGCTGGGGATAAAACTTTTGTCCACCGGTTATTTCCACTGACAAGGGAGAAAAATATTTTATCCACCTGCCAAAGCACGGCAACAGGGGGAAAGAGAATTATATCACTTTTTGACATTAGACGTGGATACTCACCCTCCGCCTATAATTTCGGGGACAAGCGTTTCCCTTGGTTTGTCCACCGTGAATAGTTTATCCACTCATGTCGCCATGCTCGGAGGGTGGAAAAAATTGACAGAGGGGAATAGTATTTTGTCCTCTCCCCGTGGATAAAATATCTCCGGCCATGCTAGCCCTGCTGGGATTTAATTTTTTTTTACAGAACTTTAATATATGTATGTACCTCTAATAATAATGAAACAAAATGTTGTCCATACTATGTTTACTCATTCTAGTCTCTATGTTCCATTACTCAGCCTTAATTTCCGATCGCCTGTTAAGTAATTAATATGAAATTCTAGATAAACATTCTAGATGAAAATATATATTCATTGATTTAAGAGGTTATTTTTTTTTCATTTCGCCATATCTTATAAATGGCTAAACCGATGTATATAACTTTCACTTTGCATATATTACACCATTTCCTTTTATTTGATACCTTGGGTATATTTAGAATCATTCGATTATTCATCGAAAGAGGGGCTTTCGCATAAAACGTCTCAAGCGATTTTGATAAAACATGTGTAAGAACCACCGCTAGAATAATATATCTTAAAGATGAGATCATATGTTTAGAGCTTTTAAATCAAATAATCCCTCCACTCGTTTAAGAGCTACGGTGCCATAGACACACACACATAGCGGTCAAACTTATAACACCCCTCTTTTTTGTCGGGGGTTACAAAAACCGTTCTTTTGACATTACTAACAGGGAATTTAGTTTTATTTATTTATTTATAGAGATGGGTTTTATTCGCATAAGTCGCCCTTAAAGTAGCATATTCAAGTCGAATCTAAAGGGAAAATTTTTTTAAGTGCACGAAAGCCTCTTGGCTTTAAATTACTTACAATTACAATTACAATTAGCCATAAGTGTCCCACTGCTGGGCAAAGGCCTCCCCTCCAACTCTCCATGCATCGTAAAATTAAATTACTTAATTACTTTAAATTACTACAAATTGTGTTCTTACAAATTTTGTAGTAATTTAAAACGGCCTACTGTGTTACCAAGCCTTTATCGGAAAAAACTGTGCCTTCTGTACTAGAATAGGTAGGTACTGACCAGACCAGTGTGACGTAGATCGTGACCTATTAAAGTAACGGCTGAAACGCATTATCATATCATGAGGAAGGGTTAGAAATATATGAGTATAATAGTGAGAAACTTACACAACTGAAACTGAATATAATTAGGTTAACCTTTTAAAGTCTGTTTCAGCCGGAAATTAAAAGAAAAAAAATTGTAGGTAAAAAGAAAAATAAAATAAAATTTATTTTGAAATCCTTAAATTTGGTCGGGTGTGGGGTGTAAATAATTATGTTAGCTATGATGAGGAATCATACCTTACATAATTATTTACTTGACTTGTTGCTGAAAATACCCGTACGCCTATTACATTTGAGTATTTCAAATTAAATAAATGACTGAATGTTATAATGGAGTTTCTTGTTTTAAAAGCAGGTTTTCACCACCAGTTTATGATCTAAAAGGCCACAGACACACACACAAACACATTACGGAAAAAACACGGCGTTATAATATAACCCCTCATTTTGTAGGGGGGATCAAAACTCTTTTGATCGCTGTTTCAGTATTCATTTTAAGTCTTTAAAAGACAAATCGCATAAAGATCCAGTTGAGGAACTTTATTTCATAAAAGTTGCCTTTATCGGATATTGAAGTTCGCGAGATAGTCGTTCAAACTTCGTGGGCAGTCAAAGATTTTTAAGAGGATTTCGATTCGAAGCTACTTTCCTTACTAACTCTCGTTTCAAGTGTAGTCCTTAAAGTTTTTAGATAGGTACCTCTATTTATAAATATTAAATTATTAAATTATTTTATTGCCGAGTGGGCCCCCAACGCTGGAAGACAGCACCGCGGCAGACCTAGATTGAGATGGCGAGACGAACTTGACTCGTTTTTAAGAGGTTGGTCCCCCATAGCACAGGATCGCGAAAAATGGAAGGGGGTTAGGGGGTTAGGGGCCTTTTGCCCTGCAGTGGGACGAAAACGGCTAGTAATAATAGTAATAATTAAATTATCGTGTCTCATGAGATCATTCGCCCTAAATATTTTATGATTTCAAGTATCGCCTGAAACCGAATCGCACGATACACTTCTAATTGCATTCATGGATGGAGGCCCTTCCAAGGCAACCGTGATCGTTGGTATAACGAATTCAAGCGCGGTCGACTAACTTTGGGGGATGAAGAAAGAAGTGTTCGCCCTTTGACGTCTGTTACGAAAGAAATCGTTTAATCCAAGACAATAGGCGAGTTACGATTCAGCACATAACATATTGAATCGGTAAGCTTTCACGAGATTCTACCAATGCATCTTCGCGTGAGGAGGATAGTTTTACCCTGGGTGCCGCACAACCTCACCGATGCTCAGAAGCAAGACCGGGTGGTATTGTGCCGCGATATGATAAAAAAAATTAAAACAGGCTCATCTCGGCGTGCTTACGACATCATTACAGATGATGAGTCCTGGATGTATCAATACGAGCCATAAACGAAGCGCCAGTCGACGGTTTGGGTGTTTCAAAACGAATCAACGCCTACCAAAGCAGGGAGGGGAAGATTTTCATCATCATCATTTCAGCCATAAAACGTCCACTGATGAACACAGGCCTCCCTCATGGATCTCCATGAGGAGTGGTTGCCATTCTCACCACGCTTGGCAGGCGGGTTGGTAAGCGCAGTATGGGATGTTGATACACGGATACACGCTGCTGCCCATCTTCCGGTGGTATCCCTTAGCAGGCTCTTACTGCATCCATGGGCATGAGAGGAGGGGTATCATTCTACTGCCGGCACCCCACGGCACGGGAAGATTTTGATCGCGAGATAATATTGTTGAGATTTCATTTTCTCCTTGCAAAATTTTGTGTAGTCCAAAATTTTTCATAACGTTACTCATTAGATGGAGTGGGACTTCTCGTAAAGGATTATGACAGTCATTCACCAAAAGAAATGCCTAAAGCTTATACAATAGCTAAGCTAGAGCTTAACGACGAATCTACCGACCACGGATATAACGACCGAAGATAATTAAATAAGCCTCTTAATTTCAGCAATCAATTACACATCTGCCCAACACTCATTCATCAAAACATGTGGATTGGATTTGGGTCTAACCTTACCTTTTGGATGAGTGGGGGTCCCCGTACATCAGTTAAGTGCATCGATTACCTAGATAGAGTGCTCCAGCACACATGTAGGGATGTAGATCTTTTAATAAATATAATAAGGCTTAGTACCTAACTTATAAGGGCCTCTAAACGGTAGATCTTATTTCAAAGTACCTAAAGATCTAAATTAACTGTGACTTTTCCATATGGTTGGGAAGTCAAATATTTGATAGGAAATTATTAGGCGTAGGCGATTCTAAAAACATCCCTATAAATATTATGTGGTGTACGTACAGCCGTGGGAAGTCCTCTGCTGGACATAGGCCTCCCTCATTGATCTCCAATCATGAGATGGTTATTGCCATACTCACCACGCTTGGAAGGCGGGTTGGCAATTGCAGTACGGAATGTTGATACACGGAAAGACGCTGCTACCGATCTTCCGGAGGTATCCCTTGGCAGATACAGCATCCACGCGCAAGAAAGGAGGAACAACATTCTACCGCCGGTGCCCCACTGCATGCAATATTTACAGGATAATACTCGTAACCATGATTTTAGTCTTTTTTACGATAAACGTAAACATGGCGCGTGTAACTCGGCGAAATAACGGAAAACTCAAAATGACTCAAATCATGGTATGAGTAAATACGAGTATAGTGTTTACAACCCTGTTAGTTTCAGAAGTATTATTAGATTTATACTTTTCTATTCCATCACTTTGAAAACAAGTTTTCTGAATTTGCTATTTTTAATCTGTATTCTAGGCAACTGGCCATAATTTTATATATACCTACTTATGTGCTGATATTTAGGGGACAAAGCCTCCTAATATGTATAGCGCTCTGTCTGTGTATTGTGTATATGTCATTATGTGTATGGGACGGTTACAACCAAACGCGTTGACCGATTTACATAAAACCTTTTTTGTTAGCACCGCCTAATTGAGAGAAGGGTACTGATTGATTTTGGTGACCCTAGGGTCACAGGGACCGGCGTTATTGTGACCTCAAAGGTTACCAAGAAAATAAGTCTTCAAATGGCCGAAAACGTCCAAAAACCCAAAAATTACATTTTTGACCTTTGGTGACCTTTTGAGGCCTTCGCCCCCTTTTCTGGTACCCCCGTACCAATGCTTGTTTGAATAAAGTAGCCCAAGTGCTCACAGAATAAATTAAAAGTAAAAAAAAAACTTTTTAACAAACCAGCTTTTATTTATACGTACTAAAAATAATAAAATAAACATTTTCCATTAAAGTTTAATGTCAACTTAAATCGTCTTTACATAATTTATGCGATAAAAAGGCTTGTCGCGAGATTAACCTGTGTAACCTGTAGCTTGATCTAATTGATTTAATTGTCATCCAAAGTAAACATGTATACAACATTTCAGCTCAAATGGTTGAACATATCTGCTTCAAAATTGAGTTGCAACATTCCGCGAACAGACATACATACAAGGCAAGCTAAATAAAAGCTTGTAAAATTAAATTACATCACTCTGAATCCAACATGGCGGAACACCCAAGATGTCGGACTACTTACTTTTAATGTACTCCTATAATTATGGGTATCAAATGAAAGCTATTCCGCCATCTTGGGTGTTCCGCCATGTTGGATTCAGAGTAACGTCACATAGCCGACCATGCATTGTCATCCAAAGTTAACATGTATAAAAATTTAGCTCAATTGGTCGAAGATATCTACTTCAAAACTAGGTTGCAAGATTCCGCGAACAAACATACACATAAAGGGCAAGTTAAATAACAGCTTGTTAAAAAATTTCATTCGGATGATTCATAATCGCTTACTCAGGTGAAGCTATTTCGTATAAGAAGCGACCCAAAAGAAAAACGAAGCGCTATATTTAACTGAAAACTTTTTCCTTCACGGTTCGTGACTTCGCAGCAATTTGAGCTTTTATAATAGTGCCGGTTGAGAGATCTTTCTTAAGAGTACTCGGTTATTTATCTAGCTGGACTTGCCGATACCGATACGTTTTGCGATGATAGCTTCCTCTCTTTAATAGTTCGTACATTCCTTACTTTGGGTTATGGTACACTGTCGGGTAGGTCTAGGACTTATAACCGGCCCAGACGCAGAAAAATTCAATTCTCGCTGAGGGACAAATATAACTGCAGGTATTAGACAGACTTAGGAGTATTGGGGTTCGTTTATGCATGAAAAGTACCTTACATTTAAAAGAAATGCATTGAATTAAATATTTTATCTGCCGAGGGGTGCCGGCAGTACAATTGCCCCTCCTTGCCCGTGGATGCAGAAAGAGCCTGCTAAGGGATACCCTCGGAAAATGCGTCTTCTCGTCTATCGACATCCCGTACTGCGCTCGCCAACCTGCCATGTTATGGCAACTAGCCCTCATGGAGGTCCATGAGGGCCTGTGTTCAGTAGTGGAGGTTTTACGGCTGATATTATGAAGTATTTTATCTTTCATCTGGCTCATATTACAGGACCATTTAGGTGCTGTTTGAAATGTCCAGCTATTATTTTTGAGTAAATGAATCAGAAAAAATATACAAGTTCATTGTTAAATAACAGCAGGTTTATCGAGCTTGAGCGCGTGATCTGCATGAACGCGCGTAGATGCATTGTCAGTGTGTCGGACTGTGCGTGTTTTCTATACAAACCGAGACACTTACAAGCAACGTTAGAAGACGCATTTACGCATCATGCAGCGTGGTGCGTGGCAGTGTGATTACCGCCTTTTTATTTATTTTTTCTTAGAGTTGCATACAAATAAATATTTTTTGTATTTGTATTGTTGTATTTTACTGATGGCACCCCACAACAATCTCTAATAATCAATAACATAATATCCAAGCATACAAAATAATTTACAACCAAAAATCATTGTAGCAAGCTCATAGTAACAAAGATACAAAGAAAGATTCATCATCATCATGTCAGCCGTAATACGTCCACTACTGAACACAAGCCTCCGTCATGGATCTCCGAATGAGGGGAAGTTGCCATACTCACCACGCTTGGCAGGCGGGTTGGCGAGTGCTGTTCGGGATAGTGATACACGGAAAGACGCTGCTGCCCTTCCGGAGGTATCCCTTAACAGGCTCTTGCTGCATTAACGGGCATGAGAGGAGGCATTCTACTTCTGGAACCCCACGGCCTAGATAACCATGGAAAGATAAGTTATGTATGACCCACAAATTTATCAACACTGCTAAGCCCTCGTTACGAGCCAAGCGGTTCTCCGAAAACTACTCTGAATTTCAAATGTCAACCCCAACGATACCTTGGACCATTACCTTTAGCAGTTCAATAATTCCATGCAATGTGTTCTGTAATTTTATTCAGGCAATAAATGTAAGCTGGTTACCTACAATTTACGTTAATCCCAGGTCGGATCGCAACCGCGTCTGCCACTCAAGGCTTTCAGTTTGAAATGAGTTTTGTTGGTCTGTGTTTTATAGCTCACAACTCCCGGCTGTTTAGTTTAACGATAAAAAATGCTGGAGATCTGTACCCAAAAAGCAGCCAAACAGCAAAACATTTTGGCTGCAAATTCCATAGAAGCCGAACTCTTGACTTGTTACTGTTATTATCGAGAACTTCGACTCGGCCCGTCAGGGTTTCGTAGCTTAGCGGTTGAAGGACTTCCCGGTTTTAGGTCAAGTATAGATTTGACTAACGTGGGTTTGAGCCGAAATCGTAAAATTTTTAAAGCTTTTAAATTTTCTTAAAATGCTTAAATTAAAGCCTTCATGTTCTGCGATCTGCAATGTTGAAAATAGAAATGTACTTACTTTTCTAACTTCAACATTTTAAATTAAATTATCCTACCTATGAGTATAAAATTGGCAGGTTTCGAAGCAGGCAAGAATGAAACCGCGGAGTTTAAGCTTTCCGCTATTAGTTTGTTCGACGAGGATTGATATATGTAAATCAAAGTGATTTGTAGAGCAGGATAACATGCTGATAGTAGGAGAAATAAAAAATAATACTGATAACACTTACTTCGCACCAAAGCCATGTATATACATCAAAATATGTAAAATTGTAGATATAATATAAACAAAATGAGACTCATAATTATTAGTAGATACTTCAATTTATAAATATTAATATTCATATGCCTGTAGACAGGCGAGATGTATCGCTCTCTAGATAGTTGTGTTCCGCCAATACCATGTCTTGTGTGAATAAATTATCTTTATCTTTATTGTAAATAACTACCTAGGTATGTAGAAAACATAGAAAATGGTATATCAACAGTTCACAAAGTATTTTTTCCTGCGACAAAAATAGAGTGGTTATTTAAAGTGAATGTTGAATGTGTAGCATTTAGTTTCTCGTAGTAGCTCTACGAAAAATTCGTAGCAAAAGGTCATCGTAGACCTGCGAATATGTACGACGTACATTGCTATACATTGAATGTCACTGTAATATTATAAAAAGCTACACGCTTCGATATCAATTTATATTATTACCAATTAATCACAGCCAATCACATTTGTGAAAAGGCGGATTGTATAATCAAACTTTTCAAAACTTAGAATATTTGTCGAGATAAAGTTCGATTACTTTGAGTTTACATTTCATTATATTTTGTTTGAGGTTGATTAATTTCTCGTTAGCTTATCAATTTATTGGGAAGTTGCTTGACAAAGACGAAAGGTCGGGGTGATTTATAGCAGATTTACGCAATGCCCAGATTCTACCCTCGAGATGGAAAAATACTAAACCAATTAAGTAAGTTAAGTTTGTTGGAGGATTTGTCAAAGCGCTGAGTTTTACGTTCAAAGCATGATGTTAGTATTTATTCGTTGCAGAAGATGTCATACCGTATCACATTCGACTGAAACCACTCTACAATAAAAGGATAACATACCTACTACGCCTTTCAGTAAGTAATTGTTTTTGTCCAATAGTACGACTTGTAGAGCGTTTACAGGTTTACAATCTATTTAGCTCGCATTCTTAGAGTTTGAATACTGAAAAACTCGCACATGTTAGGAACTGGTATCCCACCAGAGAGCACCCGTCGGATCCCACTGCTGAGCAAAGGCCTGCATATGCATTCAGGTCATGCCGCTAACTTTGTCTGGGCCGACCACGAGACCTCTGCGCTATGTGGGTACGTATTCAGCTATAAATTTGACCTACATGCTTAATGATATGCCGAAATAATTAGGTACAGCCTAATTACTAAGCCGACGGGGTTTCGCTAGCCTGTCAGAGATAGATAATAATTTGCATTGACCTAATTACTGGGAAATCACATTGATACTAACATTTAAATAATGCTGCACACCTCTCACCTCAGCACATCATTAAACCCAATTGATTGAACGTTTCCCTCTCTATGTACCATTTAAATACCCCAGACAACCTATACACAATATTTTTAGCACACCTTACTCTCGAACTAACATTGGACTACAACTACCAACTACACGAATCGGTAATGAATACAATTTAGTAAATAAACAAATACCGGAACCTTCTACAGAGGCCCTTCCATAAATGACATTGTTTAAAGTTATAACCGAATAACATGCCGCCTATGTTTCATTTTAAGTACTACGCCTGTGTTATTCAAATTCTACGTACCTATTTATATTACCTTATATTGTTATTGTCTTAGCTTTATTGTTTTTGGTAATGTTTGTCATATTTTCAATTGATCTTTATGTTGACTTGTATATTAATTCTTCTTCTTTTTTCTGTTCTTTTTCTCTTAACGCACATAATAGAGTAAGCTATGTACACATCAATGAGGCGTTTTCATTAAAAAGTAAAAACTTCAAAAATAGTTACCTCGAACCTTATAGATGGCGTTAATTTTCTTTTACTGGTAGGCACAATTTGACAATGACAGGATTAATCACAAACTTGCTTACTCCGCTTGCCAGCTCCATCTGTTAGGTTTAGTAGAAAACTCTTTTTGTTTTGTTACTGAAAACGGCTCATTGTCGTCTGTATCAGATCAATACCTATATGCATGTGTTTTTTTATAATTTGTGAATACTTTCGATGTCAGTGTACTTTTAATAAATAAATAAATAAACCCAAAGTTTAGGAAGCAGATTATTGATATAATACCTAATTTATTGTTTGCAAAGTAATAATTTTTACTAACTAGCTATTTTATGTAAAATGTTTTTAAATTAAGAAACTTGGGACTCTACGAAATACGTAATAACATTAATTGGAAATATCGACAAGTCAAATTAAAGGACGCGAAGGCAATTAGTAAGCTGCTTGTTGACCAATCAATTCGTTTGGAAATTGGACGGGAAGCCTCTTCATCTAAGCTACAGGGAATATTTTTATTGAACACGGTAACTTTGAGGAAAAGAACTTTCCAATTGAATTTCTTTATGATTCAACATCAACTTCGAATTCATTAAATTTTAACTTTGTTAACAAAATAACAAAGGTATTTGATGAATTAATTAAGATTTTACAATAAACACCAAGTTACCTAATCAAATGTTTATCTCAAATGCGGTAAACCGTCCCCGTTCCCAGTTTACCTATAACAAAGAGTCTGAAAAGTTTTAACGAGACAAGTTCGTTAAATATAGAATATCATGAAACAAAACCCTTAAAGACACAAAGCCTTTGTGAAAGCGCTACAGTGACAAAGCAAGCACAAAGGCTATCGCCGATAAGATGGAAAGAACAAGTTTACTGCGCACCTATCAATGCTAACATAAAGCGCCCATACGACCAATCCACCTTGCTTAACTGGCAGAGTTGCCGGGTCAGGCATGTGATGCGTATAAGTATTTACTGCAAAACTTCAGCTTCTAATAGTTCTTTGAGCACGGAAGATGTATCAGTTTCACGTGCCCTGTTTCACTGAGACGGCGGCAAGAGAAACGACTGTATCAATAAAAATGTAGAACAAATCATGCAGAATTATCTACCAGAGTACCAGCAGTAGAATATTGCCACGGGGTGCCGGCCAGTAGAATGTTGCCTATCCTCTCTTACTGCCCGTGAATGCGGTAAGAGTCCTACCGCCCGTCTTCAGGAGGTATCCCTCCTGAAGATAAGCAGCAGCATCTTTCCGTGTATCATTAACAATATCCCGTAGGTACTGCACTCGCCAACCCGCCTGCCAAGCGTGGTAAGTATGGCAACAACCACCTCATGATAAGTAACTACTTGGAGAACCATGAGGGACGCTTATTTACACCAGTGGATGTCCTTCGATGGGGGTCGAAAACGTCTTGCGTCCAGCATTGGGGGCACCAGGAACAGCATCATAAAATTTTAAAAAACGACAAATGACGGTCCTGCTCCTGAAAGTCTGACTGAAGGGACTGTAAGTGACAAATTCCCATTCCCGACTAAACTATACGATGCCGGTAAAATATACATATATAACTTCACAATACAGAAATGTAATAACCCATTAAGAAACCTAAATTCAGCAGTTCATTCGTACGGGGGGGGGGGAACTGAGGCGTGGATTGCTTAGGGCATCAAGTAGTCGCCGGAAATTGGTTTCATTCCCGGCTGATGCGTCTGTAAGAAAATGTTCACAGTAAAACACCTAATGAAATATACTGCGTATCGTATCTCTCTTGATGAAGCTTACGACAGTTGGACTTCAGTTCGCTAAAGTCAATGTGATGTGTACGTACAGGAGTACCGGTACCGAAGTTTTGCTTTATCGCAACGACGACGTTCCGACTTGCTTGAATAGAACTCACTATAATAGCTCGGAGAATGTAGTTCTCAAAGCTTATTAATTCAGTGCAACTAAGGCGATTTGCGTTTTTGTATAACAGTGCAATGTGTCAAAGTAATCTGGCTCCACAAAAGTGATGACTTGATGAGTAAACGAGTAGGTAATGTACAACAATATACGCTATTATTTTATGGGTATCCCTCTTTTTAATTTTTATTAGACTCTTATGATATCAAATAGGTAGGTGAGTTACTACTATAACTAGGTAAAAGGAAGATTGAGTGACATTCGTAAATAAATTTTGCAGTTTTAGACCAGAACCGAACTGACCATAAACGGAGAGAATATCCTTTTGTACAACATAGTTATATAAAATAGCTGTTGTTTTTATAAAAGAGGAAAAAAATCGTTCGCTTTACCGAATCAACTAACCCTTTTAATTGCGTCCATGAACTCCATCTCCAAAGTACGTTACAGCGAGGACTTACTTAAGTAATTATATTGGCCAAGGTCGGTTATCTTTACTTAGATAAAGGTTTTCTAAAGGGAGGTTGTTACTTAAGGAACCTTCGACATATATGAAAACAAAATAAATAAAATTGTACGCGAAATAGGTTGCGCCTAAAATCATTGTCCGGAACAACAATTTGTATATTTGATGCCGTAAAACTGACACCTGAACAACGCTGTTCTATTTACCGAGATTGCCCGATGGCCTAATTCATAGCTGAGAATTGTGGCTCAAAGAGGAATAATTGAGCGGTCTGGCCGGAGTATTAGCTTGGAGACACCATCTCTGATAGATGCTAGAGTAGACTGTTTTAAGAACTCTAGGATTAACATTTTATTTTACTTTACTCAGATTATTATATAAATATATATTGATATATTACTAAAAAAAAATATAATACTAAACAAGAAATATAACTTTCTGTGAGTTGAGTTATATTTCAGTTCGTTTGAAATTAAGCGACGCGTAAGAAAAATTAAAGTATTCTTACGCATCGCATTGTTTACCGGCTTAGTACCTCCTTGTCTCTTTTAGCTCTTTCCATTCTCTATTGCACGCTTTTCTTGTCCAGATTGATCCACAAATAACCATGATATCAGCTCTCCATATTCTTATTTGCCTAGGTACCTCGTTTCTGTAGTCTTGATTCTATTGCCATCACTTCACTGGGATACTTTAATATTCATTGCAAATTCAATATTTATATAATCCTCCGTCTGTTTGCATAGATATTTTATAAATTTAAAAACACTTTTTGCGGTGTTAGGAAAAGCCATTCAAACGATGTGACAACAGTACGTTCATAATAGGGAGGTGTGGCTATAATTTCCGAGGTAAACCATGCACTGCACTCAGAGGTGTCTGCTCATGACAGCTTTGATGAGGGCATGGAACTAAACTTTGTGTGAAACGTCTTAACTATGGACTTGTACAGTTTGTTAGTTAGTTTAATATAGTTAGTACAAAATCAGGTTAGGCTAAAGCGATAAAGCATCACGAGTTTCGCGAAGTTTTAACCTCGTTAATCAACAAAAACAACTCCATAACTAAGCAACTGTTATATCTGGAAACTGTTTAAAGATTATTCTCCGCCTCTTAGAATCCTCCATTTTATTCTAAAATCTATTAATTAGCGAGACCGTCAAAAACGATCACTGTTTCGATATTATATAGCAAGCTAGTGAGCTTTCGCCCGCGTTAAAATCATAAAACGTAAAATCCTCTTTTTCACGCAGAGCCACTTTGATTCGAAAATATAAATCCCATTTATTCCCTTATCCCGTGGGAATTTCGAAAAATCCCTTAGTGCACCCCTAGGATACTCAAGGTATATGTGTGCCAAATTTCAAGTATTTAGGTCCAGTGGTTTAGGCTTTGCCTTGTTATATCAGTCAGTCAGTGAGTCAGTCAGGACTTTGGATTTTACATATATAGATCAGCTATACAATGCAGATGAGATATCCACGTAGGTAGTCGATCAACGAATTGAATCGAAACCCCTTTAGAATTCAGATGAATCATAAAACGATCGGATATCATCTCTAAAGGTCACAGATTGCCACGTCTGCGAAGAGGATCGATTCTCGCCTTCACAGTAACAGATCTTTTCAAAACCTCCGCATTGCACAATATTTTCTTCAAAATATTCCCAGAACACAACAGTTTTCCGCCAACAAATAGTAATTGAGAACATTCTAATTAAGTTTCGCCACGCCAACTTCAGTCGTGTGAATAATTAAATATGCCAGGAGGATGTTTGTAGAGGAGTTTGGGGAAATGTGGAAAGTTATCCTCTGAGATCCTTCCGTGGTTTCCGTCAACATTTATCAATTATCGCATACTGTTTTATACTATTCCTGTCCATATAGACTGATTCATATTTACTATCAAAAGATTACGTTTGTAACTTAAAAACTACGTCAAGATTTGTTACGATTAATCTCTTATTTTATTGATAATCTATATAAATAAAACAAAGTCGAGCTAGTGACACCACTTATAACTCGAGAACAGCTGGACCGATATAAATGATTTTTAATTTTAGGCTATTTAATAAACATTGTACAAGTTCACAGAAAAAATATTATAAAAACTCAAATGATTTATAGTTTTGGCTGAATAAGGTATGCCGTGGGGTGCCGGCAGTAGAATGTTACTCCTCATCTCATACCCGTGGATGCAGTAAGAGCCTCCTAAGGGATACCTTCGGAAGATGGGCAGCAGCGTCTTTCCATGTATTAACATCCCGTACTGCGCTCGCCAACCCGCCTGCCAAGCGTGATGAGTATGGTAACTACCCCTCATGGAGATCCATGTGGGAGGCCTGTGTTCAGTAGTGGACGTTTTACGGCTGGAATGATGAAGGTAGTAGTTGTAGTTAGTAGAGAAGTGTTAGTTGTAAAGTAGTAGTAGTAGAGTAGAAGTGGTAGTAGAGTAGTTTTGTAGTAGTAGGTGCGATTCGAAGTTCGCTGGGCCAGCTAGTTATATATAAATCCATAGTACCACGAAAATAAACTTGACAACTTCACAATCAATAATCTCACTAATATTATAAAGCTGGAAGTTTGTTTGTATCTATGTATGGATGTTTGTTACCTCCTCACGCAAAAACTAGGCTAAGGATTGAACTGAAATTTTGCACCACTATAGAGGTTCACCAGGCTTAACACATACATAGGTAGGCTACTTTTTATTCGGGTACAACGCATGCGAACGTCCCGGTAGTAGAATGTTACCTCTCCTTTCTTGTCCATGGATGCTATAAGAGTCTGCCACAGGGTACTTCCGGAAATTGGCCAGCAGTCTTTCTATGTATCAACATCCAGTACTGCTCTCGCCAACCCGCCTGCTAAGCGTAGTAAGTATCTCATTGGAGATTCATGAGGGAGGCCTCGTGAATCTCCACGGCTGAGATGGTACTTAAGTTTAGAGGATCGAGCTTGACTTAATTTGTAAAAGTTATAAAATTTAAACTTTATAATAAATTATGAAAACCCTATTACTATTACCTATTAATAAAATAAAACCGGGCAAGAGCGAGTCGGACTCGCGCACCGAGGGTTCCGTGCCATCATACAATATAATTTATGACAAAGGCGGTTTTATATTTGTTGGAGAACCTTGACAGCGCCATCTCTTGTCTGATAGCGGAACTTATGTAGATTTTTTACACTTTCGATGATTTCTAAAAAAGTATGCTATGTAGAGAGATTGTAATACATTTCCTCTAATCTTTACATACACTTCTAATAGTAATAAAAGTTTCAAAGGTTTATCTCCGCAAACTTCGGAGATAAGGGGGGGAAACGCTATTTTTTTCAACATTTTTGTAAATAACTCAAAAACTATACGACTTAAAGGAAAACTAAAAATTGTTTATTAATGTGCTAAAGAATACCTTTCATATGATACCCCACATAACCTAGTAACTTTCCAAAAATTTTGAAAACACCCCTTCCACCCCCATTGTCTAAAAAACTATGCAAATTAGAGAGTTCGCTATAATTTTCCTATGAAGTTTACATACACTTCTATTAGCTATAAAAGTATCACGGGTTTATCTCTGCAAACTTCGGAGATAAGGGGGGGGGGAACGGACGTTTTTTCAACATCTTTGTAAATAACTCAAAAACAATACGGCTTAAAGGAAAACTAAAAACTGTTTATTAATGTGCAAATGAATACCTTTCATATGATACCCCACATAACCTATTTACTTTACAAATTTTTTGAAAACCCCCCTTCAACCCCCCTTGTCTAAAAAACTATGCAAATTAGAGAGTATGCTACAATTTTCCTATTAAGTTTACATACACTTCTATGAGCTATAAAAGTATCACGGGTTTATCTCTGCAAACTTCGGAGATAAGGGGGGGGGAACGGTCGGTTTTTCGACATTTTTGTAAATAATTCAAAAACAATACGGCTTAAAGGAAAAATAAAAACTGTTTATTAATGTGCAAATTAATACCTTTCATATGATACCCCACATCACCTATTAACTTCACAAATTTTTTGAAAACCCCCCTTCTACCCCCCTTGTCTAAAAAACTGTGCAAATTAGAGAGTTCGCTATAATTTTCCTATAAAGTTTACATACACTTCTATTAGCTATAAAAGTATCACGGGTTTATCTCTGCAAACTTCGGAGATAAGGGATTTACAAAAATGTTGAAAAAACGACCGTCCCCCCCGGTCGTTTTTTCAACATTTTTGTAAATAACTCAAAAACGATACGGTTTAAAGGAAAACTAAAAACTGTTTATTAATGTACAAATTAATATATTTCATATGATACCCCACACGGCCTAGTAACTTCACTTAATTTTTTTGAGATCCCCTATCCGCCCCCCTGCAATCAAAATAAGAATATTTTTTTAAATTTTTATATATGCTATATAAGTAAAAAACGGTTGTCTTTTACTATTTCAAATTGCAAGTCGATAGCATCAGTAGTTCTCGAGATATCCATCTGTGACAGACAGACAGACAGACAGACAGACAGACAGAGTGATTCTATAAGGGTTCCTTTTTACCATTTTGGTCCGGAACCCTAAAAATGTTCGCAATACTAATTACTCGTAGTTTAGCTTTTACTACCTTAGTAGCTTATAAGTTTTTTTGGAATTTCAAAAAAATAACATCGTAAGAAATTTTGCCTAATAAAATGTCCTGAAATCTGAACCTAGTTGATTAAGAATGCAGCTATAAAAAAAAAGTTCTATACAGAATGCATCTAAGTTTATTATAAGTAAAACTAAAAAAAAACGAGAAAAGCTTACCGTCTGAAATCTTTAGTCAAGAAATCTTTACTTTTCCGTCAGAAGTAGGCAACTCCCAAATTGAAGCTAAAAATGAAATGGTGCTTATTACTCGTCTGTTTTCCTTTTCTCTCCCAGGTCTGAGGATTCTTTGAACAGACATTCGGCGTTTTATGAAAAACATGTGCTTATTGGGCTTAATGTGCTATTTGGGTTAGAAGTGGAACAATATACGTTAAATAAAAATTATCTCAACTACTGTTGTTATTTCCTTGGAAATTCTGGTTTAGCCGCTTGGAATGTTGTTATTCGTTTAACTTCAGTAATTATTTTGAGTACCTTCTACTTCCGGAATAAAACTAGTTATTGCTGAGTAATAAAAGTAGCCCTGTCTTGACCCAAAACGAAAGATGGTAAGTACATTGTCAGTTAATAATGTCAAATAGCTACCAAAAATATACATAAATTACTTTGGCTAAAATAAAAAGAAGAGCGAAACTGAAAACCTCACGATCACGTAGGTACTTCTAACTTCTCGTGCCAAAGGATAACTACAATTTTCAATAAGGGAATAATGATGTTAGCTTAAATTATCTACTTTTTTCCAAATAAAGGTCCAAATAGTAAATACTTGAATACTGAAGTTCATACGCACTCCCGCGCCTCCTCTATTTTTCTTCTCATTAAATTCCTCGCGGGTTTCAAGACAATTTAGCTTCCCTCTCAGGACGCACAGCTCTCATTGCTCAGTGTCAAGGCGTATCGTGCCTTTTAAGTCACAGCTGAACTCAGTGACAAAAATAGGCAGCCATTTTGTAATCCCACGCGATCTCATTTACGGGCACGAGCAAATTGGATATCTACATTAATTTGCGTTTGATATGTACAGATTGGCGGGTCTATCCTGCCACGCTTATACGGTTCACGTGGATTGTCATTTGCATCTCAAAGAGTGCTGAATGTGAAGGTTCGTTATGCTGCAATAATAATCACAGAAATATCCGCAGCTACCCTCATATCGGTTCGTTTCGCTAGTCGCACGGGCCAACAATAGAGCTCATCCACCCCTGAAGCGGCTTTTCTATTCTCGTCGGGGTTGTCATTGACCCAGTTCCGTGGCCCAGACAGTAGTAGAGCTGTAACTCGCTTCTATTATGTTAAATTAGTTCTAATAAAGGTAAATGGCTTAATGCAACCACGGCGGTGCCAGGTGGCGTGACGTAGGCCACATCGAGCGCTGCACTCCGGCGCGCTCGCTGAGCTTGATTACATTACATTACTGTGGCTGTAGGTGCCTGCGTCCGATATTGTTTCCAGCTCTGGGAATCCGCAATCTATAACAACTGATGAATGTTCTAATGACGTGGAGTTCTACAAGATTTTGCCTTCAGCCGATTGAACAATTAATGCCCCATTTTCACGAGAGGCCTGACGGTTCTCTACCACATAAAATACCTAAATGACGTTTATGATCGGGGCTGGGACTGGGACTTTCACAATGAAATAAAAGCACACGATTAGATAAAAGAACCAATGATTCGCTTTCCTTCCCCGAGGGTTGGAGTGAGGTATCAATTTCCTTTAGGTAACACTTTGTAGCGTTATGATAAAGTATTTTGTAACGTCTTAAAACCTTTTGCAATATTAAAATATCGTAAGGCTACCCGTCCTTATTGTTTGTCTCTATAAAACGGCTCCGCGTAAATTGTAAAGTTAATTTAATTTTTGATGTGGTTTTTTTTGGTCTGTTATTATTACTTAATATCTTCGTCTTTGTGGCAAGGGTGATAAAGGACTGAGACGGGATTTTGTTTAACTTTTTAAACTTGTTTTTTATATCTACGCAAATGGTTTTTTATGAAAACATAACCCTTCAAAGGACAAATTAATTCGTCAGCATCAAGTATGGCATGGGTTCTTTTGAAACTTCAAAAATTTTTGGCTCACCTGTCTTGTCATAACTACAGATATAAGGTAGGAACCGAATACTTCCTTACTTAGCTATATAAACTGTTTAAAATAAGACTTATTACGTCACCAGTGTGTTATGACGAGAAAATGTTTGATCTTATTACTCCAGAAAGCATGTTTACGCGAAAAACTTAGCGAGTTCAACATTTCAGGGTAAGGCTGCCAGGCTACTTGCATAGTTTCTATTGAAATTTCGACAATAGATCGTGTTTGAAGATTAGATACTTATATTTCAATTTTAAACAAAGGAATATATTCATATAACGATTCAGTCTGGGATCTATCGCTTAAATATTTCTACATGAGCGAAATAAGGTTTAACTAGCTGCATCATAAGCTCTGGAGAAAAGGGATATAGTAGATTATAAAACAGCGCCAGTATCTAGCATAACCCGTAAAGTTATACCAAATTAGCCAACTTTTACTTGCTCGCTTTCCATTATCTCACGAAATTCAGTTTTCATTTCATAGAGAGTGCGAAGCTCTCTGCCGAGCTACAAACGGTTAGGTAATAGAGAATCTAGATAAAGCAAATTAGTGTTGCAAGTTTTATAAGTAAATAGTATCATAAATCATAAAAGTTCTCATTCCAACTGAATATGGCCGAAATTTTTTTAGTTCGGGCGAGAGAGTAATCCCACTAATATTATAAAGCCGAAAGTTTGTTTGTATGGAGGTTTGTTACCTCTAAACGCAAAAACTAACCCACGGATTGAGCTGAAACTTTGCACACGTAGGTCTGGATTAACTCATAGGCTACTTTTTGTCCAGGTACAACGCGTGCGAAGCGGCGCGCAGAAGCTAGTGTTGTTGTAAAGGTTCAATTATATTTTGTGTTGGCTGACAGGGGCGCGTGTAATAGCAATACTTTTCCGAGGGCTGCTGATGTTCAATGGTTTATGTTTGGTTTCTGCTTGAATAATCATTAGAAACTATCTTAGCTTTGGTATATGATCGTGCATGTTTTTAAAAATACATAGAATACAGAGTAATGGACTAAATACTTATCATAAAATAAATAGAAAAACATCCAGACCCGAGACAAATATCCGCAGATAAAGCAAACATTTTATCCCGCGGCGGTGATCGACCCGCAACCGCCTGCGTCTCAGTCGGCTATTAAACCAACGGCGCCACGGAGGTCGTCGCAAAATAATTTAGTTGTTGCAACGGTTCTCATTAAAAGTCAGAGCAGAAACTTCAATACTAATATTTCAGCGAACGTAGCAAAGCAACCGAACCGGGTAGACAAAGTCGAATGTATGAGAGCCTTTAGGAAGATAATCGCAATGTTGAGTCTGATCACGCTCTTCATGGATCCCCGCATAGCAGGGCTGGGTGTATCTTGTTATTAAATAACTTTTATAGACCACCCCCTGCGCACTGCGAGCCAGAGGCATATAAATACATCCAAACAAACTATGTAAGAGAAAATGAAATCACGTCATCAGCAAATAATATCGGCGCTGTAAAAATGTCTCCTACGCCACTCGGTATTGATTCAACAGGAACAATATTAAGAAGTTAAACATCAGCTTGCAGACAAGAGATATTTTTCATTTAAGTTATGTTACTGAATAAAACATCATAACATTTTATCGGGTAGCTGAACTCGAAGACAGAACAAAACAATTTTTCCTTTGTTTTTGTGTGAATGTATTGTAGTCTATGATTCTTCTTAGCCTAGGGCGCTATACATTTTCAGGGAATCTGATTGTGTGATTGGATTGTTTTGGTTTTTATTGCTCACACACGCAAGATTTAATATTAAAGCAGTGCTACTTTATTGAGAATGGCCTCGTGATTGTACCTTCGTTGCTATGTAGAAAAAGTTACGGCTGTGTGTGTGAGATATACGTACACGAGTGTGTAGTTTTCGTGAAAATATTTTCATTACACTTAGACTGGGCTCGTTAATTATGAAATAGTTGCACGTTCATTGTTCCTATGCTAGCTTGCCAGTATGCGTTGTACATTTATTATGTACGATGCTGGTGAAATATGACCGATAGTCTCATAAATAGGGAGCTTTTTCGTGGACTTATTTTGGTGACATACGATTATTGACTTCAGCCTTGGTTTCTCAGGGAGTCCATGGTTATATATGACTACAAAAGCTTTTATATTTTCATGGCATAGTGATATATACTTAGATAGATATGTTGTAATTGATAATAATAGTTTATGATATCGTATGTTATTGTTAAAATTATTCTTAGCATGTAGTTATTAGTATTTAGGGTATGATGGGACTGACATACCAACAAAGGTAAAAGTCCTGTAAATAAATCGAGAATAAAAAAAAAGTTTATGATATATAGCGATGGTAAGTTGGCCTCAATGACAGGCAAAAATGTTGACTTTGTGTCGACCTTCAGGAAGATGATGGGTGTTTGTTACCTATATTTTTATATTAATGGATAAAGAAGCATAAAATACATCATGATAGCTGAACAAAACATCCAATTATCAGAGAACATCGTGAGTGGCTGTTTTGTTTGTGTGACGCGTTGGGCGGAAATCTAAAAAACTAAACGGCCCAGCGTTTGGTTTTTTACATGTCCGCCCAACAAGTTAAAAGTAGTCTATAAGTACTATAATTATCTCTCTTACTTCGAATCAAAGGCAGATATAGTGTATGAAAATCAGTAATTCAAAGAAGGTTACATAACCATCCTTAATTGAAAATTATTTACCAACAAGCAAGAACGTTCTATCGATTTGTTAGCACAGCGTTGTTAAACTCGCAAACATACCTGGCTGCTTCGTCGCAGTAACAATCGATCGAAAGCTAAACGCATAAATGATGGAAGTAATGCAGAGGGTTGTTTGTGTCACGTAGTGGTTTTATTGCCCGTCAATATGCGAACGAGAGGGGTACTGCTGGATGTTCTGTGGTGGGGTGAAAGGGCGTTTGGCGACAGGCAGTCTATGAACTTTCGATCACTTCTTTCCATTTTGCACGACGTCTCATGCCAATGTGAAACAAAGGTCGAACATTGATTCGAACGAATCTGGAATGTTTAAAAGAAATACAATCTCAATACTACTCGTACTTCTGAGTAAGACGTACCTACAACAATTCCGATCGCCATGTCAGCCACCGGGGAATAAACATAAATTTACAACGTAATAGGTATTGAACATCGAGGCCTTACCCAATAGAGAGGAAATTACATTTATTCCGCCAAAAATATTTCATAATTGTACGGAAAAGTACACAGGTCGGCTGTTGGCGCTGAACTGTCAAAGGCGATAGACAGTTGTCATTGCATTAGTGCAAAGCACTGATGTGTTTCGGAATTCTTATGACCTTATTTCCCCTCTACTGGATATGTGCTCGATGGTATTGGACAACTGCTCTCATGACAAACTCAATTTCATATAATCATATTTATGTACTTGACATCATAATAACTGGACATAAATGAACGACAATAATTTATTAATATCGGGTTATTCCCGCCACGGGACAAATGTTTGTAATTGTTCTGCGGATATTGGTTCCGGGTTTAAGTATTTTTCTATGTATGATACGTTTTCTATGTATAGTACCTACGAGTAAGTAAGGCCTTTGCATCTATTATAGATGATTTATACAGCGTCAGCAACTGGTATTTATGCCCCGCTTTTACAAAATGCATATGTATGTTGTATGTATTTGCATGCCAATTTTGCTATATTATCGCATTTTTTTCAAATAAGTTAATAAAATTATTATCTTTATGTATCTATCTATGCTAATATTATAAAGAGGTAAAGTTTGTGAGTTTGTAGGTGGTAATCTCTGGATCTACTCAACCGATTTTCAAAATTCTTTTACTAATAGAAAGCCACAGTATTTGTGAGTGTCATAGGCTAAATTATCTCCCTTATTATCATATAAGTGGGCACCGGGTCAGCTAGTAATTAAATAAATCATGTTTATTTTCCAATTCCAATTAGCCGTAACTGTCCCACTGTTGGACAAAGGCCTCCTCCCCATCTCTCCATGCTTCTCGATCTGCTGTTAATTCGACGCGTGCGCATGCGACCATTAGATCATGCATATTAGTCTAACTCGTCACGCCATCGGTTCTTCGGTAGCCGCGGCGTCTTACCGTGTCAGGGTTCCACTGGGTGGTGATCTTAGCCCACAGATCTTCGGGCATGCGGCAGACATGACCAGCTCAACTTCATTTAAGTTTCGCAGCTTTCTGAGGTACCTACGTCGATTTAAATTGTTCAAAACTTTTCTGTATACTATAATTATAGATGTAATGAGGAGTTCCAACCCGAGATAAGTCTATATATAACTGCCCATGGGAAAAACACTTCTATCTCAGGCCCACCAGAGAGAATTTTTGACCCTTTATAGTGAGGACAAAAGAGAAACGTTTTAGTTTTTAACGTTTTTTAGAGCTGTCAGCGTAAAATTGTATGTTGTTCCGTTTTAATTTTAGAACGCCACTAACCCAATAGCTATACGTCATTTTAGTCAGTTTTACGTCAATTAAATTAGCTTTAGCTAGTTAGTGCAACAACATAATCGCCACCAATGTAGCCTTAAAATATTAACGTCTTGTTTAAGAGAAAAGCCGTCTAATAGAAATATCACTTATCGGCTTTGATTGATGGCCTTCAATTAAAATAACTAAATGCATCGTCTCAAGTGTTTAAAACAAAAGACTTTACCCTTTTACAGCATATAATTTGGTCAAATGGTAACTGGACAAATAATTTTGGACAAATAGATAAACAGTAGGTGAATTCAATTATATATTGGATAGAAATTGAGTTGGGTATCTATTCACCACTAATCCTATTGTACAGAATGTCCCAAGTTCTGTCTAGTTATTTCCAGCGCTATGTTATGTTTTCTTCCATTCTAGCATATGTTTTTCCTACAGAAGGTGCAAAGAAGAGCAGTATGACTACCAGCCTATGTTTGTCCTGGTTGTCGTCCTGATTATGACAAAATAGTATGACAACTCGGAAGTAGCGAAAAATAATTAGAGACATAAAGATAAACCTTGAATTTGTTTGCTTCAGAAATTTAAAGAAATCATCGAAAAAGAAACCTCATTCTTTCGCTTCTATACATTTTTATAATGTTTTGGCTGGCCCAACAGTAGTGAAATAGACCACTCAATTTCGACTTAACACCTACTCAGAGTAGCCGCATGTTCTGACTATTAACGCAGTCGATAGCATTTCAAGATTATGGATCTAAGTGATTACGCTTGTTGCTATAAGTGAGAACTAACATAAGCAGTTTTCGCAATCTTTTATTAGAAAATGTCTACGTTTCAGTAGTGAGTCAATTATTGTGAGTGTTTTTGTATTCGTTCAGCGAACTTTACCTCATAAACGCTTTTCTTAAATATTACTAGTATCTATAGAGTACCTATACTAACTTGCCGTGGGCTGCCGGCAGTAGTATAATGCCGCTCCTTTCTTGCCCGTGGAAACAGTAAAAATCTGCCAAGGGATACTTCCGGAAAATTGGCAGCATCGTCCTTCCGTGTATCAGCTTCCCGTACTGCGCTTGGCAACCCTGCCTCTGCCAAGAGTTTGCCAACCCTGCCTCTGCCAAGAGTTGAGAGTACGGCAACGACCCCACATTATCAGATCCATGAGGGAGGCTTATGTCCAGCAGGGGACGTCCTACAGCTGTGATGATGATGATGATGATATCAACTTACTTTTACTTGAAATTTATATAAACTATATCTCTATCTATAGGTATGAGTATTTTTACCAAAATTTTCGCTCAGAACCGACGGACGGTTTTAGCTTTCCAAGTGGAATCTCCGTTTCGCATTTCCCTTTAAAATTGTAATAGCTTCACGGCGAATCCGTTTACTGCTACAATTTGCACAATTTATTTTTCGTTTACCACTGTAATTGTTGTCAATTTCTATATAAATAGATTTCAGTTTTATTCTAATCAGAGTATTTGTGTGAATTGCAAACATCATGCAAAGTATCGTAAAGTGTTTTAACAATATCATAAGTCAAGTCATGAATGTGTAGTATGACTGAGCAGTTAGTCTTCACATCTGAAGATAAGGCACGCAGGGTCGCCATTGCGAATTTCATCACGACCCTCACTGTTTCTCGTCTTTATTTAGGTGCATGTCTGAATATAATAAAACTAAGGCACATTTTATCGTTGGTATTATGTGCAGGGCTACTTACTTAGGTGGTTCAATACCTATATGTATTTACAATTGCACGCAGGCTTGAACTAATCTATAAAACTAGCGTTATGCTACGTTAACTCCTATAACGTATTGTATTTTTTCTAAATATATTAAAAAATATCGATCTATGTAGTATGTAGTGTGTCGATCTATGTATTAAGTATATCAGTCATCTATACCCATAACACAAGCTCTGCTTAGCTTGGGGCTAGATGATGCTGTGTGAATTGTGCAGTATTATTATATTCTTTATACGCCGCATATTCCGATTTAGTTTGTTTAGCGTCAACGAATATTTATGTACATGGGATTTGTAATTAGTAACCAAAATTAAAGTTAACAATAATGAAAATTTTCCTAACTGATTTTAAAGACGTAGAAAATAATACTTTTTATATGTAATAAATAATATATTTTACAACTACTCTTTAGGCAAAGACGTACTATTTTCTGTAAAAAGAAAAAATACCCGACAACGTTCATGATTATCGTATCGCGATGACAGCAGTCTTAAAGGGGTTTTAAGTGTTGCCAAGCCCTCCCCACTTAACATAGACAGTATGTCAGTTCAAAATATCAGGCGATTTCCAGCGTAGAATGGATAGCTCTTAGTTTGGAGGAAATGATATTATATCATTTAAGGAATTTATTGAGTGGAGTGTTCAGCATCAGGATTCCCTAGTCGGCCTTGAGGCAAGGGACATAATTGTTAAAATCGTTGAACTCTCACCAGTGGCTTCAAGCAGCGGTTTGCATTTTGGAAAAAAAGGATATATTGCTGAAGTATAGAAGGCAAAGCACGATGACTAACACTTATACCTTACTTGTGCTCCATACATTTAGTAGGTATATTAAGGAGAGAAAGTTAATGCATTAGCTGGTAAGACCTAAAAGATCTTTCTCAGGGATGTACAAAAGATCAATACAGAGGACTCCTGGTTACGGAAGCCGTCTTAGAATAACAAATAACACTCCGTTTAGGACCACAATCTGCACAATAACATCTTCGACAGCTCAACTCTTATGATAAATTATTCTAAGCTTTCCTAATTGAAGCGTGATCTCGTTTTCAGAGAAGCGTGCATAGTAATGATATACTAACACAGTCATAGTTCTTAGAGATTCCCATTTAAATATTCATTTAGTTGATGAAAAGGCGGCGCGTGGTTTCGTGGTCAGAAAATAATACTGAAGCGAAAATAGGATTTGTGTTCAGGGTCTGTAAGTTTGTGTTTTGAAATTGAAGCAGAAGTAGAGAGATTACACATGTCGTTAACTTTATTAGTTATGTAATCTGAAACATAAAGAAACACAGAGTGTCCTCTTAGAGGTATACTTGTTGAAGTTACAGATAATCCTATACCTATCCTGGCATCGTAGCTTTACACTAAGTAAGATATAAAACTATTAGGGAGGCAAGGTGCGCAACGGCTACAAATGGAATAAATCACGGCACCGGCACGTGCCTCAGGAATACCCAGAACGATTCCAAGATCCCTGCACACTACTACGTTATTATTGTTAACGACAAATGCGTTCATAAAAAAGGTCCTGGGTCTAGATTCTTACGTGAATAAAAAGGATACGTTTATTAGATGGCGGCAATTTCAACACATTCGCCCCCGATATTTTTTCCGGCAGCCAAACAACTTGTCTTTAGATAAAAAGAATTGTTTCGAA
Source organism: Pasiphila rectangulata (assembly GCA_963082625.1). NCBI lineage: Eukaryota > Metazoa > Arthropoda > Insecta > Lepidoptera > Geometridae > Pasiphila > Pasiphila rectangulata. Next base: position 14,719,541 of record OY720240.1, read on the forward strand.
GGTTTCATAAGCCAATTCTAGTTCAGTTATTTTTATTACGGTAAGAAGAAAACTTTGGAACCTTGAAAAGTTAATTTGCTGGTTACGTCTAGAATGGCTTATAAAGCTCAAACCAAAGTTAGCTGTTTAATAATGGAAGCAATATCTGCACCTTTCATAATTACTAAAGGCGATCCGAGCGCATTTACTGATAAATACATTTATACGTTACGCTATAAGAACAATAAGAATTCAATCCTATACTGAATCGGGTATTTATCGCCGCTGTGCGAAATCCATCAGGCCAAAGCGGATTCAGACCGAACTTTAGAAGGAATAAAAAAGCTGCTATAGCATAGCAGCATCGAAACAAGGGATGAATAATTCAAAAACAAATCTGTTATTACAGACCGTGCGACCGCGCCGCCACCACGCGCCGCCGGCCGCCGCGACGCCTACGAAGTTTAAGCGGGCCCGGGCCTCGTACGTCTCGTCAGAGTTTTTCGACTGTTATTCATACAATACCGTTCAAATTGCGAACACGTACGGATCTTCCAATTTTCATCATTACCATCATATTCACAAAATAAGGTTGAATTAGGTTGTTACGGCCTATTTTATATCACACCGAAAATAAGGGTTTCCATTTCTAGCACTATTTTTTACAGCGGTAACTTTCCTTTAGTTAGACTAGGTAATTGAGTTGATGTTAATTAATATTTGAATCCAGCCTGTCTATTCCGTAGTGTATAATAAATCAGAGAAGGATTGCGTGTAATCGGAGACACGGTGTCCGGTGACGACCGACCAACCCGCCCTACGAATGTAGGCACTTTATATTTCAAATAGGTAGCAGAATTATTACACGCAATATCGAGTGACGAAGAAATCTAGAAATCGTTAACATTCTAGTCCAACCAGCGGTATCGATATCTCTTGCAACGTAAAGATATACTCGTTTTTTGCAGGAAACAATAATCGAAGCACAAATTATTTAGAAGAATAGATACCCTTAGGGGAAAGCTTGGATTAGCATTGAGGCGAAGTCATCTGCTTGTGCGAGTATTACGAACAAGAGTTTCATTTCGTCCCACTCTGTCTTGTAAGTGGCTAGGCAGTAATCGAGATCGGTCGCTGATCTTAGTTGCCATCTTGTCAAGAAATTAGCATTTATATTGAGCGGCTAGCGTTCTCCCTACTGGAGTTTGTAAATCATATCATATATCTGGATTACCAACGAACCAACCTAAGTAAATACCTTCTCTTTTTATTGTTATTCCACATTATTCTGTTCAATTCTTGTAAAAAACAAATCCTAACATCATTTGCGTGCATTTCTTTCAGAATGATCCTGAAAATTTCGAAATGCCAACGCCTAAAGCTCTGTTTGCACTTACACTCGTTTAAATAACAATACGACGTGATGATGAAACAAGAATAAAATAAAAAAAAATAAAAAAGCTGTACTTATAAATATTATATCAGTCATCGAGTACCCAATGATGTTACAAAGTGCATGAAGTCATATTTTATACAGTTATCTAAATGGATAATAGCGGTAGCAATAGATAAAATATCATCCTTATCATTAATCGAAGTATCACCCACCATACATCCGATTTGGCTTATATACAAATCCGATAAGCTTAAGTGGCAACGCGAGGGGTACCTAGATAGGCATAAAGATTTTTATAAAACGAGTGATACACGACAAAATATTGAATTATGGAACTATTACCTAGTTATAAATGAATATTCAATAGTTATGATGAAAGATATCATAGCTTCATTATGTAAGCATAGCATAGATGTTCGCTTCATATGTAAGTATAACTATCATTATGACAATACGTTTTGATAATAAAAAACCCCATTAACATGAGAATGGAATTCTAAAAAATAAAACTTTTATTTCCAGCACAGTATAGTTCCCAACGCGATACAAAAATAATTATAGGTACTCGTAAACCCCAAACCGTCAAGTTGTTATTGCAGTAAGTATAAATAATTTTAACAGCTTCTGCATATGTACATTTATCCACTTTTATCGTGTAAGTAAATAACCATGCACCATTATATATAACATAGCACGAATCACAGTTAGGTGTGTTGTGTAGTCCGTTGGGGTGGAGGGCAGCTTGTGACGTCACAGACGCACACATCGAATGGAGAACATTGCCTGTTATCACGTGGCATCGGGCTGGCTCTCACGTTATGCCTACATTTGCGAATATTTTTAAGGAAGCTTTCATTTTATTTTTGTGAGGACACGTAGGTGGTTGCTACAAAAATTTACTGCCATTTTTGACCTTTGGTGACCTTTTGAGTTCACAATAACTCCGGTCCCTGTGAGTGAACCTAGTGTCACCAAAATCAATCAGTACCCTTCTCTCATTAAGACGGCGCTAACAAAAAAGGTTTCATGTAAATCGGTCAACTCGTTCGGTTTGTAATCGTCTCATGCACAGACAGACAGACAGACATATAGACAGACAGCGCTATGCATATTAGGAGGCTTTGCCCCCTAATATCGAGCAAAAAATGGGAACAATCATGTTTTTTGGATGGGAGCCCCCCCTCAAATATTACTTTTATTCTGTTTTTAGTATTCAACTGTCTAGATATCAGTTCATGAGTTACAGAGCCTGGAGACGTCTGTCTCCAGGCTCTGTAACTGTGTCTGTAACTTCTGTAACTGTGTCTGTAACTTCTGTAACTGTGTCTGTAACTGTCTGTCAGACAGACAGCGGAGTCTTAGTAATAGGGTCCCGTTTTTACCCTTTGGGTACGGAACCATAAAAACTAATAACTTGAGAACTCCCCTTTTCTTTAAGTCGGTTAAAAAACACAGAGACACGCCACATCACATAATCAACCCTTTTTAGAGTGTATGGGAGAGATATCAATCAATTACTAACACATAGGCATAGGTAGTTTCATCATTTTTCATCATCATTTCAGCCGTAGGACGTCCACTGCTGGACAAAGGCCTCCCTCATTGATCTCCAAGTACTGCGGTTGGAAGCCGTCTGCATCCACCGCCGACCAGCAGTTCTCACCAAGTCGTCTGCCCATCTTGTAGGTGGACGTCCTACGCTGCGCTTGCCGATCCGTGGCCTCCATTCGAGAACTTTGCTGCCCCATCGGCCATCTGTTCTGCGCGCTATATGGCCTGCCCATTGCCACTTCAACGTGCTAATCCGTTTGGCTATGTCGGTGACCCGAGTTCTTCTACGTATCTCCTCATTTCTGATTCGATCCCGTAGAGAAACCCCGAGCATAGCCCTCTCCATAGCTCGTTGAGCGACTCTGAGCTTGTTCATAAGGCCAATAGTGAAGGACCACGTCTCGGTTCCATATGTCATCACTGGTAACACACACTGGTTGTAGACTTTCGTCTTAAGGCACTGAGGTATGTTGGACGAAAAGACGTTGCGAAGTTTCCCAAACGCTGCCCATCCGAGTTGGATTCGACGATTGACCTCTTTCTCGAAGTTGGACCTACCTAATTGGACTGTTTGTCCTAGGTATACGTACGCGTCGACAACTTCAAGAGCCGAGTTCTCAACCATAACTGGGGCAGGCACGACATGGACATTTGACATGATTTTCGTCTTGTCCATGTTCATTTTAAGGCCTACCCGCTGGGAGACTCGATTGAGGCCTTCGAGCATCGTGCTGAGCTCTTCCATCGACTTTGCCATGACCACAATATCGTCGGCAAATCGAAGGTGAGTGATGTATTCGCCGTTAATATTGATGCCCAGCCCTTTCCATTCCAGGAGCTTGAAGGCATCTTCCAAAGCGGTCGTAAACAGTTTCGGAGAGATAGGTAGTTTATTGGGTGAATATCATAATAGATCGATGGAGATGTCTGGTCAATTGAGTGATTACTTTTAGGTCTTTTACTCGTACGTAGGTACTTACCTACGTACGAGGCGAAACTAATAATTTAATAAGTGACGTTCCAAGTGACAAACTCGAGACTAACGGAAGAAAATAAAATTGTAATTTAAAGACCATAATTAACTAACTTATATTTTAACCTCCGACATACATATATGCATGTGGTCTGATTGTCCGTCTGCGGCACCGCAGCTCTTAAATGAGAGTACCGATTTGCATGCAGTTTTTTTTATAAGCTGGTTTTCCGGCGATAGTTCTTAAGCAAGTGTTATCAAAAAAATGGTTAAGAAGTTTACAAGATATGGGGGTGATAGAGGGAATCATTAATGAAATGTGAAATGTATAGCCATTCATGAGATATGGGGATTAAAAGTGGGTGTGAACAATCGAATGTTTTCAAATATACACAAGTGTGGTGTCAAATGAAATGGCATGATGTGTAGATTGCAAAACTGAGGGTACACATAACAAAAAACAATTTGGTTGCCTCTAAGAATAGATAAAGTATCAAGAGTTACCTACTGAAAGTTTTTAATCTATACACTTGTAAAAAGTATGAATTTGACGAGTTACCTACATTTTTAACCACATGAGTTACCCACAAAGCTGGACCATTATACTTATACCGTTTCACGAATGCGAAGTGAAATCGCGAGCAAAATGCACTTTCAACATAATACTTCTAGTAAAAAAGCAAACATTCTGCAGTAAAACTTCCCTCCTGCATTGCAATTTCCTTGCTAGTAGGTAAATTTAAAAATAACATTATTATGGATAAAATATTGCTGCAAAGTTGCACTAACTAGGCGGCATAAATTAAAATAAAGCGTTGTGTAAATTATTAGTCACTTGATGATTATTATGAACTGTTCTTATAAACACACTGTTATTAAAAACACAAATTAATGTCACAAACAAATTATGCGTCGTGGGGTGCCGGAAGTAGAATGTTACCCCTCCTCTCATGCCCGCGGATGCAGTAAGAGCCTGCTAAGGGACCGTCTCCACGAGCGAGGGAATCGCGGCGATTCTATAGCGCGGACTCGTCGCGATTCTCTCGCTCGTGGAGACGGCCCCTAAGGGATACCTTCGGAAGATGGGCAGCAGTGTCTTTCCGTGTATCAATATCCCGTACTGCACTCGCCAACCCGGCTGCCAAGCGTGGTGAGTATGGCAACTACCCCTCATGGAGATCCATGAGGGAGGTCTGTGTTCAGTAGTGGACGTTGTACGGCTGAAACGATGTTGATTAAGTTTTTAATCAACATCGTTTCAGCCGTATGCTCTAGTTTAATTATTCTGTGATTACAGAATAATTAAACTAGAGCATGATCCGACCCGACTACCTAATCGTTTCATCACTTTTATGTTAAACCCTATGATTTAAAACAAGTTAGAGGAAAAAAGAACAGCAGAAAATGGCAACTGGGCAAACACATACATATCAAATGCTATGTAACTTTATTACAATGCTTGTACAAGCAACGAGGGTAAAATAAAGGAAGGGTCAGCATTTGACGCTGAGAGGTCGTTGACATAAGCATTCAAGATTTTTTTCGTACATTATTTGGCGCAGGGCTTGGTTAGAAGCGATATGTTAGATACGATATACACACATTCTCACTTTACTGAAATGTGACAAATTGATTTAATTAAATAGATTTATTCTTATTGCAATGAATGAAAACTTTCATAACTTGGTATTAATCGGAACACTGTCGACTTTTGAAGAAATATCGAGCAAACTTAAAACAACTATAGGAAAATAAAGTATTTCGTCATGTACATTATTCAATATCTTAGAAGCGTTTCCATTGAAAGCAATCAAAGCAGTCCGTAAACAACATAATCAATTAACAAAATAATCAATTACGTATGTACATATGTACGAATGCTATGTGACATGTTGATTTTATACCAACTAAGGATGAAAACATCCACACTAGGGAAATGGCATACGTGGCAACGACATTATTTTTCTATTTCCATTCGGTCGTGAAAGCTTTTTGAAATAACAGCCACCAGCAAATGGGTAGACATAGACAAAGACAATACATATTATATAGGGCACCTACCGGCAATCCCATCGAAATGGAGTTCATGAACTTACCGCAAACGCTTCGTACATATTAGCTTGGTTTGACCGGAGTCCCGCTAATTTGAAGCGATCCCGAACACAACGCATTTCACGGATAGGTAGCAAAGTCCTCGATCGATAAAACTCACTCAATGCAAAGTCGAATGAGCGCTGCACGAGTCGCGGCAACCACCCGACGCTTCCACCACACATACTATTAATCTCAACTTATTAATTTACACGCACGTCCACTCATGAGAAAAGCAACTTGAGACGACCACAGCGTTCGAAACCTTATTACTTCCCTTCGCTGCAAATATTAGATGACAGAATCGAAGGCGTAGCCAAACGAGAAGCGATAATTTTGCACAACTTCTTGGACGACACAACTCAATTTCCCTACTTATCGTTTCATCAGAAAGTCTTATTTCACTTAAACGGGTACTTTGCTAGAAGTTTTAAAACTCCAAGAGCTACCAATATTTCGCGGCGCGTCAGACGAATACCAAAATAATATGAACAATATGGGGGACACAAACCGAAGTCGCGTAATAATAAGACTGCTTGCGTGGGGATGGTACGAAGGGTGCATTGTGCACCGGCGAAATTTTGGAAGGGCCCGTACTGAAGGCCCTTGTTTGTTCCCCCTGCACTTGCGCAAGAAGTGAACCAGTTTTGATTTTGTGAATCAACTCAGGAATTAGCCCTTTTGCAAGGGGTCCATCCAGCCTCGCCATCGCTACTCACGAACCGGTACTAAAAGCTTTGACATCGCTCGTTTGTTGCTAGGTGGGTAGTCCAACCCGTAATTAAAATCGAGATCTTATCAAAATACTTTGAGTTCCCTTTAGGGTCTTTCTTATTAAGTTTGTTATCTCAACACTATGATGGTTGATCACAAAGCCTTCTGGTTTCATAATTTCAACATTATTTTGAATTAACTTGATAATGAGTATTTTCAAAGGAAAACGGACCTTTATTGCAAATCATAGTTGGTTTTGTTGTTATGTTATTAATGACAGCAATATTTTCGTAGATGAAGTGCTGCAACAAAAAGGCGTAGCGGTTGGCTGACATATAGGTAGAAAAATTTATCAAAGCAGATTCGAGTTTATATTTCTGTTAGGCCATATACGTCCTTTTTTGACCCTGTATGGCACAGATAGTTGCAAAGTTCTAGATATTCCTATTGAAGACTGAGAATATTACGTTATTATTCTAAGATTGTAGATGAATAAACTTTCAAAATTTAGCTTTCAGTATGAAAACCTCAGTTACTATATCATTATCTTCTCATCAGCCATTTCTTTTGTATATGAGAGAATTGATATGAAAGGATGAATGTCAGAATCAAAAATTAATATCTACGTTTGCATACCTTATTAAAATACACTAATCTAAGACCGCCCATTGTATGTTATATTTGTCTGTGTTTCTCTTTGTGAAATTTATGTTATATGGTGAATGTACAATAAAGAGTTTATCTATCTATCTTTCTATCTATCTAATCTATAATAGTGTTATAAAGTGTTTCTGCATACGACAGAATTAAAAGTAAAGCCGTTACCCACCATCCTCCAAGCTTAATAAGCTATTAGTCAGATCAAATTCTAAACCTTGAAATCTACATGCGATTTTAGGAGTACAGACAAATTATTTTAAATAGCATCAACTCTCGCTCGATTGGCCACTCACTATTCATAAACTGATAGAAAATATAACGGTTTTGATTTAGTTTATTTGATTTCATCATCATCATCAACATCATCCACAGCCCGATTTTAGTTTATTTTAATATAGTTAATTTTTTTTCGATACAATTTTAATGTATTTTGATTCCATTGTAATTATATTCTTAATCTTAATTTTACAAATCAATAAAATACTATTTCAATTTTCATGTCAGTCTTTTCAACCGAAATTATAATTAATCAATTTCTCTGTTACCTATTTCAGTAAAAATTTGCTGTACTTATTTTGCTCGCTCAATTTTAAATAATTACAGGCTGTATTTAACTTTAAATACAGTCACGGTAGGCTAGTATAACCCAGAAAATGTTCCTTGTTTAAAGTTATAGTGTATTCTGTGGTGGATAACCAATAGTTAATAAATAAATAAACTCGTCCAAATTAAAGCAAAGCGGGGCATACGGCATCGTCGGCGCAGCGGGTAAGATGCCGCAACTCGAAGTCCCGGATAAGATTATTTTGTCGGAATGAATTTGACATGAAAATATTTTGTTACCGCCAATGAAACATATTTTATCTGCTATTCGACTGTTTCACTACAAACATGCTACACTAGCACACGAACATGCTTTTTTATCAGTCATATTCACTTTGAACATAAAATGTAAGAAAATGGTGATATGTGTTGTTATTTATAAATTATAGCAATACACATAAAAACGCACTGTGCCTAATTAGGACAGTCTAACAAATTAATTTCTCGGCTAATCTGTCAGTTGTAGTCGACTACCAACAGATGGCGTTGATCACAATTCTTAAGACTTCGCCTCGGAATAAGCGCTGCGCAGATGTATCGATTCGGCGTATACCCAACAGTATTTACACGACTAAAAATGTTATGCAGTAATCTCTAAAAAATAACTAAATCAAGGCATATTGTTTGATTTTTAAAACGTAGACACACTCTATAAATCAGAGTCCATCAGTTCGTATTTAATTGATTCAATTGAGAAGCGTTTCAGCGAGTTGTAAAGTAATAGTTACTCGTACGCTAGTCTGGCAACACACAGATGTCTATGAATTTGACCCCGAAGCTCGTGTCCGGAGCAGAAGGAGAGTGTGGTGCAGGGCTAGGCCCTTCGTTTGTGATCTTCATTTAGTGGAATATTGTGTAAAATGAGCACATGATAGGTAAATAAGTTATTTATATTCCGTCGTGTATTTTAATACTTTAATAAACGTAAAGAGAGGTAAAATGCTGCCATTATAAATACTTCGCGAGCCATTCGTTCCGAGTGCTAATGCCAAGAATATCGTCAAAAGTCGCGCAATAGTCATCTTATTACTATAAATTCAATGCAGTGTTATTTTTGACATACGTTTGTGTCTTTTATGCGGAAAAATGTTGATGCCCCAAAAATAAAATAAGGTACCTACCCTACACTTTGAGAAATCAAATAGAAAATGATGTCCTCGGGATTTCGGTGAATGTGTTGAGTGAGACAATGGTGTATCGATTATTTTGCGCTAACTAAATGTCATCCCGGTTCCGTAGTGTTAATATTAGAAGTCTGTTTGGGACCACGATTACTATTGTCTAGGCATTGACGCGTTTTATATTAAGCATGCAGAACGTTAATTTAGTTTCGAGTGACCGAAATAGTGTCGTCGGGTCTCCTTCGAGCGTATTTAGTGCGCTCTTCACAATATCTATTTTCTGACCATTTCGTTTCAAGATAGGAATTAGTAGTGGAATTAACATCAGAGAATTGGGGACTTGTATTAAAGTGAAATATCTAAACACACTTTAAATAAGCTTTCACTGAGAGACGACAGAGTTTGTTTATTTATACGTTTGTAAATAAGTGCTTCTGACCAGGACAGTTTACAACTGGAAATATTCAAATAAATTAAACCCTAAATTGAACTTGAATGCATATTCTTTCCTTATTACATTAATCGTCTATAATATTTTTTTTCTTTATGTCTCGACTTTAAAAATTATGTTATAAAATTTCAATGCATTAACAGCATTTACCCCTACTGTTTGGTTATTTTTTATAATTTATCTGAGCATTAGGATAGTAATATAATTATGATAGTGACGAGATTTAATTGTTTATTTTTGTTCCAGTTTGCTTCCGAAAACTGAAGTTCTGTGCTCAAGCCCATCGCAGTAATATTTGTCACCCCAAAACATTCAAGTAAGTACCTACGTGATCACAATGGCTAATAACCCAAATCGTGAAAGTGTTAGTACTCGGTTTTCGGACAATTACGACTTGAAAGAAGAACTAGGAAAAGGTGCATTTTCAATTGTACGAAGAGCTGTCCAAAAGTCTACCGGTTATGAATTTGCTGCCAAAATTATTAACACTAAGAAGCTATCAGCTAGAGATTTCCAGAAGTTGGAAAGAGAGGCTCGGATTTGTCGGAAGCTCCAGCACCCCAACATTGTTAGACTACATGATTCCATTCAAGAAGAACATTTTCACTACCTCGTGTTTGACCTGGTAACCGGCGGAGAATTATTTGAAGATATCGTAGCTCGCGAGTTTTATTCTGAAGCGGACGCATCGCACTGTATACAACAAATTCTGGAATCAGTACATCATTGTCATCATAATGGAGTTGTACATAGAGATTTGAAGCCAGAAAATCTTCTTTTGGCTAGCAAGGCCAAGGGAGCGGCCGTCAAGCTGGCAGATTTTGGATTAGCTATTGAAGTTCAAGGAGAGCAACAAGCGTGGTTCGGTTTTGCTGGAACTCCTGGCTATCTATCACCTGAAGTACTTAAAAAAGAGCCTTACGGCAAACCCGTCGATATTTGGGCGTGCGGAGTAATTCTTTACATTTTACTAGTTGGGTATCCTCCTTTCTGGGATGAAGACCAGCACCGACTTTACGGACAAATCAAGGCTGGTGCTTATGACTATCCTTCGCCCGAATGGGACACTGTCACACCTGAGGCTAAAAGCCTTATCAACCAAATGCTTACAGTAAACCCAAGCAAAAGAATCACTGCTTCGGAGGCTCTGAAGCACCCATGGATTTGCCACCGCGAGCGTGTGGCTTCTGTCATGCACAGACAAGAGACAGTGGACTGCTTGAAGAAGTTCAACGCTCGCCGAAAGCTCAAAGGCGCTATTTTGACCACGATGCTTGCTACGCGCAACTTCTCTGGCAAGTCGATGGTGAACAAGAAAAGCGACGGTTCCGGTTCACAAGTAAAGGAGTCCACCGACAGCAGTACTACATTGGAAGACGATGATGTGGAAAAAGATAAGAAGGGAGTAGACCGGTCATGCACCGTCATCTCAAAAGAGCACGACGACGATGCTCTCACAAAAGCCGACTCTTTCGGAAAAGCTCGCGGCGACAGCAACGCCTCTTTGCGACGAGCTGAAGTGATAAAAGTTACTGAAGTACTTATCGATGCCATTTATAATGGGGACTTCGAAACTTATTCCAAATTATGTGATCCCAATGTAACTGCATTTGATCCTGAAGCATTAGGAAATCTAGTTGAGGGAGTAGAATTTCACAAATTCTTTATTGAAAATACACCGTCTACAGTAAAAACCAACACGACGATCTTGAATCCCAGAGTTCACCTTATCGGGGATGACGTGGCTGTAATTGCATACGTTTGCGTAACACAAAGCGTAGATGCTGAAGGAAGACGAGCTACGCACCAGTCTCAAGAAACACGCATCTGGCACAAACGCCACAACAAGTGGACGGCAATACATTTCCATCGCTCCTAACTAGGTTCTTCTAATATCCAGATTCCAACGTCAGAGGATGGTAATCTTATAAAGCAAATCGATTCTTGTGCTTTCATATCTGAAATCCCACAAATCCTTAACGCTGTTAAGATGAAATTCACTATCTAATTCTGCTAACATTTCACGAATTTTATTAGAATTCCTTGTAATCCAAAGTAAATAAGTTAAATACTTATATAAATGTTATCTACACCGTATAAGCAATTTGAAATTAATTCTTGTCCGTTTAAATATTCGATAACTTTTTAAATTAAAAAGCATTAATATGTGGCTAAAATGTGATACAATTGAATTCAATGCTTCGCGCTAGTTTTGTAGAGTGTACAAAATGCTGATCTCGGCCATAATCGAAGATTGTCAACGAATTCGAAGCACATTTGTTGCTAACCATAAAATCTCATAACCAGATCTGATGCTGAGTCTTACATACATATAAGAAATATCAGCCAATAATTTCAACATTTAGAATTATTAGCACATTTCTCAATAAGTCTCTCTACAATTTTAACTACTTATGAATGTTTTGTCGTGCTTATAATGGTGTTCTATTCGTTATCAAATACCCTAGCAAGTAAGGTTTATGTCACTAATTGATGCAGTTATTGGCACTACGCATCTAGGAGTATCGAAGAGCGAGGCGCGAGAGAGTTCATCGTTTATTCAAATGTTTGATCTTTCAAGTGTTGATTTAGTTCCTTATTTATATTAATGTTTGTGTATTTAACGTAGTACAGTTTTTCTAACATTATTATTTAAGTAAATTATATCAATTTTGTCAATTTTAGACGTAAACATTATTGTATTGTGCGCGTTGTTATTCTTGGGGTTCTTCATTTAAATTAGTTTTGTTTTATAAATCACGTTCTATCAAAATTTTTAGTGCGTTAGATTAATGAGTAAAAAGGTTGGCCTTTAAAAGTGAAATTGTGCAAGGGAGTGTTAGTTGGTACTCGAAATGTCGAGAGGAGCTTCGTCAACCGTGATATTAAGTATTGTATAAAGTAGTGTTTGTTGCACAGATTCACTTTTAAAAATTGTATGTTTGTACAATAATAGCCTGCCGATGCAACCGTAGGTACCTACAACTAAATGCGTGAGCAGTGGTTTCAGTATTTTCTAGGACTATAATAAGATTATAACATAATTGTCATTTTACTGTGTTTTATACAATTTTGTAACATAATTAGTGCATAATAATAGTTAGCAAAAGTTACTTTTACGTGGACACGAACACCAAAAAAGTCGGAAGATGCTTATTAGAAAGAAGAAATCGCTATAACATTAGGAAATCTTATATTTCACTGTATCCAAAGTACATAGAATTGTGCCATTATCATTGACTTTAGTGCCAATAACTGTAAAACTAAAAAATGTATTCTAGTCTTTATTGTTACCTACGCATATTTAGTATTTAATCGTCTTTTAAAAGATAATTTTGAGAAATATATGTATACAAATAGTAACATACACTGTGTACATAGATCAGCTCTTGGTTACGCACGTCATTGTATGTTCAGTAAGTCTTTAAAATTAAATATTGTATCTTCAAGTTCTTCAAGGGAGTTTATCAAGTAGGTCATTTTGAAATGATTTTGTCAAGTAACTGGCTTTCTAATGTTGTAGTTAGGAGCTGCGTTCTTTGAACATTGTAGATGCTATGCTAGTAGGTATTAAGTTACTGTGCCCTTCACAGCTATAGGATCACGGTCATTTAACGTAAATATCTGTCTTTCCACCAGAGCTATGTGATGTTGTCTACTTAATGCCAATGCCTCTTCTGTGGCAAATACGTTCGGAATACTTAAGCTGGGAATTGACCCAGTAGGATCTTTTGCTTTCTCACAGATCACATCTCTAGTGGAACGTCAGCTTGACACCTGCCAGCGCCTCGTCTACAGCCACTAGTTACCAAATAGATTTAGATCGGTATTTTCCGTACAAAACCATGACTGAAGTGCAATCTCATGTACCTACGATTACTATGGGATTATGATGTGGGGAGTTCGTTGTACAATTACTAGAAGATATCAAACAATCGGTTTGTCTAAAAATAAAGAATTAAGGTGTAAGTAATGCTGCCAATGCCTACCGATATCTTTTAATAATTTCAAATCAATAGGTAGTCGACATTGTACTTAGGCCGTAGCGCCATTTTTGAACCTACATAGACTAAGTAGGTACCTACCAACCCTAAGTATTCTGAAAGATGACCTACGAAAACAGTTGATCTGATTAGATGTCCTTAAACAACGTAATCTGACTCCCACAATACATTATCCCCTTACTAACACAGAATAAACGTCTATTATCTCTCAAACAAAATTTATTTTTTACTTTTTTGTATTATGTAGGTACTTGAATTATTACTCTAGATAATTAATGAAAAAGACATGCCAGCCAATATTAAAAGAAAGTAATATCATCAAATTATGAAGCACAAATTTATCCTAATCTTCCAGATTTCTTCATAAAGGCCATACCTATGTACTAATTATTTTAGGCGTCCTTTTGTCCTGTCTTCCTGGTACCCCAAGTTGTCGTAAGGAATTTCCAGATGCATCAGAAACATTTTAATTATATTTCTCTATTACAAAATTATACCGCTCTATATTAATTGTGAATAGTGCACTTTTACCAGTTTGTATGTATCTCACAGGCTTTTATATTTAAGGGAGCTTTTTAATAATATTTCGACTTTTTCTATTGGCTGCTACTTACTTCTTCTCAACAAGTGTTATTACTTATTAATCAAATAGTTTGTCATTCATGTTTAAAATGTACTTAATTATTAATCTGCCATGTTACCATTTGTATCCTATTTATGAAGACTTATTTGTTTTAAAACAATATATATTATATGTACTCTTGTTTTAAGAGACTGTCATGCACTGCAAGTAGTAAGTGTATGTATTTCCAGATGGTTTCATGGTATTTATACAAATCTGCAATATGGACAGTATCTTGAAATTAGAATAATTCTGTTGTTTGTGTCTCATTCTTAAAATAATGTTTATGGCATGTACTTTTAAACTAATATGCTATAATTTTCATAGTATCAAATCTTTTATCTAGAAAATAATTTGCTTTATAACAAATTTACAAAGCAAAATATACTTAATGTTGCAAATGTTAATTTTTAAGTCTATATCAAATTATACTGAAGTCGCTAGGGTGTACCATTGATGGTTATTGAAATTGTGTGTAGCAAAGTTGAGACCCTATTGCACCCTTCCCTAGGTATGTGGTTGAAATTATGTTGTAATGTTTTGTAGTAAGAGTTTATTACCTACCAAAGTATTTTGTAATGCACCAACAATTATTTAGAATTTTCTCTTCTGAACTAAGTTTGTTGTAGAATAATTTCCATATTATGTGGAAGTGTAGGTGTATTAAAGAATTGTCAGTATGTTTGTATTTGACATAATTTATTAAAACTCTGCATTGCCGATTATCATGTAAAATTCTCTAAAATAAAGTTCTTTTGATCTAATAACACATTTATTTTTACCTCACACAGTCAGAGTCATAACACTTGTATAAATCATTTGCATATAGATAACTGTATAAGGATAATGAACACAACTACATAAATTCTACATACATATTTGAACAACCAGTTAACTATCTACATACATACATATATTGCCTAAACATAGATATTACATTATATATATTATACAGTTTGTTCATTTTTATAATTTCTACATACTGTTACTGTTGGTTGATACTATTACCTTTATTTAAAGGATGAGGTGTTTCATTTTTGTATGTACTCCTTTGCAGCCATCTACAGCAACATCAAAATTCTTCAAAATCTTTGTAAATTCTTTGTCATCAATTTTTTTATTTCCCAATTCAGTTTCAATACATCTTCGCAGGTGCTCTTCAGTCAGTGGCACATAATGAATCATCTTTTTGTTTGCTTTGATTTTGTTCAAATGGTCATTAATTTTAGCAGGAACATATTCTTCACAATGCCTTCTAAAATCATTTGCAGGTTTACAGTTATAAATAAGTATGATAGTCACAGCTTTCTCTAAGCTTTCAGTCTTTAATATCAGATTGTTGATGTGTTCTTGGACTTGTAAATCATCGGGATTAAGATCATCAACAATAACAAGTGAGTTTTTGCATAATGTGAGACCAAACATCAAATCTGTTGTGAAAGTGTTGGTGAAACTGGGCATGGTGTAGTGGTAGACATTAGAGTAGCTTCCCACATGTTCCAATAAGGTAGAGGCTGCATATGTCTTGCCAACTCCGGTGCTGCCATAAACAATCAGTATTTTACTTCTTTGGTTCTCACTTAGGCCATCAATGAGAGAATCAATGGCTGTTGCCTGGCCATGCAATTTAAACACAAGACTCTTTCTTAACACTTCCAAATTGATGTCTTCACTGCACTGTATATTCAGAACCTGGCAGGCAGCTATTATCACTGCCAACACAGCACAAATAACTTTGATTGGAGTTCTGATTTTAGAACTCTCTTTTTCTTTTTGAATATTTATGTGGAACTTTTTAATGTTAGTACCATTAGTACTGATTGGAGGTATGCTAGGACTTTTTGGAGGTAAGCTATAACAATTCAGAGATATACTTGGATGTGGGCTATGAGGAATGTCTTGATCAGCTGGCTCTGTCTTTATAGTTACGTCCATCTTCTTTAGAAAATCATCAATTTCCTTCTTTGACTCACAATAGGATATATCCATTCCATTACTTGATTGAACACTTCTATCCACATCCATAGGCTCAAAACTAATGTCATGTTCATCCATTTAAGAAATACTAAAATAGAATCTATTTTTGTGATTCAACTTCCTGCATTGGCTCAGGTCGAAGAACCAAAAATCTGTAAAGGAAAGTATTTGTAAATAAATAAGAAAAATTCAAGTTTTTATTTTAGAACAAGTAAGCAAATACAAGTCTTGGTACCTTTCTCTATAGGAAAATTTTAATAAAATTAAGATTCGATTTTGAATGTCTGTCTTTCAAAACAAAACTGTTGAAAACAAAAAGGCGTAGCGAATAGCGAAGGCCGAACGAACGCAAGGCAAATGTGAGTGAAATGAATGAGTGGCAATGTCGTAGAAATAAAACGTCAAATGTCACCACATTTCAAATCTATTTACGTCAGAAAAATTATCAATCAAAAATTAACTTGACACTGGCGGAATTGTCGAGAAAGACGAGACATTATGGACTACCACCGACGGACCTTCCCCTCTGTCAATCCTATTCGCCAAAAATCTAACGGGTTAATATACTAATTCAATAATCGATTTCCCAGTAACAGAATCGCTTTTGCAGTGTGGTAAGCTCTTGGGAAAATGCCTGTTTATGTTTTGTGCGTTAGCGGATGCAAAAAGAAATCCAATAGCTCAAATCTACAAAAAGATGGAGTAGCATTTCATCTGTGAGTATAATTTTTTTGAAATAGTAACCAATTTCGTAGTTTTACAAAAGTTTTTCGTTAATTTGAGATCGAGAACATTGAATAAAAAATATTCGATTGTAAAAAATATCGAGACTAGTTTGAGAGATGGGTTTTTTCCTTTAATCACTTCGAAATGCATTCCATTGATATTGATGTCGATGTATTCATCGCGTAAATTGGTACAGATGGGTAGAAACATCAATACGTTAAAATCAAAAGTCACGTGTGCCTAATAGTTTTTTAAGGTCTAATGTCAGTTTTCTGCATATCTCTCATTAACGATAATTTATATCAGAGGAATATACCATACAACAAACCATACAAAATCGTAGCTCATGTAAAATATACAATAATGTAATTGTGAGTCTTAGAAAATAAATAAATTAATAATGTTCTGAACGGTTTTCTCGCAAAGAGAAATACTAAAAATAGATGAAGTAGTATTCCACTTGCCGAAAAAACACCTAAAAACATTAGAGGTGGTGAGCACATTTGTTCTTGATAATATGTGGAATTATTTTTCTCCATCATTTCGAATTGCGATATTTCTGAAATAGTGACATATTGTGACTCATTACATGAGCTACAATTTTGTGCACAATTTTTTGTTATTAAATTTACCGTTTACAAGAGAAATGAAAAAACACGATAATTTTGACGTTTGACCATGAATAATTTTTTTGTACAACTTTTGTTTGTAGGACTTTTGTTTGACGACCTCTGTGACGCAGCTAGCGAAGTTTTCCTGCGACGTTTTCTTGCGAGTTCGATTCCCGCCTCGGAAAAATGTTTCGATGGCCATGTGTGGTCATTTTTATCCACGTCAGTTCCACTTCAAATCATACTTTCTGAATGCAAATGCTTTAGCAAAATTATTTTACCTACAATAATTGGAAAGTTCCCTAAAGTTACCTTCCTCGTGGATCCCATTTTTTTAAACTCATCAGACATATGATTTTATAAAGTGGGATTAATAGTTGAAGTGTATCTATTCGAACCCAAATAGAATTTTCTAAATGAGTTGATAAAAGACGGAGTGTTTTTCATACGGTTTTCACCCATCGCGCGGCAGAATGATTCAAGCAGTATTTCCTGTTACTGCATTTGGGTTATAATTTGATAATAATTATTTCAGTCGTAAAACGTCCACTACTGAACACAGGCCTCCCGCGTGAATCTCCATTATAGTTGCCATACTCACCAAACTTCGTTGGCGAGCGCATTACGTGATGTTGATACACGGAAATATGCTAAAACGAGCCTGCTAAGGGATACTCCGGAAGATGGGCATCTTCCGAAGTATCCCTTAGCAAGCTCACAGCAGGTGGTATGCGTTAATTATTTGATTTACAGAACAAATATTCATCTGGGATGTTGTATCCCTTGCTCCTTTTAGGATTCTGTAATAATAATTTTTGTTTTTACTTGCTAAGAAAATAAAATTTTAAATATAAACACTGCAAAAGCCATAACAAATTGATTTCAGTTTTATATTTCAAGTAGGTACCTACTTTTTATTTTGTCGCAATAAATAACAATCGATTCTTTAATCTGTGAAACCGAATATCGACCTTTTAATTATTGATACTTTCAATCCCTATGACAACTGTCATTTTGAGAAATAATGTTACCAGTATAATTCATTCCCACTTTTTACACGATTTAAGGAAAATAAATGCTCATTGGTTGCATGATCTTATTTTTTCGGAGCTTTTTAATCCGCACTAAAACATAATAAATATCAGTTAAAAATGCTTTTTATTATAAGTCAAGTCTGAAATCGCGATATTATTCATTAATATCGCGTAAATGGATTCATTTTGTAATAAAAATGTAGCAATGTCACGGCTATTTAAGATTTAAAATTGTTTTATTATAAATACTTACCAACATAATAATATAGATTTATAAAAAAAACTGGGGTGATGAATGATGATGCTGGTATCACTTTTGAGTTTATTTGCATGTAGTTTATGTCAGTCATGACTGTGTGCGTTGCGTATTTTCCCAAATTTTTAACTAGGGTTGAGAATACCTATTTGTCTGTGTGTGTTTATAAAGACACAAACAATTTTCATGTGTGTTGTGTAGCTATGGTTTTAATATTTGTGTTTCTTCTCCTTCCGCTAAAACTGGCAGAATTTTTTGTATTGAGAAATAGGCGCGTGCCTTGTCCTATTCTATATCGTCTAAGGTCATACAGTCATGACTGTTGCGTTGGCGTATTGTCCCAAATTTTAAACTAGGGTTGAGAATACCTATTTGTCTGCGTGTGTTTATAAAGACACAAACAATTTTCATGTGTGTAGCTATGGTTTTAATGTTTGTGGTTCTTCTCCCCGTGCTAAAACTGGCCGAATTTTTTGTATTGAGAAATAGGCGCATGCCTTGTCCTATTCTGTATCGTCTAAGGTTTTCCTTTTCTATATCGTTAAGTGAAATACCTTCCCTTCCATGGTGGAACCAGAAATGTTTAGAGGCCGTTTTGAATTCCAAAGAAGCACACACATTTTACATTAAATTTTAGATCTAATACAACATAATAATCTTAAAAAACTAACCATAAGATTAGAGAGACAAAAAAGTTGGTTTTCCCTCTGTGAAAAATTTTATCGCTGTACCACGATATCTGTATGGAAATTTATTTGAAAATTCAATATAACATACATTTCTAACGATAATGAATACGACACGTGGATTTTGGATATTTTATTTAGTGAAGTAGGTATACCCCTGATTTTGTGTCACCCAGACAATACGCATTTAACCCAATTTGTAAATACCAGCAATTCCTTTTTACTCGATGTATTCTCAACTAATAAACTAATAACTGCGATTCATTCTAGAAGAGATACAGCTTTTGGTTTTGACGGAATACCTTACATTATTTTTAAAAAATTAAATAGGTAGTAGTAATAGTTTGGAAATTTTTCTAATGGTTTTGAATTCACTCTGGGCAAATAATGACATACCTCCGAATTTTAAAATCGATTGTTTGGTAGGTACCAGTTTTGAAGCCTAATAAATGCAAGCTATGTCCTGATTCCTATCGTCCTATAGCGCTTGCGTCATGTGTCGGTAAAATATATGAACAACTGCTAAACAACGCTTGGAATTTTATGTAGAACAAAACGAAATTCTGTCTTCAAACAAATTTGGTTTGGTCTACGCATTCCACCTGCAATGCAGGTGGAATGCGTAGACCCCCCACTATCTCTAAGGAGGCAATACTTATCGGATCGCTTTGTTTTCAAATTAGTTCAAAATTCACAACATACCCTCTTAGCTAAACTTAATGCTTTGTTTATTCTTCTTAAACCGATTATTAACCAAAACCAAAACAAAATTCCATGCATCATTCGCAGCTTTATGAAATATACCCATCTGCCATTACCTGTCATTCAGTATGAAATTAACCCCTTCTTTTCAACCCTCTACGAAGCCTTAGTATTCGATCCAGATATAATATTAGATTTCGGACTGGTAAAAGATGCCATTTGTTCTCGAAAAATATTTAATGAGAACATTCATAACATGTTTAGTGGATGGCTACCTTTATTTACAGATGGCTCAAAGTTAAATGACACCAGCTCCGTAGGTTCAGCTGTATGGATTCCGTCATCTAAAATTATATTAAGTTTCAAAAGCCCTTCAATTTCCTCTGTTTTCACTGCTTTAGCATTCATAGCTTTACTAGAAGGCATTATTTATGATGAATCACATAATCTTAATAAATCAATAATATTCTCAGATTCTAAAAGCTCTCTACAAGCCATTCTCTCCAGTCCCTTCCGGTCCAAATCCAGATTTCCTATTATATTTAAGATTCGCGAAGCTCTATAAAGGTGTAAGCAACGTGGCATTAGTGTTGTTTTGGCATGGATCCCTGGTCATTCCGGTGTCCCGGGTAATGAAACAGTGGATTTCTGTGCTAAGCAAGCAATCCAGACAGGGACTGATGAACATCTCCGAATATATTCCCACGACCTCTGCTTGGTTCCAAGAGTTCATCTTAAGACTTCATGGTCCCGCATGTGGCTTTCATCTAGATCAATCAAGGGTAAACACTACGGCGAAATACAGCCTGAAATCCCACCAAGCCCTGGTTTTGTAAGTTTCGCAAAGCTAATAAAACCACATCGTCTGTTATATGCCGTCTCCGATTGGGTCATACCTGTACGACAGTTTTTCTTGCCAAAACAAGGGTCAGGGATCACTCCTTGTGTGAATGTGGTTTGGATGAAGGTAATTTATTTATTTATTTATTTAATGTTGACCATATCCTTTTCTGTTGTCCTAAACTGATTGTATCCCTCCATGATATTACCCCTCCAGAAATCCCACGTCCCCTTTCTTTGAAAACTCTTCTTCCACTAGTATTTTCGCCTTTTATATCCAAATTTTGTAAATTTATATCTGTAAATAATTTATAGTTGTAATAAATTGTATAAGTACCTATCGTATGTATCTTATTAATTAACGTATGTTTATAGATTTCAATTTGTGTTTGTATAAGTGATGTTGTATAAATAGCATAGATTAGTTTGCTTCACTTTTTAAAATTCAATCAACTTGTGTCTTGTGTGAATTTTACCTTTTTTGTATTATTTTTATTTATGCTCAACCCCATTGTTTTATTGTTAAAAATCTTGTCGAATAAACAGACGTTGGCAAAGTGGTGGAATATATTTCCTGTCACACACGCCATTAAATAAAGAAGAAGAAGAAGATCATTGCTAAATTAGAAAAACTTTTTTTTTGGGCGGGAACTACGAAAGTGGAAAGGCGCGCATTAAAAATTTATTTTCGTTTAATTATTTAATTTTGACCAGGGGTAGTCCGGATAGTTCTAAATAGGTGGTTTAAATCAGTTAGTTCAAGTTTGAGGTCGAGATGGGGAAGAAAAGGAAGAGAAAGGAGGAACCGCCACCCCCTGATGGATTGATACAGACATCGCCATCTGATTCTTCGGATACAGAAGAGGAAAAGTCTGTAGTGCATAGCTCATCACAAAGCAGGAACAATAAACAAGCAGCGGATAAATATACTATATTTAAGGTCTCTGGATACTCGCGTAAGTACCCCGAGGACTTGTCCAAAAATGAGTTCATTGTCTTTCTGACTCATAAAACAGAAGATATTGCTTTTAGTGATCGAGACCGTATGTCCCTCTCAAAAGGGATAAGAGATCATGGCGTCTCAGGTGTTATGCACCTCAGGTCCATCAACAAATATAAGGTAGGGATCACATTTGATCTCCCTAACAATGCAAACATGTTCTTGCAAAATGTAAAACTGCTAGATCAACTGTCCCTTAAAGCTACCATACCAGCAGGAGATACCGAAGTGACTGGGGTTCTTACTTCAGTCCCAGTGGAGATGTCTAATAGACAGATCTTTTCAATGATTGGCAGTTCAAAGAATGTTATTCAGGTAAGACGCTTCATGCGCAGAGTAAGAAGTGATGGTGGACCTGCCTTTCTACCCACACAGGCAGTTGCAGTGACCTTTGCTTCCACCATTCTTCCAGAACATGTGTACCTAGACTCCTGGAGACATGAGGTAAAGGTGTACATACCTCCTGTGAAGCAGTGTCTTAAATGCATGAGGTATGGCCACATTGCCAAGTTTTGTAAAAATGTTGAAGTATGCTCTATATGCACTGAGGAACACAATTTCCGCCAGTGTCAAATCGACCCAAAAAATGCCAAATGTAAAAATTGTAATGGTAATCACATAGCCATATCATCAATGTGTCCTCTCAAAAAGCAAAAAGTAGAAGAAAACAAAATCAAGTCTAGGACTGCAACCTATTCGGATCTTTTTGATTCTAAATCGTTTCCACAGCTATCTGCAAGAACCCTTGATGTTCAGGTTAATAATTTAATGAAGTCAGATGTATTTATAAACATCATAATTGAAACAATAAGAAATGTGGTGAACAACAAAGATGTTCCAATAAATTCTGGGTCTATCAGAGAGACCTTAAAAAAAACTCTCAGTAATAAGCTTCCTCCATCTGGATAATGGTTTCTTTAAACATTATTCAATGGAATGCACAAAGTCTAAACAGTAATAAGCAAATATTTACTCATTTTCTTTATACAAATAATATTCATATTGCAATAATTTCAGAAACATGGTTTAAACCTCACCAACAATTCAAAATAAAATATTACAATGTTGAACGTAATGATTGTGGTAACACTCATAATGGAGTGGCCATTTTAATTCATAACAGTATATCTTATTCTAATATTACCACTTATTTTGATAATTCACTGCAAAATATTTGCATTAGAGTTGCTATTAACAGAATGGAGATAAGTATTCTTAGTTTTTATTGTCCAACAAATAGTGTTCCAGCCTTTAGTAAAAGTAAATTGGACGCACTAATAAAATCGATTACTGGGCCATTAATACTCGCAGGCGACTTTAATGCTCATCATACATCTTGGGGCTGTGGCTCTGATTCTCCTCGTGGGAGAGAGGTTTTGGAGGTCATTGATGAAAACAATTTGGTTCTGTTAAATGACGGTCAAACAACAACAATCGGTTCGCCGTCCTGGCGTCCAAACGCACTAGATTTGTCACTGGTTTCGCCGTCTTTGGCACTACAATGTGAATGGTCCGTTCATGACAGTCCTTTGGGGACTAGTTATCACCTTCCTGTAATAATTAAAGTCTTGGTTAACAATAATAGTAATTCAGATATTATTAATTGTACTAATAGACATTTGCCCATCTACCCAAATTTTAAACATGTAGATTGGAAAATGTTTATTGATTGTATGAATACCTTGTTTGTTGATTTTGAAATAGACGGTCGATGTCCTCAAGATTCGTACAAAGAATTTTGTAAAATTGTACGCACAGCAGTTGCGAAATCTATCCCTAACAATAATTTAGCAAGCTCTAATGTCACTGTCAGTAATGTCAGTCAGCAGCAGTCATGTCGTCATAAAAATGGTAAAATGCCTTCCCTTCCATGGTGGAACCAGAAATGTTCCGAGGCCGTTTTGAATTCCAAAGAAGCTTATCTACATTTTAGATCTAATCCAACAAAAGAAAGTTATTGTGAATTTAAAAGGCTTCGGGCTCTTAAAAAACTAACTATAAAATTAGATAGACAAAAAAGTTGGTTTTCCCTCTGTGAAAAATTTAATCGCTGTACCCCGATATCTTTAATATGGAAATTTATTCGTAAATTTAATAAAACATACATTTCTAACGATAATGAGGACGATACGTGGATTTTGGATTTTTTAATGAAGTATACTCCTGATTTTGTGCCACCCAGACAATATACTGCCACGACTCCCGGCAAGAGCTTCGAAACAACAACTGACTACGCGTGCCTCTAAAGACTCTGACTTGGTAGAAATCCATGAAACCATCAGTGGGACGTCGAAAACCTATGCGAACGCACTTTCTCAGAGTGATAATAGACTATTAGCTGCGACTGAAAGCTCGAGAACTGACCAGGAGTGGACTGAGGTCAGGAAGCGGAAAAGCAGAGGTCCCTTTTCATTATGTGGAACCGCTGGTCCTACGATCACCACTTTGAAGGCGGTTGGAGAAGTCAGATACCTGCATCTGTGGAATATGGTATCCAGTGCTGAAGAAGTACTCCAATATGTAAAGCAAATATGCTCTACAGAGTCCTGTACAGTAGAAGAGCTGACGGCGAAAGGAAGCTATAAATCATACAAGATCGGGGTCCCAGCCGCTCTATATGACAAATGCTATTCGGTCGATGTGTGGCCTGTTAACGCTAGGATTAAAGCATGGATTAACTATAGGAAGCCAGCCGTTCTCGGGAGACCCAACGTTGCCGCAGCAGCAGCAACTACCGGTCGGCAGTCCTTTCGTGGCGCAAAAAACTCGCAGTAAAACTGATTTCGTTCGGATATTTTACCAGAATGTGCGTGGGCTGAAAACGAAACTCCCTAAGTGGCGAAATAACCTGGCGTTGCTAGAGCACCACATACTGGCTGCGACTGAGACGTTCCTCGACACTTCAGTTAATGACTCTGAGCTGGTCTGCGCGGACTGGAACATCCTTCGGCGGGACAGGAGCACGCCATGTGGAGGCGTTCTACTGGCCGCTCGCGCGCCTCTCGTACTACGCCGCCGCCGCGAGCTCGAGACCGACTGTGGCGAGGACCTGTGGGCGAGCCTTTCGTGGCGCGGTCGCTGCTTCCACATTTGCGTGATTTACATCAAGCCTAGTGGTGGGGATCAAGACTATATGCGTTGGTTTTGCAAAATTGAAAGTTTTATTAACGATTTAAAAGGAACTGTTATTGTCTTAGGTGACTTAAACCTGCGTAGTGCGTCACGAAATATTCAAAATTATTATTGTTATTTTTTGTCATTTTCAAGTTTTACAGAGAAAAATGTTGTGTCGAATCTGCATGGTGGTATGTTAGATGTGGTGTTGGTGCGGGAGAGCGTTGAAGCGCAAGAGGTGTTGGTCACCAGCGTGGAGGGTGTGGTCCCTTTGGATGCCTACCATCCAGCACTAGATATCGAGGTAAGGGTAGACTTGACTCATTACTCAGATTCAATAGAGCCTAGCAACGTCAATCACGCCAAAGATTGGAACTTTAACAAATGCGATCTCGAATTACTGCATGATCTACTGCTGAGCGTTTCTTGGGAGAGAGTATTACTGTGCGATGATGTAGAGAGTGCGACCAGTAACTTTTATAGCGTTATCTATGCCATCTTTGACAACTGCATGCCTAAGAAGAGTCGTAAAGGGTCGACGAATAAGCGATATCCCGTCTGGTTTACCCCCGAAATTATCCACGACATTGGGCGTAAAACAAATCTTCATGCCGACTGGAAACGCACCAAGTCCGCAGTCAGTTACAAATATTTTTCGGAACTAAGGTCTTCATTAAAATCTCGCGCAGCGTCTGCCTACAGTTCATATATGAAAAAGATAGAAAACAATATTACGTTAAATCCACGCAAATTTTGGCATCATATTTCTAGTCTGCGGACGAAGGGCGGATTTGAACATAATGTGACTTACGAAGGTAAAGCATGGTCGGGAATCGGTGCAGTAGAGGCTTTTGCCACTTTTTTCTCAAGCGTATTCCTTCCTGAAATACCATTACTTAACCCGGAAAATATTAATAGCAGTGACAACAGTTGCAACAGTAATTATATAAATATTTTCCATTTCACACCGATGGATGTTGTAAATGGAATAAGAAAATTAAAATCTAGCAGCTCGGCTGGCCCGGATGGTATTCCATCAACCATCTTTAAACAAGTGAAGGGTTCCTTTGTTCTTCCTCTTTTTCACATTTTTAATTTAGCCTTGAGAACAGGGATTTATCCACCGCAATGGAAAGTCTCGAGGGTTACCCCCATACCGAAGTCCTCAAATAAATTACCCGTTGAAGAATATCGTCCGATTGCAATTTTGTCGGCACCTGCTAAAATATTTGAAAATGTTCTCCACAAATTAGTATTCTCACAGGTTGAGAAGTTCCTAAGTAACGCTCAGCATGGCTTTAGATGCAAAAGATCCGTCAACACCAACTTGCTGACTCTAGTAGAGTATATATCTAAGCAAATGGATAGGGGGTTGCAAGTTGACGTGCTCTACTTTGACTTCCGGAGGGCGTTTGATAGGGTCAATAATGACATACTGTTGGCTAAACTCTGTGCCATTGGCTTCGCACCAGACTTACTCTGTCTTTTTGCCAACTATTTACGCGATCGCCAGCAGTATGTCAGACTTGGAATGTACGAGTCTAGGCCCTATCACACGCGTTCTGGAGTTAGTCAAGGCTCCATTCTGGGACCTCTGTTATTTTTACTAATGGTTAATGACTTGCCGACCCATTTGGTGTTTTCAAACTGTCTTTTGTACGCGGACGATTTAAAGTTGTACGCGACAATCAACTCGCTGGAGGATTCCTTGGCACTACAAAGGGACATAGACATAATGTATCAATGGAGCATTGATAATAAAATGGAGTTCAATGTCGCCAAATGCTCCGTGATGACTTTCGGTCGCATGGGGCATCCAATATCCTTCAATTACAACATGAATGGTGATATAATTCAAAGACCCACGTTGATGAAGGATTTGGGTGTCACATTCGACCGGAGGCTTACGTTCCATGAACACATTACGGTGGTTGCGAAGGAATCCTTCCAGAGACTTGGTTTTGTTCTGAGAAATGCTCGAGATTTTCAGAGCGAGCACGTTATCAGGCTGCTGTTCAGTGCTCTGGTCCGAAGCAAATTAGAGTCCAGCTCATGCGTTTGGAATCCCCATGAAAGCACCTACGCTCTGCTTCTAGAAAAGATTCAGAAAGCCTTTTTAAGGTTCCTATACAAACGCAAGTTCGGTTATTATCCTTTTATGTATCCGACTAAATTTCTCCAAGGATGCCTAGGATATAACTCTTTGCAAACCAGAAGAGCACTGGAACAGATCACCACCTTCTGTAAGATTTTCCGCGGCAAAATCGACGCGCCAGATCTGTTTAATGAGTCACTTCTACTCTTTGTTCCGGACAGATATCTTCGGGGTAGAAAGCACAACCTCTTTGCTCAGCCCAGGTGTCGCACCGTCGCGCGTGCGGCCTCTCCCATACCAAGAGCTCTCAACTCCCTCAACAAACTCCTCCAAGCTAACCCAGAATTCGATGTGTTTGCTGACGAGTTCTATGCCATAATGTCAGAATGCCTAAGACAGTGTGAGAGAGACGATGGCTAGAAAATAATAATAATAATGTGTTCAGCTTTATTTTATTCAAGTAATTGTATTTAAATTGTATTTAAAAATAATTGTATTTCGATTTAATTAATTAATGTTACCTGACCATTTCATATTGACATTTTATTGACATGTTTATTTTGTATTATTGATTTTAGTTTGTAGGGAAATTTTTGCTTGACTATTGTAAGTTATTTTTTTTTTTTTTTTTGTTAATATTGATTGATTGGTGTAAGTGGTGTAAGCCGTTCTAATCAAATGTATTAAATAAATAAATAAAAATACATTTAACTCAATTAGTATAAATACCAGTAATTCCTTTTTACTCGATGTATTCTCAACAAATGAACTAATATCTGCGATTCATTCTAGAAGAGATACAGCTTTTGGTCTTGACGGAATACCGTACATTATTTTTAAAAAATTGAGTAGTTTTAGTTTGGAAATATTTCGAATGGTTTTGAATTCACTCTGGGCAAATAATGACATACCTCCGGATTGGAAAATCGATTGTTTGGTACCAATTTTGAAGCCTAATAAACCCAAGCTATGTCCTGATTCCTATCGTCCTATAGCGCTTACGTCATGTGTCGGTAAAATATTTGAACAATTGCTAAAACAACGCTTGGAATTTTATGTTGAACAAAACAAAATTCTGTCGTCAAACCAATTTGGTTTTCGTAGAAATCATTCGGCTCGTGAAAGTATTTGTCAATTGCAACTTGATATTCATGACTCTTTGGCTGCAAATAATCGTTTGGTGGCGGTTTTCTTTGACATTTCTGGCGCCTTTAATAGTGTCAATATTGATGTACTCTGTCGAGAATTGTTATCAATAGGAATTCCCGAAAAAATTGTCAGTTGGGTTCAAGCTTTTTTAAGAAATAGAGAAGTTTTCGTAAAATACAATAGGCATATGGGCCGAGGTTATCTTCGGTAGGTGTATGTCAAGGTGGTATTTTGTCACCTTTAATATTTATTTTGTATATACGTCGCTTAAATTTAATACTGGGTTCGCAAGTAAAGAATCTTCAGTTTGCAGATGATTTGGTTGTTTATGCATCGGGAACAGGTTTAGCTCAAGTAGCTGAAACTGTTAACGATGCATTGACAAAGCTTAACAAATATTTTTCCTACCTAGATCTTAATGTTAATCCATCGAAGTCTAAAGTTGTTGTCTTTGGTAAAAGGCATATTATTGACATGCCAGTTATTCGATACAATAATTTGCCTTTGCCTGTATCGCAAGAGGTTAAATTTTTGGGAGTATTATTTTCTCATAATTTATCCTGGGTTAATTATACTAAGCATATAATTAACAAAGCTAACAAAGCTTACAACATTTTAAAGTCTTTGTCTGGATCCTATTGGGGTGCAGACCCAAAAATACTACTAACATTGTACAAATCTTTAGTTCGTAGCCATTTTGAATATGGTTTCTTTTGTTATGCTGCTGATGTAAAAATTGTAAATAGTGTAAACGTCTTTCAAAACAAATGCCTGCGTTTGATTTCAGGGGCATTTAGGAGTATTCCTATAAATGCAATGCAAATCGAATGCAGACTTTCGCCAATTCATATCCGTTTTAACTATCTAAAAGAAAGATTCATCTTAAAACTTTTCAGTGTTTCTGGCAATAATCTTTTGGCCAACCTGTCCAGTGCTCAGCCTGGCTCAAAACCATTTTACATGTTAGAGGGCTTCCAAGGCTTTCTAAATTTTCTTCAAAATTTAAACATCTACCAATCAAGTCTTAAGTTACCTTGTTATAAAGGATCCTTTATTAGTAAATTCCCAGCAATTAATATAGTCATCAATAATGATTTGTCAACAAAAGAAGAAGTTTATGCGATGCTCTCCGAGTTTATAGATTACAAATTTGTTTATACAGATGGATCTAAAAATGAGAACGCTGTGTACTTTGCCTTATTTGAACCGTCCTTGAATATCAGTGTTGGTCACAAAATTGATAAAAACGCCAGTATTTTTACTGCGGAAGCTGTTGCAATTCTGAGTGCTTTAAAGCACATTGGAAATCGTAATTTAGGTCACACAAAATGGGCTGTGGTAAGTGATAGCATGAGTGTTTTAAAAAACTTAAATAATAATAAATTACATGCTAATACTAACTACATCATTTGTCTAATAAAACAGCTGTGGGTTGAGCTGGCTGATTCTGGTATTAATGTAAGTTTTGCGTGGGTCCCTTCGCATAAAGGTGTAGAAGGTAACGAGAGGGCGGATTATCTAGCCAACACTATAGTAAAGTTATCAGATACTATAGATTCTAATCTTGAGAGTAGTGATGCAGATGTAGCTTTACCACACACAGACGTTTTAAGTCTTTTAAGACAACGAATGTGTCAATCATGGGGGAGACATTCATATCATTGTGCGCAGGTCGAGAATAAGGGTTCCTGGCATGCTGCTTTGGATGTTCAGATTGATTCTGTACCTTGGTTCTGTGAGAGTAAAATTTTCATGAACAGAAAGTTTTACTCAACCATTTGCCGCTTGCGATTTGGTCATTGTCGTTTGAATTATCATCTCCACCGTCTAAAAATGATAAATTCCCCTTTATGTGATTATTGCGAATCAAAAGAAATTCAGTCTGTAAATCATATAATATTCGAGTGTTCATCTTTCAATATTCAGCGCCTTGTATTGATAGATGAACTGCTTCAAACTTATCATGAGCCCGATTTAGTCCCGCGTTGCATTCAGGAATTGCTCAAGGTTGAGTCAAATTTTATCCATTTGTACAATTTTATTATTAGCACTGTAACAGAGATATAACTATATCTCTGTATCAATTCAATCAATTGTAAATAATAATATTTAACAACTATTGTATAAATTATATAGGAAATGTAAATATAATGTATTAATATGTAAATAAGAAACTCCAAATGAACGAAGGGAAAATAATAATAATAATAATAAAATAATTAAAAAAAAAAAAGAACATTCAGATGTATACAGCTGTTGGTATAATATTTTCATTCAGATGTATATCAGTAATTGATATATTTTCTATATATAGAAATTAAAAATACGCAAGACAAAAACTGCAAAATTAACTGATAAAAAAAAACTACGTTAGACTAGGCATTATGGTCTTAGACTATAGCCTGCTCTGAAAGGAGCGAAAAAAAAAAAAAAATTAGAAAAACTTTACTTTTGAAAACAATGGGTGATAAAAATGATAGTCCATATATCTGTAAATCTACACCGCCTCCATCGAACAGAAGAATTCGTAACCCATTTGACAAAGGCCTAATTGACAAGCTCCACAAGCCATTATGCAGGTAAGTACTAAATATGGGATATTTTTTTGTTTACTCACATCATTGATAGGTAGTCGTTCGTTTTGCTAAAACATTATTGTCTTACCTACGTTTAGTAGTTTAACTTTAAGTTTGTTTTTATAGTCCGGGTATGTGCAAAGTTTACAAAAAGAAGAGCACTGCCGGCTTCCGATGGGACATTGACCAACAATGCATATTGGTCCCCACAGACATAGTGGCCTGCAACAGCCAGTTCGAGCAGTCACCTGATCATGCGCTGGAGAAAATAGCCGAAGAAGCTACTGAGAAGTATACAATTTCCTTGAATAAAATTCTATAACTATTTTAATTTCTTTACCTATAGACGGCACTGAAAACCAGCCCCATAAATTTATAAGGCGTTATTTACTTGCTTCCATATAATGTAAAGTACATTTTACCTCTATCTCAGCTGTGATAATTTGTGATAATTTTCTATATGGCTGGTACAACATCACCAGATGTGTACCCAGCAGTGAGTGATAAAAGAGATGTATCTATATGTGTCACAAAAAAATTAGATATATTTTGTACCTTTAAAGAAGAAGGACTTGTTGGTATCTGCAACAAAACCCGTGCCTATAATTTACTTTCTTAGCTAGTACATAGAACCAATACCTTGCTTCCTTTAATTGAACTAGTCTGTAAGTTAGCTGCAATGGTTTTCAGGTTTTTCTCTCAAGGGATGGTTGTGCCAAGTCCGATGGAGTCATCAAAGAAGGTGAAGCCACTTTACTCATCCTGTGATGCAAGCATACAGATTGATTGTATCAAGGAAACCATTTTCAGTAGGGATGGTAAGATTATTTTAACCTACTGGTATTTAAGCCGTCATTGGTGCTGTGAGGTGCAGGCAGTAGAATGATGCCTGTCAATGGATACTTCCAGAAGATGGGCAGCAGGGTCTATCCAATGTATCACATTCCTTACTGTGCTCGCCAACCTGCCTGCCAAGTGTAGTGAATGTGACAACAATCCCTGACAATCTTAGAGATTCATGCGGGAGGCCTAGTGTCCAGTAGTGGATGTGGACAGCAGTCCTATGGCTGAGATGATAATATTTAAGATTTTAGGTAAGGTGCATCGGGGTAAGTTCGGATCCAGGGTAAGATTGGATAAATCTAATAACTCTGTATTTTAAGGTGATTTTGCCACGCCATTTTGTTGAGCCCCTTTCATAGATTGACCTCAGTCGCTAGGCCCAAAACAACTTGTGATATTTTGTGGAAAATGCAGAAGGTAGATATTTGCATTTTGTCTAGGTTAAGACCGGATAATTTTATCTAATAGCGCTTATGATCAGAGCTACAGAAGCGGTTTTAGAAGGTAACCCGATGTTCCCCTGTCAATGTCTGATTATTCCCTTGGTTTTAAAAGTTTTATAATAACTTTAGTTGTCATTAGCTTTGTCATCTTTCCGTTTAGAGAATTTCCAAAAACTTAGTTTAATTGAGCTATATTTTCGTTTAATTGAGCTATATTTTCGTTTAATTGAGCCATATTTTCCTCACAACTTTATTTAAGTGTTAACTTTGGCAAGCATTTTTAAAGCCCGGAATAAAATATATTGTGACATCCTTAATGGTTTTCGAAAAAAGCGTCCGCTCTTACCCCAATGCACTATAATTTTCTGATTTCTTACAGTGATGAACGCGAGATTTACGCCTGTCGTTAACCAGTCGCGGGATTCGTAATCAGCTTGCTGGTCTTAATCCACAGCAAAATCAGAAAGATATGATAACCAATATAGGACCCATCCAAACTACTCAGAACAACACCTGCTATTATTTATGTGCACTGTACAGGCCACCCAAAACAAGATTTCCCCCGAATTTATAGATAAAATAAATAGTAAAAATATAAAACATCATATAAAACAATTATTTTATAATTTAACGTAAATAAATAATACATAAAATTTTTATCTATTCACAATATATATATATATATATGTCTATGTATACAGTTCCATATGTATTCCTAATTATATATTTATTTATATCGAATAGGACATCTCAAAGATTTATTGCGTAAATAGGCATCAGCGCAGTCATTCTTGTGCACCTTGTCTGAGTTGCAATTGAAGGTCATCGCAGATAAGGATGTTGGAATGTGAATCCGCTCAAACAATGTCTTCGAACTATCTGTGCTACTACTGACTGTTACTGTGCTACGTACATTTATAATTTTGTTAACTTATGTTATACTTATAATTTGAGGAATGTTCTTCATTAGCGTCTAAGACAAACTAAATACGGTTTTTTAGACGTTTATATTATGTTATTTAAGAGTCTTTTATACATAAATAAATAAATAAAAATATTCAAAATTTAGTTTCAGCACAAACAGTTTCAACTCTGCCACCTGAACTGCCAACAGAACTAGAAAAATTGCTGCAACCATTCTGCACTTTCACACAGGTGATTATATTTTCAAAATTAATTACTAACCTTTAATACTGGAACCTTTTATGTGTGTCATTATGATTTAAACAATGCCTGAACAGAAATATTATTTAGTAACCCATTATAATGACCATTGATTAAAGCTAAATAACATTCGTGATTATTTATAAGACATTCCTAACCCTAGAAGAGGTCAGTCTATGAAAGTGGCTCAACAAAATGTCGTGGCAAAATCACCTTAAAATACAGAGTTATTAGATTTATCTGTTCTTACCCTGGATCCGAACTTACCCCGATGCACCTTACCTAAAATCTTAAATATTATCATCTCAGCCATAGGACCGCTGTCCACAGCCGTGGGGCGCCGGCAGTAGAATGTTGCCCCTCCTCTCATGCCCGTGGATGTAGTAAGAGCCTGCTAAGGGATACCTCCGAAAGATGGGCAGCAGTGTCTTTCCATATATCAACATCCCATACTGCAACCCGCCTGCCAAGCGTGGTGAGTATGGCAACTACCCCTCATGGAGACCCATGAGGGAGGCCTTTGTTCATTAGTGGACGTTTTTATGGCTGAAATGATGATGAACCCTAGACACATAACCTTCGTCGAATTGACGAGTACACAACAAAAAACCGGGCAAGACCGTGTCGGACTCGCGCACCGAGGGTTCCGTGCCATCATACAATAATAATATATGACAAAGGCGGTTTTATATTTGTTGGAGAACCTTGACAGCGCCATCTCTTGTCTGATAGCGGAACTTATGTAGATTTTTTACACTTTCGATGATTTCTAAAAAGTATGCTAAGTAGAGAAATTGTAATAAATTTCCTGTAATCTTTACATACACTTCTAAAAGCAATAAAAGTTGCAGAAGTTTATCTCCACTTCGTAGAAAACTTCGGAGATAAGGAGGAGAACGCTATTTTTTCAACATTTTTGTTAATAACTCAAAAACGATACGACTTAAAGGAAAACTAAAAACTGTTTAATAATGTGCAAATGAATACCTTTCATATGATACCCCACATGACCTAGTAACATTCCAAAAACTTTGAAAACCCCCCTTCCACCCCCATTGTCTAAAAAACTATGCAAATCGCTCTTGCCCGGTTTTATTTATAAAAAAAAATTATCTTAGTAATTCCTTCGATCTTGAAAAACTAGTGTCTCACGATTTAAAGTAAAAAAGTAAGTAATTACGAATGAAAAAACTATACCGGGTGTTAGTGTAAACAGTCTTATCCTTGAAACCACAGACTAGGTATCAGGAACAGAGTCCAAAACCGATGAAAAAATAATAATTTATTTTTACATAATTTTTGCAAAGAAAATCCTCACAGATCATGAATGCGTTTCACCCTACACACACTACGATTTCTGAGGCTACGAAACACGTGCGTAGGTGCAATGCGCCTTCTCTTTCTCTAAAACGAGCCGCCCGCCGCCTTTCGGCAACTCGCCGTTTCTTTGAAGCGCCGACAAAAACACCCGCCAAGGTCCCGCGGCCAGACCCACGCGAGCGCCCGCGCCGCCTCTTTCGCCAGTCGCGTGCAATCTCGTGAAGTCGATACATCGCGACCCTTATGTGTGCCGATTCGCGGTAAAATGTAAACTAACTGTGTAACTTATCTGTGCTGTGACAATGTCGTACACGAGCGAACAGTGGACTGAAAAGGTTCGGCTTTATGCCATAGCTGGTGGGTGACCTTGGCACGTAGGATGTACACAGAGCGGTTTCCAGGACATCGTGTGCCAAGCCGGGAAACTATCCTAGCGGCTACACAAAGGCTACGTATGTAAATAAGACTTGTTTGTTATTGAACTTTTTAAATAACCGAAAATAACTACCTACTTTAGCCTTATAGCTTTTTTGATTCATTTTAATAATTTTACTTGTCTTGAAATTACTTAATAATGTAACGTGCTAGAGTAATTATTTTTGCCTGTCCTAAGGCAGGAAAAGTATGAAGGGAAAGTTCTATGCAAGCAACCATTCGTTTTGATACGTACCTACACCAGCCCGAGCCCAGCGACATTTGCGGGCGACGTACGACTGTAATTAGGGTGTCCAAAAAATCACGTTCCTTAGATTAGAAATGAATTATCAAAATGTAACGAAACTAATTGACTATTATTTTGAATTATTACTTGTATCAATTCATTTTAGGGTTATACATTCGTGGTTTGTGATAAGTGTGTTCACACTAACACACTGTATAATAGTTAATAGATGTGATCAAGTCATTAAAATAATGAAAACTTGTATTATTATTTAAAATTAAAAGCCCCCAAAAAATGCATTATTTATTCATCATTAAGAAGCTTGTATGTAAGACCTGTCTTAATGTATGGAAGTAAAAGCTGGGCAACTAAGGGGACGGATGAAAAAAGAGTTCACGCGGCGGCGGAGATGGAAATGTTAAGATGCATGTGTGGTGTCACCAGAATGGACAGGATTAGGAATTAATACATAAGAGGAAGCTTGAAAGTTGCGCCCGTGACAGAAAGATTGAAGAGTAGGTAATAGTGGTAATAGGTTGACGTGATACGGACATGTTATGCGGAGGGATAAATCTCATGTTACGAAACGAGTGATAAATATAGACGGATATGTGAGCAGAGGTAGACCAAAGAATAGATAGATAAACATGAATAATTTTGTTGCCAGTGGAGTACAAAAAAATAGGATGGTAGTAAAAGATGTTCCTGTGGTTCATTAATTTCAGTAATTTTTGAACTTTTTTGTTTTGATTGTAAATTAAAAATTATTGATTCTCAAACAACATTTTTGCTGAATCGGCTTAATAATTAACTTAATTCGTGTGAGTGTTATTAACTTCACGTAGTAGGTATGGGCCATTTATGATGAGTGCAAAATTGGATAGTTTCCTTGTAAATCAATTTATCAGTAGGTAAAAACTCACAAAGTTTGAGTAGTTTTCGCTAAACGTAAGACAAGCTTGTTTCTTAATAAATCTTTTTAGCAGATATGACCCACACAGTTTGAGTCGTTTTCGTTAAACGTAAGACAAGCTTGTTTCATAATAAATAAGATAAGTTAGTTTTTTGAATATGTGGGTTGGCTCTCATCATTCAAAAAACTAACTTATCCTATCACGGATCTTTTTTGCTGGGTGAAAGAACCAACCTTAAGGACCTCTTTGGTATAAATAACTCATTTTTGACCAAAGTGTGCTACATGTATACTTACAACATGTCCCAAAGTCTAATATTAAGCAGTT
This sequence comes from Pasiphila rectangulata, assembly GCA_963082625.1. Lineage (NCBI taxonomy): Eukaryota > Metazoa > Arthropoda > Insecta > Lepidoptera > Geometridae > Pasiphila > Pasiphila rectangulata. Next base: position 14,756,144 of record OY720240.1, read on the forward strand.
ATCTTATCACACTGCCACGCACGCATCACGCTGCATGTTGCATGTCCACGCACGTACTTGCGGGAGTGCAGATCTGCATCATTGTGCGGGTTTTTCACGCACTCACGCGCGTGGTTGCGTTTTGTGGATTCACGGCGGCGGCTCTGACTCATTTCATTCAAAGCTGTACGCTAGACTGCGGGACTCGGTGTGTCATATCTTGCGTCTCGCCCCGCACCTACGCGCGGAGATGCATGTTTCTCCGCGCTTGAGCGCGTGATCTGCATGAACGCGCGTAGATGCATTTTCAGTGTGTTAGACTGTGCGCGTCTTCAATACAAACTTACAAGCAACGTTAGAAGACGCATTCACGCAACATGCAGCGTGGTGCGTGGCAGTGTGTGACCCACCTTAAGCCCAGTGGTTTGACCTACTCATGAGTACTCGAGACAAAATAAGAACAAAACTAGACCATTTTTTTTTATAGGAACATAGATATAATATTTGATAACCAATAAACCCACCCTTACATATTATAAAACAAAGTCCTCCGCCGCGCCGCGTAGGTATGTCTGTCTGTTTGCGCAAAACTTAGAAACTAAAACGGATTTTCATGTGGCTTTCACTAATAGCTATAATAATTTAGGATGAAGGACATGGTGTGAATATATATCCAAATAAGTTTATACGTTTCATATTTGCCCCTTAAACCATATAATTTAATTCTATATCTTAAGAGTTGGAGCGAAATTTAAACTCGCGCGACTGACACAAGTGAACCCGGCAGCGGCAGCGGGCAGGACGAAGTCGGCTGGGTCCGTAGTAGAATATAAACATTAACATTTCTAATAGCCTCAAGTTGTATGGCATACGTACTCCACCACGGTGCGCTGCTAGAGCGGCGTTTATATTTTGTGGCTTTATTGGTTAACAAACATAATTATATCTATAGGCATATACACGATACCGTAAAACAAATGTTGAGTCCCATAAAAAATACTACAAAGACATGAAAATTGTTGTTGATCAGGCTCTTCGCGCGGAAAAAACAGCATACTTCCATATTAATATTAATAAGAATATAAAAAACCCTCGAGTTTTATGGAAAAATTTAAAACAAAACGTAGTTAATTACAAAAATAAAGATGATTTACCTTTGCACTTTAATGACCCAAATACAATAAATAATCACTTTTTGATGTTGCCTTCCCAAAACACTATTAGTATATCCTGACTTGACTTATTACGAATTTAATCGGTACGGGTCATCATCCTTTAGCTTCCAACCTGTTGATGAGTGTAGTATCATGAAGATAATTCGATCTTTTTCGTCGAATGCGATGGGCATTGATCAAATATCCATGGAAATGATTTGTATGACTCTTCCACAGACTCTTGGCGTTATAACAAGTATTGTAAATGTCTCACTCGAAACAGGAATTTTTCCAGAGTGTTGGAAAACTGCGATTGTTAGACCTATTCCCAAAATCGCACATCCAACACTTCTAAAAGACCTACGACCTATTAGTATATTGCCGTTTTTATCAAAAATTTTAGAAAAAGTAGTTTGTATTCAATTGACTGTTTTCTTAGAAACACATAAAATTCTTCCACTTCGACAATCAGGCTTCAGGAAAGGAAAGGCACAGCTACAGCTCTCATGGATGTTGTAGATGATATTCTCGCTGCTCAAGATGAAGGCAAAGCTACTATACTTACGTTATTAGATTTCTCGAGAGCGTTTGACACTATTAACATATCATTACTTCTATCAAAGCTAACCTTCTATGGCTTTGACAATAGTGCAATCACATGGTTTGATAGTTACCTTAAGAGCAGATGTCAACTAGTAGAATTGCGACATCCAGACGGTTCAAGTCTCTTATCAAGTGTCATGCCAGTTACACGTGGAGTTCCACAAGGCTCCATTCTTGGACCTATGTTGTTTTTGCTTTACTGCGCTGATTTACCATCTAATATTATGCACTGCAAACATCATCAATACGCAGATGACCTACAGATACATATTTCTTTCAAACCATCACATACTATTGATGCAACAACTAAACTGAACATAGATTTAGACAGAATTTTAAAATGGTCAGATAGGAATAGTTTGGTTCTTAATCCTACGAAATCTAAATTTCTTATTCTCGGTTCAAAAAAGCAAGTGGAAAAAGTAGAAAATTCTGATCCGAGTATAAATATCAAGGGTACGGCAATAGAACATGTTACTGAAGCCCGCAACCTCGGTTTGCTTATGGACATTTCTCTACATTTTGAAAATCATATCGCACATACAGTCCGCAATTGCTTTTACAGGCTGTCAGTGCTTTATCGCTTGCGTGAATTTCTTAGCATAGATTTACGAAATAGGTTATGTGATTCTCTTATTCTTTCCAAATTAAGTTACGTTGATACCGTATTTGGCGAATGTTTGCTAGCGCGATCTAAAAAGCTAATTCAACGATTACAAAATGCCTGCATGAGATTTTGCTACCCAATTCCAAAACGTACACACATTTCTCCCTATATACACTGCCGGCCAAAAGTTTGAGACCACCTACATCTAAGTAGCAAAATGAAATAAAACTCAAAATATAAATCAAGAGGTTTAGATATTAATTAAAATGCTTATTTACTAATACACATTCATCAAGAAGAAAAAAAAAAAACAAGAAATATCAACCATTTACGTTAAAAATGACGTTCATATTTAATAAAATCATTAAACGGATTTTTCGTCAAAAAAGCCTCCCTTGCATTTTATAACTTTTTTCACTAGTCTCGGCATACGAGCAATCAATTTATCAATTGTATCTTGTGAGATATTGTTCCAGCTTCCTTGTAAAGCCTTCCACATGTCTTCTTGTGAGGAGGGACAACAACTGCGCACATTTCTGTCAAGCTTTTCCCACAATAGCTCAATGGGGTTGAGATCCGGACTCTGAGGGGGCCACACCATGTTTTTTAACACCCTTTCTGTTTCTTTATGTTCTAAATAACCCCTGCATAATTTTGAACTATGTTTAGGATCATTATCTTGTTGGAAAAAAAATCCATTTCCAATTAATCTTAAACCAGACGGAACGGCATTTTGCTGTAGTATTCGTTTATAATGCTCCTTTTTCATGATTCCTTCGACTCGTACCAAATCTCCGGTTCCATGGCCCGAGAAGCATCCCCAGACCATAATGGAACTACCACCATGCTTAACTGTTGGCACCACACAATCTGGCATCATCTTTTCCTCGGCGGTACGTCGAACAAAAATTCGTCGTTTTGAACCAAATATTTCAAACTTGGATTCATCTGTCCAAAGAACTTCTTTAAAGTCTTCTTCAGTCCAGTCTCGATGGGTAAGGGCCCACTGCATTCGTTTCTTTTTGTTTTGTGGCCTTAGTAGTGGTTTTCGAACGGCGACGCGACCAAATAACTTAGCATCTCTCAATGGTCTTTTTACTGTAGTCAATGACACAGGTTCTGATCGGGATTTGTTCACTTCTGCGCGGATTTCTGGTGCGGTTAGGCGTCTATTCCGCTTGCTGGTAACGACGATGAAATTATCCTCGCTAGAAGTGGTAGCTCTCGGTCTCCCCGATCGCGAACGATCTTGATTACTGCCAGTCTCCTTGTATCGGGTTATTGCGTTATGAACACAAGTCTTCGACAACTTAAGTTGAGAGGCAATCGCACGTTCAGATTTGCCTTCGCCGTGTAAAACAACTATGGCAGAACGAGTTTCAGTGCTAATTTCGCGCACTTTTCCCATTTTAAGATGTCTTCACTGTAACAACGACGAGCTCAGACTAGTTAAGATAATGAAAAATTTACTCCATCAAAACTCAAGTAAAATATATGTTTAAGGAAGCTAAAATAATCCGGAAGTACGGTTACCGCAAAACAAAACCAAAATAATTAGAAATGAGCAGGCCATAAAAAATATAACTATGACTCTATCACCTGGTAAGCGCGCGGTACTCATTTATGTTTTGAAACAATAGACCTTTAAAGGATGATAACTTAAAAATATACAATAAAAATGACTCTCAGAAATTCTTTGATAACAATAGAATACGCAGGTGTTCAAATTAGCTCTTTATCATGTGTACTTTTGAAATATTTTGGTGGTTACAAAGATTTTTACAAGTGGTCTCAAACTTTTGGCCGGCAGTGTAAATAGTCACGGTTTGCTTAATATGACATCACGTCGATCGTTACATTTTTCTTGTTTACTTTTCGGTATAATTAAGCACCAACATCCTTCGTATCTTTACTAAAAACTTCATTTCTCCAACCGACATATACGTTTTTCCACACGTCTTATTTGCCCCAAACACAGAACGACTGTATTTCGTGGCAGTTTTAGATATGCTGCCACGAAATGTTGGAATAACTTACCTCCACCATTAAGAAATATGAAATCTATCGACACGTTTAAAACTTCTCTTAAGAAAATTCTTTTAATTTCTCAAAAAACTTCCTAGTCGTTCTGAGTTTTCTGGCTTTCTATTACCTACAGAATTAAAAATTATGTAAATTGAGCTTTATTCTTCATTATATATGAATGAACGTAATAATGTTATTTTAAAATAGATGTACAATTTATAATTTTACCCTTATTTGTTTGGATCTAAGTTTTTTTTTATCGTATTTAGGTACTAAGTATAGTGCATTTATGTGAAGTTTGTGTTTATGTATAAGTTTAATGTAAAAAAAAAATTTACTGTGTCGGGTGTGTTCCGCGCAAACTCTCCCACGGCGCCACTGAAAACCAGTGCTGTGTCTAACACAGCGTACGCTGAGTTGGCGACCGATTTATGTCTATAAATATTTTATTGTAACAGTTCCGTTTGTGTAATTTTAAATGAGACATAAATAAATATTATTTTCTTTTCTTTCTTTTCTATCTCCGTCCAAAAGTCAGATTATTTGAAAAATTTACACTTTACAAACGGTTTTAATTCTAGTTGCAACTTGAGTTACTCACGAACAGGTCCACCCATTTTGGCACACTTTTTGTGTCGATTTACTTTGTCACTAAAATAGTCATTTCATTGCGCAATCCCTACAGGAGCCCATTAATATTAATAATTTTAAAATTTACTTTTTTCCAGGATCAGAACTTATCGGGAGAATATGAGATCACAGCCAATGGCTTCCTCCGGCGGAAACTGTACTTTGATGAACATAGTGATATGGAGTATGGCGACTCTGAACAGACTGCTGAACAGAATCTCCAGCACCCCAACATTGTTAGACTATATTATTCCATTTAAGAAGAATATTTTCACTATCTCGTGTTTGACCTGGTAACCGGCGGAGAATTATTTGAAGATATTGTAGCTCGCGAGTTTTATTCTGAAGCGGACGCATCGCACTGTATACAGGAATCAGTACATCATTGTCATCATAATGGAGTTGTACATAGAGATTTGAAGCCAGAAAATCTTCTTTTGGCTAGCAAGGCCAAGGGAGCGGCCGTCAAGCTGGCAGATTTTGGATTAGCTATTGAAGTTCAAGGAGAGCAACAAGCGTGGTTCGGTTTTGCTGGAACTCCTGGCTATCTATCACCTGAAGTATTTAAAAAAGAGCCTTACGGCAAACCCGTCGATATTTGGGCGTGCGGAGTAATTCTTTACATTTTACTAGTTGGGTATCCTCCTTTCTGGGATGAAGACCAGCACCGACTTTACGGACAAATCAAGGCTGGTGCTTATGACTATCCTTCGCCCGAATGGGACACTGTCACACCTGAGGCTAAAAGCCTTATCAACCAAATGCTTACAGTAAACCCAAGCAAAATAATCACTGCTTCGGAGGCTCTGAAGCACCCATGGATTTGCCACCGCGAGCGTGTGGCTTCTGTCATGCACAGACAAGAGACAGTGGACTGCTTGAAGAAGTTCAACGCTCGCCGAAAGCTCAAGGGCGCTATTTTGACCACGATGCGTGCTACGCGCAACTTCTCTGGCAAGTCGATGGTGAACAAGAAAAGCGATGGTTCCGGTTCACAAGTAAAGGAGTCCACCGACAGCAGTTCTACATTGGAAGACGATGATGTGGAAAAAGATAAGAAGGGAGTAGACCGGTCATGCACCGTCATCTCAAAAGAGCACGACGACGATGCTCTCACAAAAGCCGACTCTTTCGGAAAAGCTCGCGGCGACAGCAACGCCTCTTTGCGACGAGCTGAAGTGATAACAAGTTACTGAAGTACTTATCGATGCCATTTATAATGGGGACTTCGAAACTTATTCCAAATTATGTGATCCCAATGTAACTGCATTTGATCCTGAAGCATTAGGAAATCTAGTTGAGGGAGTAGAATTTCACAAATTCTTTATTGAAAATACACCGTCTACAGTAAAAACCAACACGACGATCTTGAATCCCAGAGTTCACCTTATCGGGGATGACGTGGCTGTAATTGCATACGTTTGCGTAACACAAAGCGTAGATGCTGAAGGAAGACGAGCTACGCACCAGTCTCAAGAAACACGCATCTGGCACAAACGCCACAACAAGTGGACGGCAATACATTTCCATCGCTCCTAACTAGGTTCTTCTAATATCCAGATTCCAACGTCAGAGGATGGTAATCTTATAAAGCAAATCGATTCTTGTGCTTTCATATCTGAAATCCCACAAATCCTTAACGCTGTTAAGATGAAATTCACTATCTAATTCTGCTAACATTTCACGAATTTTATTAGAATTCCTTGTAATCCAAAGTAAATAAGTTAAATACTTATATAAATGTTATCTACACCGTATAAGCAATTTGAAATTAATTCTTGTCCGTTTAAATATTCGATAACTTTTTAAATTAAAAAGCATTAATATGTGGCTAAAATGTGATACAATTGAATTCAATGCTTCGCGCTAGTTTTGTAGTGTGTACAAAATGCTGATCTCGGCCATAATCGAAGATTGTCAACGAATTCGAAGCACATTTGTTGCTAACCATAAAATCTCATAACCAGATCTGATGCTGAGTCTTACATATAAGAAATATCAGCCAATAATTTCAACATTTAGAATTAAGCACATAAGCACATTTCTCAATAAGTCTCTCTACAATTTTAACTACTTTTGAATGTTTTGTCGTGCTTATAATGGTGTTCTATTCGTTATCAAATACCCTAGCTAGCAAGGTTTATGTCACTAATTGATGCAGTTACTGGCACTACGCATCTAGGAGTATCGCAGAGCGAGGCGCGAGAGAGTTCATCGTTTATTCAAATGTTTGATCTTTCAAGTGTTGATTTAGTTCCTTATTTACATTAATGTTTGTGTATTTAACGTAGTACAGTTTTTCTAACATTATTATTTAAGTAAATTATATCAATTTTGTCAATTTTAGACGTAAACATTATTGTATTGTGCGCGTTGTTATTCTTGGGGTTCTTCATTTAAATTAGTTTTGTTTTATAAATCACGTTCTATCAAAATTTTTAGTGCCTTAGATTAATGAGTGAAAAGGTTGGCTTTTAAAAGTGAAATTGTGCAAGGGAGTGTTAGTTGGTACTCGAAATGTCGAGAGGAGCTTCGTCAACCGTGATATTAAGTATTGTATAAAGTAGTGTTTGTTGCACAGATTCACTTTTAAAAATTGTAGGCTTGTACAATAGCCTGCCGATGCAACCGTAGGTACCTACAACTAAATGCGTGAGCAGTGTTTCAGTATTTTCTAGGACTATAATAAGATTTTAACATAATTGTCATTTTACTGTGTTTTATACGATTTTGTAACATAATTAGTGCATAATAATAGTTAGCAAAAGTTACTTTTACGTGGACACGAACACCAAAAAAGTCGGAAGATGCTTATTAGAAAGAAGAAATCGCTATACCTAACATTAGGAAATCTTATATTTCACTGTATCCAAAGTACATAGAATTGTGCCATTATCATTGACTTTAGTGCCAATAACTGTAAAACTAAAAAATGTATTCTAGTCTTTATTGTTACCTACGCATATTTAATCGTCTTTTAAAGACAATTTTGAGAAATTATATGTATACAAAATAGTCACATACACTGTGTACATATGTAGATCAGCTCTTGGTTACGCACGTCATTGTATGTTCAATAAGTCTTTAAAATTAAATATTGTATCTTCAAGTTCTTCAAGGGAGTTTATCAAGTAGGTTATTTTGCTTTCTCACAGATCACATCTCTAGTGGAACGTAGACACGAACACCAAAATAGTCGGAAGATGCTTAATTAGAAAGAAGAAATCGCCTTAACATTAGGAAATCTTATATTTCACTGTATCCAAAGTACATAGAATTGTGCCATTATCATGGACTTTAGTGCCAATAAGTGTAAAATAAAATTGTGTCTTTATTGTTACCTACGCATATTTAGTATTTAATCGTCTTTTAAAAGATAATTTTGAGAAATATATGTATACAAATAGTAACATACACTGTGTACATAGATCAGCTCTTGGTTACGCACGTCATTGTATGTTCAGTAAGTCTTTAAAATTAAATATTGTATCTTCAAGTTCTTCAAGGGAGTTTATCAAGTAGGTCATTTTGGAATGATTTTGTCAAGTAACTGGCTTTCTAATGTTGTAGTTAGGAGCTGCGTTCTTTGAACATTGTAGATGCTATGCTAGTAGGTATTGAGTTACTGTGCCCTTCACAGCTATAGGATCACGGTCATTTAACGTTAATATCTGTCTTTCCACCAGAGCTGTGTGATGTTGTCTACTCAATGCCAATGCCTCTTCTGTGGCAAATACGTTCGGATTACTTAAGCTGGGAATTGACTCAGTAGGATCTTTTGCTTTCTCACAGATCACATCTCTAGTGGAACGTGGACACAAACACCAAAAAAGTCGGAAGATGCTTATTACAAAGAAGAAATCGCTATAACATTAGGAAATCTTATATTTCACTGTATCCAAAGTACATAAAATTGTGCCATTATCTACTTACTTACTTATTAACTTTAGTGCCAATAAGTGTAAAACTAAAAAAAATATTCTATTCTTTGTTGTTACTTACGCATATTTAGTATTTAATCGTCTTTTAAAAGATAATTTTGAGAAATATATGTATACAAAATAGTAACATATCTTTTTTTATATCTTTTTTGTTATCTTCGGTAGGAGTATGCCAAGGTGGTATTTTGTCACCTTTAATATATATTATGTCGTTTAAATTTAATATTGGGTTCGCACGTAAAAAATCTTCAGTTTGCAGATGATTTGGTTGTTTATGCATCAGGAACAAGTTTAGCTCAAGTTGCTGAAATTGTTAATGATGCATTGACAAATCTAATCTAATCAGCCTGTAGGATCCCACTGCTGGGCAAAGGCCTCCCTTCCCTCTCTCCATACTTCCCGGTCCAAGGCGTTGGTCGACCAGTCAGCACAGTACATGTCCAGCTCATCCCGCCATCTGCGCCTGGGCCGGCCGCGCGGTCGTTGCATTGACAAAGCTGAACAAATATTTTTCCTACCTTTTGTTAGATCTTAATGTTAATCCATCGAAGTCTAAAGTTGTTGTGCTGTGTGGTGCAGGCAGTAGAATGATGCCTGTATATGGATACTTCCAGAAGATGGGCAGCAGGGTCTATCCAATGTATCACATTCCATACTTTGCTCGCCAACCTGCCAAGTGTGGTGAATGTGACAACAATCCCTGACAATCTTAGAGATTCATGCGGGAGGCCTAGTGTCCAGTAGTGGATGTGGACAGCAGTCCTATGGTTACAAATACAAATACAAATATTTTTTATTTCTGTAACTTAAACTAAAAAATACATTTCATGGGTTTGGGACCCTCTTTTAAGTATAAAAAATACCTGTCTTAGAGGATCTCGCTCTTCAATTATTAGTTACTAATATCTAGAGTACAGACACGTAAGTGTATAATATTTAAAATATTTACAAAACTAAAGTAAGTAGGTTGTGTATAAAGTGTACCTAGTGTTGTGTGTGTGTAATGTTTGTGTTTGTGTGTGTGTGTGTGTGTGTTTGTAATGTGTTGTGTGTGTGTGTGTGTGTATAAACGTGCTATCTAACAATTTCGAGAAGTTTTTCAGCCTTCTCGTAGCTAAGTGTCAGGAGCCAGTCATAAACAGACTTTTTGCATTTATAATTGTTTTTTTGGTAAATATTTAGGGTTTTATTAATAATATTATATATGTAGGCAGATTTTGTGGCATACTGTCGAGATGCGAACTGAGACCGAGCAGTAATTTGAGTTGCAACTCTATCTTTTCTTCGCTTGAGTAAATTATTTCCATTGTACGTAAGAGATTTGTGTAGTCTTAAGACAGTATTTAGGATGTAAAGTTTCCTGACCGATAGCAGTCCTGAATCCAGGTAGAGCATATCTGTAGAATATCGGTAGGGCTTAGAGTACATCACTTTCAGTAGAGACCTCTGTGCTCTTTCGAGTTCCAAGAACTTTGTCCTAGTAGCTCCTCCCCAAATTGGTATGCTTGAGTATGGTTGAGATGATAATATTTAAGATTTTAGGTAAGGTGCATCGGGGTAAGTTCGGATCCATTTTACTCAATCATTCGCCGCTTGCGATTTGGTCATTATCGTTTGAATTATCATCTCCATCATTTAAAAATGTTATATTCCCCTTTAAGTGATCATTGCCAATCACAAGAAATTCAGTCTGTAAATTATATCATTTTCGAGTGTTCATCTTTCAATATTCAGCGCCTTGTATTGATAGATAAACTGCTTCAAACTTATCATTAACCTGATTTAGTCCCGCGTTGCATTCAGGAATCGCTCAAGGATGAGTCAAATTTTATTCATTTGTACAATTTTATTATTATTACTGTAACAGAGATATAACTATATCTCTGTCATGTAAAGTTAATTGTAAATAATAATATTGAAAAACTTTTGTATAAACTATATTATTAAGAAATGTAAATATAATGTAGGTAGGTATAGTTCGCGCAAAACTTCTTGAGCTCTGTGAAGTTAGCTTCAGTGACTGCGCAGTACACAGTTTTTAGGGCGTTGAGGGGAAGGAATGATAAAAGGGATTCGAGAGGTGTCTCAGTGGTCTCAGTCTGTGAAATTAGGGTTGCCAGCGCGAGTTTTGGTGTATTTTCGTTTTATTTAGCACACATTTTACTATGCATTTATTTATTTTTCAATTATTAAAACAAACATATTTAAAAATCAATTATTATATTAAATTAAGGATTAATAATAACTTAAATGCTAGAATGAATTCACCTTTATTATCACAAGAAGCCAATTTTTTAATACAAAATTTCGACTATGTAGCAAGATTATTTATTTCACTTTCAAATGATTCGTGAGTTACACTATTCATTATTATGTTAACGGGTTTTCTACTCACGTTAATTATTTGTTGAATATAGGTATCCAACGTGTTCAGTCGCGTTGTGCAACGCGAGCGCGTGAGAGGGAAGGAGACGGTACCGCGTAAAGAAGCTCCATTCCCTGACGAAAGTTCCCCTGGGAGGAACTGAACACGTTGGATACCTATATTCAACAAATAATTAACGTGAGTAGAAAACCCGTTAACATAATAATGAAGATTATTTATAACCTAGTTGGCAATATTGAATGAACATGTCAACATGCGCAACTTTTCATTTACCGCAACGTTCACAGAGCTCAAGAAGTTTTGCGCGAACTTTATCTAATATGACAATAAGAAACCAAATGGACTAAGGAAAAAAATAAAATAAAAAAAAAACATTCAGATGTGTACCAGCTGTTGGTATAATATTTTCATTCAGATGTATATCAGTAATTAATACCTATTATCTCTATATAAAAAAATATACGCAAGACAAAATCTGCATAATTAACTGAAGGGAAAAATAACAACGTTAGACTAGGCGGTATGGTCCTAGACTATAGCCTGCTCCAAAACGAGCGAAAAAAAAAACCAATGAAGTCCGTCCGTCATCGCGCGAATCTGTCACGACCCTTGCTAAATTAGAAAATCAACGTTACTTTTGAAAATAATGGGCGATAAAAATGATAGTCCATATATCTATAAATCTACACCGCCACCATCGAACAGAAGAATTCGTAACCCATTTGACAAAGGCCTAATTGACAAGCTCCACAAGCCATTATGCAGGTAAGTACTAAATATGGGATATTTTTTTGTTTACTCACATCATTGATAGTCGTTCGTTTTGCTAAAACATAATTGTCTTTTACCTACGTTTAGTAGTTTAACTTTAATTTTGTTTCTATAGTCCGGGTATGTGCAAAGTTTACAAAAAGAAGAGCACTGCCGGCTTCCGATGGGACATTGACCAACACTGCATATTGGTCCCCACAGACATAGTGGCCTGCAACAGCCAGTTCGAGCCGTCACCTGATCCTGCGCTGGAGAAAATAGCCGAAGAAGCTACTGAGAGGTATACAAATTCCTTGAATGAAATTCTAAAACTATTTTAATTTCTTTACCTATAGATGGCACTGAAAACCAGCCCCATAAATTTATAAGGCCTTATTTACTTGCTTCCATATAATGTAAAGTACATTTACCTCTATCTCAGCTGTGATAATTTGTGATAATTTTCTATATGGCTGGCACAAAATCACCAGATGTGTACCCAGCAGTGAGTGATAAAAGAGATGTATCTATTTGTGTCAAAAAAAATATAGATGTATTTTGTACCTTTAAAGAAGAAGGACTTGTTGGTATCTGCAACAAAACCCATGCCTATAATTTACTTTCTTAGCTAGTACATAGAACCAATACTTTGCTTCCTTTAATTGAACTAGCCTGTAAGTTAGCTGCAATGGTTTTCAGGTTTTTCTCTCAAGAGATGGTTATGCCAAGTCCGATGGAGTCATCAAAGAAGGTGAAGCCACTTTACTCATCCTGTGATGCAAGCATACAGATTGATTGTATCAAGGAAACCATTTTCAGTAGGGATGGTAAGATTTTTTTAACCTACTGGTATTTAAGCCGTCATTGGTGCTGTGAGGTGCAGGCAGTAGAATGATGCCTGTCAATGGATACTTCCAGAAGATGGGCAGCAGGGTCTATCCAATGTATCACATTCCTTACTGTGCTCGCCAACCTACCTGCCAAGTGTGGTGAATGTGACAACAATCCCTGACAATCTTAGAGGATTCATGCGGGAGGCCTAGTGTCTAGTATTGGATGTGGACAGCGGTCCTATGGCTGAGATGATAATATTTAAGATTTTAGGTAAGGTGCATCGGGGTAAGTTCGGATCCAGGGTAAGATTGGATAAATCTAATAACTCTGTATTTTAAGGTGATTTTGCCACGCCATTTTGTTGAGCCCCTTTCATAGATTGACCTCAGTCGCTAGGCCCAAAACAACTTGTGATATTTTGTGGAAAATGCAGAAGGTAGATATTTGTGTTTTGTCTAGATTAAGACCGGATAATTTTATCTAATAGCGCTTATGATCAGAGCTACAGAAGTGGTTTTAGAAGGTAATCCGATGTTACCCTGTCAACGTCTGTTTATTCCCTTGGTTTTCAAAGTTTTATAATAACTTTAGTCATCATTAGCTTTGTCATCTTTCCGAGAATTTCCAAAAACTTAGTTTAATTGAGCTATATTTTCGTTTAATCGAGCCATATTTTTCTCACATGAGCTATATTTTCGTTTAATTGAGCCATATTTTCCTCACAACTTTATTCAAATGTTAACTTTGGCAAACATTTTTAAAGCCCGGAATAAAATACAATATATTGTGACATCCTAATGGTTTTCGAAAAAAGCGTCCGTTCTTACCCCGATGCACTATAATTTTCTGATTTCTTACAGTGATGAACGCGAGATTTACGCCTGTTGTTAACCTGTCGCGGGGTTCGTAATCAGCTTGCTGGTCTTAATCCACAGTAAAATCAGAAAGATATGTTAGCCAATATAGGACCCATCCAAACTATTCAAAATTTAGTTTCAGCACAAACAGTTTTAACTCTGCCACCTGAACTGCCACCAGAACTAGAAAAATTGCTGCAACCATTCTGCACTTTCACACAGGTGATTATATATTCAAAATTATTTACTAACCTTTAATACTGGAACCTTTTATGTGTGTCATTATGATTTAAACATTGCCTGAACTTCTGTACTGGTTAAGTTAAATAAGACATTTGGTAAATAATATTTCTATATTATTTACCAAACTTCTTATTTAACTTGTTAAACTTTCGGGATTTGTTAATTCTTCTTCTTCTTAATTAACTTAACCAGTAACCCATTTTAATGACCATTGATTAAAGCTAAATAACATTCGTGATTATTTATAAGACATTCTTAACTGATCGAATGTCCATGTTGCGCCTGCCCCAGTTATGGTTGAGAACTCGGCTCTCGAAGTTGTCGACGCGTATGTATACCTAGGACAAACAGTCCAATTAGGTAGGTCCAACTTCGAGAAAGAGGTCAATTGACGAATCCAACTCGGATACGTCTTTTCGTCCAAAATTCCTCAGTGCCTTAAGACGAAAGTCTACAATCAGTGTGTGTTACCAGTGATGACATATGGAACCGAGACGTGGTCATTCACGATTGGCCTCATGAATAAGCTCAGAGTCGCTCAGCGAGCTATGGAGAGGGCTATGCTCGGGGTTTCTTTACGCGATCGAATCAGAAATAAGGAGATACGTAAAAGAACTCGGGTCACCGACATAGCCATACGATTAGCACGTTGAAGTGGCAATGGGCAGGCCATGTAGCTCGCAGGACAGATGGCCGATGGGGCCGAAAAGTTCTCGAGTGGAGGCCACGGACCGGCAAGCGCAGCATATGACGTCTACCAACAATATGGGATGATGACCTGGTGAAGACCGCAGGTCGACGGTGGATGCAGATCGCTTCCAACCGCAATAACTGGATATCCATGAGGGAGGCCTATGTCCAGCAGTGGACGTCCTACGGCTGAAATGATGATGATGATTCTTAACCCTAGACACATAACCTTCGTCGAATTGACGAGTACACAACAAAAAACCGGGCAAGAGCGAGTCCGACTCGCGCACCGAGGGTTCTGTGCCATCATACAATATAATATTATGACAAAGGTGGTTTTATATTTGTTGGAGAACCTAGACAGCGCCATCTCTTGTCTGATAGCGGAACTTATGTAGATTTTTTACACTTTCGATGATTTCTAAAAAAGTATGCTAAGTAGAGAAATTGTTATAAAGTTCCTGTAATCTTTACATACACTTCTAATAGCAATAAAAGTTGCAGAGGTTTATCTCCGCAAACTTCGGAGATAAGGGGGGAACGCTATTTTTTTCAACATTTTTGTTAATAACTCAAAAACGATACGACTAAAGGAAAACTAAAAACTGTTTATTAATGAGCAAATGAATACCTTTCATATGATACTCCACATCACCTAGTAACATTCCGAAAATTTTGAAAACCCCCCTTCCACCCCCATTGTCTAAAAACTGTGCAAATTAGAGAGTTCGCTATAAATTTCCCGGTAACATAGATATAATATTTGAATAAACCCACCCTTACATTATTATAAAACAAAGTCCTCCGCCGCGCCGCGTATGTCTGTCTGGTTGCGCTAAACTTAGAAACTAAAACGGATTTTCATGCGGCTTTCACTAATAGCTATAATAATTCAGGAGGAAGGTTTTATTAAGCTAAAATTTATAAAGATTTGGTGCAAGTTCGCTGAACTATGATGATGATATTTGAACGTGTCGGAAAATGTTGTGCCGACTGCGTTGAAGTATTATTACTAGCGTATAGAATTGACACCCGCGAACAACAAGTTTGCGCCATGAGTTGTTGCCGGCCGGCAACAACTCATTTAGTCGTTCGTCTACGCCCATCGCGACCGCACGCGAATAAACCCAAATTAAAAATGCCGTCTTGCGTGTTAAAAACGTGTAAAAATCAATCAACTGCGAAGAAAAAAGATAGTGGCGTGACTTATCATCGGAAAGTAAACAGAATATCAACTAAAACCAACTAAAATTAATTTTTGTATATTATTTTCTATTGTACTGACATTTTGTTTGAAAGTCATAGATTATGAAAAGTGATTCGTACAGATGGGATGTGTAGGTACCTACTAAGGGTTGGCGACAAAGGTCTAACTGATTATTTTTAACTCATATTACTCGCCCTATGCCGTCTGTCTGATCAGTAACAGTAGGTACCTACTGTAGAGGTATCTTTTGCAATCGTCATTACTTATAAACTGAAGCTGTATTATACCTATATTGTTGTCTGAACAAATTCTTAAGGTTTATAAGTTTGTAATAGATCGATTGACGACCTCTGTGGCGTGGTGGGCGAAGGTTCGCCTGCGACGCAGGAGGTGGGTTCGATTCCCGCCTTGGGACAAATGTTTAGTGATCGCTGCATATATTTGTTCTGGGTGTTCAGGTCATTTTCTACGTATAATAATAAATAAATAGGTATTTATGTATTGTATTTATTATATCAGTTATCTAGTAGCCATAACAAGAGCTCTGCTTAGTTTTGGGCTAGATAATCATCATCATTTCAGCCAAAAAACGTCCACTAATGAACAAAGGCCTCCCTCATGGGTCTCCATGAGGGGTAGTTGCCATACTCACCACGCTTGGCAGGCGGGTTGGCGAGCGCAGTACGGGATGTTGGTATATGGAAAGACGCTGCTGCCCATCTTTCGGAGGTATCCCTTAGCAGGCTCTTACTGCATCCACGGGCATGAGAGGAGGGGCAGAGTGAAATAAAGTGTAAGGGCTAGTTAGTGTAAGTACCTACCTATGTACGTACTTGTTGGATAAAATACCAATTTATTTAAAAAAAAATACTTTAAACGCTTAACGATTCGTTTTAATTTAATGTAAATATTTTTACGTTTTGAAAAATAATATTCATAGGTACCTACTGCATTAACATTACTGCATTAATAGCTGTCTGAAGTGTCCCTTCTGCGGTGAAAAAAATCTATTAGAGCGACATGTTGTTACACTATGTTGAACGAAACGTGTAAGCGCCACGAAATTCACGGCGCTTACGACGTTTTGGTCGCGAGAAAACTATACTCTATTAGCGATCTAGCGCTGCATGTATTGATGGTATGGATAGACGACATTCTAATCGTGTAGCGCTGCAGCGAATACTTGTGTGCGGGGGCGAGCGCGCCCCGCGCAGGCACCCCCGCTGTCATCAAGTTGCGACACATTTTTTGTTTGGTATAGCTACTCTAACTATTTACAACTCACTGGCCGACTGGGAGTTGTTTTGGCGTGCGCCGCGTAAACCATTTAAGTGCAAGTGATGTACAGATTCATTGTTCCTCATAAAAAGTCTACAAAAAAGTCAGCATAAGTCTATCTTTTATGATTAACTCATAGCAGCCATTATTCTAATGCAAATTTTGAAAAAAATATGCATTATTTGCGAAGTAGTTTTAACAAACATGGTGTGAATATATATCCAAATAAGTTTATACATTTCATATTTGCCCTTTAAACCGTATAATTTAATTCTATATCTTAAGAGTTGGAGCGAAATTTAAACTCGCGCGACTGACACAAGTGAACCCGGCAGCGGCAGCGGGCAGGACGAAGTCGGCTGGGTCCGTAGTAGAATATAAACATTAACATTTCTAATAGCCTCAAGTTGTATGGCATACGTACTCCACCACGGTGCGCTGCTAGAGCGGCGTTTATATTTTGTGGCTTTATTGGTTAACAAACATATATCTATCTCCGTCCAAAAGTCAGTTATATTTGAAAAAATTACACTTAACAAACGGTTTTAATTCTAGTTGCAACTTGAGTTACTCACGAACAGGTCCACCCATTTTGGGACACTTTTTGTGTCGATTTACTTTGTCACTAAAATAGTCATTTCATTGCGCAATCCCTACAGGAGCCCATTAATATTAATAATTTTAAAATTGACTTTTTTCCAGGATCAGAACTTATCGGGAGAATATGAGATCACAGCCAATGGCTCCCTCCGGCGGAAACTGTACTTTGATGAACATAGTGATATGGAGCATGACGACTCCGAACAGACTGATGATGAGATCCCTGGCGAGCCGAGACCACCTTCAAGCTTTGAGTCCCATAGCCCCCTTCATTTCAGTCCAGACATTGTAAGAACAATTTTTTTCAACCTAAAAGTGGAAAGATAGGAAATGCACAGCATCCCAGCATATAAAATTAAGTTCAAAATATAAAGACACTGAAACATGATGTGACAATCGGCAGTCTTGCCGTTAAAGACAGATCTCTTCAGAGAGTGACAAAATATTCTATTTCTGACGGAAATCAAATCGGCACTGGCTTCTCGCGTTAGAGTGTATTGTGCATGTGCATTGTCAGTATCACGTGTTTTAACTATGTGTAATTCTTCCCTTATTTAGTTCACAGCATTGTCCAATTGTCAATAAGACAAAAGTCACCTTGAACCATTCTCTATCTCCATTCCCGCCTCTCTGTTGCCTATATTGCGTCAAATATCTTCTGATGATCAAGATGGTGTGCCCATTTTCTTTGTTTTTTGTGTACCAGAACATAATCTATATATTTCTTATTTTGCTTCTTCACGTTCAGACCATTTTCATAATGTTTCCGTAAAAGTAATAAAAACTAGGTTGCTGTGGATGGCCAAGCAGTGTTGACAGTAAAATGTTGCCCTTCCTCTCTTAATAATCTGCCAAGGGATACCTCCGGAAAACTAGCGGCAGCGTCTTCCGTACCAACATTCCGTTCTGCGCTCGCCAACCAGCCTGTCAAGCATCAGTACCTTGAGATCCATGTCGGAGGAATTTGTCCAGCAGTGGACATTATACCATCTAAGATGAGTATGATGATGACCAACCAACTACACGAATCTGTAATGAATACAATTTAGTAAATAAACAAATACAGGAGATAGACGTATTTAACAACAGACTACGCACCTTTAAATACCTTCTACAGAGCCATTTAGGCCCTTCCATGAATGACATTGTTTAAACTTACAACCAAATAACATGCCGCCTATGTTTCATTTTAAGTACTAGCCTGTGTTATTCAAATTCTATGTACCTATTTATATTACCTTATATTTTTATTGTCTTAGCTTTAGTTGTTTTTGTTAATGTTTGTCATATTTTAAATTGATCTACATATACATATGTTGACTTGTATATTAATTCTTCTTCTTTTTTCTCTTAACGCACATAATAGAGTAAGCTAGGTACGCTTCAATTGTCGTCTGTATCAGATCAATACCTATATGCATGTCTTTTTTTATATTTTGTAAATACTTTCGATGTCAGTGTACTTTTAATAAATAAATAATATATAAATTAATAATGATGAATAAAAGCATAGTTTTTGATTTTTTCCAGATTAAAAACTACACTGCGCACGGGATGAGGCGCACTTTCGGCACGCCACTGAAACAGGGTCCGTCTACCAGCAAGCACTACCGCAACAAGATACTGGATCTAGCGGACTTTGGAGAGCCTTGTTTCAGTCCCATCGAGTGTCGTACGCCGAAGAGGAACGTAGACTCGGCTGCGTCGTCTTCGCTGGCTTCCATTTCCATCTCTCCGGTCACCAAAGCCGCGTCTAGTGATGAGGTATGATATTTTTGGAATTGCTTGTATGCCTTCGCTTACACCTGACGCTGTATAAAGTAACTATAATAGAATGTGGAAAGGGAATTGATAGAAGACGGTATGTGCAACCCAGAGACTGTTATCCACACAAGCCACACACAATTTGTATTTGTAGATGGAGCGAAAGGTTGAACCTGGACACATGAATCTTCTACAGTTATGTTCACTCAAAAGGAGCATGTTCTCAAATCTTCTTTATCTCAGAACTCCTTCGTTAATAAACCGATTTCATAATAATAATAACTTGCAATTAGGTCCCACTTTACAAGCTTTTAAGCGCGACAAGCTTTTTTATCACATAAATTGTGTAAAGACGTTTTCAGTTGACATTATTGAAGTTATATGGAAAAAAAATATTTTATTATTTTAGTACGTTTAAATAAAAGCTTGCTTGTTATTTTGTACATTTAATTTATTTAAACTTAGTTCTGATGATGGGATCCATGAGAAATCGAGGGCGCTAGCCAAATATTCTAGGTAAACATTACCGATTCCGGCATAATTTCGGCATTTAGCTCTAGATGAAGCATTTGCATTTAGAAAGTATGATTTGGTGAAGTGGAACTGATGAAGAAGACCACAGATGGTATTCGAAACTTCAGTATTACTAAATTCACGGGTGACGACATCGAAAGATGGGTAAGTTAAATATCCACTAATCATACTACACATATAGGTCGCGCGATAGTTAAAGATCGCTCGGCAAAAGTAGAAGGGGTATGCGCAGTATTCAATTCTAAGGTCTATTTGGTGATGTGCGGGGTGAGGGGGGCGGGTGTGCGCTGACGGCGCCACGTCATTGGTAGATCAGTCGCGCTCTCAAGGTCAACTCCCGCGTTGCGTTCACGCGTCTCGATTCGTGCTCGATTGTACACATGCGCTGATTGCCCTCACCACTGCGCGACCTATACCAGATACCATCATTAATTAATAATAATATTTGTTCTAAAAAAAGAGATTCACAGACTTATTTAACCTATTGTTATGTTAAACGGGTTTTCTACTCTCGTTAATTATTCGTTGAAAATAGGTATCCAACGTGTTCAGTTCCTCCCAGGGGAACTTTCGTCAGGGAATGGAGTTTAACATAACAATGAATAGTGTAACTCACGAGTTATTTGAATGTGAAATTACTTAACCTGTCTTATATAAAAAAGAACTAAATAAATATAAACACTTAATACGAAAAACCTATATCTAGGTTATCTCTATAGAATATTTTTATACTAGGCAAGCTATAACATGGTCGTCCTTAGCAACAAGGTCATTGAAATGAAATAAAATGGGATAAAATAATGTAATAGCGTGTACTGGAGTCCTTCAAGGTAGTTTTATGCTCTAAATTAAACTTGTTTGCTTCCTTTTGAGCCCAGTTCTGATGATGGGATCCATGATAAATCGAAGGAAATACTTATCAATACACTTCAGAAACATTTTAGATATTAGCATTGAAATCGTTTTTTATTAAGTAAATAAAGAATTATTTTCTCTTACAGAAAATTAATTTCTCATCTCCCGAATCAGAAGCGATGGCCATATGTCTCGACTGCGTCACTGCGGCTTCCGACGACAAGAAAAAGGAGAGAGGACCGTGCTTCTGCAAGATAACTCCCAACAAGATTATCCTCAGACGCAGCGCCTCACTCAAAGACTCGCCGGCTAGGAGTAGAAAAGGTTCTATATCGCAGAAGCGTAGTCTAAGTATGTCTAGCTTACATCGGAGTAAGTCTGTGCAAAAGCTGGACTTTACAATGGATATGAGCGTTGATGGATCGCTTCTAGACCATTCCAGAGGTATGTTTAATAATTTAGTTATTGATATATGTAGATAAGTAGAGCAAATGCCTGTTGCTGTGCTTGAATCACACGCTATCTGACAAATGACAGACAAGTGTAGCATGCAGCTTATCGGAATAAAATTTTTTTTCGCCCTCTAATATGCATAGCGCTGTCTGTCTGTCTGTCTGTCCGTCCGTCCGTCCGTCTGTCTGTCCGTCTGTATTTGACGATTACAACCGAACGCGTTGACCGATTTACATGAAACCTTTTTTGTTAGAACCGTCTTATTGAGAGAAGGGAACTGATTGATTTGGGTGACACTAGGGTCGCAAGGACCGGTGTTATTGTGATCTCAAAAGGTCACTAAAAAAATAAAAGTCCTCAAATGGCCAAAAACGTACAAAAACCCTAAAATGACATGTTTGACCTTTGGTGACCTTTTGAGGCCTTCGCGCCCTTTTCTGGTACCCCCGTACCAATGCTTGTTTAGTTATTTAAACACCAATTTATGTTATGTGGTGTTAAACATAGCATATTATCTAATTAAACTAAACTTTCTAATATCTCAGAAAAATAAAATTCAAATTATCTTGGTTTCAAAAATTAATGGATCTCAGACAATGCCTTCACATAAAATATTGTAGTCCATCTCCAAACTCGCGTATTTTTTTCAGCTGATTCGGACTTAAGCTCTGTGGAGGATAAAGCTTCCTGGTCCATCGTAGAAGAATCGACCTTACAGCAGTTAGTGAAAACGGAATCATTCACGACACAGTTGAACGAAATACAGTCGTCTACCAAGCTACATAGTATTAATTTGAACATGCTAAATGACACGCCAATCAAGGGAAAGAGCATAAGAACTACTTACAAAATAAGTAAAATTACCGCCTCTGATCCGCGACCGTTGCACATGTCTTTCGACAGTAGTCTATCGGACGATAATCCACTGAATTTGGAAGATAAAAAGGTTGATTTTAACAGTGTTGATCGCAAATTCTTGACTGAAAACGTATCTCAGTTCAATTACGTTGCCAGCAATGCGATTACCATTGCGGAAGATGTATCTACAAGCTTAAAGAGAGTGGATAGCGGCTTTAACGAACATACGTTCTGTACAAACGCTTCTAGTTACTATGAAAGTGCCATAAAACCGTCAGAGTTGACGGTGACTAATGTATCAAATAAGACTGCATTTAAAGAATTATCTAATGTTAATTGGATGAGGGTTGATAGTGGATTCAAAGATGAAAATTCCACAGATAGCATGCATTTCTATAATAATGAAAATGCCGGTAAAAAGTTTCCTGTTTACCATTTCTCTGAAGCCAAAATCGATGATAAGGAGAACACAGAGGAGTTTGACCGGTTTCTTGTGCAATCTAACAAAAACGAAGCCATGTCCATGTCTGAAATCTTTTCTGATGACATGACATTCAATTGTAATTTTTCCTCCACCCCATCTAAAAATAAATCTCGTAAAGCTAACTCGTAATTAGGGGGCGAAGCCCCCTAATATGCATAGCGCTATCTGTCTGCCTATGTGTCTGCCTGTCTGTCTGTCTGTCACATTCAATTGTAATTCTTCCTCAAACCCATCTAAAAATAAATCTCGTAAAGTTAACTCGTAATTAGGGGGCGAAGCCCCCTTATATGCATAGCGATATCTGTCTGCCTGTCTTTGTCTGTCTGTCTGTGTATGAGACGATTACAACCGAACGCGTTGACCGATTTACATGAAACCTTTTTTTGTTAGCACCATCTTAATGAGAGAAGGGTACTGATTGATTTTGATGACCCTAGGGTCACAGGGACCGGAGTTATTGTGACCTCAACAGGTCACCAAAAAAATAAAAGTCTTCAAATGGCCGAAAACATCCAAAAACTCTATTTTTGACCTTTGGTGACCTTTTGAGGCCTTCGCCCCCTTTTCTGGTACCCCGTACCAATGCTTGTTATTAGTTTTAAGCTATTTTAATTATAATGAATTTATAATGCATTTATTAAATTAGGTAATTCAGATTAAATATGATCGTTTTTGATGTTGCTCCATTTTGGACATTTTATTATATATATATGGGTTTTGTGTAACTTTCTAGGATAGTTTCGCATGAAGTGAATATTGTGACTTTTGATTGCGTTTCCTTGGTTCAAGGAGAAATTAATAAAGTTTCAAGACTGAAATCAGCAATACTTACTTACTCCATTGGCTCATGAACCCTAAGTGAGCCTTAGCCTCCCATACGAGAACTCACTCTCTTCTGTACATCGTTGTCTCTTGCTAGTTGTCGGCTCCGAGGTCAGGTCAGCTTCAATCCTATCGCTCCTGGTATCCGCGTTATCATCTATGAGCAGAGCATAGATACGAAAGCGCGCCTCTCTCTACTGTTCATCGCTGTCAGTTGTCGGCTCCAGGTCGCGCAAGTCAGCTATCGCTCATAAAATCTCTTCATCTTTTAAGCCTAAGATTTATGCATTGATCCGAATCAGGGTAGTTGCTGATGCGGTTTTTTGACACATCAGCGGATGCTGATGCTGATTTTTGATCTTGACATCAGCGGATGCTGATGCTGATGCTGATTTTGGCCAAGTGCGTGTCGGGCTCGCAAACTTAGTGTTCCACACTTACTTAATGTAGGTGGTTCTTCAAATAGAAACCGAGTCTCGAGAAATCTTGCATTTTTTGAGGGTTTAGTACACAAAGGGTAGCACAGGAAACACCCTTTGTCTGTTGTTTGTACTTGTTTACCTAATTTGTACAAAAATGCGCTTTAAGCTCCGCCTCTTCGGGTCATGTCGCGACTCGAACATCAGCATTTAAAATCAGCATCGATCAATGCAGATGCTGATGTTTAAATCAATGCTGATCATCAGCGGATGCTGATGCTGATATATGCAACAACCCTAATCCGAATCACTGTGGTGTTACTAAGTGATCCTGATATTAAACGCTAAGTAAGGGTTAAACATTTTGTTTAAGATTAAACGAGACGATAAAAGCTGTAAACGAGACGATAAAAGCTTATCAACAAATAAAAGGGTTAAAGACCTCGCCCTGTCGCATCTTACCAAGTCCATTCACGATGAACAGTACTGCCCCTCCAGGAGGGGTAACTCTTGTGTGTTTCGAGAAAATGAAGATAATGTGAATACCTACTTGTCTCTGCCTGTGGCTTTGCACGCGTTGTACCCGGATAAAAAGTAGCTTGTGTAAATTCTGGTATCTGTTATCTTGGTTCAAATTTTTGTTTGATAGTTTTTGCTTGAAGAGGTAACTAACATTTATACAAACTTAGAGTTTTAATAGTAGTATGACTTTTAATTTAACTTTTAACACGTGGTGTGTTGTCTTGGGCTTAGTACGGCAGAGTAGGTCATCATTACTACTGAACACAGGCATCTCTTATGGATCTCCCTGATTGATAGTTGCCATACTCACCACGCTTGGCAGGCGGGTTGGCAAGCACAGTACGGGATATTGGTACACGGGAAGACGCTGCTCCCTATCTTCCAGAGGCATCCCCTAGCAGGCTCTTACTGCATCCACGGGCATAGAAGGAGTAACATTCTACTACCGGCACCCCACGGCAGAGTAGGTGCAATCCGTTATTTTAAATTATGTCCAGTTTTTATTGGTCTTGATACGACTTGGCAGCGCTTCACGTGGGTAGGTATTGTTGTTTGTTTCTAATATAAACATGAAACGTTATAGTTCCGTCAATGCAATTCTATTTGTTCTTTGACCCCGTCAATTGAGGTCTGCGTACATTTATCACGTATCGCATCGCATCTATTAATAACAATAGTACTTTTATATTCTCGGATCAATGTTCTATACTTATTGGTTTATGTCTACGATAACTCTGCTTCTAAGAAATAAAGGATGAACATTTTGTTTGTCGTGGATTAGTTTTAAGAATCCCCAATTAAGTGTGCTGAATCTGTTTTAAATCTATGTATGTATAGTTCGCGCAAAACTTCTTGAGCTCTGTGAAGTTAGCTTCAGTGACTGCGCAGTACACAGTTTTTAGGGCGTTGAGGGGAAGGAATGATAAAAGGGGTTCGAGAGGGGCTCAGTCTGTGAAATTAGGGTTGCCAGCGCGAGTTTTGGTGTATTTTCGTTTTATTTAGCACACATTTTACTATGCATTTATTTATTTTTCAATTAATAAAACAAACATTATTTAAAAATCAATTATTATATTAAATTAAGGATTAATAAAAACTTAAATGCTAGAACGAATTCACCTTTATTATCGCAAGAAGCCAATTTTTTAATACAAAATTTCGACTATGTGGCAATATTATTTATAACCTAGTTGGCAATATTGAATGAACATGTCAACATGCGCAACTTTTCATTTGCCGCAATGTTCACAGAGCTCAAGAAGTTTTGCGCGAACTCTACCCACTTTTGTTTTTTTGTAAAGTTGTATAATAAGAAAAAAAAATAGTAATAAACCGTATTTTCAGAATACAGAGGGAAACTTTTCAATACTGATATAATAATGTTGACATACTAAAACTATTCTTGTATCATAGAAAGGCTTAACATGCTTCCTCGTCCAAGTAGATACTTCATAAAAATATAGTCAGTGTTCAACCTCTTCGCTTTCAGACACATGTTATATGTGCATTGATAGATTAAAGGTGACTTGTATTTTTTACATTTCCTGAAAATAATTTGTTGTTCCTGTAATATAAACAGCTTGCTTCTGCAATCTAAGTGAAAATATTATCATAATTATATATTTACTAATAAAATGCAATGAAAATATTTAGTTTTAATTCCGCTTATGCTGAGATGCATGAGCACCGCCCTCCCGCCCGCTAATTATGCACATGCAGGGAGAACTTGGTTATTAGTGCAACATGCATACCCAAACCTATATGACGACACGTGTTTCGCCTCTCCGCGAGGCATCATCAGGTGAGGCGACGATGTGTTGACTGGTCGGCGGCTGGAGCGAAAACATCGCGCTCCACCAACAAAGTTCTTCCTGCATGTGCATAATTAGCGGGCGGGAGGGCGGTGCTCATGCATCTCAGCATAAGCGGAATTAAAACTAAATATTTTCATAGCATTTTATTGTCATGAATTTCCGCAAAGTAACGCCTGATTCCATTAATTATATATTTACTTTAAAAAAATGTTCCAACCTCTTCTAATTTTACAAACTGCCGATCCAAGTTGTTTACTCAAAGATAATGGTGGGACCTATATCGGGAGCCGTTGCTTCAAAGTCCATATTTTGCTCGCAGCTTTATTTTTATATCTATAAACAACCAATTACTCCAACGTACAAGTTTAAAGTTGATAGAGCGTATATTTATATTTGTTTTGCTATTTTTGTATACCTACTTGATTTCTTGATTGTTATTGTGTAAATGGGAATATAATACTCTATCTATTACTCAACATTATTATGGCCCCCGTTCGCAATTATCGATATATTACCAAATTACGAAAACAAGTTTGTAAAATTATTTTTTTTAGTAATCCCCGACACTAGAACCTACTTTTACATAATTTTCATTGATATGTTATTAAACTTGGGTATATTTGAAAACATTCGATTACTCATCTTCACTTTCATCTCCCAAATCTTGTAAATTAACTCTTGTGGCTTAACCGATTTCTGTTTAATTTTCAGTTTTGGATTGTACATAGACCATTTCCTTTCATTCGATACCAAATTGGGTATATTTGGAGACATATGATTATTCATCGCCTCTTTCACCCCCCATATCTTGTAAGCGTCTTAACCGACTTGATAAAACATGTTTAAGAATAACCGCTAGAAATCCGGCTTTTAAATAAAAGAATACTGCATTCAAATCGGTCCACAAACTTCTTTTTTTAATTAAATATATGTATAAGAATGGTATTTTAAAAATTATGTATTTTAATTATATAATATGTATATAATTATACCGCATTATATAAAAAGTATTTCACTAATAATTTGGCAGAGAATTTTGTATCATGTACGGTGATATCTGTAAAATACCTTTGGCATTTAAAAACAATTCACTGGTTTTAAAAATACCTAGTTTAAAATTACTTCAACAGACGAAGGATTATACAATATCCCTATTATACCTATGTTATCAGATATTAAGTAAGTATGTCGTTAATTATTATTACGGAGTAACAAAACACGCGCCAACTAAATAATTAGGTATATCGATTGTGTAATTAAATGGACAAACGAGACTGTTCGTGCGTCAATGGTTTTTTTACAAATAACTGTGATAGCACTGTGACCCCTCTTATCTATATCCCGGAACGTCTGGCTAGGATCACAGCAAAGGTATGAAGTACGGAGAGGTGGTACATTTGGATAAATAAATCATGCTGGACATTTCACACATCACCCTATAAGCAGCCCCAAATTAAGCAGAGCTTGCGTTATGGGGACCAGATGGTTGATAGAATATTTGGATACTTTTTTTTTGTAAATACATACTTATCATAGAAAAATACCCAGTAAATGTAGAAATCAAACATTTGCCCCCTGCGGGAATGGGACCGCAACCTTCTGCGTAACAACCGGCTATGAAATATAGAACAACTGAGGTTGGCACGAGGACCCTTGTAAGGTTACTACTTATACAACTAGCTGACCCGGTGCCCACTTCGTTGGGCGGTAAGCATTTTTACTTGTGATGAAATTATGAGTGTGGATAGGTTAGTACCGAGTGCTACGATTTATTTCCTGACTGCCGGAAGGAGGGTTATATTTTTACAGCATAGGTATGTACATATGTTGTATGTATTTGCATGCCAATTCGGCTATATTACCGCGTTTGTTCAAATAAGTGAATAAAATGATTATACTTCATTAAATGAATCATGTTTATTTTCTAATTCCAATTAACCGTAAGTGTCCATCAAGCTGGGCAAAGGCCTCCTTCCCATCTCTACATGCTTCTCGATCTGCTGTCATTTCGACCCATGCGCAGATACGATCATGCATATTGGTCTAACTCGTCACGCCATCGTTTCTTCGCCGGTCTGCCCCGACGTCTTACCGTGTCGGGGATCCACTGGGTGGTGATCTTAGCCCACAGATCTTCGGGCATGCGGCAGACATGACCAGCCCAGCTCCATTTCAGCTTCGCAACATTCTGAGATATGTCGACAATTGTTTATTTAAGTTGTTCAAAACTTTTCTGTATACTATAAACATGTAATGAGGAGTTCCAACCCGAGATAAGTCAACATATAACTGCCCATGGGAAACACACTGCTTTCTCAGGTCAATACCCAGAACAACGGAATCGCCACCAGTGTACCTTAAAATATTAACGTCTTGTTTAGGAAAAAAGCCGTCTAATAGAAATATCACTCAATGGATTACGACACGGTCACGGTTCCATACATATAATGTCGTATATATTTCCTTAACCATTTGTCCAAATTAGGACTGTTCTAATTGCTGTAAAATGGAAGTCTTTTGTTTTAAACACATGAGACGATAAATTTACTTATTTTGATAAGAATTCATAATTTTCAATAATAAAACCAATAAACATCACCTTACGATTTAAATTACTTTTTAATTATAAAAAACTACTTGTTGTAACTTAAATATGAAAGACACAGGCTGTCGCTGACTTTTTTGTAGGCAGTATCAAGCTCTTAAACTTTTATCTAGAACTCTATCGTATCATCATCATCATCATTTCAGCCGTAGGACGTCCACTGCTGGACAAAGGCCTCCCTCATTGATCTCCAAGTACTGTGGTTGGAAGCCGTCTGCATCCACCGCCGACCAGCAGTTCTCACCAAGTCGTCTGCCCATCTTGTAGGTTTTTTTTTTTTTTTTAGGTGTGGATATCATCTAATGACTCCTCCCGCTCTGGGTGGAGCGGGAGGGCGTGTCAGACTCTTACTGACTAAAACCACACCTGTGTCCTTCAGTTGCCCCTTGCGTTCTAGGACTACGGGTTTCCTTTTCAGAAATTCCCCGCGGTCCTAGCTTGCGGGCATCGGCCCTGTGGGCCCCTACGGTTTGTAGCATCTCTTTGAGGAGCGCGTGGAACACTACGCGCTGTTGACGACTGGGCTTGGTCTGGTCAATTGCCGGACAGCCGGACGGCGAGCTACCCATTGCTCGGCGTCCGCAAGCCCGCGTCTACCGTGGCTGGTAGTCGGGGTCGGAATCTCGGCGGCTGGGGCGTGAGGACGTTCGCTCCCTCACCCAAGCGGCCTTTTCCTTCGCTAGCATTACTGCTTCGCAAAAGGAGGCGACCGCCTGCCAGTCCTCCTCACTCCGGACCATAGCCTGAACCAGGGCCCGGGCCCATCTTGTAGGTGGACATCCTACGCTGCGCTTTCCGATCCGTGGCCTCCATTCGAGAACTTTGCTGCCCCATCGGCCATCTGTTCTGCGCGCTATATGGCCTGCCCATTGCCACTTCAACGTGCTAATCCGTTTGGCTATGTCGGTGACCCGAGTTCTTCTACGTATCTCCTCATTTCTGATTCGATCCCGTAGTGAAACCCCGAGCATAGCCCTCTCCATAGCTCGTTGAGCGACTCTGAGCTTGTTCATAAGGCCAATAGTGAAGGACCACGTCTCGGTTCCATATGTCTATCGTATACCTCTCATCAATAAGGCAGCGTTCGTAAGAAACGTTTTCGTTCAACCGTTTTTTCTCTGACTTGCTTTGCAAATCCAACTACCACGAAAAAGTCTTTTATGTGTAAATTTATAGCCTATGACACTCACAAATACCACAGTATTTGTAATAGAAAGCTTTCTATTAGTAAAATAATTTTCAAAATTGGTTCAGTAGGTCCAGAGGTTCATACCCCCTACAACGTCACAAATCACAAACTTTACCCCTTTATTATAATTTTAGTATAGATATAACCCGGTCACGGTGTCGAAACATTAGGGGGAAGGAGAAGCGGTCAATTAATTAGATTTTTGCCTGCCATAACAGAAAAACATTTTTGTTTCCTTTGGTTTCTTCATCGATTGTCCTATTGTTAACTGAAAATGAAAAATGAAATGAATGTAACAGCCTTGTTGTCATTTGAACCGGCTAAACAGAACATTTTTTTATCTTGAAAGAGTATTCAATTTCGATTTACTTACAGCCGTTTACATGCCTATTGAAAATTATGCAAAATTTCATGATCTATCGACTGTTATAAATTAATTAGCTATCGACTGATAGCGTAAAATATATCTAAAGTTAGATTCTTCCATTTTTCCTTGGTCGCTGTAAAACTTTTTTGTTATTGTCATTGTCAACTTCACTCCGAAGGCACCAAAACAGCCAACCAGACGATAAACGCTATAGATTACCAATAATATTTTTTTAGCGGTTCCCTAAATCACTGGTCGCGAGCAAAGCCAAAACCATACACGGGGTTAATAGGCATATCAAAATCAAAATGACATTTAGTCCGTCAGTTCTATACTTGACGAGATATAACAGGACAAGGCACGCGCCTATTTCTCAATACAAAAAATTGTGCCATTTTTAGCGGGGAGAGAAGAAACACACATTGTTTTCATAGCTACACTTGAAAATTGTTTGTGTCTTTATGTCTATAAAGGCGATTATTAACAGTGAAATACTTTTTATATAATGCGGTATAATTATATACATAATTTTTAAAATAATATTCTTATACCTTAATTAAAAAAAGAAGTTTGTGGACCGATTGGAATGCAGTATTGTTAGAGAACACTAGTTGGGAAAAATACACAGTCATGTGACATATACTAAATGCAAAAAAACTCAAAAGTGATACCAGCGTCATCATTATTCATCCTCATATTTTCTTATTTTGCTTAACCGATTTGGGCTTCGTTGTAGAATTACATAAGTAGAAACAATAAATTTGTATTATTATGTTGGTGTTTATTATAAAACAATTCAAATCTTAATAAATTTAAAGTAAAAAAAAACTTTGTAACAAACAAGGTTTTATTTAAACGTACCTACCTACCCACTAAAAATAATAAAATAAACATTTTCCATTAAAGTTTAATGTCAACTTAAAACATCTTTACACAATATATGTAATAAAAAAGCTTGTCGCGAGATTAACCTGTGTGCCTGTAACTTGATCTAATTGATTTAATTTTTTTTCAAACAATGTAAATACGAGTACCTGTTTAAATCTCGCGACAAGCTTTTTTATTACATATATTGTGGAAAGACGTTTTAAGTTGACATTAAAGTTTAATGGAAAATGTTTATATTATTATTTTTAGTAGACACGTTTAAATAAAAGCTTGTTTGTTAGAAAGCTTTTTTTACTTTAAATTTATTTTTACTTTTTAGTTATCACTAGATAGTTGGTTTCTTGTCTGTTCATCTCATGACCGCCATGTTGGATTGAGAGTGATGTCATATAATTTTTCAAGTAACTCTCAGCAAGGCCTTTCATTTGATACCTATATTGTAAGAGTGCATTAAGAATAACTAGTCCGCCATCTTGAGTAGGTATACCGTCATGTTGGATTTCGAGTAATGTCATTTAATTTTTCGAGTAACTCTCACCATGGCCTTTCATTTGATACCCATATTATAGGAGTGCATTAAGAATAACTAGTCCACCATCTTGGATGTTCCGTCATATTGAATTCAGAGTATCGTCACTTCATTTTCGAACTATTTTCAGCAAGCCCTTTCATTTGATACCCATATTGTAGGAGTCCAATAAAATAACTTGACCGCCATCTTGGGTATTCCGCCATGTTGGATTCAGAGTGAAGCCATATATTTTTTTTGCATTATTCTCAGCAAGCCCTTTCATTTGATACCCATATTATAGGAGTAAATTAAAAGTAAGTAGGCCGCCATCTTGGGTGTTCCGCCATGTTGGATTCAGAGTGACGTCATTTCATTTTTTGAGTTATTCTCAACAAGACCTTTCATTTGATACCCATATTATAGGGGTACATTAAAAAAAAGTAGTCCGCCATCTTGGGTGTTCCGCCATGTTGGATTCAGAGTGACGTCATTTCATTTTTTGAGTTATTCTCAGCAAGACCTTTCATTTGATACCCATATTATAGGGGTACATTAAAAATAAGTAGTCCGCCATGTGGTGTGTTTTTCGCCATGTTGGATTCAGAGTGACGTCACATAGCTGACCATGCATTTCATCCAAAGTAAACATGTATACAAAATTTTAGCTCAATCGGTTGAAGATATCCGCTTCAAAATTGAGTTGCAAGATTCCGCGAACAAACATAGTTACATACATACAGGGCAAACTAACTAAAAGCTTATAAAAAGTCGTGATATTGCTACATTTTATTATAAAATGAATCCATTTACGCTATATTATATAAATAATATCGCGTAGGTATTCTTATTTGTCAAGTCATCGTACTTGACGAACAAGAATAAGAAAAAGCATTTTTTACTGAAGGTACATTGATTAACTACGTGTCTAATATATTTTGATAATCCACAAAATGTTAATGTAGGCAATTAGCCTAAGCTTCGCTTCTGTACCAATCTTAAACTTTATGTTCTTAAACGATAAGTTCTATTATGTCCAGCAAACAGAGGTAGAATGGTGCATTCCGGTCAGTCTATATAAAGCTTCAAGAGACAAACTCGTAGGTATACGCATTTCATACTGGTTCACGTTGTCGACTGGACCGGTTGATTGCTGTGTTTCTCCGAACTACGAAACGTACACGTGCCAATTTTTACGCGGGAATCTGAGACCTATCATCTAAAGATAAAGGATTAGTGAAGTTTTAAAAATGTATAATAAAACAAGTGCATCGCTGATGCTGCAAACCATTATGGTTCTAATGGACAAGCAAAATTCAACGCAAGTCACCAATTTTCCTGGTGGTTATTCCGGTTAGTAATATCATTTTTTTTATTAACTCTAGTATTTTGTTATCCTGGTAAAGTATTATATTGTGCCTGTGAGTATGCTAATTATCGAACTGTTAAAATGAAACGATACCTGCATGATTTATAAATTAAAGCTATCAGTTAGAAAGCAGTGAAACCTGACACACAACATGGAATTGTAATTGAAGACCAAACAACAGACATGCAAATTTTTATCATATTACACTGATAACTATTTAACGTATAAAATATTTGACATGATAAATTGAGCAATGGTCCTATTTATATAGGGTTGAATTTGTATTTTAGATGATTTCGAGCTGGAGCGATGTTACCCTCCCTACGGCTGTTACTCGAAGGCATATCCCTGGACCGAACACAGGCCTGATAACTACTTCCCAGTTTCTCCAGAATTTATGGCAGTAAGGTAAGTTAATCTATCTAATCAGCCTGTTGGATCCCACTGCTGGGCAAAGGCTTCCCTTCCCTCTTTCCACACATTCCGGTCTAAGGCGTTAGTCGACCAGTCAAGTTAATCGAACATCATTATAATTAAAGCATTCAATTTTGTCGGTATCCAATGTTTGGTCAAAAAACGAAATATACCATTTCCATAAAATTATATGACTTATAACCTCCTCCTCTCCTACCCGTGGATGCAGTAAGAGCCTGCTAAGGGACACCTCCGGAAGATGGGCAGCAGCGTCTATCCGTGTATCAACATCCCATACTGCGGTCACCAACCCGCCTGCCAAGCGTGGTGAGAATGGCAACTACCCCTCATGGAGATCCATGAGGGAGGCATGTGTTCATCAGTGGACGTTTTATGGCTGAAATGATGATGATGATATGACTTATTCAGCGTCAAGGTTTCGAAAATTCAAAGATCGTCAGTCTGATGCTGGCAGTCTTCCCGGAGTTCTGTGTCCAGTCCTCCTTAGTAGCAAATTCCTGTCCATTTTTAATCGGAATTGTGGGCTTATAAATGCTTTTATTAATGTAATCTTCAACAAATCTTCAAAATTGCCACTTCGTCTAGCAAATCAATTTAAACCTTAATGAAATACATATCGCTTAAGTCAGGATTCAGTGGCTCAGCTTTCTGCTATTGACATAAATATGAAAAACATTGCTAGATTTAAGGATGAGGAAGTGGTACTTCAGAGATTGAAACTCAGTGGAAAAATCGTTTAGGTAATTCGATTAACCCGACCATCCTCAAAGTTTAACAGTTCATAAGAATAAGTTTCAAATGTTATATTAAGTTGCAGTTAATTTATGTCAATGTAAATATAGAATAATCAAACAGAAATTATCTATATTTAGGGGCGAAGCCCCCTATTTTGCATAGCGCTGTCTGTGTGTCTGTCTGTCTGCGCATGACACGATTACTACCGAAGGCGTTGACCGATTTACATGAAAACTTTTTTGTTAGCACTGTCTTAATGAGAGAAAGGTACTGATTGATTTTGTTGACCCTAGGGTCACAGGGACTGGAGAAATATGCCATTTTTGACCTTTGGTGACCTTTTGAGGGCTTCATCCCCTTTTCTGGTACCCCCGTACCAATGCTTGTTTAAATATAAACAAAACGAAATATCTAGAAACTTAATAAAAGTGGAGAAATGGGCGTGGCCGCTATACTATGTAGCCAAAACATATTAACAGATATTCATCAAGTTTTCGGTTTTAAGTATTCCGGTGTGTTTGGTAAACCGTAATATTTATTGAAGCAACAATATTACTCTCTACATAAAATTACTATAAAAAAAATGTATGACCAGATATTCATTGTAAAAGCGATAGTTTTAAACACTTTCGTTTTGTTTCTATGGTAATGAAGATGATGCAGCTTAAATTTTAAATGTAATAAATTGATGCTGCTTGATTTGAAAAAACCTCGAATCTACTCAGCAAA
This sequence comes from Pasiphila rectangulata, assembly GCA_963082625.1. Lineage (NCBI taxonomy): Eukaryota > Metazoa > Arthropoda > Insecta > Lepidoptera > Geometridae > Pasiphila > Pasiphila rectangulata. Next base: position 14,791,278 of record OY720240.1, read on the forward strand.
TTATCTTGAACTTGGCTGATATTTTTTGGAAATACCCTGGAATAACCCTTAGCACATAAATGTGTTGTTGTTAGAAAACATATTTTTATAATACAATATTGTAAACAAATTCAACTAATTAGCTACTACTAACTACTAATTAGGTAGCTATTACTAATTAAATTCGCCTCATATAATCATCTCATCAAAATAATACTAAACATAGCATAAATATTTTGGAAACTCTTTTGGAAACTACTGCAGAACTACTATCTAAACTACTATCCACAATATAGGCACTTAGGGTGTTGTTATAAGGAAAACATCATGTTAACAAATTCTACTAATTACAAGATCCGCTTCATATCTCATTAGTCATTAAATAAATATGTACCTACTCGTAAAGAAAGATAACACTAGGGGCTCGTCCATGACATCAATCATTCAGACACAACAAAATGTTTACGCTATAACGGATCAAACACATGGTTGGAAATTATTCCTGAATTTGAATTGTTCCTTCGTGTGAAGAAATACTACTCTGCAAGCAGCAAAATTCCAAGTAAAATTGTATTTTCGTTGTTCACTTCTTAAAAACTTCGTAATAACATAAATATAAAACATAAAGGTTTTCCTGATATTGCGTAGTATAGGATATTCACACTGTTAGGAAAATAAGTCATCATGCAGCAATTATACTCGTAGATCCTCTGAGAAATAATAATTACTGTGGGCATGTTGACTGGGTATGAGAATCAAAAGAGCTGTCAGCGTAAAATTGTGTGTTGTTCCGTTTTAATTTTAGAACGGCACTAACCGAATAGCTGTACGTCATTTTAGTCAGTTTTACGTCAATTAAATTAGCTTTAGCTAGTTAGTGCAACAAGTGGTTCCATACATATGTCGTATTATCTCCTTAACCATTTGTCCAAATTATATACCTTACAAAAATCGGGTTTGACTACAGTTACATAACAGAAAACACAAAGGTAAAAAAGCATGCAAAATGGTCAAAGCGAAACCCAAACACCATGCTTGGAAATGGCCCACGTACCTCTATGATCATTTTGTGAATTATTTTGCCGTTTCCTCCACGGCACAGCGTTATTTGGCAGTGAGTTGCTTTGACTAGGAGTATCGTCCGTTTGGTCTACAGAGAGCCGTCTTAGATGCTTGTTCATCATCTGCACAAGCTTTGGGGAACTAAGGTCCTCCCGAGTTTTCTCTTTGTTGTTATTTTCAATGGTAGCTTTCTTAGTTTTGTCTAGTTCGAATATGGTGGCCAGTTCTTCCGAAGAATTATATTCTGTGGAATCAGTCACGTCTTTCTTTAATTCTAAGTCATCTTCGTATATTGATAGGTTAACAGAAGACCTGTTTTGCGCTTCACTTAATTAAGCTTTTCACTGGCTTCGTTCATGCCTTTTTTTGTAGGAACATCATTTATTACTTTGTTCATATTATTTCCTTGCGACGAGAATAGTTTTTCGTTCGCCTGAGATATGCTTGCTAGTAAGTCTGATATTCCGTCTTTTAACTTCTTTGAAAGCATTTGTTTCGTTTATGTCTGTATCCGTTTCCAGAAAAGGATTTGTTGATTTAATCTCAAGTGGTTTTGGGGTTAATTGAATGTTTTTATCCTCAGCTTCACAAGGGACAATAGAAATACAATCATTTTGTACCGAAACTGGGATAACATCGGGTATTCATTTTCTATCTGGTAACAGTACTGTATTTTCACTGGCTTTTAATTTTTCTTCATTTAGTGATGTATAATTCGTTACTTTTTATTTATTATTACAACAAACGTATGCTTGTTGTAATAATAAATATAAAGTAGTAATAATTAATAATTGTACCATGTAAATAATTAGTCATTGTACCTACCAGCCAAAAAAACACAGTGTTATCAGGCTTTTTACTATTGCACTCGTTTGACGTCAGCGTAGATAAACGTTGCACCGGTTATCTATGGGTTCATCTGCGAATGGACTTTAGCCAGACGAACTGTTTATCAGACGTCCTATAAAGTTCTGCTTGATATTTTGCAAGGTTCCTGTGAAGGGATGAATCATCGTTCCAAGTTCAGCATCGTTAAGGTTTAACACCTAATTTATATGTCCTTTCTGTCAATTTTAATAAGTTATTTTATTTTTAAAGTATGACCTTATTGCGAATACTTTGTATGAATCTTTAAGTATGTGTCAATCTTAATACAAAGAAAATATTAAACAGGATTATTTTGCTTCCGACTTGATCGACCAGAGTCAACTGGTAAAATGTTTATGTTCCTATTTTTGGCATGATGGGAAATGATTTTCACAGACTTTTGTAAAAAATTTTTTTATAAACTTGCATAGTTCGTAAGTTGTCCGTTACATGACAACTTTTTGGCATCTGATAGCACCGACATTCGGCATACTTATTTATGTTAGTACGGTGATTGTCGTGCTGAAAATGTGCTGATATTAAAGAAATTAAAATGGCTGCCACTACATGATGGCGGATGTTTTTTGTCTAACCTCAAAATGTAAAATACAAAAATATGTTTAACGGGAAGTTATTTTTAATTACTATAAGTACCTACTTAATCAAGTCAACCATCTTGTATGCGCATATGCATTTCAGATACGCCACATTTACGAGGCGAAACAGAAGAATACCTGTTATATTAAATGCGCACAATGTGGACAAGATACGAAACGCGAACATTGATCCCGCGGGACCTTTCTACTTCGTCTCTCACGGCTTTTTGGAGTCCGGGGATAAACTTTGGGTGAGTTTCTTGGTTTTCAGACTTCGCCTTATATAATAAATACATAATACATTTAAAACAGCAACATCTTGCCCCAAGGTAAGCAGAGCTTGTGTATGATTGAAAGAATATATTTTTTTTAAATCTATTTATCATGTATTAAAAAATACCCAGACCCGTGACAAATATCTGCAGAAAAGCAAACGTTGGTCTCCCAGCGGGAATCGAACCTGCTACCTCTTGCGTATCAGCCGGCCATTAGACTAACTGATCCAAGGAGGTTGTCATTTTGTGATCGAGCGAATCTAGAATTGTTAATGTAGCATTTACATCTCTAAATTTAGAATATTTTATCTATTTCTACTAGTACTTACTCGCTCTCGTAATTTACGGACACTGTTTGATTGTACACATTGTAAGCAAGTTGTCGTTGCTTCCTCAGATCGAGCAAATGTCCAACGCCCTTCTGAATCTTGAAGGCAATGCTGCAGCTACTGTGGTAGTAGTGGACTGGCAGGGCGGCGCCCAGCCGCCTTACGGGCAAGCGGTGGCTAACATCAGGCTCGTCGGGGCCATGACTGCCCATCTCATACACAACATCTATGTAAGTACCTACCATAATAAGAATAAGAAATTATTTATTTACGACTCATAGGTACACAGGTAAATTAAAATTACATTATATAAACAGAATAAAAATCTTATGAGACATAAGATTACTTATATATATTATGTTTGATTTGTGCTGTTAGTCTTCCTAAAATAAATAAATAAATCGGTCACCAACTCAGCACACGCCGTGAGAACACGGCACTGATTTTCAGTGGCGCCATAGTTGCCCCACAGGGCGCAACACCGACCACAGCAAAGACATCGAAGTTAATAAGACATAGGTATTAAACAATTTCGTTAAAGACGAACAAAATATCGCACCTTTATTTTCAAACCGTCATTAAACAAAAAACGAAGAGTTTTTGTTATGAGCGCCATCTGACGCGCCTCATCGCACTCCATACAGTGCAAAGACACCCATGGTCAGTTTCCACCTACATCCGCTTGAGGGTACTATCACAGTACTATTGTCACTTTGACTTTTGGAGGGGCGTGCACTTGTTGTACACGGTAAACCGTCATTATTGGTCCTGACAGAGATAATTTTTACTAAGTACTTTCGATGTGAATCTATGCTGCATAGTTTGATTGTAACTATTCTGATTTTTTAAACTGGAACAATGTAGTATTTTCTTTAGTGACAATTTGAAGTTAAATTTTATTGCTAGATTATGTTAATAATTAAGTTTTATAAAAGTTATTAGTGTAATTTTTTGTTCAGTGTCGTTATTATTTTATTTGTTATTATGTAGAAATGCAATAAACGTTACTGGAAAAGTGACACTAAAACAAACTTTTTTTTAAATCTCACAAATAAATACCTTTAAAGCATAATTATAAATAAATTTGAATACCAGTAGTTAGATTATTAACCAAATGAGATGCAAAAGCCTTACTTTTTATTTGCAAAAATCTTCTTAAAAATCATTTATTTGTACACTATTTCAGGAGGTCCTCGGCTTGTCCAATTTGGATAATTTCCACTACATCGGTCACTCCCTCGGCGCTCATTTGGGCGGATACTGCGGGCATGCTTTGCAGAAGGTAAGATTCGTCGTGATGCTGTGCATTGAGTGAGCTTATTTTTTTTTTTTTAAATGAAAAATAATTTATTACAGTGAAACAAGATGAAAATAATACACATTACTTAAAACTAATTACACTGATAACACTTAGACATATACGAGGTACCTATCAGTTTCCTCACTAGGCGAGGCCTGTGTCGATTTACCCGTAAGGGGGCTGTTTAATTACAGACGATTTAGGCGGGAGGAGGTCCGTACAAGTCTATGTTTTTCTTACATGGGGGTGGAAGGCTGTCGAGATTTTCTTTCATAGATCACAACGTGAGCAAAACTCTTATTTGAGTGATTGGCTCGGGATTTTGACATGAGGTAATAATATACTCCCTTTCTTAATGTGCTTTTATGTTCAGTCGTAAAAAGTCCACTACTGAACACAGGCCTTCCTCATGGATCTCCATTAGGGGTAGGTGCCATACTCACCACGCTTGGCAGGCGGGTTGGCAGCACAGTACGGGATGTTGATACACGGAAAGACGCTGCTGCCCATAGGTATCCCTTAGCAGGCTCTTGCTGCATCCACGGGCATGAGAGGAGGGGAAACATTCTACTGCCGGCACCCCACGGCTCATTACTTTACTATTGTCTTTTCCACAGAAATACAATCTGAAGCTCGGAAGGATCACAGGGCTGGACCCGGCCGCTCCGTACTTCAGTAAGACGGTGACCATCGTGCGTCTCGACCGATCCGACGCCAAGTACGTCGACGTCATACACACCAACGCTCTTCCGCTGTACTTTTCAGGTAAATGTATTGGTGTAATGGCCCGCCGTGGGGTGCCGGCAGTAGAATGATACCCCTCCTCTCATGCCCATGGATGCAGTAAGAGCCTGCTAAGGGATACCTCCGGAAGATGGGCAGCAGCGTCTATCCGTGTATCAACATCCCATACTGCGCTCACCAACCCGCCTGCCAAGCGTGGTGAGTATGGCAACTACTCCTCATGGAGATCCATGAGGGAGGCCTGTGTTCATCAGTGGACGTTTTATGGCTGAAATGATGAATGGCTTACTATTGACGACCTCCGAAGCGCAGTTGGTTCAATAGCCGGCCGAGACGCAGGAGGTAGCGTGTTCGATTCTCGCCTCGGGACAAATGTTTGAAAGTTTTTAAGATAATATATTTAGTGATAATTAGTTTATTTTTTAGATTCTTGGTCTGGATATTTTTATGTGCATGATAAGTGGTTTGCATATTATATAAACACTTGTATTCACTTTAAAGTCGCTTGGGTAATTTGCTCTGATCGCATTCGAAGCCAGTTAAAGACTGTCCGCTCGGCAAATATATGTATTTATATCGCATTTTTAGACTATTCTAGAAACAGAACCATCTTCACAATCAAACCAAGTCTCACAAACAAAAGATTAACAGATAAACAACCTTGTTTATCAATAAAGCGTTATTTGTTTTGAGAACTAGTTTTTCGAGAACTTGCTCTGTGTATGTTCTAAAAATACAAGTGTAGTTCTGTATATTTGTAACTTGTTGTTATAATGTTAAACGGGTTTTCTACTCATGTTAATTATTCGTTGAAAATAGGTATCCAACGTGTTCTTGTATTTGTAACTTGTTCACATTCAAACATAGGTCCTTTCTCGATCTTTCGATTTTCTTGTAGTTTGCGTCAGACGCAACAGTGCTATTCGACCAATCTAGCGGTTGGTTTGTATCGCTTAGCAATACAACTGTTCTTTCAGTTTTCGGTATCTCCAAGCCGATTAGCCACGTGGACTTTCTTCCGCTAATTTACTAGTAGTTTGTGCAACAGTAGTATTCGACCCATCTAGCGGTTGGTTTGGATCGCTTAGCAGTACAATTTTTCTTTCAGGTTTCGGTATCACCAAGCCGATTGGCCACGTGGACTTTCCTTCGCTAATTTACTAGTGTTTGCGCAACAGTAGTATTCGACCCATGCAGCGGCTAGTTTGGATCGCTTAGCAATACAATTTTTCTATCAGGTTTCGGTATCTCCGAGCCGATTGGCCACGTGGACTTTCTTCCGCTAATTTACTAGTAGTTTGCGCAACAGTATTACTCGACCCATCGAGCGGTTAGTTTGGATCGCTTAGCAATACAATTGTTGTTTCAGGTTTCGGTATCTCCGAGCCGATTGGCCACGTGGACTTCTATCCGAACGGCGGCTCCACGCAGCCCGGCTGCAAAGACGCGTCCGGCTCCGCCGCCGCTAGCGACCAGCAGATGTACCAGAACGTAGTGAAGTTCGTCGGGTGCAACCACGAAAGGAGTTACCAGTACTTCATAGAGAGCATCAACCCGTCTTGCCCGTTCTTGGCTGTGCAGTGCGAGTCTTACGAGGTATTTATGAAAAATGAAAAAAATATTTATTTTCGGTTACATACAGTGCACATAAAAGGTTTGGAGTCCCCTTTTAAGCAATTATTTGCTTGTATTAGGAGAAACCGCTGTTTATAAATAAATTAATAATGTAACGAAAATAGAAAATGCATATAAAACAAAAAGTGAGTGTGTGTGTTTGTGTGTGTCAAATGACATAAATGTAAGAGAAATAGAAAGTTGAAAGGTGTATAAATAATAATCACAACATTAATGCTTGCACATAATTCTACACTTATAGGTTTGTTATCACAAGTGTCACAAGTGAGTTATAGGTTTTTTTATTTTATTGGTTGAGTTACTTTGTTTTACTAACTGCACAATCACTAATTGTTTCTCTAAATAAACTTTTTATCTGCTAAATAAAATGATTTTTTAGCATTATTTTCTTCACAAGTGTGTTGAAAAACGTGGTATGATAGTATTGTAATGTGTATTGATGATTACCGTCCTCGGCTCTCTTAAGACCCTCACATAACGGCTCAAAGGTGCCTCAGCCGCAATCACCACCATTACACACTTGTACCATAATGTACTATTAAACATTGATATAAAAGCATAGATGAGCCCTCACCTCAAAAACTCTGGCATTGTGTTTACAATACTGCCGACGAATGCGCAACACGCCACGTGTACCGAAAAATAGTGTTATCTCTTTTTCTCCCACATTATTTGCAAACACTACTTTCTCTTTCTTGCATTAGTGAGTTCACTTTCATCGTTTGGAAATACAACGGCGCGGTCTCAGTACGGTGGAGGGCTCATCTATGCTTTTATATCAATGCTATTAAAGGGCAATGTATACGCTTCTACAACAAACTCCCAAGGGAGTTGCAGAAGTTAACGTTAAATACGCAATCTTTGCAATAATCATCATCATCATTCATCATTTCAGCCGTAAAACGTCCACTACTGAACACAGGCCTCCCTCATGGATTGCCATGAGGGGTAGTTGCCATACTCACCACGCTTGGCACCTGCCTGCCTGGGTTGGCGAGCGCAGTAAAAGATGTTAATACACGGAAAGATGCTGCTGCCCATCTTCCGGAGGTATCCCTTAGCATGCTCTTACTGCATCCACTGGCATGAGAGGAGGGGTAACATTCTTGCCGGCACCCCACGGCTAATTTTGCAATAATGCTTATTATAAAATATCAGATTAATATGTATGTGAATAGACTTTTTAGCACATGGGTTATTATAGATACATTTGAGTGTGATCTTTTCAAAATAACATATATTTCAACTTTTTAATAATTAAACTATGACGGAACGGCGTTTATTTTTGTGTTTTCTTTCTCCGTATATTATTTAGGTTCCTCCAAGTTGGGCTAAAATCAGTGTTTAAATACGAAAGTTTAGAAGCTTGTATTTTTGAAATAAATACTTTTTTTACGGTTTGGGGTGTATACAAACATAGATTATGACGAGATAGATTGATATAATCCTTAGTGTTGGATGGTCAACGTCAAACAGTGGAGTAGTTACCCTTCCACGTTTGTATGGAAAGATGGGCGACTCGTTCGACCTTAAGATTGATAGCATGTATTGTGTACCTACGTTTTTAAGTGAAATCAAAGCCTGTTGTTGTTACGTTTTGCAGAGGTTGTAGTCTTATTTTTGGCATACTTAGTGTTTACGTATACCTTCTATTCGTTTTTGATTGATGATTTATCTTTCAGTCTTTCCTAGCCGGCAACTGTACCACATGCGACAGCAAGCATTACTGCATCCCCATGGGCTACCATTCGCACGGCGTGTACCGGCGGCTGCAATCCGCGGGGCACGTGGACACTAACTCCAACATCGCACTGTACTCTCTCACGGGCGGCACCAAGCCTTTCTGCAGTGAGTAACCATTGAAACCAAACCATTGAAACCATTTATTTAACACAAGCTCTGCTTAGCTTGGGGCTAGATGATGCTGTGTGATTTGTCCAGCATTATTTATTTTATTTTTATTTATTTATTGTACCTATGTAATTGTGGTACAGGTTGATCTTAAATTACCTAAAATTAGTTCATACACAATTTACTCATCGGAGTTTACAATAATGAAAAATATTACAATAACGTCATTAGAATTAATATTGAAGTTAAATGTCATCAAAAAATAATCAAGGAAAAAAAATCTAAATCTATCTGAAAATTATTAATTTAATTGTATTATAGAATTAAGTATGCAGATTACTTATCATTGTTGACATTAAAACCTATCGAATGAGTACACTAGGCTTTCCTATAGGCGAATGCTACACGCTCGATATGTATCGGATATGTATTGGATCGTAATCCAGGATCACGATATTTCGAGTATGTAGTACAGCGAGTAACTCGATAAATCGAGGATTTTAATATCGTAATCGTAATGATAGTCCATTCCACCTAGGATGATGATACGTAGAATGAGTTCCGTGACGGCAGGATAGAATTATTTAAAAATCAATGAGCGAATAAGGCCGTGGGGTGCCGGCAGTAGAATGATACCCCTCCTCTCATGCCCATGGATGCAGTAAGAGCCTGCTAAAGGATACCTCCGGAAGATGGGCAGCAGCGTCTATCCGTGTATCAACATCCCATACTGCGCTCACCAACCCGCCTGCCAAGCGTGGTGAGTATGGCAAACTACCCCTCCTGGAGATCCATGAGGGAGGCCTGTTGTCATCAGTGGATGTTTTATGGCTGAAATGATGAATGCGGTTGTTCGATTTCCAGGAGTGCACTACGAGGTGGTGCTCCAAGTGTCGAACTCCACCGAGAGCCGCCAGCACGGACCCGAGCCAGGCAAGGTGTCCATCACGCTGCTGGACAGGAACAACAACAAGAGCGATCACAATTACTTGGATACTGAGAAGTGAGTTATTGTATTTGTCCGAGAGGTTTCATTCTCTCAAACCTATAGGAACTACTTGTATGCAGCAATAGTGTTCATCAAAATTTGGAGAAACAAATTTTATACTGAATTTGTTTCTCCAAATTTTGATTTTTTGTTTCGATAGAAACCTAGATATAGTGCACAAGATACCTATTAGATCAAAAGTTTCATAGAAAGATCTATTACGACGCCACACCCACGTACGAGCGGTTGTATGGAAAGTAAGTTGGATTGGCCCCTCTTAAAGTGTTTCCGGGATCTCAGCGAAACGTCGGGAATCATCTCAGCTGTGGGACTTTTGTCCGCATCCACTGCTGGACATAGGCCTCCCTCATGGATCTCCGAGATTATTAGGGGGTGGTTGGCAAGCGCGGTACGGGATGTTGATACACAGTTAAACGCTGCTGCCCAACTTCCGGGTGTATCCTTTGGCAGATCCATACTGCATCCACGGGCTAGAGAGGAGGGGCGACATTTTACTGACGGCATCTCGGTTGATTACTCTGTAGTATAGTAAAAAGTATCCCCGCCCGACTCTTGGGCATAAGTTAGGCGGTGAGTACGGTACGTACAGTGTGTCTACCATGAGTTGTCACAGTTAGATCGCCTGCCGTTACTGCAGTAGTAATAGTAAGTTACTATGACATCTGTCAGATTTGTAACACATGCTACCAAATTCTAAGCAAATGAAGACCAAACTACAGTCGCTGTAGTATAGTTTACTGCGTATTTTAGTACCAAACTATCCGCTAGAGGCGCTGTACAAGTTTTTATACATTTTTTTAACTACAGTCGCTAGCGAGTATAGATTGTGAAAACTCATGATAGGCCTACATATCTTGATTATATAAATATTACGTAAATATTATATCTGACCATTTACGCAATAGCAAGACCCGGAACCGCGATAACGTGATCTTAACTGATGACCCATTTGTTGTTATATGAGATAACCATAACTGGAAATAAAAACAATGTGTTGATGATAATGTAAAAATATGATTTATCGAACACAATTGATAAGTCTGCTAAACAAAACGAATTGCGTCAAAAGATTGTGGGTCAATATAGTTCAAGGGGCGTTTTTTGCACACCTATCCTATTGACCTATATATGACGTAAACCGTTTATTTTTCTAACAGTATATTACATTGTATCATTATTTCGCAAACATTGATGGTTATGGATAATGTATGATTTGGCACACTGTATGTTATTTTCTTAGCTCTAAGCCAGCTAAGTACGCGGTATTAGTTACCCGTGAATGAGAAGCCGTGTTAGCGTAGTGGTATGTACCCCCGACTTTCAATCCGAAGGTTGTGCGTTCGATACCGGCCGTGCACACAAAATATCAGTGTGACAAAAATATTTTACTAGCTTCATCGGATGTATGTAACTCTTAACGAGTTACAACGTGATTTTGACCAACCTCAAAACGTCGGATTAAATGGAAACTTTGCACTTTCTCTAAGAACCGATGACAATACTATGAAAGTGTGTTGTTTAGTTTGTTTAACTCAATGTATTTGTTCCAGAAAATTCTACAAGCCCGGCGATGTCGAGAAGAAGCTCGTTGCAGCCAAAGACACGGGCAACGCCCCTATATCCGTCATCGTGGAATGGAACTACGAGACCAGTTTGTTTAACCCGATGACGTGGCGCCTCCTCAAGTCACCCAGCATCAACATTGACTATCTGAAGCTGTCGTCTATTGAATACAATACTGTGTAAGTTCTAAAACTGACGCGATTCATTCATCATTCTCATCATTTCAGCCGTAGGACGTCCACTGCTGGACATAAGCCTCCCTCATGGATTTCCAGTTATTGCGGTTGGAAGCGATCTGCATCCACCGTCGACCTGCGGTCTTCACCAGGTCGTCAGCCCATCTTGTTGGTGGACGTCCTACGCTGCGCTTGCCGGTCCGTGGCCTCCACTCGAGAACTTTTCGGCCCCATCGGCCATCTGTTCTGCGAGCTACATGGCCTGCCCATTGCCACTTCAACGTGCTAATCCGCTTGGCTATGTCGGTGACCCGAGTTCTTCTACGTGTCTCCTCATTTCTGATTCGAACCCGTAGAGAAACCCCTCTCTATAGCTCGTTGAGCGACTCTGAGCTTATTCATAAGGCCAATAGTGAAAGACCACGTCTCGGTTCCATATGTCATCACTGGTAACACACACTGATTGTAGACTTTCGTCTTAAGGCACTGAGGTATGTTGGACGAAAAGACGTTGCGAAGTTTCCCAAACGCTGCCCACTTACTAAAATTAACGACGCGATTCATTATTTAAGTTTAATTACGGGCACCCGTCACCCTGGGACAGAGTTGTAAGTTCGCATGACCTTACAACTCTGTCTCAGGGTGACGGGCGCAATTCGATCCAGCGTTAGTCACGTGTCAGTGAACGTGATCACCGCGGTATTGCAATTGGCTCGCCAACCCGCCTGCCAAGCGTGGTAAGTATGGCAACAACCCCTCATGATCAGTGCCTTAGTGATCAATGAGGGAGGCCTTTGTCCAGCATTGGATGTCCTACGGTTGGAAGAGAAGAGAAGAGTAGGTTCAGTTATGGAAGAGAGTTTGTGAGGAAATATATAATGCCGTAATTGAACAGAGAGATAGCCCAGTCAAAAAACACATTCAAGTCTGCCTTAATTCCCAACAAGTTGATTTTTTGCAGAAGTCTTAAATAGTATGTACCTAGTACTTCGAAAGAAAATCATCTGGCAAGTACTCGGCTTCGCCTCATACGTCGAATGTTACTCGGTCGACGATAGGCTACTTGACTCAATTTTATCTTTTATTCCATCATGTGTAGTGTGGATCAGTGTGTAGAATATCAAAATTATTAAACACGTCGTTCTTTAATAAAGAAAAAAAAAACACGTCGCTTTTTTTTTGTAGCGTGACGTCGGTACGGTTTATGTTTATGCTCTGACGTCACGAGCCCCCACTTCTAAACATTAACGCGCTTTAACCAAGTATTGGTGGCAACTCTGTAGTTGCACTAACTAGCTAAAGCTAATTAAATTGACGTAAAACGGACTAAAATTATTTGGATACAGCCGTTCTAAAATAAAAAAAGTAACAAATGGACCGCTTTATTATTAGTGTAGATGTTGATTTTGATTCCTGTCAAGTTGCCTATTGCTTCATTTCAGGCCTCAACGGTAATCAATATTATATAAAACTCTTCCGTTACTGACTGAGTGACTGACTGACAGACAACGCACAGCCTAAAACACTTGACCTAGAGACTTAAAATTTGGCACACATATACCTTGAGTATCCTAGATGTGCACAGAGAAGGGATTTTTCGAAATTCCCACGGGAACGGGAACTACGCGGGTGAAACTCCTGGGTGCGGCTGGTTAACTATAAGAACCTTAACAATCGAAGTAAAGAAAAATCGTAACATAACAATAAGAGTTATTCATTAATCATTATTTATCATGAAACTCTTGCAGTGCCCTTGCAGGGTTCATGATGAACATTTACACTTATTATAACAACATGTTTTGCAATAAAGATTTTGACTATGACTTATTTTGTTTCAGTATCACCGTTTGTCCGAAAATGAACAAACCGGTCGTCTCCAAATTGCCAACGATTTTTAAGACGAGTTACTGCAGATCCTAAAAATGAAAAAGAAATTTACGAACCAAAGATGAACTAAATATTATTGTATATAATAAGATATCTTCTTAAAATAGAAAGTAAATAGACCCTGTCAGTTTGCCAGCGGAAATAATTATTGTCATCAGAAGAATTAAAGTATTTTTGAATAGTATTAGAATTAGTAATGTATGTACATAATAATATAAATCTTAAGTAACCTTTTGAAAGTGTATGTAAAAAGTTCGTAAGAAAGTAATGTATAATACATTATGATGTACCACATTATAATATGTGTAAATAATAAAATAATTTATTTGGTCTTAAGTATTGAATAAATAAGTATAATTAGAGTGGTTTAAACAATAAACATTTATGCATGGAACATTGTTTTTTTATAAACCTTTGTTTCGTCAAGTCACAGATATTATACCTACCACTAGAAGTCAAGCACAGAGCTTGGCTTATATATTGATAGTCTTCAGAAAAGTTTTGCTCAAGTTTATTATAGTTTAATAATTTTTGGAGATTAGAAACAGTCTGTTGAATTGATAAACCAAAAATATTTTAAAGGCGATTAAAAATTAAACGTAACACACCGTGTCCGCTTTGGCGTCGTCGATCGGCGCGACCTCGGTCGGATTCGGAATAATGACGCGATATGTGCTTATTCTTTTACCACAGAGTAATTTTAAATATACTTAGGTACGGAAAAAATGCACAACACACCCCAACGCGGTATAGTTGCAGATCTGGTTTTCTCCACTCCAATTAGAATTATATCTAACCTACTGGATTAATATCTTTCAATAATGAATTGTAACCCACAATATGAAGTATACTCAAAGCGGTTAGAAAGTGTTCAAAGAAGATTTATGTACCACCTATCATATAAAGATAATCTTGCAAGAACACTGTCTATAGTGATAGGATCAGGCATTACAAGATGACTACCAAAGAGTATGTAACATGACTACACTTAAAAACCGTAGACAGCAAATTGATCTAATACTTCTGCATAAGTTTAGTTATCAGCGCCTTCAAGGTTACCCAGAACACAGATAATATAATACACTAGTACCCAGAATAAAAGCCTACAACCTCTTTAGTCTGCCTTACTCTAGAACAAACCTCGGTCAGCACGCCGGCCGTCATAAGTACCAAGGCTTTGTAAGCAATTTAATGGATTATCAAAATCAAGCCCATTGTTTGATATTTCTAATAGTCTGCCAAAATTCAAAAAGCAATTGAAAGACCTTAATAAATAGTTAATAATTTTCTTCAAGACTTCTTTATAACTTAACTGTACGTCTGCGTAATATTTGGGTATTAATACCTATAATTTTAAACAAAAAAAGTACCATTGTATAACTTAAATTGATATATGTACATATTTGTAATATGTCATATTATTCTTAGTATAGTTTGTTACTTAATTATCTATTGTATTAGATTACTATAATACCTACTATTACTATTGTTATATATGTATGTATGTAATTACTATTGTATTATGAATGCGCTTTTCTATGTTTTACTAAGTATTAGTTTTTAATCACAACTCTTAAGTTGTCTGTTGCCTTGTTTTCTTGCATGCTGTGGTACCCTTTAAGTACGGGAGCACAATGCTATAAATTGTTTTGAATGTTTTCTTATTATTTTATGTGTAAACCTGTGTTGGGTATCCTATTATAATAAATAAATAAAATATTGTTATATCCATTTGGACGCTTTATACCAATTTACCAGAATCGCCGAAGAACCTAGTCATCAAATACCTGGTAAAAAAACGTGTTCTTAATATTTTTCCAAAAATGAACATAATTGTGTGCGTTACTGGGCAGCATGTTGACTCGGATCAAGTATGGAAAAATTAGAGCCCTATACGCTGTTAATATGCCCTAAAAATAAGTGCATTAAGAGGTTTCAGAGAAATTCGTAAAAATAAAATGCCGCTGCAGTAACGCCTGAAAACGTTACTGCAGCGGCATGTTTTTTTTCTATTAGGCTTAGTCAAATTTAAAGTAGCCTAAAAGGTAGCTAGTTAGGCCTAGTAGTAAATTACTAGGCCACTAATTGGCACATATTACAGCGCACCTATTATTCTGAGAGAGAGCGCACCTGCCCACGAAAAACCATGTCTATAAAATAATTATAAAGATGGCGCTAACTGTCTTGTCTTTTTATTTTAGGCTTTTTGTTTGGTTTTACACAAATCCGCCAGTGTCAAGTTAATTTATAAATTCTTATGTTATTTGGCTGGCCATGTTGACGGCCATTTTTTTCACCGGGAATTTTCAATTTTTAAATTTTTTTCATATTTTTTTTAATTTTTTTGGCGCTAACTACAGTGACGACCGTTATCTAATTGACATTGACAATAAAGTCTGTCTGCTGACTGTCAACTGTCAAATGACATGCTGTCAGAAAATGGGGTTGTGTTGTTGGTTGGTGTGGTGTATTGTTGAATTTGTATTTCTATGCAATACGTAACACCTTGATTAATCTTGTTATATCATACCACGCCCTGCTAACTTAGCATTATTCTAAGGGACAAACCGTTAAGATTGCATCCATAACCATGGGAGACAACCGTAATAAGAAGAAAAAGTTCTACTTTCGTAAAAGAAGAAACAAGTTTTTCCTAGAACCCGGCTTCAAGGGATTTTTCTGCACGTGTAACTTCAGGGAGAAGGATTGCGTGAAGGAGGCTTACAACTTGCTGAATGAATACGCTGGTAAGCTGTATCCTGAGTTAGGAGCGGAGATCGAGCCCGCGGCACCAGATCCCGCCGCCCCGCCTCCCGAAGACGCTTCTGAGAGCGAATCAGAAGACGACGAGGACATTGGAGACATGCTAAAGAGAGAAGTCGATTGCATAAAGAAGTCGTCACAAAAATCCCTGAGGCATAAAAGGTTTCAAGTGGTTGAAACCGGTGCTTCAAATTGTATTTTCGTCAAAACGAATCTACCTAGTCCGGAAGAACTGACGTCGGCTATTATGAAAGACTTACACACTACGAGGCTACAGAAAACGCGGCATGTGCTACGTCTTTTACCAATCATGGCAACATGTAAGGCGAACCTGCCAGACATTATGGAGGCTGCTGGAAGACTTTTCGACCAATACTTTCTCAAAGATTCTGCAACTTTTGCAGTGATCTTTAACAAGAGGTTCAACAACAGTGTCTCCCGAGATCTGGTTATCAAAGAACTGGCTGAACTTATTGTTTTGAAGAACAGTGGTAATAAGGCCGATCTAAAGAATCCAAAGCTATGCATTATAGTTGAGATAATAAAGGGAATGTGTCTGCTGACTATTGTGGACAACTATTATATGTATAAGAAGTATAATTTAAATGAATTATGTAAGGAGGAAACACCCATCACAAATGACTGTGATGAGACACAGGCGAAGAAGTTCAAGAGTGAGGATAAAGAGCCCATTGTGGAGCAAAATGAAAATTAGTCAAAATTGACATTATTCTTGTATTTTTACTATTCTATCTACAACTTGTAGTTTTTTCTACATCTATGTAAAAGGTGCATTGCATCGCTAGCATCTCCTACACTAAATGTTTTGTCCATCTATGACTTTTTCAATTATCTTCCTATAATACATACTATGTGATTAATACTGAATTTTTATTTATTCCTAACATTTGCATTATGTTATTAAAAATGATATAGAATGCATCACTATAGAATTATAAAATTACCATGTCCAATTGTAGATGTGGTTATGCAAGAGGTTTATGTAACATCAGTGACTGTTAAGTAGCACAAGTTATAGTACCAAGTTATGTAACTGTAGGGGGTCAGACGGGCGCGTCGTGGAGCCATTAAACGCGCGTCATAGGATTCATTTTCAAATAAATAATGCTGGACATTCAACATCACAATCTAATACTCAAACTAAGCAAAGCTTGTACAGTCAGCATCACTCATGAGATACATGAATAAATAATGCTGGTCAAATCTATACAGCATCATCTAGCCCCAAGCTAAGCAGAGCTTGTGTTATGGGTACTAGATGACTGATATATGTACTTAATACATTATACTACATAGATAGATATTTTTATTATATGTATATAGAAAAGCACCCTGAACAAATATCTGCAGATCGTACAGACATTTGTCCCGAGTTGGGAATCGAACCCGCAACCCCTTGCGTCGCAGGCGGACCTTCGCCCGCCGCGCCACAGAGCTCGTCAATGGACAGGAATGCCTCCAAACTGACCAAAAATATCTCATTTACAAAAGTTTACATTTATCCACACTACCAGAGTCAACATATTAATTAATTAATTTATATATTTATCACATAACAATTGTGTAAGGAGGACTTAATGCTAAAGCATTCTCTGCCAGTCATCCTGGGCGTGCAGAAATACGGTGTGGCGTGTTTTATTAATATAGCATATTTTGCTAAATCTAAAGATAAAATATGTTAATATAAAAAAAAAATACAATACCTACATCATAAACTAATAAAATATAATTGAAAATTAAAATATTCTCCTATATAATATATTTATACATACATGTATTACATACAAATATACCTACCTACCTAGTTTGTAGCTGTAGCAAAAAGTGAGTTGAGAAGAGAAATAGATTACAACATATTATGTATGACTTATAAGTAGTTAAGTTTCTTGAAGGTGTTCACGTACTGACTTTTTAAATGACTCCTTGGACACCTTCTTTTTGATGACAGAAGGTAGATCATTCCATAACCGAACAGCCGCAACCGAAAGAGTTTGACATAAACGACGTTCTGACCAGGGGGGTGCAGAGATGGAGATTGTCAGCTGAGTTGTCTGTCATGCATAATCGACGTCTAGGAAACGGATTCATATTCTCTCAAATAGCACGGCGTGTGTGGATCCTTAAGTAGGTACCGAAAACAGTAAACACAGGATTCTCAGTTCCTACCTTTTTGCAATAAAGATTTTGACTTTTGAGCTTAGCTAGCCTATTTCAAATAACAGCGATTTATTACGCGCTCATTTCACAGCCTCGCTAGCAAGATGAACTGCCATCTGTTGGCAGTGTGTAGAAACATTATTCGTTTGCGTTACCCTGGAGTTCAGTAACAGGATTTGCGATGTTTCTGGAATCTGGTACGGTAGGTACGCGCAAAATTGCTAGAAAGGTTCTCACTCATGGATGACACGAGTTGAAAACCTATTCTTAGATGGCGGTGTCTGTCGTTAACATGGGAACGACGATAGACTTACTAATAATTTAATTCCTCTGGTACCTAAGTATTTTAATTGGTTTATAGTTTTACCATGTTTTACTTGTTAAAAATTAAACATTAATAGAATCAGGCGTTACTTTGCGGAAATCCATATTATTATGACAAACAATGAAAATATCTAGTTTTAATTCCGCTAATGCTGAGATGCATATGCACCGCCCTCCCGCCCGCTAATTATGTATGCACGTGCAAGGGGAACCATACACACGTCGTGTGGGTTTGGGTATGCATGTTGCACTAACAGCCTGGTTCCCCTATCCCCTTGCACGTGCATAATTATTAGCGGAGTAATTAGCGGAATTAAAACTAGATATTTTCATTGTTTGTCATAAAAATTAAACACACAATATAATAATATAATACACTACTCCTTACCTACATAATCATTATCGTAACACGACATAAAAATAACAAAATAAGGCTATTTTTTATTCAAATTAAGCATTTTGTTATGGAAACCAGGTGCCTTATAAATTAGGTATTAGCTTTGTAAGTCTTAGTGATTCAGACGCGGGACAAAATATCTGAGTGCCATTCATTAACCTGTCCTGCGGTGGTAGCGTGGGTGTTTGCCGCCGGGACGGGGACACAAATTGCCTTTTTTAGAAAAAAAACTGGAACTTGTCTAAATAAGTATGAAAATATCTTTCGGCGCCCAAGCCAAGTTATTCATGACCAAGGCGGCGGTCACGGTAACGGCAAAGCAACTACTACTAAGTTAAGTTCTAAGAACCCCGGGCCACTGTAGGGCGTAGGCCCATCCCAACCTGACCTTGGTTACGTACAATCAGAGACCTTTTACTCGTCTCTAGGACATCGGACGTCGGACGCAGTTTAAGGGTCAGCGCAGACAGAACGGAGCGCAACGGAGAGGATTTTATTGACGCACTTTATTGAAATAATTTTAAAGTTTATTTTCAACTGCGTTAATAAAATCCTCTCTGCTGCGCTCCGTTCTGTGTGCGCTGAGCCTAAGCACAGAATAAGGCTGCGGGTCGAAGTCGGCGATGGCGGCGCGCGGCGGCGGCGGCGCGGGAGCAGCGTGTATCAATGTATTTTGATGCATGTATTTTTATAGAACTGACCTCGAAGGCAGCGGCGCGGGGTGCGGTGTACTAGCGATGCGCGGTGCCCGCGTAGCTGCATTGACTTAGTGTTGCATTGTTTTATTTTGATGACCAACGCCGCGACTTTTCAAAATATTGAGACATTTTGTCGGTATTAAATAATGAATTAGGCCAAGTGCGTGTCAGCCCATGCGTTGTGTAGGGTTCCGTACTAATCCATAGACCTGTCGATACAAGTTGGTGTAAGTTTTTTTTACGTTTACCAAAACATATGGAACACTCGACAAAAAAGTAAAAACTTAATTATTTCGGAAACGGAAGTTTAAGTCGAAGCATTGTCTTCGCAACCCCTCAATGGTTTTATATTGATCTAGTCAATGATACCCCATACAGACGTAACGATAGGTACTATAGGGATTCTTTGATGTAGTACGAAACGGAAAAAGAGTACCTACCACGAACCAGTGAGGTTGGCTTGAATGGCGAGATCTTAGAACTTTTTTTCCGTTACCGGCGTTAGCTTATGAAAATGCAAACAAAACATGTAGTTATGATAGTGTACGTGGTTACCTACTTCTTTTCTTTTTCTTTTTATTTTCTTTCTTCTTTTTGCCGTCCCCTAAAAAGTGCTGCCCCACGCTCAGCCACTGCTTCCAGCGTCGCAGTTCCGGCCATAAATCCACTTGATCAGCCGATTATTGGACCAACTCAGCCACGGAAGTCGTCAAATAAAAAGTTTACCTTTGGGGAGTTCAGGGGCAAAAAAGTCTGCGAACAACAGTAACTATTATATATAGGTAGGTAACCAGGGACGAATTATCAAGTCCTTATAAAAACGGTAACACTGTAAAAGGAATCCTGCTGACTGAGTCACTCAGGGGATGAAATAAAACGAACCGGCCTAACGACCGTCAAGGGATGTCATTAGCTGATGTCTGCGCTGCATGACTCGAATTAGATTCTACGGAGGGCTTGTACCTATGTTATTAGTGACTGTGTAAAACTTACCGCTATTATAGGTATCTAAGACCTAAAGCGAAAATCTTCCCCACTGAACTCGGAGTCAGTGACGTAGGTGTGATGTTGTGATGTTGTGTGTGACTCCGTTTTCCGCATTTAGACTCGTAGTTGGTCCATTATGTGTGAGGTGTCTGGCTAACATAGCCAGCTCAACTCCGACCAGAAGCGCAGAATCTTCCTGGGATCTACACAGGCTTCACGGAGTGACCTCGGTTGTTTGAGGATTTGTTGTCTTTGTGCTGTTACTCCCTCGCATTCCAGGACTACGTGGGCAGCTGATTCGACCTCCTTCAGACATCCTCTGCAGAGGGGGCTGTCTGTGGCTCCGATGTTGAAGAGGTGTTTGTTAAGGGTGCAGTGTCCCCACCACTGTCGTTAGGTCCGTTCTTTGTAGTTGTAGTAGACGTCGTGAGAGCCTTGGTGATAGCGTTGGAAGCGCTGTTCTTGCTTGTCGGCAGTCTGGCAAGCCTGTCCAACGTGTGTTCAGTGACGTAGGTACGGTTGACTATAATATTAGGGAATAAAGTATGAAATTGCCGATTTGTACAGAAGAATTGAAAGTAGTTTTTTTTTTAATTTAACATTTATTTATTCAAAATAATTACCATTATTATTCTATACATTGCTGCCATCTAATAGGAAGGTCATTTATGCCTTTGCGATAGAACTCTGGTGATCTAGATTCGACAAACTGTGTGAAAGCACTTTGTACTGCCTCCTGAAAAGAGTTTTTTTTATAACGTAGAAAATTGTCCAAATCACGAAAAAAATGGTAGTCCGTTGGAACAAGGTCTGGCGAATACGGAGGGTAACGAATAGTTTCTAATTGCATTTCCTGTAGAGTTAAAACGGTTTCTCGGGCTGTGTGTGGGCAGACTACTGTGCCGAATGATAGCAAAACTAGCAGTGAAACAACCACGACACATGAATCGATCTTCACCATTATTGCTCCATGACAACGCGACACATGTCACAATTCGATCCAATATTCCTTAATTTTTGTAACGATTCAACAAGGCAACACAAGTTTCAACACGCGTTTCTTTCTGCAGATCAGTCAGAGACACCCATTTTTTATATTTTTTTATATTATTGATTTGACGCAAATGAGTCAATATTGTTGGTAAGGTAACCATGCCGCTAATTTCTAGGTAGTTTGGTTCGGATCGGCTTCCACCATCTCTTTCAATTCATTGTTATTCACCTGTGTGGGCGGTCTTCCACGTGGTTCGTTCTTCAAACCTGACCTGTAATTGTTGTTGTTACCAATAAATTGATTATTCTGATTATTCATATCAAAGTTTCCATCACGAAAGCGTTTAAACCAAAATCGCACGGTGCGATCATTAGCAGTCCCCTCCAGCTGTTTCTGCCGCGTTCCGGGGGCCTAACCCACGAACCCGTTAGTTCCGCGTCGGAACTCATATTCAAAAATCACTCGAAAATACAAGTGAAAGTCTGTTATCGAATGTTGCACATTTTTTTAAAGAAGATAGGTACGGTACCAAGTGAAAAAAGTTTCACTCAAAAATCTCAAACCATGGAGGTTCTATGTCAATTCGAAGTAACTATTACAATAAAATGGCAATTTCATACCTTAACCCCTATTATTATAGCTTAGCGCACTTCGAGTCAAAATTAAATTCCAGTAACGTTACTCAAATTTAACTCTTTTTATTATGTAGGTAATAGGTATATAGTAGCGACTTATCTATTAATAATTTGTATTTGTTTGTTTTCCTTATTTTTATTTTGAATACCTACTGTAGGTACCAAAATGACCATGCGCCTTAGATTTTGTTATCTGTAAATGTTACCTAGGTACTTGATGTTTGTGTCAGGTACTTGTGATAAATCTTTTTTTCATCAAATTAGCCGTAGGACGTCCACTGCTGGACATAGGATTATGTGATATATGGATTTCCAGTTATTGCGATTAGAAGCGACCTGCATCCACCGTCGGGTCCTGCGGTCTTCACCAGGTCATCAGCCCATCTTGTTGGTGGACATCTTATGCTGCGCTTGCCTGTGATAAATAAAAAATGAAATGCTTAGAATCGCCTACTTAAACTTAAATATGATAAGTGATGACATATGGAACCGAAACGTGGTCATTCACGATTGGCCTCATGAATAAGCTCAGAGTCGCTCAACGAGCTATGGAGAGGGCTATGCTCGGGGTTTCTTTACGCGATCGAATCAGAAATGAGGAGATACGTAGAAGAACTCGGGTCACCGACATAGCCAAACGGATTAGCACGTTGAAGTGGCAATGGGCAGGCCATGTAGCTCGCAGAACAGATGGCCGATGGGGCCGAAAAGTTCTCGAGTGGAGGCCACGGACCGGCAAGCGCAGCGTAGGACGTCCACCAACAAGATGGGATGATGACCTAGTGAAGACCGCAGGTCGACGGTGGATGCAGATCGCTTCCAACCGCAATAACTGGAAATCCATAAGGGAGGCCTATGTCCAGCAGTGGACGTCCTACGGCTGAAATGATGATGATGATGAAACTTAAATATTTGTTATGACAATAAATTAAAACATTTTTTAAAGTTACTTTTGATTTTTTCTAGCCTTGCCTTATGTAGTTGTATTAAGTATATCAGTCATCTGGTACCCATAACACAGGCTCTGCGTAGCTTGGGGCTAGATGATGCTGTCAATTGTCCAGCATTATTTATTCAGTAAGAATTCGATCGAATCACCGTTTCGTTTCGCGAAGCAACCAAAGGATAAACAAGCTCGCTTTAAGCTCGAAAATCCAAAAGAATTAACTTCACGTAAAATTTGCTCTTTCAAGAACAATATGAACGCTTATTAGATGTGTCCACTTGCTGGCTGAACAAAAACAAAACTGAGGTAAAAATGACGTAAAAAGTCCTTAGGTACTTATTTTAATTTAAACCAGTGTTATCAATAGCGCTTTCGGTTGCAAAAAATACGTCACATTGTAAGCCTGTATTTTATCATTCAACCGTTCAAATACTCCTGCAACAATTATTGCAATTTATTTGACAACAAGAGCAAGTTATAGGCTGACAAACCTAGCAGAGAGTGTCGGGATGTTTACAATGACCTGCTGAGAGTGGTGAAGCGAGAAATTAAAAAAACTAATAAAATACTTGGGTTTTTCCGTGGGGGGTGGGTCTGACAGACCTTACCAGGCATGCCGAGATTTGGCACTTTATACCACTTTCTTACCTAGTGTTGCAGCAAATGGCACGCAACAGCCATTAAAAATAAGATGTCAATAATCAGAAGCCAGATTTGCGAACGTTGTCGGCATCTTGATCCTACTGACTAAGGTACTATATAGATAGATAGATAGATAGATAGACTTTTATTTGGCAACAAAACAGAACAGACAAAACACAGTACGTATACTAAAAACCAAATTAAAAACTGAAAAATAATAATAACAGCTAACATACGATGCGATTAGGTTGGTTTTTACACAAACACATAATAGAACAAAGATAGTCGGGCAGGGCACCGGTAAGTTCTTTCTGTGCCGCTGTTAGCCAAAAAGGACCAGTCTCAGCTATATGCTGCTCCGCACCAGAGGTACGAGGCAGCGCTGGTTTTCAGACTGATCCTGAAAGGGTGGCTTCACGAACTCTAACGCAGTCCATTCAATGATCCAAAAAAAAGAAAATAATAAGAAATAAATACTAAATAACTGTTACCTATACTGTTACATATATATAATTTAAATAATAATAATAATAAAATATTTTCGCTGTGTTTGTACCAAAATATATTACAAGGACAATAAAAAACAACCAATGAGATACAACAATTAACATTATGAATAAACGAATAAATAAATGTCACTGTCAAAAAAGAAAAAAATGTTGTCAGTGTCAAAAAGTGTAGAAGGAAAAAAGTAAGGTTATAATCTACGCATGTTGGTTACACAGGTTAGAAAAACACGTCATCGGAAACGTGGATATTATTTTAGAAAATATTAAATGAGTCCCAAAGACAGAAACTACATGCTTAAAACGAGTACAGAAGGAGTAATAAAAAAGGAGAGTGGAGTAAAGAGAAATCAAGTTATGTTCGTCAAGTTTTGGTATGTTCATGAAAGTGATTTTTGTAAGCGCATTAGTTCCGTTTTATACTTCATTCTAAAACATCCAATTGTTTTTAGCGTACGCAGCGGTGGAGGTACGCTGTTCCAGCATTTAGTGGCAGCAAATCGGAACGAACCACGGAAGGCAACGGATTTATGCCTTGGCGTCAGCAACATTAGGTGAGTGTTCTGTCGCCTGGGGTACCGGGTGCAATCATTAGCCCATTTGAGCTTGCTGTAGAGGTAAGCTGGAGTCTCACTTAGAGTCAGGCCAAAGAGCAGTGTTGCAAGGTGCAGCTCTCTACGAGCTTTCATTTTCAATAGATTTGCGGAGTTAAGAAATGGTGTTATATGGCTGCGAGGAGGTACTGAGAAGCAGAAGCGCCCACACGCGTTTTGTACACGCTGAATGGACTGTTCGGTTCGCCTTAACAGGCAGGGGCCATAGACAGTGCTGCAGTAGTTAAGACGGGAGAGAACTAAAGATTCACAGAGCATTATTCTGATAGGCCGGAGCCTATCAGAATAATGCTCTGACCTGACGGATCAGGTAGGGGCGAATTTTATATAATAGTCTTAGACGGTAGAGGGATTGGCGTACTGTCTCAGCAATATGGGCTTCAAAGCGCAGGTGGCTGTCCATTATAAGGCCCAAGTTTTTGGCTTCAACAACACGCTCAACCATCTCACCGTCCACCTCTACTCTAAGGTTTGCATTATGGAGTTTGTGTAGCGCGGCCTTGGATCCAAAGAGCATGTATTTCGTTTTTTTTGGATTTAGGATTAGGGAGTTGGAAGCAGACCACTGGCTAATCTGTGCTAGGTCTAAATTTACTTTTGTTACAGCGCCAGCAGAATCCGAGGGCAGGAATGAGTAGTACAGTTGAAGGTCATCAGCGTAGAGATGGTATTGACAGGATGTTATTCTATTGATAATGTCAGCACAGTACAGCACATAGAGAACTGGACCTAGGACCGATCCTTGTGGAACTCCGCGAAGAACAGGTGAAGGAGAGGATCTGAGTGAGTATATCGATAGCATAAATTGGATATTGTGTGCATTCAAACGCACGTGGTTCATGTAACATTGCGCACATATCAAATGCACAGAATGCTTAGGGCAGTAGGTATATCAGGTAGTTATTAGTTTTGAACGTTTCGGTGAATTTTGCAGAGACACCTGGAACTCTTAGAAGTGTATGTAAAGATTACAGGAAAAGTAAAACGAACTACAAGCATTGGTACGGGGTTACCAGAAAAGGGGGCGAAGGTTTCCGAAAACTGCCATTTTTGACCTTTGGTGACCTCTTGAGGTCACTAAAATCAATCAGTTACCCTTCCCTCATTAAGAGAGTGCTAAAAAAAATGGTTTCATGTAAATCGGTCAACGCGATCGGTTGTAATCTTGTCATGCACAGAAAGACAGACAGCGCTACTATGCATAGCGCTGTCTGGGCTTCGCCCCACAATATAATAAGCATAGTTTTTTTAGAAATCATCAATAGAATATAAGTTCCGTTATCACTCATCCGACAAGAAATGGCCGAAGATTGTCGAAGGTTGACCATTTGACAAACATCATACGAGTATTTCGTATGAAGTACGAGTATGTCAACGGAAAATGGCTTTCCCTTGTTTGGGCCAACTGCGTTCTTGTGTCCTGTGGCTTATGGCATTTATATCTAAAGGCCTTACTAGTAAGGCCTTTGCATCTATTATGATGATTTATACAGCGACAGTAACTGGTAATCATGCTGTAAAAGACGCTGCAGTGCTTGGGACATGACTTGTAATATTAGATCGTGTCCTATATGTCAGCTATGGCGAATACGTACAAAATTATAAACATCCTAGCCTATGTAAGTAGTTACTGCGCTATTAAAATCCGAATTCTAGTTCTAGGTTTACTTACCGTCGTCAAAATAATTAAAAAATTTAAGATATTTTTCTTTTTAAAATCATGAAAAAATACTTACATTAAGCGCATTAAAACACAGTTTATAAGGAGTGGGGTTGGTAACAATAAGAATCCGTAAGGTCCCCTAACATTTCGACTCCAATGTAGGTATTACCGTTATATTTCTATCAGGTGAAAAAATAAAATAAATAGTTACGTCTGTAATATTATTATCTACAAACGGGCACATTTTCAAAACTAAGTCAACTGGCATTACAACTTCTAGCGTTACAACCCGAAATCCGATTATACTTACCGAAATGTCTGTAGAAAGCCATGAATGTAAGTAAGTATATAAAAGTTCGATTATTCCTTCGGCTGAGTCGAGCGTGTGAGTCTCGCCTAAGCTGTAGGTACTAGGTACACGTCCGCTGGAAATGTTGGAATAACAAGCACAAAACGGACACCGGCAAATCCAACCCAAGTCCCGGATTTGTTACAAAGTGCGGCTTTGAGCTCACTTCTACATAATATGCCCGAAACAGATGTTTCAACGTTCTTACTGCAGATTTTCAACGTTCTTACTGCAGATTTTCAACGTTCTTACTGTTACCTAGAACTTCTTGAGGATGCGGAATCGAATTGATTTTTTCCATTTTTAATGGGACACTCCAAAGGATCGGGATAGTTGGAGAACTTTGGTCAATAGTGACTTTGACTTTTGCTCAATAGTGAGACAAAATAGAATAACTAAATAAAACAAAAACTTCGCCTGCAAGACTGGTGGGAAGCGGCCGGTGACCATAAGCAGTGGAAGGAGACGGGAAAGTGTTTTTTCCCAGCAGTAGGATACAATATGTGTTAGAAAAAAAACTGCGTTTATTTTCGTCTTACTTTCTCAAGTCGGTTATATGGTTATGTACAGACAGTTCCAGAGGTATGCATCCCTCCTTACACAAGCTTTAAATCCCTATGGGTGGGTGAAAACTGCAATTTTTTTAAATTTATAAAAGTTTTTCATTGGTGAGGTCACTTTAAGGCTTACTAGGGTACATGTTCAATACCAAAAAAATAATAATATTAGTTCCGCAAGGCCTAGTTTTCGAAATAAATGACATACATTTTTACAAAAGTTATATGCAGGAACTAAAAGTTAAGAACACACAATGTTCTTAAAGACTTATTTCTACTTTAAAATGCCTCTATAACTAGGCTTTTAGTTTTTGTAGACGCGTTGCATACTTTGAGGCTAGATGGTTCTATTTTGAATCCGGCATTATTTATTAAGTCCTACTTTTTAAACTAAGTAATGTTGGAAACGCATCCAACTACCTTTAGTGTATCACTCGACGAAGTAGTCCGTCACTGTAAGCTTTTAACACCGTGCTGAGCCGTAGACTTAAAAACAATAAAATATTGTCCATACTTTTCACCATTCATTCCGCCGTATTTAGGGTTTTGCATCGCGACAGGCACGCCAATTAACTGGCCAGCAATTTGCCGCGTGACACGCCGACAGACACCGACATGACGCCATGACGGAGTGGAAATGAGCCTAGCTTATACGCGCAGATAACACCGATTGGACTACCAATCTATTCATAACTAATTAAATAAAAAATGCTGGACTGTTCACACAGCACCATCTAGCCCCAAAGTAAGCAGAGCTTGCGTTACGGGTATGATAGATGAAGAAAAATACCCGACCGGAGAAAAATCTGCAGAAAAGCAAACATTTTGTTCCAAGTTTTATGATTCCGTTGCAAATGTAGTTTTTGGATTTTTCCCTGTATCTACTGTATAGGACGATATGCCTTGCCAGATTTTATTGCTCTAGATCTACGGGAAGTACCCTATGAATTTTAATTCGATTGAGAATGTCGAAACATGCGTTTTTTGCGACATAAACGGCCGTATCTTTTTTTAGGTTAACTTAGAATATTCATTTTCCGATCACAGCTTATAGAAGCTGTAGATTTAAGTATATGGTTTTAATTTAAACTCGATACCTCTACACGTTCTCGACATAAAGGGTCTTAACAGACCGACAGACAGACGGACAATAAAGTGATCCTATATAAGGGTTCCGTTTTTTTCCTTTTAAGGTACGAAACTCTAAAAACACACTTTTTTGATAAATGCAAGTTCGTTCATACAAAGATTCGACAATTTTTTGTCTCTCTATCAGAAGTACCTAAGTGCGTACCGGGTGCTTGTTTTACACCCAGTTCTGTTGATAGGGTCCATAATAAATCAAGAAAAATAGGTACTCGAATGCAGCAAGTCAAGGATTTTATCATTAAAGTCGTTTCGTTTGTTCAAAATTAAAGAATAATATGTATTGAGTAGTTAATGCATGGTCCCCTGAACTGCTAATAAAAAGTTTCTGTTCAGTCGAATGTCAGAAAGTGGCTTGAATTTTAAGAGATTTGTCCCCGGACAACCATCTATACCTAAACGAACTGTTCCTTGGAAGTCAAAACGGGTGATTTTGACTCCCACGGAACAACTTTAATTATACAGCTTTAAAAGAATTTGGTGGTTTTAATTCAAGAAAAAGCCGCGAAACTAGACATCTAATTAAAAGATAGTGGCAACCTAAGCGACGGAGATCAATAAATACCTCTATTAACTAATTTTGATTGAGAGTTTATTCATTGACTTGCGTGCCAAATTACCAACAACCTCACAGATAACCAACCTCACATAAACAAATCGAAATTTTGATTTTGTTCCATTAAAACTAGTTACTTACTTTCATAGGCTGAAACCCTCTTTTGGGTTTGTAAATATTATAATATTTATAATACACCCATGTACATATATGCGTGCGAAGCCAATAGCAGAAACCAGTCCGTAACAATAATTAAATTTAAATAAAAACCGTAAGGTGGCTTTTCTACTCGTGCGTAATGTTCTTTCTTTTTACGTTCGTTAGAGGCATACGACGAACGTGGTTGGCCAAATTTATCTTAAATATATTATCAAAATATAGTATAGTGTCAAAATATGTATGTATATCGTAATAAAATATAGCGTTTTCGAGAGTTTTATTCGTATTCGTATCAATAGCACTGTGTTTATCAGTGCTATTGTGAGCAAAATTAACTGTGTAATTAATCAGTTGACACAATGGTTCGAATGTAATAACCTACTATTAAACGTAGGTAAAACAAATCTTATCCATTTCTCGCTAGCTTCAAACGCTATTCAAAGAAAATAGGCAACCAAAAGCCTGCCAATCAAACCAATTGATTCAATTACTTTTCTTGGAATTAGACTTGACTCAAAACTAACGTGGAAAGAGCATATTGATATACTTGCCAGCAAATTAAGCTCTGCTTGCTACGCTATTAAAAAGGTAAAGGAACTTTGTGGACTGAAGGCTGCTAAATCGGTCTATTTCGCATATTTTCACAGTTTAATGGCATATGGCCTTCTAATATGGGGAAATGCAGCTGATATTTAAAGAATTTTTATTTTACAAAAAAGGGCTGTTAGATACATTTTGGGACTTAAAACTAGGGACACATGTTTGGCATTCAACAAATTAAATAATGCTACCTTAACTGGAGCATATACATATACTTCAATGTCTTAAATATGTAAAGCTAAATCAAAGTACCTTACCAACATTGGGAGGATCACATGAGTAATAAACTAGGCATGGTGGCAACATTCAGCGTCCAAATTGTAGGCTAAGCAAAGTGTCAAAAAGTTACCTCTGCAATGGTATAAAACTTTATAACAAACTTTCTAAAGAAGTTAGAGATTTAAGCTGTGTATTATTTATGAACAAAATGAAGCAATTAATAACTCAAAAAAGTTACTACACTTTACGAGAAGCTTTTGACGATGAAAGCATTGCCTGATGTACCTTTTTAGTTATAGATCTATGTTGTTGTTTGTTGTTGTTTGTTGTTTTTTGTTGTTCAATTCAATTATTTATTAACAATTTGACATGCATCATGCATTTTGTATTAGAAAATTATACAATGCCCCTTTACAGCAGCTATCTTAGACATCATATTATTATTAATTTTCTTTATTTTAGACATAAAACCATTATTATTTTTTCCTTATTATAACTAAGCATTTTATTTTAGCATATTATTTTTAATGTAAGTTTTATTTGACAATGCCCCTTTACAGCAGATTTTTTTATTTTTATTTTATTTAGAATATAAGTCCTACTTTATACTGATATGATACTATGCTTGGCTTGTCTGTTTTTGGATTGGCTTTTAAATGAATTTTGTATTTTAGTTTTTAATTTATTGTGTGTAACTTTGACGTATCCAAGTGTTCTTAAGTGTCCCTATGGAAAAATAAATGAGTATGAGTATTGATTTTGAGAGTTTCGTCCCTAAAAAGGAAAAAAGACGGAACCCTTATAGGATTACTTTGTTGTCAGTCTGTCTATCTGTCTGTCCGTATGTCAAGACCCTTTATCTCGAGAACGTGTAGAGGTACCGAGTTGAAGTCAATACCATATACTCAAATCTATAGGCCTCTAAGCTGTGAAAAATTCAATATTCTAAGTTCAACCGAAAAAAGATGCGACCGTTTATTCCGCAAAAAACGCATGGAACATTCTCAAAGGAATCAAAATTCACTTCCCGTAGACCTAAAACTATTAAATTCAAGGTCTTATACTGTAGATACCAAAAACTATAAGTACATTTGCAATGGAATCATAAAATCGCGTCTTTAAAAAAGTACAAAATCAATCATCGAGGTTAAGCAACCCTGTGCGCGGTCATAAATTGGATGGGTGACCGAATCTTATTGTGCATTTCTAGAAGTTTTACTTTTGTTTGCGAACTTGTCTGTCTGTGGGCATGAGCTGAATCAGTTCATTGTCAAAAGACCTTGTCTGTGGCATGCTCTTCTAAACTAATATTAAATTAAAATTGATTCGACCTTAGGCGGTTATCACACTATACTATCTGTAGTTACAATGGGTGTACCGCAGGGATCAATTCTTGGCCGTTTTCTATTTTTAATTTACATTAATGATCTACCTCATCTTGTCAAAAACAATCATGAGATTGTATTGTTTGCTGATGACACTTCACTTTTGTTCAAAATGAAACGGCGTACCACCGATTATGACGAGGTGAATAATGCAATCTCAGAAGTTGTTAATTGGTTTAATGTCAATAACCTATTACTTAATGAAAATAAAACAAAATGCATTAGATTTACTCTCCCTAATGTAAAACAGGCTGATGCCAAGATTAAATTAAAAGATGAAAGTTTAAACCTTGTAGAAAAAACTGTATTTTTAGGCATAACTTTAGACAATAAGCTTCAATGGGGCCCACACATAGAACAACTATCTGGTAGGCTTAGTTCTGCAGCATATGCAGTCAAAAAAATCCGCCTTCTTACAGACGTTGATACCGCTAGACTTGTTTACTTCAGCTATTTCCACAGCATTATGTCTTATGGCTTACTACTGTGGGGATGTGCTGCAGATATAGACACCGTATTTGTGCTGCAGAAGAGGGCTATTCGTTCTATCTACAATATGGGTCCCAGAGAATCACTTCGCACTAAATTTAAAGAAATAAATATAATGACAGTAGCTTGTCAATATATTTATGAGAACCTGTTGTACACCCATAAGAATATTGCTTCGTTTAAGAAAAACAGCGACAATCACAATGTAAATACAAGAAATAAGAATAAACTCGCTGTGCCCACTACTAGGCTCCATAAGGTGAAAATATCTTTTAAAGGACAATGTATACGCTTCTACAACAAACTCCCAAGTGAGTTGCAGAAGTTATCATTGAATAAATTCAAAAACATTATTAAACGCAATCTGTGCAATAAAGCTTATTATAAAATATCAGATTACCTAGAGGACAAAACCACTTGGGACGGAATCTGCTCCAACTCCGTCAAACGTAACATAAGACAAAATAAAATTGTTAAATGATGACTATAACGACCGAGTTAGGTTCTTCTGTTCACTTCTTTTCCTAATTCGCGTGTCATCTGAAGTGAACAGATTCAATTATGTGCTTTATTCTATTTATTTGTGTTGTTTTATTTTGTAATTTGTGACGCGTCAATAAGGTCCATGCGGCCGCACTGAATAAAGTATTTTTTGATTCTTGATTCTTGATTCACTGCCACGCAACACGCTGCATGTTGCGTATCGACTCACCTACGCGCGTACTTGCGGGAGTGCAGATCTGCATCATCGTGCGGGTTTTTCACACACTCGCGCGCGTGGTTGCGTTTTGTGGATTCACGGCGGCTCTGACTCATTTCATTCAAAGCTGTTCGCTATACTGCGGGACTCGGTGTGCCATACCTTGCGTCTCGCCCCGCACCAACGCGCGTCGTTACATGTTTCTCCGCGCTTGAGCGCGTGATCTGCATGAACGCGCGTAGATGCATTTTCTGTGCGTTGGACTGTGCGTGTTTTCTATAAAAACGGAGATACTTACAAGCTACGTTAGAAGACGCATTCACGCAACATGCAGCGTGGTGCGTGGCAGTGTGTGAACCTCCTTATTAACGCGAAATTTTAAATTAATGTTTGATGATTTAGGATGTTGATTGATTTATTTGTGGGGTTTTCACAAAAAGGTTAATGGCGGTTTTTATAAAAAAATATTGTATTAATCTTAGCTTTGCCGTGGGGTGCCGGCAGTAGAATGTTACTCCTCCTCTCATGCCCATGGATGCAGTAAGAGCCTGCCAAGGGATACCTCCGGAAGATGGGCAGCAGCGTCTATCCGTGTATCAACATCCCATCCTGCGCTCACCAACCCGCCTGCCAAGCGTGGTGAGTATGGAAACTACCCCTCATGGAGATCCATGAGGGAGGCCTGTGTTCATAAGTGGACGTTTTATGGCTGAAATGATAAATCTTAGTTTTAAAGTCAAAGAAGTATAGATTACCGTTAAAGTTAAGTGTATCGTTTTGCACTCAATGTGTCAGCCGAGGCTCTGCAGATTAAAAACTTCAGAAGCCCCCGTCTAAATTCTTAGCAAGATTTCAAATGAAAAATGCAAACTCCTATTAACTACTTGTTCCTGGAAGTTGCGAGTTTCCTTAAGAATATTATCGCAAGTAAGTTTAACAAGTCACAACAAAAGTTTCTCGCCGCTCACTTGTCGGACAAAAAATGCTCATATTCTTCTGAGTTAAAAATCTGGGTAAAATAACTTGGATGGGTACTTCATATTTAGGAAATGAATTTTGTCACAAAGGAAGTCAACGTAGGAAAATAATCTTTTTTAATTAGCAATTCTCCCGGGTTTTGTATTTCGGAAAACAAGGAAATATAAATAAGGAGGAAAATAAGGAAATGGCTTGTTGTTATATGTTAGTCGAAAGGAGTAATGCTGACCACTCCGAGTAACACTTAATTCTCGACTTTTCAGGATTCAGTGATTTTCATTTAAGAAAAGAACGCGGAAGTTTTAACTTTATCTGCTGTATATACGATTTATCATCATCATGTCAGCCGTAAAACGTCCACTACTGAACACAAGCCTCCCTCATAGATGAGGGGTAGTTGCCATACTCACCACGCTTGGCAGGCGGGTTGGCGAGCATAGTATGAGATGTTGATACACGGAAAAACGCTGCTGCCCATCTTCCGGAGGTATCGCTTAGCAGACTCTTATTGCATCCACGAGCATGAAAGGAGGGGTAACATTCTTCTGCCGGCACCCCACGGCATACCTAAAACCACACCCAGGTTTTTTTTTAATGTTAAAATCCTATGTTTATTTTTAATAACTCTTCGTTTTCCTGTAACTCTCTTGATTTTGGTGTACAATAAAGTGATTCATTCATTCATTCATTCTGACCTTAGGATCATCATGACATAACCAAAGTAAAAATAAAAAAAACAAATTTGAGATTTTTTTATTTACTACTTTAACTACTTCTTTCTACTTCTCATCATGATCTGAAACTCAGGGGGAGTTTCAGCAAAAAACCTTCGGGTAAACATTTTATCATTTACTCTTAACCTATGCTTATTTTAACAACTCTTCCTTTTCCTGTAACTCTCTTGATTTTGGTGTACAATAAAGTGATTCATTCATTCATTCATTCATTCTTATATATATAGATGTAAAATATTCAAACGAATTCTATTATGTGCTTTATTAAATTTAAATATGTTCTGTTCTTATTTTGTAAACTGACTATTCTATGTAGCTTTTTGCTCTATTGAATAAACACGTATTGGCTTTGAGTTTGACTTACGTACATAGTTTTTTTGTAATAGAATAAAAATACTTATAAATCTTCAACAAAATAAAACCGAAAATGAACATGATGATCAGTGGATAGATATGACAATAAGTAGGGCGATTTTAAATCTAACAATCTTAAAATTTAATACCGATATATCCACCCGCGATATCTTAAACATTTCTTACCCTGTGTATTAAAGTCGCCTAACGCCTATAGGTATATGATTTATATAACACTAGCTTTTGCCCGCGACTTCGTCCGCGTGGAAATCCCCTTTTTCACGCAGAGCCACTTTGATTCGAAAATATAAATCCCATTTATTCCCTATCCCGTGGGAATTTCGAAAAATCCCTTCTTAGTGCACTTCTAGGATACTCAAGGTATATGTGTGCCAAATTTCAAGTCTTTAAGTCCAGTGGTTTAGGCTGTGTGTTGATATATCAGTCAGTCAGTGAGTCAGTCAGGACTTTGAATTTTATATATATAGATTTTGTTAAAGAAACGGGCTAGAATATGAAGTAGGTGACTATACAATTCAACAATCCCCTCATGATCTTGGAGATCTATGAGTGAGGCCTATGTCCAGCAGTGGACGTGGACAGCAGTCCTTTGGTAATGATGATGATGATGATGATGATGAATATACATTTCTTTATGCATAAAACCTGTTCAGCAATTTTAAAATCCAGGTATAAGGTGACAGAAGTCACGGGCAAAAGCCAGTAATACTTACACGTTCCATGAGCGCCCTACTGCAGCTAAAGGAAACCGTATTAATGAAAACCCAGGAAAATCGAGCCCAGGGGCAATGAATCGACGTTCAGTACAGTTTATGGTGGTCCGTAGATTCGTGTTTCCCTCACACTTTGACATAAGTTATCCACAAACTAAAGGCACTTATGGGGTATGATGGTCTCGAGCCGACTTAAAATTCAACCTATTTGTAACATTTATAGTTTTTGAAAAGGATCGTCTTAGTAAAATGTATATTTTTTTCAAGCTTTTATTTAGCTTGCCCTGTATGTATGTATGTATGTATGTAACTATGTTTGTTTGCGGAATCTTGCAACTCAATTTTGAAGCAGATATCTTCAACCAACTGAGCTGAAATTTTGTATGTACACAAAATTTGCTTACTTTGGATGACAATGACAATCATAATTTGGTCCCACACACGTGCTACGAACCATTTGCTACGCATAAACTCTACGGAGTGTTACAGTGCTACGCAGTTCTTGCTACGGTGGTACGGTTATAAAGGGCATACGACAAAGATATTGGAAGGACATTATTACTACAAAGATACTGAAAATATTAGTAGAAAAAAAATGTCATTTTCTCTTTTTTTAATTTATTTAAATTGGATACCCAACACAGGGTTGCACATAACACACAAAAATAACAGTGTCAGCAAGGTTACAAAAACAGGTGCTTCCATAATTAAAGGGACAACAGACAATTATATGGAGCGCATTACAATAATTTGTATTTTGGGATATAGACCTATACGTTTCAGAATATTCCTATTCTGCAACTACGCAGCTACGAAGCGCCATCCAATATATATTTTTGCTTTCGTCAGTCACAACGTTATGAATAACACAATGTCTGTTGGTTTAGGTATTCAATCTAGCCATGATGCTCAGCAAGCAAACCTCGGCATATGTATGAGATATCAATACTTGTTTACTGGAAGTTGTGATCACAAGTATACTGGGTGGTCGCTCAGGCTCCCTCATCAATATCCGTTGTGCTCGGGGTTTATTTTGACGTGGCCTTTGTCGGGTCGCCACAGATTCAAGAGAAGTAAATATAAAACAACTACAGATAAGAATTCCGCGAATTTTGATCCTAAATATTCTTCAACGACATCAAAGAAGTTAAGTTGCCTTGTCGTAATAGGACCCTCAATATCAATTATTAGATGTATTAAAAAGCTATTTTTAGTCCCAAAAATGTTTTCCCTTTTGCGTTAGCGGAAATTTTATAGGAAAATATTTACATTTCATTTATTAACTTCCTTTTTTTAAACGTTTATTCTTTAGGTAAAAAATTAGCAATTAGGTAAGTCGGACCTTTCACATCTGTTTATAGAGGATTTATACAGTGTATCAACAACAAATTAACAGTAACAAATCCGCTAACCATTATCTAAAGAGCGCTTGTAAAACACTCAAAAAGAATTCGACACGTGTTCTTCCTCTTAACAAGGCACCTTAAGGAGCAATCAACTCCCCGGGTCAATACGTCTGAAGCTGACTGAGCCACGGGTTTTCTCACGATGTTTTTCTTCACTGTTAAAGGGCGTGTAAAAAAATAACAATTAGAACCTGCTTATTCGTGAAATTCGTTCTTGAAATGAAATGGGGATATGAAATATCATGTTATCTATTTAGGTATATGTATATAGGCTTGATTTCCAATATAAAATTAAGGTCAAAACATAACATTTAAGGTCTTATTCACAACTAGCTGACCCGCGTGGTTAAAGCAAAGTTTATTAGGAAGGGTTATGATTTTATAAGTCTATATAAACTGATATTTTATTTACCTTAATCATGAAGATTTTCCATTAAACATTTCTAGTTAGTTACATATGTCACATAGTCATTTTCATCACCTATTTATAAACTCAAAGGATGACTAGATATGCTGCTGTTTATTTATTTTTATATTCCAATGTTCTTACAGACCCAAACCTCTTAAAACCCTTTGTCCATTGCCAAGCTCTAAAATATTCATAATGCTAAAAATCATTAAAATCGCTGCAGCCGTTTTGAAGTGAATACGAAACAAACAAACATACTCTTCCGCTTTTAAAAATTAGTCAATAAGTGTATATTGGTGGAATTTAATAGAGCAAAAAGCTACATAGAATAGTCAATTTACAAAAAAGAACATGACACATTTAAATTGAATCAGACACATTTGAATAAATATAATAAACACAATTGAATTCGTTTGCTTTAAAAAACAAATCCAAGTGAGGAAAAGAATCGAAGAAGAAACCTCACTCTTTCACTAATCATTAATCCTAATCATTGTTATAATTTTTATCTCAATTATAATGTTTATTTTACCTTATGTCCGCAAGGATATTGGATAGTTTGGATATTGCAAGACATCATTATTAATATCATTTCTTATCGCGGTTAAACCTAACAATACTCTAATAATCATCTATGGAGTAATCACTTTGTTTTAATGAGATTTTGTTTTACAAAACCTATAGATCGGTAGTTCGCTCGCTTCAGATGTAAACTTTTAATAAGCATACATAAAAACATTATTTTGTCCTATTCAACGCCATTTCATGCATGTGATTTTATTTCATAATAAATAAGAACAATTAGTAACCCTGCAGTAATAATTCACATAACGAATTGTTACTGCGATTACTGTTTTTGCGAATTGGCACGAACATACCGAGGTTTTACTATAACAATGGAGCGTCGGACGTCATAGAGGTATTACCACGGAAGAGATGCAGAGAACTGTAGGGATACTAGAAATTGAAACCACTCAAGCCCACATAACAGTTATTATAGAGCTCTGTGGTCAAGCCTATGTTACCAGGCATTTCGGCGTCCACAGCAGAACAGCACCCAGGCTGCGCGTACCATCGCTCAACATCAAGACCGATACATGCTGTAACAAGCATCAAGACTGCAGAATGCTGATTGTCTCGCTGTTTATTCCCAAGCTCTACAAACAGACTGGGATAGTATGGTCTACGTGCACGTCGACCAATCTGATACTTACAGATCCGTCGTATTCAATGGTGCAGACCACGCGATCTATGGCCGCAAGAACGGACCAAATTTTGTTCTGCGATGAATCACGATTTGGTTTCAAGCGTGATTGATGGCCATTGTTGATGGTTTAGTTTTATTCACAAACTAAATCGAAAAATTTACATCGCAATCCCTCAAAACCAAAATTTATCCCCATCTTATGTATGCTGGAGGTAACCAATATTAATATTTTTTTCTGATTTTTCCCCGTCATCTTGGCGTGATTATTATAAATGTTCATGCAAAATTATAGCTTTCTAAGACTAATAGTCTCGTCTTAAGCCGCAGACAGACAGACGGACGGACAGACAGACAAAGCGAATCTACAAGGGGTTCCTTGTCATAAAAGTAATTTATTGATACAAAAAACATTATAAACCTTGTTGAAATACGGAATCCAAAAAAGGTCAGGTTCAGATTTAAGACCCCGTGTTCAACAACTGAAGACGTAATAGCGAGTAGGTACTTCCGGTGTGTAAGACAAACCTCGAGGTATGCGGGGAAGTGGATGTGGCCCGTAAACATACTACAAGGAAAGATTTAAAACGTTAGATACGCCCTCACCGTAATGTGACCCCACCGTTTGGTTCCACACGAAATGAATGAGCTCACTCATTCGGAATCAGTGTACTTCTGCACAGTGTAAGCCGGACGTGGTGTGTGTTATTTTTTTTCACGAAAGTTCGTGCAGTGTTTGCACATTTAATGGTAACATTAACAGTTTTGTTTATTGGCAAAACCAGCGTACGTGCGTTGGCATTATTGTTAGAATATAATAGAAAAATATTTATTGACATACACAGATTGCCGTGGGGTGCCGGCAGTAGAATGTTACCCCTCCTCTCCTACCCGTGGATGCAGTAAGAGCCTGCTAAGGGACACCTCCGGAAGATGGGCAGCAGCGTCTATCCGTGTATCAACATCCCATACTGCGCTCACCAACCCGCCTGCCAAGCGTGGTGAGTATGGCAAACTACCCCTCATGGAGATCCATGAGGGAGGCCTGTTGTCATCAGTGGTCGTTTTATGGCTGAAATGATGAATGATGACAGATACAGAGCAGGTACATTACAATAAAAGAAAACAAAACTTCGCTTAATTTATGTAGCTACACTCAGCTTTGAGCTACTCCACATGACCTGAGCAGTGCTGGTATTCTGACGGAACCTACATATATCGGCCTCACGACCAGCCGACTAATCACTGCATACAGATGGAAATTGCAGAAAGAGATACTGCTAACAATGGCAGCACCACCTTAGGGCACACCACGTGACCATTGAGATAATTCACAGTTCAACACACTGAGATCGTAGTAACAAAGACACATTAATTGAGTCAAATGCCCTCGTATAATCCAGCAGTACAAGAGCATTGCACAAACCCTGGGAATACAAAGAATAGAGACAATGCCACAGATTTCGGTTTCAGGGTATATCTAAAGATTTAAATCCTTGAAAAAAGTACATCTTGCGGAGGTTTGGGGCCCATTCACTGTGTGTACTACACTTT
The DNA here is from genome assembly GCA_963082625.1 of Pasiphila rectangulata. NCBI lineage: Eukaryota > Metazoa > Arthropoda > Insecta > Lepidoptera > Geometridae > Pasiphila > Pasiphila rectangulata. The sequence continues at coordinate 14,831,431 of OY720240.1, forward strand.
TACACAGACGGAGTAGGTAGGTTACAGTAACAAATCCTGTTAGTGAGTATGTATGAATGTATGGATGTTTTTTACTCTTTCACGAAAAAACTAACTTACGTATTGGGCTAAAATTGCACACGTATAGATGTTGACAAGGATTAACGCATAGGCTACATTTTATCCGTGTACCGTGCATGCGAAGCGGCGGGCATAAGCTAGTATTTAGATAAAGCTTGGTATGACAACTTTAGACTTTTATTCAATGCTTGGCTGCCATTATAAGTCACACCGATATCTCTATCCACCAACGAGGTATACGTATGTAGTTGGTGGATAGTTTTAAGTTTTCCGGCTACAAAAGCCGATAGGTGCCGGCAGAAGAATATTGCATCTCTTCTCTTGCCTGTGGTTGCAGGAGGAATCTTCCAAGGGCTACCTCCAGAATATGGCAGCGCACCATCCCGTACTGCGCTCGCCTGCCAGGCGTGGTGAGTATGGCAACAACCCCATAATCTTGGAGATCCATGAGAGAGGCCTATGTCCAGCTGTGGACGTGGACAGCAGTCCTATGACTGACATGATGATGATGAAAAGGCTTACGAACCTTTATTTTTTATTTACTTTTACAATACATTGTTACATGGTATTATTGTATCCGAAAACGACAGATACAAGTTGGAAAGGGGAAAAGTCTTCAAAGGGGAGTCGTCTTAAAATTTATCCGTCGTTTACAACATCACTGAAAACGTAAATAGTGAGTACTTCCGGCGTGTAAGACAAACCTTGTGGTATGTCGGGAAGTGGATGTAGGCCGTAAATGACTACAAGTACGTCTTGCGGAGGGTTGGGGCCCATTTACCGCGTGTTCATTCACTGTTATTGTACTGTCGCACACCCTGGCAATAGGTTATATAGTTCGATATATCAGTAAAAACACCGCTATTAAATTTTAACTGGTATATTTTAGAGAACTTATACTACTGATGATGTTAATGAGACGCGCTCGGTTGGATAGCGAAGCGCGAACTGATTGCTCAATGATTTTGCAGGTAAAACTACACATGGCGTAAATGCTAGATTGACAGAATTATGTAGGCCAATGTACGGAGGCTCGTACAGTAATATTGACGAAGTGGGTAGTTGCAAGGAATAACGTGTGTTATAATAATTCTTTAAATAAAAAAAACAAATAAAAAAAAAATTCATGGTTAAATACCATCCATTTCCTTAGGGTTCTTCCGCCATCAGATCCTGACTTGGATTGTGGGACCACCACAAAAGTGCACACTTTCGAATCAAAAAAGATTTCTTTTAATCGCTCCACATTGGCGGAGAAATCGGTGAACATATGTACATAGAAAAAAAATACAGTCGAACATAGAACACGACTGTATTTTTTTCCCTTCCCCTTTTTGAAGTCGGTTGAAAATAATTTATTTTGTTATTTTTGTTTCGTTAGTAGTGTTTGGCAAAACAAGATGGTTAAATATTTATAGAAACTATTATTTTCCTTAAGCAGATACATACATACTACATTAACAACCAATAACAATCACATTTTAACTGGGTTTTCCTATCAGTATACTATCAAATGCCTTCTCGTGATGATGTCCTAGATATAACGTTGATGAATACAATAGATTTCCTTGAATAGGAATCGTCAATTTCTCAAACCTCAAGTAAGCCCGTAGGGGCGACCAGCTCACCCATAAATTAAATCTTTCCAGTAGCGTTACGATAAAGTGTTATTAAGCGGTAGCTGTTGGGCGGAGCATCAATTTGAAACTCGATTTCATAATACGGAAGTTGCCCGGGGTAGCTGCCGGAAAAGTCAGATATTCAGATTATTATCTTAGGTGAACCTTACAAGTAAAGCTAATTATTGAAAACAAGATTATAGGTATGTCCCTTCGTTTTAAAATTAAAAAATATATTAACTTGCAATTTTGCTTATAAAATTGGCTTTAAAGTTTTATTTCTGATAACTTTGTGTTGAAATTACATAAATTTCTTTAAATTATAAGGCCACTTATAAAATCCCATGGCCAATAGTAATTAACCTCTGTTTGCGTAAATTAATCTTCTGTTTGCGTCTTACAATCCGTCTTTTGTGAAATCCGTAATTGAATTTATTATAGTTTTCCTTGACTAGGAATCGTCTATTTGTTACATAATTACATATTTACCGCAATTATCAAGACCTTTCCTCCCGTGCTAGTTAAAAACTATACATCCTTTTCAAAATGGTAAGTAATTAGATATTACAACAAGCATTGGTACGGGGGTACCAGAAAAGGGGGCGAAGGCCTCAAAAAGGTCACCAAAGGTCAAAAATGGCATTTTTTGGTTTTTGGACGTTTTCGGCCATTTTAAGACTTTTTTTTGGTGACCTTTTGAAGTCACAATGAGTTCGGTCCCTGTGACGTTCTTTCATTAAGACGGTGCTAACAAAAAAAGGTTTCATGTAAATCGCTCAACGCGTTCGGTTGTAATCGTCCAATACACAGACAGACAGACAGACAGAAAAACGGACGGACGGACGGACGGACGGATAGAGAGACAGACAGACAGATAGATAGTTTTTATTTTAGATATTGGGGGGTTTCAGCCCATGAAAACAACTAGTTTTGGAAGGGAAAAAATCGGGAATTCGTTTTGTTTTTTCTTTTGTTTTTAATATTTTGATTTACAATTTTTTGTTGTTGTTCTGTGAAAATGATTCTAGGGTCAAAATTGTTTTTGTACCTATACGGCAACTCTTCGCGGAGTTCAATGACCCTGACATGAATCGAGAGTTGTTTCTTGGGAAGGGCAAAATCACCCCCTTTCGGCTTAGTATACATATTTTAATACACTCTGTATAATCTAAGAATCCTTACCTACTATAATATTAATCTAATGATCGCGTATCACACGCGCCCGTCTTTTGAGAATCCGTAGTTGAGTTCATGCCCATCCCTAGCTTGTAAGTTTAACGAGGTATCATTTCAGCGGATCCAGTGTTTACGGGCAACAAGAGACCGCGACAATTAAATTCAAACAAGAAGTTACATGTGACGCAAATTTGACGTTTGTAGGCTCAATAGTGGGGTAAAACTCCACATAATATTGCAACTCACTGTTGCTAAAACCGCGCCGTAATGTAACGTATAAATTGACAAGTATTATCAAAACAAACCATCAAAGCCGAACAAAAATATGTATGGTCGAGCGATTTAGAATACCTGGATAGATAGAAGCATCATTATTGTATACTCGTTAACGCTTGTTATATTATAACAATAATTATTACATGTACCTCTAGCTGCATTTCTTTGCTGTACACTACATAAACTTCAAACTGTGGAATACGCCGTGGACCATAATGTAATTTTCTTAGGAAATATCTATTTTGTTATTTAACATGTATATTATATTTGTTTTTTGTTTGTTTTTCCCTAATAATTAAATAATTTTGTTGAAAATACGTTCGCCCTCGACTTGATTTTTGAACAAAATTAAGTGTGAGTTAAGTCCAGTCAACCTGACACCGTGATGGCCGGATCATAAGTCTTAAGGTTTGATGTGTACCTATCCATTTATCGTCGCACCTAATCATCATTATCATTTCCACCATCAAGGTCATTGAAATGGGTTTTTTTGTTGAAATATTACAGAATTATTAATATAACACGTTGATGCCGCGGGCAGAAATTAACTCTGAATATAATCTCTGCGCATTTTAAAATAGAGCCTAACCTATCATATACATAATTCCAATAGGATATTAAGTAATTTTTGAGCAATTTTAACCGACCTAATAAAAGGAGGAGGCTATCAAGGCGTAATTTTTTTTAAATCTTTTTTTCCTCAAAACTCCGTCGTTTATGAATCGATTTGGATTTTTTTTCGGTACGTGATTTTTCAACACTTTCGATTTGTTTTAGACGTTCGTTTAGTGGTCATCGCTTAGAACAGACGTGTCTTTAATTTAACTAAAATTTAACAATTAATTGCTGAGTCGTGGCCTCGATTACCGGTTACCTACATACTGTGACATAGTGTGGCACATAGTAATGCGAGTATTATGTTAGTGAAAATGGACACATGAATAAATAAAATATCAAGCAAAATACTTCAAGATGGACAGCAGTCCCTGATCGGAGCGGCAAGTCAGCGCACACGCCGCCTCCTGCGTTTTGGTCGCCCGCGCCCGCGCCCGCAACCGCGCCTCCCGAAGTTATTTCTACTCCCGAAATACAGAACTAGATGTCATCTAACGAGCTATATTTAAATGAGGTCTGTACTATTGCATATCAGGGCAAACTAAATTCCGAGCAGAAACTAAGGATAAATGCTTTAAATGCCGTAAAGTAGGACATGGAACATCACAGATGGCAGTCCACTACCAATCCCTCAAACTGCGTGCTGTAAAAGCCCACTCCGACATAATAGTCCTGCATAATGAACGTGATCTATCTCAGCAGTTGGAAGACCTAAAGAATAAGATCGAAGAGTCCCCAAAACCTGCTCTGAAAAATTAATTTGCCGACATGGTCAAGAAGAGGACAAATAATTATATTAAATAAATAAATAAATAATGCTGGACAAATCACACAGCATCATCTAGCCCCAAGCTAAGCAGAGCTTGTGTTATGGGTACTAGATGACTGATATACTTAATACATTATACTACATAGATAGATATTTTTATTATATATAGAAAAATACCCAGAACACCCTGAACAAATATCTGCAGATCGTACAGACATTTGTCCCGAGGCGGGAATCGAACCCGCAACCCCTGCGTCGCAGGCGGGCCTTCGCCCGCTGCGCCACTGAGGTCGTCAAACCAATTATTAAACCAATTAATCTAAATTCTGTAGCTATTTACCCCAATGACAAGTTTAAGTCTAGTAGAGATATGAAAATCTCTTTAGGCCATATTATTTTTTGAACTAGGGAGTTCATAAAATAATATGCCCTGAAGTGATGAAATTACACGTGAGAGAGGCCTACGAAAGACAAAAAATGGTGGCGTGATTATTAGTACGGATACGAAGGATGATATTGAAAACTGAAAAAATCGGTACAGCTCACTAAATCTGGCTTTACGATTGACGAGCCGTATAAACGTAAGCCAAGAGTGGTTATAATAGGAGTGTAATAGGAGAATAAAAGATGTTTTCATTTCTCATACTCGGAAATTAGTGTTGTTTTGATCTGGTTATTGGGTGGAAAATGCTGCTTCCCTCCATAGAGAGGGAAAAACTCATACAAACTACTTCCCCCTATGAAGAGTTTTATGTAAAAAAAAACTAATTAAAAAAAATGCTGCGGCCATGTGACTTTCTAAACAGCCAGTGTGAACTTAGCGCAAACTTCTTTGAGCGGAATAAGCCGCAACAATTACGCGGTGAGTTCCATATTTAAAATTTAAAAAGTAGAAAAAGCCGAAACACGTCAGGATTTTACCCTCGAAAAGTTTTTAACTTCTATTAGGCTGAGCCACAAATCGGGAAAAAAGAATACTGAGACCTGTAATTTCGTCATTGAAGTACCTGCAGAAATACGTTAAGTTCTTAAAGTATATATCAATTGGTCATTTTGCCCAGTAAGAGATTTTACATTGGTCACCCGATGCTTTAAGTGTCATACATAAGTATGGTCACGCGGCCAAATCATGTCGAGACCCAACTGCGGTGATCTAGGCCATTCAATACAAGAATGCACAAAAAAATCAGATGAGCCTAAATGAGCATCTTGCTCACGGTTTAAAAAGCCAAGTAAGCACTACACAGGTGCTGTTGACTGTCCGGCAAAAATAATGTGTGAAAGTATTTATTAATCCAACAGATTATGGATGTTCCTAGTATGCCTATTCTATGAGATTTCAAGAAGTACCTATCCATATCTGTTTATTCTTATTACCTACCTGTTTCATAATTATTTTTAATATAGCCTTATGTTTCGTTTTCGTACTATTATCGTTGAAATATGTGCATCGGAATATGTCGTGGTTATTTTGTTCGCAATAGATTTCAAGGTCTACGAAAGCTTTCGCTAGATGGCGTTACTGGTAGCGATTTGCGAATCAATAAACAAGTCAAGTTTCTGTGCGGGTAGAAATAAAATGGATGCGCGACAATCGAAACCTACCGTCGCCGTCGAGATGACAGCGATAGGTTTTTTCGTGGGTGGACGGTGCGCGACACGCCTTTGAGCAAAAAGCTTTCTAACGTATTAATTCTTCCGTAAACGAACATACTATCGTGAAATAACTTCTAAAAAGTGTTGTGCTTCAGAATATTGTGCATATACATTGTGGAAATACATTGTGGATAGGGCGAACTATCAGCAGACTTTCCGGAGGCTCCAGGACTTGTATGGCAAGGTTAGTAGTGGACTTAGTCATGCTTGCGCGTTCTTATTTCCTCACATTTCCATGGTGCACATTATTCTCAACGTGTAGACGATTGTTCGAGATTCCCGGCAATCAGATTTAAAGTAATATTATTTACGCAATCTGATTGACCCTTGTGTCGAAGCCTTCTCGACACACCTTAATGACTGATCACGTTGCTGCCTTACTGACCAATAATAAGACATACCTACCTACATAACTACTTTGGTCAAGTAAAATTTAGCTTGGTACGCAGTTTTCGTACGACGAATTCAAGTAGGTACGAGTATTTGTGTTATAAAACTTGAATTGAAAAATTTATTAGTTTTATTTTTCAGTAAGTATTTTATTTCTTGATTATTGCTTTGTTTATTATGTGTACACGCCAACTACATATATTATATCTGTTGTATACGTACCGTAACTTATGTTGTGAAATTAAGTTAAACTTCCTACCATATAAAACTATGTTCCTAACAATTTTGTATTCGCTCACCTGTCTGAGATGCATTACTACACAAAAAAAAAAAATTATACATACCTTAGTTTTTCGTAAACTTTCGCGATCACAATTCATTATAATATAATAACATATACACGGGAATTTATCGCGTAATAATAATCAAAGGTATTACGCGATAAATTCCCGTGTTTATGTTATTATATGTATACATACCTTTGTAATATATCATGAGTTTGTATCTTTTTATTTTAATTTAATATTATTTGTTGCTTGTGATCTTACAAAAGTAACCGTAACAGTATTTATAGCTTATTACATAATATATGTTAGTCTGTAATGTATGTATCACATCTTTGTAAGGTATTTTTATATGCATGCGTGATTGGAGACTTTACCTTGCCGTAACACAGTTTTTAACTAGCACGGAGGTAAGGTCTTGAAAATTGTGCTTAATATTACACTTACTACTATTTATACTTACTACTATTTATAAGTACCTTAATACATTTTTTTATATAATAAATATTTGATTTGATTTTAATTACCTAGGTAATTTTTTTTCATAACTCAGTTCTGATGATGGGATCCATGAGAAATTGAGGGAACTCCTCAAATGTTGTACGGAAACATTATGTCGATTTCGGCAAATTTAGCTCAAGGTCAAGCATTTGCATTCAGAAAGTATAATTTGGTGAAGTGGAACTGATGAAGAAGACCACAGATGGTTATCAAAACTTTTAAAATTTTTTCATTGGAGTCGGTTTTTTAGTTGACATGATAATTAATTATTAGGTTTCAATACAATAATCCCGGGTTGAGTCAACACGGGACCACGATTGTTGAAACGCAGTCAAAACGTCGGGAATAATCAAACCTACGCGATAAATTCCCGTGCTTTTGTTATTTATTATAATTAATAGTGATCGCGAAAGTTTACGAAAAGTTATTAGGATTCAAATCCAAAATTCGCCATTTTAACTACTTACTCACAAAATGCCTACACGTACCGTATAGTTTCGTAACTCGTGCATCAAGAGTGGTGTTATTTAATGACTTGCAGGCCTTACATTGCTGGTATTCATTGTAATTCGTCGGATCAATTCCGAAAATGTCAATCAATATTATTACTATGTAAAAGTAGAACTCTTTTTCTTTAATAGCTTTTTGTGTTTGGTTTTACACAATTCTGCCAGTGTCAAGTATCCTAAGAAGGGCTATTTTATAGTTTTGCTCCATCATCATGGGTTTGCCATTTTCCTTTTGGTCACTCGTTAGGTCATTTCGTGCAAGTGTCCGCCCCTCACGTGGCATAGATGGTCAGCACGGACGTGGGTTTGGCTTTGAGGGGCAAAGTAGAACTCATTCATGACTCGCTGGAAGAGTGATGACAGCCCCCATGACTTTTGTAATATCTCTACGCATTTTTTACCGACAAAAACAGGTGTTCAGTTCGACCGTATATTTTTTTTAATAAACGTCCGTATTTTTTTATGTTATAAGCTGGAAGACGAGCAGACTGGCTACCTGATGGAAACTTGTCACGTATCTAATATATATGATAATATATAATAATAATATATATAATGTGATTTGTTCAGCATTATTTATTTTATTTATTTATATATCTAATCAGCCTGTAGGATCCCACTGCTGGGCAAAGGCCTCCCTTCCCTCTCTCCATACTTCCCGGTCCAAGGCGTTGGTCGACCAGTCAGCACAGTACATGTCCAGCTCACCCCGCCATCTGCGCCTGGGCCGGCCGCGCGGTCGTTGTACCGCATGTGGGACCCACTCGGTGGCTATCTTTGCCCACATTTCCTTTTTTTAATTTCCACATTTTTGTCACGTATACAACGTGTAATTATATCATGTGTGCTAAGCTAGGGGGTGATTCTGATCATCCCAAGGAACAACTGTTTGTTCTACGACTTTTCAGAATTCAGTGATTTTCACTCAAAAAACATCACGAAAGTTTTAACTTCAACAGCTGATTATACGATAATGACAACCTAAAATCCAGCTGATTCTTGACAGGGTCATTGACCTCCGCGTGACCGTAGAGGTACAAATAAAAATACGTATAACCACACATAGGTTTTTTATTTATTAAAAAGTAAAAAAAAAACCGATTATGATCTCAGGATTATTTTCACATCACACCACCTAGTAAAATTATAAATAAAAATATTTAAAAAAAAATAATAAAAATACGAATATCCGATATTTTCCTTTTAAAACTAAGTACTAGTTTTGATGGGTAACACCGGGGACACTAGTTATAATACACGCTGTATAATACTCTTTGCATTGTTAGAACGGTGGTCTAACTACCCTGTTACAAACATTGATTTATAATTGATTTATATCAATGGTCACATTCACCTACTCGTCCCGTAAACACAGTTTCGTAACTCGTACATCATTGGTGGATGCAGACATTTAGTTGGATCATTCACAGTAGATGTATCGTAAATTCTTGGCAGAGCTTTGTCCCTCACCGCTCGGCCTCGTACATCTCTCTGGTCGAACTGCAGTTAGGCCAGAGCCGGATTTACCAATAGGCTGAGTAGGCTGGAGCCTAGGGCGGCAGTTTTAGACCTTAGATTTCTTTTTAGTCTTAGACAGAACAGAGACAGAAACAGAGAAAACGAGTCTCGGAAATTTAACAAAATTTTTATAATTATACTCGTACCTACTAATAACGGTTAATATATTTAACTAGCCGCACCCCGCAGTTTCACCCGCGTAGTTCCCGTTCCCGTGGGAATTCCGAAAAATTCCTCCTTAGTGCACCTCTACTCAATGTATATGTGGGCCAAATTTCAAGTCTCTAGGTCCAGTGGTTTAGGCTGTGCGTTGTCTGTCAGTCACTCAGTCAGTAACGGAAGAATTATATATATATATGTATATATTGATTAACCGGTTAATGTATTGAGAACGATAGAGCACAAATCATAAAGTTGCAATTTTTTTGTTTCTAATTTCTTAGTCAGTAGGGGCAGCAAAAATGTAATAGCCTACTGGCGGCAAATTTGTAATACCGCCGCTCAGTTAGGCATTCAATAATCCTAGTTCCTGCTTTATGAATAATACAATATTTCACTTGCAAATTTTGTATACTTTGTTTAGTTCTGGTTACAATCCAATATCAATATTTTAATGCCACTTTTTGAGAAATTTTAACTTCATTTCATAATCATTTTATCATTTCATCATCTCAGCTGTAGGACGTCCGTTGTTGGACGTAGGTCTCCCTCATGAATTTCCAAGTACTGATCATGAGGGGGTTGTTGCCATACTCACCACGCTTGACAGCCGGGTTGGCGAACGCAGTTAACGGAAAGATGCTGCTTCCCATCTCTTCTACTTGTACCGGAGGTATCTCTTCCCAGATTTTTATCGCAACTACGGGCTAGAGAGGAGCGGCAACATCCTGCCGGCACAACACGGCGTATCTTTTAAATATTATAATAAAATTCAAGAAGATAATTGATAAAGAAGTCAACAGATAGTTATCGAAACTTTGACTTTAAAAAGTCAAAATTGTAAACATTTATTTTCAATGAATATGGCATGTTTGAAATTTTAATTCCTAATTTTATTGTTGTAATTAATGATATTGTAAATCTTTAATCTATTTCTACATATTAGCGAATTCATAATTATCAAATTAGTTAACCCCAGATTACTCAGAATATGACGATTTATTTCATATTAATGTAGGTATAGGCCCAAACACAAAATTGCAGTGCCCTTGCAGGGTGCATGTATTTACCTAAGGCTAGTTATAAGATCCAAGCTGTATAAAATGTGTACATGTAAGCAATAAATGAAATATGAAATATGAAACTCGGTGTATCAACATCCCGTACTGCGCTTGCTAACCCGCCCCAAGCGTGGTGAGTATGGCCTCATGTTCTTGAAGATCCATGAGAGAGGCCTATGTCTCTCCAGGGCAGCTCCCTTGACCTCTATGTACGACATAATATTATGACAGCAACCTAAATAGTCGTATTACTTATTCAATGATTTGGGTAAGTACCTACGAAGTGTGAAGTAGGTAGTTATTGCTTGAAGATATAATTAACCAGATAAGCAGTATAATCTCATTGAATCAGACAGATCAAAGACACTTAATTAATAATTATCAAAGTGTGTTGAGTCAGTAATGAGCTTAGGTACCTACTAATAAATCGTGTAATTTGGAATTCTATCTCATTAGGGTTAATTAATGAGGCGTTTTCATCAATTAGTAAAAACTTTAGAAATAGTTTCCTAGAACCTTATTTATGCATTAGTTGTCTTTTACTGGCCCAAAACGCAATTTGACAATGACAACAATTGCATTCTCCGCTCGTCAGATATATCTGTTAGGCTTATTATTATTATTATTTAGCCTGCACTGTCCCACTATGTTTTTCGTTATTTGAGATCGAGAACATTGAATAAAAAATGTTCGATTGTAAAAAAATCGAGACTATTTTGAGGGATGAGATTCTTCCTTTAATCACTTCGATATGATTTCCATCGATATCGATGAAACAATTTTGTTACGTATTAATTACGTAACAAAATTGTTATTTTATACATATCCTAAGGATAGTTTTTGCTTTTTATGGCAACAGTTTTCTAAGCTGTCTTTTTTGCTAATTTAAAAAGTCATGATCTTCTTGAGAGTTAGTGGACTGCCAGGTCTTAAAAGCTGTTTTTTATGACCGCCGTGGGGTGCCGGCAGTAGAATGATACCCCTCCTCTCATGCCCATGGATGCAGTAAGAGCCTGCTAAGGGATACCTCCGGAAGATGGGCAGCAGCGTCTATCCGTGTATCAACATCCCATACTGCGCTCACCAACTCGCCTGCCAAGCGTGGTGAGAATGGCAACTACCCCTCATGGAGATCCATGAGGGAGGCCTGTGTTCATGAGTGGATGTTTTATGGCTGAAATGATGAGGTCTTAAAAGATTCTCGCACCACGTTTCTCTGGTAGCTCTGAGTCCAGACCAGATGTCGTTTGGCGCAGTATTTAATTTCCTACAGTCATAAATGTTGAGTACCTACTGCGATTGCCACATTGTGTTTGCATCATCGTTCATATCACTACAAAAAAAAATCTTTATAAATAAAAAAATATTCGCGCTATTTACCTTTATTATTCTTCTTCTTTTTCTTATTCAGTCTTCCCGGGACCACGATGGGTGCAATCCTGTCGAAACGTCGGGCAAGGTAAATAGCGCGATAAATACCCGGTTAAATATGTGTTAATAGTATGGCAACTACCCCTTATGGATATCCATGAGGGAGGCCTGTGTTCAGTAGTGGACGTTCTACGACTGAAATGATGATGATGATGAATCACTACTAAAAAATTACAAGCTGGACAGTTCTAAAATGAATATAACATTAAACCATGGCACTGTTTTGAGAATACCATAACTTACATACCGACATTTTTTTCTAATAAATCATAATTTGTAAGAACAATCGCTACGGCAAAAGTTTAGTATTTAGTATCATTAATATAAATTTAGCTTTGTATGAAGTTAGGGGTCTACCTGTTTTGTTCTGATTGTAAAGCTAGAAACGTGAGGCGAACTTTGTTTCGACAACACAATACGAGGTTGGTAGTTACACCCTAGTTTAGATACAAAAGGATTTCAGGCTGGGTTGGAGGCCCTGGCATAAATGATAACTTTGCCAGGCGAACGTTTGGCGCAGACGGATTCAAAAACGATAAAGTCAAAAACTGTTTGTATGCCAAGCATTGCCACGCGAGGTAGGTACGAGAAATAATGCAGTTTTCGCCACTCGCGTTAGCTTTTAGTTAAGTAAATTTCGAGGGTAATTTCCGATGCGGCAGTTAGTCGATCGACAGAAATGTCTTATTTGGACATTCAAACAGTTTTACGTCTACCTATAAAAATACAAACAGTTTTACATCTTTTAAAATCGCACTTAAAAACACGATGGAAAAACTTGATAAAATCTCAGAAATCGTAAATTAAGTTTTTATTATATTTTAGTCGTAAAACTTCCACTATTGAACACAGGCCTCCCACATAGATCTCCATGAGGGTTAGTTTAATATTAAGGTTATTTTACTTATACTTTGTGTAATATTAACCTTAAAGATTCATTTTTAGACGACCACTGTGGTGCAGCGGGCGAAGGTCCGCCTGCGACGCAGGGGTTGCGGGTTCGATTCCCGCCTCGGGACAAATGTCTGTACGATCTGCAGATATTTGTTCAGGGTGTTCTGGGTGTTTTTCTATGTATAATAAAAAATATATCTATGTAGTATAATGTATTAAGTATATCAGTCATCTAGTACCCATAACACTAGCTCTGCTTAGCTTGGGGCTAGATGATGCTGTGTGATTTGTCCAGCACTATTTATTTATTTATTTTAGAAACACACGTCCTCACCTCTTAGTCAGGCTAACGCGGTAGGTCGGTGCCACTTCACTCTTGAAAACCGAAACTTGTCGGCATGACATCTGACTTAAAATGAGTACGAGTACATGTGTGAGTTTTAAAAAACTTATACATTATTGTACCTCATCATCATCATTTCAGCCGTAAAACGTCCACTGCTGAACACGGGCCTCCCTCATGGATCTCCATGAGGGGTAGTAGACATACTCACCACGCTTGGCAGGCAGGTTGGCGAGCGCAGTACGGGATGTTGATACACGGAAAGACGCTGCTGCCCATCTTCCGGAGGTATCCCTTAGCAGGCTCTTACTGCATCCACGGGCATGAGAGGAGCGGTAACATACTACTACCGGCACCCCACGGCAGTATTGTACCTACTTTTACTTAATTGATAATAATGTTAAAACATGTCTTATCTAGTTTATTTCTCGTAGGACGTCCACTGCTGGTCAAAAGCATGGTCATGGTCTTCAGACACTTACTGATCTTGAGAGGTTGTTGCCATACTCACCAAGCTTGGCCAGGCGGGATACATGAAACAACGCTGCTGCCGATCATCTGGAGGTATCCCTTGGCAGATTCTTACTGCATCCGGCAAGAGAGAAGGGGCAACATTCTATTGATGGCACCCCGCGGCCAAAATTTAATTCAGTACTATTATTTATTTTCGATGGCTTGTTCTGGTCGGTATTGCGAGCTGTTGGACAAATAGACCGGTACGGCGACGCCCGCGCAACTGTAAATCAATACCATATTCTCACGGCGTATGCTGAGTTGGCAACTTATGCGCAACACAATAAACAATTATTGAAATGTTACGGACTGAGAGAAGCCACTTGCATACAATCATCATCATCATCATCGGCCTATATAAGTCCACTGCTGGACATAATATATGCCTCCTCAAATCTGCACCCGTTCGCCCTGTTGTCAGCTAGCCGCATTTAGCGTTTGCTAGCAACCGTTCCCAAATTATCACTCCATCTAGCTGGTGGGCGTCCTACACTACGCTTATACCACGGTCTCCACCCAAGAACTCGATTATCTCAACGGTTATCCTTCTTTAAATTCTTAAAAAAATCCAAAACAAATATATAAAAAAAATATAAACGATTCCTTTAAAATCCAACCTCCATTTGGCATCGAAAGTTTATACTATGTACGGAAAATATAGGATTAATTCACCTGTAAACTGAAAATCTTTGTTTTCATAGAGCAGTTTTTGGGTTTTTATTTCTGTTGGCACCGTTAACTAATAAAATGCAATAAAAATATTTAGTTTTAATGCCGCTTATGCTGAGATGCAGGAGCACCGCCCTCCCGCCCGCTAATTATGCACATGCAGGGAGAACTAGTTTGTCAGTGCATCATGCATACCCAAATCTATACGACGACACGTGTTTCGCCTCTCCGCGAGGCATCATCAGGTGAGACGCTGAGGTGTTGACTGGTGACTCTCAGGGACTCTTCAGTGATCGTAACTTCATATTATGTTTTTTTGCTGAAAGATAGGTATGTACATCTGTGCTGTTGTATGTATCTTTATCTGTACCCTCACGGCAACTCATTTCATGGACGTCAATGACCTTGTCAAGAATCAGATGACGTTTTGTTCAGTATCGTATAATTAGCTGTTGAAGTTAAAAGTTTCATGTTAATTACATGAATGGAGCTCGCCTAGTCTTGGTAAGTCGTAAAACTAAAGTTATTTATATGTGAGAATTATATTTTTAGCCATTTGGGTTAATAATACCTCGTTTAAAACCTATTGCTAGGGTTCCGAACTTTTAGGATCCCCTTATAGGATTACTCCTTTGTCCGTCTGTAAAGACCCTTTTTCTCAGAAACGGCTAAAGGATTTTTTTTACTTGAAATTTATACTAAGCATCAATGTCTGCGGGCAGGTCTTTATATATCAAAGTTCTAGCTTAGGGGATACAGGAGTTATCGCAACAATTCTAAAATTGTTGTATGAAAATGGCAACATGGAAAATCTATCTATCTATGTGGCACAAGTAAAAGAAAAACCTTGAAAATTACCCTTTGGAGTTAAAAAAATATTCCTATATAACATTTGAATACTGTAAGTATTAAAGTTTAAAGAAAAAATTTGAAATTCAAAAAGGTCCTGATTAGTTCAATAATTATTTAAAGGTTGGAGGTATTGTAGATCAAGAAATATAATACAAATCGAAGTCTTATCTGTTCTCTAATTAAGTTTATGCGTATTTTTAATAAAGTTTATAACTGGCAGCGCCATCTAGCGTAAATTGAAAACGATCTATACTTGATAGGTTATTTTTGATAAGTATTGTTAAACACACACAAGTTATACCAGAAAATGGCGTATAGTGCCTGAACGTCCTTCTGCCTCATATTAATATTTAAACAAATATGGTAATCTTTTAATTTCGGAATTTTTAGGATGCGAGTCTCGCTCGCACTTGTCCGCTTTATTTCAGATAAGATAATGATACTGAAGGCGATGTATAATAAACAAATTAAGTACCCGACACGTCTATGAGCAAAGAATAATAGGCCAGCCGACCTTAAAAAAGCTCAGTTCAAACATTGTTTAACCCGGCTTTGCAACTGTTTAAGGGAAGGAGTTTTACTATAAATTCAACTCTAACATTTATGAAAACAGAAATGAAGCCAAAGCTATAAGTTACATTTATTTGCACTTTTATTACCTGAACTTATTTGGTAATTTTTTATCTTTCCCCGTTATTGCTATCCCTTCCGTCTGAAGCTTAGCTGTACGTAATTTACTGCAGCATTATACTACCACCTCTGCATAAGTTTTTCCAGATATGGTTAATATAAAATTTTATGCATACTGCTGAAGTATTCATCTTTGTCCATGTTTACGGTGGGGCGGACACGTATAAATGATGCATAAAGATTGACCGTACTCTTGCATCCCGTAGTTAAGTATAAGTACATACTAAATTCTTAGTAATCCGACCCTAAAGTAATGAGTTGGAGGTTTCTCTTAAATAATAATAGTGAGCACTTCCTAAACTGCCGTCACAGGAAAGAAAGGGCAGTAAATTTGTAGACAATGGTACTTATAACACGTTCTAATCTACATAAAACTAAACTAATTCCAGGAGTAGGTATGCTAATCCGACGGGATGCGATAAATAAAGCCGTACCTACACAGACACGTCGAAACTTACAGCGTCGCTCCTTTGTTATAACTTTTATGGATGTTATATAATTGAGCGAACGAGCTAAGCACCTGAATATCTAATCTGGAAAATATCATCGTTGTTTACCCGTTAAAAAATTGTTAACTCGTCTGACTTAGTAAATAAGTTTGTTAGAAGTTCACTTTTTTGTATTTCTTTCAAAACACGTCAGTTTATACCTGAAAATAGAACAAAATGAAATACAAAACTGACGCTACCTGCCTTTTAATATTTTCGTTTTAGAAGTGATAAATTGAAGCACGAATTAAACTTAAAAATACTTCAGTTACATACTTGTAGTTGGAATCTTCCAAAACTCCTTTAAGCCCAGTGAGTTGTAAATAGTTAGAGTAGCTATACCAAACAAAAAACGTGTCGCAACTTGATGACAGCGGGGATGCCTGCGCGGGGCGCGTTCGCCCCCGCACACAAATATTCGCTGCAGCGCTACACGATTAGAATGTCGTCTATCCATACCATCAATACATGCAGCGCTAGATCGCTAATAGAGAATAGTTTTCTCGCGGCCAAAACGTCGTAAGCGCCGTGAATTTCGTGGCGCTTACACGTTTCGTTCAACATAGTGTAACAACATGTCGCTCTAATAGATTTTTTTCACCGCAGAAGGGACACTTCAGACAGCTATTAATGCAGTAATGTTAATGCAGTAGGTACCTATGAATATTATATTTCAAAACGTAAAAATATTTAAGTACATTAAATTAAAACGAATCGTTAAGCGTTTAAAGTCATTTTTTTTTTAAATAAATTGGTATTTTATCCAACAAGTACGTACATAAGTAGGTAGGTACTTACACTAACTAGACCCCACACTTTATTTCACTCTGCCCCTCCTCTCATGCCCGTGGATGCAGTAAGAGCCTGCTAAGGGATACCTCCGAAAGATGGGCAGCAGCGTCTTTCCATATACCAACATCCCGTACTGCGCTCGCCAACCCGCCTGCCAAGCGTGGTGAGTATGGCAACTACCCCTCATGGAGACCCATGAGGGAGGCCTTTGTTCATTAGTGGACGTTTTTTGGCTGAAATGATGATGATTATCTAGCCCAAAACTAAGCAGAGCTCTTGTTATGGCTACTAGATAACTGATATAATAAATACAATACAATACATAAATACCTATTTATTTATTATTATCCGTAGAAAATGACCTGAACACCCAGAACAAATATCTGCAGCGATCACTAAACATTTGTCCCAAGGCGGGAATCGAACCCACCTCCTGCATCGCAGGCGAACCTTCGCCCACCACGCCACAGAGGTCGTCAATCTATTACATTAAGAATTTGTTCAGACAACAATATAGGTATAATACAGCTTCAGTTTATAAGTAATGACGATTGCAAAAGATACCTACAGTAGGTACCTAGAGTACCTACTGTTACTGATCAGACAGACGGCATAGGGCGAGTAATATGAGTTAAAAATAATCAGTTAAACCTTTGTCGCCAACCCTTAGTAGGTACCTACACATCCCATCTGTACGAATCACTTTTCATAATCTATGATTTTCAAACAAAATGTCAGTACAATAGAAAATAATGTACAAAAAATAATTTTAGTTGGTTTTAGTTGATATTCTGTTTACTTTCCGATGATAAGTCACGCCACTATCTTTTTTCTTCGCAGTTGATTGATTAATTATACGTTTTTAACACGCAAGACGGCATTTTTAATTTGGGTTTATTCGCATGCGGTCGCGATGGGCGTCGACGAACGACTAAATGAGTTGTTGCCGGCCGGCAACAACTCATGGCGCAAACTTGTTGTTCGCGGGTGTCAATTCTATACGCTAGTAATAATACTTTTTTTTTTTTTTTTTTTTTTTTATTTATTATCAAATATACAAAAGAATAAATTACAACTTAATTAAGGATAACACATTAAGCCACTAAGGTTTATCTTGTGCTATCGTGAGCCACTTTTAACTTAAAGTTTATTTAAACTAAATAATAAAAATACAGTACCTATAAAATACACTATTACACTACCTATGCTTATACTTCAATGTGTATCTCATTGTTCCAGGCATGTCCCTAGACGAAGGCAGACAATCGCAGCGGCCGTACAGATATGGCATGGTTCTCCTCTGCGCAGGGGCGCTGATAAATTGGCTCGGGCTAGCGGAAGACTATGCAGAGCCCGTCAGATACGTCGGCGTGGCTTGTATCGTGGCCGGAGCCTTGCTGATATGTGCCGCCATGTGCTGCTGGCTTCAATCACCGGCTCGGCAGCCACAGGCGGACCGCATAGATCCTGATACACACCAGGTAATAGATGCTAATAGATGAGTCGCGAGGAGTGGGAGGACAGTGAGGCATCTATCCAGCAGCGTGTAATAGCTTATTATAGACACTGTTTAAGTAAAAGAAGTTTTTTAAGTGGGCGAGAAGGGCGAAATCTGAAGCCTGTGACACCCTGTAATTGGGAGAGCACAAGTCTTATGAGAATTAAGGTTGACGTAAGTGAGATTAGTGATTATGATTGATTCTGTATGTTCATTCTGTTGGGCGTCCTTTACTTATTAATAAATAAATAACCACATAGATATACCTAGGAGATAAATAATACTGCTCTTAACTGCAAACTCCAATTCTCAGTAGTTATAATTTATCCATAAATAAATATCACCGGTTACCTCTCTTATCAAAGCTCTGGCACCTCCAAGGTAACTTCAGGAATCTGGTCGATTTTTGCGTGAAAGCGAAAAACTCTCACATACCTATTATGTTGGTGTCCTAACAGTAATTTCCCCAAACTACAATAATTTTATAATAAACGGAACTGATTATTTAACACTAACGATTTTTTATATCTAAATAATAACCGGGCAATAAATTAGAAACACAATCACTACGATTAATCTATCAATTGCCGCCTAACTATTACGAAATGCGATCAGTGAGTTGTAAATAGTTAGAGTAGCTATACCAAACAAAAAACGTGTCGCAACTTGATGACAGCGGGGGTGCCTGAGCGGGGCGCGCTCGCCCCCGCACACAAGTATTCGCTGCAGCGCTACACGATTAGAATGTCGTCTATCCATACCATCAATACATGCAGCGCTAGATCGCTAATAGAGAATAGTTTTCTCGCGACCAAAACGTCGTAAGCGCCCCGTGAATTTCGTGGCGCTTACACGTTTCGTTCAACATAGTGTAACAACATGTCGCTCTAATAGATTTTTTTCACCGCAGAAGGGACACTTCAGACAGCTATTAATGCAGTAGGTATCTATTAATATTATATTTCAAAACGTAAAAATATTTAAGTACATTAAATTAAAACGAATCGTTAAGCGTTTAAAGTCATTTTTTTTTAAATAAATTGGTATTTTATCCAACAAGTACGTACATAGGTAGGTAGATACTTACACTAACTAGACCCCACACTATTTCACTCTGCCCCTCCTCTCATGCCCGTGGATGCAGTAAGAGCCTGCTAAGGGATACCTCCGAAAGATGGGCAGCAGCGTCTTTCCATATACCAACATCCCGTACTGCGCTCGCCAACCCGCCTGCCAAGCGTGGTGAGTATGGCAACTACCCCTCATGGAGACCCAGAGGGAGGCCTTTGTTCATTAGTGGACGTTTTTTGGCTGAAATGATGATGATTATCTAGCCCAAAACTAAGCAGAGCTCTTGTTATGGCTACTAGATAACTGATAAATAAATACAATACATAAATACCTATTTATTTATTATTATAAGTAGAAAATGACCTGAACACCCAGAACAAATATCTGCAGCGATCACTAAACATTTGTCCCAAGGCGGGAATCGAACCCACCTCCTGCATCGCAGGCGAACCTTCGCCCACCACGCCACAGAGGTCGTCAATCTATTACATTAAGAATTTGTTCAGACAACAATATATGTATAATACAGCTTCAGTTTATAAGTAATGACGATTGCAAAAGATACCTACAGTAGGTACCTAGAGTACCTACTGTTACTGATCAGACAGACGGCATAGGGCGAGTAATATGAGTTAAAAATAATCAGTTAAACCTTTGTCGCCAACCCTTAGTAGGTACCTACACATCCCATCTGTACGAATCACTTTTCATAATCTATGATTTTCAAACAAAATGTCAGTACAATAGAAAATAATGTACAAAAATTTATTTTAGTTGGTTTTAGTTGATATTCTGTTTACTTTCCGATGATAAGTCACGCCACTATCTTTTTTCTACGCAGTTGATTGATTAATTACACGTTTTTAACACGCAAGACGGCATTTTTAATTTGGGTTTATTCGCATGCGGTCGCGATGGGCGTCGACGAACGACTAAATGAGTTGTTGCCGGCCGGCAACAACTCATGGCGCAAACTTGTTGTTCGCGGGTGTCAATTCTATACGCTAGTAATAATACTTCAATGTTTAAGCCAATAAAAACCCGCCAATCATCAATTCAAGAGCGTTAGGCACTTGAAAACCAAAACCATCCAATTAAGTCACTCAGATCAGCGGGGCAACGGTGTAACTTTAATGAGGTGCCTAGGAACTATTAGCCCTGTCAAAGAGCCTTGTAGTGGGGCCGGTGACTGGCAAAGAGGGCGTGATTGAGCACAAGCCCGAGATGTCGATAGAACAGGCGCCGCGCCTTCCACTCGACGGGGGTCCACTCGTCTCTGCTTACGACAACGTTCTTGCCACGCAGCAAAAACGGGAACTTTACATGCACTATTTTTTGCATACAACGAGAAATATTTGCATTAAAATACCTTTTTATCATGAAAGATTCCCCGGGGCGCACATATCAAAGCAGGCGCGAACTTTTTGCTTTCTGAAACAGGTATCTGTTACGTTTGAAATGCGGGAGCACCGTAAGCGCTTTAACTTTTTTCCTAACTTTAATTCTACGCGAATTTATACAAAAGCCAGACAGTGATAATGTCTTCCATTTGTTAGAAGACGAGAATTACAACCGCCGCCGCGCTGACGACAGAAAAGAATAAAAGGGTTGTCTCTGTTGGTAGCGGAGGAATACATTTTATGCAACCGCTTGAGCAGTTCACGTACATTTCTATCGTAATCACGCTATTGTGTGCCCTTGTTATGTTCCTCAGTAGTATTTCTCTGGAACTTACTTTAAAAGTATTTTGGATTTTATAGCGTATTACTTGGCTTAAGAGCTTTCCAATGCAATATTGAAAGTGGGTTCTCTATGACTGTTTTGTCTCGCATCGATTTCAAGGTATCGTTATTTTTGTACTACAAAACTCACAGATAAAAGGCAATTTGATACACTGCAAAAAGTGAATATAGTGCAAGGTTTTGCGTTCAATTTTGACAGTTTTTATCGCAGTAACATTTTGAAAATCAACCTTTGCATTTAATCTATTTTGTTTTGGTATTGCAACTGGTACGCAAACCTATAACTAAAAAGATTAACGAGTTAATTGCCTTCGATCTCATCAAATAAATCTGAAGACAAAGGAATAAATTTAAATGAGATTCCATTTCAATGCTTTATTCACCCCTGAGGCGTTTTCGCAATCAATTCATATTTTGCTGAACTGATATTCTGTTAAGCACAGTAAAGGAGTAACCTCTAAATATTAAATCGTACTTTATGTTATTGTAGCTAAATTATTTAATTAATGTTAACATTAACGCTTAAAATGTACAAATAATGGAATACCCGGAGCGAAATGAGTAAGCAATCTTTAAACAGGAACCCGTCGACCAAGGAGTGCCACTCAAATTAGAATTCAAAGAACCTTTTCACTAATTACCTTTTGTGTCCACTTTGTAACATCAAATGGAAGGCAGATCTGTTTTATTACGGTTGTTCAGTAAATTTAATTAACTCAAAGGACTCTTGACGTTTTTTTTCAATCTGTAAGCCAATTAAAAAGTGGGCGAGACTTGTAGCGACAACCAGAGAGCACTTAAATTCAACTTGAATGAGATTAGCGGTACAAGCAGTACACCACTACAGCTGCGTCTCTGCAATAGTTATTGCTATCTAAATACGAGTAGGTAGATATACCCTAACTGAAATCATTTTACCTTCTATACAACTTTCACAAAACAGGACCTCTGACTTTCTTCTGAGGAAATCGTCTATTTGACACTGTCTTTTGTTAAACTTTTACGTTTTATTTCACACTAGCTGTCCCGGTGAACTTTATACCGCCCTACTACTACAGCTACTAACTATGAGTACTACTGCCAGTACTCTATACTACTACAACTACTAACTACTACAGCCGTTATCGAGTTATAAGTGGTGTAACTAACCCAAATTTGTTTTGTACATACATATAGAATTTTCATAAATTTATAGTTCATAGTTTTTGACTTATTATAAGGAATTAAAAAATAAACACAACATGATAGAAAGATTAGGAAGGAGTGTTGAAAGATAAACTGAAGGAGTTTTTAATGCTTGGAAAACTTATGTTATACGAGTCATTTTCATATTTATTGTAGTTAGTTAAGGCCACAATTGAGCATCAACATGTTGACAACTTAATTGATAGAGAATACCTTTGTGTGACGAATTATTATCGTACAGTTTATATAGGTAACATTCGTTACATAAAGGAATTAAAGCTTTAACTATGTAGCGTAGATACAAAAAATATGAAACTCACTCATAAACGAAAGAAAAAAGAAAACTCTTATCGAATCTGCCATTGAACAAATTCTGCCTTAGAGCGAATATGTCCTAAAACTAATCTGGCCTATTGCTAATCTGCCATAAAGTTATTCTGTCATAAAGCGAACAAGGCAAAAAAATATCCTCAGTCGGTGAGTTCGATTCGCACTTTTCCTCTTATGAATGTTTAATTTATTCGGAAAAAGCTGCTCTATTTTCAATTGCGAATAAAAAAATTCATACATGGTGTATCCGACAACGTATTTAAATTTTTAATCCTCCAGACTAAAGCCTTTGCGTTCTCGTATCAACCAACGGACACGTTTATTCAATGCTTCAATCAGACTAGTCACAGTACTTTAAATGGGAAATCTCTTCTCAAGCTCTAACGAAAGCTGGATTTAAAATATGTATGGAATCGTTTCGAGATGTAAAGCTTTTATTTGAAAAAAATAGTAATCCTACACCAGCGAACTAGACTTTGCGTCGATTTTTCTGTTTACCACCGTATTTAAATCTCGATGTTTGTGATACAGAGCAGAGTTAATGTTTTCAACCGACTTACAATAAGGAGGAGCCCACTACGGGAGTTACACGGAGAGACGCTGCTGCCAATCTATAAGAACTGATGAACAGAGCCACTGACGTCAGTATACAGTTCGTATTTGTTGCATCATCATCATCTCTGTCTTCCGGACCCCTTTGGGGGTCTCCGGGTGGGGCCTCGTGGTTAGACCTCCTTACCCCGGCTTCTACTCCAGGGGCTACTACCCCTGGGTCAATCGATAATCGCCTTTCAGGCTGATTGCATTTTTTTTTTTTTATTATTCATCTCCCTGTGTGAGGAGGTCCCGTGGCTGTTGAAGCCACTGACCTTTGTGGTCCGGAGGTCTGGCATGCAGCGGGGCGAGGCCGTTGAGGTGGGCGTGCGGTCCGTTGTCGGCGCGGTCGAACATGCGACGCGCCGTGTGGATCACGAAGTCCTCGATGGTTTGGATCTGCACGTCGCGGGCAATGACGTCATTCCTGACGTAGCGGCCCGCGCCCGTGCAGATCCGCAGCGTGATGTTTTGCTGAGCATTTGTTGCGGCACAAAGTTTAAGTACCATGTCATGTAGGCCGTAGGCCTGCTGTCCACGTCCACTGCTGGACATAGGCCTCTCTCATGGATCTCCAAGATCATGACGGTTTGTTGCCATACTTGCCACGCTTGCCAGGCGGTTTGGCGAGCGCACTACGGGAGTTACACGGAACGCCGCTGCTGCCTATCTATTAGACCATTAACCACTGATGTCAGTTTACAGTTCATATTTGTTCCGGCACAACATTTGAGTAGCACTTAGCAAGTGTGTAGCCGCAAGTTTCATTGAATAACTTCAACGGTCAGAGCTACAAAGAGATCGGAGATGCCGTTAAACACAGCTGCGGTTGACTTTCACCCAACTGAGGTAATCTTGGGGGAAATCAGGACCACCGAGCAATCTGTTATTTCTCTCCGCACCAACGTAAATAGGTACGAGTATATTAAGGCGTTGGTTGTCATCTTCAGAACGCAGTATTGTAACGAGGGTCTCGAAATGTGGCTGGAATATTGATGTTTATCATTATCGTGTTACTGAGACGAAGGTTTGAACCTCGAGATGGTTACCTGTAAATTTTGATAAGGTTTGTATTATTTATTTGTCTGAATGGGGAACTCATCTTAATTATCTTAGAATACGAGTAACACATGAGCCATCGTATACCTATCCGGGCAGAAAAGAGCGAAGATTAGTGCTTTAACAATGAATTAATATTTGTAAACATAAATTAAATTATTTAGTTTTGAAAGACAATAGTTTCACGCCACAGGTCAAGGTTTTAATATGCTCAAAGAGCCCCCGGTCCGTGGCTTGATTAAATAAAACCAGGCAAGAGCGAGTCGTACTCGCGCACCGAGGGTTCCTTGCTATCATACAATATAATATTATGATAAAGGCGGTTTATATTTGTTTGAGAACCTTGACAGCGCCATCTCTTGTCTGATAGCGGAACTTATGTAGATTTATTACACTTTCGATGTTTTATAAAAAACTATGCAAATTAGAGAGTTCGTTATAATTTTCTGGATATGTTTAGTAGCCTGCAGCGTTCTATTGCCATCAGAATCGTTCGCGGTTACCGCACGATTTTGCATGAGGCGACGACATTATTGGCGCGCCTCCAGCCGCTCGACCTCCTGGCCGAGATGGACGCACGAGTATACGTTCGTCTCCGGCAGGAGGGCGAGGGTGGGGCTGCGCCAGCTGAAGTGCGGCATGAGGAGCGTCGACGTGCGCTTGGGAAGTGGCGCGAGCGGCTCGAGGAGCCGAGGTGCTCGCGCCAACGCACCGTCGGCGCTGTTCTGCCAAGGTTCGAAGCCTGGCTAGGAAGGGAGGTAACGTCACCTATCGATTTACTCAGGTACTCACCGGGCATGGTTGCTTCGGTGAGTGACTGAGCAGGATTTGACGCGAACCGACACCGCAATGCTACCATTGTGGGTAGGGGCCAGGATTCCGCCCAGCACACGCTCGAGGATTGCTCGGCGTGGTACGTGGAAAAGCGGAATCTGGCACTCAGGATCGAGCTGGATCTCTCTGCCTAGCGTAGTAGCGGCTATGCTGGCAGATGAGACGGCGTGGAAGGCGGTGGCCTCTTTCTGTGAGACCGTAATGGGTCGGAAGGAAGCCGCGGAGCGGGATCACGAGAGGGCTGATCCCGCTGGTAGAAGGCGGCGGCGGGGTGCAGGCAACGGCCGTCCCGCACCGCCTGCCTCGTGAGGCTACGGCGTCATGGGGCTGCGGCATCCCCCTATAGGGGACCACCTGGGTCCGTGGAGTAGTCAGAGTGAGGGCTTGGACTATCCCAGACGGACTCAGGGAGGGCGATGCTGCATTATGGCGAGCCCTAGTGCACCTAGGCCTGCCATGGGGGGGTTTTTAGTGAGTCGTCGCGAGGCAACCTCACATAATCATGCTGTGCCCCTACGCAGCAAGAGTAGTAGTAGTTATAGTTGTAGGTGCGATACGAAGTTTGCCAGGACAGGTAACTATAATAGAAGCACAACAGGTCGTGGTTGTATTGGTCGAGGAAACCACGTTATTAAAATAAGCGTTTTATAATTAGAACAATATAATGTATTAAAATACAATTATTATAGATTGTGGTTGTGCTGATCGTGGAAACCACGTTATCAAAATGCGCCAACTAGGTACCTCAGGTGGTTCGGGAATTTGTGCGTTAATGTGGAATACTGATTTATGTATTTTTAGATTCCAAACATCTTAAAAATTGTGACTCTAAGAAGGAAAAGTAGGGGTAAATTTGTTTTACCTACATGAGAAACAATTTTGTAATAACATTATTTTATCATAAAATTTAAACTTAGAGAAAAATGCAAAATTCAAATAATTGTGACGATTGAGCTTTAGTAACTTTTATGCAAAGGTAAGAAGACTTTTAATATTTCATTCAATAATAACTTTACCTTGATAAATTCAAAAAACTAGTTATTATCTTTATTTAAAAGAATTTATAAGCTATATCAAATGTAAAACTTTAAGTTGTTAAAATCAAACATCTTCGACATTAAAACAAAGAATATCCCTCCAACAAAATCAAGGGAAATGTAATTGAAATCAAATAATCGCACGCTTACTGGGTTGTAAAAATACTCGCGGAATGTTAAATTACAATCCCTCCCGAAAATTGGCATTCCCATTTGCACAGCGCCGGCTATCAGAGCATTTATAAAATACTGTAGTACTGAAATCATGACCGGACCTGCTATGTTTTTGGGTGAATATTTTATTTGAGCGACCAATTGGCTGTCGCGCAAACATTTGGTATTCACTGTGGATGCAAAAGGTTTGCTTATTAATTCGATTGTCGAAGCCCGGGCGACAGAAATCGGCCGATGTGAATTGCTCTTAATTCGCCCGGCTCTCAACAAAATATATGAGGCTTTGGACCGCACTGGAAACGGGTTATGAATAGCAAACAAAATATTAAACTGGATATTGTAGCGAGCTTTCAAAATGAATTATAATAAATCGATAATTGTGGGAGTAGGCTGCTCGATTATTTCAGCATTAAACCATTAATATTGTTAACCTCAACGGCGCGGACGTGCGTAGTTCGTTGAGTAAAATATGTTTACAAAAAACTTCATCCAGAAACTAACAGCAAAATATACAAATGTTAACTAGGCACTGAGAGTAATTGCAGATGTGATTGTTGCACTAAAAATATTTTTATAAAAGCAAACTAAAAGACATTAAAATGTAACATAGTAGGGACACGCAATATGCCGAGCCATGTGCTAGTGATGAGTTACATTTAAAAACAGCTTTATTAATTCTGGTGTGTTAGTAATTCTTTGCTATTTGCTATAATCTTGAACAGGGTGAGAAATAAATTAGAACTTGTAAAGTCTTGCTACTGTGTAGTAGGTAACTGGGTCGGTATCTACGCGGTATAGATTCTAGAATAATATTTTTATTTTGCTCTCGAGAAAGTAAACAAAAGTGTAAGTTTTGTACAATGAGGATGTGGCGTACCTAGGAACAAAACCTGTAACAGAAATTCATAATTAATATGTTACTAATATTAAACATGTAAACTCACTGCCTAAAAACTTTACCTAATATTATATAAATAATAAATAAATAAATAAATAATGCTGGACAAATCACACAGCATCATCTAGCCCCAAGCTAAGCAGAGCTTGTGTTATGGGTACTAGATGACTGATATACTTAATACATTAGACTACATAGATAGATATTTTTATTATATATAGAAAAACACCCAGAACACCCTGAACAAATATCTGCAGATCGTGCAGACATTTGTCCCGAGGCGGGAATCGAACCCGCAACCCCTTGCGTCGCAGGCGGGCCTTCGTCCGCTGCGCCACAGAGCTCGTCAATTCATAATTAATATGTTACTAATATTAAACATGTAAACTCACTGCCTAAAAACTTTACCTAATATTATATAATAATGTGCTTACCTTAATTTGTAATGTCGGAAAGTGGTTGTGTCGTATCGGATGCGCTTGCGCACCGATAATATCGTAAAGGTCTATAATGTGCTCAATAACTGGACCTCGGCTTGTCAAACGCCTCCCGCCACTAACTTCACTCCAAAAAAGCTCGTTTAGTTCTCCTGATGCTAACCGCAACACGCGTGCCTTTGTGCTTTGTTAAATCTCTATTTACGCAAATAGGTACTGAACTGTTCACTGCGCTTTCGCTATTGACTTTCTTCTTACTTCATTCTACGCTTCTTGGACTATACGCTTACTATATCTATTGTCTTTTTTAAAGCCACTCGCAAAAGTGGCTAAGCATCTGCGTACGCCAAAGGATGTAGTACCTTTGCAGGTTCCTGGTGTTTATAAGATCGATTGCAGCTGTGGGCGCTCCTACATAGGCCAAACGAAGCGCACTGTCGCCGAACGTGTTAAGGAGCACATAGCTGCGGTGAAAAATCGACAAATAAACAAGTCTGCTATAGCAGAGCATATAGTAGACTCAGGACCTAATCACTGGATTGAATTACACAACCCAAAAATCCTAGCCAACGAGAGGCACTACTATAAGAGAATGGTTCGGGAAGCGATTGAGATTAAGAAGCATCCTAATTTCAATCGTGAAGACGGTTTCAGACTCTCTGCCTCATGGAATCCAGTGATAGCAAAGTGTAGGTACTCGGCGTGAAAAATCAACTCAGTATGTGGATACAGTCAGTGTAGTGTGCTGTCCCAGTGGGAACCGGCCCTAATAATTTTTATGAAGATCAAGTGAGGGTAAATCAACAAACGCCTTCGCTTTGCTGCGGTACCTCCATCACATCAGTCTTCCCGGGACCATGCTTGGTGCAATCCAAGCGAAACGTCGGGAAATAATAAAGGTAATTTACGCGATAAATACCCGGTAATCTGTATGTTAATAATATATCTATTGTGCTGTGCCCTTCAATAAACGTTAAACTGTTAGTGGTTGTGTTTCTTGTGCTTGCCTACAAACCCGGACTATATACCAGGTAAAAGGCCAGCGCCTTGCAACCTATCTATCTATACCCACTACAAGGATGATGAGTGAATGAAAGGTACGCGATAAAAGCAGTAAAACTCTAAATAAAAAAAATTGTGTAATAATAAAAATTTACATATCAAAAAATCACAGCAAAACCTTTAAACAAGATTATTATAATTGAAATTGATCGTGTTGAGTTCCGTCGGTCCGAGTTACGCAGTTCCAAAAATATTTTGGGACTTGTCTCGCGGGAAACTCATAATAGTTTATAATGACAGCCGGCGGCTTCCCAGACCCACAATTTATAATCCCAGACTTAATCTGTACAAACAATGGGAATTGCAGCAACTAAATCTCGTAACATTGAAATAGATGGAAGAGAAAATTGGAATATTAATTGCGCTACGGTCTATGTACTTGTAAAGCCGACCAAGTTATAAAGCTATGTTTACAATTTTCCGGACAAAGAGCAACAAAATTAAAACAGCTATTTTTTTATTTGGGTTTGAAAACAGGACGGGAAAAATAAAAGTACCTAGTGCACGTATAATCGATGACATGAACATATAACTTTTTTCATATGTATGTTCTGAAAAC
Source organism: Pasiphila rectangulata (assembly GCA_963082625.1). Lineage (NCBI taxonomy): Eukaryota > Metazoa > Arthropoda > Insecta > Lepidoptera > Geometridae > Pasiphila > Pasiphila rectangulata. Next base: position 14,861,176 of record OY720240.1, read on the forward strand.
TTCAACACCCTCTCAGGGTGTTTTTCAGAACATAATAATCAATGATCAAAATAATAAGTAGCACGAACTAAAGTATGTAGGTAGGTATGTCAGAAAAAATATTTTTATTCAAAGCCACCTAAACCAAAATCAAGCAAGCAATTTCAACCATTTTCAACCGATATCGAAAAATAAGTTTTTAATAAAATTTCCCTCATAACTCCGCCGTTTAAAAAAAATCGTTTTCGAAAAGATACAGTCTGATTGGTCCATTTTTCAAATCGATTGAACGATATGTTCCCGATGTCCCTGTTGCTTCCCCGTTATGAGGACAACGTCATTCTTTTTTCTTACCGATGTCCCCGATAAGGAGATACGGCCAACTGGGACATCGGGAACGGTTTTCTATTTTGTCTCAAATTTTATGGTTAGCCCTCATATATACCCACTAGCTTTTGCCCGCGACTTCGTCCGCGTGGAAGTCATAAAACGTAAAATCCCCTTTTTTCACGTAGAGCCACATTGATTCGAAAATATAAATCCCATTAATTCCCTATCCCGTGGGAATTTCGAAAAATCCCTTCTTAGTGTGCCAAATTTCAAGTCTTTAGGTCCAGTGGTTTAGGTTGTGCGTTGATATATCAGTTAGTCAGTCAGTAAGTCAGTGAGTCAGTCAGGACTTTTAATTTTGTATATATAGATAAAATGTATTTTCATAATCATCGGTTGCCTGAATAATCAGGATTAATTATTATAGACCATAATTATTCGGGCAACCGCGATGAGTTAGGTCCTTCCACTAATATCGTTATCTATCTACACTCTTTGACTTTAGATGAAAAAGCTTTCTTATCTATATACCGTACAATTTCTTTCGCATGATCAATCGCTGCCGCTGCCCTGGGGTGCCGGCAGTAGAATGTCACCCCTCCTCTCATGCCCGTGGATGTAAGGGATATACCTCCGGAAAATGGGCAGCAGCGTCTTTCCGTGTATTAACATCCCGTACTGCGCTCGCCAACCCGCCTGCCAAGCGTGGTGAGTATGGCTACTACCCCTCATGGAGATCCATGATGGCCTGTGTTCAGCAGTGGACGTTTTACGGCTGAAATGATGATGAATCGCTAGACAAGTAACAATAACCTATCGATACGAAGCAACACCGTTAAACCGATATCTATGCAGTTGAAATTTATATTTTCAGCAATAAAGTGTTCTAGTGTTATTCTAGCAAATCCTATGTAAGCATAAACATCCTCCTTGCACTCGCTACTCGAGTACAGAAGCTTACGCGATACAATGAGATAGTACTGCACCCGGGCACAGCATAAAAAACCGTACTGAGCCTGGCTAAGAAAGCGTGAGAATAAAATGTTTTTATATAAACAAGTCGCCAAAATTATCATGTCCAGCTGCGGTCTCACAATAAAATTATAGGCTTGTCGCATCCAGCGTCTGCCAGGGACCGTTCGCGTCCCACACTACGCTTGCCGAGTCGCGGTTTACTCACGAAATCTTTTAATCCATCGGTTATTACTTCTTCGACATCTTTTTTTATACGACTAATTGACGAGACAAGCCGCAGGGTGATTACGTATCTCGCGACAGGTTTTGCAACAGGCAATTGACAGCAATATTGCTGTCAAATGTCAATTCCTTGCTGTTCTCTAATACAAAAATTGACATTAGACAGCAATATTGCTGTCAATTGCCTGTTGCAAAACCTGTCGCGAGATACGTAATCACCCTGCCGAAGGCCCACCCGATGTTAAGCAGTAACCTCTACTTGTTACTACCGCAATACTACGGTGATCACGTTCACTAAGCACGTGACCTGTACTGCATTGCACTACGCCCGTCACCCGGAGACCTAGAGTTTTAAGGTCTCATGTGGCCGTAATTACACCGACCCACTTACACTTCAAACCGCAACAATGCAATACAGACATAACTGTTTGGCGGCAGATAGGTATGGCAGTATTTCCCCTGATGAACTGTTCGTGGTCTAAATAATGAAAAAAATTACAAGTAGAATTCATGATTTACATATTTGATTGTTCGTGCGGTTAAAAACCAGTCACTCGAATCGTTATTAGATTTACATCAAAGATTGTTTAGGAAATTATTTAAATTATTATCCTTGATTTCAAACAAGACATTTCCCGTAACATCACTCGCCATTTCTTTATAAATGGGATTCCATATGATTCTCCAGTTGGTCTTGTGTACGACAATCCGAAGAGCACCGGGATTCTTTCCCTCCCGTGAATACGAGGAGCCTAATTTTAAATTTATCATTGCTCCGAAAGTTATGTAAGAACAACGCCCACCATATTTACTCTAGTAAATTTAACTTCAGGGATCATGCCACATGCCATGCCACACAGAGCAGAAATTTCGCTTGATCGCAGTGATGAGTAAAATTATACAAGAATTATGTCGACGATTTTCCGCCTTCTGTACTCAATAATATTGTTTACTGTAAAGGCGAGGAACTCTGCGAAGAAGTACCTAATCTTAACGTTATACACTAATACCCTAGATAACGTTTATATACCGTTTCTGCAGCAGTGTTTATGTTTGCATTTGTTTTTGTTGTAACGGGTCGTTGTATATATATTGGCTAATATTTATTTGATGTTTCAAGACCGGGCGGTCACGAAACTAATCAAAGCGCATATTATACTGCATAGTTTGTACCTTTGTTATATAAAATGTAGATCAAACACGGAATTAATCAATAAACACCTCTGACTTGCGCTAATTGCGCACGCACGTTCAATGCCAAAATCGGCTACATAAGTCATCTTAAAGCCCATCCACACACCTAAGCAGAAAATATTAGATAAAACATTTGTGTAACGCTATGGTGTTTTTAAGTCACCTCAATTCAGCACTGTTTCTATTTATCCACCGAGCTTCGTACACTGATTTCGCTTCAACGACAATAGGTGCATCTTTGCGATACACAGCCTGTTAGCTCACTTCCATTATGCTGAACGAATGTCGGGCTTATTGAGCTTTGTTTTCGCCTATGTTTTGAACAAGAAGTTTGGATTTGATTCGTTTGATAATAATTGTTTCGTTTAGAAATATGACACAGTATGATGTCGAAATTATTTCTGTGATTGAATTATCAGAGCGCATATCTACATATGGTATCATAACGTTGCCTTATGCCCAGTAGGACGAATCTTAATAAAATTTGTAAAACTATTTAAATGGTTCAGGTATATAACTCCGTTTGGTAGATATATATTAATTATTTTCTAGAATCACGGTACCTGAGAATAATAAAAGAGAAATGTAACACAAACCTTTATTTACAACCACGATTTATTTGTCCATTGGCAAGTGTTTCGAAGCATCAATAAATTTAAAATTCATTCTATCTCCTTGCGGAAATTATCCGAAGCTCGCAGGGTATATCCCTAATAAAATAACAGGCCTAAAACCCTTACAAATAAGGTCGTGTGACCGCAGCGAAGAGTCGCAGCCGTCATGAACACAGATTGAATTGATTGTTCTCGAAGAATGCTTCACTCTCGGATATTTCGGATTTGATCGTAAGGCACTGGCATACAACAAGAAGTTGCTGATTTGGTCAAGTATAATTTTCTACTGTATACAACTGTAACTTGCTTAGGCTTTTATTGTAGAGCTGGTAATAGTTAATAGATGGAAAGGCCTTCCTTTTTAGGGTTCCGGACCAAAATGGTAAAAAGGAACCCTTATAGAATCACTCTGTCTGTCTGTCTGTCTGTCTGTCACAACTGGATATCTCGAGAACTACTAATGCTATCGACTTGAAATTTAAAATGGTAAAAGACAAAACTTTTTTACTAATATAGCATATATAAAAATGTTAAAAAGTATTCTAATTTTGAATGCAGGGGGGCAGAAAGGGGATCTCAAAATTTTAAAGTGAAGTTACTAGGCCGTGTGGGGTATCATATGAAAGGTATTCATTTGCACATTAATAAACAGTTTTTAGTTTTCCTTTAAGCCGTATTGTTATTGAGATATTTACAAAAGTGTTGAAAAAACGACCGTTCCCCCCCCCTTATCTCCGAAGTTTGCAGAGATAAACCTGTGATATTTTTATTGCTAATAGAAATGTATGTAAACTTTATAGGAAAATTATAGCGAACTCTCTAATTTGCATAGTTTTTTAGACAAGGGGGTTGGAAGGGGGGTTTTCAAAAAAATTGTGAAGTTACTAGGTGATGTGGGGTATCATATGACAGGTATTCACTTGCACATTAATAAACAGTTTTTATTTTTCCTTTACGCCGTATTGTTTTTGAGATATTTACAAAAATGTTGAAAAAACGACCGTTCCCCCCCCCCTTATCTCCGAAGTTTGCAGAGATAAACCCGTGATATTTTTATTGCTAATAGAAATGTATGTAAACTTTATAGGAAAATTATAGCGAACTCTCTAATTTGCATAGTTTTTTAGACAAGGGGGTTTTCAAAAAATTTGTGAAGTTACTAGGTGATGTGGGGTATCATATGAAAGGTATTCACTTGCACATTAATAAACAGTTTTTATTTTTCCTTTAAACCGTATTGTTTTTGAGATATTTACAAAAATGTTAAAAAAATTACCGTTCCCCCCCCCTTATCTCCGAAGTTTGCAGAGATAAACCGTGATACTTTTATACCTAATAGAAGTGTATGTAAACTTTATAGGAAATTTATTACAAACTCTCTACTTAGCATACTTTTTTAGAAATCATCGAAAGTGTAAAAATCTACATAAGTTCCATCGTATCGTATCGGATAGTATCAGACAAGAGATGGCGCTGTCAAGGTTCTCCAACAAATATAAAACCGCCTTTGTCATATATTATATTGTATGATGGCACGGAACCCTCGGTACGCGAGTCCGACTCGCTCTTGCCCGGTTTTTTTTCCTTAGGCATTTACTTACTTAAGAAAGTTAATCTTAATATAATATTGTAGTAGTAGAACTTTTTAGTAGGTGTTCATCCAGGGAAGCACTACCTCCAAACCATTTCTGCCGCAAAGCAGTTAGCATTGCTGTGTTCCGGTTTGAAGGGTAAGAGGGCCGGTGAAATGATGGGCACATGAGACCTAACAACTCTATGTCTGCCTGTCGGGCGCAATGCAGTGCAGCTTGGGTCACGTGCTTTGTGAACCGCCACCGCGGTATTGCAGTTGTTTTAGGTGGAGGTTACCGCCTAACATCAGGCGGGCGTTTGGCTTATCTTGTTACTTCGTAGTTACTGTTACTGTTAGCCCGTATCGTCCCATTTTTGGAACAAAAATATGAGAAATGTAATATGATCGATCGGGATTAGAAGGGCATCTCTGTACTATTTTGAGGACTGTTTTCTAGGGTAATTCCAGGGTAAGTAAGATGTTGATCCTAGTAATATTATCACCGCAAGCCCACATGAAGGATAAACTAGAATGTTACCATGCCGTGGGTGCCGGCAGTAGAATGTTACCTATCCTCTCTTACCCGTGGATAAAGATAATCTGCTAAGGGGTACCTTCGGAAGATGGGCAGCAGCATCTATCCGTGTATCAACATCCCGTACTGCGCTCGCCAGCCCGCCTGCTAGGCATGGTGAGTATGATACCCCCTTATGATCAGTATTTGGAGATCCATGAGGGAGGCCTATATCCAATAGTGGACGTCCTACGGCCGAGATGGTAAAACACGTCATAATTTATGGCAGGGTCCAGCATATCAAAAGTGGCAGGCAGATTCGTCATCAAAACACTAGGTACATCAGTGTTGAATACTGGTGCAGTGTTTTGCTTGTTCCTATAAATAAATAAATAAATAATGCTCGACAAATCACACAACATCATCTAGCCCCAAGCTAAGCAGAGCTTGTGTTATGTTTGTTGTCCTATTAAGCTCTATTGACACAATTACTATGAAACCTCAATGAGATGCAAGGCTCCGTGGCCAGGTTAGTGGCTACATTTCAATTCAATAACTTGGTTGATCACGTGACCATTGCCGTGTGCCTATAATCCTACTGTTCTCCCAGATAAGCATAGTTATTTGTAACTGTGTACACGTACATATATAATGTGTGAATGCTTTTAGCATGCGCCAGTTTGTTTTCAATAAGGTCTGTGCAAGCGTCTGGGTGTGCAGTGCACAGCTATTGGAATTTGTGTACCTAATTCAAACGCATTTCCGTGCAATAGTTACTAACGTGCAAGACTCTGGAACGCACTCCCTGTTCCCATACGACATTACAAATCCCATCCCATCTTTAAAAAATTGGTTCATCAATTTTATCTGGACTCCCATGATAAGCCTTCTTAATTATGTAATATTAGTATTAGTTTATTATTTTAGAAATATGTATGTATTTTAATGAGTATGTATGTATTAATATTGTTTTTTTTTAATTTTTGCATTTATTATTGATAATATTATGTTTCCTATTTCCTATTCTATCTTATTAGTACGCCACCGTCATATACTTTATACTTATCATATCCTGTTCATCCAAAGGTTTCCTGGAAGAGATCGTTCTTAGCGATAAGGCCGCACATTGTACATTAATTTGTTATTATTTTTCCTGTATTTGTGTTATTTTAAATTTGGTGTGCAATAAAGTTATTATCATTTATTCATTTATAAAGCGGCCAAGTGTGAGCGAGACTCGCGCCCTTTGGGTTTCGAAATTAGAAGATTATAATATTTATTACGCTAGGCAGTCGGACGTTCAGCCGTTTTACGCCATTGGCTGGTATGTGTTTTGTGTGTTCAGCTATACTTATCAAATCTAACTAACCTTTCATTCAACTACTTCAGATTGAATTTACGCTAGATGGCGCTACCAGTCCAGTTAACTTTATTGAAATGAAGCATAAACTTAATTTTAGAATAGATAAGACAATCTTTCAATAATTTTTAAATGAATCAAGGCGTTTTATAATTTAAAACGCATTTGTCTTCAAATTTCAGTACGAAAATATGTTTCAGTATGATACGTTCAAAAAAATTAAATCTTAAATTTCAAATTTTTTTCTTTACTTGTGCCACATAACTCCCAGCATTCCAAACTTCACCGCAAGCACACATGAAGGATAAACTAGAATGTTACCATGCCGTGGGTGCTGGCAGTAGAATGTTACCTCTCCTCACTTAAAGTGTCCTATAACTTTTCAATTTTTGTAATTTTCATACAATAAAAATACACTTGTCGCTTTAACTTCTGAATGCCTGAGGGCATCACTTACCCGCAGATCAAGATGCTTGGTATTAATTCAAGATAGCTTCAGCCGTTTCGGATAAAAAGTATCTTGTGAGACAGACAGACAAACAGGCAAACAAGAGATCCAGTATAAGGGTTCCGGTTTTTCCCCTTGAGGTTCGGAACCCTAAAAATTATAATTATAATATTAATTATATTCCAATTCTTAATTGATTTGTCTAATTTGCTAATATCGTCTGGGTGGAGAAGAAATTTGTAAAAAATTTTCTTGTAGATATTTTGAAAAAAAAAGAGGTCTAAAATAAGTAAAAATAACGATATTTTACAGGACTGGCGCTGCGCGACTAAAAGTCCTTTGAATTTATTGAATAAAAAAAATATATTTTACGTTGATTTTGATTTCTGGTTTTTAAAAACAGCCTGGGCGCCTATAGGGTCCATACTATTCTACTTATATTTTCTCTGTGAATGATTACAGTGTAATATATTCATATTATATCCAGCTAGGAACAGCTCTGTGTCAACCGATAATAGCTTATAAAAATCATGTCATCGTCCAAAATCGATTTCAATTCTATTTTCAATTTCATTTCTAATAAGCGTTCTCATATTTCAGTGATATTGCCGGCTGGGGTCCCATATCCTTCCGTAATTGTTATCCGAAGTGGGCTTCAACGCTGTTCGTGACAAACATTCAACTTGCTCTGATGAACTCAACGCTTCTAACGACACTTGCTTTTAGCTCGATGAACCATAAAACACGGTTGCTTTGCTTGACCAAGTTTTCCGTGTGGGAACGTGCTATAAAATGAACTCGTCTTCAGATTTAAATTCCTTTTTAAATCGGAATACTGAATGAAGCACAAAGCATAAACAGAACAAAAGAAATAAGTTTAACAATACCTCTAGATTTAGAAGTATTAAATATAAATGAATAGGTAACAACTTAAACATTTACATATGTAAAGCATGTGCGGAAAAAATAATGAAATATATTTATATAGTAATAGCAATAAACGAAATAAAGAACGTTCATTTTGGTATGCCGTAGGTATGCCTACCAAATCAATTAATACTACCCATTTACTATATACAGTCGTGTAAGACATGTTGATACGCTTTATTAAAAAATTGTGCATAGTGAATTTTAGAACGTAATAAGCTGGGTGTGGTTATAATAAGGTTATATGTATACTATGCACGCGAGAGTCGTGTTTTATAGGCCTCTCTGGGAAAGTTTCGGTCTTAACCGCTAATTTGGTTTCGCGAAAATAATTTTTCGACCCTCATTTGGTTTGCGTTTTGGCGCGAAAAACGGCGGGCGCTCCGCGTCGGCGCTAAGTGGATACTGGCTCGGTTTTTACAATGGAGCGTATCGTGGTATTTACGCTCTGTGGAAAGGGATTGAATGAAGCTTGTCAGTACAATCATTCATAATTTAGTCTGTGTTCGGGATATACAGCGTAAAAATTATTTTATATTAATTATTGATTTAATTTTATATAAAAAATACTTTTGTTTGTAATTCAAAATGTATTATCATATATCTACATGTTTTGCTGTATATACATAGTATGTGGTATAACCTCACTATATATAACATAACATGTAGGTGTATTAGAACAAAATATTTTTTGATCGTAATTATAAAGTGAAATTTTTATGCATTTTTTATGCATAATCTTTTTTTTAATTTGAATTTAATCGAATAAAATTATTTTTTCTTGGGCTACGTAAATTTTATTTGTTATTGTCATTGTCAACTTCATTCAGAAGGCTAAAAAACAAAGAAGAAGTTGATAAACACCATAGTTTAAAAATGACAATTGTTTTCGTGGAACGATGACTCACTGGTCAGTTTACTTACTAAAACCAAACAACGGCTAAAAAATCTTGGTAAGTAAACTGACCAAAACCAAACGATAAACTTTAGAAACGTCTTGAAGAAATGAATGTGGGATGGTTTTAAGGTTACATTTAACATATTAATTCTTTGTTGCCGTTGCACTTGAACAGATCTGTCGTTTATGCACCGATATGGTTATTTTGGGTTCGTTTATATACTTTCGGTTTTTTTTGTCAAAACCCAGATCTAATGATGGAGGATCCTTAAGAAACTTCAAACAAGCATTGGTACAGGGGTACCAGAAAAGGGGGCAAAGGCCTCAAAAGGTCACCAAAGGTAGAAAAATTACATTTTGAGGTTCTTGGACGTTTTCGGCCATTTGAAGACTTATTTTTTTGGTGACCTTTTGAGGTAAAAATAACTCCGGTCCCTGTGACCCTAGGGTCACCAAAATCAATCAGTACCCTTCTCTCATTAAGACGGTGCTAACAAGGGTTTCATTTAAATTGGTCAATGCGTTCGGTTGTAATCGTCTCATGCACAGACAGACAGACAGAGACAGAGATAGTGCATTAAAACTTTTCATGTATAGAGTAATTTTGCGTCTCTGCGCATCTTGTGATTTTTACACTATCTACAGCAAGCTCTGTACCATGGCTCCGTACTGTACCGTGGGGTGCGGCAGTTAAATGTTGCCTCTTTTGCACGAGTAGCATCCACGGGGATGCAGTAAAAATCTGCCAAGGTGATGAGATACCTCCTGAATATAGGCAGCACCGTCTTTTTTCCGTGTATTAATACAACCGCCGTGTAATAATACGCCAACCCGCCTCCAAGCGTGGTGAGTATGGAGTGGGTCCTCATGATCTTGAACATCCATGAGGACGTCCAGCAGTAGATTTGGACAGCAGTCCTACGGCTGATATGATGACAGTAAGCTCGATCAGGGTGTAATTGTTGTTGGTTTGATTTTTACCACAGGCTATCGATATGTACTCAAACATACTACCCGGTCCGTGGCTCGATTAAAAAACGGTGAGTACATATTGATAGCCTGTGGTAAAAATCAAACCAATAACAATTTTCTTTCTGAGCACACACTCTTTGAGCATATTGAAACCTTGGCCTGTGACGTGAAACTATTTCCTTTACCTACTTCGCTGCTCGTTCAACGTTTGGAAGAGGTCGTCAAAACAACTCGGAAATTAATTTTTCTTATAACGAGATAAAACTTTTATTAAAAATACTTGCACAAACTTTGAACAAGAAGGTGCTAATTAGGTCAAGTATTCATTCTCTTCTTCCTAAGAGTGTTAATAACTAGGACATTTAACCACCTACGATTTTTTTATATATAGTACTATTGTGCCAACATTTTTCATAATAAATAGAAGTAAAAGAGAAAGATTTCCTTTTCGTTTCTCTACCTCATTTGGAAAAAGAGTTTTCTAAGGCGAAGAAATTCAATTACGTACTTTAATAAATTGCTGTGTTATATTTTTTTTTCTTAAATTGTCATTACGTATGTGGCCACTTGGTTCAAAAGAATTAACACTTTTTGACACTGACTTTAAATTATGACTACAGCAGGAGGATTGGATGACTCTCAGTAGATCCAGTCAACAGATCCAGTCTGTGAGAGTGAGAGTTTTTCTTTTAGTAAACACTTACTAGATCCAGCTTTTAGAACAGCAATAAATAATACAAAATATTTTATTTGGAACAAAAATATAAGTTATATATAAAATATAAAAATATAAGCATAAGTTACAAAAATAACTGAGAAGCCCACCTCCGAAATAATGTTCCTACTGACTACCTGACTTACGTTGAAGATACATTTTTAAATAAATACGAAAAACAAGAGCTTAAATAAACACACAACGTCTATCACCTAATTAATTAAACTAATATTAATGATTAATAAAATTGAAAGTCCCCCGACTTTCAATCCGATACATGCCACTCTGCCAACATCGCTATCTACACCATTACACACACGCAAAAACAATAAATAATTGGCATCATTCTCACTAGATCCACTCTACGACCAAGTCACTTCTAGTTAGTTCATACGCAGAAACATTTATTCTAAATGCCTGTTGATAGCACTACGGACGAAGCCCCACTGCGGTTATTCCGATCTTCACAGCTACCTGTTAATTAAACGCAGTCCAGTCTCACCTGAACCTGTCTGTACCTATCAGGGTTATCGATACGGTAGCATTCGCAATTGGGAGCTTTGCGCAAGGATTTTCCGATATTACGGTCAACGTTTCGCAATTTAGCAGTGAGATTTGGTTTGTTCCGTCTAGTCGTATAACTAATTTGGGAGGTTTGCTCTGGTTTGTTAGAGTATTTGAGCTTAATTGTGCAGGTTTACTTGTTGTATTTACGCAGGTTTGATTCATAGCTATGATTTTTTTTCAAAAACCTTGAGATTCATGTTATTTGATGTTATTTTAGGTTCTTTAAAATTAGGTGTTTTGACCAATTTCCACATTACACCACAAACCCCACATAAGTTAACGCCCTCTTTAAACACTTTCCTTCGCCTTCAATCTCTTAGGTTATTTTGTTTGAGTGTTGTACATGTTAACATACCCAGAGCAGCAACAACACTATTCCAAAGGTTTTTACATAAAATTGAAAACATTCAACTATGTCACCTTACATTTTGCGGTTGCGGCTATAGCCTGTGTAACTGCGTAAAACAAATTATGGTACTTGAAAACAGTGATTGATTAAGCAGCATATACTTGGAAAATACAACCCGGCCTCCTACAGGTTCCGTAGCTTCATTGTATAAAGCATTTGCGGCTTGGTTGACCAATGGTTCGTAAGGAAGAATAAAACCGGGCAAGTGCGAGCTGCCGTGGGGTGCCGGCAGTAGAATGTTACCCCTCCTCTCATGCCTGTGGATGCAGTAAGAGCCTGCTAAGGGATACCTCCGGAAGATGGGCAGCAGCGTCTTTCCTTGTATCAACATCCCGTACTGCGTTCACCAACCCGCCTGCCAAGCGTGGTGAGTATGGCAACTACCCTTCATGGAGATCCATGAGGGAGGCTTGTGTTAATCAGTGGACGTTTAATGGCTGAAATGATGAAATGCGAGCTGGACTTGCCCACCCAGGGTTCCGTAGATATGTAGGAACATAATAATTACTATAAATTAGCTGATATGATTTAGTAAAGGTTTTAAAAATACAAAAAAGATTCGGTCACCGACGGACGGACAGATAGACAGGCAAAGTGAAACTATAAGGATTTCTTGTTTTACTACGAAATCCTAAAACAGGATGATGTATTTAACTTGCTATCATTTAACGATGTCTTTGAAATGTGAAAGTTCAGAGACTGGTTTTGACATGTTCTACCAAACATTTTCTCTGTTTTATTAGCGTGCTTCCCTTTGAAACTAATAAAAACACTCGTTCAAAGACGTCCAAAATGGGTGCCTAAAGGTATACGAATATGCTGTATACCTACGTAAACGGAGTTTGCTGTAGAATTATTGAACGTGCCGCCCGTACCGAGAGCAACTAAAATTATTTTACCTCTCTACCATTGCGACTAAACCGGATAATTAAATTGACACAAAATCAGCATAAAACACATTTGATTTTTAAATTCTGAAACAACCACACAGCTGTGTTTTCTCTGTGTTCTGTAGAAATAAGTAATAATTTAAATTATTTGGTAACAACTCCGCTATACTTACTGCTAACTGGTAAGAGTTATAAAAGCCTAAAGCAAGCATGTGCACTCCCTAATTTTGCCATATAAACCTGTAAATACACACAACACTCAATGTTTCTCTACGAAGTTCCTCAGAAAAAAACGGCTCGCTGTTAGCGTCGTTTTGCCAATCTACTTGAATTTATGTAGCAATAAATCGGCGGGTCCCAGCAGCAGAATATTGCTCTCCTTGCATACCTGCGGAAGATGGGCAGCTGCGTCTTTCCGTTTATCAACATCTCATACTGCGCTCGCCAACCTGCCTGCCATGTTGAGTATGAATACAACCCACTCATGATCACTTGGAGATTCATGAGGGAGGCCTATGGTCAGCAGTGGACGTCTTACGGCTGAGATAAGGATGACTAGAAAGAACTTAGTTTAACGAACGACCGACGACCGACTCAATCTATATTCTCTGTGTTCGAATCGAGAACTTAGAGCAATGAGTTAATACTAAGAATGGTTAAAATCCTTCATTCGATTCATGACCTTTTTATGGAAATAAACGTTTTTATTTATTTATTTAATCCTTAAAGTCTCTAATCCACCTTGGTTATCGATAATGACAGAATTTCCCGCAAATCCGAGCAGTTGGAAAGTTTATAGCGCGCGCATGGGAAAGGCAAGGGGTGTAACGACGGTGCAAAGTTTTAATGAAACAACATCTGGGCTCCTTGCCTACTCACGAGGATTATTGGGGAAACATGTGACATTTTGCGACATGGAACACCTACAAATTGTACCCACTTTTTGTAGCCGGTATGTTTTTAAAACCAGGGGATCAGAGGAATCCGGAGTCAAGACTGGTTGAAAAGCCAAGTTTCAGTCATAGTTGATTTTTTTAGAATTAGATAATGTAAAACCTATCATTATAATTGATTGGCTTTAGGTTCTAACTGCTTTGCTTTAAGAGTAAATTATTTTGACAAATAATAATGACTTATGACTTATGTAGGCGCTGCAACTAGGCTTCAGAAACTATCCAGCATATTACTTTGGGGCTTTTAAATCTATTGTGCAAACAGATTATAAGCACAGGCATCAATATTATACACCGCATGGCGAACAAATATTATCTGATAGAAACACCTGCAAGACCATTACCTTATTACAAATACACCCCCGATACCGTGCTGGAAAGTTCCACACATAACTCTGTATCGATAGAGCCATTCTTACAGACAAAACTACCCACTACAATAGACCAGATTTGACACTTATAGATAAAGTTAATAAAATAGCACTGCTTATAGACATAGCCATCACAAACACACACAATTTGCAAAAAACCATAGGTGAAAAACTCACGAAGTAGATAGACCTAAAAAATGAATATACGAGAATGTGGAGTTTTGATAAAGTGTCAATCGTCCCGATTGTACTTTCTACAGCGGGAGTAATACCTAAAGAACTATTTCAGTCACTCGCCCAACTAGACCAGCCTAAACATTCGCTCTGTTACAGAAAGCCGTTATCCTCAACACGTGTATGATAGTTAGTAAGTTTTTGCAAACTGATGTTTCCATTGACGCACCACAGTCTTCTAACCATGGTGCATCTAGAAACACAATTAATGCGCACTTGGCTTAGGGGCACGGGGCGTTTTAGATAAATTTCGGCCCTATTAGTGCAGAGCTGATGAAAATCTAAATCCCAAATAATAGTATTAATAATAATCAATGACTCAGCGACTTGTTCCGATAGTCGTTTCCGTTAACGTACTCATAGAGAATAGTCTCGATAAACATCTCGAGAGACTTTCACTAGGCAGTTGATCAAGAGCCAGATCCAAAGGGCAGTACTCCTGGACTCGGCACTTATAGTAAGGAGATTCCTATTCCTAAGCCAGGCTCAAGCGGCCGGTGATTCATCGTTTTGATATATTGTTTACTGTATAGTATTTGTTTTTATATTTCTTTGTAGTAAAAAAAATATTTTTATGAGTATACAAATAAATGATGTGGAATTAAAATAATTATTTATTTCTTTCAGACAGATGTTCATATTACATGTTTATTCATGTTTATTAATATATATTGTAAAACTGTTTAATTTTGACTTTTCCAAGTGTACGATTGTGTCTTTGTGGAATAAATGATTTGTATTGTATTGTAGAGCTGTCGGATGCGAAGCACCCGTACCACCCTGTAAACAAGTAGACTAAGTAAGTAAGTAGTTTATCAAATTGTTTATTGTAACTATTACGTTTATTGTTCCAAAATAAATAATTTTTGTTTTTTTTTTTTTAGACAGACAGACATAAGTAGGGAAACGAAACTTCTTTTAAAGGCAACCTTTAAAGTGCCCTTTGGTCTCTTTCCAGTTAATTAAAGTAGCTCGTTTTCGCACTGCTCCATACAGAAATGCAGTTTATGATCATTGGGAACAGGGAAGGAAGAAATTTAAGATATTGTGTGGGGTTGTATATTGTATACGCCGTAAATAAATTATATTATTTTTAACAGTGACGTATTTTTCGTTTGTGAATTTTATTTCGACGTATGAGTACAATCGTTTAATTATAGTGGTATATATTACTCGTAGGTTGCAATAAGTAATTATTTTTTTTCTCTCTGAACGTTATTACAAAATATCTTGTTGGTCGAAGAGAACCACCGAACAGAAAGCGGTCGAAGGAAAAGAAAAGGTTAGTAGCGGTCGAAGAAGTCCGGACACGACCAGGGAGCGGTGATGTTGTTCGTTATTGGGCAACTCTCTGCGTCTTCGTTGTTTCTAGAGTATTCCGTGACGAACGGGGAGTCGATTTCTCTTGAAGATGCCTTGTAGAGAGGCGAAACACGAGTCGAATTCTTTTCGAGTTTTTTTCAAGAGCTCATTAGATATGGGTTACCGGATTTGTTACTAAATATTTGTTGTTTATTGAGATGGTATAATGGATTTTTATTTTTTTATTGAAGGTAGACCTTTGTTTGACCACAATCTCACCTGATGGTATGCGACGGTGTGGCCGATGATGGACCACAAAGGTCTAGAAGACACCTATCACTCTTGACTTGAAAGAGACCCAGGTTGTAGTTTTCGGGGAGAACAGAACCCGGCAGCGAGTTCCAGACCTTAGAGTTGCGGATGATGAAGGTGGAGGAGAACCGCTTATTTCCGCAAAGTGACGCCTAAATCAATTAAGTTATTGCAACAACTTGGTTAAATTTATACGTGGTTAATACTGTCTAACCATACGGTTTACAGGAGTATAAACGAAAAAGGAAACAACCTTGTTACCTGTGTAGAAAGAAAAGAAGCCGGTTATCTTTTGTTTTTGAAAATAAAATGTTTTTCACAAAATAATCTGTAAAATACCTAAAGGGTTAGTGGTAATTTGATGTTTTCCCATCGGGGGTGATGAGGATTTTAAAGGCTACTAATTACACCTTGAATTATTGATTAAGAAGGAGTCAAAATAACCTTGGACCTCAATAAAATTACTTTTAACGAATTCAGTATTGTTTTTTAAATATTCTTTGCAAAAACTGACGCAAATTTCTGAAACTACCAGTATATGTGAAAAGTTTATAAATAACTTTGCATAAATGCTCCCAAATGAAAACATTTTCTCATGTTTCATATAAACTAAAAACAGTTATCAAATAGCTACGAGTAACCTCTTAGAAATATGAAGAACATTATGAGACGGTTAGTATGCAAGCAATTTTCGTTGTTTGCTATAACTCATCATCATTTTCATCATCGTAACCGTAGGACTGGTGTCCACGTCCACTGCTGGACATAAGCCTCCCTCGTGGATCTCCAAGACCACAAGAAGGTTGTTGCCATCCTCGCCACGCTTGGCAGGCGGGTTGGCGGGCGCAGTATAGGATGTAAACGTAACTATGTTGTATAATTTATAACTAGGTGGTAATTAATTTCACCGGCTGTAGCTGTTCTATAAGACTCTACCTCGCAGACTATATCACCGTTTGTTAGCATAAGATGGATCATATTATGTTAATGGTCTGTTTTTAAAATGATTGCGTAAGTATGAACAATTGTATAACCGAGAGAACACAGCTGACAGAGTTCAGGTCTATCGAGGGATATCTGAAAAGTTTACGGAATATGACTTTTAATACAGTACTCTGGGCCTTGGGCCTTATGGAACCACCCCACGCTGATATACAATAGCCAACTATAGATTGAGCCAAAGCAAAGTAGACCGTTTTCAGTAGTTTTGATGTAAGAACATTTCGGAGCTTAAAAAAGACAAAGATTAGCTTACGCGTACAGGAGACAGTTTGTTCTTTATGTTGACTACAAGACATAGAACTATCTAAAATAACACCGAGATATCACCAAGTGAGGTGTGATGTTCTTTAATAGTTGGACAGGTGCATATCGTTGAATCCCTGAATATCGTTAGCGGTATTTGCGTTGATTAGAATGGCGGTATCATCGGAATAAGTTGTGATTTTACAATTATTAAGTGACAAATTACATAAATCGTATATGTATATAGATAAGAAAAAGGGTAGGTCCTAGGACACTACGCTGTGGTACACCAAATGTGATAGGCATCTCTTCGCTCTTTATGTTATTGATTGTAACATATTGATTTTGGTTAGTCAGGTAGTTTTTTTAATAAATCAAGAGGCCTCCCCAATTAAATTTTTTTCTTGTTTTGCAAAAAGGATCGTATCGAAAGCCTTTGATTAATCTATGAAAATTTAAATAGTTTTCTGTTTTTTTGTCTATATTTTCAATTACACAGTTAGTTGCTCGCTTTCTAAATCCACTACTATATATATAATACCGCTCGAAAATCACGTTTGTTGTATGGAAGCCCTCCTCAAATATTTTTTTTTATTTTAATTTAATTATTTATTTTACAAGTGAAAAAACAATTAAATATTATTTGAATATTTCAAGCGTCTACCTCTGACCATTATTAATATCGAGCAAAAAACGGAAAAAAATACGTGTTATATAGGAAAAAATATTTGTTAATAATATTATAAATATTTTTTTTATTCTGTTTTGGTTGTTAAAGTTGAAAGAAAAATACATCCTATGAAAATTTAAACTGTCTAGCTATCACGGTTTATGAAATACAGCGTGGTGAGAGACAGTCGGGAAGAAAGACAGACAGACGGACAGCGGAGTCTTAATAATAGGGTCCCGTTTTTACCCTTTGTGTAAGGAACCCTAAAAACAAGGCAAACCATCTGCTCGATGGAGCGATGACATAGTGAAGATGGCTGGAAAGCTCTGGCCTAGAATAACTAGACCGAGATAGAAATGCATGGAGACACTTGGAGGAGGCTTTCACTGCCACAGGCGGTCCATACATACAATATATAGCATATTATTATTAATTAATTAACATTTTTCATTATTTTAATGTTACCCCTCCTCTCCTACCCGTGGATGCAGTAAGAGCCTGCTAAGGGACACCTCCGGAAGATGGGCAGCAGCGTCTTTCCGTTTATCAACATCCCGTACTGCGCTCACCAACCCGCCTGCCAAGCGTGGTGAGTATGGCAACTACCCCTCATGGAGATTCATGAGTGAGGCCTTAGTTCAGTAGTGGAAGTTTTACGGCTGAAATGATGATGATGATTTTTTTATGTATCGGAAGATAATAGCTCTTTCTATATTTTATTTAATACTGCAGTACTTTCGCTTTATCCCATACACATGGTAGCCAAGTCACACTTTTGACAAGCGCTTATAAAATGTCGAAGTTTTTGTTCTCCATACAAACGATCGCTTAGACCCTGTTGCTCTTGCCGTGATATACCGGCAGTAGAGTGTTGCTCCTCCACTCTTGCTTGTGGATGTAGATAACTCTGGAACAGCGTTTTTCCGTGTATCACGATTTCGAACTGCGCTGGCCAACCCGCCTGCAACAGCCCTCTCATGACCTATTTGGAGATTTGTGAGGCATTCCTATATCCAGTGGACGTCCTTTGGCTGTGACGATTATGATGATTGGGAGACCCTGTATATAACGCAAGAAAACAAATATGGCGTCGTTGAATTTTCATTTTAACCTGGGTCGTGTTTGATGCGTTGATGGTATAGTTAAGCCGTAAGCAGGGGAGCGTACACACACAGATTTACTTCAAATTTGTTTGACATTGCTTTGAATTTGGTTCCTCGTGCGAAAGGCAATGTGTGCTTAGGGTTATACCATTGCAGTTTCAGGAAAGCGCTTTTCTCCTGTAAATGATTCTTTATGTTTAAAAATGAAGTAAAAAATATCAGACGCAATTACGCATGCATGAACGGTTATTAAGTTCACAATCTTTCTCGAAATTCTGAAAAAATATTTACATTTTCAAGTTTTTTTATCCAACAGTGCCTTAAGAAATAAGAAAGCATTCCATTATTTTCTCACAAAATTCGCGGTATTTGTGCTCAGTATTCCTTGTTTTTATAAAATCATCTCTCTATTTTGATTATAAGGAAAAATCTCCAATAATTCTGTTTTAAACAAAGGTTTGTTTTACGCAATAAAAAATCTAACGAAAACTCAGCACATAGTATTGATGGACGGGATTCGAACCCGCATTGGTCCAGAATGTTGCCCCTCCTCTCTTGTTCCCACGGCCAGATTCCCTTGACAGATAATACTGCATCCACTGGAGTAAAAATCTGTCAAGGCCTACCTCCGGAAGATGGGCAGCTGCATTTTTCCGTGTATCAACATCCCGTACTGCGCTCGCCAACACGCCTACCAAGCGTGAGTATGGCAACAACCCCTCATGCTCAGTACTTAATGATTAATCAGGGATACTTTAGTACAGCAGTGGACATCTCTTGGAAGAGAAGAAGAGATTGGTCCAATCGATCCTTGTACTTTCCCAAAACCAGCAGTGCCAAATAAGCTACAGAATCCTACCGGGCCGGCTCATTAATATCGATAAGGTCATTTATTCACTATGCACCGATTTTATTCAAATGTGTTTAGAAAACCGAGATAGAGCTAAGATGTGGCCAGTAAACAGCTCGCAGCTATAATTGCGAATCCCCTAGTTATAGTGCCTATTGTTACTAAATCAAGCACCTTAGTAACGACTAAATATTTGAATGATCTTCTTGGTAACTAGCATCGTATTGGTTGGGATGATGTCTGCTTTACCAATACTGGTGATGAACCTATGCTTTCTTATAAGGTCGAAGAGGAAAGACCTACCTAAAATTGCAGTGTCCATCAAGGTTTCATTGTGTTCTATAAATATGATTAAATTAAAACCTAAATGTTTGAGTTTTGACATATTTTCGTGCACACTGAAAGAAACATTACTTAAATTATTCCTCAAACTTAAAAGTAGATTTTGTTGAATTAAGTACGCAGAGTTTGTGATAGTTGATAGGAATAAGGCTCTCCGATCGGCAGGAGTGGCTAGTTCTCCCTCCGTTTTACATAGTCACTGTGTGAATCGCAACAATTTTCCGGAACATTTCCGAGCAGCTAACGAACGGGAACAGGGGACGCGGCCAATTGCCGGATAAATGCACCTCAATTACTATATTGCGGCAACATTTTTCCCCCTAATGTGCCTTTGGCTTTGGCTGTGGAATGTCTTTATATCGGGAAGATGCAGATTTTCGTACGCTCGGATAAAACTGGTTTTGAAGAGAATTGAACGAGTTGGTTCCTGATTTGTAGTATAGTAGAAATAGTCTATCATTTGACAACCTCTGTGGTGCAGTTTATAGTGTTCGATTCTGACGCGGGTCAAATGTATAAGTTTTCTGTCGATATTTGTTGCGGAACTAATTTTTCTTTGTTTGATAAGTACGGGTATGTATTTAGAAAAAAACGTGTTTAAGTATTCTAACAACCTTCTGGTACCCATAAAACAAGTTCTGCTTACTTTGGGGTTAAATGGTTATGTGTGAAATGTCCAGCATTATTTATTATTTGGTCCTTGTCCTTATTCCACTTTACGAGCCGTTGAAAGAACAAAGAACAAGTCTGGTATGGCTACAACCCCCTCGTGATCAGTACTTGGAAGGTCATGAGGAAGCCGTGGACGTCCTTCGGCTGATATGATGGGGAAGATAAATCAGTTCCATCATTACCTAATAGCATTTAGCACTTAACTGAATTGGGATAAAAAATCTTTTGATACTCACGACTTCCTGTCCTGCAAATCTATTTTGTATTAAAGGAACCTAAATGCAGACTTTAAAATTAAACATATGATCCAATTGAAAACTAATAATATTATAGTACTTAATCATATTACAAAATAGATAACTAAGTTAACGAAGAATGTGTCCGTAATTTAGAGCACTTTGTTTTAGTTAGATTAAATAGGCTAACACTAAGTCATTTTATTCCATTTTCTCGGGAGATTTGTTTGAAAGATACAAGATATGTACGCGCATAAATATACCAGTTTCCATGCCTCCCATTATGTTGATAAAGATAAAGATAATTTATTCACACAAGACATGGTTACATATATTGGTGGAACAGAGTTATATAGAGAGCGACACATCTCGCCTGTCTACAGGCATGTGAATATTAATATTTATAAATGTACTAATAATTACATGTTTCATTTTGCTTACAATATTATATCAACAATTTAACATATTTTAAAATGATTATTATTAAATAAATAGGTGTCTAGATTAATTAAAATGTCAACTTCATTTACACATTGAGTGGAAAGATACTTAGTAGGGTTTTTAGTTTTAGATATCTGGGCCACCTTGTCACGGATAGCCTAAAAGATGAAGAAGATATAGAGATGGAGCGAAGGGCGTTGACGGTGAGAGCCAATATGTTGATCCGCAGGTTTACGCGTTGCTCCGAGGAAGTTAAAATAACTCTCTTCAAATCATTTTGTTATCATTTAATACCCACATTAAGGTATCATAATATGACATCCGCAATTTCGTGGTGGCCATCTTGAATTAGATTTTTTATGATGAACTGTATTCAGCTCGTCAAGCCCTTTCAGCTGATACCTCCACCATTCCACAACCATAACCTTCTAACGGTTAAAGGTGTGGAGTGTGGGGATGAGTACCTACATAACTTAGGTTGCTTACAATATTATGTATATAATCTCATGTAAGTATGTATATTATTTATGTGTGATATACATATGGCATTATATACATGTTTTGTTTAATTTTATATAGTTTTAGTAATAGTTTTATATTGTTTTTCATAAGTTTTAATTTTTATATTCGTTTTATTCATTTCATATGTAGATATCTGTTATATTTAAGAACGTATTTAATTTCTTTGTTAATGTCGGTTTACAAAAATATTTACTTAATTAAAAAAATTATATCCTAAATCCTATTAAGTTCGTGCGTAAGTTTTGAACTTGGAAAAAAAGTTTTATGAAGTGAACGAATTCAATAATATGCTATAATCAATTTAAATGAGTTTTGTTTTTCTTTTGTAAATTGACTATTCTAAGAAGTTCCTAACTCTAATGATTATAACACTTATTGATTATGGCTTCGACTTGGACTGTTTTAATTGAAGAGCTGTGGATTTTGTTTCAGAAAAAAAATTGCTGGCAACGTAGTTCGTTCGAGTTCGACTCTTATGAGTAGTCATAAGAGCCATTTTAACTTGCAGTGGACGGCCGTCTTTACACTAAGTCATTGTGAGTAAAAGCCTTCATTTTCACGGTACTTTTGTTTGAAAAATACAAGAGGTATGAGAACATTAGCGTCGCTCGTTACTTCGGCACCGGTTCGAGTCCCGCTTGTAGTGACTAATAGGTGCGGTTCGGTAAAATATGTCCCACCTAAGTACAACATAACAAGCTACAGGCCATTCGTACCTTAATGCGTCTGACTTCAAGAGGGAAACAAGACAAATGGAATGGAATGGACAAATGTTCTAGCAATCCTCGTTTCAACGAGAATTCGTTTGTATGCCATCAAACATGGAAATTCGACCAAAACTGTCCTTTCTTCTGAATATTGTTCAATCACTCAATCAATCATTTATTTATTGAAACCTTAACGACATTATAACATATTTACCGTAATTATCAAGACTTTACCTCCCGTGCTAGTTAAAAAAAACTGTGCTACGGCAAGGCAAGGTCTCTTCAACTACATGCACATATAAAAATACATTACAAAGGTTGTAAATACATATATAATAATACTATAGATACCTACAGTAAAATAGATACAGTTTATAAAATACGATAGCACCTAAATATACTCTTTTATCGCGTCCGATGTGATTGTTGGCTAAGCTGAGAGGATGGTTTAGGTGCGGGGCACATTTTCCTTATCTAAAAGTTATCATCATCATCTCAGCCGTAGGACTCCCTCATGGATCTCCAAGATTACGAGGGGATTGTTGCCATACTCGCCACGCTTGGCAGGCAGGTTGGCGAGCGCAGTAAAGGATGTTAATTGATACACGGAAAGATGCTGCTGTCGATTCCAAAGGTACCCCTTGTCAGATTCTTACTGCATCCACGGGTAAGAGAGGACAGGCAACATTCTACTGCCGGCACCACAGGACATCTAACATTGTCTCAGGCTTTTTTACGGTACTTTATCGGGACTCGATATTTTCCGTCGTTTTGAGCTCTTGTGAACGCTGTAGCGGATGCAAGTTTAACATTTTGCCTACAGAATAGGAAATTTAAAAAATCGGTCAAGCGCGAATTGGACTTGCGCACGAGGGGTCCGTACATTATTTGGCAAAACAACTTTGCCAAATAATGGTACGAAACCCTTCGTGCGCGAGTCCGACTTGCACTTGACCGATTTTTTTACCCCCCTTCCAATATTTGTTTTATTTAATTTTAATTTAATGATTTATTTTTTAAGTAAATATACAACTAATTATTCTGTGAATATTTAAAGCGTCTACGTGTTGCCGTTAATAATATCGAGCGAAAAACGAAAAAATATCACGTTTGTTGTATGGGAGCCCCCCTTTAATATTTATTTTAATCTTTTTTTCGTATTTGCGTTTAAAGCGGTAACAGAAATACATCATCTATGAAAATTTCAACTGTCTAGCTATCACAGTTCATGAGATACAGCCTGGTGGCAGACAGGCAGTCAGACAGACAGACAGACTGACAAACAGACAGACTGACAGACAGATAGACTGACAAACAGACAGACGGACAGCGAAGTCTTAGTAATAGGGTCCCGGTCTTACCCTTTGGGTACGGAACCCTAAAAAGTGAAATGTCCTAGGCAATACAGCGTCCTTCATAGAATGAGTAAACAGTTTCTGACGTTGTATAAATCATCTATAGATGTGATAATAGATAGATGTGAAAGACCACACATGTTAATTACGAGACTATGCTCGCAGGCAGAGCCAACCGCGATTTTGATGACATGCAAACGACCTAACACGAGGTCGACCAAAACTCGATTAACTATTATTGAATTTTATGAGCGAGAAGGTGATATTGGGTGTTCAGTACGTCGTCTAACATTGTATTACTGTGCAGATCAAGATGTGCTTGGGTGTTGCGTATAGAAGCTAAAAAAATGTATTTATTTCAAAAATATAAGTTCTAAACTTTTTTTTTTTACTTTTTCGTATTTCAACACTGATTTTAGCCCAACTTTGGACGAAACTAAATAATATACGTAGAAAGAAAACTCAAAAATAAACGCCGTTCCGACATAGTTTAATTACTCAAAAGTTTAAATAAATGTTATTTTGAAAAGATTACACTCAAATTTTTCTATAAAAACCCTTGTGCTAAAAGTCTATTCACATATTTTTGCGCAGTCGATTTAGGAATGAATCATTGTGCATTTAATTCTAGCGCGCTGGTACACACACTATGTCAGGTGAGATAGCATACATTTAGGCCGCGCCCACTGACGACTTTGCCTCCGTGACTTGTTTAACCTTAAGACCGAAAACTCAATTAATTCCTGTCAATTAATGTTTTAGTAAACGTAAAAAAATATACACCAAATTCTTGCTAAAGTCTAAGGTTAACTACGGACACAGAGCGTAGCCCGACACGCACGTGGCTTATTTTATTTTGTATAACTTTTTTTAATAATTCCCAGTTGTCACCGCTGCGCTGGTGACAATTTTTAAAGTTTGTTACAAGTCGTGACGCCGCCAGTGGGAATAACCGCATTAAAATATACCAATAGTGATATTTGTTGGTCGGGTGCCCATTTTATCTCCGAAAAACGATTGTCCGAAAATCACAATCAATAACAAGTGTCTCCGAAACATCACATAAAACATCCATAATATTATGGTCCCATATATATAATTTGCAATTGTTCATCCTAATTCCTTACGCATAAAATTATTTTACCTAATATATAATTTCCACAATTTTCATCGTTATAAACATACATATGTGTCATAATAATAACGAATCATAAAACATATTATCCCGAATATTTTCGAAAGATTATAAAACCTTCCGGTGGCAGAATAGAGACGGAAGGACAGTAGGTTATTAGGTTTTTTTATAACCATCCAAAAACACTGCCTGTGGCAGAATCGAGATGGAGAGACAGTAGATTATTAAGTTTTTTTATAACCATCCAAAAACACTGCCTGTGGCAGAACCGAGATGGAGGGACAGTAGATTATTAGGTTTTTTTTAGAACCACCCAAAAACACAAAAACACTGCCTGTGGCAGAACCGAGATGGAGAGACAGTAGATTATTAGGTTTTTTTATAACCATCCAAAAACACTGCCTGTGGCAGAACCGAGATGGAGAGACAGTAGATTATTAGGTTTTTTTATAACCATCCAAAAACACTGCCTGTGGCAGAACCGAGATGGAGAGACAGTAGATTATTAGGTTTTTCAAATGACAACAAGTGCTGATAAATAAGTAAGGCTAGTAAAAAAACTACGCGACAGCTGCTGCGGCCGCCAACAAAATATTATGGAACATGAAAATTATTCAAATAAATAATTATGAGAATAATGTTTATGAGTTAATAATGTTATGGATTTCTTTACTTATTGCGAATCACTTTATGGATAGTTATCGTTATGGATACCGTAATTAGTGGAAACTATATAAGGGATCCTTATAGATATTATAGATTGTGATTATTCGGGCAATCGATGATTATGAAAATAAATTTTATGGATTATTATATAAGGGAAATAAAATTTCGGAGGCAAAATAGAGAACCTTGTTGGTCATATTACGGCAAAGTGCCGTCCCTTACATCAGTAGACAGATCACGATCTCCCCAATTTTACGATAAGGCTACGACAATGCATATCTTTAATGTCAAGGTAGAGCTACACTATTCTAGAACACAATATATTGGTAGAGTAGGATAAGGGTTGCACAAACGAGTTATTCGCTGTTACTGACCACCCTTTTCTTATTGTTGAATATAATATTACTAGCGAGTCTGACAAGGTTTCGACGGTTTCGCCCGTTGTTAAAAAATTAAAGACTGCCAAATGAGAAAAACGAGAAAAATCTTTGAGCCTCAGTTGGAACCCATAACATTCAAGATTTACAATCAAAACAGTTTTATGCCGAAGTCTACCTATAATAGTTTCAACAGTTGATTACGCACAAGTACTATATTTGAATATCGCACTTTTCGAATCAAAACTAAAAGTACTATTGACCCGAAAAGTGCAAAATTCAAACAGCACCGTAAAGACGTGTTGTAATACACTATTGGGACTATATTTAAATGCACAGTCCATGCTTATGGTTCCGCAGTTATACTTATAGGTGAAATTTGACCTCTGAGGCACAGTCCTTCGACTAGCTTAGAGGGAAACGTACGCTCGGCGGCATACAAAACCGTGCTGTGCTCATCAGCTTAGTATAGTTTTCGGTAGTCTGTAAGAAATCGTAGTAAGCAAATAGACCACCTTTTGTAAAATGTATTTTTTACAATAAAGAGAAAATTTATTTTATTTTATTTATTTTAATTTCGCCAATGGAAAACCTGCTTTAGGTTTAGCCCAGGGCCCGATGCCACTGCCCGCCCAGTGTCATCTTAAAGAAACGCTGTTACACGAATCAGCAACTTTTTTCACTGGTTTCCATTACACCAGAGTAAAATGGGCGGTCGTTGACGGGTACCTAGTTTGCTTCAGCATTCAAAGGTACTAGTTATACAAGCAAAGCGCGTGCCAGGAATAACCATATAAGATTATACAAAGGTCAAAGTTAGAAGCCAGTCAGATTCAGACAGATGCTAGATATTAGCTTCTGTCGCGGCGTTTGCGCTTTCAACTACGCCATCGCACCGAAGGGAATAAAAACAATACTGAAATGGAAAGAAAGAAAGACATTTATTTAACACAAAAGAACTACGAAAAATGTCATATATGTCTAAGATACATATATGTAAATAAATCCTTTTATACGAATATACTACCATACAGTTTTAGAATTAGGTCTAAAGCCAAGAACAAATTTTCTTTTGTGCCAAAAAGGCGTTAGGCTCATAATACGTTTTGAAGTGTTGATTTAGCTCAACGCTGATTTTCAGCTGAAACCAGAGAAATAAATCCCGAAATCAAACACTCTTTCAGCTTGTATAGACCTTATAACCAACTTAAAAACCAAAATTGATCAAAAACAAATAGGTCTGGGTGTATTCATCAACCTAAAAAAGGCGTTTGATATCATTAGCCACAAACTGCTTTTATTTAAACTACACAGGATAGGAATCACAGGATCGGTATATGAGATGTTTAAATGCTATCTAAGCAATAGACATCAAGTCGTAAAAATTGGTAGTGCCCAAAGCCTTCCTGAAATCATTACTTACGGTGTCCCGCAGGAATCCATATTGGGGCCATTGTTATTCTTAATTTATATAAACAGTATAAGTGAACTGACTCTTAAAACAGAAGTCTTTCTATACGCCGACGATACCTCCTTGTTTTATTTTGGAACTGACATTAATTCTGTAGTAAAAGATGCACAAAAAGATCTCAATACTCTTCTCTCTTGGTTAAGATCCAATTTATTGACTCTAAACATTGCTAAGTCCAACTATATCATTTTAAGTGCTAAAAATAAACACATAGCAGATTTCCTACCACTGTTAATTGATGGACAAATTTTGAACAAAGTTAATTCTGAGAAATATTTGGGCTTAGCATTGGATAGTCGTCTGACTTGGAAGACGCATATTGAAAACATTCGATCAAAATTAACATCCCTCATGGCTATTCTGCGTGGAATTGTACGCTGCTATCCCAGATCTGTTCGATACATTATTTACAATGGTTTGGTGAAACCACATTTAGAGTATCTGATTGAAATATGGGGCTGCGCTGCTAAAACTAATCTTAAACAATTGCAAACAACCCAAAATAAAATAATAAAACGCGCTGAATAGGGCGGTCGGTTTTCTTTAGCAATCGTGGTCCGAACACTGTATCTGCATAATTTCATTTTAAAAGAATATTAATTCGGATCTCTTCAACCTTGGAAATTAAATCTTAATTCACATTAAGAAGAAATGGATGATGGTGTCCGTATTATTAAGGACATCTAAATTGGCTTCCTAGATTTTTGCCCTAATATTTTTACCTTAATTTTATTCTATAAGTTTATGTGAGAGTTCATAAAACAGACCAACTTTTGTTGTAGGTACTTACTTAAAATATACACCTTCTTTATTTGAAAAAAGTCCTCGAGTAAACCAAAATTACACTTACCTTGAGGGATATTGAAAAAGGAAACGATCTTTCATTTACTTAATCCCAGTGCTTTATGAGGAAGGAAATAAAAAATCTAAATAAAACCTTATATTTCTATGAAAGAATTCGGAGACAAATAAGTTGAAATAATCTCTGTTAGGTAACACAGGAATCGCTCGCAGCCCCTACTCATTATTCTTTCGCCGGCGCTCTAAGTGACTTCATTGTCGTTTTACTTCCTTCCTTTCGTAGGAAATAATTTCAATTTAGGTCTCTCATTGAAAAAAATACCCGCATATTTTGTTCTTTTACGATTCCGACTTTATATAAACGCGCGATTAAGCCTCACATACAGAGGAGAGGGAGGTGTTTATTTTGCCGTTCCATTATTGCGTTTATACCAATAAAAGTAAAGCACAGGGAATCGTGGAATCGTACAATGGGTCTAGTGCAAGCAAAGTTTGGGAGAATCGGGGACGCGCGAGATATTTATGACTTCCTCTCGCCTCCCGAGGCTCTCGAGCTTTAAAAGCTAATAAAACGATGACACAAAATACAAAATTTTACTGAAATCTTGGATAAACGTCGACTTCACGTTTATGATACTCTGAAAAATGTTGAAAGCTTTTATAATATTTTCCCGAAACCGCGCAAAGTTTAAAACGATTTTCGCAATTTTACAACAAAGGTGAAACGTAAGGGTGTTATAAATTGAAAAGTCACAGAACAAATCAAAATGATTTGGAAAGAACGAAGCAATTTGTTATCAATTGAAAACCCACATCGTTTCATGCGCCTCAGGGACTGCCAGTGACAAAGAGACGTATTTTTGCAATCGAGTGAGATAATGAATTATTGACATTGTCGACGTTGTCATTGTTGAATTACGATTGGATTGGAGCGGTGTGTGCCGATTGGCGGCTCCCTTGCGCCGATATGAATTTCATAGAAACCGCAGATATTACGTACAATGGGTCCTGAGACGACGCGATTGCCGGTTACATTCCTTATCTGGAGCCACGTATTGGCGCACTTACCGCTCTCCGAGGCTGAATGTAAAACGTTTTTGAGCCTTCAAGAGAGCTGATATTGGACTTCCCTTGTTGATGTGCCAGCCGGGGGTGTTCCGAAGATACCAGATATTTAATATTCATATCTGATTCGCCGGGCACTTTGGTAACAGTTTTACGGTCTCAATTTTATAGTTTTGGACACTCACGCCATTAACAATGCAGCGTGTTAAAGTGTTTATGTTCTCAAATAACTAGCGAGTAAAATAACAGTATTTCAATGAAACGTTAATAGCGTAACTTAACAATTTGCCATTAGCATTAAAAAACCGTTCAAACCGTCAGCATATAATACAGGAGCTTGGACAGTTTATACAAATACCTTATAGGTAAGTAAAAGGATGTGAATAACATTTCAAAATAGCATTTGGTGTGTGAAATCGGCGTGAATGCACGAGCGGGTTTATCTAAACGAGGTGTCGCCGAGGGTCGCTCGTGGCCCCACTTCCGTAGATACGGCACCCATTCGAAGGTTCCTGAAAAACAAACGTGTACCTATTTGCATGTTTAGTAAATAGAACGTGCGGAATATTCACAGGCAATCTGCTGGAATGGAAGGTTCCTTTCTGCAGTAGACACGTATTAAATGTTCTTAGTATTGGATTATAACACTTGTTTCCAGAATGTACTACTTACATAGGTATCAAATTAATAGACAGGTCATTAAGACGCATTGGCTATATTGGCGTCAGGGATTTCATCTTTTTTTAACAATCACAAATTAAAATAAATTAATATTTCTGGACATTTCAAACAGCATCATCAAGCCCCAAGCTGTTCAAAACTTGTGTTATGGGTGACCAGATGACTGATATACTTAATACATCTACATACATCATCATCATCATTTCAGCCGTAAAACGTCCACTACTGAAAAAATGCCTCCCTCATGGATCTCCATGAGGGGTAGTTACAATACTCACCACACTTGGCAGGCGGGTTCGCCTTGCAGTACAAATGTGCCTACATTTGTATGTCAAATATATGTACATATTTAAAGGTTACCGTTGAAATAACACCTTTATATTGGTGTTTAGGTTTAATGCGATAAATTGTGAGCCCATTAAAAAAAACATTTCAAATTCCCGTCGAATAATATTGTTATCTGTGTAATTGGATCACGGTCCTGGGCTTAGCAAATTTTGTGACGTTTCAAATAAATTGGTTCGGAAGCTCCCGATTAAATAAAATAAAAGCCGAACACAATCCCATCCACATTGAGCCGGGGTAAGGGTTAGCAATCGGCCGAGGAGAAAATACATTATTTTATAAAAGAGTTTTAGCCGTAACACACTAGTCTTTTTAAAGTTTCGCGATCACAATACATTATTAACACATATTTAATCGGGTGTTTATCGCGTTATTTTTTGTCTTCCCGGGACCACGATGGGTGCAATCCTGTTGAAACGTCGGGCAATAATAAAGGTAAATAACGCGATAAATACCCGTAACACACTTCCAAGATATATTGTTTATACTAAATAAAACTACTCACTAATGTCGTGATCACATTCGCAAGCGAGTATGCGAAAAAAAAACGCGAACATAAAAATCATATCTCGTGAATAAGATCATTTTAAAAATGAAAATAATCTAAACTTCAATATAGCTTAGAATGTCAAGAATCAAACTCTATAAATTTTTAAATAATACTATAAACTGATAAAAGTTTATACCCTGTTACACGGAAAACACATACACATAAAAATTATCATATCGCAGTCATTTGTTAATTTAGAGTGAATATAAAAATAGTTAAAAATAGCATACACTATTCTAGAGAATCAGTTTGTCTAGTAAAAAGTTAAAAATAGCATACACTATTCTAGAGAATATGTTTAATGACCTATATCTTTACCTCCGTAAGATGGGCAGCAGCGTCTTACCTTATATCAACATACCGTATATTTTACGGCTGAAATGATTAAGTGAAGATAGCAAACTGTATACTGGAATGCGTTTACTAAACAACGCAGTCGTGGGGTGCCGGCAGTAGAATGTTGCCCCTCCTCTCTTACCTCCGGACGATAGACAGCAGCGTCTTTACAAATATCAACATCCCGTACTGCGCGCGTGGTGAGTATGGCAAAAACCCTTCAGGATCAATACTTAGTCCATGAGGGAGGCCATTGTCCAGCAGTGGACGTCCTACGGATGAGATGCAAACAACTTAGCCCTGAAATGCTTGCAACAAATATTTATGAAAGTTAATATATCGCAACATTAAGGTCCATTTCCTTTGCGACGTCGATAATCTTCTTTTTCGTATTATTTTCTATGTTCGCGCCTAGTTTTTCCCAAATACGCGCCAAAGGCCAAAGGCGGCGGTCAATCGTTGACTGCTGTCAAACTATTTAATTTATATTACAATCTTATGAAAAACTACTGCTGGTTTAGTCCATACATAAACAACTATACATGCAAAAGAACATACATGCTGATATCCATGGATAGGTAAATACATATAAAAATAAGCCAAAACTAAACAGCGCAATCAGTGGGAAACAGAACAAAAGTTATGAAAGCAAAAAAAAACAATACAAAGAAGAAAAAAATACGAGAGAGCTAGCGCCCTCTCCTCAGGTTATGCAATAAGAAACAATTATTCTATCTTTCGGTTATTTATCCAAACTTTCCCTTGATTTTATTAAACTAGTGGTGAGAATTTCTGTCTGTGCATGTTTCTAAAGACACATGTAATTCGCATGGCTATGGTTTCAATAGTCAAGAAGAATACTCAGAAAAGGGTGCTTCAGGCTGGTAACGGTAAGGTTTTCGGGTTCTCATACAGAACAAAGACAAGTGTTTGAATGGTTCTTAGGGTATTGTTTTTTTAATACCCGCATTTATTTACTTTTTAGCAATAAGTTATGTAAATTGTACACTACTATGACGTAAATTAATGTTATCTCTGTACAACCCCTATGTAATATTTAAAATATTTAATTAAGTGAATTATAAATTCTTTTGAGATAACAAAGTTTTTTAAACCGACGGTTCACTGCTGCCTTTCAATTTGGATGCAGCAACCAAATTGATACAAATAAACGTAGAAGTGAATCATTCAATGCCATTGAATGTCATTTATTTCTTTAATTTCTGCTCCTTTCAACCAAAGTGATCCAATTTGGTTGAATCGTGTAACATTACCTTTAAAAAGATGGTTCTTTTCTGACAAAAATTGTTTTTTTTGTAAAGAGAAATAGCCGTGTACCCAGTCCTTTAGTAAATAGCCAAAGCAAGAGTCAGACGTAATTATACACTGGATTTCAAAACTCAAAACCAAAAGCTAATCGGATTAACTTCACTGAAAACTTTGTAATTAATGATCCGCTAATCTCCCAGAGTGACATGGGGGTGGGAGTTTCGAGTTGGTTGACGCTGGATCTTTCAAAAGTGTTTTTTTGCGTTTCGGCTGAAGTTTAAAAACTCCTTGTATTCCATTACCTACCCAGTAAAGAACAGTTTTGTGGTATGTGTGCCCGCAAGAGTTGTAGGAACGAATTGTTGGACGCTGGCCTGGATCTTTCAAAACTATTTTTATGCTGAAGTTTTAAAACTCCTTGTATCCCAGTAACTACCCAGTAAATAGACATGTTAGCCCCGACTTTGAATCCCAAGGTCGTGAAGGTAAACATCGTAAAGCAACCCATGGCTTAGTCAGCTTTAGGCGTATATCCATATCCATATCATCATCATCATCATTTCAGCCGTAAAACGTCCACTACTGAACACAGGCCTCCCTCGTGGATCTCCATGAGGGGTAGCTGCCATACTCACCAGGCTTGGCAGACGGATTGGCGAGCGCAGTATGGGATGTTGATACACGGAAAGACGCTGTTGCCCATCTTCCGGAGGTATCCCTTAGCAGGCTCTTACTGCATCCACGGGCATGAGCGGAGGGGTAACATTCTACTGCCGGCACCCCACGGTTAATCCATATCCATATATCCATACTGTATATCTTGTAATTATTGTATAAAATGTTCAGAACTATGATAGTTTCATAACAGTCTGTACATTCCACCATTGAATCTGTCATAATCTGTTCCCACAGCAACTATGAAATGCATTTCAGGTCACATTGTTCAAGATTATTATCACCTGTGAAACTTAATTTTCTCGGGAAGTATAATTTAGTGCAGGTACAGTAATAGTTGCTCCAGTTATCAGCTGAGAGAATAAGCAAGTACGGACAGCCACTCGCGTAGTTCGACGTCCGGGGTAAGATGGAGGCAGCCAGCCCGCGGAACGTTCCGTGGTAGTTAAGGGAGAGGAGGCAGCGGGTTTATTGATGTAAAACATCTTTTGCAGGGGGTAAAACCGATTGGACGAGAGAGAACGCGTGACGCTTGGAGATGTGCGAGTTAGTACTAGACTGCCCTTCGTCCATATCGTGCCCATCGTGTTGTCTGTGGCGACTGGGGCAACTGTGACGATTGGAGATACTGTGGCGACTGTAGCGACTGTGGTGACTATGACAATTGGGGCTACTGTTGTGACTGTGGCGACTATGGCGACTGTGGTGAAAATCTTTTACATTTGCCAGACGTCCCGTGACAGCAATTTTTTTCTGTTATTATTACATGTAATGTTCACAACCATTTTTTTTATAATTGTTTTATTCGTAAAAACAAACAGTACAATAACATAGACAATTTTGGTAAAGTAAGAGTAACACACCTGTGAAGTTTCCACCATTACATATTACATTTTACGAAAACAAACGTGAATACCACAGTTAGCGAAGCTATGTTAAGTTATTATACAAAAACAAAAGAAAACATCAAACAATTTTAACTATAGTATGGGTAGGTACTTAGAAATAACAAATAATAACAAATAATTAAAAACTTTAAAGTAAATAAATATTATCTCTAAACCAGCCCTTCAAGTAGACATGGAGGAAGAAGAAGAGGAGAGGGGAGAGTTGGCAATGCTATCATCATATCTTTCACGGAACTCATTAGCAGTTATGTTCAATATATCGGTAACAATCTGTCATTATATAAATAAATAAATAATGCTGGACAGATCACACAGCATCATCTAGCCCCAAGCTAAGCAGAGCTTGTGTTATGGGTACTAGATGACTGATATACTTAATACATTATACTACATAGATAGATATTTTTATTATATATAGAAAAACACTCAGAACACCCTAAACAAATATCTGCAGATCGTACAGACATTTGTCCCGAGGCGGGAATCGAACCCGCAACCCCTTGCGTCGCAGGCGGACCTTCGCCCGCTGCGCCACATACTCTGTTTAAAAACATATTTTTTTTGTACTTAGTTCTGGTAATTGGGGTCCAAAAAGTTTTCTTTTTGCGAGAAGACATTCGGGCATAAAACAGATAAATATTTCCCAGCAATAACTGTGAACCTATCAAATTTGTTAGAGTTTTGAACAAAAACACTTGGTCCTTAACAATACGACGATGTTGTAGGGTTTTGATGGTTTCCATAGCAGCAAACGGGAAACGGTACTTATAATGTTTCAAAAACCTATTTTGTTTTTTTTTCCTGCGCCTGAATGTGTATATTATATAATATAATATAATGTATATTATATAATGTTATATTGCGGATTCCAGACCACAGATGCGTATTCTAGAATTGATCTCACAAAACAGTTCTAAAGGAAAAGTAACGTTTTAGGGTTTTTAAATTCTCTCCCTATCCTTAGCACAAAACCAAGCATCCGATATGCTTTCGTAATGATAGCATCATAATGAGCATTAAACGAGAGCTTGTTATCCAGATACACGCCCAAGTCCCTAACCTCAGATACTCTCGCAATGAAAGTATTATTAAAATTATAGCCGAAATTAATACTATTACTTTTTTTGGTAAAAAATATAATGGTAATTTTTTTTTTTATATAATATTATAGCATTACAATCACAATTACAATAAGAGTACAGTCTGTTAAGATCTTGCTGTAGGGCTTGACAATCAGCTATTGACGTGATTGTTTTAAAGATTTTAGTATAGAGGTATGCACATACATATAATCAGGCCTCTTTCCCGTAGGGGTAGGCAGATACCACTTCTTTCCACTTGCTACGATCCTTACATACTTGTTTCGCTTCGTCCACTTTCATTATTCCCTTCATACATGCTCTTCGGTTTAGGGTACTCTTGACCTAGCCTTTTTTCAAGACGTCCCTTATTTGATCTCGAAACGTCCGCCTAGGTCTACCCCTTCTAACACTTTCATTCACACTTTTTTCGTTAATCGTTCTTCATTCATTCTCTCGACATGGTTAAACCATCTCAGCATACCTTTCTCAATTTTTGTCACCACATCTTCTTTCAGACCACAACGTTTCCTTATCTCACTATTTCTTCTAGATTTTTGTATCATCCGCGTAAATTAAACAGTTTGAGTGATGAAAATTACAAATACCATCATTAATGAAAATTAGAAATAATATGAGCCCAAGGTGGATCCCTGTGGCACTCTAGAATAAATGGGTATAAAGGAGGATCAGTAACCTTTAATTGTCACTGCTTGGCTTCGGGCTTGCAAATAAGGTTCAAGCCACCTGAGTAAATCACCATGGTTGCCTATCCCGTAAAGTTTTCGGACCAATAAATAATGCGAGACCTTATCGAAAACTTGAGTAGTCTGTGTAGATGCACCTGAAAACCATTATAAATAAATAAATAAATAATGCTGGACAAATCACACAGCATCATCTAGCCCCAAGTTAAGCAGAACTTGTGTTATGGGTACTAGATGACTGATATACTTAATACATTATACTACTACATATGTAGATATATGTATATTTTTATTATATATAGAAAAACACCCAGAACACCCTGAACAAATATCTGCAGATCGTACAGACATTTGTCCCAAGGCGGGAATCGAACCCGCAACCCCTTGCGTTCTTGGTTTTCTGGTGTTCTGTGTTTTATAAAAATATCTATTTATGTAGTATAATGTATTAAGTATATCAGTCATCTAGTACCCATAACACAAGCTCTGCTTAGCTTGGGGCTAGATGATGCTGTGTAATTTGTCCAGCATCATTTTTTTTATTATTTTTATTATATTTCTAAACTAAATAAGCTTTTTAACATAGACTATTGTGTATTATTACCATTTATTTTTTAAATAAAAGCGATGGGACGGTTTGGCGTGAAGTGCACTTTGTAGCTTTGCGAAAGAAAATATATGTTAAAAATGTCATCAAGCGCTATTATTAAAGTTTTTTCTCCACATTCCGACGACGTTTTCTTATTTTTAAGCCACGCTTTAAAATAGTTTCCAAAATCGCTTTAGATTTCCACACTGACATTCGCCGGAGCTTTCAAACGGTGTTTACTCTTCAAGCCTCTTGTTTGCTCCAAGCGACACGGCTGCCAACGGAGTGTTTGAGATAACAACTGCGAGAAGACAAGGACCCTTGCAACTTGCAACTTTCCCCGCAAACGTCTCACCTACAGCTGTCTCTGGGAAAGCGTCTTGGAGATGTTATGCGCTTTTTAATTGACTTTCAGTTTTGGGACGGTTCTATGTAAAGTGCTCTTTGTAGCTTTGCGTGTAGTGGGGAATTTTCTCGTTTACTTACATATATAAACGCAAACAGAAGGATTCTGTAAATCTTATGGATTTGTGTTGTAAAATGTGGATTGTGTTGATTTTGATTTAGTTTGTTTTGTTTGAAAGTTGACTTGTTCGAGAGGGTGTTGTACGGTGCGATGATTATTAGCTCGCTTTAGATATCGGAGGATTTTGAATTTTCATTAACAATGTGACATCGTTAGATGCATTAGGCTTGCCCAGCATCTATATCATCCTCTCAGTTTAGTCAGCTATAAGTCAGAGGAAAGAACAGGTTTTGCAATAGTAGTACTTTTTGTGAAGAGTTTATCCGGGAAGATACTACCACCATACCTATTTCTGCCGCCAAGTAGAAATATCTGCAACTCTGTGTTCCGGTTTGAAGGGTAAGGGGGCCGGTGCAATTATGGACACATTGAGACCTTACAACTCTGTCTCTGGGTGACGGGCGCAATGAAATGCAGCCGTTGGTCACATGCTTCCCTCTTTGGATTCTGCACTGGAAGTGGAAGCAAGAAGTTACTTCAAAAAGACGAGTTACTTCATTTAAATCCAGCCTTCATAATTGCATATAGTTTATAACTCCTTTACTATGCCTGCTTTTATACTTCAAGACAGTAGCAAGTATAAAAACAGAGATATTAGCGAAATGTTGCTCGATTCGCTTGTAAAATCCAGTTAATTTGTATGGATGTTTGCAATAAACTATTTGACTTTTGAAATATTCATGCAGAAGCTACACAACAGAACAAACTGAAACTTTGTACACATGTTGATCTGAATAATCACATAGGCAACTTTTTATCCAGGCACTACGCAAGCGAAGCTGAGTGCAGAAGCTAGTAATAAAAAACTTTAAAAAGAATGTTAGATTTATACGTAAAGAGGTACTTTTTTATTAAATTACGCTACGCGTGGGCTTGTCGTATTCGTAGCTTGGGCGAAGCGGGCGATGGTCCACGTCCTCGCACTTAAAGGGTCCTTGCGGGAGGCCCTACAGTTTGGAAGTAAATAACATTTGAAGTAAAATGTGGTAAAACTTTAAAAACTAAAAAGTAATAAATAAATTTGTATAACTATGTATTTTCATCGTAAGACGCAGAAAGAAGATAGTTTCAAAAACTGATAAAGGCGACATAATACGGCGCCAAGATCTGCAAAGAGGAGAGAGGTTGTATTATTAAATTAGGAAAAGGCACATCGAAAACT
This sequence comes from Pasiphila rectangulata, assembly GCA_963082625.1. Taxonomy (NCBI): domain Eukaryota; kingdom Metazoa; phylum Arthropoda; class Insecta; order Lepidoptera; family Geometridae; genus Pasiphila; species Pasiphila rectangulata. Next base: position 14,899,420 of record OY720240.1, read on the forward strand.
ACAAAATCACCAATTCTAAAAACTATAGACTATATATAACTATATATAACTTCCCGGGTATAACTAACAAATGACTGAACTATACACGCCTCGCGAGGCTGCCTCAGGCGTTTGCCGTGCGAAACACTATCGCTGTCTATCGTGAATATGTTTTCTTTTGTGAGTGAATGAGTGCATGAGAGGAAGTGTGAAAGTATCGCTAGTGGTAGAAAAGTTTAAACACATACATTTGACGACCTCTGTGGCGCAGCGGGCGAAGGTCCGCCTGCGAGGCAAGAGGTTGCGGTTTCGATTTCCGCCTGGGTGCAAATGTCTGTATGATCTGCAGTTTTTCCTATAATATCCTTGAGCCAATTATTGTATTTGTTACTAATGGTATGACCAGCCCATTTCCGCTTAAGCTTATTCACAGTGTATGCTGTGGCTGCAATCACAGAACACAGAGAAGACTGCAATCTTTATCTACGATCTTAGATTTTCAGGTTTACATCATGACTTTTTGTAATATTATGCAACATGAGCTCCCCGCTCATATTGTATATATGCATGCATTGCGATCATGAAACTCAACAAGACCCAAGTCGATAGTTTAAAAACAAAACTTTGTTGTATAATTAAAATGCTTCTCTCCGAATTATGTTGACAGACGAATCTTTGGATGTTTTCCTTGGTGAAACACCATGTCTGGCATGGCAGCCATAGCCATTTTATTATAGGTCCAGATTTATTATTCATTATTAACTATTATATTCCCGTTTGTTAATTATGATTACGATAAGCCACGGTAGTTAATATAGTAAAATGGCATTAATCAACTTTGTCACCAATTTACTCAAATATGATTACACTCAATGTGTTTAAGACCCTTTTTCCTATTCGATCTTCGCATATATTAAAGTTATTAACATACATATAACCGAGTATTTATCGCGTAAGTCACCTCTATTATTTCCCGACGTTTCGCTTGGATTGCACCAAGAATGGTCCCGGGAAGACTCCCGAGACAAATAGTAATAATAAAGGTAACTTACGCGATAAATACCCGGTTATATGTATGTATGTTAATAATGTGTTGTGATCGCGAAAGTTTAAAAAAGATAATATATTAAAGTTCACCTGAGCCCGACTGATAGAATGAATGTTTTCACAGTGCACCGCAATATTCAATGTACGTGAAACATGTGTCGAATTCATTCCTATTGGTGACAGCGAAAAGTTTAAATAAGCTTCATTCGTTTCGCTTCGGTAAATATTGATTTCGATAGCGTTTTTAGAAATATAAAAGAGAACGTTCCGTCCTGTATGAATGGACGACTTCAGTGGCTCAGTTGGTCTAATAGCCGGTTGAGATCAGATGGTTACGGGTTCGACCCCTGTCGAGGGACAAATATTTGCTTTTCTCCGTATATTAGTCGCAGGTCTGGGTATTTTTCTATTTATGATAAGTATGAATTGAGTAGTTAAGTATTCTTTGAATCATCTGATACCCACAGCAAAAGCTCTGCTTACTTTTGGGCTTTTGGTGCTGTGTAAACGCACTCGGTGCTTTATAACCTGCACTTAACTTGAGTTCTTCAGATTTAAATTAACCAAGTGCGTGATTAAGTAAATTCACAGTAATTAAAATATTTCAAGCAACGTAATTATAATTACGTAGGTTTAGGTCCGCGGGGTAGGCCGTGGGGTGCCAGCAGTAGAATATTGCCCCTACTTTCTTGCCCGTGGATGCAGTAAGAATCTGCCAAGGGATACCTCCGGAAGATGGGCAGCAGCGTCTTTCCGTGTTATCAACATCCTGTACTGCGCTCGCCAACCCACCTGCCAAGCGTGGTGAGTATGGCAACAACCCCTCTTGATCAGTAATTGTGATCAGGCCTTTGTCCAACAGGACGTCTTACGGCTGGGAAAGATAAAAAAAAAGAAGGTTTAGGTCCGATAAATTTAAACTCTACCTTTTCCGTGGGGTGCGGCCATGCCGTGGAGTACCGGCAGTTGAATGTTGTCTCCTCTGCACGTGGATGCAGTAAGAATACCTCCGGAAGATTAGCAGCAGCGACTTTCAAATCCGAAAAATGTAATATCATTGAAATCGATCCAGTTGTGGTTTAAGTGTGCGAGTTATAAATGGTGTAACTAACCCGAATTTGCTTTATAATACGAGTTTTTTAGATATAATGATTTGCATCTGTATAAAAGCTTAAATAAATCAAAAAACAATCGTCGGTTTTTAAGTCGGTTCGTTTGTTTTTCTTAAATGACATCTGCTCTAATAGTTTCGAGTTCGAATATTCCTGAAAAAACATTGGCGTATTTTAAAAAAGTTTTTCTCGAATGAAAAATAGATCACCCACCTGCCTGGCTGAGTTATAATGAAGTTCCGTCATTAAAAGTTGTAAAAGTGAATCTTTTAAAACATTTAATGCAAGGGATTGAATGGTCCTTCAGTTTTACCGAGCTAGATTTTTTATTTTTTCCAGCAATATTATCGTACAAACTTTATATGCCACAGAAAATTTGTGTTAGTAGTTAGAGTAAAAAAATGTCGTTTACTGTAACTGTTTAACGTGGATCCTATTTCAATTAATGGATCCAGACAAAGTAACGAACTGTTAAATGCCAGCTAGCTTGCGCTTGCGGGATAAAAACGGTTCCCATATAGGTACCCTAAAACTAATACCTTCTTTTTGCGCAGTCGGGTAAAAACACCCGAGACTCTGCAAATACCTGCATATAATTCATACACTTTTCCACGGCGGGTATCGGCTTACTCAACTTTCCGTATTTCAGAATTAGGCGCCACAAATTTTCCAAAAATACCATTCTGGGAACACCGAATCTATCGCTTTTAGCGGTTTTCTTACACAGTTTACATAACTATTACAAACCTTAATTGATACCTTTGGTTCACAAATGGAATGTTCAGCAAAAATTTTCAGATGCCGAGTAAAGCCGAGACCACACTGCTAAAGCGATTCAATGAAATAAAATTACTTCGAACGCAAAGTCCACTTTAACGGGTCGATATTAAGTAATATATAAACTAGGCCAGGTGCGTGTCGGGCCAGGTACTGTGTAAGGTCCCGTAGTTAACGGTAGATTATACCTTTTATAACACAGTTTAAAAATTTATAGAACACAGTTTAAAAATTTTGTGGGTAGACCTATTGTTAGAAGTTGGTATGTGTTTTTTTACGTTTACCAAAATATCTTATTAGGCATTAATTGAGTATTCGGTTTAATATATTCCATAACCGTATCACTTATGATATGAGCGACAATTTCTCCGAAACTAAAAATGCTGGACTAATTGTTAGTTTTCCTTGAAAGTTAAAGGTTAAGCAGTTTAGATACTAGAGAAGTGGGAACGCTCGAGAAAAGTTTAAAACTTTAATATTTCACAGCTTTTACAGCTTTTTAGGACTAAAATAGTTGTAATGCTCTAAAAACAAGCTTTTATTATTCGTCTATTTAATTTAAAAAAAAATCATCTTTTATAATTTTCATACGCAGTTATATTTAACAGAAGTCCAGTTGTTTTTGCCCCTAAATATTTCCATAGTACTTAGATAGTTTCTTGGTTAATGTCTTAAATTATTATTTTATAGTGATACTAACTGACCCGCGTGGTTCCACCCGCGTATAGTATAGATAAACATTAGGTTTGTAGTTAAAGATATTTTAAAAGCCGAGTCAGTTCAATATTTTATATATTCAAGTCAATCATAACTACATCATCATTTCAGCCGTAAAACGTCCACTACCGAACACAGGCCTCCCTCATGGGTCTCCATGAGGGATAGTTGCCATACTTACCACGCTTGGCAGGCGGGTTGGTGAGCGCAGTATGAGATGTTGATGTTTTTAAAACCTAACTGTCTAAAAACGTAGATCTTACTTCAACCAACATTATTATCATCATTTCAGCCGTTAAACGTCCACTACTGAACACAGGCCTCCCTCATGAATCTCCATTTGGGGTAGTTGCCATACTCACCACGCTTGGCAGGTGGCTTAGCGAGCGCAGTACGGGATGTTGATAGAAACGGAACGACGCTGCTGCCCATCTTCCGGGAGGATCCCTTAGTAGGTAGGCTCTTACTGCATCCATGGGCATGAGAGGAGGGGTAACATTCTACTGCCTTCTACGCCCCACGGTAAGTCAATGATGCAAGTGTATTGCGATGCCAATAATGTAAGTTTAATTGTTGTTATATTTTCTATATTCTTCATAAAATTACCCTGATATCATTGTCCAATTTTCTAATATTGCAATCCAATTTAAATAATTTTTTCTGTCACTCTTCTCTGTTATTTAAATTTGTTAAGCCTATTTCAAATCCTAAAATTAAGGAGGAGTAATGGTATAGGGATCGCCTGTGGCGGTGAAAGCCTCCTCCATGTTGCACCATTCCGCCCTGTCTCTGGCCGTTCTTGGCCAAAGTTTACCTGCAACTCCTACAATGTCGTCGCTCCATCGTTTCAGTGGCCGTCCTCGCTTACGTTTTTTATCGCGAGGAAACCAGTTAGTCAGAATTTGTGGCCATCTGTTAGCTGGTAGCTTTTGCAGGTGACTGGTCACCTCCATTTCAAACCTAGAACTCGTCGAACAACGTCCTTTCCTTTGGTGATTTTTCGGATACACTCGTTATGTCTTTTATCCTTGAGTCTTAATACCACAAAGCTTCTCTCCAAAGCAGCAAAATTATTATTTAATTTAATTTATACTTTATTATTTTCTTAATGTTTCTTTTTAAACTTTCAAGTACACAAAGTGGAAATCACGATCCTACATACAAACTTTCTTCCCCTTAGGGGCTGATTATCAAAAAAAATACTTTCTTACTGCCAGATTATATAGAGAGATGCCAGTTCCTTTTATTACCCAGACAACTTGGTAATAAAAGGAACCTACAAAATTACATGTTTGTAATTTCATTTGTTTCTGTCCAGCATTATTTATTTATTATTTATTTATAATAAGATAGCATGCAGTCAGACACATGTCCGAGCTGCCGTCGGTACAGGTTTTGCAATGATAACCATTTCACGTAGCATATGGCGAACCCATCGCCATATTTATGGGAATATATTTTCCAACTTGTAGGTTCTCGGACGTGTTGGCCCTGAGGGTTAGAGTTGTAACGGATCGCACACCTATATTAAAGTGACCTAACTCAAAAATTCTGTTTTGTGGGAAATGCGAAAGAACTGTTTATGATTCAATGATTTAATAGAAATTATACCACAGCTTTCTTAAATGATGGCCTTTCGTCGATTTCTTCAATAGGTATGATTTAGGGTATCGTCTGTTATAAAATTTTAAATAGTTATAAAATATATTTTAATACTTACTGAAAGTTTAATTAACTTACTTTAAGAATTTATTGTTTAAAAAAGTCTTCCCAAATTGAGTCTATTTTGTACTCTAAACATAAAAAAAACGTATCTTTAATATTTAATGTTGGATAAATTAAGTGACTAACAATCAAATTGTGCAAAACTTTAAGTAATAAACTGACATTATCCTAATTACATTAATAATAAGCACGCCGTGGGGTGCCGGCAGTAGAATGTTACCTCTCCTTTCATGCCTGTGGATGCAGTAAGAGCCTGCTAAGGGATACCTCCGGAAGATGGACAGCAGCGTCTTTCCGTTTATCAACATCCCGTAGTGCACTCGCCAACCTGCCTGCCAAGCGTGGTGAGTATGGCAACTATCCCTCATGGAGATCCATGAGGAAGGCCTGTGTTCAGTAGACGTTTTACGGCTCAAATGATGATTATCCTAATTAAGTCCTGACATACGACACATAATGTAAAATAACGGCTCATTTTCAATATCTCTTTAATACTCAATATACAATCAAAACTCACCTGACTTTCACGTAAAGAAGTATCGCATTGAGTTCACCTCTATGTTAACTCGACGTCATATCAATGCTGACGTCATAATACTGCACACGTCACTATTGCACTGTCAAGGGATGCGGAACGTGCCGAAATTAAAGAGACGCAGCTTTATGTTTTGATGCATTCTAACCAAAAACGGCCAGTTTTTTAATGCATTAGTCGACAGAAAAAAAAAATTCTGAGTCTCATAGCGTATCTGACTCAATTACCCATTTTTTTCAGTTTGGCCGTTTTTATACTAGGTGTGCGGTATGTTTCATAACTGAATGTGCACATATATCTCTAGTAGAAATCCGTCGTGTACCGTTTACAAGAATCCAACTCACAATCTTCGAATAAAAGCTTTACGGGAGTGCCTACTGCCTAGCCGGCCCTTTATAAGGCAGAGCTCTAAGGAAAATCTAGTCGTTGCTACGAATTTCTCTGCCGCTTGGTATCGCTTCCTAGGCCATTCAATTCAACGGAAATCAAGTCGTATAGATATTGGTCGGTAATAAATCAAGTTTATCAACAGAGGCGTTAGGATCAGCGCTTCTTGATGAATATTGAACGGTTTTGCGAGAGTGCCTCCACTTACTACCGCGCCGCAGAAGTATCTATTATTTGCAAGGCAATTATCTTCAGTGCTTCGTTTTACTTACAGATACGTTTCGAGTTTCAGCGTGTGTTGAATTGGCGACAGAATAATTCATTTGCTTAGTAATTACCTGTTCTTGAAAATAGGATTAGCATAGCCAGAGGTTTCACGATAACTTTATAGTAATATATATAGTTATCGTGAAACCTGAAAAGTCTAACTTAATGACTCCATTAGAAAATGAATTCCACTTTAAGTCTTTTTGACTTTGACTTATAATTTATAATTCCGTTTTTAAAGAAATGCTTTTGTGGTTACAGAAACAACAGTTAAACCATAACTTAATAATATACCTGGCTTATTAAATAACACATACACTTTCATTAAAAAAGCCACCATAATTTGCAGAAAGTTTCTTGTTATAACGCTTCCTAGAAATTAAGCATATGTAGATAATTAAGTTTCAGCTGGATTTGATACAACGACCATCAGTATAGGAAAACCAGGTTTTTATAAAGAAATGCTTTGTGCTTGAAGAAATAACAGTTAAACCATAACATAATACACCTGGCTAAATAACACCTACACTTTTACTAACAAAGCCACCGTTATTTACCTCTGCAAAAAGTTTTTTGTTACAACGCGTCCTAGAAATGAAGCATACGTAGATAATTAAGTTTCAGCCGGATTTGATACCACGACCACTACTATCTCGGTCCAGGAAGACCAGGTGCGAGTAAGACAGGTATACGCCTGTTATCTAGTTTGTGCGAGAGAGAGAGAATCGACAACGTAATTCCACCGCCAACCTAAGGAAATGAAAGCCAACCGAACCCAAATTCATTAGTGTTATCATGTTTGCCATCCTAACACTTGCACGGTGGAATGGGAATCTAATTGAAGTTTAAAAGCGGATTTCGATATTCTTCAAAAGGTTTGAGTTAGGTTTCTGATTTATGTTGATGTAGAGTTGCTTTTGTGAACGGTAAGTGGACGACATAAAACACTGAATGTCTTACAAAACGTGAAATATATTGGTAGTTGGGTATGTTTAATTTTTCAGAATTTTGTCAAATTATCGTATCAAAATACCTACACTATAACTGCAGCTTGAATAATTCACTCGATTTTCTATTGAACGACAAACTACATAGAGGTTTGCAGACAATATTGTGGTCATGGCAAAGTCGATAGAAGAACTCAGCACGATGCTCGAAGGCCTCATTCGATTCTATCGGTTCTCTATTTTGTCTTCGAAATTTTATTTCCCTAATATAATAATCCATAAGTTTCATATTCATCGATTGCCCGAATAATCACAATCTATAATATAAGGATCCCTAATATAGTTTCCACTGATATCGGTATCCATAACAATTACAAATAATTACAATCCATAAAGTGATTCACAATAAGTAAAAAAATCCATAACATTATTAACTCAGAAACATTATTGTCATAATTATTTATTTTAATAATTTTCATGTTCCATAATATTTTGTTGGTGGCGGGGTTCTGTTAAAGGCAGTGTTTTCCGATGGTTATAAAAAAAACTAATAACCTACTATCTCTCCATATTGGTTCTGTCATAGGCAGTGTTTTCGGATAATTATTAAAAAAAAACCTAATAACCTACTGTCTCTCCATCTCGGTTCTGTCACTGTCACGGTTTTATAATCTTTCGAAAATATTCGGGATAATAAGTTTGTATATTAGGTAAAATATTTTTATGCGTAAGGAGCATTAGAATGAACAATATCTTATTGCAAATGATATTTATGGGACCATAATATTATGGATGGTGATGTTTCGGAGATACTTGATGGTGATTTTCGGACAATCGTTTTTCGGAGCCAAAATGGGCACCTGATTCTCCCAACGGGTAGGCCTTAAAATAAACATGGACAAAAAAAAATGTCGAATGTCCATGTTGTGCCTACTCCAGTTATGGTTGAGAACTCGGCTCTTGAAGTAGTCGAGGCGTACTCATATCTAGGAGAAACTGTCCAATTATGGAACCTTATGGAACCGAGACGTGGCCCTTCACTACTGGCTGAATAAGCTCGGAGTTGCTCAACTAGCTATGAGGAAATACGTAGAACTCGGGTCACCGACATAGCTAAACGGATTTCGTTGAAGTTGCAATGGGCAGGCCATATAGCGCACAGAACAGATGGCCGATGGGGTCGCAAGGTTCTCTAATGAAGGCCACGGACCGGCAAGCGCAACCTAGGACATCTACCTACAAGATGGGCAGACGTCTTGGTAAGAACCGCAGGTCGGCGGTAGATGCAGGCCGCTTCCAACCACATTACTTGGTGATCAATGAGGGAGCCTATATCCAGCGGTGGACGTCCTACGGCTGATATGATAATGATAAACTACATTACATAGACTTAAGAAAACTAAACGGGCGTCCTTTTCTGGATCGATCATACAAAATATATGTATTTTTTAAATAGCAAATGACGAACAAAATGATGAAAGTTTGTATACTTTGTTTTTTTATTCATTTCGTTATCTAACTCATGTTGTTTTGAGTTGTTTGTATTATTTGTCTGCTTTGTGTCTTTTCTGTGTATGAGACGATTACAACCGAACGCGTTGACCGATTTACATGAAACCTTTTTTATTAGCACCGTCTTAATGAGAGAACGGTACTGATTGATTTTGGTGACCCTAGGGTCACAGGGACCGGGGTTATTGTGACCTCAGAAGGTCACCAAACAAATAAAAGTCTTCAAATGGCCGAAAACGTCCAAAAACCCAAAAATTCAATTTTTGACCTTTGGTGAACTTTTGGCCTTCGCCCCCTTTTCTGGTTCCTCCGTACCAATGCTTGTTAAGTTAAGAGAAAGAGAATAGTGTATATATTTAAAAATAAATAATACAAATAATTCAAATTGACGACCTCTGTGGCGCAGCGGGCGAAGGTCCGCCTGCGACGCAAGAGGTTGCGGGTTCGATTCCCGCCTCGGAACAAATGTCTGTATGTTCTTCAGATATTTGTTCAGGGTGTTCTGGGTGTTTTTCTGTATATATAATAAAAAAATATCTATCTATGTAGTATAATGTATTAAGTATGTCAGTCATATAGTAACCATGACACAAGCTCTGCTTAGCTTGGGGCTAGATGATGCTGTGTGAATTGTCCAGTATTATTTATTTATTATTTATTTAAATAATTTATGGTTAATGATATTAGTATAATAAATAATACAAATAATTTATTGTTCTTTCTAGGCTCTGCCCTCTATTTAAAAAACGGTTGTGCGATTATCATTAGGAACATATTTAAAATAGAATTAGTCTCAAATTTTATGCTCTACAATTTTTTATAATCATTTTTTTATAATAATTGTTAACAAGACAGAGAAAGGTGGAAGGAAGGAAGGGAGGCCTTTGCCCTGCAGTGGGACAGTACAGGCTCTTAATAATAATAATAATTGTTAACACTATTGATGCTACATAAACTTAGATGATCTCGAAAAACAATTTTTTGTGACATTTTACTTTGAATAACTTATGTCAGGTGGTGCTTCGGCTTGTCTCGTCATTTAATAGTATAAAAAAATAACATACGCAACCCCTGAACCATTTAGGGGTTGCGAAGACAATATTTCGTTTTAGTATTCCGTTTGTAAAATATTAACTTTAACTTTATGCGAGCCGCATCAAATGATGATTACTAGTCCTTGATAAGTATGCAAGGTTTTAATAAAATGTAATATATTTCAGTGGGTTAAAACAACGTTCGAAGATTTCGTAACATGAATACAGACAGGTGAAGCGAATAACAGCGTGTTAAAAAGAAACTTCTTGTTAGGTATCGAGTACGTAGTTATCGAACTATTTTGCATAAAGTTGCCAGGTAGTTTAGGGATCGTCATAAGCATCCTTGTATCTAAATCAATTCACCGCCAACCTTAAGGTAGAATTCCATCAGTGTGCGGCACTGTGCGGCACAAATGTTAGAAAACACCAAAAATATTCAAACATTTGTGCCGCACAGTGCCGCGATCTTTACAATTTCGTGTAGTTCCCTTGAGTGTAGTTTGACGCTACACATCTTGACGAACACACTCGAAACTTTAAGTTTTTAGGTGCCATATATCGAGAGTTTTGGGCTGCACATTTGCTGAACAAAATTAAAAAGAAAACTCTTGCAAAAACAGCACTTTTCATGGTGCAATCTGATAAAAAGCTACTCTGAGAATTGCAACAACAGAATATGTAGTGGATACGTTTTCATTTGGAAAATTAATCAACATTTTTTTGATTTCGTTGCATATGGAGAACGGGGAAAAAATTTGGTGCAGCAATTTCATATTCAATTCCATCATAATGGTAGATACTTTTTCAATCTAGATAAAACGTGGTTGTACCTAGATAAGAAAATCTCACTGAGATGGAGTCTAGCACCTTCGGTAGTCCTTACGCAGAAAACAGGCGGTTTTACTCAAATATTTAAATTGATTGACCTGTTCTTTCTTCTAACTAAAACCGACTAAACTGGGATGGTGGTATAGGTGCTGGGCAAATCTTATCCATCTTAAAATATCCCGGGCACTGCAGTGTCTCATATATCAAGAATGCTAACGCTGTATGAAATCATCTATCTATTATATCTATACATATAATAAAATCGTAAACCTTTCGCGTCTGTACATTATATATTTTTGCAAATAAATAAGTGGGATACAACTAATTTTTAATTTTTGTCTGTTTGTCGGTTTGTTTGTTTGTTTATGCACGTATACTTAATACAAAAACTACTATTTTGATACAATATTAAATCTATACGTTTAATAAAAACGTAAACTTTCTGCGTCTGTACATTAAATATTTTTGCAAATAAATAAATGGGATACAACTAATTTTGAGGAAAAGGTAATAAAACGTAAAAAAACTATTTTTTAAATTTTTGTCTGTTTGTCGGTTTGTTAGTTTGTTTATGCACGTATAACACAAAAACCACTACTTTGATACAATATAAAAGTACTGAAAAATTTTGAAAATTATTCTAGGTAACTTTTAGCGTTTATTTAATCAAAATCGACCCACAGAATTTAAAGTTATTTAGCTTTTAAGTTTAGTTCAAAATCTCATATGACTATACCGCCGCGAAGCCTGTGCCTGGCGTCACTTCACGGGTTCAGGCGGGCGGTGTGTCGGGTAGAAGACGTGGTACTCACGTATTCTTAACCGACTTCAAAAACGGAAAAGGTTTTATCAACTTGAGAGTCGACTGTATCCGTATGTATTTTTTAAATCTTTGTTACCCTAGAACTCCGTCTTATAGGAGTACTCGTATGAACCGATTTGGAAAATTATTTTTGAGTTCGAATAGATATACTTTACTTTAAAGTGTAGGTACTAGGTCATGTGGGGTATTATATGAAAGATATTAATTTGCACATTAATAAACAGTTTTTAGTTTTCCTTTAAGCCGTATCGTTTTGAGCTATTTACAAAAATATTAAAAAAAATTGGATTTCCCCACCCTATCTCCGAAGTTTGCAGAGATAAATACCTGAAACTTTTATTGATAATAGAAGTGTATTACAGGAAAATCATAGCGTACTTTCTAATTTGTATAGTTTTTTAGACAAGTCATGAGGATCGCTGTCAGCGTTAAAGCAGGTTTGCATAAAATGTTATATAGAGGCTGGTAGAGAACACTTTGAAACTATTTAATAAAAACATATTACCCATAGAGTCACTTAGTCACTTTATCTTATTTTCGTAAAATTTTCTGAGTAACCCACGTACATGCTGCTTCGGAAATTAACAAACTGAAAATACTTGACTCTCGCTCTGAGCATTTTTCTAATTTTCTGATATATTTGCTTATTATTACGGTCACTATACGAGTATTATACGGCTTATATACGGTCTTAAGCAGGCTTACTACATCTAAGTCCATGCGGAAGAAGTCGCGGGCATAAAGCTAGTCCATAATAAATGTGAAAGGCCTTACTTTTTCCGCTTGCATCTAAACTGCTTGCTAGCTAAATGTATTTCAATGTAAGTTAGTTTATATCCGTCGTAGCAGGGCGCACAGCTCCAAGTAGGTCGATTGAAAACAGTATCTTGTCCCTACACTGGATATTCGATTTTGGCGAGTGAAGCGCATCCCATAAAGTATAGAACATAATAAAGTGTCCAACTTTGCACTGAAGAAGACCTCTTTACCGTCAAGTGCTCGCAACCTTATGACCAAATTAATATTTAGTATTTCCTCTAAATTTCACAGTTTTAGCTGTGAGAAAGTAATATGTTCGTTAACATTTTATTTTTTATTTATTTTATTTTCTTATTTTTTTTAACTATAGAGATCTATGGCATAAACTCATAAAATACTAACTAATCGCATCGGAGTAGGTTACCACTTTTTTTGGCCTAAGGAATACGTACGCGGACGAAGGGGAATTATGTATAGTTAAGAACCGCGGAGTGACGGCAGTGGAATCTACTGCCGGCACCCCATGGTTCTCCTTTCTTCTCATTTCCGTGAATACAGTAAAAATCTGCAAAGGGATACCTCCGGGTGTAGGCAGCAGCGTCTTTCTGTGTATCAACATACTGTACTGCGCTCGCCAACCCGCCTGCTAAGCGTGGCGAGTATGGCCCTCATAATCTTGGAGATCCATGAGGGCGGCGTTAATCCAGTAGTGGACGTGGACAGCAGTTTTACGACTGAGAAATTCAGAAATTTATTCATTTTTAGGGTTCCGGACCAAAATGGTAAAAAGGAACCCTTATATAATCACTCTGTCTGTCTGTCTGTCTGTCTGTCACAACTGGATATCTCGAGAACTACTGATGCTATCGACTTGAAATTTAAAATGGTAAAAGACAACACTTTTTTACTAATATAGTATATATAAAAATGTTAATAAATATTCTTATTTTGATTGCAGGGGGGCAGATAGGGGATCTCAAAATTTTTAAGTGAAGTAACTAGGCCGTGTGGGATATCATATGAAAGATATTCATTTGCACATTAATAAACAGTTTTTAGTTTTCCTTTAAGTCGTATCGTTTTTGAGTTATTTACAAAAATGTTGAAAAAACGACCGTTCCCCCCCCTTATCTCCGAAGTTTGCAGAGATAAACCCGTGACACTTTTATAGCTAATAGAAGTGTATGTAAACTTTATAGGAAAATTATAGCAAACCCCCTAATTTGATTAGTTTTTTTAGACAAGGGGGTGGAAGGGGGGTTTTCAAAAATTTTGTGAAGTTAATAGATGATGTGGGGTATCATATGACAGGTATTCATTTGCATATTATTAACAGTTTTTAGTTTTCCTTTAAGTCGTATCGTTTTTGAGTTATTTACAAAAATGTTGAAAAAACGACCGTTCCCCCCCCCCTTATCTCCGAAGATTGCAGAGATAAACCCGTGATACTTTTATAGCTAATAGGAATGTATGTAAACTTTATAGGAAAATTATAGCGAACTCCCTAATTTGCATAGTTTTTTTAGACAAGGGGGTGGAAGGGGGGTTTTCAAAAATTTTGTGAAGTTAATAGATGATGTGGGGTATAATATGACAGGTATTCATTTGCACATTAATAAACAGTTTTTAGTTTTCCTTGAAGTCGAATCGTTTTTGAGTTATTTACAAAAATGTAGAAAAAAATAGCGTTCCCCCCCCTTATCTCCGAAGTTTGCAGAGATAAACCTCTGAAACTTTTATTGCTATTAGAAGTGTATGTAAAGATCAGAGGAAATTTATTACAATCTCTCTAACTAGCATACTTTTTTAGAAATCATCGAAAGTGTAAAAATCTACATAAGTTCCGCTATCAGACAAGAGATGGCGCTGTCAAAGTTCTCCAACAAATATAAAACCGCCTTTGTCATATATTATATTGTATGATGGCACGGAACCCTCGGTGCGCGAGTCCGACTCGCTCTTGCCCGGTTTTATTTTCCATGATTTGCAAGTACAAAACATGAGTCACGTAAGATGATATATATATATATATATATATATATATAGCTAAGCACCACCTAAACACCCAAGGTGTTTAGGTGGTGCTTAGCCCTAAATTATGGCTAACGTACCTTATTGAATTCAGCTTATACCTTTTTGTATTTACTGACCTCACGTGAGATGCTGATGATACTTAAAAACTTGGGTGTTTAGGTGGTAGCCCTAAATTATGGCTAACGTACCTTTCAGCTAATACCTTTTTGTATTTACTGACCTCACGTGAAATGCTGATGATAGTTAAAAACTTGGGTGTTTAGGTGATGCTTAGCCCTATATTATGGCTAATGTACCTTATAGTATTCAGCTTATACCTTTTTGTATTTACTGACCTCACGTAAGATGCTGATGATAGTTAAGAACTTGGGTGTTTAGGTGATGCTTAGCCCTAAATTATGGCTAATGTACCTTATTGTATTCAGCTTATACCTTTTTGTATTTACTGACCTCACGTGAGATGCTGATGATAGTTAAAAACTTTGGTGTTTAGGTGGTGCTTAGCCCTAAATTATGGCTAACGTACCTTATTGTATTCAGCTTATACCTTTTTGTATTTACTGAACAAAAAGGTAAATAAGGTGGTATATATATGCTGAATATATTTTTGTATAAAAATTATAAATTTTTTGTCATTTCAATCAGGATTGCCATAGCAGACTTAACGTGTCTTGTACCTAATATCATATACTTGCAAACATTAAATTAAGCATAATATTAAGACCGGAATTGTAACAATGAATAGAAGTGAAACAGTGAGGTTTCTTGTTCGGTTCTTTCCCTCACTTTCCTCACTTTGAAGCGAACGAATTCAATTACGTGCTTTATTCGATTTAAATGTGTCTTGTTCTTCTTTTGTAAATTGTCTATTCAATGTAGTGTTTTCCTCTATTGAATAAACACTAATTGACTTTGACCATGACTTTGATCCTATATACAATTAGAACTGACAAACAGTGAGATCGACTAGGATCGGTTAATCGAACATACTAAAAAAGTTCACATAGTCCGATTGATCGAACTATCAAGAGTCTCAAGAACACATGTTTCGATTAATCAAACCAACTGGAAAAAAAAGTTCACGTAGTCCGATTGATCGAACTATCAGGAGTCTCAAAAACACATGGTTCGATTAATCGAACCAACTGGAAAAAACGTTCACGTACTCCGATTGATCGAACCACGCGGTCGAACCACGTGGCCAGAAGCGAATTGGTACGAATATTGGGACATTGTGTCCCAATATATTTTGTCCGAATCGTCAGCAACCCGAATGTTGTTAGTTTTGCAAATGCATCTTGAAGATGCAACTATTGCCTGTGCATATATTTCACGTGAACATCCTGAGAAGCGATGCAGTAGTGCATAACAGGTCGTTTACTAAGACAACGTGATGTCAAGCCATTACCGTACTGTTTGTTATTGCCTTATGGAGACTGGGATTTGAGGTTAGCGTGATTTGATTTTTTTGTTAGTTTGAAAAGTTACACTTTCAATTTTGTCCCATTTTTTTTATCTCAGTTCTGATAATAGAATTCATGAGGAGTCAAGGGAACTCCTCAAATATTGTAGAGACATAAGGCCATTTCGGCGTATTTAGCTCGAGGTCAAACATTCTGAATATATGATAAGGTGAAGTGGAACTGATGAAGAAGACCATAGATGGTTTCGAAACTTTTCAATGTTACAAAATCCACGGGTGACGACATCGAAACATGGCTAAGATAATATATATCTCTACATTCATCATATTTAGCTACACCTCATCATCATAATACTCATCGTCATTGAAATCAAATAATAATTGCAATAGTGTCGACTGGAGGCCCTCAAGGTATAGTTATACCTATGCTCTAAACTTAAACTTGCGTTTGCGTTTTTTTTTCACTTAATAATTTTGCTTGCTTTTAAACCCAATTCTGATAATGGGATTCATGATAAATTGAGGGAAATGCTCAAATGTAATTGGTAAGTATACATTTAGTGGTTTGAATATTTTCAGCAATATTTTAGAATCTATCATTGAAGTGGGTTTTTTTTATTGAAAAACAAATATATTATTAAAGAATAACATCGAGCACACGAACTCACACTATCCTACATGTATCCTATTGTAAATTCAAATGTTTGTAAAGAAATAATTATCTCTTCGATCCTCTACGATTTGTAAAAAAACTATGCAAGTTAGACAGTTCGTTATAATTTTCCTGTAATCTCTACATACACTTCCATAAGCTATAAAAGTTTCAGGGGTTTATCTCTGCAGACTTCGGGGATAAGGTGGAGGAAACGGTATTTTTTATTAAAAATTTTTGTAAATAAGTCGAAAACTATACTGCTGAAAGGAAAACTAAAAACTGTTTATTAATGTACAAATGAAGTCCTTACATTTATGATACCCTACATGATCTAGTAACTTAACTTAAAATTGCAAAAAACTTCTTCCCCCCCCCCCCCCCTATAAGAATATTATTAAAAAATATATATAATAGGTATATAGTTTTATATAAGTCAACAAGCGTTATGGTAACACCATTTAAAATTGCTGACGACAGCATAAGTAGTTCTCAAGATAACCATTTGTGACAGACAGACAAAATCACGCAATAAGGGTTCCTTTTTACCATTTTGGTCCAGAACCCTAAAAACTACCGAACAGATCAAGCTTAAACTTTGTATCTAGACATTGATTAACACATAGGCTACTTTTTATTCGGCTGATACAACGCGTGCGAAGTTGCAGGCAAAAGTTAATATTATACCATTTATTAACTTTTGCCTGCAACTTCGCACCAACATAACTCGGAACATTTTACTGAAAGAAGACATTATTTGAATTTAAAATACAATTTAAACTGCATTCATAGATATTTAAATAATTATCATGGTTACAAATTTGATAAATTGATTAATTTTGTATTACCTAAAAATGTTAAAATTCATGGTCTTCCTTTTATTTCTTACACAATGTTATTTAGCCAAAAATAATTCTCATGATGAAGCCTTTCGATCGGTATGATAAAACTACAGCTCGATTATTTTTCTCGTGTAACGGGTTCGCTTCCCGGTTCAACAATGTAATTATTTAAATATCTATGAATGTCGTTTAAATTGTATTTTAAATTCAAATAATGTCTTCTTTCAGTAAAATGTTCCATCTACAATATTCAAGGTAATTTCCCACCATGTGGCATATCCGTGGGACGCCCTGTACATAATAATAACGGCGAATCGTGCTAAATTACCATTACAGTAAAGCTGAGCACGGGCAAAGAGACAATGTAACAACAGTTAGAAACATTATCAACATTTACACAACTTACAAGAACGCACGCTAAAGGGGTAATCGAGGCTTCAGGTTTCTAATGCGTGTTTTAACAATCTGAATGTATATTATGTTATTCTCGTACTTGTAGTTTGCGGAACATACAGTGTTAGTCTAAACAAATGCTGCGCTAAGTCTAGTAAATAAATGTCATCACATCGTGAGGAAACCGACGGCTTAGTCAGCTCCATACGTTTTGAACTGTTTTTTTTCTCTGAGTAATACCAACCAAGTTCATAAACCAAGCTAAGGGTCCTGGTAAGCCAATATATTCAATAATGACCCAGGCACTGCAGCGTCCTGTTCAGCATGACTACAAGTGATAACGCTGTATAAACCATTTAACTATAATACATGTAAAGGCCTTATATAAACTAAACGCGCAAAGATTAAAACGGATTGCTCAACTTGAAAGTCGTCTTTGATCTCATATTAATCACAAATCTAGTAACAAGTCCTAAAACTCCCGAGGGCGCTCCACGTCTCGTACAACTTATCAAAATGTCTGACATTGTATGTTACTGAATCAAGCGTTTATCTAAATTAATTTATAGGTGGAGTAATATGTATGTATATATATATAGTAGTATGTAGCTGCCTGTAATTGGGAGAACACTAGCTCATGATTTTTATTGGTTTTACTTTTGTAATTTTTCTTTGTGTTTTGTTGTTGGTATAATAAATAAAGTAAGGCTTTTCACATCTATTCTAGATGATTTATACGGCGTCAGCTACTGGTGTTCATGATAGACAGGACGCAGTATTGCTAAGGAAATTCTAAAATGGATTAGACTTGCCCAGAACCTAGGCCATCATCCTAGCTTCATTTCAGTCATAAAACGTCCACTACTGAACACAGGCCTCCCTCATGGATCTCCGTGAGGGGATAATTGCCATATCCGCCACGCTTGGCAGGCGAGTTGGCGAGCGCAGTACCTACGGGATGTTGATACACGGTAAGACGCTGGTGCCCCTCTTCCGGAGCAGGCTCATACTGCATCCATGGGGATGAGGGGAGGGGTGACATTCTACTGCCGGCCCCCCACGGCCTCATCATAATCATCCCAACTTATTCAGCTATTATTCAGCGAAAGCACAAGTCAATACGTCTAAAGCTGACTATAGCGCGAGAGGTGTATACAATTTTAAAGCTACTTATTTACTTTTAAAAGTCAAAAATGTTTAATAGTGATTGTTCATAACTTTACGTTACAAAGTTCTGTTTTTAGGGCCAAAGTTTAATATTATTCCCAGGAGCAGTAAATAAAGTTATTTGACCAATATAACGAACAAAATAAAGTCGAGTTCATATAGGGTTCAACAGTATTTTTTTGTTCGCTATATTTTTTAACAGAAATTTCTTCTTTATGTATCAACTAGCTTTTTCCCGCGACTTTGTTCGCGTTTATTTTAAACCTGCCTGTCCGATCTGTACTTGTCTTCGGAACTTTAGCAGATTCTGCGGTAGCCAAAAGCAGTTGTTGACTGCTTTTTAAAAAGCTTTTTCCCGCGACTTTATTCGCGTTTATTTTAAACCTGCCTGTCCGATCTGTACCTGTCTTCGGAACTTTAGCAGATTCTGCGGTAGACAAAAGCAGTTTTTGACTGCTTTTTAAAATTTCATTTGACTGAGGAAATTTGGCAGACGACCACCATGTGTAAAATTTCCTGTGCCAAAAATAAAATAAAGTCTGTTTTTGACCCAATTTTGGCGAACACTGCGCAAGCCGAAAATAGTTGACCAATTTTTAAATTAAGTAACAATGATTAGGGAAGCTTGCTAACTTTAGGAATTAAAACTATGAGTGATTTTGCTAATTTAATTTGCACCGGATTTTATGACCTTTGATTTTAAAACTTAACTTGTTTTAGGAACCTTTGCAGACCCTGCGGTAGCCGAATTTTTTGACTTCTTTTTAAACTTGTCCCTGTTGAATTTTGGCAGACGTAGCGGTAACTGATATTTTTTCATGTTTATTGTTTTACCTCTATATCCTAGTAACATTAATAGGAAAAAAATATGACTCATTTCTGAAAAATTTAGCTCTCGGAAGCTCATAATGGAACTTTGGCAGATGCTGCAATGGCTGGAATTTTTTTATGACGCATCTCTCAAACTGTACCTGACGGGAGTAAAACAAGTTACTTCCGCAGGCGCTCCGGTAGCTGTACTAATTTTATGACGCATCACTCATATTTTTATTGACGGAAGCTGTAACTTTCGTAGAAACTGCGGTAGCTGGAAATTTGATGCCTACTCATACAAATTTTGCCTAATCTGAGTACGGTGCTTAGGCAGATGCTGCGGTAGCTGGAAATTTGTATAACTCATCCACCTAACGGGAGCTAAATTCAGTATCTTGGCAGACGCTGCGACAGCGGGAATTTCTATGTCTCATCTTTTTTTTTGACGGAAGATGAATAAGGTTCTTTGTCAGAAGCTGCGGTGGCGGGAAACTATTATCTTCTATTATATATTATTTTAAAACGGTACTTATAAAATAAAAATAAAAACTTAGACCTATGTATTATTTTCAGTCATCTACTGTAAATGGTCATATTTTTAGCTCTAAAAATAGCTTTTTTCATAAATAAATAGCTATCCTGGTCTTCATAATTACGTTTCAATCCGTTGGGTCGTTCTTGCATGAAGATGAAAAAAACCTGATTACGTATATTCATATCTTTTTCTTTTTTTAAATTTATTTATAGTTACAAGAAGTTACAATTTTATTAAACAGCATCTAAAACCACTAAGGTTTAACTAATTGCTGAAAATAGTTTTCACCAAAGATAAAAATAACAACAATATCTTAAAATAAGAATAATGGCTAAATAAACTTGAAAAAAATTAACAAGATTTTTATACCCTACTAAAGAAGCTAGGTAACCGAAATATTTAATTTAAGAGTTATCAGGTGACACAAAGTATTTTTTTAGTTTTGATTTGATGTTCCTATCAAAAATAAAAAATAATAGTTCAAAAATTAGTTCCTATCTATCATATAGGAACTAATTTTTGAAACAAAAAGTAGCATATGGCGTTATTACATGGCAAATATACGTGTGCAAAGTTTCAGCTCAATCCGTAACATATATTTGGCGTGAAGAGGTATTAAACATACATTCATCCAAACAAACAAACTTTCAAACTTTGCCACCTCTTTGAATCCCCAAAAAACACGCAGTCACGTTTTTATTTATTTTACATCAAAAAAAAATGTGTGTGTACGCACACTTATACCTTCTGCTTACTCGTACAGTTACACAGTAACAGGATTATATTAAACATACGAAGCATCAGTTTTGCAAATCTTAAATTGAGGATTTAAGATTTTACTTAACTTAACAAAAAAAACAATCCATATAAACTTTGCCACCTCAACATGTGTATATTTATCTTACGTTTAATCTCTATAAATAGCTTTTGTGTTTATTCTGTTCTACAAAGTTACATTTAAGAACATCTTATAGAATTGTGAAACAGTGACAGCGCTATATGCGTAACTAAATAAGCAAAAAATCACTCCCCCCGTACGCCGCAAAAATTGTTTGTACGTGATTGCATTCATTTTGCAAGCATAACGTGTCCAGAGGAAAATTTCTTTGCTGTAGATGATGCAGTAGGAGCCTGCTAAGAGCTAGGTGAGTACGGCAACTGCCCCGTATGGAGATCCATGAGGGAGGCATGTGTTCAGTAATGGACGTTTTACGGCTGAAATGATGATGATGATGATTTATATTTCCATGAAGAAATGAAATAAAACTCTTGGTCATGAGAGTAAGCGAACAAACTGACATACAAACCTCAAGTAGCTCTTTGTTTGACTCGAGGAACCTAAAAGGAAGGTTCATGAAATCCCGTAATGAAATTGGTAGAAATTTATTAGACGACCCGCACCCTTAACCGGTGAATCAGTCATTGCTACGACTGGGCTAAAGAAAGGTGGTCACGATTTATTAAGCCCAGCCACTCTGTTACTTTCGTTAACTTCAGTGACTTGGGAACTTAATTCAAGTTGACGTTCCTTTTTTTCCGTTCCAGAGAAGGGTACTGAAAAACTTGTCTCTTGTTCTGTTTATTTTAATTTTATGGTTTTTAACCCGTAGAGTAAGGGCAAAAAAAGATGTTACAAGTTTGACCTCTATGTGTTTGTCTGTCTGTTTGTGGCACAATAGCTCTTGTACTTTTTGTTTGACTCGAGAACTCTAAAAGGAGAAAAAACTTCTCGCAATGAACTTTGTTGGATCTTTGCTCAACTATTAGAGGGTAGATAATATATGTTTTGCTATCCGCTTTAAATGCCTACCATCTTTTTGAATTGTGGCGAATGTATCGCGCGCTCGCTTCGAGTGCGTGACCTACAGTTGACTTTCGTGATCTGACAATTCCAGTCGCGTCTCAAGATTTAAAATTTGTCCCGTGGACATTAGAAGCCTAACTCAAATAACTCTGCCGTGCAGGGTCTGTAAGACGTTCTTACAACTGTATGTCTGTGAGACGTTCCCACAAGTGTGCTGTGCCAATTTTGATAGGGTTTTGGAGCGCTCAGTGTTATCCCGCGCCGCCGCCGTAGCCGACCACGTGCCCTGCATGAAGAAAGTACGTGGAAGCTTTAAGGTTGGTAGTAGACGTAATTATCTACCCATTTGCGAGCAAAGAACCACTGTCCAAAATTTACTACTTAGTTGTTATAGCTACATATATTTTAATTTATTTATTAATTAATGGTCCTTCAAAAACAAATCCTTAACCAGCCCTATGCTATCACTCCTACAAACTTGGTGGAAGAATTTATTACCCGAACTGCACCCATAACATTTTAACCGGTGAATCGGTCACAGCTACGACTGGGCTAGAAAAAGGCGTCCACGATTTATTAAGCCCCACTCTATTACTTTCAAAAAACTTTTTTCTTGGTGTGTTTCTTTAATTATGTGCTTATTAAAATTAAATTTCTTGAAGATTTAATAAAACAAATACTATTTTAAAACAGGGATTCCTTTATTTTCAAAATTTAGGTTGAATTAACAATTACGTACATTGTTTTCGTGAAGCAAAACATCACTATCTTATAATCTCTATAATTAAAAACTATTTTATTTACAAGTACAAAATTTGCTACTCACTGATAAAACTCCTTTATTGGCACAGTTTATTTTCAATCACTAAAACATTTGTCTAACACTGACTTCGAGGAGAAAAGAACCAGCTCACTATAAACATTATTTTTTACTGTCCCGATCATCGAATTGACCTGGAAAAGAAAAACCACTGTACATAAAATGTCACAAACAACATAGATAAAATCGTGGGCAAACGATGGATTGGACTAGCACAGGATTGTGGTGGATGGCACAAACTAAGAGAGGCCTATACCTAGCAGTGGGTGAAGTCGGGATGTGGATGATGATGATGAAATAAGTCAAAATTCAAAAGAGCATGGAATCGGACCGAAGGGGTGATTCTCTGACCATCCTGAGAACCAGCTTACATTTAGTGTTCCTGGAAAGTCCTTGAATTACTTTCTAGGATGCAGTGATGTTCATTTAAGAAAAAACACTTTGGTACTTACCAATGAGTGTACGCTATACAATTGATGAGTGCTACGAATCCGAAATGCGTCGACCGCCTCAGCCCTGCAACAATGCACGTCCGAACATGTTATCAAGTTATTAACATCTGAAGCCTTCCTTGATACTTAATTATGCCTGCGCAGTTAATAGGAAACCGGCAGGCTGATTACGTATCTTGCGACACGTTTGCAACACGCGCAAATCTCGCGATTATCGCTGTCAAACGTTCATGAATTAACTTTGTGAAGTCAATACAACAACCATCTGTTAACTAAATCAAAATTGACATAGCGATGATCACGATATCCCCGCCTGTTGCAAACCTGTCGCTAGATACGTAATACAGGGGTGGTTCGGCCGTTATAGACCATATTAACAGTATGACATGAAAGTAAGGCCTTTAATATCTATTAATAAATACATAACGCTGGAAAATTCACACAGCATCATCTGGCCCCAAGCTAAGCAGAGCTTGTGTTATGGGTATTAGATGACTGATATACCTAAACTCATAGCTAGGTGGGTGTCTTTGAATATACTTTTTATTATGTATACAAAGACACGCAGAATACCCTGAACAAATAACTACAGATCAACATCTGGTCAACATCTATACTTGTGCAAAATTTCAGCTCAACCCGTAGGCTAGTTTTTGCGTGAAAAAGTAACAAACATCCATACATACTGACAAACTTTCGCGTTTTTTATTTTTTTCCTTCTTATTTCCATGGGCTGAAACCCCCCTTTCGGGTTAGTACACATGTTACAATACACCCTGTATAAATCACGCTAGTAACTGCATACACATCACCTCACCCCTCTTGCCAGTGGATGCAGTAAGTATATATCAAGGGATACCTCCGAAAGATGGACATCAGCGTCTTTCCGTGTATCAACCATAGTGTATTTATATTTTTATTTATTTATACCCATTGTGTATTTCTGTTGTTTTTGTAGTTTGAGTAAATTTTATTTATTTTTATTTTTATTTTCTGTATGATTTACACAATAAAGAGTTTATCTATCTATCAACATCCAGTACTGCGCTCGCCAACCCGCCTGCCAAGCGGGGTAAGTATGGCAAAACCCCTTATGATCCGAACCTGGGTACATTTAGTATCATGAGGGAGGCCTAAGTCCATCAAAGAATGGCCTACGGCTGAGATGATGATGAAACCCATTCGATGAGGATTTTTGTAAATACATATATATATATTTTTAACGTATACTAACGGCCTCGGGGCCGACCACCTGCTCGCTGGTCGGACGATATTGTTAAGGCAGTGGGAGAACAGTGGATCCGGATGGCACAAGACCGCCAGGAGTGGCGTGTAAGAGAAGTGGCCTTTACTTAGCAGTGGGTGTTACCGGCTGATTAGATAGATAGATAGTAAATTTAACAATGTACATTCCGTTGTAATTTTATTATCACTTTCGTTCTTTTGTATAATACTTATATTATTATGATAAACAAAGAAAAATATCTAGTTTTAATTCCGCTAATGCAAAGGAATTAAAACTAGATATTTTTCTTTGTTTATCATAATAATATGGATTTCCGCAAAGTAACGCCTGATTCTATTAATAATACTTATATTGTTTAACTAAATCTTTAATCGTTCTGCATGTTTTCAAAACACGTAACACTTTTGCCAAGAACTGTATATTTTTCTGTGCACATTTCAACCTTAAGGAAGGAGTGTACAACCTGAGTATCAGTGTATGAAATTTCAAAATTATTTTTTAAGGGTCAAGTGTACGAAATGCCGCTAACCCCTGATAATAACATATATCTTTATTACTTAACAGGGAAAACTGGTTTTTGTTTATTTTTGGTTTAAAGTATAAAAAAAATATATAAGTACTTTATTGCTGTATCTTATTTTACAAAACGGAGGATTTGGGAGCCTCCATTTAAGCAAAAAATATGCTAGTGTTTGGGGACTCCGCTCTTGCCAGACATAAACAGTAACTAAACTTAATAAGATATAAATACAGGGCTTTTTTTTCAATTACAAACTAAACTAATAATTAAATTAAACATATATTAAAAAAAAGTTTTATAAAACTAAACAAATCACCGTTAGGTTAACGAATAATTATTCATCTATATTTTCATCCTTTGAACTATATTTTCTGTTTCGTCATACATTTTATTCATTAGTAAGTATGAAATGAATGAATGAATGAATGTAGTTTGTTTCCCAAATAAAATAAAATGGAAAACACCCAGACCAATATTTGCAGATATAGCTAACATTTTGTCCCCCGGCAGGGAGCGAACCTGCAGCCTCCTGCTTCTAGACCAACTGAGTCAAGGAGCTCGTCAATAGAAACATAAACACGTGTTCTTTGATGGCTGTTAAGTGCAAAAGCTCAAGAATCAAGAATCAAAAAATACTTTATTCAGTGCGGCCGCATGGACCTTATTGACGCGTCACAAATTACAAAATAAAACAACACAAATAAATAGAATAAAGCACATAATTGAATCTGTTCACTTCAGATGACACGCGAGTTAAGAAAAGAAGTGAACAGAAGAACCTAACTCGGTCGTTATAGTCATCATTTAACAATTTTATTTTGTCTTATGTTACGTTTGACGGAGTTG
Organism: Pasiphila rectangulata; assembly: GCA_963082625.1. Classification (NCBI taxonomy): domain Eukaryota; kingdom Metazoa; phylum Arthropoda; class Insecta; order Lepidoptera; family Geometridae; genus Pasiphila; species Pasiphila rectangulata. Next base: position 14,925,419 of record OY720240.1, read on the forward strand.
GAGCAGATTCCGTCCCAAGTGGTTTTGTCCTCTAGGTAATCTGATATTTTATAATAAGCTTTATTGCTCAAATCGTTTTGACGCTCCATCATTTTACAGCCCGTTTTCTACGCAAATCGAGTCTGTAGAACGGATGCAAAATGGATAAAGTGCACGTTTTATATTCTCATACATTATTCTGTAATACTCTGTATAAGTTATGCCTGTTTAGATTAGATAATGTCGAAGATGCTTCAAATCGAGTTTGCAACAGGAACATGTTATGCATCTATTCTTTAATAATAAATATTAAACTCCTGCTTAAGTAAGAAGCTAAACGCAAGTTGAGTATTTCGAATGCATAATAAGTTAAGTCCAAGAAAGAAGGTTAATCAATTAATTTAAATAACTATAACTAATCACAGGCGTTTTCATTAAGAAATAACGTAACAAATTGTTCTGCGGAACCTAATAGTTAGTGTTAGTTTGTCTTCAAATTGTTTAGTAAATTCAAATTATATATACATATATAGATTTAGATGTACTTCAATTTGAATATATTTATGGTTTAACTGAGTAGGTATTAATAATGATGTGAAAATGAAAAAAAAAATAGAATTGTAATAGGTTATCAAAAGCATGGACCAACAGTTTATGGTGAAAGATTCGTGCCATTTCAAGATTGCAAATAAAAAAAATAGTTTATTGTTGGTAAACCATTGTGATTTATGCCGTGGGGTGCTGACAGTAAAAGCCTCTCCTAGCTTGCCCGTGGAGGCAGTAAGAATCTGCCAAGGAATGCCTCAGGAAGATGGGCAGCAGTGTCTTTCCGTGTAACAACATCTAGTACTGCGCTCGCCAAACCCTCTGCAAAGCACCACGCGAGGCAACAGTCTCCTTATGGTCTTGGAGATCCATGAGAGAGGCCTATGTCCAGCAGTGGACTTGGTCAGCAGTCCTATAGCTGAGACGACAAACATCACTGACAATGACATACTTATTGTGACCTTGCTACCTTGCTATGTATTTTACTGTACAACGGCTCACTTAAAAATGGCACAAAAGAAACGTGACTCGTAATCGCAACCCCTTATTTAGCCTTCTGCCAATTAGTAATACCTGTAGAAATATCCAAATTTATTAACAGCCTACAGCGCATTTGAATATTTGGTCATGTATAATTATTGATACCAAGCACAACGCACAATGCTTCATCAGCCCGAGTGTTGCGTAACGGTCACAATAGAGGCATATAAACTGAATTATGTGCAGAATATGCACCGGACTGAAGACGCACCATGCATATTCAGCGACATGAGCACTGATCACACTGTCGCCTGTGTTGGTATGCTGCTCACTTCACTCCATTGACGTTGACACAAATAAACTGTACGCGCTATACCGGACTACTGATACTAACTATTACATTAACGTTTAGAGAATGTGCGTAATGAGATTTTTTAATTTAATACTATTCTAATTTGCATTGTTTATTTATTTTATTTCGTTTTAATTTTCTGTTTCAATTCCAAGGTTATATTATAAAAGTTTTATTGTTATTAATTTCGAATAATATATTTTTACTGTTTTTTTTGTTAATGTCTATGTCCGCGTTTTCGAAACGGTCCTTACGGAAGATCAGCGCGGACTGGCCCTGCAACCCGCAATATGCTGAGTAAGGACCCTTTTGCAGCGACAAACCTATAATGCCTATATCATAACTTTATTAAACCTGTATGTAATGTTTGTTTTGTAGTTGCAAATAAATGATTATCTATCTATCTATCTATCTATTTTTAGTGATAATTTTACTTAGGTACTTTACGAGGATTATAATAATAATGTAAACGTATTTAGCCCACGAGATTGCCACCATGTAGGATGTTGACTCAACGACTATTGTTCCGATAGTCGTTTCCGTTAACGGACTCATAGCGTAGAGTCTCGATTAACATCTCGAGAGACTCGCTACGCAGTTGGATCAAGAGCCAGATCCAAAAGGCAGTACTCCTGGACTCGGCACGTATAGTAAAGAGATTCCTCTTCCTTCCTTCATCATCATCATATATCCCTGCAGCCCTAATTACCGACCGCTTGAGCTTTGCTTATTTTGAAGATAAAAATAAGTTTCGTCCACATATTACATTACAAAGTAAGGGTAAAAACAAACATAATATTAGAATTCATCAACGAAACCGGCCACCACTCAGCGTAAGCTGAGGAAAAATTCATCCTGCCACAGCGCTGGTCTTCCGTGGTTACTCTTTGGTTAGCAGGCGCTAGCGGCTGCTATATGCGACACATTATGATATTAATTATGATAAGTGACTACAAACTACTAAATTATAAAACAATGTTTCAGTACATACAAGTTTTATGTGGATGCGCATTGCCCAAATTGACGGACAGAAACCTAGGTTTTCTGACCGGGATAAGTGGAAGCGAAGAAGGAAAGCATTTGCCCACCAGTGGGCAAATGCCTTCCTTGTTGGGTCCTGCGGGTTGTTTAGATAAGATGTTTGTTTTAACTATATTGCACATAAACTATCGAAAACCACAAACAATACCCAATTAATATCTTGATTATAATCCAGTATCTATTTATTAATGAATAAGTAACACAAATAAAATAACAAAATAGTATATCGGTTTCATCATGTTTGTTTGTTATACACGAACGAAAATAACAAATTGCTTTAATTGATTACGGAATCCGGATATGTGTTGGAATAAGTCAATTATTACATATTTCATTTTGAAATGTGTGATTCATTTTCCAAATTTAAACTTTACCATCTCTATAAATCTTTGTCAATGACTCTTACATATCTGTCGATGATTTTAATAATAAAACTAGAGAACCCTAAGACTATTTATTTTACGAAAAACGTTATAACATAAATTTTTGGAAATGTTATCTAGTTTTATTTTGTATTATAAATGTTTTTTTTATAATTTCCATTATCTAACACCATTACCGAAACAAAGGAAAAACTTGATAAACACTATGGGTATTCTGCACCATCAATTTCAATGGTTAAGAAATGGTTTACTGAGTTCCGTTGTGGTCGTATCAGCATACGGGACGCCTAATGTTCAGGTCGATACCGTCCGTCGATAAATCCATAGAATGATATTGGACAATCTGAGAATGAATGTTTTTGAGGTGCTTGTAAGCATCTCAAATGAGTGAGAGCATCATATCTTAGATGAATATTTGAAGAATTTTGGAATTTTGGAATTTTGGAATTTTGAAATTTTGGAATTTTGGAATTTTGGAATTTTTGAATTTTGGAATTTAGGAATTTTGGAATTTTGGAATTTTGGAATTATGGAATTTTGGAATTTTTTAAATTTGGAATTTTGGAATTTTGGAATTTTTGAAATTTGGAATTTTGGAATTTTGGAATTTTTGAATTTTGGAATTTTGGAATTTTTGAAATTTGGAATTTTGGAATTTTGGTATTTTGGAATTTTGTAATTTTGTAATTTTGTAATTTTGGAATTTTGGAATTTTTGAATTTTGGAATTTTGGAATTTTTGAATTTTTTTAATTTTGGAATTTTGGAATTTTTGAAATTTTGGAATTTTGGAATTTTGGAATTTTGGAATTTTGGAATTTTGGAATTTTGGAATTTTGGAATTTTCGAATTTTGGAATTTTGGAATTTTGGAATTTTTGAATTTTAGAAATTTGGAATTTTGGAATTTTGGAATTTTGGAATTTTTTTAAATTTGGAATTTTGGAATTTTGGAATTTTGGTATTTTGGAATTTTTGAATTTTGGAATTTAGGAATTTAGGAATTTTGGAATTTTGGAATTTTTGAAATTTGGAATTTTGGAATTTTTGAAATTTGGAATTTTGGAATTTTAACATATAACAAAATAGTATATCGGTTTCATCATGTTTGTTTGTTATACACGAACGAAAATAACAAATTGCTTTAATTGATTACGGAATCCGGATATGTGTTGGAATAAGTCAATTATTACATATTTCATTTTGAAATGTGTGATTCATTTTCCAAATTTAAACTTTACCATCTCTATAAATCTTTGTCAATGACTCTTACATATCTGTCGATGATTTTAATAATAAAACTAGAGAACCCTAAGACTATTTATTTTACGAAAAACATTATAACATAAATTTTTGGAAATGTTATCTAGTTTTATTTTGTATTATAAATGTTTTTTTTATAATTTCCATTATCTAACACCATTACCGAAACAAAGGAAAAACTTAATAAACACTATGGGTATTCTGCACCATCAATTTCAATGGTTAAGAAATGGTTTACTGAGTTCCGTTGTGGTCGTATCAGCATACGGGACGCCTAATGTTCAGGTCGATACCGTCCGTCGATAAATCCATAGAATGATATTGGACAATCTGAGAATGAATGTTTTTGAGGTGCTTGTAAGCATCTCAAATGAGTGAGAGCATCATATCTTAATACAAAAGTTCGCGCGATATATTCATACAAGACAATACAAGTTTACGTCGTTCGGGTTAACAACATGACAAAGTTATAGATTTTGAAGACTCATTTGTTACTCTAATTGCTAATTTTATTATGATTGTGTGAGTCAATAAGACCAAGACCAAGACGAAAAAATGTTTGTGTTAAAACTTACCGTGTTTATTTATCTACTTGTTATCGTGTAAAGTTGTATTGTAGATATTGTTAAAATACCTACTAGCCTAGATTTTGAAGACTATTTTTTACTAAGAATTTGTGGTTGATTGTGCGCCAATGTCTCGTTACGGTGACACGACCTTTTGTTATTTTTATTTCAATTTGATATTTTAAATTTGTTCATGCAATAACGAACACGAAGATGACACCAACATTTGTTACAAGCATTTATCATAAATCGTTCGTACACGATCTGTTTCCGATATTTTGTCCGCTTTAGCTGAGTGCGACGGAACTCTCGGTGCGCGAGTCTGACTCGCACTTGGCCGGTTTTTTTATTATTATAAGTATTATTTGCATGAACAAATTTAAAATATCAAATTGAAATAAAAATAACAAAAGGTCGTGTCACCGTAACGATTTCAGTATTCGATTATTCGAACTAATATAATATTCGTATTATTCGAATGCAAGCCCTAGTCCCGTCGCGTCCCGCCCCGTCCCGTCCCGTCCCGTCCCGTCCCGCCCCGTCCCGTCCCGTCCCGTCCCGTCCCGTCCCGTCCCGTCTCGTCTCTCTCGTCCCGTCCCGTCCCGTCCCGTCCCGTCCGGTCCCGTCCCGTCCCGCCCCGTCCCGTCCCGTCCCGCCTCGTCCCGTCCCGTCCCGCCCCGCCCTGCCCCGTCCCGTCCCGCCCCGTCCCGCCCCGCCCCGTCCCGTCCCGCCCTGTCCCGTCCTGCCCCGCCCCGCCCCGTCCCGTCGCGCCCCGTCCCGTCCCGCCCCGCCCCGTCCCGCCCCGTCCCGCCCCGTCCCGTCCCGCCCTGTCCCGTCCCGCCCCGCCCCGCCCCATCCCGCCCCGTCCCGTCCCGTCCCGTCCCGTCCCGTCCCGTCCCGTCCCGTCCCGTCGCGCCCCGTCCCGTCCCGTCCCGTCCCGCCCCGCCCCGCCCCGTCCCGTCCCGTCGCGCCCCGTCCCGTCCCGCCCCGCCCCGTCTCGTAGATAAAATAAGATAAGATGACGAGACGGGACGGGACGGGACGGGACGGGACGGGGCGGGACGGGACGGGGCGGGGCGGGACGGGACTGGACGGGACGGGACGGGACCGGACTGGACGGGACCGGACGGGACGGGCTGGGACGGGACGGGACGGGACGGGACGGGATGGGACGGGACTGGACGGGACGGGACGGGACGGGACGGGGCGGGACGGGACGGGACGGGACGGGACGGGACGGGGCGGGACGGGACGGGACGGGACTAGGGCTTGCATTCGAATAATTCGAATATTATATTAGTTCGAATAATCGAATACTGAAATTGCAATATTCGAATATTCGATTAAAATCAAGAACACCAAACTCAGAACTCTGATGTGCATAAAATGCCATACAAAAGTTCGCGCGATATATTCATACAAGACAATACAAGTTTACGTCGTTCGGGTTAACAACATGACAAAGTTATAGATTTTGAAGACTCATTTGTTACTCTAATTGCTAATTTTATTATGATTGTGTGAGTTAATAAGACCAAGACCAAGACGAAAAAATGTTTGTGTTAAAACTTACCGTGTTTATTTATCTACTTGTTATCGTGTAAAAATGTATTGTAGATATTGTTAAAATACCTACTAGCCTAGATTTTGAAGACTATTTTTTACTAAGAATTTGTGGTTGATTGTGCGCCAATGTCTCGTTACGGTGACACGACCTTTTGTTATTTTTATTTCAATTTGATATTTTAAATTTGTTCATGCAAATAATACTTATAATAATAAAAAAAACCGGCCAAGTGCGAGTCGGACTCGCGCACCGAGAGTTCCGTCGCACTCAGCTAAAGCGGACAAAATATCGGAAACAGATCGTGTACGAACGATTTATGATAAATGCTTGTAACAAATGTGCGCGATGTGTCACATTGGCGCACAATCAACCACAAATTCTTAGTAAAGGCCGCTCTACATTCTCACGAGAATCTCGCGAGAACGCGAATGTGGAAGCGATGAGAAGAATACGCGAATCGCTTCCACATTCACGTTTCTCGCATGTTTCTCGCGTTCTCGCGAGATTCTCGTGAGAATGTAGAGCGGCCTTTAAAAATAGTCTTCAAAATCTAGGCTAGTAGGTATTTTAACAATATCTACAATACATTTTTACACGATAACAAGTAGATAAATAAACACGGTAAGTTTTAACACAAACATTTTTTCGTCTTGGTCTTGGTCTTATTAACTCACACAATCATAATAAAATTAGCAATTAGAGTAACAAATGAGTCTTCAAAATCTATAACTTTGTCATGTTGTTAACCCGAACGACGTAAACTTGTATTGTCTTGTATGAATATATCGCGCGAACTTTTGTATGGCATTTTATGCACATCAGAGTTCTGAGTTTGGTGTTCTTGATTTTAATCGAATATTCGAATATTGCAATTTCAGTATTCGATTATTCGAACTAATATAATATTCGAATTATTCGAATGCAAGCCCTAGTCCCGTCGCGTCCCGCCCCGTCCCGTCCCGTCCCGTCCCGTCCCGTCCCACACCGTCCCGTCCCGCCCCGTCCCGTCGCGCCCCGTCCCGTCCCGCCCCGCCCCGTCCCGTCCCGTCCCGTCCCGTCTCGTAGATAAAATAAGATAAGATGACGAGACGGGACGGGACGGGACGGGACGGGACGGGGCGTGACGGGACGGGACGGGACGGGACGGGACGGGACGGGGCGGGGCGGGACGGGACGGGGCGGGACGGGACGGGACTAGGGCTTGCATTCGAATAATTCGAATATTATATTAGTTCGAATAATCGAATACTGAAATTGCAATATTCGAATATTCGATTAAAATCAAGAACACCAAACTCAGAACTCTGATGTGCATAAAATGCCATACAAAAGTTCGCGCGATATATTCATACAAGACAATACAAGTTTACGTCGTTCGGGTTAACAACATGACAAAGTTATAGATTTTGAAGACTCATTTGTTACTCTAATTGCTAATTTTATTATGATTGTGTGAGTTAATAAGACCAAGACCAAGACGAAAAAATGTTTGTGTTAAAACTTACCGTGTTTATTTATCTACTTGTTATCGTGTAAAAATGTATTGTAGATATTGTTAAAATACCTACTAGCCTAGATTTTGAAGACTATTTTTTACTAAGAATTTGTGGTTGATTGTGCGCCAATGTCTCGTTACGGTGACACGACCTTTTGTTATTTTTATTTCAATTTGATATTTTAAATTTGTTCATGCAATAACGAACACGAAGATGACACCAACATTTGTTACAAGCATTTATCATAAATCGTTCGTACACGATCTGTTTCCGATATTTTGTCCGCTTTAGCTGAGTGCGACGGAACTCTCGGTGCGCGAGTCCGACTCGCACTTGGCCGGTTTTTTTATTATTATAAGTATTATTTGCATGAACAAATTTAAAATATCAAATTGAAATAAAAATAACAAAAGGTCGTGTCACCGTAACGATTTCAGTATTCGATTATTCGAACTAATATAATATTCGAATTATTCGAATGCAAGCCCTAGTCCCGTCGCGTCCCGCCCCGTCCCGTCCCGTCCCGTCCCGTCCCGTCGCGCCCCGTCCCGTCCCGTCCCGTCCCGTCCCGTCCCGTCCCGCCCCGTCCCGTCCCGTCCCGTCCGGTCCCGTCCCGCCCCACCCCGTCCCGCCCCACCCCGCCCCGTCCCGTCCCGCCCCGTCCCGTCCCGCCCTGTCCCGTCCCGCCCCGCCCCGCCCCGTCTTGCCCCGTCCCGTCCCGTCCCGTCCCGTCCCGTCGCGCCCCGTCCCGTCCCGTCCCGTCCCGTCCCGTCCCGTCCCGCCCCGCCCCGCCCCGTCCCGTCCCGTCGCGCCCCGTCCCGTCCCGCCCTGCCCCGTCCCGTCCCGTCCCGTCCCGTCCTTTCCCGTCTCGTAGATAAAATAAGATAAGATGACGAGACGGGACGGGACGGGACGGGACGGGACGGGACGTGACGAGACGGGACGGGACGGGGCGGGACGGGACGGGGCGGGGCGGGACGGGGCGGGACGGGACGAGACCGGTCGGGACGGGACGGGACGGGACGGGACGGGGCGGGGCGGGACGGGACGGGACGGGACGGGACGGGACGGGGCGGGACGGGACGGGACCGGACTGGACGGGACCGGACGGGACGGGACGGGACGGGGCGGGACGGGACGGGACGGGACGGGGCGTGACGGGACGGGACTGGACGGGACGGGACGGGACCGGACTGGACGGGACCGGACGGGACGGCACGGGACGGGACGGGACGGGACGGGACGGGACGGGACGGGACGGGGCGGGACGGAGATAAGATGACGAGACGGGACGGGACGGGACGGGACGGGACGGGACGGGACGAGACGGGACGGGACGGGACGGGGCGGGACGGGACGGGGCGGGACGGGACGGGGCGGGGCGGGACGGGGCGGGACGGGACGGGACGGGACGGGACGGGACCGGACGGGACGGGACGGGGCGGGACCGGACGGGACGGGACGAGACGGGACGGGACGGGACTAGGGCTTGCATTCGAATAATTCGAATATTATATTAGTTCGGATAATCGAATACTGAAATTGCATTATTCGAATATTCGATTAAAATCAAGAACACCAAACTCAGAACTCTGATGTGCATAAAATGTCAAACAAAAGTTCGCGCGATATATTCATACAAGACAATACAAGTTTACGTCGTTCGGGTTAACAACATGACAAAGTTATAGATTTTGAAGACTCATTTGTTACTCTAATTGCTAATTTTATTATGATTGTGTGAGTCAATAAGACCAAGACCAAGACGAAAAAATGTTTGTGTTAAAACTTACCGTGTTTATTTATCTACTTGTTATCGTGTAAAGTTGTATTGTAGATATTGTTAAAATACCTACTAGCCTAGATTTTGAAGACTATTTTTTACTAAGAATTTGTGGTTGATTGTGCGCCAATGTCTCGTTACGGTGACACGACCTTTTGTTATTTTTATTTCAATTTGATATTTTAAATTTGTTCATGCAATAACGAACACGAAGATGACACCAACATTTGTTACAAGCATTTATCATAAATCAGTACACGATCTGTTTCCGATATTTTGTCCGCTTTAGCTGAGTGCGACGGAACTCTCGGTGCGCGAGTCCGACTCGCACTTGGCCGGTTTTTTTATTATTATAAGTATTATTTGCATGAACAAATTTAAAATATCAAATTGAAATAAAAATAACAAAAGGTCGTGTCACCGTAACGATTTCAGTATTCGATTATTCGAACTAATATAATATTCGAATTATTCGAATGCAAGCCCTAGTCCCGTCGCGTCCCGCCCCGTCCCGTCCCGTCCCGTCCCGTCCCGTCGCGCCCCGTCCCGTCCCGTCCCGTCCCGTCCCGTCCCGTCCTGTCCCGCCCCGTCCCGTCCCGTCCCGTCCGGTCCCGTCCCGCCCCACCCCGCCCCGTCCCGTCCCGCCCCGTCCCGCCCCGCCCCGTCCCGTCCCGCCCTGTCCCGTCCCGTCCCGCCCCGCCCCGCCCCGTCTTGCCCCGTCCCGTCCCGTCCCGTCCCGTCCCGTCGCGCCCCGTCCCGTCCCGTCCCGTCCCGTCCCGTCCCGTCCCGCCCCGCCCCGCCCCGTCCCGTCCCGTCGCGCCCCGTCCCGTCCCGCCCTGCCCCGTCCCGTTCCGTCCCGTCCCGTCCTTTCCCGTCTCGTAGATAAAATAAGATAAGATGACGGGACGTGACGGGACGTGACGAGACGGGACGGGACGGGACGAGACGGGACGGGACGGGGCGGGGCGGGACGGGGCGGGACGGGACGAAGCGGGACGGGACGGGGCGGGACGGGGCGGGACGGGACGGGACGGGACGGGACGGGACGGGGCGCGACGGGACGGGGCGCGACGGGACGGGACGGGACGGGACGAGACGGGACGGGACGGGACGAGACGGGACGGGACGGGACGGGACGGGACGGGGCGGGACGGGACGGGGCGGGACGGGACGGGGCGGGACGGGACGGGGCGGGGCGGGACGGGGCGGGACGAGACGAGACCGGACGGGACGGGACGGGACGGGACGGGACGGGGCGGGGCGGGACGGGACGGGGCGGGACGGGACGGGACGGGACGGGACGAGACGAGACGAGACGAGACGAGACGGGACGGGACGGGGCAGGGCGGGACATGACGGGGCGGGGCGGGACAGGACGGGACGGGACGCGTCCCGTCCCGTCATCTTATCTTATTTTATCTACGAGACGGGGCGGGGCGGGACGGGACGGGACGGGACCGGACGGGACGGGACGGGGCGCGGCGGGACGGGGCGGGGCGTTTGAGTTTGGTGTTTTTGATTTTAATCGAATATTCGAATATTGCAATTTCAGTATTCGATTATTCGAACTAATATAATATTCGAATTATTCGAATGCAAGCCCTAGTCCCGTCCCGTCCCGTCCTGCTCCGTCCCGCCGCGTCCCGTCCCGTCCCGTCCCGTCCCGTCCCGTCCCGTCCGGTCCCGTCCAGTCCGGTCCCGTCCCGTCCCGTCCAGTCCCGTCCCGTCACGCCCCGTCCCGTCCCGCCCCGCCCCGCCCCGTCCCGTCCCGCCCCGTCCCGTCCCGTCCCGTCTCGTCATCTTATCTTATTTTATCTACGAGACGGGGCGGGGCGGGACGGGACGGGGCGTGACGGGACGGGACTGGACGGGACGGGACGGGACCGGACTGGACGGGACGGGACGGGACGGGACGGGACGGGACGGGATGGGACGGGACTGGACGGGACGGGACGGGACGGGACGGGGCGGGACGGGACGGGACGGGACGGGACGGGACTAGGGCTTGCATTCGAATAATTCGAATATTATATTAGTTCGAATAATCGAATACTGAAATTGCAATTTTTCGAATATTCGATTAAAATCAAGAACACCAAACTCAGAACTCTGATGTGCATAAAATGCCATACAAAAGTTCGCGCGATATATTCATACAAGACAATACAAGTTTACGTCGTTCGGGTTAACAACATGACAAAGTTATAGATTTTGAAGACTCATTTGTTACTCTAATTGCTAATTTTATTATGATTGTGTGAGTCAATAAGACCAAGACCAAGACGAAAAAATGTTTGTGTTAAAACTTACCGTGTTTATTTATCTACTTGTTATCGTGTAAAGTTGTATTGTAGATATTGTTAAAATACCTACTAGCCTAGATTTTGAAGACTATTTTTTACTAAGAATTTGTGGTTGATTGTGCGCCAATGTCTCGTTACGGTGACACGACCTTTTGTTATTTTTATTTCAATTTGATATTTTAAAGTTGTTCATGCAATAACGAACACGAAGATGACACCAACATTTGTTACAAGCATTTATCATAAATCGTTCGTACACGATCTGTTTCCGATATTTTGTCCGCTTTAGCTGAGTGCGACGGAACTCTCGGTGCGCGAGTCCGACTCGCACTTGGCCGGTTTTTTTATTATTATAAGTATTATTTGCATGAACAAATTTAAAATATCAAATTGAAATAAAAATAACAAATGGTCGTGTCACCGTAACGATTTCAGTATTCGATTATTCGAACTAATATAATATTCGTATTATTCGAATGCAAGCCCTAGTCCCGTCGCGTCCCGCCCCGTCCCGTCCCGTCCCGTCCCGTCCCGTCCCGTCTCGTCTCTCTCGTCCCGTCCCGTCCCGCCCCGTCCCGTCCCGCCCCGCCCCGCCCCATCCCGTCCTGCCCCGCCCCGCCCCGTCCCGTCGCGCCCCGTCCCGTCCCGTCCGGTCCCGTCCCGTCCCGCCCCGTCCCGTGGTCCCGCCCCGTCCCGCCCCGCCCCGTCCCGTCCCGCCCTGTCCCGTCCCGCCCCGCCCCGCCCCGTCCCGTCCGTCCCGTCCCGTCGCGCCCCGTCCCGTCCCGTCCCGTCCGTCCCGTCCCGTCGCGCCCCGTCCCGTCCCGTCCCGTCCCGCCCCGCCCCGTCTCGTAGATAAGATGACGAGACGGGACGGGACGGGACGGGACGGGGCGGGACGGGACGGGGCGGGGCGGGGCGGGACGGGACGGGGCGTGACGGGACGGGACTGGACGGGACGGGACGGGACCGGACTGGACGGGACCGGACGGGACGGGACGGGACGGGACGGGACGGGACGGGGCGGGACGGGACGGGACGGGACGGGACGGGACGGGACGGGACGAGACGGGACGGGACGGGACGAGACGGGACGGGACGGGACGGGACGGGACGGGACGGGACGGGACGGGGCGGGGCGGGACAGGGCGGGACGGGACGAAGCGGGACGGGACGGGGCGGGACATGGCGGGACGGGACGGGACGGGACGGGACGGGGCGGGACGGGACGGGGCGGGGCGGGACGGGGCGGGACGGGGCGGGACGGGACGGGACGGGACGGGACCGGACGGGACGGGACGGGACGGGACGGGGCGGGGCGGGACGGGACGGGACGGGACGAGACGAGACGAGACGGGACGGGACGGGACGGGACGGGGCAGGGCGGGACATGACGGGGCGGGGCGGGACAGGACGGGACGGGACGGGACGCGACGCGACGGGACGGGACGCGACGCGACGCGACGCGACGGGACTGGACGGGACGGGATGGGACGGGATGGGACGGGACGGGACGAAGCGGGACGGGACGGGACGGGACGAGACGGGACGGGACGGGACGAGACGGGACGGGACTAGGGCTTGCATTCGAATAATTCGAATATTATATTAGTTCGGATAATCGAATACTGAAATTGCAATATTCGAATATTCGATTAAAATCAAGAACACCAAACTCAGAACTCTGATGTGCATAAAATGTCAAACAAAAGTTCGCGCGATATATTCATACAAGACAATACAAGTTTACGTCGTTCGGGTTAACAACATGACAAAGTTATAGATTTTGAAGACTCATCTGTTACTCTAATTGCTAATTTTATTATGATTGTGTGAGTCAATAAGACCAAGACCAAGACGAAAAAATGTTTGTGTTAAAACTTACCGTGTTTATTTATCTACTTGTTATCGTGTAAAGTTGTATTTGTAGATATTGTTAAAATACCTACTAGCCTAGATTTTGAAGACTATTTTTTACTAAGAATTTGTGGTTGATTGTGCGCCAATGTCTCGTTACGGTGACACGACCTTTTGTTATTTTTATTTCAATTTGATATTTTAAATTTGTTCATGCAATAACGAACACGAAGATGACACCAACATTTGTTACAAGCATTTATCATAAATCGTTCGTACACGATCTGTTTCCGATATTTTGTCCGCTTTAGCGGAGTGCGACGGAACTCTCGGTGCGCGAGTCCGACTCGCACTTGGCCGGTTTTTTTATTATTATAAGTATTATTTGCATGAACAAATTTAAAATATCAAATTGAAATAAAAATAACAAAAGGTCGTGTCACCGTAACGATTTCAGTATTCGATTATTCGAACTAATATAATATTCGAATTATTCGAATGCAAGCCCTAGTCCCGTCGCGTCCCGCCCCGTCCCGTCCCGTCCCGTCCCGTCCCGTCGCGCCCCGTCCCGTCCCGTCCCGTCCCGTCCCGTCCCGTCCCGTCCCGTCCCGTCCCGTCCCGTCCCGCCCGGTCCCGTCCCGCCCCACCCCGCCCCGTCCCGTCCCGCCCCGTCCCGCCCCGCCCCGTCCCGTCCCGCCCTGTCCCGTCCCGTCCCGCCCCGTCTTGCCCCATCCCGTCCCGTCCCGTCCCGTCCCGTCGCGCCCCGTCCCGTCCCGTCCCGTCCCGTCGCGCCCCGTCCCGTCCCGTCCCGTCCCGTCCCGTCCCGTCCCGTCCCGTCCCGTCCCGCCCCGCCCCGCCCCGTCCCGTCCCGTCGCGCCCCGTCCCGTCCCGCCCTGCCCCGTCCCGTCCCGTCCCGTCCCGTCCTTTCCCGTCTCGTAGATAAAATAAGATAAGATGACGAGACGGGACGGGACGGGACGGGACGTGACGAGACGGGACGGGACGGGGCGGGACGGGACGGGACGGGGCGGGGCGGGACGGGGCTTACGGGACGAGACCGGTCGGGACGGGACGGGACGGGACGGGACGGGGCGGGGCGGGACGGGACGGGACGGGACGGGACGGGACGGGACGGGACGGGACGGGGCGGGACGGGGCGGGACGGAGATAAGATGACGAGACGGGACGGGACGGGACGGGACGGGACGGGACGGGACGGGACGGGACGGGACGAGACGGGACGGGACGGGACGGGGCGGGACGGGACGGGGCGGGACGGGACGGGGCGGGACGGGACGGGGCGGGGCGGGACGGGGCGGGGCGGGACGGGGCGGGACGGGACGGGACTGGACGGGACGGGACGGGACGGGACGGGACGGGGCGGGGCGGGACGGGACGGGACGGGACGAGACGAGACGAGACGGGACGGGACGGGACGGGACGGGGCAGGGCGGGACATGACGGGGCGGGGCGGGACAGGACGGGACGGGACGGGACGCGACGCGACGGGACGGGACGCGACGCGACGGGACTGGACGGGACGGGATGGGACGGGATGGGACGGGGCGGGACGGGACGGGACGGGACGAGACGGGACGGGACGGGACTAGGGCTTGCATTCGAATAATTCGAATATTATATTAGTTCGGATAATCGAATACTGAAATTGCAATATTCGAATATTCGATTAAAATCAAGAACACCAAACTCAGAACTCTGATGTGCATAAAATGCCATACAAAAGTTCGCGCGATATATTCATACAAGACAATACAAGTTTACGTCGTTCGGGTTAACAACATGACAAAGTTATAGATTTTGAAGACTCATTTGTTACTCTAATTGCTAATTTTATTATGATTGTGTGAGTCAATAAGACCAAGACCAAGACGAAAAAATGTTTGTGTTAAAACTTACCGTGTTTATTTATCTACTTGTTATCGTGTAAAAATGTATTGTAGATATTGTTAAAATACCTACTAGCCTAGATTTTGAAGACTATTTTTTACTAAGAATTTGTGGTTGATTGTGCGCCAATGTCTCGTTACGGTGACACGACCTTTTGTTATTTTTATTTCAATTTGATATTTTAAATTTGTTCATGCAATAACGAACACGAAGATGACACCAACATTTGTTACAAGCATTTATCATAAATCGTTCGTACACGATCTGTTTCCGATATTTTGTCCGCTTTAGCTGAGTGCGACGGAACTCTCGGTGCGCGAGTCCGACTCGCACTTGGCCGGTTTTTTTATTATTATAAGTATTATTTGCATGAACAAATTTAAAATATCAAATTGAAATAAAAATAACAAAAGGTCGTGTCACCGTAACGATTTCAGTATTCGATTATTCGAACTAATATAATATTCGAATTATTCGAATGCAAGCCCTAGTCCCGTCGCGTCCCGCCCCGTCCCGTCCCGTCCCGTCCCGTCCCGTCGCGCCCCGTCCCGTCCCGTCCCGTCCCGTCCCGCCCCGTCCCGTCCCGTCCCGTCCGGTCCCGTCCCGTCCGGTCCCGTCCCGCCCCACCCCGCCCCGCCCCGTCCCGCCCCGTCCCGCCCCGCCCCGTCCCGTCCCGTCCCGCCCTGTCCCGTCCCGTCCCGCCCCGCCCCGCCCCGTCTTGTCCCGTCCCGCCCCGCCCCGTCCCGTCCCGTCCCGCCCTGTCCCGTCCCGTCCCGCCCCGCCCCGCCCCGTCTTGCCCCGTCCCGTCCCGTCCCGTCCCGTCCCGTCGCGCCCCGTCCCGTCCCGTCCCGTCCCGTCCCGTCCCGTCCCGTCCCGTCCAGCCCCGCCCCGCCCCGTCCCGTCCCGTCGCGCCCCGTCCCGTCCCGCCCTGCCCCGTCCCGTCCCGTCCCGTCCCGTCCTTTCCCGTCTCGTAGATAAAATAAGATAAGATGACGAGACGGGACGGGACGGGACGGGACGGGACGGGACGGGACGGGACGTGACGAGACGGGACGGGGCGGGGCGGGACGGGGCGGGACGGGACGAGACCGGACGGGACGGGACGGGACGGGACGGGACGGGGCGGGGCGGGACGGGACGGGACGAAACGGGACGGGACGGGACGCGTCCCGTCCCGTCCCGTCTCGTCATCTTATCTTTTTTTATCTACGAGACGGGGCGGGGCGGGACGGGACGGGGCGGGGCGGGGCGGGACGGGACGGGGCGTGACGGGACGGGACTGGACGGGACGGGACGGGACCGGACTGGACGGGACCGGACGGGACGGGACGGGGCGGGACGGGACGGGACGGGACGGGGCGTGACGGGACGGGACTGGACGGGACGGGACGGGACCGGACTGGACGGGACCGGACGGGACGGGACGGGACGGGACGGGACGGGACGGGACGGGACGGGACGGGACGGGACGGGGCGGGACGGAGATAAGATGACGAGACGGGACGGGACGGGACGGGACGGGACGAGACGGGACGGGACGGGACGGGGCGGGACGGGACGGGGCGGGACGGGACGGGGCGGGACGGGACGGGGCGGGGCGGGACGGGGCGGGACGGGACGGGACGGGACGGGACCGGACGGGACGGGACGGGGCGGGGCGGGACGGGACGGGACGGGACGAGACGAGACGAGACGGGACGGGACGGGACGGGACGGGGCAGGGCGGGACATGACGGGGCGGGGCGGGACAGGACGGGACGGGACGGGACGCGACGCGACGGGACGGGACGCGACGCGACGCGACGCGACGGGACTGGACGGGATGGGACGGGATGGGACGGGGCGGGACGGGACGGGACGGGACGAGACGGGACGGGACGGGACTAGGGCTTGCATTCGAATAATTCGAATATTATATTAGTTCGGATAATCGAATACTGAAATTGCAATATTCGAATATTCGATTAAAATCAAGAACACCAAACTCAGAACTCTGATGTGCATAAAATGCCATACAAAAGTTCGCGCGATATATTCATACAAGACAATACAAGTTTACGTCGTTCGGGTTAACAACATGACAAAGTTATAGATTTTGAAGACTCATTTGTTACTCTAATTGCTAATTTTATTATGATTGTGTGAGTCAATAAGACCAAGACCAAGACGAAAAAATGTTTGTGTTAAAACTTACCGTGTTTATTTATCTACTTGTTATCGTGTAAAGTTGTATTGTAGATATTGTTAAAATACCTACTAGCCTAGATTTTGAAGACTATTTTTTACTAAGAATTTGTGGTTGATTGTGCGCCAATGTCTCGTTACGGTGACACGACCTTTTGTTATTTTTATTTCAATTTGATATTTTAAATTTGTTCATGCAATAACGAACACGAAGATGACACCAACATTTGTTACAAGCATTTATCATAAATCGTTCGTACACGATCTGTTTCCGATATTTTGTCCGCTTTAGCTGAGTGCGACGGAACTCTCGGTGCGCGAGTCCGACTCGCACTTGGCCGGTTTTTTTATTATTATAAGTATTATTTGCATGAACAAATTTAAAATATCAAATTGAAATAAAAATAACAAAAGGTCGTGTCACCGTAACGATTTCAGTATTCGATTATTCGAACTAATATAATATTCGAATTATTCGAATGCAAGCCCTAGTCCCGTCGCGTCCCGTCCCGTCCCGTCCCGTCCCGTCCCGCCCCGTCCCGTCCCGTCCCGTCCGGTCCCGTCCCGTCCGGTCCCGTCCCGCCCCACCCCGCCCCGCCCCGTCCCGCCCCGTCCCGCCCCGCCCCGTCCCGTCCCGTCCCGCCCTGTCCCGTCCCGTCCCGCCCCGCCCCGCCCCGTCTTGCCCCGTCCCGCCCCGCCCCGTCCCGTCCCGTCCCGCCCTGTCCCGTCCCGTCCCGCCCCGCCCCGCCCCGTCTTGCCCCGTCCCGTCCCGTCCCGTCCCGTCCCGTCGCGCCCCGTCCCGTCCCGTCCCGTCCCGTCCCGTCCCGCCCCGCCCCGCCCCGTCCCGTCCCGTCGCGCCCCGTCCCGTCCCGCCCTGCCCCGTCCCGTCCCGTCCCGTCCCGTCCTTTCCCGTCTCGTAGATAAAATAAGATAAGATGACGAGACGGGACGGGACGGGACGGGACGGGACGGGACGGGACGGGACGTGACGAGACGGGACGGGGCGGGGCGGGACGGGGCGGGACGGGACGAGACCGGACGGGACGGGGCGGGACGGGGCGGGGCGGGACGGGACGGGACGGGACGCGTCCCGTCCCGTCCCGTCTCGTCATCTTATCTTTTTTTATCTACGAGACGGGGCGGGGCGGGACGGGACGGGGCGGGGCGGGGCGGGACGGGACGGGGCGTGACGGGACGGGACTGGACGGGACGGGACGGGACCGGACTGGACGGGACCGGACGGGACGGGACGGGGCGGGACGGGACGGGACGGGACGGGGCGTGACGGGACGGGACTGGACGGGACGGGACGGGACCGGACTGGACGGGACCGGACGGGACGAGACGGGACGGGACGGGACGGGACGGGACGGGACGGGACGGGACGGGGCGGGACGGAGATAAGATGACGAGACGGGACGGGACGGGACGGGACGGGACGAGACGGGACGGGGCGGGACGGGACGGGGCGGGAATGGACGGGGCGGGGCGGGACGGGGCGGGACGGGACGGGACGGGACGGGACCGGACGGGACGGGACGGGGCGGGGCGGGACGGGACGGGACGGGACGAGACGAGACGAGACGGGACGGGACGGGACGGGACGGGGCAGGGCGGGACATGTCGGGGCGGGGCGGGACAGGACGGGACGGGACGGGACGCGACGCGACGGGACGGGACGCGACGCGACGCGACGCGACGGGACTGGACGGGACGGGATGGGACGGGATGGGACGGGGCGGGACGGGACGGGACGGGACGAGACGGGACGGGACGGGACTAGGGCTTGCATTCGAATAATTCGAATATTATATTAGTTCGGATAATCGAATACTGAAATTGCATTATTCGAATATTCGATTAAAATCAAGAACACCAAACTCAGAACTCTGATGTGCATAAAATGTCAAACAAAAGTTCGCGCGATATATTCATACAAGACAATACAAGTTTACGTCGTTCGGGTTAACAACATGACAAAGTTATAGATTTTGAAGACTCATTTGTTACTCTAATTGCTAATTTTATTATGATTGTGTGAGTCAATAAGACCAAGACCAAGACGAAAAAATGTTTGTGTTAAAACTTACCGTGTTTATTTATCTACTTGTTATCGTGTAAAGTTATACAAATACAAATACAAATACAAATAACGTTTATTGATCAAACCATTAGTACAGTTCAGTATGAAGCCCTGGCTCCCGAACTAGCGTTAGCTGTGTGTCAGGAGACAGTTTCTTCTCACAGTATAAAGTTCTTAATTAATGGATTAGTTAAATTTACATTGAATATTGATCTAATGAAAAATAAAAACTTATTTTTATGATGTAATAATTGTGTATCGTGTGGGATATTATATTATAAATTTATCAAATAAACTACGTTTTTACAAATTCATAAAAATTATATAAGTGCAATATATGAATTTAATAATAACTAGTAATAATAATTAGATTAATAGATACATTAGTCGTCATTATGTTTTTTAAAGTAGTAGGTTTTCCGTGTCGTTATAATTTAATGTGTCTAGCCATTCCCTTACTATTATTTTTATTTTAGAGTTGGATACAGATTTTACTTTATATTTTGCGTTTAAAATATTATAGAACCTTGGGGCCTGGTAATCAAAATGTTGCTTTGCGATTCTACATCGGATCCGTGGTACAGGAAACCGTTCCCGTCTTTTGTATGAGGAAGGAATGCAGGGTACAGTTCGTTTATGATATCTTCTAATACTGAGGTATATAAACAATTTGCGAACAGACAAAACATTAGCTCTTTCATACACAGATATCGTTGGGTGTCTAAATGGGAGGTATAGCATAACCTTAAGCAATGCACGTTGAGCTCTTTCAACCTCCAATAGATGCGATTTACAAGCTGCACCCCAGGAGCATATACAGTATGTTATTACGCATTCCCCAAGTGCCCTGTAGGTTTGAATTAAAAGTTTAAAATCACATACTGTGCGTAATTCTTTAAACACATAAATCAATTTTCGTAGTCTTTTGGATACTGATGTTATGTGAGCTTTCCAGTTAAGGTTTTGGTCGATATGTATGCCTAAATATTTAATGAGAGGTACCTTTTCCAGAGACGAGCAGTTACATGGTTCATTTGTGGTCTTAGTTTGTCGATTACATGGATAAGAATGAATGAGAATGTCAGATGTTTTAGGTGAATTTATAGCAGTTTTGCTGAAGCAAATATATTTAGTCTTACTAATGTTAAGTGTCAACAAACTATCTTCCAACCACGACGTTATTGTTCTAAGGCCTTTTTCGGCCGTTATATGAACTGATTCCCAAGTTTTCCCATGAAAAAGTATAACTGTATCGTCTGCAAACATCTGTATATCAGCATTCTCAAGAGACAATTTACACATATTATTAATATAGGTAAGAAAAAGCGTTGGACCTAATGTGCTACCCTGGGGCACGCCATATGCGGTAAAGCCTTCATTGCTTAAGTGACCGTCAACCCTCGTTCGTTGATTCCTTTCAGACAAGTAGTCCTGGAACCACAAAAGGACATTACCTCTTATACCTAGATTTTCTAAGCGCTTAATTAGTATTGGGATGGAAACAGTATCAAATGCCTTTTGTAGATCCAGGAATACTCCGATAACTTTGTCGTTATTATCAATGTATTTTGTTATATTACTAGTAAGTTGCAAAACTGCATCGTCAGTCGATCTCTTAGCTCTAAATCCATATTGGTTAGCGTCTAATAAATTGTGTTTTTCTAAATAATTTATAAGTCTTTTGTTTGTAATTTTTTCTATAACTTTTGATAATGTACTTAATAAAGAGATAGGGCGATAATTAGTTGGTAATATTTTGTCACCGGATTTAAAAATTGGACAAACGATTGCTTTTTTGAATATTTGAGGGAAAATTCCGAACTCATATGAGAGATTAATTAGATATGCTAAGTTGTATTGTAGATATTGTTAAAATACCTACTAGCCTAGATTTTGAAGACTATTTTTTACTAAGAATTTGTGGTTGATTGTGCGCCAATGTCTCGTTACGGTGACACGACCTTTTGTTATTTTTATTTCAATTTGATATTTTAAATTTGTTCATGCAATAACGAACACGAAGATGACACCAACATTTGTTACAAGCATTTATCATAAATCAGTACACGATCTGTTTCCGATATTTTGTCCGCTTTAGCTGAGTGCGACGGAACTCTCGGTGCGCGAGTCCAACTCGCACTTGGCCGGTTTTTTTATTATTATAAGTATTATTTGCATGAACAAATTTAAAATATCAAATTGAAATAAAAATAACAAAAGGTCGTGTCACCGTAACGATTTCAGTATTCGATTATTCGAACTAATATAATATTCGAATTATTCGAATGCAAGCCCTAGTCCCGTCGCGTCCCGCCCCGTCCCGTCCCGTCCCGTCCCGTCCCGTCGCGCCCCGTCCCGTCCCGTCCCGTCCCGTCCCGTCCCGTCCTGTCCCGCCCCGTCCCGTCCCGTCCCCTCCGGTCCCGTCCCGCCCCACCCCGCCCCGTCCCGTCCCGTCCCGCCCCGTCCCGCCCCGCCCCGTCCCGTCCCGCCCTGTCCCGTCCCGTCCCGCCCCGCCCCGCCCCGTCTTGCCCCGTCCCGTCCCGTCCCGTCCCGTCCCGTCGCGCCCCGTCCCGTCCCGTCCCGTCCCGTCCCGTCCCGCCCCGCCCCGCCCCGTCCCGTCCCGTCGCGCCCCGTCCCGTCCCGCCCTGCCCCGTCCCGTCCCGTCCCGTCCCGTCCTTTCCCGTCTCGTAGATAAAATAAGATAAGATGACGGGACGGGACGGGACGTGACGGGACGTGACGAGACGGGACGGGACGGGACGAGACGGGACGGGACGGGGCGGGGCGGGACGGGGCGGGACGGGACGAAGCGGGACGGGAGGGGCGGGACGGGGCGGGACGGGACGGGACGGGACGGGACGGGACGGGGCGCGACGGGACGGGGCGCGACGGGACGGGACGGGACGGGACGAGACGGGACGGGACGGGACGAGACGGGACGGGACGGGACGGGACGGGACGGGACGGGACGGGACGCGGCGGGACGGAGCAGGACGGGACGGGACGGGACTAGGGCTTGCATTCGAATAATTCGAATATTATATTAGTTCGAATAATCGAATACTGAAATTGCAATATTCGAATATTCGATTAAAATCAAGAACACCAAACTCAAACGCCCCGCCCCGTCCCGTCGCGCCCCGTCCCGTCCCGCCCCGCCCCGTCCCGTCCCGCCCTGTCCCGTCCCGTCCCGTCCCGCCCCGCCCCGTCTTGCCCCGTCCCGTCCCGTCCCGTCCCGTCCTTTCCCGTCTCGTAGATAAAATAAGATAAGATGACGGGACGGGACGGGACGGGACGGGACGGGGCGGGGCGGGACGGGGCGGGACGGGACGAGACCGGACGGGACGGGACGGGACGGGGCGGGACGGGGCGGGACGGGACGAAGCGGGACGGGACGGGGCGGGACGGGGCGGGACGGGACGGGACGGGACGGGACGGGACGGGGCGCGACGGGACGGGGCGCGACGGGACGGGACGGGACGGGACGAGACGGGACGGGACGGGACGAGACGGGACGGGACGGGACGGGACGGGACGGGGCGGGACGGGACGGGGCGGGACGGGACGGGGCGGGGCGGGACGGGGCGGAACGGGACGAGACCGGACGGGACGGGACGGGACGGGGCGGGGCGGGACGGGACGGGACGGGACGGGACGGGACGGGACGGGACGGGACGAGACGAGACGAGACGAGACGAGACGAGACGAGACGAGACGAGACGAGACGAGACGAGACGAGACGAGACGAGACGAGACGAGACGAGACGAGACGAGACGAGACGAGACGAGACGAGACGAGACGAGACGAGACGAGACGAGACGAGACGAGACGAGACGAGACGAGACGAGACGAGACGAGACGAGACGAGACGAGACGAGACGAGACGAGACGAGACGAGACGAGACGAGACGAGACGAGACGAGACGAGACGAGACGAGACGAGACGAGACGAGACGAGACGAGACGAGACGAGACGAGACGAGACGAGACGAGACGAGACGAGACGAGACGAGACGAGACGAGACGAGACGAGACGAGACGAGACGAGACGAGACGAGACGAGACGAGACGAGACGAGACGAGACGAGACGAGACGAGACGAGACGAGACGAGACGAGACGAGACGAGACGAGACGAGACGAGACGAGACGAGACGAGACGAGACGAGACGAGACGAGACGAGACGAGACGAGACGAGACGAGACGAGACGAGACGAGACGAGACGAGACGAGACGAGACGAGACGAGACGAGACGAGACGAGACGAGACGAGACGAGACGAGACGAGACGAGACGAGACGAGACGAGACGAGACGAGACGAGACGAGACGAGACGAGACGAGACGAGACGAGACGGGACGGGACGATAAAATAGTCAGTAATAAAATATGGATTTCCGCAAAGTAACGCCTGATTCTATTAATAATACTTATATTGTTTAACTAAATCTTTAATCGTTCTGCATGTTTTCAATAAGTAACACAAATAAAATAACAAAATAGTATATCGGTTTCATCATGTTTGTTTGTTATACACGAACGAAAATAACAAATTGCTTTAATTGATTACGGAATCCGGATATGTGTTGGAATAAGTCAATTATTACATATTTCATTTTGAAATGTGTGATTCATTTTCCAAATTTAAACTTTACCATCTCTATAAATCTTTGTCAATGACTCTTACTATCTGTCGATGATTTTAATAATAAAACTAGAGAACCCTAAGACTATTTATTTTACGAAAAACGTTATAACATAAATTTTTGGAAATGTTATCTAGTTTTATTTTGTATTATAAATGTTTTTTTTATAATTTAATTTTTTTATAATTTATAATTATCTAACACCATTACCGAAACAAAGGAAAAACTTGATAAACACTATGGGTATTCTGCACCATCAATTTCAATGGTTAAGAAATGGTTTACTGAGTTCCGTTGTGGTCGTATCAGCATACGGGACGCCTAATGTTCAGGTCGATACCGTCCGTCGATAAATCCATAGAATGATATTGGACAATCTGAGAATGAATGTTTTTGAGGTGCTTGTAAGCATCTCAAATGAGTGAGAGCATCATATCTTAGATGAATATTTGAAGAATTTTGGAATTTTGGAATTTTCAAATTTTGGAATTTTGGAATTTTGGAATTTTCGAATTTTGGAATTTTGGAATTTTGGAATTTTGGAATTTTTGAAATTTTTGAATTTTGGAATTTTTGAATTTTGGAATTTTTGAATTTTGGAATTTTGGAATTTTTGAATTTTGGAATTTTTGAAATTTGGAATTTTGGAATTTTTGAATTTTGGAATTTTGGAATTTTTGAATTTTGGAATTTTGGAATTTTTGAATTTTGGAATTTTGGAATTTTGGAATTTTGGAATTTTGGAATTTTTGAATTTTGGAATTTTGGAATTTTTGAAATTTTTGAATTTTGGAATTTTTGAATTTTGGAATTTTTGAATTTTGGAATTTTGGAATTTTTGAATTTTGGAATTTTGGAATTTTTGAATTTTGGAATTTTGGAATTTTTGAATTTAGGAATTTTGGAATTTTGGAATTTTGGAGGTTGCACCTGGCTAAGAATAGCTTATGACAGAGGCGAATGGCAAAATCAAAGGGAGGCCTATGCCCAGCAGTGGGTCGATAAAGGCTGATGATGATGATGATGATGGAATTTGGAATTTTGGAATTTTGGAATTTTTGAAATTTGGAATTTCGAATTTTGGAATTTTTGAATTTTGGAATTTTGGAATTTTTGAAATTTTGGAATTTTGGAATTTTGGAATTTTTTGAAATTTGGAATTTTTTGGAATTTTGAAATTTTGGAATTTTTGAATTTTGGAATTTTTGAATTTTGGAATTTTGGAATTTTGGAATTTTGAAATTTTGGAATTTTGGAAGTTTCGAATTTTGGAATTTTAGAAATTTGGAATTTTTGAAATTTGGAATTTTGGAATTTTGGAATTTTGGAATTTTGGAATTTGGGAATTTACCAAAATTCCAAAATTCCAAATTTCTAAAATTCAAAAATTCCAAAATTCCAAAATTCCAAAATTCCAAAATTCGAAACTTCCAAAATTCCAAAATTTCAAAATTCCAAAATTCCAAAATTCAAAAATTCAAAAATTCCAAAATTCCAAAATTCCAAAAAATTCCAAATTTCAAAAAATTCCAAAATTCCAAAATTCCAAAATTTCAAAAATTCCAAAATTCCAAAATTCAAAAATTCCAAAATTCGAAATTCCAAATTTCAAAAATTCCAAAATTCCAAAATTCCAAATTCCATCATCATCATCATCATCAGCCTTTATCGACCCACTGCTGGGCATAGGCCTCCCTTTGATTTTGCCATTCGCCTCTGTCATAAGCTATTCTTAGCCAGGTGCAACCTCCAAAATTCCAAAATTCCAAAATTCCTAAATTCAAAAATTCCAAAATTCCAAAATTCAAAAATTCCAAAATTCCAAAATTCAAAAATTCCAAAATTCAAAAATTCCAAAATTCCAAAATTCAAAAATTCCAAAATTCAAAAATTCCAAAATTCAAAAATTTCAAAAATTCCAAAATTCCAAAATTCAAAAATTCCAAAATTCCAAAATTCCAAAATTCCAAAATTCCAAAATTCAAAAATTCCAAAATTCCAAAATTCAAAAATTCCAAAATTCCAAAATTCAAAAATTCCAAAATTCCAAATTTCAAAAATTCCAAAATTCAAAAATTCCAAAATTCCAAAATTCAAAAATTCCAAAATTCAAAAATTCCAAAATTCAAAAATTTCAAAAATTCCAAAATTCCAAAATTCCAAAATTCCAAAATTCCAAAATTCCAAAATTCGAAAATTCCAAAATTCCAAAATTCCAAAATTCCAAAATTTGAAAATTCCAAAATTCCAA
Organism: Pasiphila rectangulata; assembly: GCA_963082625.1. NCBI lineage: Eukaryota > Metazoa > Arthropoda > Insecta > Lepidoptera > Geometridae > Pasiphila > Pasiphila rectangulata. The sequence goes on from OY720240.1 coordinate 14,952,102, forward strand.
AATTCTTCAAATATTCATCTAAGATATGATGCTCTCACTCATTTGAGATGCTTACAAGCACCTCAAAAACATTCATTCTCAGATTGTCCAATATCATTCTATGGATTTATCGACGGACGGTATCGACCTGAACATTAGGCGTCCCGTATGCTGATACGACCACAACGGAACTCAGTAAACCATTTCTTAACCATTGAAATTGATGGTGCAGAATACCCATAGTGTTTATCAAGTTTTTCCTTTGTTTCGGTAATGGTGTTAGATAATTATAAATTATAAAAAAATTAAATTATAAAAAAAACATTTATAATACAAAATAAAACTAGATAACATTTCCAAAAATTTATGTTATAACGTTTTTCGTAAAATAAATAGTCTTAGGGTTCTCTAGTTTTATTATTAAAATCATCGACAGATATGTAAGAGTCATTGACAAAGATTTATAGAGATGGTAAAGTTTAAATTTGGAAAATGAATCACACATTTCAAAATGAAATATGTAATAATTGACTTATTCCAACACATATCCGGATTCCGTAATCAATTAAAGCAATTTGTTATTTTCGTTCGTGTATAACAAACAAACATGATGAAACCGATATACTATTTTGTTATTTTATTTGTGTTACTTATTGAAAACATGCAGAACGATTAAAGATTTAGTTAAACAATATAAGTATTATTAATAGAATCAGGCGTTACTTTGCGGAAATCCATATTATTATGATAAACAAAGAAAAATATCTAGTTTTAATTCCTTTGCATTAGCGGAATTAAAACTAGATATTTTTCTTTGTTTATCATAATAATATAAGTATTATACAAAAGAACGAAAGTGATAATAAAATTACAACGGAATGTACATTGTTAAATTTACTATCTATCTATCTAATCAGCCGGTAACACCCACTGCTAAGTAAAGGCCACTTCTCTTACACGCCACTCCTGGCGGTCTTGTGCCATCCGGATCCACTGTTCTCCCACTGCCTTAAAAATATCGTCCGACCAGCGAGCAGGTGGTCGGCCCCGAGGCCGTTAGTATACGTTAAAAATATATATATATGTATTTACAAAAATCCTCATCGAATGGGTTTCATCATCATCTCAGCCGTAGGCCATTCTTTGATGGACTTAGGCCTCCCTCATGATACTAAATGTACCCAGGTTCGGATCATAAGGGGTTTTGCCATACTTACCCCGCTTGGCAGGCGGGTTGGCGAGCGCAGTACTGGATGTTCTTCATGCAGGGCACGTGATCGGCTACGGCGGCGGCGAGGGATAACACTGAGCGCTCCAAAACACTATCAAAATTGGCACAGCACACTTGTGGGAACGTCTCACAGACATACAGTTGTAAGAAAGTCTTACAGACCCTGCACGGCAGAGTTATTTGAGTTAGGCTTCCAATATCCACGGGACAAATTTCAAATCTTGAGACGCGACTGGAATTGTCAGATCACGAAAGTCAACTGTAGGTCACGCACTCGAAGCGGAGCGCGCGATACATTCGCCACAATTCAAAAAGATGGTAGGCATTTAAAACGGATAGATATAGATTACCTAAGCCGGAAGTGCTTTAACCACTAAGCTACGGAACTTTTGAAATTTGGAATTTTGGAATTTTTGAAATTTGGAATTTTGGAATTTTGGAATTTTGGAATTTTGGAATTTTTGAATTTTGGAATTTTGGAATTTTTGAATTTTGGAAATTTGGAATTTTGGAATTTTGGAATTTTCAAATTTTGGAATTTTGGAATTTTGGAATTTTGGAATTTTCGAATTTTGGAATTTTGGAATTTTGGAATTTTGGAATTTTTGAATTTTGGAAATTTGGAATTTTGGAATTTTTTGAAATTTGGAATTTTTTGGAATTTTGGAATTTTTGAATTTTGGCATTTTGGAATTTTTGAATTTTGATATTTTGGAATTTTGGAATTTTGGAATTTTGGAATTTTGAAATTTTGAAATTTTGGAATTTTGGAATTTTGGAATTTTGGAATTTTTTGAAATTTGGAATTTTTTGGAATTTTGAAATTTTGGAATTTTTGAATTTTGGAATTTTTGAATTTTGGAATTTTGGAATTTTGGAATTTTGAAATTTTGGAATTTTGGAAGTTTCGAATTTTGGAATTTTAGAAATTTGGAATTTTTGAAATTTGGAATTTTGGAATTTTGGAATTTTGGAATTTTGGAATTTGGGAATTTACCAAAATTCCAAAATTCCAAATTTCTAAAATTCAAAAATTCCAAAATTCCAAAATTCCAAAATTCCAAAATTCGAAACTTCCAAAATTCCAAAATTTCAAAATTCCAAAATTCCAAAATTCAAAAATTCAAAAATTCCAAAATTCCAAAATTCCAAAAAATTCCAAATTTCAAAAAATTCCAAAATTCCAAAATTCCAAAATTTCAAAAATTCCAAAATTCCAAAATTCAAAAATTCCAAAATTCGAAATTCCAAATTTCAAAAATTCCAAAATTCCAAAATTCCAAATTCCATCATCATCATCATCATCAGCCTTTATCGACCCACTGCTGGGCATAGGCCTCCCTTTGATTTTGCCATTCGCCTCTGTCATAAGCTATTCTTAGCCAGGTGCAACCTCCAAAATTCCAAAATTCCAAAATTCCTAAATTCAAAAATTCCAAAATTCCAAAATTCAAAAATTCCAAAATTCCAAAATTCAAAAATTCCAAAATTCAAAAATTCCAAAATTCCAAAATTCAAAAATTCCAAAATTCAAAAATTCCAAAATTCAAAAATTTCAAAAATTCCAAAATTCCAAAATTCAAAAATTCCAAAATTCCAAAATTCCAAAATTCCAAAATTCCAAAATTCAAAAATTCCAAAATTCCAAAATTCAAAAATTCCAAAATTCCAAAATTCAAAAATTCCAAAATTCCAAATTTCAAAAATTCCAAAATTCAAAAATTCCAAAATTCCAAAATTCAAAAATTCCAAAATTCAAAAATTCCAAAATTCAAAAATTTCAAAAATTCCAAAATTCCAAAATTCCAAAATTCCAAAATTCCAAAATTCCAAAATTCGAAAATTCCAAAATTCCAAAATTCCAAAATTCCAAAATTTGAAAATTCCAAAATTCCAAAATTCTTCAAATATTCATCTAAGATATGATGCTCTCACTCATTTGAGATGCTTACAAGCACCTCAAAAACATTCATTCTCAGATTGTCCAATATCATTCTATGGATTTATCGACGGACGGTATCGACCTGAACATTAGGCGTCCCGTATGCTGATACGACCACAACGGAACTCAGTAAACCATTTCTTAACCATTGAAATTGATGGTGCAGAATACCCATAGTGTTTATCAAGTTTTTCCTTTGTTTCGGTAATGGTGTTAGATAATTATAAATTATAAAAAAATTAAATTATAAAAAAAACATTTATAATACAAAATAAAACTAGATAACATTTCCAAAAATTTATGTTATAACGTTTTTCGTAAAATAAATAGTCTTAGGGTTCTCTAGTTTTATTATTAAAATCATCGACAGATATGTAAGAGTCATTGACAAAGATTTATAGAGATGGTAAAGTTTAAATTTGGAAAATGAATCACACATTTCAAAATGAAATATGTAATAATTGACTTATTCCAACACATATCCGGATTCCGTAATCAATTAAAGCAATTTGTTATTTTCGTTCGTGTATAACAAACAAACATGATGAAACCGATATACTATTTTGTTATTTTATTTGTGTTACTTATTGAAAACATGCAGAACGATTAAAGATTTAGTTAAACAATATAAGTATTATTAATAGAATCAGGCGTTACTTTGCGGAAATCCATATTATTATGATAAACAAAGAAAAATATCTAGTTTTAATTCCTTTGCATTAGCGGAATTAAAACTAGATATTTTTCTTTGTTTATCATAATAATATAAGTATTATACAAAAGAACGAAAGTGATAATAAAATTACAACGGAATGTACATTGTTAAATTTACTATCTATCTATCTAATCAGCCGGTAACACCCACTGCTAAGTAAAGGCCACTTCTCTTACACGCCACTCCTGGCGGTCTTGTGCCATCCGGATCCACTGTTCTCCCACTGCCTTAAAAATATCGTCCGACCAGCGAGCAGGTGGTCGGCCCCGAGGCCGTTAGTATACGTTAAAAATATATATATATGTATTTACAAAAATCCTCATCGAATGGGTTTCATCATCATCTCAGCCGTAGGCCATTCTTTGATGGACTTAGGCCTCCCTCATGATACTAAATGTACCCAGGTTCGGATCATAAGGGGTTTTGCCATACTTACCCCGCTTGGCAGGCGGGTTGGCGAGCGCAGTACTGGATGTTCTTCATGCAGGGCACGTGATCGGCTACGGCGGCGGCGAGGGATAACACTGAGCGCTCCAAAACACTATCAAAATTGGCACAGCACACTTGTGGGAACGTCTCACAGACATACAGTTGTAAGAAAGTCTTACAGACCCTGCACGGCAGAGTTATTTGAGTTAGGCTTCCAATATCCACGGGACAAATTTCAAATCTTGAGACGCGACTGGAATTGTCAGATCACGAAAGTCAACTGTAGGTCACGCACTCGAAGCGGAGCGCGCGATACATTCGCCACAATTCAAAAAGATGGTAGGCATTTAAAACGGATAGATATAGATTACCTAAGCCGGAAGTGCTTTAACCACTAAGCTACGGAACTTTTGAAATTTGGAATTTTGGAATTTTTGAAATTTGGAATTTTGGAATTTTGGAATTTTGGAATTTTGGAATTTTTGAATTTTGGAATTTTGGAATTTTTGAATTTTGGAAATTTGGAATTTTGGAATTTTGGAATTTTCAAATTTTGGAATTTTGGAATTTTGGAATTTTGGAATTTTCGAATTTTGGAATTTTGGAATTTTGGAATTTTGGAATTTTTGAATTTTGGAAATTTGGAATTTTGGAATTTTTTGAAATTTGGAATTTTTTGGAATTTTGGAATTTTTGAATTTTGGCATTTTGGAATTTTTGAATTTTGATATTTTGGAATTTTGGAATTTTGGAATTTTGGAATTTTGAAATTTTGAAATTTTGGAATTTTGGAATTTTCGAATTTTGGAATTTTGGAATTTTTGAATTTAGGAATTTTGGAATTTTGGAATTTTGGAATTTTGGAATTTTTGAATTTTTGAATTTTAGAATTTTGGAATTTTGGAATTTTGGAATTTTTGAATTTTGGAATTTTGGAATTTTGGAATTTTGGAATTTTGGAATTTTGGAATTTTGGAATTTTGGAATTTGGAATTTTTGAATTTTGGAATTTTGGAATTTTGGAATTTTTTAAATTTTTTAATTTTGGAATTTTGGAATTTTGGAATTTTAAAAATTTGGAATTTTGGGATTTTGGAATTTTGGAATTTTGGAATTTTGAAATTTTTGAAATTTTGGAATTTTGGAATTTTGGAATTTTTGAATTTTGGAATTTTTGAATTTTGGAATTTTTGAAATTTGGAATTTTGGAATTTTGGAATTTTTGAAATTTGGAATTTTGGAATTTTTGAATTTTGGAATTTTTGAAATTTTGGAATTTTGGAATTTTTGAATTTTGGAATTTGGGAATTTTGGAATTTTGGAATTTTTTGAAATTTGGAATTTTGGAATTTTTGAATTTTGGAATTTTGGAATTTTTGAATTTTGGAATTTTGGAATTTTGGAATTTTAGAATTTTGGAATTTTGGAATTTTTGAAATTTTTGAATTTTGGAATTTTTGAATTTTGGAATTTTTGAATTTTGGAATTTTTGAATTTTTGAAATTTTGGAATTTTGGAATTTTTGAATTTAGGAATTTTGGAACTTTGGAATTTTGGAGGTTGCACCTGGCTAAGAATAGCTTATGACAGAGGCGAATGGCAAAATCAAAGGGAGGCCTATGCCCAGCAGTGGGTCGATAAAGGCTGATGATGATGATGATGATGGAATTTGGAATTTTGGAATTTTGGAATTTTTTGAAATTTGGAATTGTTTGGAATTTTGGAATTTTGGAATTTTTGAATTTTGGAATTTTGGAATTTTGGAATTTTTGAATTTTGGAATTTTGGAATTTTTGAAATTTTTGAATTTTGGAATTTTTGAATTTTGGAATTTTTGAATTTTGGAATTTTGGAATTTTTGAATTTAGGAATTTTTGAATTTTTGAATTTTGGAGGTTGCACCTGGCTAAGAATAGCTTATGACAGAGGCGAATGGCAAAATCAAAGGGAGGCCTATGCCCAGCAGTGGGTCGATAAAGGCTGATGATGATGATGATGATGATGATGGAATTTGGAATTTTGGAATTTTGGAATTTTTGAAATTTGGAATTTCGAATTTTGGAATTTTTGAATTTTGGAATTTTGGAATTTTTGAAATTTTGGAATTTTGGAATTTTGGAATTTTTTGAAATTTGGAATTTTTTGGAATTTTGGAATTTTGGAAGTTTCGAATTTTGGAATTTTGGAATTTTGGAATTTTGGAATTTTTGAATTTTAGAAATTTGGAATTTTGGAATTTTTTGAAATTTGGAATTTTTTGGAATTTTGGAATTTTTGAATTTTGGAATTTTGGAATTTTTGAATTTTGGTATTTTGGAATTTTGGAACTTTGGAATTTTGAAATTTTGGAATTTTGGAATTTTGGAATTTTCGAATTTTGGAATTTTGGAATTTTGGAATTTTGGAATTTTGGAATTTTTGAATTTAGGAATTTTGGAATTTTGGAATTTTGGAATTTTGGAATTTTTGAATTTTAGAATTTTGGAATTTTGGAATTTTGGAATTTTTGAATTTTGGAATTTTGGAATTTTGGAATTTTGGAATTTTGGAATTTTGGAATTTTGGAATTTTTTAAATTTTTTAATTTTGGAATTTTGGAATTTTTGAATTTTGGAATTTTGGAATTTTTGAAATTTGGAATTTTGGAATTTTAGAATTTTGGAATTTTGGAATTTTGGAATTTTTGAAATTTGGAATTTTGGAATTTTAGATTTTTTTTTTTTTTTGGTGGGTTGCACCTGGCTAAGAATAGCTTATGACAGAGGCGAATGGCAAAATCAAAGGGAGGCCTATGCCCAGCAGTGGGTCGATAAAGGCTGATGATGATGATGATGATGGAATTTGGAATTTTGGAATTTTGGAATTTTTGAAATTTGGAATTTTGGAATTTTGGAATTTGGGAATTTACCAAAATTCCAAAATTCCAAATTTCAAAAATTCCAAAATTCCAAATTTCAAAAGTTCCGTAGCTTAGTGGTTAAAGCACTTCCGGCTTAGGTAATCTATATCTATCCGTTTTAAATGCCTACCATCTTTTTGAATTGTGGCGAATGTATCGCGCGCTCGCTTCGAGTGCGTGACCTACAGTTGACTTTCGTGATCTGACAATTCCAGTCGCGTCTCAAGATTTGAAATTTGTCCCGTGGATATTGGAAGCCTAACTCAAATAACTGCCGTGCAGGGTCTGTAAGACTTTCTTACAACTGTATGTCTGTGAGACGTTCCCACAAGTGTGCTGTGCCAATTTTGATAGTGTTTTGGAGCGCTCAGTGTTATCCCTCGCCGCCGCCGTAGCCGATCACGTGCCCTGCATGAAGAACATCCAGTACTGCGCTCGCCAACCCGCCTGCCAAGCGGGGTAAGTATGGCAAAACCCCTTATGATCCGAACCTGGGTACATTTAGTATCATGAGGGAGGCCTAAGTCCATCAAAGAATGGCCTACGGCTGAGATGATGATGAAACCCATTCGATGAGGATTTTTGTAAATACATATTGTAAGCCATCATTTAAAATAAATTCAGTAATCCATGTATTCACTATGTCTGAAAGCAAGCTTTGCACCTTTTTGTAACCTAGTATTCACTATTCTTGTTATTTACGGTCATTAATAGTGACTTTTACAATACTTTAACCGCAATCTCATGCATTATAATTTATAATTGATATTTTCAAATGTAAACAGTAATCACTAATAATCTTGAGAAACGAGAATCTTGTAAACATGTATTGACAGTAAAGTGACTTTTGACAGCTGGTCTTGACGTTGACATTTCGTTTTAAATCATTCCATGGTATTTGTCACAGTATGGCCACAATTAAAATAATTTATAAGAAACGTTACGAATCGGATACGTTAAGACTAGTGCTGCCATCTGTCGCGAGAGGGCCGGCATGACGAATGTCGGTAGGCCCGACCAAGTGGAGGTGGTAATAGAACAAGCCTATAAATTAAGACAACATATTGTACAGCTCTCTTTTTCCTTGTCGTCCGCTGATGAATAAACTGGTATCGCTGCTGCTTTGTGTCATTTAAAAGTTAAATATCTATGGTATATACATATCTAGGTAAGGTTTGTGTAGGTCAAAAAAATAAATTTGTTAATATAATACAAATTAGAGCGTTATTGAAGATTATTACTAAAGTATTCATCGATCGTATAATAACATTTCATTTATTAGGATTTTTTTTTGTTTTATGAATCTTATGGTCTTTAATCTCATTTTTTTTAAATCGAAGGTATTATACTATATATTTTTATCGACATAACATATCGATAAGATGAATGCAGTTTCAGTTTGAAATAAGTTAAGGATATTTTATTATTATAACGAAATTAGTAAGTTGTGTAGGTTCCCGCACGAGTTTTATAGAATTGTTGATTATTTCTAACAGATTTGCATATTTCTTTTGTTGCGTAAAGACCACCTGTGCATGGGTGCTATTTCTTAATAAGATAAAGGATTAAGATATGTAGCTATTTGCGTAGGCGTAATAAATTGCAAGGGAACGTTTAAATCAGTTTTTTTTTAAGTGCGTATGTCAAGCTTGATAATTTGGATTTAATCTTTTGTGTGTGTGGTGTCCAATTTGAGTGAGTGTCTATGATTACACCTAGTAAAGTGAATTCAAGTACTATAGATAGTGATCCGTTATCAAAAGTGTAGGTACTACACCAACAGACTTACATGAACCACGTGGCACTTTATAAGGTGGAAAGTTATTTTCGATAGTTTTATTTTCTAAAGGTAAAGAATAATCAACATAATCAAATTATTGGTAACAACAATCGTTACAGGTTAAACATTTCTAATTCAAATAATAATATTACTTATGACAATGCAGTTATAAAAATTATATGAGGTATTATATCCCCATTCAGCAAAAATTAAATTAGACAAAATTTTATATGTAAAATTAAGCAATATATTATGTGCACAAGTCAAATCAAATAGATAGGTACAAGTAAAACAATATAATAATTGATAAAATAATAAATTCGTCAATGTCAGTTAATAAATTAAATCATGTCAACAAATTATAGGCACAAAATCATCATCATTGTAGAACGCCTTCTCGACCAGCCATGATTTTAAGTTAGTTTTCTATTTTTTAAAGAATAGGCTAGGGGGGTCAAGTATGTGATCCGGCAGTTATATAGCACAGATAAAGATTTAACCAATACTGATTTTGAATCGATTTATAACAGCAAACAAATAAGACATATTTTGAATTCTGTGACATGCTCTCGCATAAATAGGCAAATTGAATAGTCAAACTGTTCTAGGTATTTGGTATCTCTTAGTGCGATGTTTAAAAAATATATATATATACATTGATGAGAATTTGTGGGTACACAAGGGTATCAACACCCCATACACTAGCACTACTAACAAATATCCATACTTTCGAAGTTAGATCCTACTTTAAAATCAATTTACTAGATAAATGATTATTAATAAACATACCACAACTCCGAGCTCTTGCACAAAATGTTACTACAAAAAAATATATATATTTTATTTAAGAATATAATTATTATAATGATGAACATAGAATAATAATTAAAAACAAGTTTAGAAAAGTATGCTGGTATCTGTAAAGAAATAAATGTTTATGATAATGTTATAACAATTAGTTGGTTGTAGACAAGTGTGCAACTGCGACACAGTTTTTATAAATCATCGTTTATGTTATTGAACTATGAGTACTTTATTTTGTTGGTGAATAAATATCTTTGATTTGATATTTGAGTAAAATATATAAAAATAAGAGTATAAATTAGAGCAACTGTTTTTTTTTTTATTATTATTCAAACTAAAGATATTTACAATACTATCTGTAGTAATAAAGATAAGAGTAATACCAAATTATGTTGTCTTACTATGAATATTGTACAGGTATTAATGCAATGTAAATGAAGTTAAACCTTTAAATAATTCATTACTTTGATCTAAAAAACTATAAATATATTATTTTGATATTAATAATTTTGTAGGAGGTTGCTATGTTAAATTTTCGTATATTCGTAATTATAATTGAATTATTATTAACAGGTAATACAAAGCAATTATATTATATGCACAAAAAGGGTTTGTCCCATGGGTTTGTCCCGCAGATACAAAAAGGGTTTGTCCCATGGGTTTGTCCCACAGATACAAAAAGGGTTTGTCCCACTGTTATAAAACGGGTGTGTCCCACTGTTATAAAACGGATGTGTCCCACTGTTATAAAACGGGTGTGTCCCACTGTCATAAAACGGGTGTGTCCCACTGTTATAAAACGGGTTTGTCCCACTTTTGTAAAACGGGTGTGTCCCACTGTTATAAAACGGGTGTGTCCCACTGTTATAAACTGATTTGAATCTGTAAGCAAATAAAACAAAATGTTATGATAGCAAATGTTTATTTTCGCCAACTATAATTGTCATTTATTGTTTTAGAATAATAATTTATATGGTATATACCTACTGTACTCTATAAATACCACAAAATGAAAATCAAGACCTGTGTAAACATAGCATAAGAAATTAAGTTAAATCACAATAACCACTTGTATAGTTGTAACATAGTAATTTTTTTTTTAATTTAGGTACTTTTTAATACATTTTGTACACATGATTTATAATTACGAGGCCGTAATCTTTTATATCATAGCATAAAAAAATTAATTAGATCACAATAAGCACTGGTTCATTTGCAAAAGAGTAATATTGTATAAATGTATTTAGTATTCATTAAATTCGTGTACTACATGCATTACGAGGACGTAATATTGTCAGGAAAGGCCGACTGCGGATGTGAAATCGAATGTGATGTGATGGTTAATTTTTAAGTTTCTGGTTTTAAATTGTAAATTTGGTCAAAATGTTTTGCTGATTATGATAAACTTTTATTTTAATTTGTTTCAAAATGTTACTTTGAAAGGCCCTTTGTATTATCTTTTCTATTAGAACACTGTTCCGAGGGCGTAACCATTTGTCAGGAAAGGCCGAGTGTAAGCCATCATTTAAAATAAATTCAGTAATCCATGTATTCACTATGTCTGAAAGCAAGCTTTGCACCTTTTTGTAACCTAGTATTCACTATTCTTGTTATTTACGGTCATTAATAGTGACTTTTACAATACTTTAACCGCAATCTCATGCATTATAATTTATAATTGATATTTTCAAATGTAAACAGTAATCACTAATAATCTTGAGAAACGAGAATCTTGTAAACATGTATTGACAGTAAAGTGACTTTTGACAGCTGGTCTTGACGTTGACATTTCGTTTTAAATCATTCCATGGTATTTGTCACAGTATGGCCACAATTAAAATAATTTATAAGAAACGTTACGAATCGGATACGTTAAGACTAGTGCTGCCATCTGTCGCGAGAGGGCCGGCATGACGAATGTCGGTAGGCCCGACCAAGTGGAGGTGGTAATAGAACAAGCCTATAAATTAAGACAACATATTGTACAGCTCTCTTTTTCCTTGTCGTCCGCTGATGAATAAACTGGTATCGCTGCTGCTTCTGTCTATCATTCAACAATATATATATATTTTTAACGTATACTAACGGCCTCGGGGCCGACCACCTGCTCGCTGGTCGGACGATATTGTTAAGGCAGTGGGAGAACAGTGGATCCGGATGGCACAAGACCGCCAGGAGTGGCGTGTAAGAGAAGTGGCCTTTACTTAGCAGTGGGTGTTACCGGCTGATTAGATAGATAGATAGTAAATTTAACAATGTACATTCCGTTGTAATTTTATTATCACTTTCGTTCTTTTGTATAATACTTATATTATTATGATAAACAAAGAAAAATATCTAGTTTTAATTCCGCTAATGCAAAGGAATTAAAACTAGATATTTTTCTTTGTTTATCATAATAATATGGATTTCCGCAAAGTAACGCCTGATTCTATTAATAATACTTATATTGTTTAACTAAATCTTTAATCGTTCTGCATGTTTTCAATAAGTAACACAAATAAAATAACAAAATAGTATATCGGTTTCATCATGTTTGTTTGATAAACACGAACGAAAATAACAAATTGCTTTAATTGATTACGGAATCCGGATATGTGTTGGAATAAGTCAATTATTACATATTTCATTTTGAAATGTGTGATTCATTTTCCAAATTTAAACTTTACCATCTCTATAAATCTTTGTCAATGACTCTTACATATCTGTCGATGATTTTAATAATAAAACTAGAGAACCCTAAGACTATTTATTTTACGAAAAACGTTATAACATAAATTTTTGGAAATGTTATCTAGTTTTATTTAGTATTATAAATGTTTTTTTTATAATTTAATTTTTTTATAATTTATAATTATCTAACACCATTACCGAAACAAAGGAAAAACTTGATAAACACTATGGGTATTCTGCACCATCAATTTCAATGGTTAAGAAATGGTTTACTGAGTTCCGTTGTGGTCGTATCAGCATACGGGACGCCTAATGTTCAGGTCGATACCGTCCGTCGATAAATCCATAGAATGATATTGGACAATCTGAGAATGAATGTTTTTGAGGTGCTTGTAAGCATCTCAAATGAGTGAGAGCATCATATCTTAGATGAATATTTGAAGAATTTTGGAATTTTGGAATTTTCAAATTTTGGAATTTTGGAATTTTGGAATTTTGGAATTTTGGAATTTTCGAATTTTGGAATTTTGGAATTTTGGAATTTTTGAATTTTGGAATTTTGGAATTTTGGAATTTTGGAATTTTTGAATTTTAGAAATTTGGAATTTTGGAATTTTTTTGAAATTTGGTATTTTTTGGAATTTTGGAATTTTTGAATTTTTGAATTTTGGAATTTTTGAATTTTGGTATTTTGGAATTTTGGAACTTTGGAATTTTGAAATTTTGGAATTTTGGAATTTTGGAATTTTCGAATTTTGGAATTTTGGAATTTTGGAATTTTGGAATTTTGGAATTTTTGAATTTAGGCATTTTGGAATTTTGGAATTTTGGAATTTTTGAATTTTAGAATTTTGGAATTTTGGAATTTTGGAATTTTGGAATTTTTGAATTTTGGAATTTTGGAATTTTGGAATTTTGGAATTTTGGAATTTTGGAATTTTGGAATTTTGGAATTTGGAATTTTTGAATTTTGGAATTTTGGAATTTTGGAATTTTGGAATTTTTTAAATTTTTAATTTTGGAATTTTGGAATTTTTGAAATTTTGGAATTTTGGAATTTTGGGATTTTGGAATTTTGGAATTTTTTAAATTTTTTAATTTTGGAATTTTGGAATTTTTGAAATTTTGGAATTTTGGAATTTTAGAAATTTGGAATTTTGGAATTTTGGGATTTTGGAATTTTGGAATTTTGGAATTTTGAAATTTTTGAAATTTTGGAATTTTGGAATTTTTGAATTTTGGAATTTTGGAATTTCTGAAATTTGGAATTTTGGAATTTTGGAATTTTTTAAATTTTTTAATTTTGTAATTTTGGAATTTTTGAATTTTGGAATTTTGGAATTTTTGAATTTTGGAATTTTGGAATTTTGGAATTTTTGAAATTTGGAATTTTGGAATTTTGGAATTTTTGAATTTTAGAATTTTGGAATTTTGGAATTTTGGAATTTTGGAATTTTTGAATTTTGGAATTTTGGAATTTTGGAATTTTGGAATTTTGGAATTTTGGAATTTTGGAATTTTGGAATTTGGAATTTTGGAATTTTGGAATTTTTTAAATTTTTAATTTTGGAATTTTGGAATTTTTGAAATTTTGGAATTTTGGAATTTAAGAAATTTGGAATTTTGGAATTTTGGGATTTTGGAATTTTGGAATTTTTTAAATTTTTTAATTTTGGAATTTTGGAATTTTTGAAATTTTGGAATTTTGGAATTTTAGAAATTTGGAATTTTTGAAATTTGGAATTTTGGAATTTTGGAATTTTGGAATTTTGGAATTTGGGAATTTACCAAAATTCCAAAATTCCAAATTTCAAAAATTCCAAAATTCCAAAATTCCAAATTTCAAAAGTTCCGTAGCTTAGTGGTTAAAGCACTTCCGGCTTAGGTAATCTATATCTATCCGTTTTAAATGCCTACCATCTTTTTGAATTGTGGCGAATGTATCGCGCGCTCGCTTCGAGTGCGTGACCTACAGTTGACTTTCGTGATCTGACAATTCCAGTCGCGTCTCAAGATTTGAAATTTGTCCCGTGGATATTGGAAGCCTAACTCAAATAACTCTGCCGTGCAGGGTCTGTAAGACTTTCTTACAACTGTATGTCTGTGAGACGTTCCCACAAGTGTGCTGTGCCAATTTTGATAGTGTTTTGGAGCGCTCAGTGTTATCCCTCGCCGCCGCCGTAGCCGATCACGTGCCCTGCATGAAGAAAGTACGTGGAAGCTTTAAGGTTGGTAGTAGACGTAATTATCTACCCATTTGCGAGCAAAGAACCACTGTCCAAAATTTACTACTTAGTTGTTATAGCTACATATATTTTAATTTATTTATTAATTAATGGTCCTTCAAAAACAAATCCTTAACCAGCCCTATGCTATCACTCCTACAAACTTGGTGGAAGAATTTATTACCCGAACTGCACCCATAACATTTTAACCGGTGAATCGGTCACAGCTACGACTGGGCTAGAAAAAGGCGTCCACGATTTATTAAGCCCCACTCTATTACTTTCAAAAAACTTTTTTCTTGGTGTGTTTCTTTAAATATGTGCTTATTAAAATTAAATTCTTGAAGATTTAATAAAACAAATACTATTTTAAAACAGGGATTCCTTTATTTTCAAAATTTAGGTTGAATTAACAATTACGTACATTGTTTTCGTGAAGCAAAACATCACTATCTTATAATCTCTATAATTAAAAACTATTTTATTTACAAGTACAAAATTTGCTACTCACTGATGAAACTCCTTTATTGGCACAGTTTATTTTCAATCACTAAAACATTTGTCTAACACTGACTTCGAGGAGAAAAGAACCAGCTCACTATAAACATTATTTTTTACTGTCCCGATCATCGAATTGACCTGGAAAAGAAAAACCACTGTACATAAAATGTCACAAACAACATAGATAAAATCGTGGGCAAACGATGGATTGGACTAGCACAGGATTGTGGTGGATGGCACAAACTAAGAGAGGCCTATACCTAGCAGTGGGTGAAGTCGGGATGTGGATGATGATGATGAAATAAGTCAAAATTCAAAAGAGCATGGAATCGGACCGAAGGGGTGATTCTCTGACCATCCTGAGAACCAGCTTACATTTAGTGTTCCTGGAAAGTACTTCAATTACTTTCTAGGATTCGGTGATGTTCATTCAAGAAACACTTTGGCACTTACCAATGAGTGTACGCTATACAATTGATGAGTGCTACGAATCCGAAATGCGTCGACCGCCTCAGCCCTGCAACAATGCACGTCCGAACATGTTATCAAGTTATTAACATCTGAAGCCTTCCTTGAAACTTAATTATGCCTGCGCAGTTAATAGGAAACCGGCAGGCTGATTACGTATCTTGCGACACGTTTGCAACACGCGCAAATCTCGCGATTATCGCTGTCAAACGTTCATGAATTAACTTTGTGAAGTCAATACAACAACCATCTGTTAACTAAATCAAAATTGACATAGCGATGATCACGATATCCCCGCCTGTTGCAAACCTGTCGCTAGATACGTAATACAGGGGTGGTTCGGCCGTTATAGACCATATTAACAGTATGACATGAAAGTAAGGCCTTTAATATCTATTAATAAATACATAACGCTGGAAAATTCACACAGCATCATCTGGCCCCAAGCTAAGCAGAGCTTGTGTTATGGGTATTAGATGACTGATATACCTAAACTCATAGCTAGGTGGGTGTCTTTGAATATACTTTTTATTATGTATACAAAGACACGCAGAATACCCTGAACAAATAACTACAGATCAACATCTGGTCAACATCTATACTTGTGCAAAATTTCAGCTCAACCCGTAGGCTAGTTTTTGCGTGAAAAAGTAACAAACATCCATACATACTGACAAACTTTCGCGTTTTTTATTTTTTTCCTTCTTATTTCCATGGGCTGAAACCCCCCTTTCGGGTTAGTACACATGTTACAATACACCCTGCATAAATCACGCTAGTAACTGCATACACATCACCTCACCCCTCTTGCCAGTGGATGCAGTAAGTATACATATATCAACGGATACCTCCGAAAGATGGACATCAGCGTCTTTCCGTGTATCAACCATAGTGTATTTATATTTTTATTTATTTATACCCATTGTGTATTTCTGTTGTTTTTGTAGTTTGAGTTAATTTTATTTATTTTTGTTTTTATTTTCTGTATGATTTACACAATAAAAAGTTTATCTATCTATCAACATCCAGTACTGCGCTCGCCAACCCGCCTGCCAAGCGGGGTAAGTATGGCAAAACCCCTTATGATCCGAACCTGGGTACATTTAGTATCATGAGGGAGGCCTAAGTCCATCAAAGAATGGCCTACGGCTGAGATGATGATGAAACCCATTCGATGAGGATTTTTGTAAATACATATATGTATATATATTTTTAACGTATACTAACGGCCTCAGGGCCGACCACCTGCTCGCTGGTCGGACGATATTGTTAAGGCAGTGGGAGAACAGTGGATCCGGATGGCACAAGACCGCCAGGAGTGGCGTGTAAGAGAAGTGGCCTTTACTTAGCAGTGGGTGTTACCGGCTGATTAGATAGATAGATAGTAAATTTAACAATGTACATTCCGTTGTAATTTTATTATCACTTTCGTTCTTTTGTATAATACTTATATTATTATGATAAACAAAGAAAAATATCTAGTTTTAATTCCGCTAATGCAAAGGAATTAAAACTAGATATTTTTCTTTGTTTATCATAATAATATGGATTTCCGCAAAGTAACGCCTGATTCTATTAATAATACTTATATTGTTTAACTAAATCTTTAATCGTTCTGCATGTTTTCAAAACACGTAACACTTTTGCCAAGAACTGTATATTTTTCTGTGCACATTTCAACCTTAAGGAAGGAGTGTACAACCTGAGTATCAGTGTATGAAATTTCAAAATTATTTTTTAAGGGTCAAGTGTACGAAATGCCGCCAACCCCTGATAATAACATATATCTTTATTACTTAACAGGGAAAACTGGTTTTTGTTTATTTTTGGTTTAAAGTATAAAAAAAATATATAAGTATTTTATTGCTGTATCTTATTTTACAAAACGGAGGATTTGGGAGCCTCCATTTAAGCAAAAAATATGCTAGTGTTTGGGGACTCCGCTCTTGCCAGACATAAACAGTAACTAAACTTAATAAGATATAAATACAGGGCTTTTTTTTCAATTACAAACTAAACTAATAATTAAATTAAACATATATTAAAAAAAAGTTTTATAAAACTAAACAAATCACCGTTAGGTTAACGAATAATTATTCATCTATATTTTCATCCTTTGAACTATATTTTCTGTTTCGTCATACATTTTATTCATTAGTAAGTATGAAATGAATGAATGAATGTAGTTTGTTTCCCAAATAAAATAAAATGGAAAACACCCAGACCAATATTTGCAGATATAGCTAACATTTTGTCCCCCGGCAGGGAGCGAACCTGCAGCCTCCTGCTTCTAGACCAACTGAGTCAAGGAGCTCGTCAATAGAAACATAAACACGTGTTCTTTGATGGCTGTTAAGTGCAAAAGCTCAAGAATCAAGAATCAAAAAATACTTTATTCAGTGCGGCCGCATGGACCTTATTGACGCGTCACAAATTACAAAATAAAACAACACAAATAAATAGAATAAAGCACATAATTGAATCTGTTCACTTCAGATGACACGCGAGTTAAGAAAAGAAGTGAACAGAAGAACCTAACTCGGTCGTTATAGTCATCATTTAACAATTTTATTTTGTCTTATGTTACGTTTGACGGAGTTGGAGCAGATTCCGTCCCAAGTGGTTTTGTCCTCTAGGTAATCTGATATTTTATAATAAGCTTTATTGCTCAAATCGTTTTGACGCTCCATCATTTTACAGCCCGTTTTCTACGCAAATCGAGTCTGTAGAACGGATGCAAAATGGATAAAGTGCACGTTTTATATTCTCATACATTATTCTGTAATACTCTGTATAAGTTATGCCTGTTTAGATTAGATAATGTCGAAGATGCTTCAAATCGAGTTTGCAACAGGAACATGTTATGCATCTATTCTTTAATAATAAATATTAAACTCCTGCTTAAGTAAGAAGCTAAACGCAAGTTGAGTATTTCGAATGCATAATAAGTTAAGTCCAAGAAAGAAGGTTAATCAATTAATTTAAATAACTATAACTAATCACAGGCGTTTTCATTAAGAAATAACGTAACAAATTGTTCTGCGGAACCTAATAGTTAGTGTTAGTTTGTCTTCAAATTGTTTAGTAAATTCAAATTATATATACATATATAGATTTAGATGTACTTCAATTTGAATATATTTATGGTTTAACTGAGTAGGTATTAATAATGATGTGAAAATGAAAAAAAAATAGAATTGTAATAGGTTATCAAAAGCATGGACCAACAGTTTATGGTGAAAGATTCGTGCCATTTCAAGATTGCAAATAAAAAAAATAGTTTATTGTTGGTAAACCATTGTGATTTATGCCGTGGGGTGCTGACAGTAAAAGCCTCTCCTAGCTTGCCCGTCCACGGGCCTCCACTGCCTCCAGGCAGTAAGAATCTGCCAAGGAATGCCTCAGGAAGATGGGCAGCAGTGTCTTTCCGTGTAACAACATCTAGTACTGCGCTCGCTAAACCCTCTGCAAAGCACCACGCGAGGCAACAGTCTCCTTATGGTCTTGGAGATCCATGAGAGAGGCCTATGTCCAGCAGTGGACTTGGTCAGCAGTCCTATAGCTGAGACGACAAACATCACTGACAATGACATACTTATTGTGACCTTGCTACCTTGCTATGTATTTTACTGTACAACGGCTCACTTAAAAATGGCACAAAAGAAACGTGACTCGTAATCGCAACCCCTTATTTAGCCTTCTGCCAATTAGTAATACCTGTAGAAATATCCAAATTTATTAACAGCCTACAGCGTATTTGAATATTTGGTCATGTATAATTATTGATACCAAGCACAACGCACAATGCTTCATCAGCCCGAGTGTTGCGTAACGGTCACAATAGAGGCATATAAACTGAATTATGTGCAGAATATGCACCGGACTGAAGACGCACCATGCATATTCAGCGACATGAGCATTGAGCACTGATCACACTGTCGCCTGTGTTGGTATGCTGCTCACTTCACTCCATTGACGTTGACACAAATAAACTGTACGCGCTATACCGGACTACTGATACTAACTATTACATTAACGTTTAGAGAATGTGCGTAATGAGATTTTTTAATTTAATACTATTCTAATTTGCATTGTTTATTTATTTTATTTCGTTTTAATTTTCTGTTTCAATTCCAAGGTTATATTATAAAAGTTTTATTGTTATTAATTTCGAATAATATATTTTTACTGTTTTTTTTTGTTAATGTCTATGTCCGCGTTTTCGAAACGGTCCTTACGGAAGATCAGCGCGGACTGGCCCTGCAACCCGCAATATGCTGAGTAAGGACCCTTTTGCAGCGACAAACCTATAATGCCTATATCATAACTTTATTAAACCTGTATGTAATGTTTGTTTTGTAGTTGCAAATAAATGATTATCTATCTATCTATCTATCTATTTTTAGTGATAATTTTACTTAGGTACTTTACGAGGATTATAATAATAATGTAAACGTATTTAGCCCACGAGATTGCCACCATGTAGGATGTTGACTCAACGACTATTGTTCCGATAGTCGTTTCCGTTAACGGACTCATAGCGTAGAGTCTCGATTAACATCTCGAGAGACTCGCTACGCAGTTGGATCAAGAGCCAGATCCAAAAGGCAGTACTCCTGGACTCGGCACGTATAGTAAAGAGATTCCTCTTCCTTCCTTCATCATCATCATATATCCCTGCAGCCCTAATTACCGACCGCTTGAGCTTTGCTTATTTTGAAGATAAAAATAAGTTTCGTCCACATATTACATTACAAAGTAAGGGTAAAAACAAACATAATATTAGAATTCATCAACGAAACCGGCCACCACTCAGCGTAAGCTGAGGAAAAATTCATCCTGCCACAGCGCTGGTCTTCCGTGGTTACTCTTTGGTTAGCAGGCGCTAGCGGCTGCTGTATGCGACACATTATGATATTAATTATGATAAGTGACTACAAACTACTAAATTATAAAACAATGTTTCAGTACATACAAGTTTTATGTGTCCGTAGGCTAGTTTTTGCGTGAAAGAGTAACAGACATCCCTACATGCTGACAAACTTTCGCGTTTTTTATTTTTTTCCTTCTTGTTTTCATGGGCTGAAACCCCCCCTTTCGGGTTAGTACGCATGTTACAATACACCCTGTATAAATCACGCTAGTAACTGCATACACATCACCTCACCCCTCTTGCCAGTGGATGCAGTAAGTATCTATCAAGGGATACCTCCGAAAGATGGGCATCAGCGTCTTTCCGTGTATCAACCATTGTGTATTTATATTATTATTTATTTATACCCATTGTGTATTTCTGTTGTTTTTGTAGTTTGAGTTAATTTTATTTATTTTTGTTTTTATTTTCTGTATGATTTACACAATAAAGAATTTATCTATCTATCTATCAACATCCAGTACTGCGCTTGCCAACCCGCCTGCTAAGCGGGGTAAGTATGGCAAAACCCCTTGATCAGAACCTAGGTACATTTAGATTCGTGAGGGAGGCCTAAGTCCATCAAAGAACGTCCTACGGCTGAGATGATGATGAAACCCATTCGATGAGGATTTTTGTAAGTACATACATATATTTTTTTAACGTATACCTCTAGTAACGGCCTCGGGGCAGACCACCTGCTCGCTGGTCGGATGATATTGTTAAGGCAGTAGGAGAACAGTGGATCCGGCTGGCAAAAGACCGTCAGGAGTGGCATATAAGAGACTTTTACTGAGCAGTGGGTGTTACCGACTGATTAGATAGATGGATAGATAGTAAATTTAACAATCTACATTCCGTTGTTATATTATTATCACTTTCGTTCTTTTGTATAATACTTATATTGTTTAACTAGATCTTTGTTCGTTCTGCATGTATTCAAAACACGTAACACTTTTGCCAAGAACTGTATATTTTTCTGTGCAAATTTCAACCTTATGGAAGGAGTGTACAGTCTGAGTATCAGTGTATGGAATTTCAAAATTATTTTTAAGGGTCAATACGGGTGTAGGATTTGCCGACAACCCCTGATAATAACGTATATCTTTATTACTTAACAGGGGAAACTGGTTTTTGTTTATTTTTGTTTTAAAGTATAAAAAAAAATATATAAGTATTTTATTGCTGTATCTTAATTTACAAAACGGAGGATTTGGGAGCCTCCATTTAAGCAAAAAATATGCTTGTGTTTGGGGACTCCGCTCTTGCCAGACATAAACAGTAACTAAACTTAATAAGATATAAATACAGGGCTTTTTTTTCAATAACAAATTAAACTAAAAATGAAATTAAACAGATAATAAAAAAAAGTTAATAAAACTGAACAAATCACCGTTAAGTTAACAAATAATTAACCCTCTATATTCTCATCATTTGAACTATATTTTCTCTTTCGTCATAATTTTTATTCATTAGTAAGTTTGGAATACTGTTTGTTTCCCAAATACAATATTTGCAGATATAGCTAACATTTTGTGCCCGGCAGGAGTGAACCTGCAGCCTCCTGCTTCTAGACCAGCTGAGTCAAGGAGCTCGTCAATAGAAACATAAACACGTGTTCTTTGATGGCTGTTAAGTGCAAAAGCTCAAATCGTTTTGACGCTCCATCATTTTACAGCCCGTTTTCTACGCAAATCGAGTCTGTAGAACGGATGCAAAATGGATAAAGTGCACGTTTTATATTCTCATACATTATTCTGTAATACTCTGTATAAGTTATGCCTGTTTAGATTAGATAATGTCGAAGATGCTTCAAATCGAGTTTGCTACAGGAACATGTTATGCATCTATTCTTTAATAATAAATATTAAACTCCTGCTTAAGAAAGGAGCTAAACGCAAGTTGAGTATTTCGAATGCATAATAAGTTAAGTCCAAGAAAGAAGGTTAATCAATTAATTTAGATAACCATAACTAATCAGAATGAGGCGTTTTGATTAAGAAATAACGTAACAAATTGTTAGTTTGTCTTCAAATGATTTAGATGTACTTAAATTTGAATAATTTTATGGTTTAACTGAGTAGGTATTAAATGATGTGAAAATGAAAAAAAAATAATAGAATTGTAATAGGTTATCAAAAGCATGGACCAAGAGTTTATGGTGAAAGATTCGTGCCATTTCAAGATGGCAATTAAAAAAAATAGTTTATTGTTGGTAAACCATTGTGATTGATGCCGTGGGGTGCTGACAGTAAAAGCCTCTCCTAGCTTGCCCGTGGAGGCAGTAAGAATCTGCCAAGGAATGCCTCAGGAAGATGGGCAGCAGTGTCTTTCCGTGTAACAACATCTAGTACTACGCTCGCCAAACCCTCTGCAAAGCACCACGCGAGGCAACAGTCTCCTTATGGTCTTGGAGATCCATGAGAGAGGCCTATGTCCAGCAGTGGACTTGGTCAGCAGTCCTATAGCTGAGACGACAAACATCACTGACATCATTTCAGCCATAAAACGTCCACTGATGAACATAGGCCTCCCTCATGGATCTCCATGAGGGGTAGTTGCCATTCTCACCACGCTTCGCAGGCGGGTTGGTGAGCGCAGTATGGAATGTTGATACACGGATAGACGCTGCTGCCCATCTTCCGGAGGTATCCCTTAGCAGGCTCTTACTGCATCCATGGGCATGAGAGGAGGGGTATCATTCTACTGCCGGCACCCCACGGCGGCGGCATCACTGACAATGACATAAATATTGTTACCTTGCTACCTTTATGTATTTTACTGTACAACGGCTCACTTAAAAATGGCACAAAAGAAACGTGACTCGTAATCGCAACCCCCTATTTAGCCTTCAGCCAATTAGTTATCTGTAGAAATATCCAAATTTATTAACAGCTTACAGCACATTTGAATATTTGGTCATGTATAATTATTGATAGCAGGCACAACGCTCAATGCTTCATCAGCCCGAGTGTTGCGTAACGGTCACAATAGAGGCATATAAACTGAATTATGTGCAGAATATGCACCGGACTGAAGACGCACCATGCATATTCAGCGACATGAGCACTGATCACACTGTCGCCTGTGTTGGTATGCTGCTCACTTCGCTCCATTGACGTTGACACAAATAAACTGTACACGCTATACCGGACTACTGATACTAACTATTACATCAACGTTTAGTGATAATTTTACTTAGGTACTTTACGACGATTATAATAATAATATAAACGTATTTAGCCCACGAGATTGCCACCATGTGGGATGTTGACTCAGCGACTATTGTTCCGATAGTCAATTCCGTTAACGGACTCATAGCGAAGAGTCTCGATCAACATCTCGAGAGACTCGCTAGGCAGTTGGATCAAGAGCCAGATCCAAAAGGCAGTACTCCTGGACTCGGCACGTATAGTTAGGAGATTCCTCTTCCTTCCTTCATCATCATCATATATCCCTGCAGCCCTAATCACCGACCGCTTGAGCCTTGCTTCGCGGCCGGTGATTCACCGTTTTGATATATATTTTACTGTAGAGTACCTACTTGTTTTTATAGTAAAAAACGTATTTTTATGAGTTTACAAATAATTAATGTGAAATTGACAAAAATTAATACAATTTTATTATGCAGTTGCTTGTGTTTAGTTCCCATGAAAGACTTCAAATTCTGTTAAAAAATCACTACGTGCCAGTGTTTTGGCATAAGATATAATGTATCCATATGTTTTCATTAGATGCAAAAGGAAGTTATTTTATTTTTTATTTTTTAGTAACATAAAGATAAAAATAAGTTTCGTGAACATATTACATTACATTGTAAGGGTTAAAACAAACAAAATATTAGAATTCATCAACGAATACAGCCACCACTCAGCGTAAGCTGGGACAGAATTCATCCTGCTACAACGCTGGTCTTCCGTGGTTACTCTTTGGTTAGCAGGCGCTAGCGGCTGCTGTATGCGACACATTATGATATTAATTATGATAAGTGACTACAAACTACTAAATTATAAAACAATGTTTCAGTACAAGTTTTATGTGGATGCGCATTGCCCAAATTGGCGGACAGAAACCTAGGTCTTCTGACCGGGATAAGTGGAAGCAAAAAAGGGAAGCATTTGCCCACCAGTGGGCAAATGCCTTCCTTGTTGGGTCCTGCGGGTTGTTTAGATAAGATGTTTGTTTTAACTATATTGCACATAAACTATCGAAAACTACAAACATTACCCAATTAATATCTTGATTATAATCCAGTATCTATTTATTAATGAATAAGTTACACAAATAAAATAACAAAATAGCATATCGTTCATCATGCTTGTTTGTTATACACGAACGAAAATAACAAAAGGCTTTAATTGATTACGGAATCCGGATATGTGATGGAATAAGTCAATTACTACATATTTTATTTTGAAATGAGTTATTCACTTTCCAAGTTCAAAATTTACCATCTCTTTATATCTTTGTCAATGACTCTTACATATGTATATTTGTCGATGATTTTAATAATAAAACTAGAGAACACTAAAACTATTTATTTTACGAAAAAGGCTATAACATAAATTGTTGGAAATGTTATCTAGTTTTATTTTATATTATAAATGTTTTTTTATAATTTACATTATCCAAAAAACCATTACCGAAACCAAGGAAAAACTTGATAAACACTATGGGGATTCTTCACCATCAATTTCAATGGTTAAGAAATGGTTTACTGAGTTCCGTTGTGGTCGTATCAGCAGAAGGGACGCCGAATGTTCAGGTCGCCCTATAGAGGTTGTCACGCCAGATATCGCCCGTCGATAAATCCATATAATGATATTGGACAATCTGAGAATGAATGTTGTTGATGCTTACAGCATCTCAAATGAGTGAGAGCATCATGTTTTAGATGAATATTTGGATATGAAAAAGCTATCCGCGCGATGGTTGCCACGTTTGCTCGCACTCGACCTTAAGCGCAATCACGTGACCACTTCAAAGTATTGTTTGGCGATGTTCAGCCGTAATCCAAACAAGTTTTTGGGCCGTTTCATACCCGTTGAAGAAACATGGTTGGAAACATCACAATACACCAGAGACCACCAATCAAAACAGTGGATTTATCCGTGCACGAAAGAAAGCCGAATTGTGTTAGTCGGCCAACAAAGACATGGCCACAGTTTTTTGGGATGATCGCGGTGTTAAATAGTATAGTGATTTTCATACCCAGTCAAAAGCCTATTGTTCGGTCCAGTTTTCCAATCTCCATTGCTGACACCTCTATCTTTGTAGTACAGAATGCCAGTCAAATTTTGTACGATGCATAAATTATCTGCCTTGAAGCTTACGTTGCCGCGCTTGCGAGCTTTGATATACACTCACCCGAAATGTGCCGAATTATTATCGATAACAGCTCGATAACATTTTTAGCCTATTGACAACTTATTAAACAGTCGTGTTGGCCGAGGGGTAAGCCAAGAAAGGGTCATAAATAAGTATCCCCCTTGCACAAGACACCCAGCTTCAAATCCCGACGGCGCGGGTGCGACTCGGGGTTACTTAGTTATCACGCCCACTGTCCGACTTTCGTTCAGAAGGTCATGGGTACGGGCCGTAAAAAAATGATGTGCACGAATTTATGAAACACGTGGCTTAGTAAGCTGCAGTCGTATTTGACCTGTTCTTTCCTCTGACTAATAGCAGACTAAACTGGGAGAATAGTATAGGTGCTGGGCAAGCCTTATCTATCTTACAATTTCCCAAGCAAAAACTTAAAGATGAAGGCACCCGTTTTGATGTAAAATTACAGCGATGTTCATATCAAATGATGCCGAGAAATGTACAACGATTGTAAAGACAATACGAGAACCTCATTATAATTTAACACAGTATCATTATAATTAATTGTATACATGTACATGTAATAGGCACGAGGACAGTGTATGAAAATCTTAATTTTAATTAGTCCGTCAGCGTCACTTTGGAGTTATAGGAGTGGTAACGTCTTATCGTGCCTTAAACTAAGACTTACGTAAAGTAAAAGCAAAATACGTTTTCAATATTAACATACATATATCCGGGTATTTATCGCGTAAATTACCTTTATTACTTCCCTTTGTGTTCAATATTTTTGGATAATCTATATGGCGGACAAAATAATGTAGACAGCCGTTGTCTATTAACTATATATTATAACGAGCGGCAATAATAATATTTTGAATTCAAATTATGATAATCGAACGAGTGAGCGAAGCGAACGTTAAGTTCTTAGTGGCAACAAGGCGTTTCGGTTGAATGTTTGTATGTGTTTGCACCTATGGTATGTCCACAATTTTTGTCCTTTCTTGTATTCTTGAATGGACGATCCGATTTTGATGAAATTTAATGCAATTCGATTATTGCTGTGTGCGATTTGATAAATGAAGTAATTATTCAGATTTAGTAGCTGTAATTGAACCTTTTTTATCCGATGATATCTCTTGAAGAAACCACCGATTTTGATGAAATTTACAACATAATGAGATACATGAATTGAAACCGATTTTTATGGGGTTTTTTTCATTAATGTTTTAGAGCAGAAGTTCTTATTTTGGCAATGATACTGCCGCCCACCTTCGAAAGGTATCGCAAGATTATAACTGCATCCACGGGAAAGAGAGGAGGGGCAACATTCTACTGCAGGCACCTTACAGCGCTGGCACGCACGAAAGTTAAAGTAGGCCGTCGCATAATTATGACGGAAACTTAACGGGGAAAAAATGTGCATGTTTAGTGTACCTAGAGATACAAGCAACAGTCGGCTGAGACGGCAGAGGTGAATGGGTTATTTATTTATGCAAACACTTTATTGAAGACAATTTTTACCTGAGTTGGAGTCCCGACTACCCATGACGGGTGCAATCTGTGGCCTCTCCTCATCTAGAAGGAGGATTCCGCTGTTTGTCCACACTGACAGTACGCGCGCCACGCAAGTCACATTCAGCCGACCCTGTACAAAAGAGAGAATATTAAATAAACGAAATTTCACGTGTTTAAGTTTAGTACATGTTGAGATATTTATTATTAATTTATTTTTATTTTATTTATTTAACAAAATCCACAACTCTTAATTAAATACAGTTCAAAACTTACGCACTAACTTACAGCCAATAAAGGACTTACATTTTTTAAGTAATAATAATAACTAAAAACCGACATCCACAAAGCAAATAAATACGTTCCAAACATAACAAATTAAACAAAAATTTACAAATGTAAAAACAAAACTAATTAAAAACAAAATTAAACATGTGAAAACAGAAAATTATATATATGTCACACCAAGAAAAGAATATACATACATACATAAGATAATATACATACAAGGGACAATGCCTTCAAATGGTTATATTACATACAACTGCGTTGTCGCCCGTCCGCCTTGCTCAAAATTGGCTGCACACGCTGCCGCGTGTCTAGATAATTATTGCTTCTTGATCTTGTTAAATAAATAATGCCAGACACTACACTGAATCCATCATCGCTCCAAACTAAGCAAATCATATTATTATAGAAACCAGATGATTGATATGTTTTTTGTGAATACATAATTATTTCGTGGAGTTACCCGATCAGGCCAAAACTGAAAACCAGCGTAGCATTTGAGCCTTGCCAGGTGCTACACAGTGTAGCAACTGCTACCCCAACTCAGCATTGTGTAGCAACTGCTTTTTTACCCGCGCCACACCCTTTACAGTCCGTAATGTTATTTAAATTATTTTTACTTGTTTGTTAGTATAATGGTTTTGTATTTGTGCGCGTAGTTAATAAATGTGTTATATATCTATCTTATTATACATAGAATACACCCAGACTGGCGACAAATATATCCAGAAAAGCAGACATTTTGCCCCCGGCGGGAATCAAACCCGAAAAAAGCACAAGTTGGGTATCTTCAAACACAGTACAAGGTACGGTAAACAGGTACTTTCTAGGCAATCGTGTCCCATCCTAGACCATATCATTGCTTAACATCTGCAGGTAAGATGTGGTCAAACGCAAACCTATATGAAATAAAAAAAAGCCGGGTATTAGGCAAACTTAGCCACCGAGGTCGTAACTTTTGCGGTTTGCTAACATTATGAAAATTTAAAGCTGAATTTTATCGCGCACCTCGCGGTCATGTAAAAGATAATCAGAGGAGTATTATGTCGACACCTGCGTGTCCGTATCTACGGGTCACAAACAAAAGGTATAGGATATAATCCTGTCATGAATGTTATGACAGGATTTATGACAGGATTTTGGAGGACTCCAACTCAGGTAAACTGAGTTGGAGCTAAATTGTATTGCATAGCTCAAATATTCAATTACATTTTCCGACTTTCAATCTGAAAGTCGTGGGTTCGATACCGGCCGTGCACCAATGGATTTTTCTTTCCTGAAAAATGTATGTGCACACTTAACACGTGCTTTAACGGTGAAGGAAACATCGTGAGGAAACCCGCGGCTTAGTTACCTTCAGACGTATTGACCTGTTCTTTCCTCTGAATAATAGCTGACTAAGCTGAGAGGATGGTATAGGTGCTGGGCAAGCCTAATCCATCTAACAATGTCCCAGGCACTGCAGCGTCCCGTACAGCATGATTACTAGTTGCTGACGTTGTATAAATCATCTATAATAGATGCAAAGGACTTACTGTTTTATTACAGAAATACATCATCTGTAAAAATTTCAACTGTCTAGCTATCACGGTTCATGAGATACAGCTTGGTGACAGGCAGGCAGACAGTAGTCAGATAGACAGCGGAGTCTTAGTAATAGGGTCCCGTTTTTACCCTTTGGGTACGGAACCCTAAAAAAACGACTCAAATTGATCAAAAACTTCTCCTCTTTTAAAGTCCAAGTCCAAAGAACCAGTGAAGTGACGCGAGGCACAGGCTTCGCGGGCGGTATAGTGATATGAGATTTCCAACTAAACTTAAAAGCTAAATAACTTTAAATTATGTAAGTCGATTTTAATAAAATAAACACTAAATGTTACGGAAAATTATTTTAAACATTTTTTAATAATTATATATTGAATCAAGTAAGTGGTTTTTGCGTGATGCCCTCACAAATAATCATACAAACCGACAAACAGACAAAAATTTCAAACCTTTTCCTCACGTATCCCACTTATTTATTTGCAAAAATATTTAATGTACAGACGCGAAAGGTTTGCTATTTTATTATATGTATAGCTGTGGTTCAGATTTTTGAACAAGCAAAAGCCGAAATATTCTTTATTGGTGTATAACCTATTTTTGCCTCACAGTGCTCCTATTATTGAGTGCCGTAACGTTGCAGTTATGTAAATTGCTTTTCACGCACTGCAGGTTGACAGTCAATTTGATAAAATAAAACCAGTGCACGATCCGCCCTCGGCCAATTCAATTCTATAGGAATTGAATTCTATAACTTCATATCAGGATTTTTTAGAAACAGATTAGGTATCATAAAAATTTACTCAGGCTTGATCTAAAATATCTTACAATTATAAGTTACTAGCTTCTGCCCGCGGCTTCGCATGTGTTGTACCCAGATAAAGAGTAGCCTATAATATCTCAATCCTGGTCAACATCTACATATGTATACGATACGTGTGCAAAGTTTCTTCTCAATCCATAGCCTAGTTTTTGCGTGAAGAGGTAACTAACATCCATACAAACAAACTTACGGCTTTTTTTTTCGAAATGACATTATATGTTGTTACCGCAGATGGTCATGACAACGTTACCGGACTATGGCGAGCGCAGAGGGCGCCCAGCCGCAAAAGTTAGGTTAGGGCAACAAGCTCAAGGGCACCACTTACATACATAGGTTCGAACCACGGCTTGGACTGTTGCCAGATTTTTGTATGTAATGATGGTTAACGTCCAGGTGCAAAACTGCACCTTAAGACGGAAGAGTGTATTCTTCGGCCCCGCCGGCGGGACCGGTTATTGAGTGTGCCTAGCAGCTAATGTAGGACGGGTTGACGTCACCTCCGGGTTAGCGGCGGTGAGCTCGTCAACGGGCAAGCCGAGAACGTGTCTCGGTCGACGGAGGAAAGAAACTTTCGGCTTTATAATATTAGTGGGATATATCCATAAAATTTGGGAAGGAATGTTTGTTTTCTCTTCAAGCAAAAACTACCAAAGAGATCCGGATGAAACATCGCACACATCTTAACGGCGCGATTAACACATAGCCCAGGAGTTGTTATGTGATTTTATCATAAATTAAGAAAATAACTAAATATTTTTCGTGGGGTACGATTTACTCCTATGTAACGCAACGGCTCGTTCTATATTACGCGTTATTTAAAACAGCACCTAATCAATGTATAATATTAGTGGAAGTTATCGGTTTTGAATGCGTTATTAGATATTGATAACTGTCATTACGTGGAGTACTTGCGTTTAGGGTAATTGCACCCAATACTAATATATTTTTCTTTGTATTCCTAGTTTTATTCTAGATTCGTAATTTTCTAAATTATCATCATCTAAGCCGTAGGACGTCCACTGCTGGACATAGGCCTCCCTCATGGATCTTCAAATGCTGATCAAGCCTGGGTGTTGCCATTAGGTACTCACCACACGCAGTACGGGATACGGAAAGAGGGGGGCAGCACCCTTTTTCCGTATCCCGTACTGCGTGTAGTGAGTACCTAATGGCAAGACCCACACTTGGCAGTTTCTTACTGCATCCATAGGTAAGAGAAGAAAGGCAACATTCTACTGCCGGCACCCCACGGCACTATATAAATTAATTCTACATATTCCTAGGAATATTATCTATCTTAGGTGCAAACTGGATATCAAGAACGGAATATTAAATTAGGTATTAGTATTATATTATCTGTGGTATTAGGAATATTATTGTGACTAAGCAACAATAAAACATCGTTAACAAAAAAATACATAAATACACCTCCTAGTACTATTTAAATTTGAAAACTACAAGCTAAGGGGGTAAGTTCAGTCCTCCTAGTGCGTACGTGGTCATCTATTGCATTTACAGCTTACCTAATAGCACCTACAGGGAAACTCGCGAGAGCGTGGGCTGAATAGAATTAACATTATTTGTTAGATAGAAAAAGGAGCTTTTCAAAGAGGGTTCAGAAAACTTAAACATTATACGATTGCTCCTATCGCTCCAAATCTATTCAATATGGTGCTATTGTGCGCGAAGTAGGGCCATGTCGCCCGGAATCAAAGTGCTTTAAGTATTGAGCTCGGTCGGGCTTTAAAAAGTTAAATTGGAAATATTCTCTGAAATATCGTTCTCTCGTTATTGCCACTACTACAAACGAATAGCGGAACAAAGAGATTCTGCACATTTTGCTTTTGCGTTGTCAATAAGAACCTTGCAGTGCCAAAAGTTGATTTATTCCGATTTTTGAGGCCGCGAATGGAAATCAACGCTCCCCGTTCGCCTTTAAAGCGAGCAATACTTCAGTTACTTTAAAATTTATGGACCATTTTTTGGCATACAAATGGTACATTTTAAATGACGGGATATTATATTGGTGTTTATAATAATGATATGGTTGTTAATAAGGGGGTGTCTTATTTAATGCTTAGGTACTCACTTTTCTGAAATGCAGCGACTGTACCCTCATAACAAGCTGGCTGAACGCGGATGATTTATTGGATTTCTCCTCTTCAGTACTAATGTTCAATTTATTTGCTATTTGCTCAAGAGCCGGCGGGTGGGTAGTCCCGTCCTTGTTTTTCCGATTGCTATCGGCGTCCGGAATGCCCCCTATTCCGGCAATATTGCCCGGAATGTCTATTACGTTGTCGGTCACCGTCTGCTCGTACCCTGAGATTGCCTCCCACGGGCTGAATATAATTCTATTTGCATCTTCTAGCGATGTGTCGCTTATCACAGGTTTGCTTTGAGGGTGCGCCTCGCGCACCGGGATGTCGAGCCCTTTCACCTGAGAAAATCATTTCCATTATTGAGTGTCGCTCACGCTCACTTGATGCGGAATTGAATATTCTTCAATAAGCTATTATTAAAAATTGGATTTTTATTTTGGTTGTTAAATTCAGGAGTGAATTTGAAAAATTGGTTCTGAAATTTATAATTAAACAAGAACTATGATATATACCTCTATATAGTCTTTGATGATTAACCCTGAATTTAATTACAGTATTATTTAAACAGTCCCTTTATGCTGTTTTATTTAGACTATACATATTTTTAAATGCTGGACAATTCATAAAGCATCATCTAATCTCAAGCTAAGCAGAGCTTGTCTTATGGGTACAAGATGACTGATAAACTTACAAGATAGAACTACATATTGTAATAATAATTCAGTTTATACCTATTTTATAAATAGAACCAGTTTTGAGTAATATTTGGACTCTTGCATTATTGTCAGTCAATTTATTGATAGGATCTCAGAATAAAGACATAAGTATAATATGTCTGCAACATACCTCTTGTCCATTGAGTAGCCACGTAAGGTTGGCGGGTGGGTCTGACGGCAGTGACGAGCAGTTCGCCCGAAGCATATCCCCTACTGAGTACCAGCTCTTTTGTGCGCGCACCGACGGACCGGCCAGGGGAAACTCTGCCAAAACAAACAAAAACTCTCTAGCTCAGCTATCTCACTATAGGTACGAATTAGTTTAATTTATGTTGATTAAAAGAGAGTAAGTCTAAAGAAACCGAGACCTACCTACCTTCCGTTCTTTTCAAAGAGATTAAGGGCAATAAAAAGCAAGTTACTGTCGGCGCAAAACGTAACAGGAAATGACTTTCCGCGTTCGCTTCTTTCCTTTTCCATTGTACGGACGATTTATTTCGTCGTCAAAAAATTACACTTTTGTATTGAAATGTAAATGCATCCGCTAGTTCCGTCGAGTCTGCAGCATCCCGCCAGGTGACCGCAGAGCTCGTTATCTCGCCGACCCTCTTTGAGGATTCGCACTTTGTGCTATTGTCTAGCGGTTACAGAATATCCGGGCGTTTAGGCCGATTGCTTTATCGAAACCAAAGTCCCGAATACTCGATAGCAAAAATCGATTGAAGGCTTTGAGAGATCGCTGTGTGGATGCCGCATAGATTAGCTTAGCTTAGCGGGTGTGTATACCGACCAATTCCAGCTCGAATTGCAATTTGCCCTTTGAAGTCCACCTTCTTTGAAATCCTAATCCTTGATTATCCTAAAATAAATTGTAACATACGTAAAAGAGACTAATTTAAATACGAAATGGATTCAAAATTTCTGTAATGCCAGACAGTGTTTAATTTACCTTCATTTTGGTAACTTATAATGTAGTGTAGACCGTAGGCATTAGGCATCAGACATAAATTACCATTTATTTGATATAAAATGAGATTAAATGGAGTAATAACTTAGAAATGCTATTAAATTCTCACATTTATCAATGCTTTCTGTCACATATTATGATAATAAACTGTGATATAAGGTTCTTGGGCTATTAAGCTATAAATATTATTTCACCAAATCAAAGCCAAAAGGTGCTTTCCCACAACTGTGGGTAAAATGCACAAGTACAACCGTAAATAATTGTAAGAAACATCACCGTCCCGTTTGTAACAGGAACAAGCCATTCTGTTCAAGTGTTTCTATTGCCTTCAGGCTACAGTCGTTTATGGCACAATTTACCTAAATCCCTTTATTTATCTAGTACGGGTCTGCACTCGTACTGTGCGAAGTAATTTACGCTACAACTATCTCAGCTCAAAACTGAGGCTAAAACTTTAATTGCCACTACAAAATTAAAACTAAAGCAAACCTACAGTGTACAACGAACAAATGAATTGTTACAAGCCACGATGAACCTAAGCAGTACATCAAGTAGAAATAGGTCATCCCAGACATAAAAGATCTCTCAGGGGTTCAAATGGTTCGTGTTTGGCGATGTTCACATCGCGAAATTCGGGCCATCGCCGATTCATTATAGCATATTCGTTTTCCATACGCGCCTGTTCCATTTGAGCCAGCTTTTAGAAAACTGTTAAAATGCTGAACGGAGAAAATGTCGGCTGCAACTAAAAACTCGGCTGCTTTTGTTTGGCAGCAGTGCCTTCTATTATAAGCAAGCGGTGAAACTCTGTCGAGCAAAGTTTTAAGTGTTTACATTCCTGGTTCTGTCGCTTTTTGCCAATTTTACTTAATGGGAACGCAGCGAGTTTTCAGCACCTCGTTTAATTTAGACGGCAACCACCTCAGAAACTACCACAGTGTTTATTTAATTCGTCAATTAAGATTTTGCCGTTCCCCCTTTACAATGCAAACAGCCTTTAAATGTTCTTAAGATTGCTCGGTACTAGCTTTTATACTAGACTAGATACCCGCCCCTGCTTCGCACAGGTGTACATCAATCATCGGTCATATTGTATCTAAAGTTAAAAAAATATGATTTCCCAAAAGATTTTCCAAGAACGTAGAGTAAAAGTTGTTCTGGGGGCCTACTCTAGAAAACGATTACGATATTATCGTCAGAATGGTAATCTTCACGTAACGACCATAAGAGTTAGTTTGGCTTAATAGCGATTTCGATTTATCGCAATTTGCATTCAAGAGTAGGCCCCCAGGTTGGTGGACACAACAACAATCTCGAATTTCGAGGGTTTTTTATTAAAGTTGCCGTGGGGTGCTGGCAGTAGAATGTTGCCTCTCCTCTCTTGCCCATGGATGCAGTAAGAATCTGCCAAGGGATACCTTCGGAAGATGGGCAGCAGCGTCTTTCCGTGTATCAACATCCCGTACCTACTGCGCTCACCAACCCGCCTGCCAAGTGGTGAGTATGGCAACATGGAGATCCATGAGGGAGGCCAGTTCAGTAGTGGACTTTTTACGGCTGAAATGATGATGATGATGATGATGATCCAGTACTGCGCTCGCTAACCCGCCAGCCAAGCGTAGTGATAATAGCAACAACCCCTTTATTATCTTGGAGATTTTGGAGACTTGGACAGCACTCCTACGGCAGAGATGATGGTGTATGCATAATAACCAGATATGACACAATTTACCAACACTGCTTCTTAAAGAATATCTTTAAATACAATGTGTACAGTTGTTTTTCACTAGGCAATGTTTATTAGATTTACACACGAAAAGTTGTCGTACGTGTAAACGAACGCCCACCACCGTAAATATCACTATCACTACATAGTACATATAAAACAAAGTCGCTTCCCGCTGTCTGTCTGTCCCTATGTTTGCTTAGATCTTTAAAACTACACAAAGGGTTTTGATGCGGTTTTTTAAATAGATAGAGTAGTTCAAAGGAAGATTTTTATGTTTAATATAGTAGATATACACTGATAATTTTATAGGTTTCTAATGTGATGTCGTAATTAAACACATTTTTTGCGCATACACTGCAAACGCTGATACGAGATAGATCAAAATAATGTTTTAACATAGTAGTGAGTAGTGTACACCTTAAAAAGATCTACAAAAAAGATGGTATATGTCTATCTCCTAGGGATAACCCACAATAACCATTTTTTATCCTTGACTTTTTACGAGAATTATTGGCTTATTTACGAAGCGATTTTAAGCAATACAGCATTTATCCTTATCCAATTAAGTACCTTACCTACCTGCATTTTGCATTTAATATTGATCAATATGGCCCTTTACAGCATGTAATTGAAATGAATATTTTCAAAGATATTACAGATTTAATATGCAGGGATATAGCGGTTGCGACAGTACCGGCGGGTGACCGGTGGCCTAAAATGATGATGGGCTTCGCCTTATAGCGCTTTATGATTAGCAGCGATCGCACGCGTTTATCGGAGCTCTCTAGCAAGCAAAATATCAATTATCCTTACATAAATAATAAAGTATCGTAAGCCTAATCTTTTATACGAACCACTAGTGAGAACAAACTACAGACAGAATTCATTTATTATAAAGCAAGCAAACTATTTAATGATGTGTTAGCGAATAAAGTGTCGTTAGATATAGATTTGTATAATACCTCTCCAAAACGTCTAAGACGTTTGTTGAGTAATTCTTTCTTCGAAAATTAATAATAGTTTTTATATTAAATTTAGTTTTAAATTAGTATTTTAGTTAAAATTCAAAAGGACTGTTGTACCTAACTTTTGTATAATATCTGTGGAAACCTATAATTAGCCTCCAATTACTATAGTTACCTTAAATACTTAAACTAGCTGTTGGTTTTCCTAAAATTGCAAAATAAAATAACATATTATAAAATAAAATCGTCCGCCGCGTCTGTCTGTCAGTCCGAGCAAAACTCAAAAACTATTGAGCGGATTTTCATGCGCTTTTCACTAATAGTTAGAGTAATTCAGGAGAAGATTTTTTAAGCAAAAACGTATTATGTTTTGGTGCAAGTTCCCTGAACTGTTGAACATGTCGGCAAATGTATTGCAGACTGGGAGTTGTTTTGGCGTGCGCCGCCTAAACCATTTAAGTGAAAGTGATGTGTTTAGATTTTTTTATCTTTGAAAGGTCTACAAAAATATGCATATATTGCGAAGTCTTTCAAACAAACATGGTGTAAATATTTATCCAAACAAGTTTCTTTAAC
This sequence comes from Pasiphila rectangulata, assembly GCA_963082625.1. Taxonomy (NCBI): domain Eukaryota; kingdom Metazoa; phylum Arthropoda; class Insecta; order Lepidoptera; family Geometridae; genus Pasiphila; species Pasiphila rectangulata. The sequence continues at coordinate 14,989,208 of OY720240.1, forward strand.
ATCTTGAGTATAGAACATATAGACCATGTAATGTAAATAAATATATTAAACAACAAAACACAACCTTACGAGACCCGCGCGACAAAATAATTACAGCGGTGCGGGCGTACGTCTTACTCTTTATGATTAGCTCGTTCTCCTAAACAGTTGGACCGACACAATTGAACCCGGTATATGGCGCTGCTGTCAGCATGTTTACATAACAGCGGGCAGAACGACGGGTTCGCTAGGTAATTCTAATTTCCCTATAACTCGTAAGATATTTAATCAAATGATATATATTCGTTTGAAGGGAAAATATGTTCTACATGAAATACTCAAGATGTTGAAAAATCCTATTAATAATAATATCTTTATTCCCAGGCAAAAATAAAAAAGTACACAGATCTTAAATAACTTATTCTACGGCCTATAGATTTAAACTAACACACTTTTAGGACGGCGAAGTATGACGCATGCTTGTCTCACAGCGACGATTCACGGTGTCACGGTTGTAGTATATTAAGATATACCTCTATATAATAACACCATGTTTTTTAAAACAGCTTCGCAAATAATGCATAATTTTAAATCGAAACTTAATTAAAAATGGTTATTTTGAGTGATCCATAAAGGATAGACATATGCTGTCGCGGACTTTTTTGTTAACCTTTTTAAGAGGAACTAATTTTTATACATCACTTACACATAACTTAAATGATTTACGCGGCGCACGCCAAAACAATTCCCAAACGGCGTGAAATATTCCAAAAACTTCTACATTCTTCATTATGATTCAGCGAACTTACATCTAACCTCAATGAATTTTAATTTCAAAACTTTCTCTTGAAATACTCCACAGCCATTAGTGAAAACCACATAAAAACCCGATGCGTGCAGTAGAATGTTGCCTCTCCTCTCTTGCCCGTAGATGTAGTAAGAATCTGCCAAGGGATACCTTCGGAAGATGGGCAGCAGCGTCTTTCCGTGTATCAACATCCCGTACCTACTGCGCTCGCCAACCCGCCTGCCAAGCGTGGTGAGTATAGCAACTGCCCCTCATGGAGATCCATGAGGGAGGCCTGTTCAATAGTGGACTTTTTACGGCTAAAATGATGATGATGATGATCCAGTACTGCGCTCGCCAAACCTAATTTTTATACATCACTTACACATAACTTAAATGATTTACGCGGCGCACGCCAAAACAATTCCCAAACGGCGTGAAATATTCCAAAAACTTCTACATTCTTCATTATGATTCAGCGAACTTACATCAAACCTCAATGAATTTTAATTTCAAAACTTTCTCTTGAAATACTCCACAGCCATTAGTGAAAACCACATAAAAACCCGATGCGTGGTTTAGGAGGAGAAGAAAGCCAAAGATACAGACAGACGCGGGCAGCGACTGACATGGAAAAATATTCAGAACACCCTGAACAAATATCTGCAGATCATACAGACATTTGTTCCTAAGAGGGAATCGAACCCGCAACCTCTTGCATCGCAGGCTGACCTTCGCCCGCTGCGCCACAGAGGTCGTCATGTTGGTGACGGCTGAGATAATGATGATATGTTCAGCCTGTGTTCAGTAGTGGACGTTTTTTATGCTGGAATGGTGATGATGATGATTTAATGCGTTCACAGTAGGTGAACACTCGTGTCAGTGACGCTTAGCTCACCCCTAAAAGTTGCCTCACCATGTACTGTCTCTGCAGAAAATAACCGAAGAGCTGACCGCCTGTCGCCTGCAAGACACAACCAAGATCGACTCGTCCCGTCTCCAGTACAAGTCTAAGGCCGAGCATCTTGTGCTCACTATTGGCAAGAAGGAGTTCTCGCACGCGGACCATCAGAAGATCTTTCGAGAGCCTTGGGTAAGAGACCTTAAACTTTCGGTTACTAACTAAACTATATTCCTTGTGCTCACACTATTCCTGCTACTGTGTTTATAGCTCGTACTATTCTTCACACTTCACTTCATACATACACACACACATACACTCACAGGACGCAGTGGATTATTATTATCTGTAATGTTATAATGATTGTGTAAATAAATAAATTGAAATTGAAATTGATAATATAGTAGTAGTTGTAGTAATCAGTTGTAGAGTATAGTTGTTGCAGAATTCGGTATTTGATCCTGAGGCGTTATGAAGTTTGCCGCGACAGCTAGTTTTCGTTCGTTTCGTTTCAGCCGTAAAACGTCCACTACTGAACACAGGCCTCGCTCATGGATCTCCATGAGGGGTAGTTGCCATACTCACCACGCTTGGCAGGCGGGTTGGCGAGCGCAGTACGGGATGTTGGTACACGGAAAGACGCTGCTGCCCATCTTCCGGAGATATCCCTTAGCAGGCTCTTACTGCATCCATAGGTATGAGAAGAGGGATATCATTCTACTGCCGGCACCCCACGGCAACGGCTAGTTTTCAATAAACATAATTGTTTTTTAAACAGAAGATAAAGTACCGTAAAAGCCAAGGTAGAGTTAACGTCTTTTCTTGTAGAAATGCACCACGGAGTAAGTTTTCGGTTCACAAACATTTGCACCAGGCCAATATATTACTCTCCTGGCTTGCACATGGACGGTTTCCAAATATCTGTCACTCGGCCACCGTCCGACGACGTACGAATCCGATTTATATCAATTTATCTTAATTGAACATCGAAGACCATTTTAAGACACTTTAAACGACTGTTCCGATAAATGGTAAGGAAATCAGGAAAACGAACTGCATATCTGACAAATTAACGAGTCAGAACTCTTGTAGCTTGTTTCTCTGAGTCACGTTTCCTTCATCGTTAAAGAAATATGCACATACATTTAATTTTTATTTTACGGAAAATAGCTGTGATAGGAGCGAATTCAAAATTATCTTAATCCATGTTTATATTATTCATAATCTTAGCCGTAGGATTGCTGTCCACCTCCACTGCTAGCCATAAGCGCAGTCTTTCAGGGGTCTCCAATAACGTAAGGAAGTTGTTGCCATACTCGCCACACTTGTCAGGCGAGTTGGCGAGCGCAGTACGGGATGTTGATAGACGGAAAGACGCTGCTGGCTGTATTCCGGATGTATCCCTTGGCAGATTCTTACTGCATCCACGGGCAAGTGAGGCAACATTTTACTGCCGGCACTTCATGGCAATTATACTATTATGTTGTGTGAATTTGTCATTTTCATGTATCACATGGCGAATATGGGATGCAAAGAGGCAAATTGGCGTGTATGACAACAACCCTCTCATGATCTCATTATTTGTTATTCTTATGTTTAGCTATGTTCCGATATCATAGATTACGATGTGCTATTTTATCCAAGCTGCGTTATTGTGCTACATTAGGATCGTATTTGTTTTAACCATCTACCTATTTAAAAATATTAAAGCCTGTAATGATCACCAAAACAGTAGGTCCCTAAATAATTGCTGTCCACAATCGCACAAAAATCGATTACGAACTCTATTGACCAGAATCAAATAACTGAAGTTGGACAACATTATGCGAAATGAATCTTAACGGCCATCACCACACAAGTAACAAACAGCTTGGTTCAGGCCTCACCCGTAAATCACAACTATTGTTAAGCAATAAATGCGCAAATCGAACACAAGGGATCTTTGATTAAGGTTTATCGAGGGTAATTTATGGTTATTGAAGAACTGTCTGTAGCCAGGTGCCGGAAGATTTGCTATAAACTGTTTCGATAACTAGTAGAAGATACTATATGCAATATTTACGGGATATTTATCATTTTAATGTTTTTGAGTTTGCCGTGGGGCGCCGGCAGTAGAATGTTGCCTCTCCTCTCTTACCCATGGATGCAGTAAGAATCTGCTAAGGGATACCTCCGGAAGATGGGCAGCAGCATCTTTCTGTGTTTTTTTTCACTACCCTATACTGCGCTCGCCAACCCGCCTGCCAAGCGTGATGAGTATGGCATCAACCCCCTCATGACAATACAACAAAAAACCAGGCCCCGAGTCCCCGGAGGCCCCGCTAATCCTGGCTACGGTAGCAGTCACGGTAACGGCGGGGCTAGGGGTGCTAAGAATCCCCGGGAGACGATCGGCTACCAACCCCTACGACGACCACTGGCCCTGGTAACACACAACATCCGCACCTTGAGGACAGACGATAAGATTAATGAGGGAGGCCTTTGTCCAGCAGTGGACGTCCTACGGCTGAAATGATGATGATGATGATGAGTTTCCTGATATTTTAACGCAGTTTCACGCCTTGATCACGGGTAAACTCACGTCATGATCGTAAATATCCGGTAAATATTGTGCTTCTACTGTTGAAAATCACGATAGTTTCAAAAATAGTAGGAGACATTTTAAGTGACAGCATAGACTTACAAAAGTTGTTTTTTAAAAAAAAATGTATGTGTATATTTATTTAATGGTGAAGGAAAACATCGTAGAGAAACCCGAGGCTTAGTCGGCTTCAGACGTTCTTTCCTCTGTTTTTAGCTGACTAAGCTGGGAGAATGGTATAGGTCCTGATCAAACCTAAACTAGGTATCTAACAATATCTATATCACTGTAGTGTCCCATACAACATGAATACCCGTTGCCGACGCTGTATAATTCATGTATAATAGATGTGAAAGGCCTTACTGTGACTCTTTGTGCTAACAACTTCTGTAGGTCTATTTTACACACATAATACCCAATTACGTGCTTTATTATTTTAAGCATGAAAACATAAGAACAAGGAGCTCATGCTCCCGTTTTTATACTTCTAATATGTTTTAATTTCAAGAGTTTCTTAAATAATCTTGTTTCTGTGGAAAAAGAACATCACTATTTGAACGAACAATAGTCGTCTTTGTCCTAATTAACCTAAATACGGTGTCAGTGAACTTGACTGAAATGAAGCCGCTACTTTTTTAATATAACTACCTTTTTAGGTAGATTTTATACCTACTAGCCTACCTACTTTATAGTTGTAAAATAACATTTGAAACTCTCTACCAATTTATCGTCATTCCAACCTTCGAACGGGTGGAATGAGATATGTCTCATTTAGAACACTCTACGATCCAACCAGCTTTTAAACGAAACAGAATATTGGTTTAGCCGTTTGAGAGCTACAGTGCCACAAACAGTCACACGAATACACACAGCAACACACGTCAAGCTGTGTTGTGTGTGTATTGTGGAAACAGCGAACCGCTTACTAAAAGTCATTAGTCATTATTAGATTAGGTACCGAGTTACCAACCTAGAATCCCGCATTATTAAAACTTGAGCTCTAAGAGCCACGACATACGAGACGAAAATATATTTTTTTTATTTCCAGTCCTTGTCTCATTTTGGGTGCAAAAGACAAATCTTTACGAAAAATAATCCTATAGTAAATTGTTTCGTAACACGAAAAGTTATTAACAAATTACGACTAAAGTTGAATCGCAAGTAGGTTTCGATTTATGATAGCCCACCCTGTACAAAGCAGGGATAAAATCTCGATCCCTCGGGAAGTTTGAAGATTACATCGTGTAGCTTATCGTGGGATATAGGGTAGTAGCAAGAAAGTGACACTTTAAACTCGGCGTTATATCGGATGGTAAGGTTTACTTCCTTATCCATACCCAGTTTTATTGCACGATCAAAATTACTTCACCAAATATTACGACCCTTTGTCGTAGGTAAGCTTTATGATAATTATGGGTAGTTATGTGTGTGATGGATATGTGGCGTATTCACTAAGCCAACGTGTGCTAAGACCAACGCCAACGCACAGCACAACGATACGAGGTCTGTAAAAACAAACTTTTTAAATTGCGCTTCAACGAATTATCTTTGCGTCGTGCGATTGGCAACACTGTGTTTTTCATATTGTTTTTATCACGCGACTTGAGTCCGCGCCACCACTGTAGGCCGACAGACGCGGCGATAGACCTAAATACAAACAGCAGACTGTACTGTAGAGTTTAGTTCCGGCTTTTGCCGTAAAACTTCAGTAGTGACGCCGACTCTACGGGACACTAGACGCCATTTCGACACTATTGATTGCAAAATAGTCACATAATAATAGGCAATAAGAACATTTCGAAAGAAGCGTACCAGGCCTGTTTTGCAAAGTGGATACACCACAGGTAAGCGGTGGAAGTACATACTTTGCACAGGACAAGGTGTAAATTAAAAAATATTTTTCCTAATAATAAGTCAATAATTTTTAATAATAAGTTCGGTTATTTTCTGAACAGACATCTTGTCTTGCAAGCGCTTGCTTAGCTGGCCGAGCGCGGGCGATTTCCAAACGAATACGTTTGTGTTGGTCTTACGTTCGTGTGGATGGACCACTTGCCTTGTAGAAATTCGTCTTTGCCCGCGTTGGCAAACGATCGGCCAACGTATTGGCGGTTACACATTTGAGGTAGTAATTGAACCTTCCTTTATCTTATCTAGTTTTATTGAACGATCAAATTACTCTAGGGAATTTATAGGAGCACATAATGATAACATTTAAGGATAGGATTATGGATTGTTCCATCTTCTCAACAAAGTAACTTGAGCTAATAAAGTCTATTAATGCGAATACTAAAATCATCTGACGCAGGTGAACAAAAACGTTTGTATAAAAATAATATATGTTTAGTATAATATAAATCTCTAACTTTTGGTTAAACATATCGCACCTATCGAAAGTCGTACTGAAAATTAGAAAAGTTTGTTATGGTTTTGAATATTTAATAGTATATCAAATATGACAGGTAAGGACAGCAATCGTCAAACAAAATGTCATTGAATACTTTTATTCCTAGCTTGAAAATAAGCTCTACGTTTTCGTTGACAGCTGTCAACGTTTAAACGGCCCTATCTCGGGAACCTGCTCACCTTATTAAAATAAAAGGTAGGTACACAATAAAAAGCTGCCTAGAACAGTCTGTTGAGTATCATTATGACATAAACTTTCGTAACTATGAATACATTAAGTTGGTTGTCACTGTATAATTCCGTGGTTGAACCTCGGCGGCCATAATATCGTTACATACTTACAAACTTTTGCTATGATAAGAATATAACGTGATAATTACTGAAACCAGAAACACATACTATTTCACAACTGAAATAATTCGAGCTTAATAAATTAATTCGAGCTTGTAATAGTGTATAAGCTCAAGTTTTTCTACACTAAGAGAGGTAAGACAAGCATTGGTAGGGGGGTATCAGAAAAGGTGGCGAAGGTTTCCGAAAAATGCCATTTTAGACCTTTGGTGACCTTTTGAGGTCACAATAACTCCGGTCCCTGTGCCCCTAGGGTCACCAAAATCAATCAGTACCCTTCTCTCATTAAGACAGTACTTACAAAAAAGGTTTCATGTAAATCAGTCAACGCGTTCGGTTGTAATCGTGTCATGCACAGACAGACAAACAGACAGCGCTATGCATAATAGGTGGCTTCGCCCCTAAATAACTTAAAAAAATTTAACAATATTATCTTTTTGTCATCCATGTTTTTGTTTCTAATAAACATTTTTTTTTATTATTATACATTACTGCTCTTTATAAAATTAGTGCACAATGCGCTTAATTTTTTCTTGTGCTCTGGCCTGAATAATTTTTTTTTTTTTTTTTATTCAGCAATAAGAACTAGACACACATGTCTGTATAGATATTAACTAGAGAGTGAGCTTGTAAAATTCTATAAAACCGAGCGTGCCTAGTTACGAATTTACCCTAACCCGTTTAGACGACAACTAATAATGTCAAGTGAGCATTTAGGGATAGGAACACAATAAGTCGATAAAATTGTTCCAAAATTTGACAATGTAATGTGACAAGCGTCTGTCGAACAAATTGATAAAGAAAATGTACATTGCGTGTTATCATGACCATGCCTATCACGCGCCAAAGAAAAACCGCAATGGATGGCAATCTCTAGCATTTACGCTGCTACCTTGCTGATGTGATCAAAAACGGTCAGACAGTACAGACACTGATGAGATGATGCCATTACTGTTACTGTCAGTCCGAATCATCCCATTGTTAGGCAAAGGTTTCCCCCCTCCTTATGATATTCATCATCACCATCAAAAAAAACATCAAGTTGACACCCACAGCTGAGTATTATACATATATGGGCCTCCTCTGAAATTAATGCCTTATGCTACTAATAATACAAATACATTTATTTCATTAACGAACGGTACAAATCATACGACTTAGATCTATGATTTAATTAACATAGATTAATAAAAATAAAAATATATGTTTATTATTTAAATTATCTTTTTGCTATCTATGTTTTTGTTTCTAATAAACATTTTAATTTTTTTTATTATTTATTACTTTACATTACTGCCCTTTATACAATTAGTGCACAACGCACTTAATTTCTTCTTGTGCTCTGGTCTGAATAAATATTTGTTCAAGTTAGAAAACATACTAGGTAAAGCTAGGTAAATGCCTGTGTAATATGAGTATTGGTTGCGTGTGCGATGTTGTGAACTTACCAACTACCCTCATATATGCGCTCTTATACACGGTGTGGAAGTACGGCGCGTCCGCTGAGACCTCGCAGCGGTACCGGCCGCTCAAGCCGCGGGTCGCGCCGCGCAGCACCACTTGCTGTGCGCCCGATCTGGACACCTGTCGATAAAAATTGTTGAAATAATGGCACTTTTAACTTCACACGTTCTTACTGAATCTCTATATAATATAATAACAAATAAAACCGGGCAAGAGCGAGTCGGACTCGCGCACCGAGGGTTCCGTGCCATCATACAATATAATATATGATAAAGGCGGTTTTATATTTGTTGGAGAAGGTGCCAAGGTTGGCAGCGCCATCTCTTGTCTGATAGCGGAACTTATGTAGATTTTGTACACTTTCGATGATTTCTAAAAAAGTATGCTATGTAGAGAGATTGTAATAAATTTCCTCTAAACTTTACATACACTTCTAATAGCAATAAAAGTTTCAGAGGTTTATCTCCGCAAACTTCGGAGATAAGGGGGGGGGAACGCTATTTTTTTCAACATTTTTGTATATAACTCAAAAACTATACGACTTAAAGAAAAACAAAAAACTGTTTATTATTGTGCAAAATAATACCTTTCATATGATACCCCACATCACCTAGTAACTTTCCAAAAATTTTGATAACGCCCCTTCCACCCCCATTGTCTAAAAAACTATGCAAATTAGAGAGTTCGCTATAATTTTCCTATAAAGTTTACATATACTTCTATTAGCTGTAAAAGTATCACGGGTTTATCTCTGCAATCTTCGGAGATAAGGGGGGGGGGGGGGGGGGAACGGTCGTTTTTTCAACATTTTTGTAAATAACTCAAAAACAATACGGCTTAAAGGAAAAGTAAAAACTGTTTTATTAATGTGCAAATGAATACCTCTCATATAATACCCCACATCATCTATTTACTTTACAAAATTTTTGAAAACCCCCCTTCCACCCCCCTTGTCTAAAAAACTATGCAATTTAGAGAGTTGGCTATAATTTTCCTATAAAGTTTACATACACTTCTATTAGCTGTAAAAGTATCACGGGTTTATCTCTGCAATCTTCGGAGATAAGGGGGGGGGGGGGGGGGAACGGTCGTTTTTTCAACATTTTTGTAAATAACTCAAAAACGATTCGACTTAAAGAATAAATAAAAACTGTTTATTAATGTGCAAATGAATACCTTTTATATGATACCCCACACTGCCTAGTAACTTTACTTAAAAATTTTGAGATCCCCTATCCGCCCCCCTGCAATCAAAATAAGAATATTTTTTAACATTTTCATATATGCTATATTAGTAAAAAAGTGTTGTCTTTTACCATTTCAAATTTCAAGTCGATAGTATTAGTAGTTCTCGAGATATCCATCTGTGACAGACAGACAGACAGACAGACAGTCAGAGTGATTCTATAAGGGTTCCTTTTTTACCATTTTGGTCCGGAACCCTAAAAACGGGAATTTATCGCGTAATGCCTTTGATTATGGGTTGACTGGTCCAGTCATTATGGGACCACGGTTGTTGAAACACAGTCGAAACGTCGGAAATAAACAAAGGTATTACGCGATAAATTTTTCGTTTTCTAGAGTACTCGCTCTGATAATCTTATGTTAGGGACTGAATAAATGTATATCATCTCACAAATATAAAGCCGAAAGTTTGTTTGTATGGAGGTTTGTTACCTTTTCACGCTAAAACTAGCGTACGTATCGAGCTGGGATTTTGTAAACGTATGTTGACTAGGATTAACACATAGGCTACTTTTTAACCGGGTACAACGCATGCGAAGCAGCGGACACAAGCTAGTATACCATAAATCATATTTTTCGACTGTACTTAACGATTTAAATCTTTGATAGCACCTACATTGCAACATTCGAATTTTAAAACATCTATAAATATGATGAAAATTTTTAGATGCCATCTGAAGAGAAAATTTCACTTCAAGCAATCAATCCTTAATTTTCACAAAAAAAACTGCATCCAAAGATATTTCAAAATACCCTTTCCACACCTAGGAATCGACAATTAATATAGGGTGTGCAGAGGGTAACCGGAAATAATCGGCCGGCCAAGAGTTTGGATTTAAATAAACACATTAAAGTAGAGTAGTAGTAGTAGTAGTAGAGCGCTGAATTAGTTAATGTCAGGAGAAGGTTCTCTAAGAAAGAAAAAAATAAAAATGTTTAGTAGTGATAGTAGTAGTTGTAGAATAGTAGTAGTAGTAAAGTAGCATTTTTAAAATCGTCTATATGACGAGACAAGCCGAACACCTACCTGATGTTAAGCGGTATCCTTTACCTACCTAGTAAGTAGTTGTTGTTATACGAGTAGAATAGAAAAAGTAGAGTAGAAGTCGTAGAAGAAGAGTTTTATTAGTAGTATAGTAGTAGTAGATTCTGAGGCGTTACGAAGTTAGTATTGCCGGGAGCTAGTACTTCTTTCTTATGTTATCCCACTAATACTATAAAGCCGAAGTTTTGTTTGGAGGTTTGTTACCAATTCACGCGAAAACTAGGTTACGGATTAAGCTAAAACTTTGCACACGTATTGATGTTGACCAGGATTAACACATTGGCTACTTTTTATTTGGGTACAAAGCATTTGAATGTTCAACATTCAAATTTAGAGCGAAAAGAATCTTCCACTTTCAAAACTTTTCCAAGAAGAACAGAAATAGAAAAACACGTCATTTTTCTGTGCCGCGACAAACAACGATACAACAAACGCAGTAAGGACAAAGATTTAAATCTTTCAGTAAGCATAAATTACCCAAAGTATTCATTACATGTTTATTTATTAAATAAGTAGAACACTCAAATTTACATAATAGCTACATTTATTCCAGACCAATTGTGCTCATGTTGTTAGATTAAACCATTAGCTGTACGCCTTTAGGTTTTGTGTTGTTCTTACTGGTTGCGAGTTTTATATTTTTAACAGACTTCAAAATGGAGGAGGTTCTCAATTCGACTGTATGTATTTTCTGTGTTTGTTACGCGATTATTCCGCCTAATTGTGAATGTATTTTGACGATTCTCGAAGTGCCGGTTTTCCATTTTTGCCATTTTCATACAAACAATTTAAACTTATTGCTAGAACTTCTGAATGCCCTGGGGTAGAAACTTGACTTTTAAAGGACATCATTATTTGTCTGCAGTCCTTGATGTTAAGTCATTTCAGCTTGATACCTTTAGCAGTTTTGGAGAAAAAGGGTCTTCACAGACGGACAATCGAGTGATCCTATATGGGTTCCGTTTTTCCGAGGTCAGGAACCCTAAAAATTAAAGAATTATTTCAATTGTGATACTTGAAAGTTTCTTAATAATTGGCGTTATATCAAATAAAAAAGCCATACATTTTTAAGGTAGGCTCTTAACTTCTGTATTTTTAAACTGGAATAATGCCTGTGTCCCAAGACATTACGATACTGCATTTGTAATACTAATAGGGCTAAGTAAAACGCTTCTGGCCACGTGGTTCGACCGCATGGTTTGATCAATCGGTACGCATTCTGTCAGCTCCGATCGATTGGATCGCATGTTCGAGCGCCAACAGCACGGTAGCTGCGAGACATTTGTATGCATGCATGAATTGAGAATATGTACTAATGTTACGAGGTATCGTTCAGACATACTTGCCCTACTTGGTCTTATACTGGAATGCCTATATCCTATACTCGTACATCTCATTATCATCATCTCAGCCGTAAGACGTCCACTGCTGGACATAAACTAAATTAAATTAATAGTAGATTGTTGAATTGAGAATATGTACTTATGTTACGAGGTATCGCTCAGACATACTGGCCCTACTTGGTCTTATACTGGAATGCTTATACCCTATACTCGTACATCTCATTATCATCATCTCAGCCGTAAGACATTCACTGCTGGACATATGTACATTTAATTAAATTAATAGTACATTGTTATACAAGGAGCTATGACCCATTATTATATACGAGGTAGTTTTACTAAATAGAATTTTATTTTTGAAATTTTAGTAATTAGAAACCGACTTTTAATGGGCTTTTAGCGCCGTATGTTACACTCTAATAATTTTCACTAAGATTGCGAGAAAATAAAATAATCCAATACAATATGAAATACTTACTTTATTTTATTAAAAATTAAATGTACAATTTTTACAATTCTGGATATTTAACGAGATGTTTTTACTCTACCTTTGTTGCTAAGTATTTTTAATTTGGTGCCTTATTTACGCTTTTGGTGCCTTATTCTCATTAGGTGATGACTTTTACTATTGTTAAATTAATAACGGCCACTACCAATTCAATTTGCAATTAGGAGAAATTATAAAGATTTCGCGCTAATATCTTTTTATTAATTTTTTCTGTAGCCGAAAAATAATGTCACACAGCTAGTCATACAATTTTTAAACAATAAAGAGACATACATACACACAGATTAAGCTAAACAGAAAGTTACATAGGCCTCCCTCATGGATCTAAAGTAGGTACCGATCATGAGTGTGTTGTTGCCATACTCACCACGCTTGGCAGGCGGGTTGGCGAGCGAAGTACGGGACGTTGATACACGCAAAGACTTTGCTGCTCATCTTTCGGGGGTATTCCCTGCCAGATTCTTACTGTATCCACGGGCAAGAGAGGAGGGGCAACATTCTACTGCCGGTACCCCACGGCTATATAGCTATGTATATATCTATTTGTTTTGTATTAAAATGCCTGAGAATTTACTCTTCTTGTCCTATCTCTTAATTGTGTGAATGCTGTGTGTACAATCCAAAAACCACCCTATCCAAATAAGTCTACTTAAGTTTATTTGTCAATGAGTACATCTACTTGGGCCAGTTAGTTTCCTTCGAAAACAGGCAGGATAGAGAGATCGATCGCCGCATTGATAATGCCTGGAAGAACTACTGGTCCATGAAGGAGCTTATGAAGGGAAACCTTTCAATAATACTGAAGCGGAAACTCATCAACACGTGTAGGTATCTTTCCCGTGCTCACTAATGGAGCACAAACGTGATCTTTAATAGAATCTCAAAAATCTAAACACAGGTTTGCCAAAAGACAATGGAACGTAGCGTACATGGAGTCCAGAAAGATCGACCGCATCCGCAACACTACGCTAGGTTCAAAAACTGGCATTGCCAACGTTGGAGACAAGACGGCTCGGCTCAAATAGGAATGGGCGAGGCATGTGAGTCGCATGCATCCGGAGAGCTGTGCCCGGATCGTCACACAGTGGCTACCCGAGGACGGGTCATGACGCCGAGGCAGGCCCAAAAGACGCTGGCGGGACGATCTGGATAAATTTAGGATTGATTGGTGGGACGTGGCGACCGAGCGAGGTTCCTAGAAGGTTTTGAGAGAGACCTTTGCCCAGCAGTGGGACAGTATAGGCTAATTAAAAAAGAAATATTTGTCAAAAAACAACAATAGTTTTTTATCAATAGGCAATTGATTCGCTGTGATTAAACGTAAGTAATTCTATTTCACAGGAAAAGTCATCATTTCAGCTGTAAAACGTCCACTAATGAACACAGGCCTCCCTCATGGATCTCCGTGAGGGGTAGGTGCCATAGTCACCACGCTCGGCAGGCGGGTTGGTGAGCGCAGTACGGGATATTGATACAAAGGGACGACGCTGCTTGCCCATCTTCCAGAGGTATCCCTTAGCAGGCTTTTACTGCATCCACGGGCATGAAAGGAAGGGCAACATCCTATTGCCGGCACCCCACTGCAAAAGTAAAAGCTCCAAAACACATTCGAAAATAACAGTAGAAATAAACCTATAAAACTGCCCTAAGCTCGACACAACTTATGAAATATGCAGGTTATTGGGTAAAGCTCCATAAAAAGTATTTCTATTTTGTAACATATTGTTGATATATGAAAACCGACAGATAAAGTAGGTAACAAAAATATCGGAAAATAGGACAGTATCCCGGACCCACGTCCATCATTGATTTCAGCTGGAGAGGTATGAAATGTGCTCATGCGTAATTTATATCGGAGTCGGCGAGTAATCCCATTACTTCGCCGTGTGCGCCTCACCGTAAGCAGCTGGCGAGTCAAATTGATCTAAAAGCTTCAATCCATCTTGCAGAAAGTCAGTCCACTTTGAGCGAACGCCAAACTAAATCATTCCGACGCTGCGCGAGTGGCGTCTGACCCGATTCCGAAGGGCCTGCAGCCACCACACATTTGAGAACGCTGCGATTTACACCCGAATTCACGCGATGCCGTTTCGATGAAAACTTTCAGCATTCGTTATTCTCTAAAAGGGTTTTTAATGTATTATTTTGGCACAATGTTATAGTTCGCTTGTGGCGGCGAGCCAACAGCTAAAGGTTTAACCGCGCTACGTACGAGACTTAAGTGATTTTTTTCATGGCTTCGTACAAAGGCAGTTTAACGAACAAGCAAGATGTCGCAAAGCCATTGACCTATTATAATCACTGTTATGACGTTGTTTATAGTTGCGCCGTTAGTGAGCCATTTACGTAGGAAAACAACAGTTTTCTTTTTATACCCACATTTACTTTGTTTAACAACTTGATGAATCGCTAATGTAGTTTACTTACATTTTAATTTGTTTTCTTGCCTCTAGCACGCGCCAGATTATATTATAGCTGTTATTTTTAATTTCTTAGCGTACACTGAATATTATTATTTCAGTTTTTTATACTTTAGGGTTCTGGACCGAAATTGTAGAAAAGAACCCTGGTGGTGACAATGGTGTGACTTTGTCTGTCTGTCTGTCTGTCACAGATCTTGCGAACTACTGTTCCTATGGTCTAAAAATTTAAATGATATTAGAAAAAGATTGTTTTTTTTTATATACACTACTAAATGACGAGACAAGTCGAAGGCCCACCTGATGTTAAGCGGTAACCTCCACCTATAACAATTTCAATGCATTGCGCCCGTCACCCTGAGACAGAGTTATTAGGTCTCATGTGCCCGTAATTTCACCGGCCCCCTTGCCCTTCAAACCGGAACACAGCAATGGAGACATTACTGCTTGGCGGCAGAAATAGTTCTACTACTAAATGTTTACTAATATGTTGAAAATTTTTGTTATTATGATTGCAAAGTAACTGTCATAATGAAAGGGCCTTTATTCGCTCATTAAGACACCGTTTTTAATTTTCCTTCAAACCGTACATTTTGACTTATTTACAAAAATGTTAAAAAAATACTATCCCACCCAAATAAAAAAACAACACACATATAAAATAAAAAAAACTTTTTTGAATTGCTTTGAAATATTATAGATACTTTTTTAATAAATTAATAAATTAAACCAGGTGCGTATCGGGCCAAGCGCTATGTAGGGTTCTGTAGTCACCGTACACCTGATGTTAGAAGTTGGTGTATGTTTTTTTACGTTTACCAAAATATATTAATAGGAATTAATTGGGTTTTTGGTTTAAAACATTCCGGTTTCTTTAGGAAACCGCATCACTTATTTGAGCGACTATTTCTCCGAAACTAAAAAAGTTAGCTTAACCCTAGCTTTCCTAGAAAGTTCATGGTTAAAACTACACTCATGATTTTTTTTCAGATTGATTTGTAAAGTTTAGATTTTAGAGAGCTCGAAAAATTATTTTAAACTTTACGAAATTATTAATTCGGAAACGGAACCTTTAATCGAAAAACTGTCTTCGCAACCTAAAACGCTGAAAGATGCTGTGTGGATTGTCCAGCATTATTTATTTATTTAATAGTCTCTTCGCAAAGCCGGTAACGGACGGACAGACTGACACACAGATAGATAGAAAAAGCCAAACTATAAGGGTTTCTTGTTTTACTATGAAACCTTAAAAAGGCCTAAGCTTTGATCCCTTCTGCGTGAATTACATTAATTAACAAAGTTTAAGTTCTAGGCAACAAACTTGTAAATCTTTGAAAGTAGGTTAAAAGTTTGCTGTGACCTTGCTATATAGGCTATTCAGTCCTAGTGTAGGGAACAGAGGTATTTTTCGTACATAATTTTAATGTTAAATAAGGTACAGAATAAGAATCCTTGTACCGCCTTATCCTATTATGGAACAATAAACTTTATCTTTTCATTGGGAAGTCCCGTGATAAATTAAAGAAGACTTACATCAACACTGATTACCGTCCGAGACAATACCCGTATTGAAGAGTTCCTTGGGCACAAACCGGGTAAACTTCTGTGCTCCGTGAAACTACCTCCCGGTGTATAGGACTTTCGTTTCGAACGCCTATAGTGCAAAATAAGCTAGTGGTTATAAAACTTACATCAACACTGATTCCCGTCTGAGAGAATACCCTCGTATTGGGGAGTTCCTTGGGCACGAACCGGAAGAACTCCTGTGCTCCGTGATACCACTTCACGGTGTATAGGGCTTCTCCCGTGTCGAGCGCCCAGCGGCATCCGAGGGTCGCACTAGCTCCGACGCCCACCGCTTCTGGGACGCTGAGCTGGATGTCTCTCAGACCTAGGACACCTGGAACAAACAAAATTAGAAAACATTAGTCTTATTTATTTTATTTATTCAATTATGCACATACAGTTCACATGTAACATTACAAATCTACTTCTAAAGCATTATTACATGGTCATACTAAATAATAACAAACTGTGGGAAACACAAAATATGGACGGGTATTATTATACAAATTAGTTAGGTAGCTTGGCTACAGTTAAACTAAAACATAAGAAACAAAGAATAAATTAAATGATTACGTTGTATCCTGTCTTTCCAAAGGTTGACTTTAAAAGAGCTTTAAGCGATAGACCGCCCATCTAATGTTGTTATTTTACTTGTTATATTATCAATCTATACTTTAAGTACAATACGGAAAATTAACAATTAAAAATCGGTCTAGCCATTAAGGAGTGCGGTGGAGAGCAATGAAATGCAGTGTCCGCGTATTCAGTTATTATGGATAAATATAAATTTGAATAAAAAAAACAAAGTCGAGTTAATTACACCACTTATATATAACTCAAGAACGGCTAGACCGATTTTAATGATCTAAGATTTTAAACATTCTAAAAGTTCACAGAAAAAAACATAATTTCAGTCGCAAAACGTACACTACTGAACACAGGCCACAGGCCAGGTAGTTGCCATACTCACCACGCTTGGCAAGCGGGTTGGCGAGCGCAGAACGTGATGTTGATACACGGAAAGTCGCTGCTGTAGGGTATCTCTTGGCAGGCTCTTACTGCATCCGTGGTCATGAAAGGAAGTGCAACATTCTAGCTCTCCACGGCACAGAAAAAAAATATTATAACGTAAATTAATTTTCAATCATTTGAAATTATGAATTTTTTTTGGCAAATATTTATACAATATTAGGAGTACTAAAGTAGAAGAAATTTGTAGTAGTAGTAACGTAGTAGTTAGTAGTGGTAGTAGTAGGTGTGATACGAAGTTCGCCGGGACAACTAGTATAATATGATAAAATAGCCAACAACAATAACCCTGACACGAAACAAATATTTCATAAATATTGGTCCTAGGGCGGGAATTGAACTCGCCACATTCTGCAAGCCATTTGACCAACTGCAGCATGGCATTCGTTGTATCAAATAGGAAGAAAACAGCGTAGTATAACAAACTGACCGCTTACACTGCCGCATAAAGTTACTGTGGAACATAATAAGTAAACATTTTCTCATAAGAAAAATCCTATGAAATACTCGTAGCATTCTTTTCATTTTATTAAAGTTAACCTACAGTTTTCGAACCACAACTAGTAAGTTACTTTTAAAGAGCTTTGGACTTTTAGTTTTACTCGACTAAGAAAAGCATTGTACGTTTATTACCTTCCTTTACGAGTTCCGATCATTAATCGCAACACTAAAGAGAACTGTACTTAGAACTACTTTGTTTTATTTCCACTAAATAACTTTGTGATTGAATTGTTAGTGGTCACCGAACCTTGGTTCATCGCGAGTAATCAAATCTTAGGCTCCCAAAAGTGGCCGGGTTACATAAATCAAGTGAGTACGTGATCGAATTCAAGATCAAGCCAAATACTACGCAATTTCGCTCGGCATAAATTAATTACAATATACTCGTAACCCAATTCAATTTTCAGCAGCAGCCACATCATTCGTTTCTAATATTTACGAAATTCTGTTCAGTGCTACCTCTGTTTACTCGTATATGGGAATACAATTTGTATTTGTTTTCATATCAAACAACTTTCGTTACAGTGCGCATTTGAGGTAAACAAGAGCTTAATTTTCGATTTGTAATCTGTTTTTAGGGTTCTGGAACAAAATGGTAAAAAGAAACCCTTAAGGGTATACCTTTACTTTGTCCGTCTGTCTGTCACAAATGGATATCTCGAGAACTACTAATGCTATTGTCTTGAAATTGTCCTTCTAATGTTAAGTTAATACAGCCTCATCTATAGTGACCAGACACATATTATAGATTTCATCTACTTACCTATTACCGAGTCCCAAAAAGAAATGCTGATTTACATCCTTTAAAAACGCGGGCGAAGCCGCGGGCAGCGTCTAGTATAGCATATATCAAAATGTTTAAAAATATTTTTATTATGATTGCAGAGGGTCGGATAGGGGATCTCAAAGTTTTTAAGTGAAGTTACTAGGTCTTGTATGTATCATCTTTAAGGTATTCATTTGCACATTAATAAACAGTTTTTATTTTTCCTATAAGCCGTATCGTTTCCGAGTTATTTACAAACATTTTGAAAAAACGACCGTTCCCCTCTTTATCTCCGAAGTCTGCAGAGATAAGCCCGTGAAACTTTTATAACTAATAGAAGTGTATGTAAAGTTTATAGGAAATTATAGCGAACTCTCTAATTTGCATAGTTTTTAGACAAGGGGGGTGGAAGGGGTTTTTTAATTTTTTTGTAAAGTTACTAGGTCATATGGGGTATCATATGAAAGGTATTCATTTGCACATTAATAAACAGTTTCTAGTTTTCCTTTATGCCGTATAGTTTTTGAGTTATTTCCAAATTTTTTGAAAAAACGACCGTTCCCCCCCCCCCCTTATCTCCGAAGTTTGCAGAGAAATACCCGTGAAACTTTTTAGGAAAAATAAATCAAACTCTCTAATTTGCATAGTTTTGTAGACAAGGGGGGTGGACGAAAGTTTTTAAAACTTTTGTGAAGTTACTAGGTCATTTGGGGTAATTGGCGCTTTTATCATATAATAAACTAGCTTGTGCCCGCCGCTAAGCATGCGTTGTACCCGAATTAAATGTAGCCTTTGTGTTAATCCTAGTCAACATCTATACGTTGGCAAAATTTCAGTTCGATACGTACGCTAGTTTTTGCGTGAAGAGGTAAAACCTCCATACAAACAAACTTTCGGCTTTATAATATTAGTGAGATTGTATAATTCCACAGAACCCTCGATGCGAGAGTCCGACTCGCTCTTGCCCGGTTTTATTTAAACTTGTTTCTATTGTTGATTTATAAAGCGAAAGCAAATTAAAGCTTTCGTAGCTCCACCACTACGGAAGAATTCATGGAACAGGTAAAATTGTGTCGACGGGTTTCTCGTAATTTATGGGCAAAATTTCAGCACTAACTGTAAATAATCTTACTCCATTTCAAAGTTAAAAAGAATGACACTCGTATTCCATTCCAACCCTTTACGTAATAAATTTATTCCTAAAAATGGGTTTATGGGGGAATCTTCCCGTCTCATCAACAAAACCACCGACGTTGCCTTGTAACTTAATTTCCAAATACACTTCTCGGTTGGTCATAAACGTCAAGGGAGTGAATAATTCAGTAAAAGTTTCTGGTAGTTGTGCTTGAGTGTGATGTACGAGCTTGAGGGCGAGTAGCGCATTCACGGGGCCTGCCCGCTCCATGTATAATAAATGAATGGTCGTGTACCGAACCAATAATTTCAGCTATCTGCCCATGACGAGAGAGATTGGTACTTTAGAGAATTTTCGAGAACCACCCGGTCTTCGGAGGATTCCAATAATCAGCTTTACTTAAGGGATTGGATTCGAAAACTCGATTGTATCCGGAGTGATTTTAATAATTCATTCACTTAGCAGTTCTAAGAGTTAGCATCAAATTGAAAATATGTTTGTATTTATTCTATTTAGCTTTTCTAAACAATTATTTGCATTCTTAAAAGCAGTTCCTTTAATTTAACACGATTTAAGATTTATCAGTAAGTTGTGTACTATGTTATTTACTATGTATTTTTGGTATCTAAGCGTAGTTGAGTTAGAAAAAAATACCACCTTCGCTAACAGGCATTATCATGTCACCCGGCTTGGTTTTAGGGTTGTGTTATCTATCAAAACAAAAATGGAGTGTGAAAGTAATACTAATGAAGTCTCTATAGTGCTTTCCTACCTTGGTTAGAGGTGCGTTGAATTATAGTCCAATAACTTTGTTCAAACACTGTATTAGATAGTTCACACTATACACAAGTTTTAATTTATACGAGGCACAGGAAAGTCAAGAGATTACGTTTAGGGAAGACAGGCATTAACATAAGCATAAATAGCGAAATGCAAACGGTACGCGGCACGTGGTTGCGGAGCAAAAAATGGGCGTGCATTCGCCGTCGGATCGAGCTTCTGACTGGTGAGGCGGTCCGTGTTCCTCGGGCGCCCGGCTGCGCGTGCGCATATACGTACATACATCGCTATATCTAAATCCTAAGGAATGCGTGGATACGCGCTTACACAAGTAGCTTTGATTTTAAACAAAAACTAATACGAACATAATAAGTAGGTTATGCTAAATGACACTACAGTACTCCCCCGCTGAGACCGAAACTAGGGAGGTCGATAGTAGTCGGGAAAACGGACCGTGCGGCCTGATCGTGTTGTCCTTTCCCGTATAGCAGCTGGCGTTGGAGATGGAGTTGGAGCAACATCGACCTGTCTTGGTGTGGTACCTTGAGCCTCGATGTCATCTCTGGTTATGAATGCTGCTTTCAGGCGATCAATGGAGACAGTTGTTTCCCGATTCTGCATTTGTAGCTTGAAAGTTTTATTATTTCTTTCTAGTACCTTATAGGGTCCTGTGTATGGAGGTTCAAGAGATCGCCGAACGGCGTCTTTACGAAGAAACACGTATTCAGCGGTGGAAAGATCTTCTGGGATGTAGAATGTTTTGTTGGAGTGTCTGCTTGCAGGTTCAGGAGTAAGCTTTGCCATTTGCAGCCGGAGCCTCGAAACGAAGTTTGTGGCATCAGTGGCAGAAGAAGAAGTCGAGGGCATGAGGAATTCACCTGGAAGTCTGAGTGGCTCACCGTACAAAAGTTCTGCTGCTGAAGCTTTGATGTCTTCCTTGTAGGCGCTGCGGATACCCAGCAACACCAGAGGAAGAGTTTCCGTCCAGCTGATGTTTTGATGGCACATGATGGCTGCCTTCATTTGGCGGTGGAGTCGTTCCACCATACCATTGCAGGCAGGGTGATATGCCGTTGTGGGTTGATGTTGCGTGCCGAGGGTGGCAGCCATGGCGCGAAAGAGTTCGCACTCAAACTGCGTGCCTCTGTCAGTGGTGATTTTGTGGGGGCAGCCAAAGCGTGATACCCAGCCAGCAATGAAGGCACGGGCGCAGGTCTCAGCTGTGATATCAGGCAAGGGATATGCCTCAGGCCAACGAGTGAATCGATCGATGACCGTAAGGCAGTATCTGAAACCACAAGAATAAGGTAATGGCCCTACAATATCCATATGTATATGGGATAGGCGTTCGGACGGTAATGAAAAAGTTGAGATAGGTGATTTAGTGTGTCGGTAGACTTTACTTTTTTGGCAATCCGTGCATTCTCGAGCCCATCGTAGACAGTCTTTTTGAGCTCCAGGCCATATAAATCGCTCCGTCACCATTTTAGCAGTGGCTTTTGTGCCTGGGTGACTTAATCGGTGTAATGAGTAAAAGGCTGGTTTTCTGAAGGCGGCTGTTAGGAATGGTCTACTACGTGTGGTGGAGATATCACAGTATATGTCAGTTTCGGAGTCTGATATTCTGATTTTCTTAAGTTTGAGCGCAGTACCTTTCATGAGTAGTTCCTGCAGTTCAGCATCTGTCTCTTGAGAACGAGAAAGAGCTTGGTAGTCGATAGTGATGGTGGCCAATTCTTCTATTCTAGAAAGTGCGTCTGCTACAATATTATCTTTACCTTTTACGTAACGGATGTCTGTGGTAAATTGGGCAATGTAATCCAGGTAACGGAACTGTCTTGGAGAGCATTTCTCGCGGTTATAGGAGAAGGCAAATGTGAGAGGTTTATGGTCAGTATGTACAGCAAATGTTCTGGCTTCTACCATATGCCTGAAATGTCTAATAGCATCATAAATAGCCAGCAGTTCACGGTCGTATGGGCTATATTTCTTTTGTGCGGATGAAAGACGTCTTGAAAAGAACGCCAGAGGTTTCCAACTGCCACCACACCGTTGCTGAAGTGCTGCTCCGATGGAGGTATCAGATGCATCAGTGAACACAGCTAGTTCAGCTTCCGATTCTGGGTGAGCAAGCATCGTTGCTTTAGAGAGGCTAGCTTTGCATTCATTGAAGGCGCTCATCATTTCCGTGGTCATCGTTATAGGGTGTGATGGCTTAGTTTTGGGACCGGAGAGAACGACGTTTAGAGGTGCTTGAATTTTTGCTGCTCCAGGAACAAATCGGCGGTAAAAATTGTACATACCCAGGAATCGGCGTAGTAATCTGACTGTTGTGGGCACGGGATAATCTTGTATTGCCTGTACTTTATCCTGTAAGGGACAAATGCCGTCGGCTGATACCTCGTGGCCGAGAAAAGTAATATGCGACTTACCGAATTCGCATTTAGCGGTGTTAATGAGCATACCGTATTCTGCTAAACGTTGGAAGAGTAGTCGAAGATGCTGCATATGTTGTGTTTCGTTCTGGGAAAACACCAGGATATCATCTATAAAACCATAGGAAAATGGCAAACCTCTGAGCATTTCATCTATGAAACGCTGAAAAGTTTGCGCTGCATTGCGCAAGCCAAACGTCATATATTTAAACTCAAACAAGCCGAAAGGTGTTGTTATCGCTGTCTTTGGAATGTCTGGGCCATACACTGGAATTTGATTAAAGGCTTTCACCAGATCTATTTTTGAATATATTGACGTTCCTGCGAGTGCATTGGAAAAATCTTGTATGTGCCGGATTGGATACTTGTCTGGGATAGTGCGGGCATTCAGGGCGCGGTAATCACCGCAAGGTCTCCAAGAGTTGTCTTTTTTTAGTGCTAGATGAAGAGCGGACGCCCATGAACTTTCTGACCGTCGAGCGATACCACTGGCAAGCATGTCTTCGAACTCTTTTTGGGCAATCTTTAATCTATCCGGTGGCAAACGTCTGGGACGACTGGAAACTGGTGGACCGGGTGTAGTACAGATGTGATGCTCCGTGGAGTGTTTAATGTCACGATGTGTTCCAGCTGGACAAGTTATGTCTGGGTACTCACGTAGAAGTTGGTGATAACTGGTATTTCCGGAGACAGCCTTGATTGATGCGATGTCGCTTACTTCCTCTGCTAGTGATGCTGCTGTAGAAAGCTCGGTTAGACCATCGATCAAGCGGTAGTTCCTCAAATCTACAAGCAGATTATAAAATTTGAGAAAGTCAGCACCTATTATCGCCTTCGACACGTCGGCTACTACAAATCGCCAGTTAAATGCACGGCGCAGCCCGATATTGAGTTGCAGGTGAACATACCCGTATGTAGCTATCACACTGCCATTTGCAGCATATAACTGGTAAGTAGTCTTTACTCTAGTTTCCTTGACTGCAGATCTTGGGAAAACGCACAAATCTGACCCAGTGTCAACCAGAAATGACATTTTTGTAATGCGATCGGTAATAAATAAACGGGCTTGTCTACTAAGGCAGTCGTTTGCCGCTAGTTCCGGCTGCCGTTTGGGTTTTCCGATGGCTTGAAGGTGCATGGTGTAGTGCATCGGTTTGCTCTTTGGCCAAGCCGGTTATGATACCAGCAGTAGTCCGGGTTCCATTGTCTGGAGCGTGATCGTTCCCGCCGGTTCGGTGTCCAACTGTCTTCGCGTGATCTGCCACGGGAACGAGAAGTATTTGTCTGGCATTTCAGTGACGCGACTTCCTTTGTAAGGTCGGCAATTTGTTTTTGCATTTCAACAAACATGTCTGTAAAGGAATTGGTTGCTGCTACCTGAGTCACCGGCGCAATCTCTATAATTTTGTCCGCTAATTCTGCTACAGCTTCGAGGGGTACCTCTGTTTGTGTCGCGATGACCGTCTGCAAGTTATGGGGCAAACGGCTAGACCACAGTGTTCTCAAGAACGTGTCTGGCATAGCTGGTCCGGCCAATGTTTGGAGATGCCGAAGAAATTGAGATGGTTTTCGGTCTCCGAGTTCTTCATGCATCAGAAGTTGCTTCGTTTTCCTCTCTTGTGACGCCGAAAGTCTCTTTATAAGCTCCGTCTTTAATTTTTGATATTTGTTTTCAGCTGGCGGGCACGTAATTAAATCTTTCACTTCAGTAGCATATTGGTGGTCTAACTGCGCTATAATGTGGTAGAATTTAGTCATGTCCGCTGATATCCCTGATATTATGAATTGTCCTTCTACTTGCGCAAACCACAGCTCCGGTTCTTCAGGCCAAAACGGGGGCAATTTCACTCCCACCTTGTACACGCTGGCTTCCATTGCACTTGTGTTCGCGTCAGTACTTTTTGTCGCATCACTAGCGGACTTTCGAGAAGTTTCTGTGGATGGCGGCGGTGTGCTGTATCTTTCGTCACGTATCATCTTCTTTCTTCTTGTCCAAATCGGGGTCACCAATTATATAGTGCTTTCCTACCTTGGTTAGAGGTGCGTTGAATTATAGTCCAATAACTTTGTTCAAACACTGTATTAGATAGTTCACACTATACACAAGTTTTAATTTATACGAGGCACAGGAAAGTCAAGAGATTACGTTTAGGGAAGACAGGCATTAACATAAGCATAAATAGCGAAATGCAAACGGTACGCGGCACGTGGTTGCGGAGCAAAAAATGGGCGTGCATTCGCCGTCGGATCGAGCTTCTGACTGGTGAGGCGGTCCGTGTTCCTCGGGCGCCCGGCTGCGCGTGCGCATATACGTACATACATCGCTATATCTAAATCCTAAGGAATGCGTGGATACGCGCTTACACAAGTAGCTTTGATTTTAAACAAAAACTAATACGAACATAATAAGTAGGTTATGCTAAATGACACTACATCTCCTTTATACAAAAGTAGCACGCCTTATAAATAATAAATAAATAATGTTGGACAAATCACACAGCATCATCTAGCCCCAAGCTAAGCAGAGCTTGTGTTATGGTTACTAGATGACTGATATACTTAATACATTATACTACATAGAAAGATATTTTTATTATAAATAGAAAACACCCAGAACACCCTGTACAAATATCTGCAGATCGTACAGACATTTGTCCCGAGGCGGGAATCGAACCCGCAACCCCTTGCGTCGCAGGCGGACCTTCGCCCGCTGCGCCACAGGGCTCGTCATATTATTATGATAACAAATAGGTGAAAGATGCTTCTCAATAAATATTGTGTCGGAACTCTATGCATCTTTGTTCACTAAGAATATCGATTTCACTAGAAAAGAAGGATCTGTAGTTATCTGTATTTTTAATTCAATTTTTAAAACCATTATTACTTCAGTACTCCATCGTTGAAAGATTTGAAGGAACTCCTTAAATATTGTAATATTTAAGAGTTCTCTCTGAAAACAAATAAACAATGTTCAGTCCGAAAGTATGAGTTGATGAAGTGGAACTAATTAAGAAGACAACTGATGGCTATCGAAACTTCTGAGTGCCAAACCAGAATATTATCCACGTACGTTAAGTTGCTTTCTTTATCATAACAGCTGCTGACGCCGTATCATCAGTTCAGCCGTAAAACGTCCACTAATGAACACAGGCCTCGCCTCACAGGACGCTGCTGCCCATCTTCCGGAGGTTTCCCTTAGCAGGCTCTTACTGCATCCATGGGTATGAGAGGAGGGTTACCCCTCCTCTAAGAATGTTACCATTCTACTGCCGGCACCCCACGGCGAATTTATCTATAATAGATGTGAAAGGTTAAGGCACCAACACTATGACTCAGGTCTTAAGGGATGGGACGGGGATGAGGTGCTATGCGAATTCAAATCACCCACGATCTACGTTAAAACCGTAAGTACCTTAACTTAACCGGTAAATAATATCCAGCATTTACTTTTTACCATTGCTCCTCGATAAATTTAAGTTGTTTCACCAAAAACAGAAAAAAGCACATTCCCTCCCTGAGTTGGGGGAAGTAATTTGAACTTGGAACAGGGACGGACGGGTTAGTACAGAATAAACAAAATACAGGGGGATTCTGTTATTGCACTTCCATAATTATGCTAATACCGTTTTTAAATTAACAGCTGTCAACGTAAAGTTTGGTAAAATTATTCCGGTTGATTTTTAAAACGGCTACACGAACCGAAAAGCCTATAATGTCATGTTGCGCAATTTTAATTAGCATTAGTTAGGAAGTCATCATCATCATTTCAGCCGTAGGACGTCCACTGCTGGACATATGCCTCCCTCATGGATTTCCAGTTATTGCGGTTGGAAGCGAACATCGCACAGCATCCACCGTCGACCTGCAGTCTTCACCAGGTCTTCATCCCATCGTGTTGGTGGACGTCCTACGCTGCGATTGCCGGTCCGTGGCCTCCACTCGAGAACTTTTTGGCCCCATCGGCCATCTGTTCTGCGAGCTACATGGCCTGCCCATTGCCACTTCAACGTGCTAATCCGTTTGGCTATGTCGGTGACCCGAGTTCTTCTACGTATCTCCTCATTTCTGATTCGATCGCGTGAAGAAACCCCGAGCATAGCCCTCTCCGTAGGTCGTTGAGCGACTCTGAGCTTATTCATGAGGCCAATCGTGAATGATCACGTTTCGGTTCCATATGTCATCACTGGATATGAGTTAGGAAGTATGACAACCGAATATACACTAGAGATCATGCTGATAGACTGGTATTTTTATTATTCCGACTCGACAAAACATTAGAGTCATCATCATTACAGCTGTAGGACTGCTTTCCACGTCCACTGCTGGACGTAGACCTCCCTCATACATCTCCAGATCACGCTTGGCAGGCGGGTTGGAGAGCGCAGTATAAGATGTTGATACACGGAAAGACGCTGCTACCCATCTTCCGGAGCAGAACAGACCCTTAGCAGATTCTTACTGCATCCACGTGCAAGAGAGGAGAGGCAACATTCTAACACCTCAAGTCAAAATATAAGAGTACTCATAATAAAAATAATAGATCTTAGTTTTTGTATCGCTTGTTCCGCTCAGTACTACTATTAAAAAAATTGCCAAAATTCAAAAAGCAATTGAAAGACCTTATTAATTAGTTAATAATTTTATTCAAGACTTCTTTATAACTGTACGTCTGCATAATATTTGGGTATTATTTAAATACATTATTATTAAATATAATTTTAAACAAAATTGTAATATTTCATATTAATCTTAGTATAGTTTGTTATTTAATTATCTATTGTATTAGATTACTATAATACTATTACTATTGTATATATGTACCTCGTAATTAGTATTGTATTATGAATGCGCTTTTCTATGTTTTACTATTAGTTTTTAATCACAACTCTTAAGTTGTCTGTTGCCTTGTTTTCTTGCATGCTGTGGTACCCTATAAGTACGGGAGCACAATGCTATAAATTGTTTTTGAATGTTTTCTTATTATTTTATGTGTAAACCTGTGTTGGGTATCCTATTATATTAATTAATAAATTAGAATCCTTCGCTGCTCACAGGTTACAATTCGATCCTTATAATTTATTTTTTGTTATTTTTTTTGGTAATTAGGGGGCGAAACCCCTAATATGCATAGCGCTGTCTGTCTGTCTGTCTGTGTATTTGACGATTACCGAACGCGTTGACCGATGATACATGGAACCTTATTTGATAGCACCGTCTTAATGAGAGAAGGGGACTGATTGATTTTGGTGACCCTAGGGTCACAGGGACTGGAGTTATTGTGAGCTCAAAAGGTCACCAAAAAAATAAAAGTCTTCAAATGGCCTAAAACGTCCAAAAACCCAAAAACGCCATTTTTGGCTTTGGTGACCTTTTGAGGCCTTCGCCCTCTTTTCTGGTACCCTCGTACCAATGCTTGTCCTCTAATCTAAGAACAGACTTACTTCCACTTAGCCATAGTAATATGGCAGCGAGTTGCGAAGCCATATTGCACATGCGCCGCGTCACACGTCACGTCACGTCTCGCCGGCACACCATCCCCCATCCCTTTATCTTCAATACAGTGCCATTTTTCCTTATCATCCTCGTCATACTCAAATTAACTTCAAGGAACCTTGATTTCTTTCCTCAGCATTTCCAATTCTGTAACAAGACGAAATTCTGTTATTGCGCCATAGCCAATACGCCATCAGCCAAGTCGTTTGTTTTCATTTTGACTTCTATAGAACTACGAGTACAAATCAATCTGTAAGGACAGTAAATGGTGCAGAATGTACTTATGTACAAATATATCACGTGGTTTTAATATTACAGGATTATATCGCGAACCTATCTTTCCTTTAAAAATCGGTCAAGGACTACCAAACATCTGCTGGAGTCATGAACTCTATCCAAAGAACGACACTCTTCTAAGTATTTTGTTTGAGAGGCGATTGAGATCAAAACACACCTAAATTTTAATCGTGAAGAGGGTTTTCGTCTCTCTTCTGCATGGAATTATGTGTTGAATAAGTGCGTGCATTGTGTTCCGACTGTACAGCAGTCCGACACCGTTAGTGCAGTGTGTCGTAACGTGAACATGGGCTTTTGTAACTCAGAAGACGAATTGAGGGTATTCATGGATCCTGCCATCAATTCGCGTCGGTAGCTCCCAGTACATCAGTCCTCTCGCGACCAAGAACACTGAAACGTGTTTGAAACGTTGGGAAAATAATAAAAAATGTACTTATTAAGTTAGTAAATCGCGAATATGAACAA
The DNA here is from genome assembly GCA_963082625.1 of Pasiphila rectangulata. Lineage (NCBI taxonomy): Eukaryota > Metazoa > Arthropoda > Insecta > Lepidoptera > Geometridae > Pasiphila > Pasiphila rectangulata. The sequence goes on from OY720240.1 coordinate 15,018,705, forward strand.
ATTCTTGTTACAAATAATTAGTAAGGCAGGTAGGTACGTAGATAACTGATAAATATTAAAGTTGAAACAAATGGGAAATCAATCGTTTAATCTGCAACAGTTAATTCGAATTTATTTCCTCAAAACTCAATCGAATCTATTTACGTTACTTTATCAGTTGTAAAGCACCATTCATTTGCCGAGCAGCCATGTACCTATTACAGCGTTTCCTTTTGAACCGAACAAACGCCGAGCTCAATACCAATAAAACAGGTCTCAAGTTGAAAGATCTTTTCATTAAACGTATCGTGGACGGTGATTTATCGCCTCGCGAGACACTCCATTCACATCGTGCGTCTTAGATCGATGGGTTCCGAATAAAATACATTCGGCAATTGAATAGCTCTATGTTTCAGCGGGAGACACTTTCGGAGAAGCGAAAACTAATGGTGGCACGCGCCGCCCTTCGCGTTACAATTCCAATAAAAGATGAACGCGCCCGCGGTCGCTGCATGTTTCAAGATTAAATAAACAATGCGTTCTTAAATGGAGACTACGTAGCGTAGTGTGGGGCCCCCGGCTAAGTGGAGCGACGACCTGCGTAATGCAACCAGCGAAAAGGGGATGCAGGTGGCCGGAGAACGTTCTTAGTGGCGCTTAATAGGAGAGGCCTATGGAAGCAGTGGACTAATGTGGGCTGATGATGATGATGATAATGATGAACAATGCGTGGTAGCCGTGGAGTGGTGGCAGTAGGATACTGCCCCTCCTTTCTTGCCCGTGGATGCAGTAAGATTCAAAGGATAACTTCAGAAGACCCACACTGCGCTCGCAAACCCGCCTGCCACGCGTAGGGTGTATAGCAACAGCCCCCTATTTGATCAGTACACATGGAGATGCATGAGGGAGGCCTATGTCTAGCAGAGGACGGCCTATGGCTGAGATGATGACGATGAAATGAATGTACGAGGATATAAACGTCTTACATTTATTTGGTTACCATAATACACATTTTAAATTAAAACGTAAGTACCTACAGGTTTTCAGTGTAAAAGGTAATTAAAAACAATGTAATTAGAACACCATGTTTCTAAAGCAATTTCAAAAAGAATAAATGAAAGGAAAAAAAAACAGAATAAATTGAAAAGGTTTATTCGTAGGTAATGGACGTAGGTATTTTAAAATGTATTCGTAGTTAATAGGCGTAGGTACTTTAAAACTCTTAAACTACAGAGATTTTAACCACACGGTAATTAATTATTTATGCATACTCATTATGTTACTACTAAATTCAGCCGGGGCTTCACATTCATATCTACGCCAATTGTACTCATACTACAAACGGCAGTAGAATGTTGCCCACCTCTATTGCCCATGGATGCAGTTAGAATCTGCCAAGGGTTACCTCTAGAAGATGGGCAGGAGCGTCTTTCTGTGTATCAACATCCCGTACTGCGCTTGCCAAACCGCCTAGCGTGGTTAGTATGGCAACAAACTGCTCATTATAAGTATGTGGATACCTACGAGAGAGGCCTATGCCTAGCTGTGGATGTCCTACGGCTGAGACGAAGAGTTTAATATGGAGAATGTTTAAAAACATTAACAAACATGCATTTTAAGCCTTTCATTTGATACCCTGCCGTGGGGTGCCGGCAGTCCTCTAATCCCCGTGGATGTAGTAAGAGCCTGTTGCTGTAGCTGTGTTGCTAACGCTGTCTATGTAAATCATCTATCCCACTGCCCACTAATATGTTAAATCAAAAAGTTTGTTTGTATGGATGCTTGTTACATCTTCAAGCAGACTGTGTAAATCAAGCTAAAACTTTGCACATACATATATTAGAGAGATTGGCCAGAGTTCTACATAAGCTACTTTTTAGTATGACGCGTGCCGTGAGGTGCCGGTGGAAGTAGAAATTTTCATTTCATTTATTTCCAAAAACAAAGATACTTTGCATGCGGAAGTCTAAATTAATATGTTGTCTTGTCCGTCGATGCAGTACAATTTTTAAGAATATGGGAAACAGCGTCTATCCTTGTATCGATTATCCGTACTGCGATCACCAACCCGCCTTCCAAGCGTGACGAGTGTGGCAACACACGGAGATCCATGAGCAAGGATGGCCTGCTGTCTTCGTCTACTGCTGGCCATCCAGCAGTCCTAAGGCTTACATGATGATGTTGTGCAAAGCGGGCAGAAGCTAGTTTTTTTTATTCTTTTATTTAAAGGGTCTGTTCAACAATGAACATGTCACTCTTAAAGAAGAAAGTTTTTTTTTTCCTTTTTCAGAAGCTAGTTAAACAAATATAATTTCTGATTTTTTGCGTTTTTCGCTACTGAACCTCAATGTGGACTATGGGTTGTATTTATTTATCATAAAATATTCCAGCGGCACCTTTTTTAAACGTATACTAATGGCAGTTTCGCATCGCCTGCCAATAAATGGCGGGTCCGAGTCGTGACGGGCGACACCCCCTCATCAGACGTGGTTAATCTATTCGATCCCTAACGCATTTATCTCTTCCCTTTTATTTTGTCTTGCTGCCAGGCGGAAATAATGCTCTAGATTTTAAGGAAACATTTTATCACAGATTTTTTGCGAAATTGTGAAAAAAGGCAATTGTTTTGTTGATGTTGACGTTAGGTGTTATGAACCGTTGCTGACGATGTATATGTAAAGCCACTTCCCACTAATATTCTTTATTAAAAAGTTTTTTTCTATGGTTGTTTGTTACCTCTTCAAGCAGACTGGCCTGGCCTGACTGAATTGGCCCTGGTCAATAAGTGCAAAGTTTTAACTTGAGCTACTAAGCTGAAACTTTGCACTTATTGACGACGGCCAACACATAAACTACTTTTTAGTACGACGCGTGCCGTGTGGTGCCGATAGTAGAATGTTGCCTCTCCTCTCTTGCCCGTGGATCCAGTAAGAATTTGCCAAGGGAAACCTCCGAGAGATGGGCAGTGGCGTCTTTCGTCTACATTAACATCTCGTACTGTGTTCGCCTACCCCAAGCGTGGCGAGTATGGCAATAACCCCCTAATAGCCTCAGAGATCTATGAGGGAGGCCTATGTCCAGCAGTGCACAGCAGTCCTAATTCTGAGATGATGATGAAGGAATAATTTGGAGTTACGGAAAATTATGCGTACTAAAGATATTGACACAATTTCAATTCCTTACACCTTCCTTGCCTTATTTGTGTCCTCCTTGATAATTTTCCATACTTCTTTTTTTCTGATTTCGAGCTTTTTTAATCCTATTTTCTACATAATTAAGTTTATTCTCTCTGATTAAATGATTACGATGTATAATATTTTCTTCAAGCAAACCACTGTTAGCAATTATGTCGGGGTAGGTATTGCCTTTTCATAATGAATAAGTCATTTATAATCTGCTCTCTCAAACAAGATAGTTCACCAGGTATTGACCTTATTACTGTGCCCTTGATTAACAAATGTGTGTCATTTTTCGTTACTCCCCTGACTCACATAATTAACCTTAGCTTAAAAACAGGACTATTTCCGGACTGCTGGAAAGCTGCTGCGGTGTCTCCCATCTTTAAGAGTGGCCTAAAAAATATCCCAGATAATTATAGACCCATAGCACTTCTTAGTATCCTTTCCAAAATTCTTGAAAAAGTAGTTAACACTCGTTTAGTAAAATATTTAGAAAATAAAAAGATTATCTCCGAAAGACAGTTTGGTTTTCGAAAGGGCAGATCGACCGAAGACGCTGTCTCCTTACTAGCGGATCTAGCTTCTACTTACACGGACAGAGGGGAATGCTGCATCGGCGTGTTTCTAGATCTAGCAAAAGCTTTTGACACCGTCTCGGTCGGCCTGCTACTGAAGAAACTCGAATGTATTGGCGTAAGAGGGATCCCTCTCACATGGTTCAGGAGCTACCTAACAAACCGGAAACAATGTGTAAAAGCAAATGACATCTACAGCGAGCTACTTCCTATTGATTACGGTGTCCCGCAAGGCAGCATACTTGGTCCGACCCTATTTATCCTATATATAAACGACATCTTACAAACAGAAATTGAAAATGGTGAAATGGTTGCATATGCGGACGACACCGCAGTTTTATTTCATGGAGAGAGTTGGAAACAAGCGTTCTCACTGTCAGAAAAAGGACTATCTACCATCAGTAAAGCTCTCGATCACAGTCTTCTTACCTTAAACGTCAAAAAGACGAAATACATAACTTTTTCGAAAACTGCCGCTGCATGTCCCCCAACCACTATGTCGCTAAGGATGTACTCATGTACTCAGGACTGCCAACTATCATCATGTATCTATACCTCAATCGACAGAACTATCTCAATTAAATACCTGGGCGTCACTATCGACGAACACCTATCCCATAAACCACATCTGACAGATCTCTCAAACCGTGTCAGAAGACTAATTTTCATTATGAAAATGCTCCGGGACTGTACTCCACGCGATATTTTAAAGCTAGTCTACACTTCTCTATGCCAGTCGATCATACAATACTGCATTTCTGTGTGGGGTAGTGCGGGAAAGAGCTACTTCATTCAACTAGAAAGAGCCCAGCGGGCACTTTTAAAAGTTGCCTTCAAAAAGAACTTCCGTTTCCCTACTGATGATCTGTACAAGGAGGTAAGGGTTCTTCGCGTCCGACAGCTATACGTTTTAAGTGCTACCACTAAAACCCACAGACGCATTAGATCTCGCCCTGACTACGAGACTATAATTACGAGACGCACCTACAGGATACCTCTCCCAACTGTCCAGTCGCTGATGGCTAGACGAAATCCCTCTTTCTCCCTACCTCAAACTTACAACAAAGTGTGTCAGTTGTTAGATATAAAGAACTGCAGTAACTACGCCTGTAAAAAAGCTGTAAAGGAATGGTTGCTCACACTGACTTATTGCGACACAGAACAACTTATCTAGCCCTCTTAATCTTTCCACATATGTCAATACCACACCACGCTCTCACAAACACACACACATACTCACACACAAACACAAGCACGCGCACACATACACATTCACCCATCACACCTACTCATGCACATACTAATTCACACAATCTCACCACCAGATAGATGCTCTTTTAATACCCATGTTAATACCACTACGCTAAAATATAATTCTTTTTATATAATTTTTTTTCTATTTCATACAAACAATCACAATCATTTGTCATTTAGTCTAAGTTTTGTAACGCGCCACTCAAATGTTTATTATTATTCCACGTCGTCCTGTTAACGCGCACTCTGATTCCCAAGATACAAGCTTTTAGCTTAGTTTGGGTGTCAACGGTAATCTTATATCTGATCTGTATCTTGTGTTTTAATGTAACTCTGCGCTGTATAATTTGTTTTCTTTTTGGTAATAAATATGATTTATGATTTATTTATGATTTTATGATTTATTTATGTTATTATTTGACTTCAAAACAATATCACATGTCCAATGACATTTCCGTGGGCTAGTCTTTCGTATTTTAATTGGTAATAATTACATTTATTATGTCCAATCAAAATACAATAACATGAATTTAATTCATGTTATATATCAATTTGTTTATAAATATTTCAAAAGTATCTTTATTATATGATTCAAAAATTATGTCCCACTGGTATCATATAAGGCATTGCAAAATTCCATTATTTTGTCCGACTTGATGAGTCGACTTTCTATATAAATACGTTTAGACTTATGATTGTTATGAAAATTAATAATATCTCTATATACACTCTGAGCATCCGAAATACCAAGAGCTAAGGGCTCTACTCTTATGTCACAGTAGTCAATATTAGTCACTACACAATCGATCGAAGACTTTGTGTTCAAATCAGAATCTATTCCTGTTGCATATTTGACTATAATATATTTCTAGACCCATTAGGTTTTATAATATCATTTAAATCGTCTTTCGCGAGAGAAGATACCAAGAAATCGATATTCCAGTCCCCAATAAAAATCACTCTGCAGTTCGGAACGCTACACAAATAATCAAACAATTTAGTCAAAGTATCTTTCATAATTTTAAAATCTCCTTTTCCTGTTCTATATATACCAATAATATTATAAGTTTTTTACTATTATTTACAGTTACTTGCACAGAAGTCAATTCGCAGTCATACGTAGCCATGGGGCGCCGGCAGTAGAATGTCCTCTCATGCCCGTGGATGCTAAGAGATACCTGCGGAAATGGGCAGCAGCGTCTTTCCGTGTATCAACATCCCGTACTGCGCTCGCCAACCGCTTACCAAGCGTGGTGAGTATGGCAACGACCCTTCATGGAGATCCATGCTTAGATGTAATGCATCGATTAATGTGGCAGAAATACTGCGGATCTGCGACGTTTTACTATCATAAGAAAACTCAATACTTGCTTTTGCTTGAGTAAACTCACAAAATCCCGACCGAAGCTCTACCGTTAAAACTACACTCAGCCGTCTAGTTAAGCTTCCGAAATTAGTTCAAGCTGTTAAATCCTACGTAACTTTATGCGTTTTCCGCAAACTCGCTTCTCGCTTATTATTATAACTGAGGTATGTCCTACATTGCCAAAATCTCAAAGGCTTTTAAGTTCAAATAATTTTAATCTCAAATACATCTGTATTTGAGATTAAATTTACTGTCTAATAACAAGTCACTTACATTAGAAAAATCATGTCTGTTTTATGGTAGGTATCGTTCGGTACGTTAATTATTTATTTTGTAACAATATGTTAACTTACACTTAAAAGGGCTGTTTAAAAATTAATAATAATATAGTTTTTGTTACTGCAGACAAAAGATCCATAATTGTTTAAAATTTTACACATCTTTTTACTTTTAACTAGTTTTATATCCAACACATAATAATAGCAAATAATATTTAAGTGACAATTGTCACCAACGTTTAGCTTTCTCAAAGGCAGTCGGTCTAAGAGACTCCTAATAATATGGTTTTCACATTCTTAATGATGAAACGTAATTGAACTGACTTTCTGTAAACTAATTGAACACAAAATCAACATTTGGTTTTTACTTTACAATTATTTATGGATTATTTCAATTAGTTATAATTGTAGAAATTAACAAGTAAGGCCTTTGCATCTATACACAAATAAAATAAATAAAATAAAATTATAGATGATTTTATGAAACGTCAGCAACTGGTAATCATGCTGTACGGGACGCTGCAGTGCCTGGGACATTGTTTGATGGATTAGGCTTGCCCAGCACCTATACCATCCTCTCAGCTTAGTCAGCTGTTAATCAGAGGAAAGAACAGGTCAATACGTCTGAAGCTAACTAAGCCGCGGGTTTCCTCGCGATGTTTCCTTCACCGTTAAGCACGTGTTAAATGTGAACTTACACTTTTCAAGAAAGAAAAATCCATCGGTTCACGGCCGGTATCGAACCCTTCGATTAAAAGTCGGGAGTACATACCACTTGGCCAACACGGCTGTTACAAATGAACAGCCTATTATATAATTAAATGAAAAATGGATATTATTTTGGTTTTTAAAAAAGGACGCGGGTGGAAACGGCTATGAATGGACTGCAAGATCAGGGCAAAAGTTGGATTAGCCCGGCTTATTTTTTGGATCATAGTGAAAAGCTGTTACTGATGACCTAAATAATTAATGTGTTCTAAGTGTTTTAATATTTTTTCATGTACAAGTACATATATACATATAAACATCCCTTCATCCCATCACCTTTAAACAATGGAAATATGATATAAATGTAACCATTCTTTAAATCAGAATAAGACGATACTTGGTAAGTATTATTCTATATAATACTTACCAAGTATCACCTCAATTATAGGCTTAACTCTACGTGAATCACAACACAATATCCACATAGACGAGTATAACGAGATCGTGATCCCGGTTTAATCTTTCAGGGAGAGGCAAACATCCAAGGCAGTGGTGAGCGTTGTTCGGCAAGCTGTCTCACTAATTGCCTGGCGTTTCTCTATACAAGCTTAGTCTTACTTACGTACAATGATTACTGATAAGCCTTAATAAGACCAAGCTTGTTCGACTGCCCCTATGGCTTAGTTGGTTTAAGTGGGTTAAGAAGGGTTTTGGGTTCGATTTCCACAACGGGACCAATCTTTGAAATTGTTCTGCAGATATTTCACCAAAAGCCATATGGGTATTTTTCTATGTAGGTATGATGAGTATGTATTTCATCATCATCATTTCAGCCGTAAAACGTCCACTACTAAACATAGGCCTCCCTCGTGGATATACATGAGGGGTAGTTGCCATACTATGTATTTACTAATAAAAATATTTAAGTAGATATTTTATCAATTATTTGGTTTCCATAGTACAAAATTTGCTTAGTTTGGGACAAGATGATGCCGTGTGTAGTCATGATCATCATTTCAGCCGTAAAACGTACTACTGAACACAGGCCTTCCCCATGGGTTCCCCATGAATCTCCATGAGTATTTGCCATTCTCACCACGCTGGGCAGGCGGGTTTGCGAGTGCCGTACGGGATGTCAACACACGAAAAGACGCTGCTGCCCATCTTTTGGAGATATCCCTTCGCAGGCTCTTACTGCATCCACGGGCATGAAAGCAAGGGTAAGATTCTACTGCCGGCACTCCACGGCTGAATGCCGGCACCTCCGTGTGTAGTATCCAACATTATTTATTTATTTATCACAGCTTTTTGTATCCAGATAATAAAAACTCGCTTTGAAGTTTAGAACTTTTTTGCAATTCCAAAAAACCATTGGCTCCAATTCAGGTCGTGATGTTGAGTTCAAATCCAGGTTTGGATTCAAATTGGAAGGATATATACAGTTAAATATGGCACTATTCTGTCACATTTTTGTTCAACACGAGTGATGCAATCGTTTATAAGTTAGAACATACCTAAATTGTTCAGAGTTTTTTGTTGTTTCAGAGCCTGAATCGTTTTGACTGTTTTTACTACTATCGATTTTAATTATGTTTCAAGAATTATAAGGTTATAAATAATGTAAATAAAGCTGAACTCTACAGCACCATCTAGTCCCAAACTAAGCAAAGCTATTATAGAAACCAGATTATTCATAGGATACCTACTTAATTTCTTATATATATATATACATATATTAAAATTAAGTATCTTAGAGTTCTAGTTGAGTTTTGATGTGGTAACAGAAAGGTTAAACGACAACGAACTTCCTATTCAATATGCTGATGTACTTGAACAATGTTTGGACGGAAACTTCTTTCTTTACCGCGGGGAACACTACCTCCAGATTTACGGAGTGGCCATGGGCAGCCCCGTAGCTCCGGTCTTGGCCAACATCTGGATGGAGCATTTTGAGAGTCTTTAATCTATCTTAGATTCCACAGTCCACGGTGTAAAGTTGTGGAAACGTTATGTGGATGACGTTTTCTGCACAATGAGGGGAGGCGACCAGGAAGTGCATCAGCTGACAGACATATTGAACTCCGTACACCCGAGTATCCGGGTCACACATAAAATGGAGATAAATAAGGACCTTTTTGGATGTTGAAGAAATGGTGAGATTCGATGGTTCCGTACCGCATTGTGTCTACCGAAAACCGACTTAACTTACCGGTACCTGAACGCTGCATCGCATCATCATCCGTGCCACTTACAGGCTTTTGTGTCGTCACTAATAAACAGAGCTCATGATCTGTGTGACACAGATCATGAGCCCTGAGTATTTGGAGAGTGAACTCAGCCATGTTTAGGAAAAAACACAAAGGATATGTAAGTAGGAAAATTGCGAAACGGAGAAGCCGGAAAACGCATCTTCTTAGCCGTACGTATGGAGTGACGGATAAAATTGAAAACATTTTCAAGATATTTTCAATTAAGTCAGTTTTCACTCCCCACATAAAAGTCGCTCAGCAACTTCGAATACCTAAAGACAGGATACCGCTGCAAATGCCAGGCGTATACAAGATTGATTGTAGCTGTGCCTGTTCTTACATAGGGCAAACTGAACGCACAATAGACGAACGGGTCAAGGAGCATATCACAGCAGTCAAATATAGTCAGCGATTGCTAAACATCTACTGGACTCAGGACCTAATCACTGGATAGAACAACATGACCATGATTACAAAAGGATAGTTTGAGAGGCGATTGATATCACCAAAATTTTAATTTTGATCTTTTTTTCGTCAGAAAGGTTTTCGTCTCTTATGTGCGTGGAATACTGTAATTAATAAATGTGTTCGTTGTGTTCCGACTGTACTAGCGGCGGAAGTTCAGTCCTCCCGCGACCACGACCAGGTGCAATCCGGTCGAGACGTCAAAGGTACCTACGCGATAAAATCCTGTATTTTAATAAAAAATAACATGTTAAAAAACATTGTTTTCCATCACATTGTATCAAAAAAACTACAATTGGGTTTATGTGGATACTCGACAAATTTAGTTCCATCCGTGGATTCGCTAAAAGTTGATTTCCATATTTTTCTCGTCAGAACTACTTGTTTTCGTGAAATATAAAACCAACCTTTCGTGTTAGTTCACATACACCATGTATTGCACTAGTATTTTCAGTATATTTTGTGAGTCTGTATGTTGAACAAGACGCTGCAGCGTTCCGAACAGCATGAATACCAGTAGCTGACGCTGTCGCACTGTCTGACGCATTATCTTTAACAGGTGCAAAGGCTTGTCTACTAAAATGTTAAACACAAATATAGCGGTTTACGTTTTATATACAGATAGTTTTCAAAATTTGCAATATTTTTTAAAACTATCTGTTTTGTATAAATTACACTGGTGCTTGTGGTTAAAGATCTTAGAGAAATGTTTGAAGAGCAGCTTACGCCCAATCCATCAATTGTTTCTAACCTAACCGAACATCATTTTCGTTAGGGAGATGGGATTGAATCCCTCACGTTATCAACATCCCTTAAGCACTAAAACCATAGTTTATCTACACGGTGGGTGACAAAACCGTAACCTACATTCGGTAAGTGAGTTGGTGGGATCGAGCCCATTGAAACGAGTTCACGTATTCGTCGATAAGATATAAATGTTGCGCCTACCGAAGTGTCTTCGTGCCGCAATCTTACATCAAAGAATACCTTTTTCTAAATTATAGTCTTACGTGGCTGTGGTTTTCTTATTCTGAAGGGAAATTGGAAAATTCTTCTACGGTTGCTTGTCTCCCGATTTTCTTTGAATTTGAATAATGTAAACATTTCATGTTTCGTAAACAACTGACCTTCAGATCAGCTTCAGCTTCAGATGAGGTCTTGAGTGTCTTGGTCAATGTTCCTACCAAATCTGCCCCAATCACATAAATGCAAAAACCCATCATCATCATAATCATCATCTCATCCGTATAACTCCACTGTTGGTCATAAGCCTCTCATGGATCTACAAGTCACTACTGATCACTATCATGAGGGGATTGTTCCCATACACCACACTTGGCAGGGGGTTTGTTGAGCGCAGTACGGGCTGTTGATACACAAAGAGACACACATCTTCCGGCAACCTTTGGCAGATTCTTACTACATCCACGGGCAAGAGAGGCCGGAAAACACTTAAAAAAATACAATGATAAACAACAAACTTATTTAACTCTAGTTATATAAGTTTGTTGTTTATCATTCTTAAGGATACTTCAATACATACCATAATTATAATTACAGCACGAAAGTACTTAAACCCGAATTTGGCTTTGCTTTTATAAGAATAGATATGTGTACCTATAAAATGGCAATATAATTCGATCACTCTTACAAGGTCTAGTGAAAACTCTCACTGGATCCAGTTTCTAGAACAACAATATTTACTTCATGATGGTCCAAATATAAAATAATCCTGATTTAAAAGGACATTTATCGGAGAAAGTATTTCGCGGGCTGTTTTTTAAAGACCCGCATCCATTTTGTTGACAAGCGTGTCGACATTTAGTGGCAGACATCATGTCCAACATATCTGCAAGTTAGTCACGTGACGTATGAACGTGTCAGGAAAGTCAAAGACGCCCAACTTACGTAACTTGTAATAGAATAAACTTAACGGTTGCTTAACAGTAGAATTTGCTCCTTCTCTCTTGTCCGTGGATGCGGTAAGAATCTGCCAAAGGATACCTCGGTAAGATGGGCATTAGCGGCTTTCCGTGCTGTGTGGCTACAACCCCCTCATGATCGGTAACTTAGTGATCAAGGAGGAAGGACTTTGTTTAACTGTGAATGCTACAGTACTTATTACGTTTGTTTATCCTACGGCTGGAAAAGAAGAGAACCTGGGCGGGATTGTCCTGGGCACGCTACCTCGGACGGACAGCTATGTTTCCATGCTGGAACGGCTCTGGCGGGCGTGCGGGCGGTGTGGCCGCCAGAGACGCGTACGGCAAAAATATCTTCGACGAAGGAAATGAAGTCGGAGTCACCTTCTCTGCGGTTCGGTCTAGGTCCTGGTCTTGTGTTTCGCGGTTGATTGCCTGCTTTTTCCGCTGCTCAGGCGTTGCGTTTGCAACGATGGCTGGAGGTTGGTGGTAGCAAGACTTCTGTCTCCATGGACAGCGGCAGGGCCTCGGGCGCGGGCCTCTCCTGCTCCTGGACGTATGTCCTCAGGACCTCTGCTAAGTCGGGGCTGAGCACCTCCTGTTTCTTGAGCTGCGCATAGACGTTGAGGTCAACGTGCACAGTCGCAGTCGTGCGCAGCTTTCGGAGACAGCGGGCTTGCAGCAGCTGGTGGCTTCACCGGGTAGGGCAGGCGGAGACATCGTCTTGGGAGGCGATGACGCCTTTGGGTTGGTCCTCTTGGTCCTGGATGTGGGCAGCGATCGCTCGCTGTCCGAGCTGATGGGGTCGTTGCGGGAAGTTCGACCTTCAAAGGCGAGCAGGCCCAAACGACTGTTGCGGTATGATGCTTTAAGTCTTCGCTAGGACTTGGGTGGTTCAGCCTGTTGCTGGGGGTCGTACTTTAACGCGTGACCTATTTAGCTGACGGGCAGGTCTGGAGGATCCCGTCCTCTGCCCGCGTTCTTCTCTTCCATGGCACTCGTCGCACTTCTTCGACACAACACTGAGTATCGATTCGGCGAGGAGCCGAAATTGACAGACGGATTCTAACAATACACTGCCAAGATCAAGGGTTTAAATCTGTTTTTTTTTATATTACTAAATGACGAGACAAGCCGAAAGCCCACCTGATGTTAAGCGGTAACTTCAACCTACCAGTTCCGTTCGCGCGTGTGTGCTCTCACTTACGATAGTCACAAAATTTTTAGGGTTCCGTTGTAAAACAAGAAACCCTTACAGTTACGCTTAGTCTGTCTATCTGTGTTTCTGTCTGTCCGTGTGTCTGCGGCTTTGCAAAGAGACTTTTAGTCCTAGAAAGCTGTAAGTTTGCATGGACATATAAAATAATAACTCCGTTATAAAGCAACCAAAATCATAAAATTCTGTTAAATTAAATAATTTGGGATACCTCCCCATACACGCAAGGTGGGGAAAACTTATTTTTTTTCTTAATATTCCATCATAATTATAATAATTCTGTGGGTGAATAGGTAAATAATACATATAATTTTCCGATTTAGGGTTCAGTTTGTGAAATAATAGAGTTTTAAACGTTTTTCGAGCGATCTGCCTATTGTACCAATAAAATTATTGTTTCACTCTAAGTTCGGCTTGGTTGAATCGTAAAAATCACAATTCAATCAAAACTTCAAAACAGGAAAATGTCCATTCGTTTAAAAATACCAATATATTTTGAACAACATTGTGGTTAACGGCTCGGTGAACCGAGCATGCAACGAGTTTTCTGTCAAAATAGTGGTCTTTATAAACTCCAACAATCAAGCTGTAGATATTTGTGAAATAACGAGACCAACTTACAAAGTAACTTTTAGTACATAACGACAAGATATTCCATATACCAGAGTAGCGCGCAACTTTATCTTTGTAAACTTTGGTATCCGAGATGAAAATACTTGGCACTAGTCAGCAAATACCTACTTTGAATATCTGCAGGAATGTTCGAAGATTTGAAAACAATCCTAGATTAAATCAAGTCAAGTACACCGTTGGAGTTTCGAGCAATTAACAAACTACAAACAAGAACTCATCTTTAAGTTTAGTGTTGGAAATACTTATTGTCGTATATTTTCCAGACAATCGATGTTCATTCAGGCGCGAGCGGGCCAGGCACAGAGTAAGTTTTCACCAGAGACAGAGTTTCATATTTTATTATTCGAATAAAAAAATTATACATAATGCAACAATATACCAGGGAGTAGTTTGTAATTTTTATGCTGTTTAACCACACTTAAGTAGAACATTTCATAGTTGGCAAGGTTATTAATTTCCTTAAAATTTAACATGCACTTTTCAAAACGTAAAATATACAGATGTATCTCTCTTCCTCCTCTCGTATTTCTGAGAGAAACGCAAACACTGAACCTCGTTTACGAACAAAGATAAACGAGTAAGTTACATACTTATACGACATTTTTTCTAACTTTACCCCGAAGCTCTCTTACAACGAAATACGTTCCAACTTTTGACCTTTGTTGGTGTACTGTGCAGTCTCTGAACGGCCCTACTCTGCGCCAATAAAATGAAGTGTCAAGTGAAACGCTCGCGCCACAGTGACGTATAGTGCAACGAGCGCACTCATGCATCTTGCGATCGACTCCTGAGACACGTTAAACGTCCTGGATAAAAGTTATTAATGGTTATACTCTCCTAAATATAGTGTTTGGGGTTTCCTTTTTCTTTGTGATATTACTTACAAAGGAGGGCTTTGTGGTCTAGTGATTTAACGTTTCAACAGAACAATGGCAGGCAGCCTTCCATATTAAAAAAAAGTATGGTAACAAACGTAAATAAACAAAACACCAGAAGATGCATACTTTGTTTTAATAAAATATGTAAAAGTATTATGCAAAAAAATTTATTGTTATTTTTATAACACCTGTATAGAGGTATTATTCTCAGTTTGAGCCATTCTTTCGTATAACATTCCGAACATGAGCTAATTCACTGTTTAGGCTTTCCTTGTCGCACAGGTCATTGCGTGATTTTTTAATAAAGTAACCACCGAGTTAAGATGCCGAGGGTTATGATGTGAATTAGCATGAAGGTACCGGTCCGTGTGTGTGGGTTTTCTGTAGACTGAGTGGCCTATACTTCCAGTATCTCGTACCTGCACCAGCACGTCCAAAAACGCCAAGCTACGATCCTTTTCCATCTCGTAAGTAAACTGAATCTTACACAATAAGTTGTGTACTCCATTTAAGTGTGCAAAAAGAAGTTCAATTTCCAGTACATTTCCTTTTAAGATACAGAAGACATCGTCAACATCCCGTAACTATTGCATATAATAGTAACAACCATGATAGTTTCAAAAAACATATTTAATTGTAGTTATTGATATTTATTGGCAACCTATTTTTAGGTGATTTTAATCAAATACTTAGTCAAGTAAAAGCTCAAATAACATCCATATCCTATCCTATCCTACTCGTCTAAAGTACGTACTAAAGTCTTCGAGTAAAGGCCATGGACTGGACCGGCAAGCGCAGCGTAGGACGTCCACTGACAAGATGCGCATACGACCTGGTGAAGATCGCAGGTTGGCGGTCACTTTCAACCGTAGTACTTAATAGAGGCCTATGTCTCGCAGTGGACGTCCTACGTCTGAGAAAACATTGCTAAACAATGACGTTACTTACATATAAAGTGCTTATTTGGTATGAAATCAGTCCTATTACTTTTTACAACACAATAACAGCCAGTCTGTAAGAAAAATATTTCGCTGAATACGTGAACACATACAATAAATCGTTGTTGTTCTGTGACTTTTGCCTTGAAGGCTCATTCTGATCCCGATCATGATTTATTATACGAAGTATGTACATAAACACTTTTGATAACGAAACTTTCATTCGCACTGACTGAAACTGTATATGAGCAATACAAATTAGAAAGGTATGCCAACTGGTCAGTACTTAACTTAACTTGAACCGCACAGAACAAAAACATTAAAAATCTATAAAACATTCAAAAAATAATAACTTGTCCGATTAAATTGTGTAACACGCTTTAGCCAATTAAAGTAATATAACTAAGATATTTTTTTTTCTGATTACGCTACGCTGCTGGCCTACTGCTGTGCAAAAGTATCTTCATAAACCACGGTCTATTGCAACTACCGTTTAGAAATGGTGGTTAAGAATCATAAATAGTTTGGAAAACTATTTAATTTAGAAATACCTAAAACCTGGTATTGCTCCACAGAAAAACTATTTATGATATGGGTATTTTGGCATTACATTATTTACCCAATGGCTGGTATGGTATTTACCGACGGGTTTGGGTTGGTTTAAGATATGGGTGTTCATCTGGTTATGTGATAGTTTGTAAATACACATACACATACCAAACCCTCGTTCTATGGACAAATGTTCCATGTATTTAAACGCCCAAACGAATCTCTAATTAATTGATACAGAAAAATTAATCAAGATTTACTAGATATCAAATGTAATAATTGAAGAGACTGACTTGACGTTAGTTATCTGTTTAGACGAGATAAACAGTTTCTAACATAATGATGCACTTTATGAAAAAACTAAAGATCAATAAGTGTCAAATAACCTATTATTGAATCAAAAATCTCAATTATTTTTTGAGTAATATCAAAATAAAATAGCAGTTGGCTCTGAATCCCAAACTAGGGTTACCTGTTTGTCAGGATTCAGCTCCTTCCATTCGTGATTACTGTATAGAAGTTTAGTATAATATTATAAATAAAGCCTAATATATAAGAAATAACTTAATTACTAGAAATTATTACAGTATCAGTAATAAGAAAGATTTTAATTTACATGACATAATAATAATGAATACAAAAAAAGTGAAAAATGTAATGTTAATGAGGGTATGGTTTATATTTTATAAAGTGTACCAAATATAGATAGATAGATAGATAGATACATAATCATTTATTTGCAACTACAAAACAAACATTACATACAGGTTTAATAAAGTTATGATATAGGTTTGTCGCTGCAAAAGGGTCCTTACTCAGCATATTGCGGGCTGCAGGGCCAGTCCGCGCTGATCTTCCGTAAGGACCGTTTCGAAAACGCGGGCATAGACATTAACAAAAAAAACAGTAAAAATATATTATTCGAAATTAATAACAATGAAACTATTATAATATAACCTTGGAATTGAAACAGAAAATTAAAACGAAATAAAATAAATAAACAATCAAATTATAGCATGCAAATTAGAATAGTATTAAATTAAAAAATCTCATTCGTTTTTATTTTAATTTTAACAAATGCATAATAATTGATAAACAAATTAATTTATTTAACATTTATGTAATTGATTTAAAAAAGACAATAATCAATTAAAGATATTTATACAATTAGCTCCAAATCCGTTACGAAAAAATTATAAAGATTGTGTTATATTATATGGCACTTGTATCATGCAAAAGGCTTTCCTGCATCATCTGCCAGTGTAAAAGATGTTTCTTAAGCTTTAATCTAAAACCATAAATATAGATTTCGAAACAAAATTTTCCGTCTCTCTTTAGTCCATATCCGTCAACCAAGTCGCAACATTGATTTTAAATAGGAAGTAGTCAGTGGCTTCATATCCTTTTAGATATCATATCTAATTATATAGATATAAAATTCAAAGTTCTGACTGACTTACTGACTGATATATCAACGCACAGCCTAAACCACTGGACCTAAAGACTTGAAATTTGGCACACATATACCTTGAGTATCCTAGAGGTGCACTAAGAAGGATTTTTTTGAAATTATTACGGGATAGAGAAAAAATGGGATTTATATTTTCGAATAAAAGTGGCTCTGCGTGAAAAAGGGGATTTTACGTTTTATGCGCTTACACGCGGAAGAAGTCGTGGGCAAAACCTATTATCTAATAAGAGCGATGTAGTTGTAGCTATTTTAAATTTGGTTTGTAGAGGGCATCAATTAATGCATTTATTACATTCTGGAATAAGGGAAACAATATAACTGTGGTAGCGTCGTAGACATTAGAATACAAATAATTTGCACGCTAATTATTAATAACCAATTATTTATACCAAACCAACTTATCTTAATCGATATCGTCGGTAAAAAAAACCAAGTTATCCAACTAAACCACAATATCTTAGAAATAACTGTGGAAAAAAGACTAAAGAATAAACGCACATGCACACGCCCTAACACGCACCCGCACATCATAATCATCATAGATTACTTAGGTAGTACTTTGTAAATTCTTTTAGATTAGCTTTTTTAACCAAATGAATTCAACGTTAATTAAAATAAATTTAATTGAACAATGTAATATCATGGAGGCGGGCGTAGAAGCTGCTCCTCAGTTTTATTTTTTGTGGTATCTTCGTTCCATGTGTAGCCTGTTTTAATTACACGAATTTACATTTTTAGTATTTATTTATATTAAAATAAAATCTTAATACATATAAATAAATACTTTACAATATAAATAAAAACTATTTATTTATATTAAAATAAAATCTTAATACATATAAATAAATACTTTACACAACACCATCTAGTCCCAATAGATAGAATACATATATTTTTTTTAAATACACTTTTCTCATACATAAGAAAATACCCAGACCCGGGACAAATATCTGCAGAACAATTACAAAAATTTGTCCCGTGGCGGGAATCGAACCAGACCAATTAAGCCACGGAGGCAGTCAATTATGTAATATATGTGGTCTGATTATTTTTTTTGTTTTTGTTATTTAGAGCTGCGGTGACAGTATAGCTACTACTTGATATTAATTATAAGCGCCTAGCTAGATTTAGTATTTATTCTCTCACCTGCACCAGAATGATTTATGCTCTGCAGAATGATTCCCCTAAGCCATTAATCTCCAAGGAACAACATTAATATAAATGAATTAATTAATCTCAAGAAACGTGGCTTGTATAATTAAACATATAAAACTCGTTCGTAATTTATCGAATTACTTAATAGTTAATAACTGAGTAAAGTGATATTAAAATGCTTTACCTGAAACCAATATTATCTCAGATGATTTATCAAGGTAGCGTATTTTTGAACTCTAGTTAACTATACCAATTTGATCCTCCTATAAGTATTTTTATTAACACATATTTAACCGGGTATTTATCTCGTTGCCGTGGTGTGCCGGCAGTAGAATGATGCCTTTCCTTTCTTGCCCGTGGATGCAGTAAAAATCTGATAAGGGATACATCCGAAAGATGGGCAGCAGCATCTATCCCTGTACTAAAATCTCGTACTGTGCTCGCCAATCCGCCTAACACACCACGCTTGGAGGCAGCACGTAGGCGAGTATTGTAACAACCCCTTATGATAACTTGCAGTACAGTAACAGTACTTGGAGATCTATGAGGGAGGCATATGTCCAACAGTTAATTTCCTACGGCTGAGATGATGATGATGATTTACCGCGTTATTTACCTTAATTAATTGCCCGACGTTTCGACAGCATTGCACCTACCGTGGTCGCGGGAAGACTAAAACGTCTGATTAATTTTACCAGAAATCTAAAGAAAAAGTTGTGATCACAATCGAGCCGACACGAGAAAACTACCATGCAAACCGTGTCATCCTATTTCCCCAAACAAAAATTGGATCCATGCTATCAGTTTGTCTTATCAGGAAGAATTGAAGAAACTGGAGCGTATTGCTGCTGACAGATCTTGAAATATGGCGGAAAGTTACGTGCGTGGGGGATGCGAGCGCTTGTTGTGTTGCCTATAATTGCTGGACTCCGCACGTGCGGCCGACAGAGCGAATTGTATCGATGTGCTAAAATTTAAGTAAGTATTCAAAATGTGTAAAAGCTTTCTATCATCTGTTTTATTCACTATACAAACTAAGTCAAATTATTAAATGATTCGGTGATATGTATTAATTACAGTCATAGTAAATTCTTACCGATTATAAAAAAAGTTTAAAGTATCAACATCTCGTACTGCGCTCGCCAACCCGCCTGCCAAGCGTGGTATGGCAACTACCCCACGAGTGAGGCCTGAGTTCAGCAGTGGACATCTTACGGCTGAAATGATGATGATAAAAAAGTAGGATTCTCAAAAAGTATGAATTGGAACTGAGAAGACCACAGATGGCCACCGAAACTGTTTAATTTATTTCATAATCATCAATAAAAACAACTATTTAAGCATCTAAGGACTACGAGAAAGTCTTTCTTTACTTCCTACGGCTGAGATAATGAAGGACTATGATACATGACACGCGTACGTGCTAGTGTCACGCATGCTTGCTTTGCCTTTGTAGTTAAAGTCGTTTAGTCTGTTGCTCAAACTACCAATTATGAAATAAGGAACTCTAAGTGCTTATCTGGTGTTCATTTCAACGTTACTGTTAGAATTTTCTCAAAAGAAAAATGTTTCTTTGAGTAAAAGTCATATAAATTTCATTGACTTTGTCAAATAATGCCATGGAAGTATTTTAAATTTGTTCATTTCACCGATTCCAATCCCAGCCCAGTTATATGACTTTTCATATTGAAACAAACAGCCCCATAAAAAAAAGGTCCTTTCGAATTAAATTTGATTTCTGCTTCAAATTAAATATTTAGGATACCTACTCGATAAATTGGTTCTGCCGTGGGGTGCCGGCAGTAGAATGTTGCCGTGGGGTGCCGGCAGTAGAATGTTACCCCTCCTCTCCTACCCGTGGATGCAGTAAGAGCCTGCTAAGGTACACCTCCGGAAGATAGGCAGCAGCATCTTTCCGTATATCAACATCCCGTACTGCGCTCACCAACCCGCCTGCCAAGCGTGGTGAGTATGGCAACTACCCCTCATGGAGATCCATGAGGGAGGCCTTTCTTTATTCTTTATTCTTTATTGTACACAATAATAAAATAATATAATAATACACAATGAAAAGTCATGTACAAAGGCGAGCTTAACCCTAAAGAGAGTTCTCTTACAGCAAACCTATGTTAGTGAGAAATTATATTAAGCGTAGGGGTCGTGTACACAAGAACTAAACATAAAAAGGATACTATGAGATAAATAACCTAAACAAAACTAGAACTAACAATATAACCGAATTCATAAATAAATATATATATATATAAGAACTGATATAAAGTTAAGGTTACTTAATATAATACAAGGTAAAACATACATTAATAACCATATACATAATATATACAAAATACATATACTAATAATGATAATATACTTACATAATACATAATATACATATAAAAAAAAAAAAAAAAAAATAAGCTAAATTCATAGAGATAGATAGTGCTCTTTAACTTTACTTTTAAATATATTCAGAGATGTAGTGCCTTGTATGCTGTGGGGAAGGTCATTCCAGAGTCGCACCGCCTGTACAGTAAAGGAGTCACTGTACCGACTAGACGAGTGAGATGGAATTTTTAAAAGAAGTGATTTAGAGGACCTGCAGGGTTTGCCGCGAGGTACAAGAAATTGAAAACGTTCACGGAGGTAAGAAGGAGAAAGAGGACTGAAAAGAGTATTGTAGAGTAGCGTCAAAATGTGAAGGTCACGTCGACGGCGAATAGGAAGCCATTTTAATTGTGATCTGAACTCAGAGACGTGATCAAACTTGCGTAGCCCAAAGATAAACCGGATACACAAGTTTTGAAGACGCTCGAGTTTGTTCAATAGTTCTTCAGTGGCATCCAGAAAACAGACGTCGGCATAGTCCAGATGGGGTAACATCAAAGACTGAGCGAGAGTAATTTTCGTCTCGAAAGGAAGAAACTTCTGGAGGCGCTTTAGAGATTGGAATGTAAAATGTACCCTTTTACTGATGTCATTGATGTGACTGACCCAAGACAGCTGAAAGTCAAAAGTTACACCAAGATTTTTTGTTTTACTGGAGTAGGGAATAGGTACACCATCAAATAAAACTGTAGGGATAGAACTTTGTCTCACAACTTTCGACATGTAAGGGCTACCTATAATCAAAGCCTGAGACTTCGAAGGGTTAACTGTAAGACCAAAAGTTCTGGCCCAAGTATTTATTTCGTTAAGGTCATAATTAATTAAAGTAACTGCCTCCGATAAGTCCTCAGCTTTGAAGTGCCTTAGTTCAGTAGTGGACGTTTTATGGCTAAAATGATGATGATGATGAAATTGGTTCAGCTGCATATCATCAGATTTGTAACCATCATCATCACCATTTCGATTACAGCAACTTCCCGACATTCAGAAAACAAATGTATTTTATCTCGACTAAATAATCCATTCGTAAACTCATTTAAGCCCCTTTTGTAAATGGGTTGAACCCCATTAATTTATGGCTGCAAATGATGTCATTTGATTGCAAAGGAGTGTTTTCGTTGAGCGCCGCATCCAATTTGACTCTTCATACAAAATAAGGTTTTCCAATGCAAATGGTGCTTTCCACTAGAGAAATTTGGGATGAAATTGGGATTCATGTCAACTGCAAAACCCTTTGATGGTCTCTCGTAAACCTCACTTGGGTCGGGTATAAAAATTGGAAACGTTTGTGGCATAAAAAACTTGGTAAATCATGCCACCATAAACCCATATGGGCTTACTCACGTTTTTGTTATTTAGCTGGCCTTCAGTCAACAGTTGTATTGGAAGCCGGTGATAGGCGATAGCTATTACTAACCAGAATCAATACATTATTTATCCGTGGGGTGCCGGCAGTAGAATGTTACCTCTCCTCTCCTACCCGTGGACGCAGTAAGAGCTTGCTAAGGGACACCTCCGGAAGTTGGGCAGCGTCTTTCCGTATATCAACATCCCGTACTGCGCTCACCAACCCGCCTGCCAAGCGTGGTGAGTATGGCAACTACCCCTCATGGAGATCCATGAGGGAGGCCTTAGTTCAGTAGTGGACGTTTTACGGCTGAAATGATGATGATGATTACATTATTTGATTTCTGCTACTGTAATTATTTATTTCATTACTCTACTCAATACCTACAGGCAGATTTTACAATAGCAAGTAAATTAGCCTTTCAAATTTATTGTAAACTAGCTTGTGCCCGCCGCTTCGCATGCGCTGTACCCGGATAAAAAGTAGCCTATGTGTTAATCCTAGTCAATCTATACGTTTGCACAATTTCAGCTCGATACGTACCCTAGTTTTTGCGTTAAGAGGTAACAAACCTCCATACAAACAAACTTTCGGCATTATAACATTCGTGAGATGTGGTATAGAGCGTCAGTAACTGGTATTTATGTTTTTTTTATTGTTATGTATTTGTAATTTTTTTCGTAAGATGTTTCAAAATTTATTTCTGGTAAGCTAAGTGAATAATAATTGATGTGCCTGTCTAAGGGACTTGTTATTAAATGAAAATAACTGGTTTAACTTATTAAAGAAAAACTTTATTTTATAGCAGAACATTTAGTGTAGCAATACTTTCCGGTTAGCGATGCGCATAGAGTACAGAGTATATCAAAACTATATAGATACAAAAATATCCACAGATAAGCTGCATATTAGCACAGACTATATAGAAGGTGTAATTTCTACTACAACACTCCTCCTAAATTAAAGCCTTCTTATTAATTTATTTAACAATAAAAACAATATTTCAAGATTTTCTAACTATATGGCAAGATTTCATTCCTATTTTATCTCTTATATAACAAAATTTAAGCTTACACAAAGGTTTAGTAAATATATCTGCTAATTGTTCCTCACTACACACATATTTTAATTCAATAATTTTATCCTCATATTTTTCTTTAATGAAATGAAACTTTATGTCTATATGTTTACACCGTTTGTGAAAATTAATATTTTTAATAACACTTATAGCACTTTGATTGTCTATGTTCAAGCATACAGATTTTTGATTAAATTCACCAATATCACACAATAATTGTTTGACCCACAACGCTTCTTTAGTGGCAGCACAGGCAGCCATGTACTCTGCTTCAGTGGTTGAGAGGGCAACTGTCTGCTGTTTCTGGCAGGTCCATGTCACTGCTGCATTGTTTTTGATGAAAACATAACCAGTTACTGAACGTCTCGTACTTGGGTCATTGGCGTAATCTGCATCACTGTAGCCTATTATTGTATTACGCTCACAGTTTGGCTTGTAGTACAGGCCATAATCTTTTGTTTCTTTAAGATATTTAAAAATCTTCTTTACAGCATTCCAGTGATTTTCATTGTAAGAATTTAAAAATCGACTCACCAGGCTAACCGCATAGGAAATATCGGGTCGGCTTACTGTAGCTAGGTGCATCAAGGATCCAACTGCCTCACGGTATGGAATATTCTTTTCATTTTCTCCTTCTTCTTTTTCCAATTTTACATGTGGATCAACTGGGATGCTGTTGGGTTTGCAATTATCCAAATTAAATTTATTTAATAACTTTTCAATATAGCTTGACTGGTGTATGAAAATGTGCTTGTCACATTTCTCTATCTCCATACCAACAAAATTTCTGGGAGGATAAGACTTTACTTCAAATATTGACTGTAAGTCATTAATCAGTTCATTTGATGTTGATATATCTTTTGAAAATATAAGCCCATCATCAACATACAAACACAGGTAACATTTGTTTCCATTGATAGTGCCAACATACACACATTGGTCTACCTTACTATTTACTAGCCCAAACTTCTTTAAAACTGCATCAAATTTTGAATTCCAACATCTGGGAGATTGTTTCAGACCATATAATGATTTATTGAGCTTACATACCTTGTGAGTATCAGCTGTTAATCCTTCAGGTACAGTCATGTATATGTCTTCCTCGAGCTCACCATATAAAAAAAGCTGTTTTGATGTCTAGTTGAGTTATCTGTAGATTGTGTTGGGCTGCCTCTGATAATAATAAACGGATGGAATCATACCTGACAGTTGGCGCAAATGTTTCCTGGTAATCAATGCCTTTGCTTTGAGCATACCCTTTTGCACAGAGCCGAGACTTGTATCGTAGACCAGATGGTTCTTCTTTAATGCGAAACACCCATTTGCATCCAATTACTCTCATATGAGGAGTTCTTTCAATTAATGTCCATGTATTGTTTTGTTGATGAGCTTGAAGTTCTTCTTCTATTGATTTTATCCATTTTGGAGCTTCCATAGACTTTATTGCCTGTTGATAGTCTTCAGGAGCTTCATTGTTTAATAATTTTTCATCACAGCAGAGGTAAGTACTTAGTTCTTGGTTCAGAGTATTTTTTAATTGTTTTCTAGTTCTTACAGTTACATTCTTTTCAGGCGAAGAATCTATACTGTTATCAGGGATGTACTCACTGTCTGATTGTGATCTTCCGTCTGTAACAGTGTCAAATGAGTCATCTGTTGAGATTTCTTCAACATCTTTGGTTTTTATACTGCATTCACTTGTGTTTAACTCAACAGGAACATAGTTTCTTTTGACTGTAGACTCTAAAAATATTGCATCTCTACTTTTAATTGCAGTTCTCGAGTTTGGTAATAAAAATCTATAACCTTTTGTATTTTCCAAATATCCAATAAAAATTACCTTTTGTGATTTTGGATCTAACTTCTTTCTCTTCTCTTTCGGAAGGTGGACCATTGCCTCACATCCAAATGTACGCATATGGCCGACATTGGGTTTCTGACCGGTCCACATCTCTTCAGGTGTTTTGTAAGACAGAGATGTTGTTGGAGTGCGGTTGACTATGTAAGCAGCAGTATGAATGGCTTCAGCCCAGTACATTTTAGGTAAATTGGCATTTAACATCATACATCTTGCTCGCTCTATCAATGTCCTGTTCATACGTTCAGCAGTACCATTTTGTTCTGGTGTGTAAGGTGTGGTAGTCTGATGAATTATTCCTGCACCTTTGAGAAGTTTTGAAAAGTTTCCATTTAAATATTCAAGTCCGTTGTCTGATCTGAGAATTTTAATGTTTCTACTTAACTGATTCTCAACTTGGTTTTTTAAATTCCTTGAATTTTTCTAGGACTTCTGATTTGTTATACATTGTGTAAACAAATATCTTCTTTGAGTAATCATCTAGGAATGTTACAAAATATCTGGCTTTGCCTAGAGACTGAGTATCCATTGGTCCACAGACATCGGAATGGATGAGTTCAAGCAGGTCTTTGCTCTGTGACCCTTGACTCTTAAATGGCAGACGTGTTTGTTTTCCTTCCTGACACGTTATACATTTTACATTCTCTTTTATTTGGCTAAGCTTCAAATCGGCAGTATTTTCGGTCAGCTTTTTCATGCTTTGAAAATTCAGGTGACCCATCCTTTGGTGCCACAGGTAAGTGTCTTGCTCAATAACATCTGATATGCATGCATAGCCGCCAGGCATATTCAACCGGTACATATTATTTATTAAGCTTGCTGTTGCTACAATAACATTATTTTTGTTCAGTATAACACAGCCATTCTTATTAAACTTCACTTGGCCACCATTCTGTATGATCTGACTCACAGACAGCAAGTTTGTAGCTAGTTCAGGCACATATAAAACATTTGTAAACAAAATTTCATTTTGTTGGCCTCTTTCGTTGTAAACAGATAAACTTATTTTTCCAGAGCTTTGCACATGCATTGTTTTATTATTTGCAACTTTGATGCTTGAAATGTGTGATGTTGTTTCTTCACTCATAAGATTCTTGTGTTTGGTCATATGAACAGATGCTCCAGAATCAACATACCAGACATCAGAGCATTTGGAAGATGCCATGAATACAGCTGCATAAGAACTGTTATTTTTTAGATTTGCATTATTCTTATGATCCTTGTTGTTTGATCTGCATTCAGGACTTTTATGTCCATATTTATTGCATGTATAACAGCGGGGGCCTTTTGAATTTTTCTTGTTTTTATTTTGTCTTTGACTTGAAGCAAAAGCTGATGTATCACTTTCAGCTTTGACATCCTGTAGGATCTTAGACTTCACTGAGTCAGAGCTTATCTTCATACCTGAGCTCTCTATGGCAATTATCATTGGCTTGTAAGTTTCAGGCAGGCCGGACAACAGGAGTGTGCCAAGCCATTCATCATCTACATGGAAGCCAATGTTTCTCAACTTATGTGCTGTTGTAATGATTTTACTCACGTATTCTTCTACGTTTAAGCATCCAGCTAATGTAGTATTGCATAAATCTCGCAGTAGACCAACTCGGCGTGTTAGCCCGGAGTCATCAAAAGCGCGTGCCAAATTATTCCAAACTTCTTTTGCAGTGCTTGATTCTTGTATATGAATATAATTTATCGGATCGACGAGAAGGATAAGCTTAGATCTGGCTTTCGTGTCGCGTTTTTGGTCAATTGAATCTGAATTTTCAACGCAGTCCCACAACTCTTCGTGCTGCAAATATGTTTTGACAGCAAAACGCCATGTGGCATAGTTATCACGGCCCGTTAACCTTTCAATTAATGCCATTGAACTTGTTGATGACATCTTTTGGTTGTGGATTATCACGGATTTACTTGAAATATTGTTCAGAAACTGAGCACGTTGCGTGTGCAGATTATGTCTTTTAATTTTCTTTTGTTCGGCACTGTTTTTAGCACTGGGTCTTTATAGTATTCACTGATTTTACAAATCGGGCTTACTGGGCCCATAACCTGTTATTAAATGAAAATAACTGGTTTAACTTATTAAAGAAAAACTTTATTTTATAGCAGAACATTTAGTGTAGCAATACTTTCCGGTTAGCGATGCGCATAGAGTACAGAGTATATCAAAACTATATAGATACAAAAATATCCACAGATAAGCTGCATATTAGCACAGACTATATAGAAGGTGTAATTTCTACTACAACAGGACTCAGCAGTACCAGGGACCTGTGACATTGTTAGATGGGTCAGACTTGCTCAGCACATTAACATTCTCTCAGGTTAATCGGCTTTGTTTAGAGGAAAAAATGTGTCAATACGTCTGAAGCTTTCTAAACCGCGCTTACGACTTGTTCCATCACCACACAAAAAGAAACGCTGTTCAAAAGAACGCTGTACAAAGCGGCATTGGTAAATAAAGTGACACTTTTCATCATAAAATTTTTCATTCTTGAGAGTAGATGCTGTGGTGTCTAATACTTGGATTTGATAAAAGAAATCATAAAATGATGATAATAGAAACGAACGAGTAAAGTTCTTGTCACTTATTTTCCTCGCGCCTGATCTGAAGCGAATCAATTCAAATATGAAGTATTGTTAAGTTTGTTTTTATGCCAAGTCTTTACACAATCACGTCGTGTTGGTTTATTTAATGAAGTTTTATATTTATTTTGATGTTTTTATTAGGGCCATGTCACCTTTTTCCAGTGTGAATTTGTCCAGTGTCGTGGATACAAGTGAATAGGTTGAAGCCTTAGAAATAAAAATCACGTCGATGTCGGCTGCATTTTTGTTTGAT
Source organism: Pasiphila rectangulata (assembly GCA_963082625.1). NCBI lineage: Eukaryota > Metazoa > Arthropoda > Insecta > Lepidoptera > Geometridae > Pasiphila > Pasiphila rectangulata. Next base: position 15,047,037 of record OY720240.1, read on the forward strand.
CTGCTTTCTATTGGATCCGGCAGTATCACACGGTTTCCAATAAAACCTAAAAAGTTTGGTTTGCTAAGCGATAGAGCAATACAAATATTTTGTATTATGTGACCTACTTTAGAACGCGAATAAACCATTGTTTATATTGGTTAAATAAATTATAGAAATATAATACCAATACTCAAATATAATCATTAATTATTGTTATAATTAATGATATATTTGAGTTTTTTTTGCGAGGTAGAATTCAATATGGCCAGCTTTTACTGGCCATATTTAATTCTACTTCGCCAAAATAGTGGCGTACCGTAATGCACAGTTTCAATAATTACAGTAAACTATAAAGCAATTAATTTCTATTTTTATTTTTAGATACTAGTTATTACGTCTTTATTGCCATTTCGTTTCGACCTTAAAAGCTGTCATGAAATCTTAGCATAATTTAATGAGCAATCCTTTTCACTAATATATTCGATTTTATCAAACGTTCAAAACTTACTTAATTTTCAATCCGACCGATGAGCCAATCACAAAACAAGCACTCAAACAAAACTAGTTTTAATGCACAACTTTTAAAATTGCACTCGTTTGTTTCAACAGTCGATGTGCACTCAAGTGCCGAGTTCGATAAGCACTTGTGGTTCTACGGCGTAGCGGAGTGCTACGAGCTACGTTGCTACGCGGCTCCGAAGCTACGAGTACGTAGGTCGACGTCCCGTACGCAACTGAGCGTTTCTGCATCTGATGCTGGGCGTGATGCAGACTTCACCTTTATTTTCTCGCACATTCCTGCATGTTTGTTTTCCGAAACATTGGACAGACGGATTTTTAGCCAAGTTTTTCGGCCGCAGTGATTGTTTAAGAGAATTTAAACAAAATACCTGCAAAAACATACTATTTATTTTATTTACTATAGATACACCATATACGGGTGTATGAACAGGTCTTTAAGGTTTAATATAAAGGCAGGGAAAAATTTTATTCAAGATTTTTAAGCACATGAAGCATAACATTGTTATTTAAAATGTTAACATTATAATATCGAAGATAGATTTTTAGCAAAGTAAAAATAGTATTATTACATTTTAGTGATAATAAAAGCGCTTAAAATTTTAATAGTGGAGCTTTTTGTGTCGCTAGAAAATCTTATTAAGACTGCACTATAAATAAAACTCTGTGTTAGCTGCTCATTAACTTTCGATTGGATTGGTGTGAAGCGGATGAATGAATGAATGATAATTACTTTATTGCACACCAACTTAAAAATAACACAAATACAGGAGAAATAAAAACAAATTATTGTACAATGGGCGGCCTTATCGCTAAGAACGATCTCTTTCAGGCAACCTTTGGATGGACAGGATATGACGGTGGCGTGCTAATAAGATAGAATAGGAAATAGAAAATATTATATTATCAATAATAAATGTACAAACTAAAACAATATTATAGTATACATACATACTCATAAAATACATACATATTTCTAAAAATAAACTAATACTAATATTACTTAATTAAGAAAGCTTATCAAGGGATTCCAGATAAAATTGATGAACCAATTTTTTAAAGATGGGAAGGGATTTGGAATCGTCATATGGGAACAGGGAGTGCGTTCCAGAGTTTTGTTGACTGTTTGGTGAAGGAATCGCCATAAAACTGGGAAGTATGGAGAGGAGTTTTTAGCTGACGGGTGTCAAAAGATCGAAGAGAACGGGAAATAAAGTTGTGAAGAAATTCAAAACGATCCTTGAGGTAGGAAGGAGTAGAAGGAGAGAAAATGATAGAGTAAAGGAGATTCAAGATGTGAGCGAAAGACAAATGAGAAGCCATTTAAGCATGTTACGGTATTTAGAGACATGGTCAAACTTACGCAAGCCAAATAAGAATCTAATAGAGAAATTTAGAAGAAGCTTAAGCTTGTCGAGCTGATCTTCTGTTAAATCGGGGTAGCTGGCGTCGGCGTAGTCCAAAATAGGATGCAACAAAGACTGTGCTAGCGCAATTTTGGTTGATGTGGGAAGAAAGTTTCGCAGCCGTTTCAAGGAAGCACCCGCAGCAAAAGTTTTTCGACTTACCGCTGCCAGCTGCGGCACCCATGACATGTTTTTGTCCATAATGAGACCCAGATTTTTCACACTGTCACTTATAAGCAACTTTTCCCAAGTGGAGCTATCACAATAAAGTTAAAATCCATTTGAAAACTTGCTGAAAAACACGTGCGCGTGTATTAAGCAATACAAATAAAACCCATTGAAATATATTATAATATCACAGAAGCACTGACATCATCTAGATACTGATTATTACGGGCAAAATTGAGAGCAAGCGAACAAGAAGACAAAGTACGAAACAATGGTGTGACCAATGTGTCAGAGAACCTGTAAATACCAATTAATTAATATCGCACTTCATCGAGCCGAAGGTGGATAAAAACCATAGCAATATAAATGAAAGTCAAACTTGTAAAAAGTCACTATCCTTAGCAAGGGCCAACGAAGGAGGAGAAAATATTTCAATCATAAAAGCTACTCTGAATGGGCTAATTCGTTCACACGCCCACCCAAATCAGCATCCGCTCGTCAGACCCTACCCCTTTTCACTCGGAAGCAACATACTTATAAATAAAGCAGCCAGTAATATGACCATGTTGGCTCTCCTCATTCATCCCAACGAGATCCGCAAGACAAATGAAATTCCATTACGATATTAAAGCAAAATCCCAAAAGCCCGTCGTAGCTTTATGAAAGAATTTAATAATAAAGAGTAGAATAATATTCAATTTTTCCTGAAAACAAAGATTGAGCAGGAAGAAAGTCCGTGCCCACCTGGGGCCGGGGCACTCGAATTTATTAGCATTCAAATGATTTATAACTAGCTAGCGGCAGCTGAATATTTTCTGATTCGTCTTAAATTAAATTCTTTCTTTCCTTTGGCTGGATTTCATTAAGGGTAACGAAATGCCAGGGATATGAAAAAGATAATCTCAAGAGGAGTGTGGTTCCGCGCCCGGCTGCTCCGCGCGCCGCTGCCGCCCAATTAATAACGCAACTAATTACACAAATATTTGTATTAAACTCCAGTTTTGGAGGTATTTTAATTATTACTTTTCCATAACTTTCATTCAATTTAACTTCGTCAAGAACATGCTGTGAATTGCATTAATTAACTGGGGGCCTGTTAACATTTATCAAGGGATCATTTTACTTTTTCCCCCAAATCATCTCGTCCCTATCGAGAGCGATGTCCCACCAATCGTCTTGGAAGGTGTTAAGATTGTCCTGCCAGTACTTTCGTGGACGGCAACGACTGCGACTTTCTTGTGGGACAATTTACTTGTGGGAAATATTCTTATTATGTAAATTATTTTGTCAAATCAAGATTTGGGATAGTAAAGTATAAAGTAGAAAAACAATCAATTTGTAAAATTTATAAAAAGGTATAAAGTAAAAGTGTAAAAACTACTAGAATGAATTCGCGTTACAATAACGATAACGGGATGAAGGCTCATGAAATTCTCATTTCACAAAATTAGTTAATTCAGTTGATATTCGCATTATCTCTCTCTGACCGTCGTCTCTGGAGATACAGCCGGGAAATAAGATTCCTTCATCTTCTTGTTCCTTGTGACAACATATTCTCAACGTTTCTGTTGCCACTTTGCTTCAAGTTTTATACAAAACTGTCCCACTTGCGGCTTATTCGTACGTATATGAATTCATTTAATGTAACCTTAGACATGAATAAGTAGCACATATTTTTTTAAGATATTATTTTACACAAGATAATTTTCGTGGCACAAATAAAAAAATATTGTTGTTATTATATCAATAATTTGGTACAGCGATTTCTCACCAGTCAGCAGATGGTAGAGCGATCGGTTTGATTCGATTATGGTACCGACTGTTTCGTGAAGTGAAATGTACGTCATTATGGTGCTAAAAAGATTTTGGCACCTTTTGTAGTACTTGGGGCTTCCTAGACCTTCGTCTCTAAAGATAACTCGCTTTATAGAGTGATCTCGTCGCGATGATAAGCGAAATAATCGATTAAAACACTGCTAATTCCTTGCCAGTTATCTGGCATAACGTTAGAATTCATTAATTGAGCTGCGGGCCCTGAAACTTTATTTATTTTAAATGCAGTTTAACAGATCTTGATTTAGAAGCTTGCAACCTAAATAGGTAAGCACAAATTTATAAATCGTGTGAGAATATGGGGATTTCCGTCAAAGCCCGAAGCTCTGAGGAATTATAAACCATGTCAATTTTAGTGACCATGATTCTTGCAGCGTTATTTTCGACAGACATGTCTAATCAGCCCATTTTCGTCAATTACTCTAAGCCTACTTCTGTTACCTAACCATAAAGACCGAGAAGACAATGCCCAAGTAACTGTGGCGATAAGGTTCAGTATGATTGTTGATGAACATCAGATTAAAATGCAATAAACTTGTCAGGCCGCAGAAAGAAACTTTGAATCAAAGTTCATAAAAATGGTAGAAAATATTTTTGTAATTTGTAAAAACATATTTTGTAGTACCTCTTTGGTTACTTCAAATATCTTTAATAAAATAGACTTGAAAAAAAGAGGCTGTACCTCTACATAAAATAGTCTGACTTTTTGATTTATTAATTAGGTAATAGTCAAGTGATGCCATGGGCTCTTTTAAATATTAAATTCTGTTTCACTTTCAAATTGAGATGCACCTTGTTTCTTTGTAAAATAATAAGCTGCGATATTATAGTATTACGTGTGTAAATAACAAATTTTACGAAATGAATCGTAATCAGTAATGAAACGAATATAAAATAATGAATTGGTAGAATGCGGAGAGAACTGCGGTGTCAAGATAGACTTTTAAAAACCATTTATGATCTATGGGGAGATTTTAACGGGCTACGAGACAGTCAGAAAACTGCCTTTTACTCGACGGGTTTTTAATAACAAATTGTAAAATGTGATCGTTACTTAGTAATAACATACTATTGTAGAGTAAAAGCGCATGAATTGGTTTGTACTACATTCTCATTTTTATTATTATTATGAATGCAAAAACTACAAAAACTGTTCTTCTTCTTATTTTTTTATGCTATTTTGTTGTTTTACTTTGTTAGTTAGTGGCTGGTCGTGAGGTCAAAACAGGTTCCCTCAGAATACCGGCACTGCTTTGCTCATGTGGAGTAGCTCAAAGATGAGACGGCCACTTGACTTACACCGCTACAGCGAGGTCCAATATCCTACATAAATAAGCTTATGTTCTATTTTTTTTATTCTATTGTAATGTACCTGTGCTATATCTGTGTATGATTTTCTTATAAATCTTATTAATGATTTTCTATTTTAAAATCGAACTCGCGGACTACTGCCTTTCAGCCTGCTCTGAACTAACTGAGCTACTGAGGTCTTCATATTATCTATCTATCTAATCTAAAGTTTGTTTGTTATTTCAAAACAGTAATTGACAAAAAATCAGCCAAGTGCGTGTCGGACTCGCGCACGAAGGGTTCCGTACCATTATTTGGCAAAACAACTTGTTACTGAGGTAGCACCCCCCACTTTTGGTTGTGATTTTGAGTTATCTTCTCACTTTTCATAAAACAAGATATTGGGTTCGTTGACTATGTACTTAGTACTGACTATCTACGGCCATTAGAGGACTCAGCCCAGGGAACCCATCGCTAAGCTCTCCTTTTGGCGGTAATATTGGTTATTAAACCTAAAGTAATTTTAACTCGAGGCTCAATCAGCTTCTTTCCTTTATATAGATGGCTAAGCTGGGAGGATAAGGCGCTGGGCAGCCCTAATACATCTAACAATGTCTCAGAAACTACAACGTACAGCATGGTTAGTTGCTGATGTTTTAAAAGTCAAAATCATCATCCACAGCCCGATTACACCGACTGTTAGGTATAGGCCTCCCTAAGTTTGTGCCATCCACCACGATCCTGTTCCAAAAGTCACTTAATGGTAAATGTGCTAAATGAAGGGGTTTGACGACTTTGGTCCAATATGAAAAATGACAAGGTATAATAATGCCAACAATCACAAAATAAAAATGTCAACATGAAACAAGACAAAGTCTAAAAATGTCCAAATGAAAAAATTATATAGCAGAAAAATGTCCACATGAAAAAATTACCAAGTATAATAATGACCAGGTATTAAAATGTCAAGGATAAAGTTTTCTAAGTTAAAAAATTACTACATACTTTGAAATATAATTTTTTGACATCTGTCAAATGTGACAGAAAATTACAGATACTGAAAATGAAAATCAAACTTTACTATAGTCATCCAGCAAAGTTATCTGGTAGGTACGGTAAAACAGGAGGCAACAAAAGATTGAGACGCAAATCGACGCGGAATCGAACTCGCAACCTCTTGCGACTCAGCCGGCTATAAACCAACTGCACCATGTAGGTCGTATCAATGTCGTGAAAATAGTTTAGAGGTTCTTTTGTGTTACTTTAAGCTTGCGAAGCCGTAGGGAGAAAATAGTCTCGTCATAATTTCATCATCATCATCTCAACCGTAGGAAGTCCTGGACAAAGCCTCATTGATAAGTTACTACAGATTATAAGGGGTTGTTGCCATACTCACCACGCTTGGCAGGCGGGTTGGTGAGCGCAGTACAGGATGTTGATACACTAAAGGACGCTGCTGCCTATCTTCCAGCATCATAATTTAAGAGTTAAAAATATGCAAAAGCCTTTTAAAATCCATGTTTCCAAACATAACAAATTATGAAAATATCTTCATAGGTTTGCGAGTGCTCCCACTTGCATGCAACTAAAATATTTAACGAGCGCAGAACAAAGCGGGCCCTGTGTTTAGCTGCACATGTCTGCCGCGGCCCAGAGCCTTCGTCATTAAATTCAGGCCCCTTTATGCGTTTCTGACTTCGTTAGCCACGGAACAGAAATCCGCTGAAACTTGACTCTTTTGCACCGAAAATGTTGAGCTCTTCTGTGAAAAACGTACACTTGTTTTTTGTAAATTTAATATACATGTTACCGGGTGTTTATCATGTAACTAACCTTTAATATACGAGAAACTTCGGGAAACAATAAAGGTTATTTATGCGATAAATACACGGTTACATGTAAAAGTTATTACTCAATTTCTACGTAGTTGTAAATAAAAAAAATCGGTTGATAAATATTGAATAATGACGAGTGCCGGAAGTAGAATGTTACCCTTTCTCTCATGCCCGTGGATGCAGTAAGAGCCTACTAAAGGATACCTCCTGATGATAGGCAGCGGTGTCTTTGCGTGTCTCAACACTCTGTTCTGCGCTCGCCAATCCGCCTGCCAAGCGAAGTGAGTATGGCAACTTCATGATCCTGAAGATACATGAGGGAGGCCTATGTCCAGCAGTGGCCGTGGCAGTAGTCCTATGGCCGAGATGAATGATGGAGTCAGAAACAAAAAAATCTTTGTTTCTTTTTTCTGCATAAAACTAAACAAAGTGCTTTCAACATCCTCATCTCCCTATGCGGGGTCGGCAAAACAAGTTTTCCTCTTCAGTACTCTCACTCCTTTCTGTCTCATATCCTCATTTTCACAATCACACCATCCATCGCTTCTTTGGTCTAATTCTCTTGAACGCCCTCCGTAACATTTATTCATAAGATATTTCCCTATATTCATCCCTTCTCATCACATGGCAAACTAATTTCTTACAATATAATTTAAATGATTGAACAAAAAAACCAACTTTCAGATCCTTGACTTTTTGCTGAAAATACCTAAACCGCAATATGTAGGCCTTTTACATTTGAGTATTTCCCTCGTTTTACCATGGATCCCATCATCAGAACGGGGTGTGCAAACAAGCAAAAACATTTTAAAGTGAAATAAAAAACCCAACCGAAAGTTTAATTAAGGGCATGCAACTATACCTTGCGGGGCTCCGGTAGACACTATTCATCATCATCATCATCATCACAGCCGTAGGACTACAGACTGACCATTTGCACTGCTGGACACAGGCCCCCCTCATGCATCTCCAAGATCTTAAGAGGAGTGTTAAAATTATTTAATTCCTCATGGATCCCATCATTATCGAGTTCCCAATCAATAGAAAAAAAATACACGACTTAAGAACCACCTCCTCTTTTTGAAGTCGGTTAAATAGGATTACTGGCATTTTGCGTACGCTGTAAAAAGTTCATTGCCATTTCAGTTTACTTTTTGATGCGACGGCGATTTATTATCCTGTATTGATGTATTGAACTGAATTATGGGACAATCAGTACACGTTTGTTTTGTTATACAAAAATGTCGATTGGGCAATTTGTTTTCATACGTGGATTTTGATTTGTTCGTAAAACAGGATTTATTTTTTTGCGTGAATATTTTGATGTATGTTGATCAGATTTCGTAGGCACCGTGGAAAATCATTTTTGTTTTAAATTTAATTGTTGGTATGTATGCACATTTAACACGCGCTTAAACGGTAGAGGAAAATAACGTGAGGCAACCCGCGGATCAGTCAGCTTAAGACGATTTGACATGTTCTTTCCTTTCATCGTCATAGCCGACTAAAGTGAGAGGAAGGTGCTGGGAAAGCCTAATCCATCTTACAATGTTCCAGGTACTACAGCGTCTAGCACAGCATGAGCTGCTAACGCCGTGAAGGGCCAATTTTTTACCACATAAATTCATAAAAAATATTTTTGAGGATAAATAAATAATGCTGCACAATTTCATCTAGCCCAAGAGCAAGAGCTTCTCGTATGGGTACTCTGAAATATCGGATGACTGAAAACTTAATACATTAAACTACACAGATAGATAATTTTATTATATAGAGAAAAACATTCAGTGCACCTTGAACATATATATGCAGATTGTACAAACATTTGTCCCGAGGGGGAATCGAACCCGCAACCTCTTGCGTCGCAGGCGGACCTTCGCCGCCTGCGCTGCAGAGGTCGTCCCAGCATCTTAGCATCATCCTTGGATCGAATTAATCCATCGCCGGTTAAAGGTCTCAAGGTCTTATGCTAGTAACATAAGATATTATACTGGGTGTATTATAACATGTGTCCTGAACCCGAAAGGGAGGTTTCAGCCCACAAAAACAAGTAGTTTTAGAAGGAAAAAACCGGGAATTTGTATTTTTTTATATTTTATTTATAATTATGTTAGATTGCGTGATGTGAAAATAATTCTGGGGTCATTATCGGATTTTTATTTTTAATAATAACAAAACTATTTTTGGTTATAGGTTATACTTTTATTTGTACTTTAACTCTTCGCGGAGGTCAATGGCCCTGTTAAGAATCAGCTGGCTTTTAAGTTGCCATTATTGTATAATCAGCTGTTAAAATTAAAATTTTCGTAGCCTTTCCTTGAATGAAAATCACTGAATCCTGAAAAGTCGTTGATTAAAAGTTGTTCCTTGGGATGGTCAGAATCACCCCCTTTTGGCTTAATACACATGTTATAATACACCTTGTATAAATAGATCAATAACCTATTAGAAGAAGTTTATTAATGTTTGGAAAGCTTGTGCTAAGAAAACCCAATTCTTAAAGATTATTATAGGTATTCTTATCTGCAGGCATAACATTTAAACTTTAAGGCAGTTTGAAATAACCATCGCCGATATGGCCTTAAATTGTTACCTTTGCGTAGGAGTTTATCCAATACTTACTCATGACGACTTCCGTGGCTCAGTTAGTTAAATGGCTGGTTGAGACGCAGGGCTTGCGGGTTAGACCTCCGCCAGAGGACAAAATTAAATGTGCGCGTTTTGCTGGTAGTTGTGTTGGGTTTTGGGTTTCGTAGTAAAACAAGACCTTACAGTTTCGCTTATTCGCTTATAGTTTCGCTTTGTCTGTCTGTCTGTCTGTCAGTCACCGGCTTTGCGAAGACTATGAGTCTTAAAAAGATGTTATTTTGAATGGACATATAAAGTAACAACGCCGTGATTACGTACAAAAAATCCTAAAATATTAATTAATTTGGGTACGTCCCATACACGTAAGATGGGGATGAACTTTTTTTTCTTGATTTTGCCATCGTATGGGGTATTGTTGAATAGGTATTTTAAGGTTTTTCATTTAGCGGTTGCGAAGACAATTTTTCGATTTAGGGTTCCGTTTGCGAAATATCAAAGTTTTTTACTCCTTTTCGAGCGCTCCCCCCTCTTCTAAAATCTAAACGGAAGCATGTGATTTAAAAATGTGACAAAATCCTAACATAGTTTAAACTTTACAATTTTTAGAAGAACTAAAACGATTAAGCTAGCTTTTTTATTTTCGGAGAAATTGTCGCTCAAATAACTGATGCGATTTACCAAACATTTTTCCTTACCAAACAAATTCCTGTTAATATATTGTGGCTAACGTAGAAAATATACACAAATCTCTAACAACTTGCCTACGGTTTCTTACGGAACCCTACATAGTGCGTGGCTCGACACGCACCTGGCCTAATATATATACATATATATATATAAGTACATATGTATTTACAAAAAATATTGAATATAAGGGGTGCACACTTCGTCACCGAAAATTGGTTGTCCGAAAATCCCAATCAAGACAACAAGGGTCTCCGATACATCACCATCCATGGTCCTATAAATATAATTTATAACAAGACATTGTTTATCATAATGCTCCTTATGCATAAAGATAGATAGATAGATAGATAGAAAATGCTTTATTGCACACCTTAAATATAAAAATAACAACAGAAAGATAAACACTAAACACAAAGTGACAATTGGCGGTCTTATCGCTAAAGAGCGATCTCTACCAGACAACCTTGGGATGGATAGAGTTATGTTACATAACATATTATTCCCATAATGTTCATCGTTATAAAATGTGTCATTCATAAATCATAATAATAACGAATTCTGTATTAGAAACCACCTCATATAATATCTTTAAGTTTAAAGTTAAACAGCTACTCTTAGAAAAAGCTTATTATTCTGTTAATGACTATTTAAATGATAAAATTGAATATAATTGACATTTTATATTACTTTATTAACTTATTCTTCTGTGCTGTTAATTAATTCATTGATATTTAAATATTAAGATGCTCGTAATTGACATATTTAGTAATACCTACTTTATTGACTTATTTGTTTGTGTGTGATGTTAATTAATTTATTTGTAATAATAGTAGATAATACTTTATCACTTTAATTTTAAACAATTTATTGAATATTGCATGCTGTAAAGTTGATTATGGAAGGACTTTTTATATTATTGACATCTGTATGTAACCCATTTTCGCAATAAATGAATTTGAATTATAATAATTATTCTTCCGAATGTTTTCGTACAATTACAAATCCTTCAGTGACAAAATCAAGACGGACAGAAAGTAGGTTATTAGGCACAAAATATTGCAGTTTCAGCAAATAATCCGCAATAGTTGTAGTGGTAGAATTTTTTTGTGAACAGTTCATCCGGAAAAGTACTACCACCAAACCTATTTCTGCCGCCAAGCAGTATTTTCTGTGTTCCAATTTGAAGGGTAAGGGGGCCGATGATAAATTACGGGCTCATGAGATCTTACAAATCTATTTATTTATTTATTTATTTAATCGTATGACATGTTTAAAAAGACGTAGCTAACAAAAGATATAAAAAAAAATTAAAAATCTTCTAAAACTAAAAAATAATAACTACACTAATAATTAATCTAATTCATAAGTCAATGTTCAGCTTTCCCAGCCAGGATACTGCTTCCGGAGGTAGATCTATTAGGTCAGACCAGGGTCCTGGGTACGAGTGGATAGGGCAGCGTGAGATGATGTGCTCCATCGTCTGGTCCTCTTCACCGCATTCGCAGAGCGCCGAGTCCGTCCAGCCCCACTTCTGCCGACAATAGTTGCATCGGCCGTGACCAGTGAGAAGCCTGTTAAGGCGGCACCATAATTTGCGGGGCAGGGAGAAGGCTTTGTGTTTGGAAGTGGGGTCAACACATTGGGCACACGAGCCTCGTGTTCCTTCCAGCCAGTCACTTTTCCATCTATCCGCTATCTGGAAGTTGTTTAGATGTTGGGCAGCAGCGTAAGGGGGACGTCTAGATTTCAATCTATGAGGTGGTTGGTGGGCAGAAGAAATCACCGTGAAATTACAAATCTATGTCTCAGGGTGACGGGTGCAATGCAATTCAGCGTTGGTAAAGTGCTTAGTGAACGTGATCACCACGGCATTGGGGTTGTAATAGGTGGAGGTTAACGCTTAACATTACCTGATATAATTTTAAACTGATTAACGAGACTTTATCGCGTCACCTTATTTTATTATTTCCCGAAGTTTCGAGTGCCCTGCTGCCCTCGTGGTCATGGGTGGACATTACCTGATATTTGGCCTTCAAATTAATCCCTACGCGTTGTCTTAAACTCCGTTAATAGTGTTATTCACCCTGATAAAGATTATCGTAAAAAATCAAAACTTCTCCGTATTGACATCAACGTTATCCTCGTGTTTTAATAAGTGTGAATTGCCCTAAATACTTGCATTTATATACCAGTACAAGCGTATATCACGCTTGTTAACGACATAGTAGGAATCTGACATCATAAGCTCCCATCAAAAGTCCAAAGACGCATTCACACATGAAACAGTATGTAGTAAACAAAAGTTTTAGACATACGTATTATTATCCCTTCACAGTATTACGCGGCATCATTTTTAGTTATCATGGCATTATCATGGCACTTGATGGTACGTTCTTATATTTAGATTTTCTTTTCGAAAAACGTATGCGCGCTTTAAACACGTGATGTAAGTTCAAAATAAAATATCTTAAAAAATCCACGGTTTTGTCAGTGCGACGAGTTTAGCAGTTTGATTATTATAAACTTGGTTGGTTTTTTTTGTTGGTCTTTCATAAATATCACGATCAGAATAAACATACTTACACATAATAAAACATAGATTATTTTTCCACAGTTGAACTACTAGACTGAACTTGACTAGTGAAGCTCTAGTAAATATGTATAACTATACATATTTACTAGAGCTTCACTAGAAACTGTGTTTTAATTCAATATCTAACGGAAGAAATTATTTTTATTGCATACTCTTTTTCACGAAAACTGCTTAATATTATTGCAAAGCAAACTTAAATAGGCTTTATTCTAAAATGGGCTTTCCATTATATTTTATAAGTTTAGTTCAAGTATTTTGTTAAGTACTAGTTTGTTCTATTTCTTTTTAATTTTCTTTATAAAAACTACATCTATCTATACCTAATATTATTTAATATATTTCATTTTACAGCCTCTGATGAATACAGAGGTATCTGTATTCATCAGAGGCTGTGTTTAATAAATCGTGGAAATCTTCAATTTCGTCATTAGAGTGTGCAGATGTTGCTGCATAAACTTGAATAATAGAGGTAGAAAGGATTGTGTTATCTCTAATACGAAATTTCATGACCGCGATTCTTTCTGAGTAAGCTTTGAACTCTATGATATTATGCTTCCATTATTTTTGCTACAAGAAATAATTTATTATTTTATTTATTTAAACAAAATCTACAGCCCTTAATCTACATTATCTTAAATTATATATATATCCTACGACCAATAATGGATTTACATTATATATAAGAAATCCTACCCCATAGCTGCTCCTCTCTCCATAGTGAAAAAATACATCTTCATAGAGATGAGACGGAGAAAACACCTTAGAAAGAGTTCTAATGTATTTTCTCCGTCTCGCCTGATTTCCGCTAAACCAACAATATCGCATTTAAGGGTTTGTAGGGCATTCTCTAATTCTAGAAGTCTCTCGTCTGTTCTTAGGGTTTTCACATTGAATGTTAAAATGTTTAATTTTTCGAAATCCGTTGTGCATGCTTTGGTCGTTTGACAGAAGGGTTATTCTCAAAAAAAAAACACAAATAATAATGTCTACGGACGTCTGTTTAAAAAAGCGTACAAGAGCTTATTTAGCTGCGCATGGGTTTTGTTGTATCACCCATCACGGCCTTATACTTATGGGTCCAATGATATGTGTTCCGAGGATGACCGCTGTCCATATTTGTAATTAGACACTTTGACAATTCCATCGAGTTCGTCGTTATCCTTACTCATGAGTTGGCGAGGAAAGGGAATATGTCCACTTTGTCCTTTGTGTAACCTATTTCGTCCCACTGTTGAGCAAAGTTCTTCCCCAAAGTCCTCCAACTGTCCAGATTCGCCTTCATCAGTCTATCAAAAGTGACGAGATCGTCACTTTTGACAGACAGTAAACAGTAGGCTGTCAATTTCTATACCAAGGAAGCCACAATGTTACAGTGGGGCCACTTTGTCCATGTCTATACAGGCTATGTATACAAGACCAAGTCAAACCTGCTTCCTACGTGAACAAAGCTTAAAGAGCTAGTTCTCTAATGAGCCGTGGCGGAACTGACGGAGTCAACCTTTTAAAAAGTAGAGCAAGGACGTACTTGTCACATGCTTATTGTCACCGTTTGTGTCTAGTTGCGGGGTGTAGTCGCGAGTCTGTTTTGCTGCACCTGGTTAACACGTTCCGGCGCGGTACGGCTGTGACAGCATTTTTGAAAGATCATAAAATGACAGTACGGTGACCGCCGTCCATTTTTGAACTTCGTTTACATGAAGTACGGTTACCGCAGCATATAAATATTTCATTTTATGTTAGACCTTACTGCCTACGCAATAAAACAGATATTACGTTGCTGTATTACCGAAAATAAGTTGTATAATGAGTTCTCAATGTGTGCCATAGACACGCATAGACAGATATCATCAAAACGCTAGTACGGCCACAGCCGGGTTTTTTACTATGAAACGTAATAGTTTTTTGAAGTTAGTGTCACGCTAGCGACGGTTAGAGTTGGTTGTGTGCACGGCGGTTTGCGCGGCAATATCAGCAGGCAGCCAAAGCTCGCACGGTAAGCATGTTATTGATTTATAATGCACAAATATTGGTAAATACTTGCTGTATTTTGTATCTAGTAGTAAATGCTTTATTTTACGATTGTTTTGAATGTTTTTAGCATAAACTCTGGTATTTTCAGATGATTCGGCGGAACAAAGATGAAGATCGAATAGCAAAACTTTTGAAAGACACGTCTACACCTGAAGTATCCGAAAAAGACCCTTTCAGTGACGACGGCGAATATGCCTCTGATAAAGATTTTGAGCCGGATTATAACGAGCTTTCGTCTGATTCGGACTGCCCGCGAAAGAGACATCGCCTTGTGAGTGTGCATCATTCAACCAGGTACGATGAAACACTACAATCTGATACTGAATCAAATGATGAGGTTGAAGATATTCAAACTATAGAGCATCCCAGAATATCACTTGATCATTTTGAAGAAGAGGTAGCTGGTATCCAGTTTTCAACTGCCGAGAATCCTAGAATATCTCTGGATCATGATGATGACATGATTGTAGCTGAAATGTTCAATGAGCCCCAACTCGAAGCACCGCCGGCAGCCGCTAGTAGAAGTGAATCTCCGACACTTATGACAGACGATATATTATGGTGTGAGACTACGGAACCTATTCCAGTGTTCGATTTTGACTTTACGTCGGTTGGTCTTCGTGTAAGCATTAGCGATAATCCCTCAGAACTAGATATGTTCAAAACAATGTTTTCGGACGAACTGCTCGAGTTCCTGGTAACGCAGACCAATTCTTATGTACTAAACTTATCTTTCACGGAGAGGCCTCACACAAGAAATAGTAGGAAACAGGTTTTTCGTAATGTCGATAAGAAGGAAATGCTTGCCTTTCTTGGTTTATGTCTCTTGCAAGGTCAATGCAGCATTCCAACGATGAGATCCCTGTTTTCCTACTCGAATGCATTATATTACCATCCGTATTTTTCGTACACCATGTCTCAACGAAGGTTCGAACAAATTTTGAGATGTGTATATGTCGGTGAAGTTGGCGCGCAACGTGAGAACAAAGTTACTGGCTTTATTGATGCGTTATCAAACAACTTCCGCAGAGTCTACGGGCCATCCAAGGAACTATCCTTAGACGAGTCCCTGGTCCTGTTCAGAGGTAGACTAGACTTTCGTCAGTATATAAAGAACAAAAAAGCTCGGTATGGAATAAAATTCTACGAATTGATATCTTCCGACGGATATGTTCTGAACATTATCATGTACTGTGGAAAAGAAGAAAATACTGATGAGACTACAAAGAAAACTGAACAGATTGTAATGAAGTTGCTAAATCCATACCTGATGAAAGGTCATCACGTATACATGGACAATTTCTACAATGATGTTGAGCTGAGCAGGAAACTTCTAACATTACGGACTCATTCTTGCGGTACCCTGAGAAAAAACAGAGTTTCTAATCCAAAGGTTCTTACAAATGCTAAATTGAAGAAGGGTGATCATTTTTGGCGCCGTAAAGGACACGTCTACGTATCAGCGTGGAAAGACAAGCGGCCTGTATACGTAATTACCACCAATAACCATCCAGCAATGGAATTGGTGTCCAACAGATTTGGTAAGTTATCCATGAAGCCAAAAGAAGTGGCGGCATATAACACGTATATGGGCGGAATAGACCGCAAAGACCAGATGGTTGCTTATTATTCGTCGCCGCAAAAAACCATACGGTGGTATAAGAAAGTTTTCTTTCATATGCTCGACGTGACAACGTGGAACGCGTATTATGTCTATAAGAAGCATTTCAAACCAGATGGCAGGTACGAATTCATAGATTTTAGAGACGCTTTGATAAAGCAAATGACGGGAGTTGACAAAAACCTTTCAGGAAGAGAATTGGTTAGATCTGGCAGCATATATGCTAGCAGAAGAACAAAAACTTCATCAGCAGAAAACTCAACACAGCCACGAGTCATTTCTGGAGGACATTGGGCTGAACTGATTCCATGCGCTGCGGGCGCTCAACGTAAGTTCAAGTTTCTGAACTGTAAACTTTGCACCAAAAAAAAAGTTCGAAGGGAAACAAGATACAGGTGTAAAGGTTGTATAAAAAATACGCCTCTTTGCCTCGACTGCTTTGAAGAATGGCATGCTATGGAGGAGGCTAACAGAAATTGAAATTTTGGTTTTAGACTGATAAACTGATTCCAGGGTATATTAATGATAGGTACTAGTTCCTACTATTGTTACAAAGTAATGAGACTGATTAAAATAAATGTGAAGACTAAAAGAAAATAATATAAGCTAAAAGATTGATTAAATTGGTGTTTGAACACAATTTTTTAAGTTTTAGAAACAATTTTTTTTACATAGTGTATAAGAACATTGAGAATGAGAACCTTATAGGTGGTGTCTGTATTACATAATTTTCCTAATAATGATAATACAAACTGAATAAACTTAATTGTTTTATTTATGACTAAGTCTAGCCTCTGAGGTTGAGTGGCTGTCACGGCCGTACTGATATTAGTATGCGCTGATGATCATATGAGATGGTCAGTACTGCCACAGATGTGTTACTGCTGCTGCCGTACTTGTTTTCTGCGATAGATATATTGTATACTGGTGTGACAGTACGGCTGAAACCGACATACTGTTATACCCGTACTGCCAACTACCAAAGACATTTTTTCATACGAATCAGACAGTACGGCTATATACGGTTACGGTCAGAGCCGTCTACCGCTGTATGGAAGCGATTTATTTTCCTTGCTATTGTCAGTACGGTGGTAGAAGTATTGTTATTTTATATGAAAAATTCTACTGTCTTTCCCTACCACCGAGCCACCTAGAACCGCGCCGGAACGTGTTAACCCATTTGTATTTTTAACTGTTTTCATATTTCTTTTAAATTATTAACCTGTTAGATGGGTAACTGTAATGAAGCCAAGGTTGCTAGAAGCCAGTGACCGTTTAAGTTATTAAGTTAGCGTTTCAAAGAGGAGTTCTAACAGGTTTAGGACTCCTTTTGATGAACCTTTGCTGTTTCACTGCAAGACAAAGTATCCTCCGAATGTTTTTAGAATATAACATATTAACGCAAACTATTTTATAAAGTTTTAGTATAATAGTTTGCGTTATATATTAGGAAGGCACATATTTTATTAGTTTGAGTTAACTTATAGTGTTGTTTTCTGCCACTACACCTACTCTTCTATTCACACTCCTGCATATTTGCTAAAACATTTTAATTAGCCTAACTCTCATAACCAAGCATGGCCAGAACTAGCTAATTAATCAATAATTAACGATTTCGAAGAATGTGTTTCATGTTGCACATCGAAATGGTCGTCACGACTCTGGATGATGTTTTGGAACTATATCATAGCCCAGATAATATGAAAATCGCATGATTTTCACAAAAATAAAAGCATTCAACGCATCTTATATCTCAAAATATTTTAAAAAGTGCAGCTAATTTTCCTTCTATTTTCTTATTAAGAATTAGGTACCAACCCTAGGTATCTACCTAAGTAGTTTAATAATGAAACGTCGGTCGTAATAAGATTAAACTAGTAAAGTATTCAGCAATACTTCACTTTTATTAAGACGTCTGCTTAGTAAAAACTTTTAACCGTCATAAAGTGGAAACTACAAAATGGAAATATCTCAAGTATTTCCATTTTCGCTCATTCCGCTAGTATTGCGGTTCTAAGGTGAACCATAAATAAAACTGCATAGATACAGCAAACTGAGTCTGCTGCGAGTAATAAAACTGCTGATTACTCGTTTAGCTGGGAAATTATTTCTTCTGCGAATTCTTAACCTGAAGAACGTTGTTCTTTGACTTAACAAAACAATTTTGTGTTGAATGCATTAGCTGGCGTAATTGTGGGTAGAAATTGTCGACAACACATGTTTTGATCGCCATCTCTGAAAGAGACACTGTTTTGGAACAAATATGCCTTCCCTTGAAACCTTATTTTCTAATACACTCGAGTTTGAACAAAAAGTAATTATTCGGCTAGCTCGTTTAAGGCTGTTAGCAATTATACGCACATGTTCTTCCATTATTCTCAATTAGTCGCTAGATGTGTATAGTAAGAATAACTACCTTAACCATCATGTATTCATTATTTCAGCCGTAAAACGAACAAAATGAACAAAGGCCACCCTCATGGGTCTCCATGAGGGGTAGTTGCCATACTCACCACGCTTGGCAGGCGGGTTGGCGAGCGCAGCATGGGATGTTGATATATGGAAAGACGCTGCTGCCCATCTTTCTGAGGTATCCCTTAGCAGGCTTTTACTGCATCCACGGGCATGAGAGGAGGGGCAACATTCTACTGCCGGCGACCCAGGGCTTATCAATGGATTATGTATTAATGGAAACATAAATATCAAATACGTATTGATGACAAATTTACCCTTAAAAAAATATACCCACATGTGCTCAGTTACAGCGTTTCACTTTTTACAATAAGGTCTTTACTCGATGATAGCCCCAAAAGGAATGACCCGGGCTGGCCTAACTTTTGCCATGATCTTTCTCTTCCATTTGTCGCAACTTCATGGCAAAGACGTGCCATCGCGTCACTTCACAAAACTCAAAAGACTACCCTTATTTAATTGAAGAGTTAAGAAATAGACCGTTCATTTTTACAATTAAATCCTGTTAAATATTTATATCCTGTGGCCGTGAGGTGCCGGCAGTAGAATGTTGCCTTTCCTCTCTTACCCGTGGATGCAGTAAGAGCCTGCTAAGAGCTAGCAGATGGGCAGCAGCGTCATTCCGTTTATCAACATCCCATACTGCGCTCGCCAACCCGCCTGCCAAGCGTGGTGAGTATGGCAACCCAGGAGATCCGTGAGAGGGGTCTGTGTTCAGTAGTGGGCGTTTTACGGCTGAAATGATGATGATGATGATCCGGTTTAAACAATCCACAAATAAAATTCAGTAATAATTAAGTTTAGACCAATTGTTTATTATTTTAAGTTAAAGTAAATTACTTGAGAAAAAAATGAGGAGGTTCCAAATTTTTTTGTACTTTTTTGGACTTAAATTCGACTTGAGATTTATATTAGAGGTAATTTTAAGTTATTTTAAATATTCCAAAAATATTAATGAAATCATAATTTTTAGGGTTCCGTACCTCAAAAGGAAAAAAAACGGAACTCTTTGTTGTCCGTCTGTCTGTTGGTCTGTCAAGACCTTTTATCTCGAGAACGTGTAGAGGTATCGAGTTTAAATTAAAACCATATACTCAAACCTACAGCCTCTTTAAGCTGTGAAAAAATCAATATTCTAAGTTAACCTAAAAAAAACGGTCGTTTATGCCGCAAAAAACGAACGCCGACCCGCCTGACAAGCGTGGTGAGTATGGCAACAATCCCTTTATGAGATGATGACGATGATTTGTTACAATCACATACCGGCACGTAACATAATTGGAAAATTCAAGCAAAATATGCGACTCCGGTCCAAATTTCCATCAATCAACATCGTTTTGCAGAGTTCGAGGGAAAGTACTGCAAATAAATCCTCAGAATCCACATATGATAAACTTTATTTTAAAGTGACGGCGAGACTAAATTATTCGACTATAAAGTTTTTAATGAGCGTCAAACTCAATAAGAGCTAGGACAAAAGCGTGTGTGAACTTGCATTGTGCCTCCTTTGTTCTGTTGAGAGACGTTATACTTTTTACCGCAACTCTAAT
This sequence comes from Pasiphila rectangulata, assembly GCA_963082625.1. Lineage (NCBI taxonomy): Eukaryota > Metazoa > Arthropoda > Insecta > Lepidoptera > Geometridae > Pasiphila > Pasiphila rectangulata. Next base: position 15,067,613 of record OY720240.1, read on the forward strand.
GAGAAGTAATAGCTATACCTACACGATAGATTTCAGCGTCAAAGCATTGTGCAAACTTTAATGATGACCGAAAAGCTCACATTTTGTTGCAGTGAATGCGGCATTCAAGACAATACAGTGAAATTCGCACCTTTAGTGAAAAATAAAAACTGAACCAAAAATCAGGCTAAAGCGAGAATGGGGCTGTGTAAGTACTTTCTGCTTACTGTTGTTTATTTGCAATAGAGTAACTAATACCATGGGGTGCCAGCAGTAGAATATTGCCCCTCCTCTATTGCCCGTGGATGCAGTAAAAATCTGCCAAATGATACTTCCAGAAGATGGCAGCAGCGTATTTCCGTGTATCAACATCCAGCACAACGCCTGCCAAGCGTGACGAGCATGGCAACAAACCCCTCATGATCTAGGAGACAATAAGTGAGGCATATGTGAAACAGTCGACGTAGACCTTTCACATCTATAATAGGTGATAGATGATTTATACAGCGCTAGCAGCTGGTTCATGATGTTCATGATGTACGACACGCTACAGTGCTGGATCGATTAGGCTTGCTCAGTATCTATACCATCTTCCTAGCTAAGTCGGCTTGTAGTAGAAGAAGTAGCAGGTAACACAGGGCTTAGTTAGCTTCAGACGGATTATTTGACGTCCGCAGCTTATTAAACTACAGGTTTTCTTACGTTTTCTCGGTAAAGAAATCTCCTTATAAATTTAGTGTTTTAACTGAAAAATTAACATTCGTATCAGGTGTCTCATTATATGAACGTTACAGTCCCAAGAGAATCAAAGTTAAATTAGATACTGGTATGCGTCAGTAATGCTAATCCTATTATTTTAATAATAAGTAGACTAAAGTCGGGTGCGTAATTTTAAATATGTTTTTATTAATTTCCTATTTTAATAAATGAATACAACAGATTCCGCCTTCCAAGAAAATACCATTAATACTTATAGTCTTTTTTTATACCTTAGCATATTATGAACACTGGGCAATAATAAAGGTAAATAACCCAATAAATACCACCGTTAAAGACTTAATTTTATCCGTGATCATGTTGTTATACTGCGTTGAAATATCGGGACACTCAAAAAGACTCAAATCATGATAAATATCTCGTAAATGTTGCATATAATGTTCACAACCATGATAGTTTCAAAACTTATACCTATATATACAAACATTAAAACATTAGCCTCACAGCTTGAATCGAACCGATCTCCCGGATCTCAGTTGCTTAAACCTACGTCCAGTACTCCAAGAAAACCGTAATTGCATATCTCGTGTTCCATTGTGTAGTTCCCTAAAGAGGTCAGCCGTACCTGGTTGTCGTTCAGCCGGTCTTACAGAGTTTGACTTACAATACGGTATCAATTTAACTTGCACGAAACACGAATTCGGAAACTACTCTCTACAAATTTTCACGTGCCTTCACCTCAATTAATCCCTGAATTAATATCTCGAATTGAAACTTGATTACCTAAAACTTGCCTGCACGTTTTTCAGTACAACGTGTATAATCTGTGGTACAACGCAGATATTTATTAGATTTTAAGGATCACTTTTATCAGATCCAGTCAACAGATCTAGTCTGGATCTAGTGAGATTTTTTACCTGTTTTCACTCTCCTTGTAGATATTTCTCTTTGTAGATCCAGTTTCGAAAATGACTATAAAATAAACTGTAGCAAATAGCGTTCCGAACCTCAAGAGGAAAACCCGGGATCCGGATCCCTTATAGGATCACCCTTTTGTCTGTCTGTCAAGCTGGACAAGTTTTAGCCAATTTTAAGCCTTTTTCTCCAAAAAGGTTGAACTTGAAATTTATATCATCGAGGTGCAGGCAGATAATTCCCTTCCAAAATTAACGTACTACCTCAGGGCATTTAGAAATAATGTTAACTCATCTATTTTAAATAAGACAATAACACAATCATGGAACCGTTAATAAATTTAAAATCACATAAATTCATAACATAATAAAAATCTAAATTAGGTCATCATCATCATAATTTCAGCCGTAAAACGTCCACTACTGAACACAGGCCTCGTGGATCTTGATGAGGCGTAGTTGCCATACTCATCACGCTTGGCAGGCGGGTTAGCGAGCGCAGTACGGGATGTTGATATACGATGTTGAGAAAGACGCTGCTGAAAAAATAAAGAACTATTTTAGGGTGTAGATAATCTACTCAAAATATATTACCAATTCCATTAGTCGATTTTCAACAAAAATTTTGTTAAAGCTCACACGCTGTATAAAACGACCAGCATTATTTTATTTAGCTTTAAAAACCTTACTTAAAGTTATTTAGCGTGAAATGTCCAGATATATTAGTGCATTCTATAAATAAACTTAACGGAAGTAAATAAAGCACTTTTTAGATTGAATGCAGTATTTCAGTGGCGTAGACAAGAGGTCAGCGGGCCGGGCGCACGAAGGAACATCGCATAGCACCGGAAATAATGACTGCCGCTCTATAATTGGGACGGGCGCTGCATTCCGCCTCGCCACCTCAGACAACTGGCAACCCAAGCGGATTTGACCACGCCACAACATCTAAAAGGTTTCAGTTTAGAATATTAATATGTACTAGGAATGTGTTTATTACGGTTTTTTTTAAATACATACAAACGCTTACTTAAGAACCAGTTTCAAAAAGGTAAAAAAACCTGAAATCGCTTATTAAAAAAATAAAAAAAATTAAATACAATTAATTGCGTGGAAACTACTCATTGAACTAAAACAGATTTGCTGAATATTGAAACATTAAAAAGGGTTCCATGATAGAATGTATGTTTTATAAATAAATTAGTTATTCTTTTTCTGCTAACCTATGTCGTCCCACTGCTGGGCAAAGGTCTCCCCTAAATTTCTCCAGATATTATAACTAAAATAAATGTCGCTTAATACATATTGCACTAATTTCAGTTCAAGGCAAATTGGTTTAATTACAAATACAATTATTTAATAGATTAAGGTTTGTTGTACTTAAATCATTTCGCATATTATCAGTTTATTTTAAATTACAAGGAATCATGTTTTAAGTAAAATAAATCTAATAACAAAGACGACTTCAATCTTAAAACATTGTTTTATCTACATAACAAAAAATTAGTAAAAGGAATGAAGCTACTTTGAAGCCATTTTGTAATCAAGACTAAATGCTTTACATTCCAGCTAGGTGTCAAAATTTAAAAAGCAAATTAACTTAAATCACAGCCATCTAAATATAATTCAGCCATTTCAATTGACTCGAATACATCATAAAAAAAACAACGAAAATCATGTCGCTTAGTTATTTGTAGAAATGGTACCGAAATTGTTCATGGATTCAAGCGCCAAAAAGTGCTCTAATTTGAGCAGAACCCGGCTCACGACTCTTCGACGCAGAGCAGACAAAATAGATGAATTCAAATATGTATATAACTCAATTTCGCAAAAAATGTCGTTTGAGTCAACTCGCCTTTTAACCGTCGTAGACGTTCCAAATTGTCCTATCCAACGGGTTTATTTTTCAAAAGTGAAATAGTCGTCTTTAAAATGTTAAGCTATATACGAGTATACATACAACATGTTTAGCTAAGGCTTAGAATATAAGTGCATAACCGCAGTATATGCAAGCGAGGCGAAGTCATTTTAGACTTCATAAATTGTCAACTTGCATTTTAATCATATTTGAAGCCAGTCTCCGTCTAGTTAAGCATGCGAGAGGCTTTTCGACCTTGTACTTTCAAGAAACTTTCGTCGCGCAACTAAATGACGAGTAGGGCCATACGTGCATAGCGATAGCAATTCTAGTTATTTTAATAGTCAAACATAAAAAAAATACTGGACAATTCACATAGCATCATCTAGCCAAAGCTAAGCAGAGCTTGTGTTATAGGAACTAGATGACTGATATAATGATATACATAATAAACCACACATAGATATTTTTGTTATTTATAGAAAAAAAACCAGAACACCCTGAACAAATATCTGTAGATCATACAGACATTTGTCCCGAGGCGGGAATCGAACCCGCAACCATCTTGCGTCGCAGGTGGATTTTCGCCCGCTGCGGCACAGAGGTCGTATAAGATGCATAATATAAACATACTTGTAATTTAATATGACTTCATGTTGCCTACCTAATTCCTTTGCTAACGTATTCTCGTATTAGTGCTGAAAATTCAAGCGCTCGATCGATCTATGGGGACCGGACCAACCTGCCTTTCGTTTTTAATGTAATAGCTTTTAATTCGTTTTCTGGGTGGAAATTAGGAAGTAATTGTATTACTTCGGTTATGGAATGAATGGGAGCATGTGAGATTGGAAAACTTAATCGCGTTTTGAAATAAAAATTTTTGGAGTAGTGAATATTGCTTCTAGAAGATGTGGGTTTAACTTCAGATCATTTGATGTTAGTCAAATGGATAGCGTTGTCTAAGGAATACGTTTGTTGAGTTCGAATATACCGCAATTCTCTGCTTTTAACTATCGCAAAAAGAAGAAAAAAAGTAAATGTAAAATTAAAATTTATCTCAGTATATCTAGCGTAAATTACCTTTATTTTTACCGACTCCAAAAAAAGCAGGAGGTTCAAAGGTCGTCTATTTTTTAAAATCTTTTTTACCTCAGAATTTCGTCGTTTATAAACCGAAACTATTTCAGTTTCGAACCACTCGTGAGTTAAACTATTCATTGTAATGTTAAACGGGCTTTCGTCTTTGAACACGTTGCGGAAACCTATTTTCGTCGTATAATTAACGTCAGTAGAAAGCCCGCTTAGAAAAAAAAGTTAGGCCAATGCATCTATTATAGATGATTTATACAGAGTCAGCAACTGGTTTTCATGCTGTACGGGACGCTGCAGTGTCATTGTTGTCAGTGGACATTGTAAGATGGATTAGGCTTGCCCAGCGCCTATCCCATCCTCTCAGCTTAGTCAACTATTAGTCAGAGGAAAGAACAGGTCAATACGTCTGAAGCTAACTAAGCCGCGGGTTTCCTCACGATGTTTCCTTCACCGTTAAAGCACGTGTTATGTGCACATATTTTTTTCTATTTAAATATTCTATATATTCGAAAAATCCATTGCAAGGCCGTTATCGAACCCACGACCTTCGGATTGAAAGTCGGGGGTACATACCACTCGGCCAACACGGCTTTAAGCCCCCTTAACATTACAATGAAACCGAAACTATCTTTGTGTTCGACTACATACACTTTCAGATTGGTCCCTTTTTTTCAAAATTCGATGAGGAAATTACATGTGTTTTAGTGTTGGCGGGAGTGTCTTAGGCAAAGATTTAAAAGGTTAGATGTGCCCTGGCACCAAAAACTGTGGCATTGTCTTAGTATATCTGTTAACAATGCCGATGCACGCGCACTGGTTTTGCCAATAAACCAAACTGTTATTGTTGCCATTTATATTCCAATCATGTTGCAAGAACTCTCGTGAAAAAAATTACACACAACACGTCCGGCCAGCACTGTGTTTATAGGTAAACTGATTGCAAATGAGTCCACTCACTCATTTCGTGTGGAAACGAAATGGCGCGGTCCCATTACGACGAGGGCGTATCAAAAGATCTTTGGTCTCAGGGTAATTTTAAACCCGCTTTTGGGTTTTTGTTTCGTTGATTCTTCAAAACGAAATGGTTGAAGATGATGGACTCCATGAGACATCCTGGGACTAAGTACTCAAATGTGAATAGGGGTTTAGGTATATATAGCAACAAATTAAGCATCAAAGTCGGTTTTTTGTCGGTATATTAAAGAATTATACAACGTTGCAACTGTATTGCACCAGCTATGGACGAGTCCTTCCCCGATCCATCACCATCATCGTAGGTGGGCTCTAAATTCTCAAAACAATATAATGAAATTTCAACGTATCCAAAAGTAATGGATATAAAAGTCAGAAAGAACGTCCCGGCTAGCTAAAATCTTTATAGATTATGGTGGAATAACGTTTGCTGAATATAAAACTTCAGTCTAAATAATAGTTGTGCTCTCATCGTCGGAACATTCCAAGTCTCAACTCTTTCTATTATTTATTGTGTGTTCCGAAACTTTGTCAGGTTATTCTCAAAGGAAAATTGTACTTCGTTACTTCAATGTAATTTTTCAGTTGGAAAATAAACTGATTTTGTTGCAAACTGAAATGAGAAAATGCAATTACCTATAGTTCCGTGAAGTTTCACCAAGTGTCGAAGAAGCTTAAGACGACTAAGGTATCCTATTTTTTATTTTATAAGATAACTAGCGACCCGCCCCTGCTTTACAGAGGTGTACGGATGAATCAAACGTCGGTCATCTTGTATGTAGAGTTAAAAAAATACGCTTTTCCAAAGTCACACATAGAACATAAGTTTATTTCTAGGGTTTTTTGTTACAATTTGTATGTACATGGAAACCAGACATGACTCATTTTACCATCTTATAGAATGTTTTTAATTATTATAATGTTAAGAGCTGTTTCTAAAAAAGTCTATAAAACAAATATTACGCATATATTTACACAACGTTACGGGTGATCTCTGCGAGAATTATTACTATGCGAGTATCGACCTGTTTGCAGCAGGTGAATTGGATGTCACTTCCATTCAAAATATCGTAAAATCTTGAAAGTTTATAGAAATTCATAGCGTTAAAAACAGTGTTGAAGCGAAAAACACTTATCACGTAGTAGAGCATTTCGATTCATAGGTGCATGACTTCTCGTAAAGTTTAGGAGACACTTATAAGTATGAGTAAGGTATCATATCAAAAATTCAAGAGATTGTCAAATTTGTAGGGGCGTTTCCAGATCTGACAAACGCGCACCGTTCGCGAACTCCGCGTTTGTCAGATCTAGCAACGTCTTCAGACAATAAATGTCAAAAAACACACGTTAGTATAATATATATATATATATTATATTATTATATATATATGTATATACTATAATATAACAAAATCTTCTGTGTGTCTACCATGAGTTGTCACTGTTAGATCCCTTGTCGTTACTACAGTAGTAATAATTTATTTATTTATTTAAAAATAAACTTAAATAAATAAATAAATAATACGTTACTATGATATGTGTCAGATTTGTAATCTTAAGCGAGACCTTGCTGGTATTAAAAAGGAATTTGAGGACATAAACTGGTTAGTTCACCTACGTAGTCTAGACAACGTCAATTAGTTAACGAAATTATTTAAAAAAATAAATTTTAAAAAATATTTAAAAAAATATATGTTAAATCGTTGTTCCTTGTATTTTTGCTTTTATTTTCTTATCATTTTCGAAGATTTTGCATTTTTTTTTTTACTAATTTGAAATGTTTTCTTGTCATTGGAGACTTCTCAGAGATAACGTATTCTGGTTCCCACGATACAGGCCCAGCCTAGTGTGGGAATCACTATAAATATTATTTTTGTAAACCTCTCTACTTACTTAAAAAATGCTACGATTTGTATTACCTGTGTGAACCTTGTGTATATACGAGTATGTATTTAAGTATGTAGTAATTTTTTTTTATCATAGTACCAAATTCTAAGCAAATGAAGCCGTAGCTACAGTCGCTGTAGTATAGTTTTCTGTTTATTTTAGTACCGAACTATCCGCTAGAGGCAAGTTTTCATAGATTTTTTAACTACAGTCGCTAGCGAGTATATATTACGACAACTCATGGTAGACCTACTGAAAATTATTATTTGCATTCGTAGAATAAGCTTGGAATTTCCCACTGCAGGCAAATGTCGAAAATATCAATGCGAGATTTTCGGCAACAGGATTTCAGGTGTTCAACTTGAACCGAAGAGTTTGGGTTAAATTGAACACGATCACCTCTCACTACAGGATTTGAGCTTGAACAGATGGATATAGACACCTCTCAGAGTGAGGCTAGCGTTTATAACCTAAGCTCTAGTACACGTATGAAAGATATATGCAAAACTGTAAGTTATGGCTCTTAAAAGAAGGTTAAAATTAATTTATTCAGTGTCATAAAAATTTCAAACCAAATTTTAAGTTAGGTTTCTAAAACCGCACTTAGGGAGCTCGAAAGTCAGGTACGAGTACGATTTGACTAAATTAACATACATTTGCAGATTTCGTCTGAGTATTACGAGGAAGTTTAAAACCATCCCGAAGAGACGAGTTCTGAGATAAATTTCCTACGTATGTTATTCTTCAAATACCTGTGGTAAGAAAATCTTGCTTCCATATCAAAATTATATTGATGATTATAAATGATTTTTGTTATTATTCATTATTTTTTTAACAAAAAAAACCGACTTCAATGATAATATTATTAGTTGACTTAACTTATTATCAGAACAGTGTCAAAACATAAATTAAGGCCTTTGCATCTATTGTAGATGATTTATACAGCTCCAGCAACTGAAATACATAAAGTATGTGATGCAGTACCTAGGACATTGTCAGATGGATTAGGCTTGCCCATCACTTATAACATCCTCTCAGCCAAGTCGGCTATTAGTCACAGGATAGAAAAGGACAATACGTCTGAAGCTAACTAAGCTGCGTGTAAACATCGTAAAATCAACCAAGCATTATTAAGTAAAACAAAAAACCTAACCGCAAGTTTAAATGTTACGATGCTTTGAAAGACACCAGTAGACACTACAACATTAATTATTTCCCTCATCTCCATAATCGAATTTTGAAAAAAATGCGTTAAATTAAAATCGGTTAAAAATAATGTATAACAGCAACAGCGTACCTAAGTTGTGATGGACAACTTAGGCACGCTGTTGCTGTCATACAGCCAACTTGGATGAGAGATATTATTTAAATGATTTATTTATTAATAGATAGATAGATAGATAGATAACTCTTTATTGTACTTAACTTAATACTAACACAAAAATTAACATAGAAAGAAACTTACAAAAACTAAAAGTAGAAGTACAATGGGCGGCCTTATCACTATAAGCGATCTCTTCCAGGCAACCTTAGGATGGATAAAATCGACAAGAATGAAAAGGGCACGGTGTCGTCATAGATATTTAAACTTAAGTACTCAATAAATATATAAGTATGGTATATATAAGTACCTACATATATTAAGCGACTATACATACATAATTAAATACATAACATATAAATATATATACATATATATAGAGATAATAATTTATATATATAATAATAACAATAAATACTAATATAAAATATAACTGATAAAAAAAAAATTAAATAACGTTAACCAAGTGATAAATAGTGATTGAACACTAGGTTTTTGAAAATGGGCAATGATTTAGCTTTCCTGATTTCAACCGGCAGAGCATTCCATAGCCGTATCGCTAGCACAGTGAAGGAATTATCATAAAAAATAGAAGAGTGAATAGGAGTACTGAGTTGCAGAGTCTAACAGAAGAATCACATATATATTATTTTATTAAAACAATACCTGCTATTCTCAGGTAGAACCCTGCTTCATAATTTGACTAAACATATTTATTCTTTCTTAGTTTGAAATGAAGCATAAGAGCCTTCGTGACAAAGACGCTCGAGGAGGGATCAAGCCGGCCTCCAAGACCCACCTGATCCTTCGTAAACTCTTACAAACGAATTAGATGGAGCGCCTAGAATAGGATTATCCACTAACTGCTTTACTTTACGAAAATAGGTTCGCGCTTTATCCTACGTAGTTAGCACCATTAGCAAACTTTCTGTCTTTGTAATTAGGTTCAAATTGAGTTTTCCGTATCCTGTATACGTTCTATAGAAGTTGTCTTGAAAACACGAGGAAAACAATGGTTTAAGTTGAATTGAGTTGTGTTCTTATTTCACTTTCTGTGAGCTGGGCACACTGTCTGCTCAAGATTCATTTTATGCTTTAAGTTCGGAAGAAAAGATTTTACTAAGAGGTTGAACGATTAAGGAAGGATCTTTGTGGACGAATTAAGTTACATTGTAGGTTAGGCACAGATCATTTCATACAAATAATTGTCAGCCGCATTACCAATTTTCCTCCTATTCGCTCTATTAATTTGGACTAAGTTATAGGTTGAATAAAATAAATAAATAAATAATGCCGGACAATTCACACAGCATCATCTAGCCCCAAGCTAAGCAGAGCTTGTGTTATGGGTACTAGATGACTGATACACTTAATACATTATACTACATAGATAGATATTTTTTTTTATTATATATAGAAAAACACCCAGAACACCCTGAACAAACATCTGCAGACCATACAGACATTTGTTCCGAGGCGGGAATCGAACCCGCAACCTCTTGCGTCGCAGGCGGACTTTTGCCCGTTGCGCCACAGAGGTCGTCAACCTCATGCACCAACTGTGACCAAAATACATTAACAGGGTGGGTGCAATTCTCGACACTTGCCTTCTGGTCCTAGATAAACCGTTAACTATAAATTTAATATCTATTGCGGCCAGGAAGTGTTAAATTTCGTTTTTAAGTGCAATAACAATACAATTTCAATTTATTTATATATTCAAATATATTATTTATAACATATGTATATACATTACAAATATTAATCTACTGCGTTATATAATGTCACCTACTTAATAATAACAAGGTATTGTATTTTACTGGCAAAAAAATTAAACAATTCTACAAAAAACCTGTTATTAAAAGTGTGTTTGTTACGCCTAAAGAAAAATACGATGGGGTAAACCAGAAATAAATGTATCCCTATCTTACGTGTATGGGAGTTACCCTTTATTTTTTTTCGTTTTTTTAACGTTATCCCAGCGTGATTATTTTATAGATCGATTTAAAATTACAGCTCTCTAGGAGTATCTTTGGTAAGCCGCAGACAGGACAGATGAAAAGCAAAATTATATGGGTTCCTTGTTGTCCTACAGAACGCTAAAAAAAGAAAATTGGCCTTTCACATCTAATTAACTATGTCTTTTTTTAATCTGTATTGTATGTCTGTGTTCCTAATAAATACATATTCTATTCTGTTATATACAATAAGAGCAATAGATTATTATCATTACCAGCAAGGCCTCATAACTTACCACAAACATCCGCACAATTGATAACAATTATAGCAATTAAATGGAGATTTATTGCATAGACGGCGGCTATCAACAATTATTCACGAATATAAACGTCATGTCAGAGGAATTAACTCTGTTAGCTCGTAAACATGTCCCGACATTGATTTATTGCATGAATTCTGTACTCTGGCCCGTCATTTCGAGGTGTTTATGTGGAACACCTGAGTTTTGTATTCGGATGAACGTAATACATCCCATAGGAAAGTGTAAAGACGGGTCTTCAGTCGAGGCGAGCATTGATTAAACCTTTCGCTGCCAGTTACTCACTGCTTCACTTGTAAAGATGCGGGTGACTCCCTTACTCTTCAAACTTTGAACTAAATAAATATAGTTAAGAATAAACATGTAGCCATGTAAGTAGTGTGCCACACGTAATTTCTTCCTTTGTTTTCTTCACTAGTATCCTAGGGTCGGGAGAAAATATAAATAAGTAGCGTATCATCGCGATTAACTAGATCTTTGTCCGATGTCTGAAATGCAGCCTAGCCATGATACTCGACTACCAGTTTAAGCTAAGAGAAGAACACGCCACGATTGAACTAGTGCACAGAGTGTGTTCAACAATAACAAAATGCCTGGAACAAAACCAATACCTACTACTCTGCCGCTTTCCTCGACATAACGTATAGCACCAAGGGCTCCTCAGTAAAGCAAAATGAGGAACTTCCCACTAGCCATCCTTGGTGGAGAAGAACTACCGCATAAAAAACTGCTAAATACCTTCTTCGCACTGCACATACGCCTTTCCTGGAAATATCATTATCAAGGCATAAAGGACATAGTTGGACTTCAAGTATAAAAGTCTAAACTGGTTACTCACGCACAACTCCAGTTACGCCTAAAGATAGCCGATAAACGTCTGGTATAAAACAGGATCCAAAAATCTATTGGGACTTATGGAATGCAGATCTGGCGCGCGACTAGTAAATCAAATCGCGCCTTCAACGAAACAGCCAATACAAAATTCCACGTGGTCTTATATATCGTTTTTTGTCACTATGTCGCAGAATATTTAACTGGGTAGGTAGGTACTCCTATATAAAAATTAGAAATAAGACAGATGTTTTTTTTACTATAGTTATTTTTAAGTTTAGCGTGTGTGTCTAATAAATGTATTTCTTCTTTCTTCTTCTTATAAATTCACCTTAGTTTATCACCAACAAGGAAATTAACGACTACCTGAAGGTTCTTCCAGTTGACGAGGAAATAAGGAGGACTAGGTAATCGATACAGCGAACGCCTCAAATCAACGCTAGCCAGAGCACTTATTGAAAAACCCAAAACGACAAAGCTGGTAAAAAGAAACCACGTTCTGGACAAACAACATGGAAGAAAGACAATGAGCCCGCATCCAAAATGACATTGCACACCACAACCGATTTGCGCGTAAATTCAACTGCGTAGCACGTTTAATACGAGTACGTAAACTGTCCCCTCGTGTAGATGTAGATGCAAGTAAAAAGTACAAACTTACACAAAGATAATTTCGAATAACCAATTGTTTGCGATTGTTTTTTTTTATGCTGTTTATAACAATCAAAGAGCTTTCGTATGGTTCGTGAAATCATTTTTCAAACCATTGACAGCTAAATTTTGTACAGATAAGGCAAATACGTGCAATGTTGGCACCGGCCCATAGTTTATCTTTATTAATACAAGATATGTATGTAGGAACAGTAATAGCATGAAGTATATTTTTGTACCCCAGTGTTTTATGTGAAACATCTTATGCTGCAGATATTCTACTATAACTATCGCGGACGTAGGCCCTGGTAGCTTTGTTATTCTAATTATATCACAAAATCTAAATCTAAGGCGGTTAACACACTGCCACGCACCACACTGCATGTTGCGTGAATGCGTGTTCTAACATTGCTTGTAAGTATCTCCGTTTGTATAGAAAACACGCACAGTCCAACACACTGCATCTGCATTCCCGCAAGAACGCCGTAGGTGCGTCGACACGCAACATGCATCGTGGTGCGTGGCAGTGTGTTAACCGCCTAAATATTACAATGATATACTAACCAAAATTATTTTAAAGAAATAATGTCTGTCCTACTTTACAACCCAATTAAAATATTGCTTATTAAAAATAGTAGTGCTGGGTCGCGCTATGTTCAGATAAACGAAAATTAAATGGGTTACAATATTTAACCAGCCATTGTTTTGCTATTACACTGAATACAACCTATTGTGTGGAACCTCGTTGCGAATGTAGGTAAAGGTAGAATTAAGTAGCTTTTGTCTGAAATAAAAAATTGTTTTAAGAGATACTAAAGTCGGAAATCGTAAAAAACAGCGCTCTAGCTCGTTAGACCTTTAACTTTTTATATAAACTCAACCTAAAGAACCTATTCAGGTAGTTGAATGAATTTTATTATGAAATGCAAAATCAGGAGCTAGTAGTGCAATAAATGTTTTAGAACTTGTTAAACTTTCGCGATTTGTTAACATATTAATTAGTTTAAAATGCAGAATTTCATCGCGTTTCAAGAACGCTGAAGTGGTCAAAAATAAAATGGTACGCGAAAAATCCTGTATTTTAAAAGTAATTATAATAAATGTTTTTTTTTGTTATATAATCAAAAAGAATAATGCCGGACATTTCACACAGTACCATCTAGCCCCAAAGTAAGCAGAGCTTGTGTTTTATAATACATAGGTACTTATCATAAATAGGAATATACCTAGCAAATATTTGCAGAAAGCAAACATTTGTCCCCCGACGGGAATCGAACCACCGGGATGCGACTGCGTATCGCAGCCGGCTATCAAACAAACTGCGCCACGGAGGTCTTTAATGTTTTTTACTTACGATTAAGTATTGACTTTATTTACCAGTTTAGTTCAGTTTAGTTTAGTTTAGTTAAAGTGCCGTAGGGTGTCGGCAGAAGAACTTTTCCCCTCCTCTCTTGCCCGTGTATGCAGTAGGAATCTGCCAAGGGTCACCTATGTAAAATGGGCAGCAGCGTCTTCCGTTTATGAACGTCTCTTAGTGCGCTCGCCAACCGGCTTACCAAGCGTGTTGATATTATACCCTTATGAGCGAGGCATTTAATTAGCCAGTGGACGTCTTACGACTTAGATGATGAGTAGTATAATAATGTTATAAAGACATGTAGATAAGCAGTAAAAAAAAATTTGGAACAAATAACTTCAGGCCCACATGGCCTCCGTAAAAAAGCTTACTGGTTGCGAAACTCCTAAATAAAATAGCAGACGTTTACTGGCTTAGCTTTTTTCCTTATTCAAAAAGACAGGCAGCATCCGCTTTCAGAATAAAACTGTTGCGAAACATCAGTCATTGTACAGCTTCCATTGTTTCTCACCCGGAAAACACTATCCACGTCACAGCACGGAGACAGTCGAGGAGAAATGTTTAGTAAAGTGATTATTTATTTAAGCGTTATGGTGACCATATTATACATCCCTAAGCCTAATTGTAAAAGAACAAAACAATCAGTAAAACAGAGAAGATAAAAGCATTGTCGCCTTGGAACGCTCCGTTTTTGCCAAGGGTCCCTCGTAAAACTTTATTAGGCGCATTAAGGTCGCGGTTGAATCCTGTTTATGTAATCGCCGCTGGGGACCTTTAGCAGGAAAAATATTAAGTGAAAAAAGAACACACAATGTCACCCTAAGTAAGATTATATTTATTAGAAGTGAGCACGAGTGGTCAGAGGTGGTGATAATGCCGCCACCGAAATGACGAGCGCCCGAGAGACTTGAATTTAACCGAAACAGAAAACTTGTTATGATTCCGAGCCTTTTTCATACTTCTCTGAAGTAATATTATTTACTGCGGCTGCCGAGCGTGGCTGCGACGCTGGAATAGTTTTTGTTCTTCCCATGGGAAATCCTTGATTGGATGGGACAAAAGTATCCACCGGATTATTATGTAGGTATGACAAGCACTATAGTACCTTTACGGAATTTTAGATCCTTTGTCATCGTAAAGAATGAGAATTGGTAGTTATGGCACATACGAGGTTATGTTTTTCCTTCATATGATTGTGACTGGTGCATTTAATATTACGGTAAATTCCTGGAACCAGATTGGTCCCCGCGATCGCATGGAAATTTATATAAAACCTTTGTAAGTCCATACGATTACCCTTGCTACGTTATTGACTTATGTGCCTTATTTCATGCATCTGGACCCACTAAATTAGACTTTGAATTGTCCTGTCACTGAGTGTAGAGTTTTTCTTTAGGTCTTAAGGATAAGAGGAAGCCGAAATCAAAAAGTTACATTAGTCGACAAAAACAAAAATCGAAATGGCAAAGTAAAGAAGAAAGAAGGAATTTTAGATATAATGTTTAAAACATAAATACCAAGTCTATTTATGAGCTTCATCACAAAAGTGGATTGCTTTCCGTGAGAAGAATTGAACGTTTCTACAAATTAAAATATCAAAGAACAAAAATATGCATTTATTGTAATTAGAGCCGGCGCATCTTGAACAATAGAACACTTGAGCAAATTTGCCTTTCTGAAGTAGGCAGCTAGGTAGTTGCGATCACATTGAGCAAAACAACCTGAGTCAAACAGAAACCTAAATCGAAAAAATGTCTTCGCAACCCCTAAATGGTTTTAAAATACCTATTCAACTATACTCATACCTATTCATCCTCACTTTACGTGTATGGGAGGTGGCCCAATGATTATTTTTTTGCACTATTTTAAGCATTATCTCGGCGTTGTTAATTTGATGTCCATACAAAATAACAGTTTTCTAAAACTAACAGTCCTTCGCAAAGCCGTTGACGGATGGACAGACAGACAAAGCGAAACAATAAAGGTTTCTTGTTTTACTAGGAAACCCTAAAAAAACAAATAAAATAACGTTAATGATTTGCGACAGAAGGTTAATTTTCAATTAAGTATTTTGGAAATTGTTACTCTCCAAGAGGTTATAAGGCTATGTAATTTGCTGACCCTTTTCTCCCGACATTTTGAATTAAGACATTTAACATTAATTTAAAATGAACGTAATAAGGGTTCAATATTTCGCCATTTCAAGTGATAAACGTTGTAGTTCCACTATTTCTTCTACGTGTGTATGAGTATACGTGTTCTGTTACTACTCTACCTCTGATGCTTACTAAACTAAAAGTAGTCCTTACTCCAGTGTTAAGTATGTTTGTAACGTGAGATGCTCAGCTATTTTTGATCTTAACTATGCCTTCGTATACTCTGCTTAAAGCATAGCTGCCTGCTTCGAGGCACGAATAATTTCCTTAATATTGCTCCGGAAATCGTATTCAAATAATCAGAAGTTCGCGACACCAATCTGACTAGATGCAAATTGCATGCAGACTGTTAATTAACCGTATATATGTACGTATACATCAAGGTGTATACTTAGTTTTGAACAAACCGCACAGCAGTAAGTATCAATTAATATAACTTAATGCTGGTTTACTTTTAATGTAACATTGTGGAAAACAAATGTGGATATTTAACGCAACACCTGGCGGTTTTAACGTAAAATTACAAATAAAATTTTGCGGAACCAACATTAACGCGCTTATTTCAATTAAAAGGAAACATTTAGTCGGTGAAAATATAAACCAAAGCTTTTTTAATTAAAAATGAATAAATTGTAATAACTGCAGGAGCGTAAGAATTTTTACAGTAATATTATTAATGAAGTGAGTTGAATAAGGTTGTTTTGAACCTCTCGAGTGTGGAGACAGTTGATTTAGATATGGACAAAGTAAGGTTTTTAACATCATCATCATTCCAGCCGTAAAAAGTCCACTACAGAACAGGCCTCCCTCATGGATCTCCATGAGGGGTAGTTGCCATACTCACCACGCTTGGCAGGCGGGTTGGCGAGCGCAGTACGGGATGTTAATACAAGGGAAGACGCTGCTGCCCATCTTCCGGAGGTATCCCTTAACAGGCTCTTACTGCATCCACGGGCATGAGAGGAGGGGTAACATTCTACTGCCGGCACCCCACGGCACACAGCTAATAAAAAAAAGATATTACATTCTCCCAAGCCAATTGCCATCCTCTCAGTTAGTATTTTCTCCTCGGACAAAAAAAATAGGCCTTTACATCTATGGATGATTTATACAGTGTCAGCAACTGGTATTCATCCTGGACAGGACGCTGTGCCTGGGACATTGTTAGATAGATCAAGCTTGCCCAGCAACTATACCATGCTCCCAGCTTATTCGGCTATTTCTTAGAGGAAAGAACTGGTCAATACGTCTAAAGTTGAATAAGCCACGGGTTTCCTCACGATGTTTTCCTTTACCATTAAGGCGCTTTAGCGAGATGATCGCGGAGTTTTGCTGTTTTTCAGATGCTTTACCCTCTATAAATACAGGTAGTGGAAAATAACTGAAAGATTACTAAACATATTCGACATTTGATGTTCAAAGTCCCCGTTTCAAATTTTGCTTAAACTTCATATTTACTTCAGTATAAATTTTTAAAAACCTCAAAAACACAAAACTTTTATCTTCTTCTAAAGTTGAGGTATTTTTTTTTATTTTTCAGTCAATTGACTAATTGCGGGCAATCATATTTGTTGTGGCACAGTCCATGCAGAAACAATGTCTGCAGAAGTAGAAGTAGATTCTGCAGAAGAATTAAAAACCCATAGCATGTTTACTCACAACAGGATTTATAATTATAAATTACTAAGGCCACCAAACCACCATATGGTGATCATTACTGTACTCCGTAAATTTTTCACAGCTGACATTTTAAAATCTGTGACAGACGCCCATGTGTGTTCCAAAATGTGGTTTTCATTATCTTGTAATCAGCTGTTGAAGTTAAAACTTATATGGTCTTTTCTTGTATGAAAATCACCGGATCCTGAAATTTTGTAAGTCTAAAGATGTAGCTAGGGTTAGTCCAATTCGCCCCCTTTCGGGTTAGAACACACCCTGTATACGAACCTGGGCGCCTACTCTAGAAAACAATTACGATATTATCTTCAGAATGGCAATCTTTACGTAAAGGCCATAATAGTTAGTATGGCTTGATTCATCATCATTTCAGCCGTAAGACGTTCACTACTGAACACAGGCCTCCCTCATGGATCTTCATGAGGGGTAGTTGCCATACTCACCACGCTTGGCAGGCGGGTTGGCGAGGTAATAGATGTTGATACACGGAAAGACGCTGCTGCCCATCTTCCGGAGGTATCCCTTAGCAGGCTCTTACTGCTTCCACGGGCATGAGAGGAGGGGCAACATTCTACTGCCGGTACCCCACGGCCCTTGGCTTGATTACGATTTCGATTTATCGCAATTTCCATTCAAGAGTAAGCCCCCTTACCTACAAACGAACAGCTAGCTAGCCTAAATGTAAGATGTAACATCTTGGGAAGTGCACGACACTGACAAGTGATCTGTCAGTGGTGCAGTCTCCGAGTCTCTGCAATCTTGCACGGATTTGGGACGAGCGCCTTGAGTGATGGTTGAGTCCGCTGCCCGGTATAACGTAATTAAATGGGTGACTGATCGGTGGTGTATTTACTGGATTATTTGAAAAATAACTGACATTTTACGTTTGTGAAACTGAGGTTGTTTTGGAGATTCGATTTTACTATGTTTATTCTAAGTAAATTTTAGGGTTTCAAACAAAAATGGTAAAAGAGAACCCTTATGTTGCGGTGGCTTTGTCTGTCCTTCTGCCATAGCTGGATATCTCAGAAACTACTAATGGTATCGAATTTAAATGTGTTGTGGTTACTAATAATGTTTAATCAATGATATTTTAATTATAAAAATAGTTGAAATGGTTGTACGAACCGAACCCGTTAAGACGTTAAGACTGAACTCAACACTTTATAGTGAAGGGATTACTCATGTCACTATGAAAACGCTTTATATGCACATGAAATAATAGTTTTTTTTTCTAAAAAAACCGTTACTACTCCCATATCTCCGAAAGCAGAGATATTTGGAACTTTTATGGCTGATAGTTTATGTAAAGATTATTTTTATTATTTTTTTCGTCCCACAGCTGGGCCAATAAAAAAGATATGCATGATAAAATACTGTCTATTTTCACTCTCTCTGCTATCAGAGCCAGGTTTATTGGGGCTGTCACCCCTTGGCGCATTTGCATTATTTTGCACGCCGTATAAAACTTGCGAGACATTTTGGTTTCGACTTTCAAAGAAGGTTTCATGAACTTACTCAGAATCAAGTCACTCAATGATTGCGTAATTAAGATGCGGCTGCTGCAGCTGCAGCCCCAAAGATAATAATAATAATAATACAGATAAGATATTCATTTATTTGCTGAATGTAGGTACAATAGATCTTATAATAATATCAACAATTTCCAATACATTCTACCTCGTAAGGGCGTGCAAAATAGAATATAATAATTATAGATTAAGATTCATGCAAGATAGGTTTTAAAATTAACAATTATTTACTATTTATGGTCATCGATTTAGTTAATGTCAAATAAAATTAAATTAAATAAATAATGCTGAACAAATCACACAGCATCATCTAGCCCCAAGCTAAGCAAAGCTTGTGTTATGGGTACTAGATGACTGATATACTTAATACACTATACTACATAGATAGATATTTATATTATATATAGAAAAACACCCAGAACACCCTGAACAAATATCTGCAGATCGTACAGACATTTGTCCCGAGGCGGGAATCGAACCCGCAACCCCTTGCGTCGCAGGCGGGCCTTCGCCCGCTGCGCCACAGAGCTCGTCAAAGATGACGACCTGGTGTGGAAAAAAACAAAAAACCTTCAGCTTGTATCTTTTAATTTGACATTTTGGTTTTGTGTTACTATAATAATATTACTAGCTGTCCCGGCGAACTTCGTAACGCACCTTCTACTAAGACTACTCTACTACTACAACTCTACAACTACATTCCAACTACTAACTACTACTACTACTCTACTACAACTACTACCTAATTAAGCCAAAAATATACACTGAGTTGACCGGACACGTTATACTAGCCACACTTCAAAAGCTCAACATTCATATTCATACATAGTACTATTATAGGTACTGAGGGATTACAAGCGGAGTAACTCTGCGTACGAAACACACAGTTTGCCAAAGATTAGGCTATAAATAAACAGTGTCTGCATACATTGATTCAGTTCAGTAAGCAAAGGTTTGCTTATTTTATTTTTCATCGTCATTCCTCATTTTAGTCGTAAAACGAACTACTGAACACATGCCCCCTCATGATCACCATAAGGGGTAGTTGCCATACTCACCAAGCTTGGCAGGCGGGTTGGCGAGCGCAGTACCGGATGTTGATACACGGAGAGATGCTGTCCATCTTCCGGAGGTATCCCTTAGCAGGCTCTTACTGCATCTACGGGCATGAGAGGAGGGGTACTGCCGGCACCTACTGCATTTTTTTTATTGACTTTAAGCCATCTGTTGGATCTTTGCTCAACTTTAGAGGGTAGATAATTTATGTTTCGCTTTAAACGCCTACCATCGTTTTGAATTGTGGGCCGACGTATCGCGCGCCCTCTGCAAGTGAGCGTGTTGCACCGTTGATTTTCGTGACCTAACCATTTCGGTCGCGCCTCAGATTATTGAGAGTTACCCCGTGGATGTAAGAAGTCTAACTCACTTTTCAACGCTGCCGTGCAGTGTCTATTGTGTGAGACGTTCTCTCCAGTGTGCTGTGCCAATTTTGATGGTGTTTTGGAACGCTCAGTGCTATCGCTCGCCTCCGCCGCCGAAAACAGGACCACGTGTAAGGCCCTTGTGAAGAAGCGTATGTACGTGTGAAAGCTTGAGGTAGGTGGCAGACTTAATTAACTACTCATTTGCGAGCAAAGAACCACTGTCTAAATTTTACCACATGGTTGTTACAGCTACATATATTTTAATTCATTTATTAATTTATGGTCCTTCAAAAACAATTCCTTACCAGCCCAAAACAGTCATACTCAACACGATATACACTTCTGACTCAATATTTCTTTAATTTTTCAACAAAATAATCTTTCTTCAATGATAAAATCTAAAATATTTTTCAAAATACCCAAATCGCTATTATGTCGGTATGCTTATTAATTAATTTTATGCACTTTCAATTAAGTCTATATTGGGATCCATGAAGAATTAAATAATTGTAATATGGTACTAGAGTCTCTCAACGCATAGTTGGTTTCCCTAAAACGTCAACTCGTGATTGGTTTTTATTTACTTAATAATGTTTGCTTGTAGAGGGAAATCGAGGGAAATACTTATATGTAATAGACGTAGATATAGCGGTTTTGGTTTTTTAACCAACAAGTCAAGGTTTTATCATTGAAGTATCAGTGAAGGATTTTTACTAAAATTTAAAAGAATTTATGTTTTAAACATAATAAACGTAGTATCAGAAACACCACTGCAGTAAACTTGTGTACTTTGTTGCCAAATTTAACGACACGTCGCCGTCCTTAGGTACATTAATTTAGAACCGTGTCATTCTACTTCAACATAAACCCAAATTTCGCTGCAAGTTACATTTTATTGTCTCTTAATTTAAATTAATGGCCCAAGATTAATTTGCATTTCCCATGGTTGTTTTCGTAAATAAAATCATTAATGCGAAAATAATCAAGATAAATGATACCTTAGAATAATGACATAATAAAGGCTAAAATAGCAACCGAAATCAATCATTTCGTACTCTTTTTATTTATGGCATTATAAGCGAGTTTAAAAAAGATGCACAAAAAGTCTTACTTTTTGGTATTTACAATTCTTTCTAAGCTTTACTTCAAGTTCAACTTCACGTTTATTATTGCTAGTGATGTAACTGTGTCGACTTTAAAATCGATAAAACCAATGTTTTATGGATGAATAGATGGTAGGTATCCCACCATCAACCTGTCTATCTGTCCTACCAGAAAAAGTATTTTTACACTTCTAATTTTATCATACTTTTTCTGAAGGCCTGCCTCCAATTTTCATTTTTTAAAAAGCTTTTTGTAATATGGTTAAAAGGATAAGCTATGTAAAAAGACGATTTAATAAGATGTTTTGTTTTTTTTATACTTACCACTCTACTACTACAACTACTGCAAAAAAAATCGAAATTAAGTCAAACCGTTCTCCAAATATTATCGGTGATATTCGGGGTGTTGGTGTTTATTGAAATCGGTCCAACCATTCTCTAGTTGCGAGTTTAATTGCTCTTACTAACCCGACTTTTTTATATAATATTAATAACGAAAGAAAATAAGAAACTCAGTTTTAGAAGATATGCACTAATGCTCCGACCATATTAACACAATTCATGCAAATGTTACAGAAAAACTCATCGATGAAAATTACCAACTGGTCCGTATTTTCTTTTCGTGATGTATGTGACTTGCAGTATTTTACCACATACTTAACACATATCGCAAGAATGCTTAGAGATTCTTAAGATAAGTTTTCTAACACTTTTTTATGAATTTTTCTCACAAATTATGTCCAATTCACCAACATCACACCAAAAATTACAAACCAAAAAAACGGGAGTAGGTACAGAATGATTGATTATGGTTGCTATTTTAGCCTAGTTTCTATTGCGTTATTTTTCTAAGAATGATACAGTTATATTGTCAAGAAAGTTTATGCTATCAGAAAGACAATAGGGTCCGCTGTGTGCTAATTACTTTGACGAAGTATTATTACGTTTTAAACACGCTATTTATTGTAAGCTTTGTCTTACAAGAAGAAAAAAAAGCTTTTATTTATCTCACACGCACAAGCTGTAAAACATAGACGTATATAACCCAGCATGTAATAAACATGAATCATAAAAGAAAATACATTTGAAAATAAACTAGGAGCTAGACCACATAGTGCAGTGTGAGCAAAATCGGCCCCGTCTAAGCATTTACTCGTACCGCTAGGCATTCGGCTTAGAACGGCACGCAGCAGTGGTTTTCAGACGCAACCAATAAAGAGACTTCACAAGTGTAAAAGGATAGCACAGTTAGTGTGTTAATGATACATGATTATAAGAGTAAAATAAATAATAAGTATTGCCACTACGTAATAATGTACTACATAGATATATAGATAAAACACATACAAATTGGAAACGAAAGCTGAATTACATACATTACAAACATTAATACATTAAATACCTATACAAAAAAATATGAGAAAGTTACTATAATATTAAACAAAATGTTATATCCCTTTGTCTGTGGCATAGGCTGCCACAGCTCATGATCAAAAAGTCCTCGTGGCATGAGCTGCTAAAGCTTATTGCGAATTGATTCGTTTGATGGCATAATATAATCAAGATCCTGTCAACAAATAGTCCAATGACGAATCGGTCATAGGAGAACGGTTGCGGAATCGGACACTTGTTTAATGTCTAGAAATGAAAGCAGAAAGAGACTCCATAGTTTAGCTACCTTATTTAAGTGTTATATTTTATACAGATTTTAATTAGCTTACAATACTAATACACCTTACTCCAATACACCTAAACCAACAACAAGAACTCAAGGAACCTTACTAGTCGGGAATGGTTCAATAAAAGAGAGTTATTCCAGCAATGGTTCGTTTCGCAAGGTATGTAACAGTAGACACAACGCCTCTTCAACGCGAGTTCGAGGGAAAAGTTGTCCTGAAGATGTGACTGTTAAAGTTTGATCAGTAAGAAAGTTTTAATTGCTACTGAATGCCATTTTCAGGAAGTTCATTTTCAAATTATTTTATTCGTGTACCGGAAATAATTCGGACTTAAATGTGTTTGGGAAGTGATCTGGATTTTTTCTGAGAATACTAATATACTTATTGCGTATATTTGACGAATCAATTAAGGTTTAATTGCGTCTACTTGCGTATATTGGAATTATAAATTAAAACCGTCTGAACATCAGAACCTCAACCTAATAGTATATGTGTTCGTGGTAGTATTGCGACAGAGCATATTTTTGCATACAGCAAGCTCTATTGCGACGTCTTTACTTTCGTCTTTCATTAAGTCTTTTTAATTTACAATAGGTATAATTTGCCGCCAACTGGGTCGGGTAATTTTCACACTGCTGCGTTGTCGCCTGTTCGCTTTGCTTGAACATGGCTAGACTTGCTGTTTAGATAGTCCGCGCCACTGAAGTCAAAAAAACGCGGCGCTGCTATCATAGAACTAAATATAGACTTCAGACTGTTCTGTAGAGTTTAGTTCCCGCTTTTGCCGCAAGACTTCAGTGATGGCACCGACTCTATAAACAAACTTGAATTGCTATATTTAAAAACCTCTCTATGTTCATAAAACTATAACAAAAGATTCTTATTACATACAAAATTAAGCTTTAAAAAATTGGAAAGTTAATCAGTCTGCCTCGGTATTATCTACTTACAAAACAGCAGTATTATTAAAAACATAATCAGACTTAAAAGCTTTTGTACCACATTAGATTACAAAAATATAAATTAATCGTACCTTGTGCCTAAAGATTATTTACTTCCCAAAAACTAGGTATGTACCTACCTAAATAAACCGTTATATTACCTACCAAAAGCAAATTATAATTCCTAACCCGCTATAGCTGTAACTTGTTACTTTATCTAACAATATATCGACGAGTAATAACGCCATTACATTTGTCGACTCGAGATATTATTGAAATACAATATACGTCACTTTCGATTTGATTCGATTTGTATTCTGAGTTCGTTAACTCCGCAATGATTGCCCGGAGGCGTACGTATCTTCAAACAGAGACACGACATGACACAACCCGGAGATATTGTTGTATGGATTTCTACAGAAGCAAAAACAAATTAGTACATTTTCATGGCAAATACATGTTGGTAACATAAAACTCGGATAAATCAGTTTTCATGAATATAATGCATGGTTTATAATTTTTAAACAGTTCGGGGCTGAATGTTGCCCCTCCTCTCCAGCCCGGGGATGCAATAAGAATCTGCCAAGGGATGCCGAAAGGATACTCGCTTAAGGTCGCTCAGGTATATGCACCCACCTGGGGACTACTACGACTTTACTTTTGAGTTTATAGATCATTTATTCTCAAAAGAAAAAACACTTCAATGAGAAAGAAACTTTAATTAAGTAAATTAATATAACCACTATAACTTCGAGCAGCTAAACAATTGTAGAACATAAGTTGATTATGTTCAATTACTAACAATAAAAATACTTTGGATGACAGAATAGTCTTCGTATGAGGACATCAGTACCAGTGCCATACATACAAACAAAACCCACTTCATCATCATCACCATCATTTCAGCCGTAAAACGTCCACTACTGAACTAAGGCCTCCCTCATGGATCTCCATGAGGGGTAGTTGCCATACTCACCACGCTTGGCAGGTGGGTTGGTGAGCGCAGTACGGGGTGTTGATATACGGAAAGACACAAACTTTCGGCTTTATAATATTAGTGGTATTGCGATCGCGAGATATTATGAAAAACTAACAATAAGCATTTTCTATCTGTCTAAATAGCAAAGAAAAACAATGGCTTAGCGTAAACAAACATGGCTATTTCGTAATTTTTTTTTATTGTATTCGGAGAACAAACAGTTTTACATACTATATATATTATAAACTTACATAATAAATCTTAACAAATTGTGTGTCCTCGCATGTCGAAGCTAAAATACAGCTTGCTTGCGGAGGATAAACGGAACAACAGTTCTGTCTTGTAAAACTAGGTACAAGTAAACTAAGACTAACTAACAATAAACCACACATTAAGAAAAACATGTCTATTAATTAAACTTGGGGATCAGACAAAGCTTAAGACTGAAATATAATTCACTTTACACATTATGCAAATGTGCAAGGTTAATATAATAATGTATCTTATTAGATTTTATATTGTAGTTAAAGCGAACACTTTGTCCCGGTGGGGGTCGAACCCACAACCCGCGACTCAGCCGGCTATTAAACCAACAGAGCCACGGAGGTCGCCAAATGGACTCTTCATCTCAGCCGTAGGGCTGCTATCCACGTCCACTGCTGGACATAGGCCTCCCTCATGGATCTGCAAGATCATAAGTGGGTTGTTGCCATACTCACCACGCCTGGCAGGCGGGTTGGCGAGCGCAGTTTGGAATGTCAATAACGGAAAGACGCCGCTGCCCATCTTCTGGAGGTATCTCTTGGCAGATTCTTACTGCATCCACGGGCAAGAATGCAGGGGCAATATTCTACTGCCGGCACCCCACGGCTAAACATTATCTTAATAAAAAAGTGGAAACCAATAATTTCGTCGGTGCGAATACGAATGGTCCGTACAGGAAAATAATTCCTGATAGTTATTTAATAGTTCAACCACAGATTATATAGTACTAGTACATTGACTGATGAATATTCGTTTGAATAACGGGAAAACATATTTAGTAAAAAACCCTAGATTACTCACAGCAACATGCGCACGTTAGACAAATCATTTGTAGGCGGGAATTGAACCCACGACAACCTCCCCAGTCTTAGCTGGCTTTAGGGCAATTGAGCCTAGAGTTCAAACAAGTCCCTTTTTTAGCCTTTGATGCGTACAAATTACACATTAACCTAGTAGGTTAAAATACTTCTCCCCAAAATAACTACACCACACATTTTTATATCCTTAATTTGTCTAATGTATGACCTATTGAAATGTCTTTGTTAACAATTTCCATTTGAACTAATCAAGAATCAAGAATCAAAAAATACTTTATTCAGTGCGGCCGCATGGACCTTATTGACGCGTCACAAATTACAAAATAATGTAATAAAATCATTACTTATCAACACAGTCGAAACGTCGGGAATAATTAAAGGTATTAACAGGATAAGTTCCTGTGTTTTAATTATTATATTATAACATCACATATGAGTTGTTCACTTCAGACGATGCTGTGTGTGTGCCTTAAGGGGATTGCAGAGCGCCCTGAAGCGCGATAACAGTCACGTTTTCGATTTAGTTTCGTAAGAAACTTCGAAGCGCCTCACGCTAAATCTATTTTTGGAGTTTACATGTAGCTTATTCGGAAGTTTTAATATCCATTTTGCTGGAGTTTCAAAAACATTTATCAAAATTCTTGTATACTTTCTGGCGAAGTTATCCTAGGACTTTTCTATCGCACGTAAGATTCTAGATTATCAGCTCTTCTGTTACATTAAAGATTTTGAAGTAGGTAGTTGGTACCTACCACATCAGGGGTTGTTGTTTATTCGTTTCGGAAAAAGATGTGTAAATTCACCACGGTATTTTTTTATGAAGCAGGTCATATCAACGTGAATAGGTTACCTATTGCCGTGTGGTGCCGGTAGTACAATGTTGCCTCTCTCGCGCGTGGTTGCAGTTAGTACCTACATCAAGGGATATCTCCGGAAGATTGGCAGCAGTGTCTGTATGTGTATCAAAATCCTGTACTGCACTCGCCAACCCGCCTGCCAAGAGTAGTGACTCAGGCAGCAACCTCCTTGTGTTCTCGGAGATCCATGAGGGAGGCCTATTTCCAGCAGTCCTACGACTTAGATAATGATTTTACCAGTGAGTTGTATAGAATAGCTACATATAATCGTCTCTTGCGTTGAACTGACTAGTGTTATTGCTTAACAAATGTATCTACTATAGCGACTGTAAAGCAATCAGCCCGCAGAGCTACACAAAGAGAATATCCCATTCGCTGTAGGTACCTATGCGTGGTATCCGAATTGTATCTCACAGTCTCAAACTGTGACGAAACTACGTGTAGGTGTAATAAGTGACATCGACAAGAGCCATAATGGCTCATACCGTGTGATCGTAAAATTTTATAGGTAGCTGGGAGCTTCAGGATGTTTCCCTAGAGGCCGCCCTATAACCTCGCATTATGCCTCCTCCAGACACTTATCTAACCGTGATTAATTTGTTTTATCTACTAAACGCCCCGAAAGATTTATTACACTCCAACGGACTTGAATGACGCAAATAAAGCTACAACCCACGCTTCTATAAATAATGTATCGCTTTAAAGATTATGTCGTTTTTCACACTTAAAAAAATACAAGCTAAAAATTTTAATAAAAAAAATTAAGTAAACCCCGACACTGTAACTTTTACCTGTTGACCTGGTTACCTAATTTATTTTAAAGTGCACCCTGATTTCTTTTGTTGAACACATCATGCCTTTTCATTAGCCCCGACGATAAAAAGGTTGTACGTTTGACCGCTATGTGTGTGCCTGTGTGTTTGTGTGCCGTATGTGTGTCTATCTGTGACACTGTAGCTCCTAAACGGATGAACCGAATGCAGGTGGTGGTTCTTAACATGTTTTATCAAAATAGGTTCAGACATTTACTAGATATGGGGGTGAAAGAGGAAATTAATAGTTGAATGTTTCCAAATATACTCAAATTGAGTATATTTGTATTGAGTTGTTTGTAGGTATCAATTGAAAGGAAATGGAATGTAGAACGCAAAGCTGAAAGTTATATGTATTGAAATCGGTTGAGCTTTTTATAAGGAATGGGTGTTCAAAGTGGGAATGAACAATCGAATGTTTTCAAATATAGGTACCTACTCAAGTGTGGTATCAAATGAAAGAGCATGATTGCAAAACTGAAGGTACATATTACAAAAAAAATTAGGTAACCTCCGAGACAAGGTAAAGTATCGGGGGTTAACTAAAATGTAATTATACACCTGTTTAAAACAAAGTATAAACAGTTAGGCCTTTTGCATCTATTATAGATGATTTATACAGCGTCAGCAACGGGTAATCATGCTGTACGGGACGCTGCAGTGCCTGGGACATTGTTAGATGGATTAGGCTTGCCCAGCACCTATACCATCCTCTCAGCTTAGTCAGCTATTATTCAGAGGAAAGAACAGGTCAATACGTCTGAAGCTAACTAAGACGCGGGTTTCCTCACGATGTGTCCTTCACCATTAAACCACGTGTTAAGTGTGAATATACATTTTTCAAGAAAGAAAAATCCATTGGTGCACGGCCGGTATCGAACCTAAGACCTTCGGATTGAAAGTCGGGGGTACATACCACTCAGCCAACACGGCTTTTTTATAAGTATAACGAAGAGTGTATTAGTATATTTCTTATATATCTTTTTGTATCATTGAATTGAATTTGAGTTTCAATGACCATGTGTGCTCTTCTTCATCAGTTCCAGTTCAACAATTCATACTGATAGATAGATAACTCTTTATTGTACTTAAAACTAACACATGACATATTATAACATAGACAGAACATTACAAAACTAAAAGTAGAAGTACAATGGACGGCCTTATCCACTATTAGCGATCTCTTCCAGGCAACCATAGGAGGAGATTCAGAATGCTTGACTTGTAGATAAAATGTAAGAATCTCGCAATATCTCAACCACAGTCCAGTGTACCTATGGGGTGAACATCTCTGATTTAAATCGTTAGACCCCTTCCCGTAATGAAACCGCGCTGTTTTTTCCACAAGAAATGAGATAGCTCGCTCATTTGGAAACAGGGTATCCCTGAACACCGTGTTAGCCGGACGTGGTGTGTAATATTTTTTTCACGAAAGCACGTGCAATATAATTGCATGATAAATGGTAACAATAACAGTTTGGTTTATTGGCAATACCAGTGTGCGTGCGTCATCTTTATTGAAAGTACACATATAAAGACAATGCAACAGTTATTGGTGTAAGCTCACATCTAACGATTTAAATCTTTGCATCCCTGTAGTAATCAGGTTGCTTAATTTATTCGCACGTCCTAATGGCCCACTCAATAGATATTTACTAGGCTGTTTACCACAACATTTAGTGATCCCCTTTAACGACATGGGATAATGTACCTAGACGGTTCATTGTACTACGTGATTTAACATTAGCTTAAGAATGTATGTAAATTATACATTTCTGAAGATAGGAATAAGTAGCCGATATTTTTTTAAGTTATGCCTAATTTTGTTTTTGAGCTGAAATTGAGCTTAAAATTAAGATATTTTTATCTCAAAACAATAATTACAGTACTTGGAATGTATTGAATTACCGGTCACCCTATATATAAAACAAAGACGGGTTATTTACTCGAGAACGGCTTGACTGATTTCAATGATCTTAGATGTTTTGGATTTATCTGAGTCCGGGTTAAAATATAGTATAATTCAACATCGCAAAATCAAGCAACATACCTCGTTTTGTTCTGACTTTAAAATTCACAGAAAAATAGTTATAACGAAAACTCATTTTCTCATAAATACGGATGATGTGATCACATTTTTTGGTTGTTTAATATTTAAAGGTTCATTCAGAAATATAAACTTTTTGTGACTGTATTTTTGGGTAATTTAGTTAGCAGTATTAGTAGAGTAGTAGTAGACGTAGTAGAGTAGTGATAGAGTAGAAGTAGAGTAGTAGCAGAGTAGTAGTAGAGTAGTAGTAGTAGTTGATTTCAAGTTGATCAAGCCTTATTATCATACCTTCAGCCGTTTTGGCGAATAAGGCCAAATAATGACTGACAGACAGATATGGGGAACCCATATCTGTCTGTCAGTCATTATTTGGTTTTTCCCTTTTGAGGTTCCCACTCGAATATACATACATGCTTCAAGCTACGTGCTTGGTATTCTAATACTTACCTTATTTTGTTCTGAAATTAACAGAATACACTTGCAAACATGTGTAAAGAAACCAAGGACCCAACAAAAGGTGTCATTATCATCATTTCAGCCGTAAAACCTGCTGACTACTGAACTAAGGCCTCCCTCATGGATCTCCATGAGGGGTAGTTTCCATACTCACCACGCTTGGCAGGCGGGTTGGTGAGCGCAGTATGGGATGTTGATATACGGAAAGACGCTGCTGCCCATCTTCCGGAGGTGTCCCTTAGCAGGCTCTTACTGCATCCACGGGTAGGAGAGGAGGGGTAACATTCTAATGCCGGCACCCCACGGCTAACTAAAGGTGTATTGTACTGTACATCAACTTCGCTAGCGCCCGTTTGGTCCGCTGCCCACCGAGTATTACCGGCTTGCAGAAATATTATATAGAGTTAGATCGAATACGGAAAGTATTCGATTCTTCTGGCTTATGATTTTATTTTCTTCACAAAGAAGAAAGTTCTCAATTCGACAGTTTTTTTTTATTGTTTGTAACGCTATTACTCCGCCAATTACGAACGGATTCTGATGATTCTTAATTTATAGGCCCCATTCAAACTTCATTCTGATGATGGGATCCATTAGAAATCAAATAATTATTGTAAAAGGAGATACTGGAGTCCCTCAAGGCAAAGTTTCATGATCTAAGTGTATTGCGGTTGAGTTCTTATTTCACTTTATAATGTTTGCTTGTTTTTGCACTAAGTTCTGATGATGGGATCCATGATAAATCGAGCGAAATAATCAATATATATAAAACTCTTCCGTTACTGACTGAGTGACTGACAGACAACGCACAGCCTAAACCACTGGACCTAGAGACTTTAAATTTGGCACACATATACCTTGAGTATCCTAGAGATGCACTAAGGAGGGATTTTTCGAAATTCCCACGGGAACGGGAACTACGCGGGTAAAACTGCGGGGTGCGGCTAGTCAAATATAAAAGGCGTACCTACATAGCGGTTTGCGTGTTTTCAACAACAACTCAAGGATTTTATCATTTGAAGTCGGTTTTTTTAATTATATAATTATTCTTTTAAACTCTTGCTATTGCTTGAGCTCTCACTAAATGTTTTGGTCTACTTATTCATAAACCTCATCTATTTCTAATATCTAAAACTTACGTGTAAGGAAAGCAAGGACAAACGAAAGGTGCATTAGCCAAAGAAAAACAAAAGACAACATCCCTGATCCGCAGAGAGCGGGACAGTCCAAACAGCATCCTAAAAACTATAGATGATAGCTTTTCCTCGCCCATATGGGAATGTTTAGTTCGTAGAATTATTTAATTATTATCTATTCATATATCTGTTATATATATTATGTTTACTAACCATTACTTGTAAGTTGTTACTGTGTGCTAACCAAATTGTATATGGATTATTATTATCTGAAATAAATATATATTCATTCATTTATTCAAATGCATTTTTGTGCAGTAAAAGCTATTCAAATTCGCTGTCACCGTTCGGTCCACTGCTCGGTGGGCAATGCAGGCCTGCAGTAAAGCGAAACCAATAACCACACGCAACCAAGTCCATACGGCTTTTTAAACTTTCTCAACACAGAACCAATAAAACTGGATAACAAATCTCATCCCCTGTCGGACTTTACTAAACTGGTTTAGAGTACTCGGCCGGGGTCTACATCTGCTAATTGCTTCCGAACTTGTTTTTGAGCATAATTTTGGCTAATTGCAGTCGCTGGCTGGCAAACTGCCAGGTCACTGCCGCTGAAAAATACACTGTTCAGATTAACAAATAGTATAAATAGCACTTAGCAAGTGCCAGTTTATGCTTATTTCCTGTAATTTATATTACGCTGCAAAGTTCGCGAGGTAATTGAAACGTATACAATTCTGTACTTTGTGACTACGTAGGTACTGAAATAAACCACCGAAAAACTTGGAGATGGACATGGGAACATGGTGAATTTTCCTTACTAGAGACGTACTTTCGGGACAAGCACTAAGATGCATTGTCTCCCGAGTGTAATGCAGACGTTCATGTACATGGAGCCTGTAATTTAACCTGGAACCTTACCGCCAAAGCTGCTATGCAGAGTGCTATGCGGAAGTAGACATGCTAGCTTTTCCACAAACTGGTTACTAACTCCACAAGGAGCAAAATAGCTCTTTACTCTCTGTAATGAGAACGTTACTCGCATTCTTCGGAGATAAATATCTGCAACAGTAACCTACAGAAATCTGAATAAGCTCTCTCAAACGTCTTGGCATTTGGAAATGTAGCGTGATTCTTCGTGGCGTAGGTAGTCTACAAAATTACGTTGTATTGTTTTGTACTGCACTTGTTAAAGCCACCCGTTGCTCCGGGACTATAAATTACAATGTAGGTACATTGCCAGTATATCTATAGTCTGCGACGTTGTATGTTAGATGGAATAGCTTGATAGCTCTTGGCACTCAAACAAAGAACTGCATGGTCTTTGGTTACTTAAACTTATATTTGTCGACGATATTTATTATTTTAATTCTATATTGCATAAAAAATACAATTACCGGTCATTCATCGAACGAGTGAGCGAAGTGAACTAAGTTCTTAGTGGCAACTAGGCGTTTCGGTTGAATGTTTGTATGTATTATTTATGTATGTCCGGATGTTTTGTCCTAGGATAACTCTTAAATAGATAATAAAATTTTGTTAAAATTAAAAACATAAGAACATTACATAAATACAAATCGATTGTGGAGATTTTTGTTATGTGGTATAGTTGTTAAGATTAGGGATTTATTAATCGATGTTTTTTTTTCTAAGCATAACTCTTGAAGATATGCCCGGATTGATGACGGATGAGCACATTTTACACTTTTTGAGTTTTCAATAAAGAAAACTCAAAAAGGCGCACAGGCGGTATCGAAAGTCGGGACTACATAGTGCACGGTCGACACGGCTTCAATAATTAAAGGTAAACAGCGCAATTAATCCGCCTGCCACACAAGAGGTTGCGGGTTCGATTTCCGCCTTGCGACAAGTATCTGTACGATCTGCAGATATTTGTTCAGGGTGTTCTGGATGTTTTTCTATTTATAATAAAAAAAAATATATGTATTAAGTTTATCAGTCATCTAGTACCTACACATAACACAAGCAAAGCTTAGCTTGGGGCTAGATGATGCTGTATGAATTGTTTTTATGAAATTTAAGGGCAGGGAGATTTTATCAACGCACGGTTAGTATCCGATTGAAACGTATGAGGTTGCTGGTTCTTTTCCCGCTACAAATCAAGTTCAAATGCTGTGGGACTTCATTGAAAGAAGTCGCTCAATCGTTTTATGTTCGCGGCGAACAACCTGTAATATGTCAGGTATTTTTAATTTAATCTAGGCGTGAAAAAAGTGGTACAAGAACGTAAATAACAACTATGATGGATAAATATCCTACCGACATTGTGCTTAAAAAAAAATTTTAAAGATACAAATACGTTCATTTTGTCACCACAAACAATATAAAAAGATGTTACATATAAAGTGAGAAAAATAATAATTTTAAATAAAAATATGCATGTCAGTTTGAAGGGATTTATTGCTTTGCTAGGTACTTGTAAAGAAAACATCAATTGGCTTTTAGCTTTTAAAATCACGTTCCAGGTATATTCTACAAACTTTTTTTAATTTTCGCGATGACGGCACATACTTAACACATATTTAACTGGGTACTTATAGCGTTGTTTACCTTATATTATTAAGTATTCCCGTGACCACGATAGGCAATCCTGTCAAAACGTCGAAAAGTCCTTACTTTACAGTAATAGAGGTAAATGAGGGCTTTTCACATCTATTAAAGATGATTTATACGATATTTATGCTGTACGGGACTTTGCAGTGCCTGGGACATTGTTAAATGGATTAGGCTTGCCCAGTACCTATACCATCCTCCCAGCTTAGTCGGCTATTAGTCAGAGGAAAGAACGGCCCCCGTATTACGTATCTAGCGACAGGGTTGCAACAGGCGCAAATCTCGTGATCAACGCTATCAAACGTCAATTTTGATTTAGTAAACAGATGTTGTTGTGTATTCGTCACAAAGTTAATTCACGAATTGACGGTTTGACAACGATGATTGCGAGATTTACTCCTGTTACAAACCTGTCGCGAGATTACGTAATTAGCCTGCGGATCAATACGTCTGAAGTTCACTAAGCCGCGGGCTTACTCAGGATGTTTTCCTACACTGTTAAAGCACGTCCAAATGAGCACAGAGAGTTTTCAATAAAGAAAACTCAAAAAGTGCACGGGCGGTGTCGAAAGTCGGGACTACATAGTGCACGGTCAACACGGCTTCAATAATTTAAGGTAAACAGCGCAATAAATCCGCCTGCCACGCAATAGGTTGCGGGTTCGATTCCCGCCTTGCGACAAATATGTGTACGATCTGCAGATATTCGTTCAGGGTGTTCTGGATGTTTTTCTATTTATAATAAAAAAAATAATCAATGTATTAAGTTTATCAGTCATCTAGTACCTACACATAACACAAGCAAAGCTTAGCTTGGGGCTAGATGATGCTGTGTGAATTGTCCAGCATATTTTTTTAATTTTTTGTTTTTAAATACCCGGTTAAATATGTGAAAATATAGTTATAGATACCTACTGGTGATCAAAATTAGTCATTAGAGCGTAAATAGCTGTTTATCTAACCGAACCAATTTTACCATCCCTACGACTATTGGGCAAAGAGTTGGCATTAAAACATTTCAAATTAAATGATCAATTAGTAAAACTACATAAATACTCTTTGCGCTCGCAATTTAGGCAGCACCTGTTCTCGAACAATCTCGAAATATGCTACCTATATAAGTATTACAATAAATATAACGTTTAATTTCCGTATCGGAACTTTTTCATTGTATTACATGTCGCCGAAGCCTGTATTCGCAAAACATTGTGATCGTTTCACGGGTCAGGGTTTGATAACGTTGTGACGCTGTTATCTCGTTTGATGAATGGACTTTTTGTTACGAACGGACGTTGTTATTTTGCTTGTGAACTCTCCCAATGTTTTTCCGAGGAAGCGCAAAGCGTCGTCGACCCACGATAATTGTCGATGGGTAGAAAATTTTGCTCTTCTATTTCAAAAGTAAACAATTCCAGATA
The DNA here is from genome assembly GCA_963082625.1 of Pasiphila rectangulata. Classification (NCBI taxonomy): domain Eukaryota; kingdom Metazoa; phylum Arthropoda; class Insecta; order Lepidoptera; family Geometridae; genus Pasiphila; species Pasiphila rectangulata. The sequence continues at coordinate 15,103,346 of OY720240.1, forward strand.
TAAAGGTAACTAAATTGAAACAATTGGGAATTAATAAAATAAATAATGCTGAACAAATCACACAGCATCATCTAGCCCCAAGCTAAGCAGAGCTTGTGTTATGGGTACTAGATGACTGATATACTTAATACATTATACTACATAGATAGATATTTTTTATTATACATAGAAAAACACCCAGAACACCCTGAACAAATATCTGCAGATCATATAGACATTTGTCCCGAGGCGGAAATCGAAACCGCAACCCCTTGCGTCGCAGGCGGGCCTTCGCCCGTTGCGCCACAGAGCTCGAAATTCAAATTAATTACTAACAGTGTTTCTTGTACCCTCTTGTACCACTTTCAAGTAGACACTTTTGTTATTTCTACATATATTTACGTCACATCACGACAACAAAGAGGACCTTAGCTGAAAAACCAAATTTCCAATTAGTACTTATCATATGTAATGGATTGGTATTGAGTGTTCATTAAAAATATGGCAAAGTAGTATGTTTGATTGAGATTTGTAGAAAATCCAATAGGCTTGCAACTTGTATATAGAACATTTTAAGATAATTAAATTCTTATCAATTTCACATCATTAAAATTTACAATTCCAGTGGCCCTCGAACCCACGTGCGGCAAATCGATCCTTGACGCTACTAAAGCCAGAAGTGCTTTAACCACTAATCAACGGAACCCAGAATAAATCAACATTATTGATAAGGTCATTATCGATTGAGCACCGACAGAGCACGATCTACCTACAGGTAACAAGAGTTCTCCTGTTCATTGTCTGAAGTTGCATTCAGTAGCAATGGCTAGAGATGTCCCTAAAGCTTGTTCTATAGTTTGCATTTTTTATAGCGTTAAACCAAACATTAGTAGAACATTTGAAGGAAATGAAAAACCTTATCAAAAATGGACGATTCCGGAGGTGTTCGATCGAACCCACGTCCGTCAGATCGATCCTTGATTCTTCCTAAAGCCGGTAATGCTGTAACCACTAGGCTACGGAACCCGTGTCGGTTTTTCATTTCATACTTTTATAATATGAAATGAAAAACCGACACGGGTTCCGGCCAATAGGCATTCTCAAGACTGATAAATTTCACGCTGACATCTCTAAGTTTCGCTAGCCGCAATAAAACATAAATAGATTTACTTAATTCTAAACGAAATTTAATAAACGTCCATCAGAGGCGGCTCTAGTCCTTGTGGCGCCAGTGTGCCACCAGTACCCTGGCGCCCCCTAGTAGGAGCGGGGTCAAAATGGAATACTTACAGTTATATTTTCATACGAAAATTCGGGTGCAAATAGTGCAATTTTAAATGATGTCAAGAAGCTTTTTAGGAAGGAAGGGGTTACCCTGCTCTCCCATCGAGTATTTTATCATCGATGGCGCTTCTTTAGCAAATATTTGCCAACGTAACATAAATAAATAACATATGTAAATAGTAACATAAATTTCTTGCACAATTGAAAATAAATTTACTATTTCTAATGAACCTTTAGCAGCGTACTCACTACCAAAAGGCTGTGTGTCGCACATGGTACATAAAATGCGCGCGGGTTTATATCTGAAATTCGTTTTTAAAGACTTATATTTTTCCCTTTCATGTTTGCACCATTATCGTAACCTTGACCACGCATATCTTGTATGTCAATTTCGTTTGAGATTAAAAAATCTAAAAAAGTTGAGTTAAACCCTGGCCAGTAGTGTCTGTAATAGGAACAAACCCAGAAAGTGTTATTTTGCCTTGTTGTTGCTTGCATTTAAAAGAACGTACCGTACGACAACCGATATTTGTTCTTCGTGTGCAATATCTGGAGTGCAATCTAAAATAATTGAAAAATATTTGGATTGTGTCAATTGCAAAACAATAGCTTATTTTATTCCTTCTCCTAATAATTGTATTATTTCATTCTGAATATTATGGCCAAGATAATGAGTTTTGACTAAGGGCAATGTGTTCCGCAAGCACATTATCAAAATTAGAGGTATATTCAACCAGCTTTAAAAAGTTACCATTACCAGAATCGTATTTTTTTCAGATCTTCCCCGAAAAGCCAGACATTGCCTAGCTAAAAAATGAATAATGTTAATTATTCGTTCAAGTAGGTACTGCAACCCAACGTTTTTTTTTCGTTCATCCGGCACGCGCCTTTGATAGTGATGCGACACTACGCCAATATAATCATTAACCTATAATCTGTTGTGTCGCATTAGATGGCGCTCGGCGCCCCCTTAGACCCGGCGCCCGTGTGCGCCGCACACCCTGCACTATAGGTAAAGCCGCCTCTGACGTCCATTCAAAGCAGAGTCCAACTATGAAAGCCTTGGAGCATGTTTTGTGTAAGGTGCCTCGAAGCAGTCAGTCGTATAGGATAGTCTACACAATTTCTTCATGACAGCTGACAAATCGCACGGTCTCGTCCGTCCCAATATTCGATGACAACACCTACATTAACCTTAAGGACCCTCTGTCACCCCAACACATGGGACGAATAAATCCAGTTCAAGAATAAATTAAGGTCTTTATGTCACGGAATTGTCCGGAGTTCATAAACGTGGAACGCATTTCTATTTACAGCCACCGCTTTTTAATCTTTGCACGTATATTTATTCCGTTTATTTAGTTAGGTACTTCCCGGTCTGAAAAGCTTCTGAAAAGTCGGACACGGTAATTTATTTTAGAGTTGTTTGTTTGAATTATTGCTGTCATGCAAACTGCTTACCAAAAAGGTGGTTTGATGATTAACGAACGTAACTTAATTTGATCATTATCCAAAACAAGACCCACGAAAAACCCTCGATTGTTCGTCTAACATAAAATTATATTTATCACGTAATTACGCGATTATAATTACGCGATCATCATTCATCATTTCAGCCGTAAAACGTCCACTACTGAACTAAGGCCTCCCTCATGGAGATCCATGAGGGGTAGTTGCCATATTCACCACACTTGGCAGGCGGGTTGGTGAACGCAGTACGGGATGTTGATATACGGAAAGACGCTGATGCCCATCTTCCGGAGGTGTCCCTTAGCAGGCTCTTACTGCATCCACGGGTAGGAGAGGAGGGGTAACATTCTACTGCCGGCACCCCACGGCAATTACGCGATAAATACCCGATAATCCATTATATAGTTAATCATAATATTAATATTTAGAAATATATAAAATTAACACAAACATCACAATTTTGATAAAACCGTTGAAATTGCGGCTGTAGAATAGATGAACAAACGCTCTACTTAGTGGCTGTCTTGATATAAAATTCGGCGAAGATTTTACGCCATTTTTATAGCATTATCTTCGTAAATATTGTCCGAGTTTTATTAGCACTAAAAAGTAAGTACTATGATTACATACCTAAGGCGGATACAAATTATTATTATATTTTATACAAGATCAAGCATCTCTTTATCGTTCTTTTACATCCTAGTATTTTATATTGAGTTCTCAGAGATATTTTTTGTGCTTTTCATAACCGGTCATCGAAATCTTACTACAATTTACAGGGTGTATTATAACAAGTGTACTAAGCAAAAGGGCGGTTTAAGCCCATTAAAACTAGTCGTTTTGGAAAGGAAAAAACTCGGGAATTAGTATTTTATTTTAAATTTTTTTTCATGTTATGACACCCTGTCAAGTTGCGAAAACAGATCCATAATAATGAATTACATTAATGCTAATATGATATAAAAAGGATCGTATTTACTTACATAATATCAAATAACAGACTAGATATTTGTCAGCATCCCATAACTCAAAAATTGCTGACGCGTTGTTCAAATCATGCAGAATCACCGTAACAAATGAAAAAACCAGACAGACAAAGTGGTCGTACACAAAGGAGTACAGTAGATCTACCATAAGTTTTCACAATCTATACTCGCTAGCAACTAGATAAAAAAAATTATGAAAATTTGTACAGCGCCCCTAGCGGATAGTTTGTACTAAAATACGCAGTGAACTATACTACAGCGACTGCAGTTTGTGCTTCATTTGCTTAGAATTTGGTACCATGAGTTACAAATGTAAGAGATGTCATAGTAACGTACAATTAAAGTAAAGTAGTAACGGCAGGCGATCTAACAGTGACAACTTATGGTAGACACACAGGTCTTCTAGCGGATATTTTAGTAGTTACTAAAATATGCAGTAAACTATACTACAGCGACTGTAGTTTGGGCTTCATTTGCTTAGAATTTGGTACTATGAGTTACAAATCTGACAGATGTCATTAACGTTCTATTAATAGAGGTATAGTAACGGCAGGCGATATAACAGTGACAGAAAACTCGTCGTCACACAGAACAGAAAGGGTGCCAAGTTCATAGTAGTACCCTAACTCACAATTAAACCAATATTAAGACCATTCAATGAAGCGATTAGCTATTCAAAAACAGTAATAATCTTAATAAGGTACATAATGTAATCTGGGAGCATGTTATAGGTAGCTGGGTAATCCTGATTAGGATTATAGATTTATCTATCTGTAATATTTCCCCTAACGCTGTGTTATCATCTTTAGGTTATATTTATACAAATATTATACAATTTGCTACAAAATTAAGACAGAAAAGTCTTCTAATTATAATTATGGTAAGGGAATCCAGACATGCAGTGACGTCCCGCTATAAAAAAAATTGTATAGGGTCTATTGTGCATTGACACTACCCCGACTATAGACGAATCCCAAGGAGAACCGTTTTATATTGAAGTCTAATTGATATACAGCAAATTATTTTATGCATATTCTGTGGTTAATCAACTACAAAATATGCATAAAGTAAATTTTAAAAGCTTGATTAAACCCCGGGTCGTGTGTTTATATTTCGTTGCGATAACTTTTAATATTATTGCAGTCCGGCAACTGTTCGTAACAAGCGTATTAATTAAGTTAAAAAGTAAACAAACAAGGCCTGAAACTTCTGTTTCCCTCCAACCAATCATCCACTATAGCGGTGGATTTAAAAAAAATCAAGCCATGTGCTAGTAATAAGCTTTATTTATTATTCTATTGCCGTGGGGTGCCGGCAGTAGAATGTTACCCCTCCTCTCATGCCCGTGGATGCAGTAAGAGCCTGCTAAGGGATACCTCCGGAAGATGGGCAGCAGCGTCTTTCCGTGTAACAACATCCCATACTGCGCTCGCCAACCCGCCTGCCAAGCGTGGTGAGAATGGCAACTACCCCTCAAGTATATCCACGAGGGAGGCCTATGTTTAGTAGTGGACATAACACCGCTGAAAGGACAATGATGATGATAGATCGGAGCGGTTTTAAACTTAACCATTTATTTATTTGGCTAATATATCTACTATATTAGCCAAATCGAAATACATATATGTATATCTATATATTTAGATTTGGTAAATTAATATCTCGGAAATTTCTATATATGTAGTGTATTTACTATGTAATAACGAGTTATTAAAAAAGATTTTCCTTATTAGCTTATTTAATGACACTATCTAACAAAGCATAGCTGTGAAAACTTCTATACATCTATGGGTTGCCAAATGTAGCACAAACCCTAGACGTGGTTGAACTATACAAACACGCCGAGTAGATACGCTCACATTAATTTGTACCGGATTTGAAACAGCCCGCAGGTCTGCCTGATGAATGGCTCAACTTAATACTGAATTGTTTCCGCTCCCGGCTATTTCATAAACGACATAATTCTCTTTAAATAAAGCTTTAAATAAGTTAGATTTATGTCACAGTTTGTCATCGTACGGAGAGTACCCACGTTGTAATTATGATACTTGTCTCTCTCTCTCGCAGCCGTAGGACGTCCACTGCTGGACAAAGGCATCCCTCGTTGATCAGTACGTCCTGATCATATGGGTTGTTGCCATACTCACCACGCTTGGCAGGTTTGGCGAGCGCAGTACAGGATGTTGATACACGGAAAGAAGCTACTGCCCATCTTCCGAAGGTATCCCTTGGCAGATTCTCACTGCATCCGCAGGCAAGAGAGGAGGGGCAACATTTTACTGCTGCCATCCCACAGCGGTACTTATCTACTAGTAGTTAGTTCAAGTTAAGCTAGTAGAAACCTGCTGTCAATGTGTATGTCTGTATGTAGCCTCGTAGGTCTTAAATGTGTGGACCAATTTGAATGCACTTTTTTGTTTAAAAGCAGGTTTTCTAGCGGTGGTTCTTAAACATGTTTCATCAAAATCGGTTAAGACGTTTTTAAGATAGAGGGGATAAATAGTTCAAATGTTTCCATATATAAGTACCCAAATTTGATATCAAATAAAAGGAAATTGTGTGTAAAATGCATAACTGAAGATTATTATAAAATCGGTTGAGCCATTTAAAAGATATGGGATGAGAGCCGGGATTGACAATCGAATGTTTTCAAATATCCGCAAGTGTGGTATCAAATTAAAGGGCACAATGCGTAGATTGAAAAACTGAGCAATTTGAAACAATTCTTACTGAACAATTTTTTTTGGAATGTGTACCACATTCCAAAAACAAATTGTTAACCTCCGAGACAACGTAAAGTGTCGGGAGTAACTTAGAATATTTAATTTTGTCAACTGGTTTTAAAGGATATATAATATCAAAATAATTTGAGATATTATTAGAATATAAAGATATTATTATAAAATAACATAACACGGGAATTTATCACGTAATACCTTTAAATATTCCCGACGTTTCGACTGTGTTTCCACAATCGTGTTCCCGGGTTGACATTAAATTCCCGTGTTTATGTTATTATATTTTAATGAATTATGATCGCGAAAGTTTACGAAAAACTAATATAAAGATATGTTGAAATATTAATATGTTGAAATGGTTGATAATTAAATTATTCTTATAATTAAAAGGACCAGAAATAAAATAATCACAGATGTAAAAACGAACTGTATCTAAAACATATAAATAAATATATACTGCTGGTCAATACACACAGTAACATCTAGTCCAAAACTATGCAAAGCTTGTACTATACAGGATGTGTACATGTATTAAAAATGTGTACTGACCCAAAAGGGGGCCATTCTGACCACCCCAAAGAACAACTTAATTTTTACGACTTTCCTGGATTCGGCGAGAAGAAGAGACTACTAAAACTACTGATTATACGATAATGACCTTAACGCCAGCTGAAATGTAGAAAACATCCAATTATGAATTATTTACACATCAATTAATAAAAATGAAAATATTTTATATACACTTTATTAGTTAATTAATAAAAAATACACGTTTTACAGAGTTTTTCCCCTCTAAAACTACTTGTTTTCAAAAGCACAAATAAGCCTTTTGGTTAGTATACATGTTATAATGCAGATGGCGGTTAATAACCTATCAAAACCATTTAATATATGAATTTTCTCGAAGTACACGAAGCAATCCGCTATCAAACAAGAGATGTTGGTAAATAAAAATATTCTATTGCAATAATTAATAACGAAATGAGATATAAAGAGACGTATAAAATAAAAAATGTTGATTAAAATAACCGATTGGCAGAATTGATTAATAACACACACATGAATCGGAATAATTTATGAAAAGCCTTTAATTAAACGCTTTTTCTTCCTACATTTTATATTTTGCATGGCTGCTGGATATACAGGGTGACCGGTATTTCAATACATTCCCTAAAGAGGTTTATAGAGGGTCATTCCAATTCTTTCGTTCGTTTCAGCCGTAAAACGTCCACTACTGAACACAGGCCTCGCTCATGGATCTCCATGAGGGGGGGGGGGTTGCCATACTCACCACGCTTGGCAGGCGGGTTGGCGAGCGCAGTACGGGATGTTGGTACACGGAAAGACGCTGCTGCCCATCTTCCGGAGGTATCCCTTAGCAGGCTCTTACTGCATTCATGGGTATGAGAGGAGGGGTAACATTCTACTGCCGGCACTCCACGGCATTCCAAATTGATTTTGTTCAATTCAAGGCGGGCGGAAAGGGGGTCTCAAAAATGTTAGTGAAGTTACTAGGTCATATGGGATATCATATAAAAGGGCTTCATTTACACAACAATAAACAGTTTTTAGTTTTCCTTTAAACCGTTTATTTTTCTAATTATAATAAATTCTTTAAACCGAACATTGCGGATTTGTGCTGCAAAGTCAGGAATATGAAAACTTGGTTTACCCGCGTCGGAACATTTATAACTGTCACAGTGCATATAACGTAAATAAAGAGATATGTTACCTTTTCTCAGTCGTTTGGGCTTATGCCAAGTCGAGTCGGTTGACAAGACGAGACTACGTGAAGCAAGTAGACACGGCTGTGTAAATAAACCGGGGATAAAGGATATATTTTGAATAACAGAGCATCTTTGAAGGAATGCTACGTGATTCACATGAAATTGAACCCTGATAGAAATCTTGGTAATAACTTGCTTCTGCCCGCCGCTTTGTATGCGTTTTACCTGGATAAAAACCTATGTGTTAATCCTGGTCGATATCTATGTATACGTGTCCAAAGTTTCAGCTCGATCCGTAAGGTAGTTTTTGCGTGAAGAGGTAACAAACATCCATACATCTGTATACTAACATTATAAAGCCAAAAGTTTGTTTACACAAATATAAAGGAAGGATAATTTAGTATCTTTGATGAAAGTATGGGAATCCCTTATTTTGAATAGTTAAACTTGTTTAAGATAATAAGCTGATAATTTATGTTTGTTTTATGAACTCAGTTTTACAAAATAATAATTAATTTTTACAAAATAACTATACACTTATGATTCACGTAGATTTCGCTGTATTAATGGTATTCATTATCCTTTTTAATAAAACATTAATACTTACATTAACTTTCTTTGCGTCGGGCAGTCGTGGAAAAATGTCTAAAACAAACTGTAGATATTTCTGAAATCAACCAAAACGTTTGACAGTGATGATCGCGAGATTAACGCCTGTTGCAAACCTGTCGCGTAGTATTTTTATCGCGTCATAACTCTCCTTATGTCGTTTTTAAGAAGAAGGTATGTACTTACCTCAAAGATTTAAATCGTAAGATGTCCTCTGACACCAAAACTAGCATTGTCTTTATCTGTATATATATAATTCAAAGTCCTGACTGACTCACTGACTGACTGACTGACTGATATATCAACGCACAGCCTAAACCACTGGACCTAAAGACTTGAAATTTAGCACACATATGTATACCTTGAGTGTCCTAGAGGTGCACTAAGAAGGGATTTTTCGAAATTCCCACGGGAGAGGGAATAAATGAGATTTATATTTTCGAATCAAAGTGGCTCTGCGTGAAATAGGGGATTATACGTTTTATGACTTCCACGTGGACGAAGTCGCAGGCAAAAGCTAGTAGGTATATATTTAATTCATTAAGTGTGTCAACAATAACGCCGACGCACGTACACTGGTTTTGCCAAAAAACCAAACTGTTATTGTTACTTTTTATTATGCAATCAAATTGTACGAACTAAATAACACACACCACGTCCAGCTAACACTATGTTTTGAAGTAGGTACAGTCGCGCTCATAGTAACGGATACCACTAAGCCTTAGTGTTACCTTAGTGGTATCCTTTACTATGAGCGCGACTGTACACTGATTCCAAATGAGCGAGTTACCTCATTTCACATTGAAACAAAACGGCGCGCACTCATTACGATGTTTTCCTTCCTGCCGGTATCGAACCCACGACCAAATTTGAAGTCGGCAGTCCATACCACTCGGAATCTAACGATTTAAATCTTTGATGCCTTATGTGACGGAGTTGAAGCAGATTCCGTCCCAAGTGGTTTTGTCCTTTAAGTAATCTGATCTTTTATAATTGCAAAGAATGCATTTGACAAGGTTTTGAATATATTCAAAGTATAATAACTATGTCATCTGCCGTGGCTGATCCACAAAGATCGGAAATTGTGCAATTTCCCTTTAACCTGTCAACGTCAAATCTGACATAGATTACAGTGTGCTGGGAGTTACTGCAGACGAGTAAATGATTAACATCAGATAATGCAGGTGGCGCTTTACACTGAATTCGGAATTATTAGGAAGTGAGTGAACATGTGAGGTATGGCTACATGTTCTGCACGTATGTATAATACATATATGTATGTATAATGTGGTAGTTGTTGCACCCTGTTTGCCCCACAGGGACAGATAACATAGTCATTATACTTTGAATATATTCAAAATCTTGATAAATGCATTCTTTGCAATTATATTCCAGCCCTCTGTGACCCCCCTACAAGAGTAAAGGAAACCACTGAAAATCAGTGTCAAATCAGTTTATTTTGTTTAATAAAATAAACTGATTTGACACTGAAATTTACTTAGGTACCTATGAGTCGAAAATAAATAATTTCTATTCCTATAATGGGTGTGACATTGTGCCGCAGCGTGCAAAAAGTACATTTAAGAGCATAAGCCTTTTCTTAGTAATGTAAACCTTTAAAAGCAGAGTTGGCCAAGTGGTATGGACTGCCGACTTCCAATTTGGTCGTGGGTTCGATACCGGCAGGAAGGAAAATACCGTCAGGAAACTCGTGGTTCAGCTTCAGACGTATTGATTGACCTTCTTTCCTCTAACTAGTAGCCCACTAATCTGAGAAGTTATAGGTGCTGGGCAAGCGTAATCCATCTAACAGCATGCAGTGATTAATATTTTGGAAACTACTGATACTATCAACTTGAAATTTGAAATGGTATTAGTTATATAATACCATTTCAAATTTCAAGTCTCAATTTTGTTGTTCTTAATTTTTAAACTCTTATTTACTCATATTGCATACATAAAAAGTTGAAAAATAACCTTTTTATGGTTATAAAGGGGAGGAAAGGGGGTCTCCAAAATTTAAAATGGGCGTAACAAGGTCATGTGGGGTAACATATTAAAGGTAGGCTATTCCTGCTTATGATGGGTGGTGACTGATTTGTGCCGATGTAAACGTTAGGTAATTATAATGACTCGAGAATTCAGATGGCGCCGTGTACGACAATGCCATCTCCTATTTATATATCCTCATATTTCGGCCCCCTTACCCGTCAAATGACTCGAGAATTCAGATGGCGCCGTGTATGACAATGCCATCTCCTATTTATATATCCTTATATTTCGGCCCCCTTACCCGTCAAATGACTCGAGAATTCAGATGGCGCCGTGTACGACAATGCCATCTCCTATTTATATATCCTTATATTTCGGCCCCCTTACCCGTCAAATGACTCGAGAATTCAGATGGCGCCGTGTATGACAATGCCATCTCCTATTTATATATCCTTATATTTCGGCCCCCTTACCCGTCAAATGACTCGAGAATTCAGATGGCGCCGTGTACGACAATGCCATCTCCTAGGTATTGAGAGGTTACATGGTAGGACAGTACGTGGTAGCCCACGGTATCAAAGGGTTCGTCAAAATCAACGAAGTCTTAATGCCTTGGCATTTGGTTATCACCGGTTGACAATGGTTGTCCTCCCTTGTGTCCCAGTTGTGGTAGTCGCAAAGTGAACAAAGGTGATGCTGGAAAGTAGGATACTAGTCGAGGTTGAAAACCAGGCCGGTGTTCCGTAATTATCAGCTACATCTTCAAACAGAAAATGACACCCAAAATAACCTGGATCAACGGAGTTCCAGGTTGTAGGAAGACAACTTGGGTTATTAGAAAGGGCCTGGCCGGGTCGCAGTAGTAAAATCGCCCCTGGCTGAATTAGAAATATTGTTATGCATGTTTATTTGTTTTATTATAAGGTATACTTTTGCTGAATATTAAGCCTTAAATACTAACGATAAGCGAAATAATTTAAAAAAATAAAAATCAGTTTTTATTTTTATTAGCCAAACTACTTTATCGATTGACATGTCCTTTGGATATTTTATACATGTATTTTAAGATACATTTAAAAAAAGAAATAAGGTCCTAGCGTCTTTTGAAGTAAACATTTTTGGCTGTTTAAGTTTATCTTTTTTTTTCACGTGCATGTAAGGACACCTACCATATTTTGATATAATATACAAATTTGAATATTATTATATTCTATTACATAAATTTATTCAAAAATATTAGTTGGGATCAACAAAGTTGAAATAAGCTATTTGTATAGGAGTGTTATTCAAATCGGTTTCGTACTTACTTTGTACCCATCATTATTCAATAATAAACAGAGAAAGTAAGTTGTTCCACCGTGTTCGAATTTCAAAGACTCGCATTTGAATTTCGAACACGGCGGGCAGGATCTTGCTTTATATTTAAATATAATGTATTTTTGCATTTTTCTTACGATGTAATATGAGTATTATATATACATGATGTACACTGGAAATATTTTTGTGGAGAAAAATGTAATATAATATACAATAATATATTATCTCTTCTCTGTATTTATAAAAAATTGAGATATACGAGTATCTGCTCGTGTAAAATCACAAGAAATAGAATAGAATAGAATACGCTTTATTGAAACAACATAAAACATCCAAACAGGTATTAACAAGTAATAAATAACACATTATGCTGCTCAATGGGCGGCCTTATCGCTGAAAGCGATCTCTTCCAGGCAACCTTTGGATGGACATGAATGGGTTGAAAAAAGAGACGACGGTGGCGTAAATTCTACGTAAAAATAATATTAAATATTCATAATGAATATACTACATAGGTACTACTATAATACATAATATATAAATGTAATACATATAATACTATACATACATATTTATATAACTTTGTTCAAAAGTAAATATTACGAGTTAGAAACTGAGGAGAGAAAATATTTATAGACCATAGCTTTAAAAATAGGGAGAGATTTTGCTTGTCTTATTATTGTAGGCAACGAATTCCAGAGCTTGCTAGCGCGCACTGTGAAAGAGAGACTATAAGAGTGGGAAGTGTGGACGGGGGTTTTCAGCTGAAGCGAGTCAGATGAACGTAAGGATCTAGAGTGGGATTCATGAAGATATTCAAAACGATCTTTGAGATATCGGGGAGTAACAGGATTAAATAGGATGCTGTAAAGGAGGGAAAGAATGTGTGCATCCCGGCGAAGGCGGATTGGTAACCATTTAAGCTTATTGCGGTACTCAGTAATGTGGTCGTACTTACGTAAACCGAAGATGAAGCGTATGCAGAAGTTTTGAAGCCGCTCAAGCTTATCAAGTTGTTCTTGCGTGAGGTCTGGATAGCTGACGTCGGCGTAGTCGAGGATAGGGAGTAATAAGGACTGAGCCAGCGCAATCTTAGTGGAAATCGGCAAAAAATTACGAAGCCGCTTTAGAGAAGCTGCTGATGCGTAGGTTTTCCGGCTTAGTTCAGCTAACTGTGGCCCCCATGACAACTGCCCATCCATTAAAATTCCAAGGTTTTTGACCGTTTTACTGATCGGGATTGGAGTACCATCAAAAATAACTTGCGGGATGTGAGCCAAGTCAATTCTAGACACCATTCTTGAGCTACCAATAATGATGACCTGGGTTTTGGTAGGGTTCACTTTAAGTCCATGGGAAATGCTCCATTCAAGAATGGTGTTAAGATCTCTGTTGGTCCTTTGGATGGCTTGATCTAATTGCTCAACACGAGCCTGATTATAGATTTGTAAATCATCAGCATACAGGTGGTAGGATGAAGAAACTTGTTTAGAGATAGAATTTATAAAAATAGCAAAAAGTAATGGAGATAAGACGCCGCCCTGAGGTACATCGGCACTCAAATTACTCCAAGAAGAGATGCGATCGTCAATAGCAATGCGTTGCCGGCGACCGAACAGGTAACTACGAAACCAGTGAATTACTGTTGGAGATATGTTAAGAGAGCGGAGTATACTTAGCAAGATTTCAAAATCAACGTTGTTGAAGGCACAACTGAAATCTAGAAGGGAGAGGACAGTCACTAGGCCATTCTCAGTGCCACGTCTTATGTCATCCGTGATTTTGATGAGAGCTGTAGTAGTACTATGGCCTGGACGAAAGCCGGACTGGAAAGGATTGAGGAGGTGGTGAATGTTAAGGAAGTGACTGAGTTGTTGGTGCACGAGACGTTCTAGAACCTTGGAAAGGAATGGAAGGATAGAGATAGGACGGAAATCAGAAAAGGAAGAGGGTTTGGACTTTTTTGGAAGTGGAGTGACTTGCGCTTCTTTCCACGCACTAGGAAATGTACCACTCGTAATGGAAAAATTTAGCAGGTATGTAATTATGGGCACAATTTCATCAAGGATGGGAACGATCATTTTCTTACTTATGCTATCAGTACCGACAGCATTCGAAGATATGGAGGATATGCTCTTCTTAACATCACAATCAGTAAATTCAAGAAAATAGAAACAAGAAAAATCAGGAATTGGTGTTAGTGAAAGAGAATTCATTGTCTGGTCTTTAATAATTCCGTCAAACTTACAAGAAGAGGAGAAGTGATGGAGTGGAAGAGGATAGTGAAGAAATAGGTATGGTGGTAGCTGCACTTCCCCGGATAAACTCTACTAATTATTATATTACAAGGCAAACAGGTAGTGCGTCTACTACACGACCAACCGTGTGTGAGGACGATGCGATAGCCCAGTTGATTCAAACGTCCTTAAAAACAACAAAAACAAAAATAATATAAGAGATTACAACATCAAATGGCGATCCGCAGTCGGGACACAGCGGTCGTCGAAATGGAACTATTATTTACAAGACAAAAGATGTCTACTTACATTTAATGATATCTCCCATTACTTTTAATTCAATTAATTATAACGGAAACTTGATAAAATAAATAAATTAGGCCAGGTGCGTGTCGGGCCAAGTGCTATGTAGGGTTCCGTAATTAACCTTAGACCTGTTGTGTATGTTTTTTTACGTTACCCAAAACATTTGAACAGGAATTAATTGAGTTTAACCGTGGGGTGCTAGCAGTAAAATGTTGACCCTCCTCTCTTGCCCGTAGATGCAATAAGAATCTGGCAAGGGATACCTCCAGAAGATGGGCAGCAGCGTCTTTCCGTGTATCAACATCCTGTACTGCGCTCGCCAACCCGCCTGCCAAGCGGGGTGAGTATGGCAACAACCCCTCATGATCAGTATTTTTTTATCAATGAGGGAGGCCCTTGGACATTCTACGGTTGGAAAAGAATTGAGTTTTCGGTTTAAAGTATTCCGGTATGTTTAGGAACCCGCATCACTTATTTGAGCGACTATTTTCCTCCGAAACTAAAAAAGCTTACCCTTATAGTTTTCCTAGAAAGTTCATGGTAAAAAGAAAAATACCTACAACGCAGTTAGATTCCACTAATTCTCATCCCTGCGTTATTTTTGCAAGACAAATTGTTACGACTCCGCTCGGTGGCAGTTTTCCCCTTAATTGGTGTCTAGATGACAGATTAAGGGTGGGCGAGCCGTGACGTAATTGACAGCCCAATCTGAGCTGTGGTTTCGGTGATGGATCTACTAGCATCGAAGTGCGGGGCGCTTTCTAAGGTGTGCGGTGGAATTAGGAAATTTGTAATGGGTGCGACAATCCGCCATTGTTCGGGCAAGCGATTTGAACTGGGTGTACACTGTACAGCAGAAGGAAAGGTAAGCTATAACTAGATATAATAATGTTATTAACATGCACTTAACCGGGTATTTATCGCGTAAATTGCCCATATTATTTCCCGAAGTTTCGCTTGGATTGCACCAAGCGTAGTCCCGAGAAGACTGATATATAATAATGTTGGAAAATTATGTTTAAGGTTTCATCATCGTCAACTTTTACTGCGAAATAGATCTTCAAGTGATTATGACTTGTAACCATACTAAGCACGCTTGACAGGCGGGTTGGCTAGCGCAGTGCGGGATGTATAAACACGGAAAGACGCTGCTTCCCATCTTCCGGAGGTTCCCTTGGCATATTCTTACTACATCCACGGGCAAGATAGATATAGATATTTATTCATTGACTTTTCATTTAACAAACATCGTTAGTAGTGTTTTTAAGCCTATGTTAGGTTTGTCTAAGCACTATGGTTCTCTCTAATAATAATTGTGACAATATGAGTGAATAGTATTTCTTAAAATCGAAAAACAAACGGTAGGAAACAATTACTAGATAGTGACAATAGTCGAGCACCCGCGCACAGCGATAACATGGCGATAACAATAATACTAATGCACAGACTTCAAGTGAACTTAGTGTGGAACTATATATAAATTGTCTTGCACAGATAGCCTTACTAGTGTGGAGTGGAGGGGCAACATTCTACTGCCGGCACCCCACGCCAAATAATTAAGCCTTTTTAATAACAGTTCCTAAGCGTTGTTTCAAAAAAGGATATTTCGAAGTTAGAGTGATTGGCAGCCCAATCTGAGATGTGGATTGTTGGATGGATCTGGCATCGCAGTGCGGGATATTTTCCAAGGTGCGCGGTGATTATGGAAAATGTATAATGGGTGAGACAATCCGCAAATGTTTGGGTACGAGATTTGAATTGGATGTATAGCAGAGGGAAATGCACATAGTCAATAATGATTCGACGAAGATTTAGCTTAAGCTTTAATAAGTAAGTTAGTCTATTATAAAAACGTAAATTAACGGTTTCTAAGATTTTTTACATGTAAGAAATAGAGAGATTTGCAATACAAGATTTTGTATTGTTAACCATGATATTTATTTATTTATTTCATATACCAACAAAATATACACGAAAAACATACAAGAAGCTTGGTCTAGTGTGCTATATAACTTTACTTGTGAGCAGTTTAGCTCTGCAAACTTCAGAGATTTTTTTCAACGTTTTTGTAAATAAGTCGAAAACGATACGGCTTAGAGGAAAACTAAAAACTGTTTATGAATGTGTGTGCAAATACCTTTCATTATAATACCCCACATGACCTAGTAAGTCATTTGTGAGACCCCCATTCCGCTCCCATTGCATTCATAGCTAATAAGAATATTTTTCAACATTTTTTGTACTCCATATTAGAGAAAAAGCGTTATCTCATACCGTTTAAAATTTCAAGGCGACAGCATCAGTAGTTCTGAAGATATCCCTTTGTGACAGACAGACAGACAAAGTGATACCTTGAGGGTTCCTTTTTACCATTTTGATCCGGAACCCTAATAAGGAACATGGCACTCCCGAAGCCATATAGAATTATGTTGTATGTATGGAGCTTATAATAATGTCAGGCTTGCCTCGTTAAATGTTAGGAAAGTTTTTAACGATCCTATCGACAAGTTTTTCATGTAGTCCGCAGTGGTCGAACACGCTTTTATTTTCGCAGATCTACTAGTTGAAATTCATTCGTGCTAAAATTCTTCAAAAACCTTGTCAAGAAAAATAATCGCAAACATCGTGAAAATATCTCAGTCAGTCACGATATTTTATATAAGGAACCTTCCGATTTGTATAAATTCAATACAATACAATACAATACAAAATACTTTATTGCACACCTTAAGAAATTACAGAAATAAAAACTTACATTAAACATTTGGTACAATGGGCGGTCTTATCGCTTAGAAGCGATTACATCACGATATACAATGTAGGGAAAAGACATTCAAATGCACTTAGTTTTGAAGAGTGCTAATTAAATTTATCGAAGATCAATTTATAACAGATAACTACAAATTGGTATGTCGCAACAATGTCTAAGTAGTTTTCTTTCGCGTATAAAATCACAAATAAATTATATTCCCCAGTCTCAAGTTTTAATGGGTGTTTCCAACATCTAAAGACTTCACCTACCGAGCCCACTCATCTGCATGCAAGTGAAAACTTAGTAAGAGCGAGGCGTGAGTATGTACCCTAAGCGATCGTCTCCACGAGCGAGGGAATCGCGGCAATTCTATAGCGCGGACTCGTCGCGATTCTGCTCGTGGAGACGGCCTCTAAGAGAGTGTAAGAAATACGTGGCACGGACGATAACATCGCCGCGATTCTCTTGCTCGTGGAGACGGTCCCTAACAGGTGTTTCACCTTGTACTTTAAGTTTTGGCCGTGGGGTGTCAGCAGTTGAATATTGCCCCTCCTCCTTGCCCGTAAATACAGTTATAACCTTCCAAATGATACCTTCAAAAAATGGGTCATCTTTTCGTGTACAACATACTGCGCTCAACCCGTCTGCCAAGCAGGGTGAGTTTAACAACCCTCGCATGTACTAGGAGGTCCATGAGGGATTCCTTTGTCCAGCAGTGAACATCCTACAGGTGTGGTGTCTATTTTATTTAGTTAATATAAATAATACTAGTTAATAAAAAATTTGATTAACTAGACTATAAGGAATAGCTTTATGCACCTTATAACTCTACTTTCTCAACCTTTTTTAAAATAAGTAAATTGTACATAACTATCTTACTGGGATAGAAAGGCAGTTAGAATCTTTGTATGTACGTGCGGGGTACATAGAGTGATTCGGGCACGCTTACCGTTTCAGCAGTAAAACTACTCTAGAAGAGTTATTGCTTTAGGTATGGCGGAGTAAAGTGCGCAGTAAGTCTCTATTATCTCCGCCGTTAGAGTCGCGGGAATGAAGGCGAACGAACGTGGTGGGAATCTACAAGCTGACTCGATTCACACCCAAATACATAGCACACTATATCTAGTAGACCAGGAGACATGGCGGATTTGATTTACGAATTAATTGATAGCATCCCTACGTCGGATTTTGTGTTCTATTAGATATTAGTTTAGTACGTTGTTCTGCAAGGGTTTAAACTGAAGACTGAAAGTACCTACAGGTATGAATGTAGAAATACAGACCCAAAGATAGAAATGTCAAATTATAAAATAAACAAAACTTTTCCAAGTGCGGGGACGAAGCGAAAAGAAACTTCACTCTTTCACTTAGGTAGGTACTCACTTTACTTTACACTTATAGCAAACAAAATTACAGTTTTGTGTAGGAGCGAAGCGAAACGAGGAAGATTGGCGTCCTTTAGATCCCAATTTGAGATAGGTATTTAATTGTAAGAGCACACATTTCCACTTTCAGTATAACACACAAGGTATCGTCGTAGCCGGCTGTCCCCGTCGGGGACAGAAGTATGTATTTCATCATATCAGCCTTAGGCTGCAATCTCCAAGATCATGAAGGATTTGTTGCCATACTCGCCACGCTTGGCAGGCGGGTTAGCAAGCGAGTATGTATATACAGAAAAAAAATACCAAAGTATTCTATCAAACATCTGGCACCCATAACTCAAGCTTACATACATACTTACTTATCGTAAGAGGTGTGTAATGTCCAGCATTATATTATATTATGTTTAAGTTTTCTCTAAGTACGGCGTGACCTAAAATCATAGGGGCTGAACTAAAAAAACTGGCCAAAAGCGAGTCGGCTCGCGCACTGAGGGTTCCGTGCCATTATATATTATACTAGCTTGTGCCCGCTGCTTCGCATGCGTTGTACCCGGATAAAAAGTAGCCTATGTGTAAATCCTAGTCCACATCTACACGTTTGCAAAATTTAAGCTCGATACATATACGCTATTTATTATATTATCTGTGGAAGAGGTAACAAACCTCCATACAAACAAACTTTCGGCTTTATAATATTAGTAAGATTTTGTGATGAAGTTTATATTAATTGTTAGATAACCCTGACAGCGGCATCACTTGTCTGATAGCGGCACTTTAGCAGATTTTTGAGAGAGATAGTTTTAATATTCCTGTTATCTTAACACACACTTCTCATCATCTCAGCCGTAGGACGTCCACTGCTGGACAAAGGCCTGCCTCTTGGCTCACTACGTATTGATCATGAGGGGTTGTTGCCATACTCACCACGCTTGGCAGGCGGGTTGGCGAGCGCAGTACTGGGATGTTGGTATACGGAAAGACGCTGCTGCCCATCTTCCGGAGTTGTCCCTTAGCAGGCTCTTACTGCATCCATGGGTATGAGAGGAGGGGTAACATTCTACTGCCGGCACCCCACGGCGAATCCTTAGGTTCCTCAGGTTATTTATAAATAATTGTGCAAAGTTTGTACTTGACCTGAACTTGAACTTGATGATTTTGCTTGATTATAATCTAATGATATGTATGTACCATCCAAACATTCGCACATTTTGACTCACTCGTCATATAGGGCCTTACCCACATAATTTGTAATAATGGTTTGCTTCTTCCTTTTGAAGGATAACTGGTAGATTCGCCCTCTGAACCATAAGTAGAAGAGTAAATATAGAAAATAACTAGTCTTGAGTACTTTTCACTTATAGCTTGGTTATATACAGTCCAGTTTTACACTAATATAGAATTAAAAACACTTAAATTATTGACACAATTACACTTATCTAACTGAACTACATATGTATGACAAACTGCGTGCGCTTCTATAATAAGCTTTCCTCTGAGGCGACCGAAACTAAGGCGACTTAAAACAATTTAAGTTGTTTGTTAATTTTTTGATTTTGTTGTTTACCTGTATGTCTTGTGTGCCAATAAATGTGTTTTCTTTCTTTCTTTCTTTATATTCATAATACCTATGTATATCAGAATAAAATTAGATTATTTTATAATTGCTCAAAAAAAACATTTACATCGGATAACTTATTATATTGCTTTTAAGCTCAGCTAATCCTTGTGCAGTGCAGAATTGTTGGTTATGCGAATATAAATATGATGATGAGTTAGGTACTCATCGGTAATTTTAAAAAAATATACACTAATAAAGATGTTATTGTAATAAATAAATTAAAACAGCATAATATATTAAATATATTGAAATAATACAGAGGTACCTATACGTTATATACATAATAATATATATATAATATAAATTAAAATAGGTGAGTACGTAAATTGCTTAATTATGTTGACCATCCTGAGGAATATAAAATATAGATACAGTTTAGATTGAAGATTCTTATAGATAGGTTTCCATAGACAAGCCTAATATGGGAATTATATTATAGTGGCATATCAACTGTTTAAAAGATCGATCAAGTAAAAAATAACCACGTGAGCTCTTCTACCAGACATACAATGTGGTTTCCATAGACAAGGCTATGGGAATTGTATTATGGTGGCATTACAACTGTTTATCAGTACGATCAAGTAATAAGTAACCACGTGAGCTCCCCTACCACACATATAATGTGGTTTCCATACACAAGGCTATGGGAATTATATTATAGTGGCATTACAACCGTTTATCAGTACGATTTAGTAAAAAGTAACCACGTAAGCTCCTCTACTACACATATAATGTGGTGCGAGCTTTTCTTTGTCCGACTTAACGTTTAATTAATTTTCTGTTTTGTTCTGTTTGCTTTAATTAATGTACCGAACAGCTGTGGATTTTGTCCTTTTATTCGATGTATCTAAAACCGTGCTATACAAGAACTTCTATATGGTGCCGTTATATAAACAGTGTTTTGAAGAATCTTACTACTATTCATCATCATCATCATCACGTCATCCGTAGCCGTAGGTTTTATAAAAAGCTTTAACCTAAGAATTGGTAGTTCGGTCGCCTTAGAGGAAAGCTTTTTATAGAAGCGCCTATTCCTTATTCCTAAATAAACGGTTTTGATTTTTTTATTTTTAGTTGAGTAGTTGTAGAGAAGTAGTAGTAGTATAGTAGAAGTACTTAGTAGATGTAGTAGTAGGGGCAATACGAAATTCGCCGAGACAGTAGTATGTATATTAAAGGAGTATGTATATTAAAGGTACGACGTGTTTAAATTTAAATTTAATGTTATTCGTTTCTTGTTCTAGTTAGCCTTAAACGAAAATGCAAAAAGTTAATCAGTGACCAGGTAGGGGAACAAACAAGTTGTTTTAATATAGTTTTACCAAAACTTATTACGACTATATGAGGTAACTGATAGGGTACTCAGCACCGTATCAGATTTAGTATCTCCGCGCCGGCTTCAATAGAGTTTAATTTGTTCGGAAGACTCCGTCGGACTATTCAGCTGATAGAACACATTTCATTGAGAACTGACTACGCCACACAACTTCCAAGATTATCTAGCAAACTTTCATCGAACTTATACGAGATAAACCATCGTTAACGAGCTGAAACCATCATACGTAGCTAGATGATTCGGCTGATGCTCGCCAAAAGAAAATTCTAGTTAAGACTGTGAAACATTAACTATGAGAAGGTTCAAGACTTAAAAGTATGTCCCTAAGACAATCTGAAGTCTTGGTATCGAGTTGTAAGTTTAAATCATGTAGAAATTGTTTGAACACTGTCTGGGTAGTGATGTAAAAAAGCCTTTTTACTTGTACCATTCTTGAAGTTTTCTGGTCATGCCTTTACAGGATATAAGCTGCTTTATTTGAAAAGCATGTAATTTTTGGGGTGCCGGCAGTAGAATTATACCACTCCTCTCATGCCCATGGATGCAGTAAGAGCCTGCTAAAGGATACCTCCGGAAGATGGGCAGCAGCGTCTATCCGTGATCAACATCTCATACTGCGCTCACCAACCCGCCTGCCAAGCGTGGTGAGTATGGCAACTACCCCTCATGGTGATCCATGAGGGAGGCCTGTGTTCATCCGTGGACGTTTTATGGCTGAAATGATGATGTAATTTTATGATGTTAAACTACACTCAGGTCGACCATTTGTAAGACCACTAAACAACATACTTTGCGAAAATGGCGGATTTTCCTTCAGAAAATCTTTGTTTAAATAAAAAATACCTAAAATAATGCTAAATTGGTGTGACCGTATGCCGTTATGCAGCCCTAAGAACCGGCTTATGTGGCGACAGAGATAGGCCCCTACGGGCTATGGATGATGCTAATGAAGCCCTGCATAGGGCATTCCTACTTACATACTCCCAATATCGATTATCGATTAAATATACTCGTATCTGGAGCAAGAACTAATTCTATTGCAACCATAACGCAATAACTGCGTCATTATTCAAATGAACTCACATCATGGAAGTGCATACATACCATATATTTCACCATAGATATTAAGGTCGATTACTGCTATTCAGCTTCTTCGATCCGCAACTATATGATTGTCGTTAAAATTTATGGGGAATCTTCCATAAGGTTTGATTACCCTCAGTGGAGAAACAAGTTCTTACCCACGTGCAGATAAAAGATAAACTTGTATACATATATTATTATATATGTATGTATAGGTTGATTTATTCGGGGTAGAGCAAACAAGGCAGTGGGGCAAAGAGTTCCAAAATGGATTGGATCCCAATAAATTTTTCGCTATTTCATACAATTAGCCGAATTACTCTATAGCAGAATTTGTTATCCTATACAAGTTGTGTTCAATCATTTTTCATTGCTTCATGATAATAATGAGAGTAATGCGCAATGCAATTTAAAAACATAATATCCTTATTCTGAGATACAATTAAAAAAAAATGAAAACCTTCTATTTTAAGTATATCAATGTAACATATTTATAAAGTCTTGTAAAAGTATCTTTTAAAATTTTATCAGAAAATCTTTCTAACTTTCAAGGTTTATTATTCTCTAGTTTTCGCAATACACCTCATATACAAAACAAGCTTTGGTACCGGGGTACCAGAAAAGGGGGCGAAGGGGCTTTGCCCCCTAAAAATATATTCACCTACATTAACACACCTCAGATCAACCGACACAGAAGCGAGTCTCCTTTTTGCCGAAGTTGCTTGCATATACCATTTCCCTAAATGCCGATCCTTTATGAAAGCACTATCGGAATGATATCGCAATCTGTCATGTCTTCAAAGATAAAATATAGAGAAAGAATCCGACACCGCTTTTCTCGTTCGCGTAAACAGTCTCAATAAATTCTTCACGTTGATCCAAGGATGAAACCAGTGACGTATGGAAATGTAGGGTTGCAAGAAAACTCAAGAATCATCAGGAATTCTATCCCCAACGTTTCTTGATTTGGTAACGTTTGGAAATCAAGTCCGAAACTGTTTTCAGGACAACAAATTATTAACAATTTTTGCATGCAATAATGCTGTAAAAATGCACCGTTGCTATATTAAATACATAATACATGTGCTATCTCAGCAGTTTATAAATAGTTATATAAACATGCCCCACAGTCTAGACTAGACACTAAAATATGTACCTAATATCATCTATATTCCACCGATACGACTACGTTTTACCTGAGTAAGCAACAACAGTAAAAAACATTTTTATTTTACGCTACTTTTTATAAAGTCTTGTAGTTTGAGTCTGCACTGGATTTTATTATTTAACTTGGACAGAAAGGGGAAACAAAGACAGTTTTCGTGAAATTCATCAAAAGTTTTGATTGTATTACGTACTCCAACTCCTTAATACTTGTTAATCTTTAGACGCTTGTCTTGGATTATTCTTTTCCCAATTTTGAATGCGACAATCCTTAAACGACCTTTCCAAAAACTTTTTTATAAATCTCATTCAACCCTAAAAACTACTATTTTCCAATAATTTACACTTTTAAAATATCGTGTAAGTATCAACTAGGAAGGTTTGCTTTTTCTAATTTTTCAATTAAGATATACATTTGTGAAGGGCTTGTAGCATGTAAATTTATTTCTCTAAAGCCTGAAGCGAGCCAGGCAGGCGTAAAAAATAGGCTTACACGAGTGCCCTGTCGACAAAAGACCTCATTAAAAGTTGATTTGATTTGCGCGCGTGTTGTAAGAATCGTTGTGATAAGGCCTATTCACATGGACGAAATGAAGCCCTATGTCGCCGTGATGAGATGTCATACAGGAAGCATTCGTCTTGCTACTTGTCCATATTGAATGAGCTGGGATAAAAAGTGACAAGTGCTAATGAGTAATGGGCTTATTCCAGAAATCCCCTTCTGGTTCGCAAAGGGGAAGCAAAGGGGATTTCTGGACAAAAGTTCCACAGATCCCCTATTTATTCATCCATTAGATACCTATTATATCTATTTTTAAACATAGAACACCTACGGTAAAAAAATATCGTACAATAAGCATGTTTTCAATCCTTTAAATGTGAATTAATTATAGTTTCTGATTATAGTTAAAAAATATCTAAGTATACGTCACATTTGACACCTGTCAAATGTTACTAGAAATGACAGCAAACATCAAAAATCGCAAAATATCATGATATAATAATAACTTAGTTATTTTTAGAGGCTGTGATGGATTACAGATCTTAGAATAATGTCTAGTCTTTAGTAAATAAACAAGAGATACAAATTCGAGCAAAATTTAGTTTGGTCCGAGTGCAAACAGCTTTTCATTTCGAAAAGGCTATTAAGGTTTTAAGAATCACTGTGTACCAAAACTATTAGGTACAGTTCCAAGTTTTAAAGAACAAAAGTTTTCAAGATGTTCCAGACTGGTCAAAATCAATATCTAAAAAGGTAAGACTATTGATTTTGACCTGTCTGGAACATCTTGAGACATTAACTCTTACATTACTCAAGTGGGTAATATAATTAATTTCTATTCAGTACATTAACCTGCAATGATACGCTTGGGAAGATACTCACTACCAAGATACAAATTTTCTTTAACTTAGTTTGGTAGGGAGCTTATAACAATATGTTTTGTACTTAATTGAAATAAATGTTTTTTTTTTATTTCGTTACGTTTGGAAATCAAGTCCGAAACGGTTTTCAGGACAACAAATTATTAACAATTGTTGCATACAATAATGCTGTAAAAATGCTTAGAATTATATTACTTTGAGACGCGATGGCTCATTAATTAATCGCAAGCTGGCATTGATTGTAATTTTTCTAATTGCTGAATTCATTTGCCTGTTTAGCATTTACCATTAAAGCATTGTTGACTTCACTTATACCTCTATAACTCACTATAATATTTAGTATAAAATAAAGTGGCTTCCCGTCTGTCTGTCCCTATATTTTCTTAAACCTTTAAAACTACACAATGCATTTTGATGCGGTTTTTTTAATAAATAGAGTAAATCAAGAGAAAGGTTTTAATGTGTAATACATGCACAATAAAGTAGAATGCACTTATAATTTTATAGGTTTCTTATAAGATGTCGTAAATAAACACATTTTTTTGCGCTTATATTGCAAACGCCGTCTGAACCCTACCAGATAGATCAAAATAATGTACTACAGTATTGTACACCTTAAAAAGTTCTACAAAAACGTCTGCGATAGTATATGTCTATCTTCTTATAGATAACCCACAATAACCATTTTCTATACCTTAATTTTTACGAGAAATATTATTTATTTACGAAGCGATTTTAAGCAACACAGCATTAATCTTTATTCAATTAAGTCCCTTAAATAAAGTGTGCATTTAATATAGATTAATAAGGCCCTGTACAGCATGTAATTTAAATGCATATTTTCGAGGATTTAGATTTAAAATGCGACATAGCGGTACCGGCCGGGCGGCCTAGAATGATGATGCGCTTCGCTCTATAGCACTTTATGATTAGCAGCGATCGCACGCGTTCATCGGAGCTCTCTAGCGATGAAAATATTAATTATCCTCACATTATTATAAAACAAAATCGTCCGCCGCGTCTGTCTGTCTGTTCGCGCAAAACTCAAAACTACCAAGGGGATTTTCATGTACTTTTCACTAATTATATAAGGTAATTTAACAGAATAATTTTAAGCAAAAATGTATTAAGATTTAGTACATGTTCGCAGAACGGTTGAACATGTCGGAAAATGTATTGTAGACTGGGAGTTGTTTTGGCGTGCGCCGCCTAAAGTGATGTCTAAAATATATTTTTTCTCTTTGAAAGGTCTACAAAAAAATATGCATTTATTGCGTAGTTTTTCAAACAAAGATGGTGTAAATATGTATCCAAATAAGTTTCTTTAACATCTTAAGTAGTTCATATAGACCATTATAATTTAAATAAATACCATATGAGATAAAACTCTTGCGCGACAAAATAATTACAGCGGTGCGGGCGTATGTACGTCTAACTCCTAAACAGTTAGACCTACACAATTGAACCCGGTAGATGGCGCTGCTGTCAGCATGTCTACATAACAGCGGGCAGGACAATGTCTGCCTGGTCCGCTAGTATAAAATAAACAAGGAATCTTGAAGGATCACGGTATGGAGGAAGCAGGCGATTTTTACGACCACGAAGCACTAAAATGCGGGTTGACAATTGATAATGACATGCAGAGTGTAGTTTATTTTGTTACGGATCTAATGCCAAAAAGATTATAAGCCACTTTAATCTCTAAAATAAACAATACAAGGTCTTCGTTATTGTTCCCGGTCACCGGCGTCCGCGCGATCCCTGACGAAGTGAAATTACGTTCGGTCACCGAGGCATCCGGTGTATCCTTCGAAGGAAAGCTGAATAAATGCCTGCATTGTCATTCAAACTAGTCATTAATGAGTCATAACATCTTGCAGTAGACAGCCGACTTAAGGTTTTGCGTGCTTTTGCCACTTCAGCAGCATGTTCATAAGAAAAAAGTTACTTTTTTCAATTGTACTAGCACTCCTACACTTGGTGCAAAATGGAAGCTTGGTTGAGACAAGAGTCGTTCAACAAAGTTTCTAGGATACCGCACGAGTTGATTCCCGTCCATAGACGTCACTTACATGATTATTCAGTGAGCTTAAGAACCGTTTTCACAAGTCTTATGTCGCGTTAAAAATTTTGAACATACATAGGTTTTTACTGTTCAGCAGCATATTGGTCCACAAAGCACATACGAAAAAGATCTAGCTTCAAAGAAAGTAAGTAGATACCTATGCTAATAGGTATACCAAATCACTGATAGAATTCTAAAATTATTTTTCTTAATAAGCTATAATAAATTACATTGACGTAGCAAATCATCATCATCATGTCAGCCGTAAAACGTCCACTACTGAACACAGGCCGCCCTCATGGGTCTCCATGAGGGGTAGTTGCCATACTCACCACGCTTGACAGGCGGATATTAATGCCCGTTCTTTAGACGCCACTTTATATTATTTAGTGAACTTAAGGCCCGTTTCCACATATGTCGCGACACGTAAGTGGCTTGGGAGCGTGTTCGGGTCGTTTTAATTAATCTGGATTTGATGAGGGCTTAAGTTCGCGCGACGCGTGATGGATCGGGAGCTACTCTCGCGGGCCGTCTACTGCGGTTTAAAACGGATTTACTTCTCATTCCCCCCAGTCAATCTGTACACGAGGAAGTTTAATTTAACGTATCAAAGAGTTTTTGTGTTGTATTTTGAGAGCATTACGAATTCCTTTTCACTTTACAATTCCAACCTTGCGTATGTAATTGTGGGGTGTAATGTTTTCAGAGTTATCAGACCAATCTTTTCCTTTTAAATTGCAAGCAACTGGGATATAGCTTCAATGGAGAGTTTGGCGTAAAGTTGTTGCCTTTGACAAAACAAACACCTTTTACATTTTTGACCACTCGTAATCATTTAGAAGTAGACCAGCAAAATGGATTCAGTTAGTGTGATAAATCACAAAGAGCGCCCACATTCAGTGCGACTTAGCCCTGTATTCAAATGCAAGCAGAAGTCGAGTGAGGTAAACGTGCTTTTCCAGGAAGCCAGAGTTTACACCTTGAAAATGCAAAGCGCATGAAAACAGCGTTAAATTTGACATGCTTCTAAGAGCGTCGTGTGCAGTGTTGCGGAGCGAAGCAAGCAAGCACGCAACGTTAGAGTTCCGACCTCGATGGTATTACAGCTAGGTATCTGCGGTATGCGCGCCCAAATTCCTCTGGAAATGAACTAAGTACCTGTCTAACGATCCACTCAAACGGACTACTGAACGACCACAAAACAGGATTAAATCTCACACGATGAACACAGAACAGACGAATTGATCTGAACATTGATATCGACAAAAGCACGAAAGATTGACCACAAAACAGTATCCTAAATGTATCCACTCAAACAGTTGAACATAAAACAAACAGTTTAAGCTGACCTGCGGATTTAATCAAACATAATGAGCACAAAGAATATTATTTAAACTAATCATTAGCAGAAATAAACCACTCAAACCATTAGCAGAAATTTGGACACAATGAAATTGTAACTTTATGTCGCTATCGTTTCTATTATTGTGCTATGTATATTTTTTTCTGGGGTAGAAGTCCCAAACGATGGTCGGACCAGATAGCGGAGGAACTAAAAATACCTGTCAGCGACACACTCCACCAAGCTACAGAACGGGAACGATGGAGACAGCTAGTAGACGGAATCAAACGGAGTCACGATCCTCAGCAATGAGGGACCGATTGAAGAGAGAGAGAGATATTTTATTTTTGTTCCTAAATAAATATAATTAGATTTTTTTATTTATTCATTTTTTTAAATTGGGAACCTTTAGAAAAATCAGGCTTATAAATAACATATGTATATTACTCTTTTTTCTCCAAGGTTTAATAGCGAATTGAGGGAGATCGTAAAATTCGTGATGACTTCCGCTACATGAAACAAAATCCATTACATTAATGTAAAAGAGGAGCAACAATCCGTCACTGTCGAGTAGACTGCGGGTCGGGAAGTGATTTCGGAGGAATGCCCGCGACGTGGCCCGCCTGCCGATCGCCGCCTCGTGGACTACGTTCATATGTCTAGGAATTAGCGGACGTGACTGCTTCATCAGCTCACTAGCGAATTCAAAAATGCCTTGTTTCAATTAAGTACTATCTAAGTCGACATTTGAACTATGTATCATCATTTCAGCCATAAAACGTCCACTGATGAACACAGGCCTCCCTCTTGGATCTCCATGAGGGGTAGTTGCCATTCTCACCACGCTTGGCAGGCGGGTTGGTGAGCGCAGTATGGGATGTCGATACACGGATAGACGCTGCTGCCCATCTTCCGGAGGTATCCCTTAGCAGGCTCTTACTGCATCCATGGGCATGAGAGGAGGGTTATCATTCTACTGCCGGCACCCCACGGCGGACTATGTATATGATAAATATATCTAGAGGTAGTCCCACACTAAGCAAAGCCTACAATGGAAACCAGTTTGGGTTGGAAACATGGTTGTGACCAAAACATTTTTTTCTGTATACTGTACTTATATCATCATTATATTACTGCGCTAAAGAGGTGGTAAAATCTATAGACATAATGTTTTAATTTTCTATCAACATTTCGGCCTTATAACGTCCACTACTGAACACAGACCTCCCTTATGGATCTCCATGAGGGGTAGTTGCAGTAGTACTCACCACGCTTGGCAGGCGGGTTGGCTAGCGCAGTACGGGATGTTGATACACGGAAAGACGCTGCTGCCAATTTTCCGGAGGTGTCCCTTAGCAGGCTCTTACTACAGAGGCATGAAAGGAGGGGTAGCACGCCACGGCAGTAATATTATAATCATATTGCCCAGCAGTGGGATGAAAATGGCTAATAATAACAACATAGTTAAGTCGATACTTGATCATTGTGTGTTTCTGTTGTTTTTGTAGTTTAAGTTAATTTTAGTTATTTTTGTTTTTATTTTCTGTATGATTTACACAATAAATAGTTTATCTATCTATCTATCTTAGTACATTCATATTTCTAGAAATTAGTGGACGTGACTGCTTTATCAGCACACTATCAAATTCACAGACTCTTCAATTACTTATTTAATGTTTCAATCCTAAACCCTAAATTGTTTGTATTTTTCTTTTAATAAACACACGAAAAAATAATGTAAACCAATGAAATAAGACGCATTTTTTGTTATAATTAGAATAATTTAGTGTAGACAATACTGTCAAATAGAACAATACTCAATTTGTATGTTTCCTGGTTTATTTGTAAGATTGTTATTTGATTGAGTCAAAATAGTTGTTCTAGGTGTAATATTTGAATGTTTTCCTTTATTATAGTTAAGTTTTCTTTGATGAAAAATCATTATTAAAATTGACTGTTCTTATAATAAATTGACAATATTTTCTACACTAAATTATTCTAATTATAACAATATATCGAAAAACATCCAGAACACCCTGAACGAATATCTGCAGTTCATACAGACATTTGTCCTGAGGCGGGAATCGAACCCTTGCGCCGCAGCCGTACCTTCGACCGCTGCGCCACAGAGGTCGTCAAAATCATAGATGTCACGTTTTATTTTGTCAGGCTAGAATGAAACAAAACAAAAACAAAACTGAATTTTACTCGGGTTATAATCCCTTCGTGGGCAACTGAGCCCACCCACGACTCATCCCGCGGGCTTGTTTGAACATTGCTACTTATGTAATTGTTTTTGTGAACCTACACACTTATTCTAAACTATCAATGCTCGCTTAGTATAAGTTTATTACTTACTATAGTCATAATCCCGCCGGAAACAATCATTTTTAACAGAGTCGGAGAGTATTTTTATTAAATGTTCTACGAACATCTTGTTAAACTCAAAAAAATCGGCTAAGTGCGAGTCGTCCTCGCGCACGAAGGGTTCCGTACCATTATTTGGCATTACTTAAATATTCTGCGAATATTTTAACCGTCTACTTGTTGCCGTTACCAATATCGAGCAAAAGTCGGCAAAATAATCACGTTTTTTGTATTCCCATACAAGAAACGTGTTTTAAACTGCCCCCCCTTAAACATTTATTTTATTCTGTTTTAGTATTTGTTGTTATAGCGGCTACAGAAATACATCATCTGTGAAAATGTCAACTGTCTAGCTATCACGGTTTATGAGATACAGCCTGGTGACAGACAGACGGACAGAAAGACGGACAGCGAGTCTTAGTAATAGGGTCCCGATTTTACCCTTTGTGTACGGAACCTTAAAAATAAAACACAAAACATGAAAAATTAAATAAAAATTCAAAAAAATCGGCCGTAAGAGGTTGTGCCATAGCACAATTCAATCGTGTATCAACTGTTCGCCCGCTGTTTCACAGAAGTTGAGCTTTCAAACACATTTACACGACGTGATCACAATTGCACCTGAGAAACGGAAAAGCGCTTTGCATACCTAATCAAGAGCCACAATGGTCATAAACATGTTCACACGGCTTAGTACAACTGTCATCACGTCATACCCGAATACGAATAGTAACTGGCACGTTGTAAATGACATGCAGTATGTAGAGTAATGTTGCCAAGGGATACCTCCAGAAGATGGGCAGCTTCGCCTGCCAAGCGAGTATGGCAACCCTCTTATAATCAGTACTTGGAGATCCGTGAGGAAGGCCTGTGTCCAGCAGCGGACGTCCTGCGGCTGAGATGATGTAGAGAAAGGTTTAGTTAGGGAATAACAGAACAGTACAGTAAATAAATTAGGCAAGGTACGTGTCGGGCCAAGCGTTATTAGGGTTCCGTAGTTAACCATAGACTTGTTGTTAAAAGTTGGTGTCTGGGGTTTTTTTAATGTTTACTAAAAACATATTAACAGGAATTAATTAAGTTTTTGGTTTAAAGTATTCTAGTATGTTTGGGAAACCGCATCACATTGTTTGAGCGACTATTTCTCCAAAACTAAAAATCTGGCTTAACCCTTATAGTTTTCCTAGAGATTTCATGGTTAAATTTACCACGTTCATGTTTTTTTTTTAATTTGTTAAGATAGCAGATTTTATTATTTCGCAAACGGAACCCTAAATCGAAAATTTTTACAGTAAAACATTTTGTGAGGAGTTTATCCAGGGAAGTACTACCTCCATACCTATTTCTGCCGCCAAGCAGTAATTTCGACATTGCTGTGTTCCAGTTTGAAGAGTAAGGAGACTGGTGAAATTACGGATACACGAGCCCTTACAACTCCATGTCTGAGGGAACGCAATGCAGTGTTGCGCGTTGCTTTATAAACGTGATCACACTGATCACCGCGGTATGGCAGTTGTTATAGGTAGAGGTTACCGCTTAACATCAGATGGGCCTTCTGCTTAGATATTTACATTTTTGTAGTTGTAATTAAACGTTCGACCAAACATAAAGATACGAGTACATTTTTGTGTGAGCTTGATCGGATAACAGAAAGCCGGTGTAAGCGTTACAAGCGTCGACAAACTTAACGAAAGTGCCAAACTATAGAAAAGGAATTACAAAAATGCGGGTCATTTTCATAAGGCGCCAACTAATCCCAAACTGGGCATAATTTCTACTATGGAATGAAATGATGGATTAGAAATATTCTGCAAACATCACTATAATAGGCCGCCTCTGCAACTCGAAGTGATACAGGGATTTGTAAGGGTTACACTTGAATAGATTATCTTAGTAATAGATTACTAATAGTTCCCACACTAATGCTGATTGACATTGACACTAATGATGATTTAAACTATTAAGTTCACTTTACAATTACGTGTATATGATAAACTTAAAGATAATGCTAATTAATAAGTGCGGTTTGTGTGGATTCTGCTGATGCACTGACTCACGTCCTTGACTCCATCTTCTTGGGCCAAACTGTTGATGATGGGGAAATAGTGTACGATGTATCGAACATGCTCCCGAAGAAGGAATGGTTCGGTATCGGATTGATTACGCGCACTGACACAGTCGCTGCTGGAGGGCGCTCCCATCGGCGGGACAGGCGCGGGTGGCGGCGGCGGCGCTGTGTCGCGCTGCGGCGCCATACTGGCCATACCCGGGGCAGGTGCGGCTGGAGTCGAGTTGACTGCTGCTTGTCGGTGTCGCCTCCTCAGGAACCACAGGAAAGCCACGATGCCACGTACTATAAGTAATATATTACTAAGATAGGGGCCTGTATCGTGGGAACCGGAATTTCAAAGAGCCTCAATCGACTGTATATATAAACCAATGACATAAGATATAATGAATTTTTAAATGAAGAATTATCTCTCTAGATTGTTTGCATACCAATACTGGTCAAGCATGTTGTGTTACCTTTTACTTTGACGAGCTCTGTGGCGCAGCGGGCGAAGGTCCGCCTGCAACGCAAGGGGTTGCGGGTTCGATTCCCGCCTCGGGACAAATGTCTGTACGATCTGCAGATATTTGTTCAGGGTGTTCTGGGTGTTTTTCTACATATAATAAAAATATCTATCTATGTAGTATAATGTATTAAGTATATCAGTCATCTAGTACCCATAACACAAGCTCTGCTTACCTTGGGGCTAGATGATGATGTGTGATTTGTCCAGCATTATTATTATTATTTTATTATGTCAACTTATTTACACATACATAATTATTATTTTTTCAAGAGGTTATCTTCTGGTTTCGCTCTGGTCTCGCTCCTCAATCGAGACCTTCCGGGATGTTTCAACGTCAGCTGCACTCGTGCTGCTATGTCTTCGTGTGCCGGTTGAAGATGTGCTCCGACATAAAATTCTCCGTGGACGTAGGTTGTACCTCCTGTTGGACTCACCTTTTTCGGGTTCCCCGGCAGAGGGCCGTCCATAGCCCTCGCCACCGATGGCTTGCATGCTGTGACGTCCAGCATCGGCTCCAGACGTGCCCCGGCGATCACCCCCGGGAAGGGACCATATACTTACATTCTTTCTTGTCTCCATCATCATGGGTTTGCCATTTCCCTTTTAGTCACCCGCTATTGTAATTTCGTTGCGAGTGTCCGCCCCTCACGTGGCATAGGTGCACAGACGTGGGGTTGGGCTTTGAGGGGCTTATTATTATTATTATTAAGAGCCTGTAGTGTCCTACTGCAGGGCAAAGGCCTCCCTCCCCTCCTTCCATTCTTTGCGGTTCTTCGCAACAAGGGCCCATTCCTTATTAAAAGAGTCGAGCTCATCTCGCCACCTGCGTCTAGGCCTTCCACGTGGCTGTTGTCTGCCCGAGACCCAGTCAGTTGAGATCTTCACCCACTGCTCGTCTGACATACGATACACGTGCCCAGCCCAGTTCAATTTGGGATTGTAATAAATAATAATAAATAATTACATTAACACATGCATGTCTTCGCAAATAAACTATCTTTCTTTTTTATAACAAAAACTAGCTTACGCTCGCCGCGCCGCTTCGCATGCGTTGTACCCGAATAAAAAGTGGCCTATGTATTGATCCGGGTCAACATCTACAAGTGTGGAAAATTTCAGCTTAGTCCGTATCCTAGTTTTTTGCGTGAAGAGGTAACAAACATACATACATCGATACAAACAAACTTTCGGCTTTATAATATTAATAAGCAGATAAGCAATCTAAAGCTTTCAACAGTTAAAAGCTTGTATACTGCATCTTCCCAGTTCCCGTTATAAAGTTCTGTACGCTTGCGACTGCGGCGCTGCTCGGTACGTGCGGCTGAATAACTCAGGCTGTAATACGGCAACTTCGCTCACAGCTCGCGAAGACAATTTTATGCGCATTATTATAACGCTTTACTTACCTAAGGTAAGCGTTCCATTTCATCAGCGGGTAGTGTTGGACGTTGCTTGATATTTTCAGATTTTTCTGCCTTTAATACGGTCCTGCCTACGCAAATAGCGCAATACAGAGTCATTATCACCTCAGCCGAAGGATGTCCACTACTGGACATATGACCCTCATGGTTGTTTTGTTGGTATACTCACCACGCTTGGCAGGCGGGTTGGCGAGAACAGTACGGGATGCACGGAAAGACGATGCAGCCCATTTCCGGAGGTATCTCTGTATCATCGAGCACTATCAAATAGAGGGGAAATAAGGTCATAATAATTCCGAAACACATTAGTGCTTTGCACTAATGCAATGACAACTGTCTCTCGCCTTTGACAGTACAGCGCCAACAGCTGACCTGTGTACTTTTCCGTACAATTATGAAATACTAGCTTGTGCCCGCCCCTTCGCATGCTTTGTACCTAGATAAAAAGTAGCCTATGTTAATTCTAGTCAACATCTATACGTTTGCAAAATTACAGCTCGATACGTACGCTAGTTTTTGCGTGAAGAGGTAACAAATCTCCATACAAACAAACTTTCGGCTTTATATTACTAGTGAGATATTTGGCGGAATTGTTGTATAGACAAAATAAATGACATTTCCTCTCTATTGGGTATGTCCTCGATGCCCTGTATGTTCCGTGATACGGACTGTATTATGTAGCGTTAAAAGAACATGTCTTTGGGTTAATTATCGCTTTGACGACCTGTATGTCGCAGTTGCTTGCCACGGGACAAATGTTTGTTAGTTTTCTGCAGATACTTGTCCCGCGCCTGGGTATCATAATAATGACAAGTGTGTGTTTACAAAAAAACTGTATTCAAGTATTCTATCAAACTTCTGCTACCCATAACACAAGCTGGTTACTTTGGGCCAGCTAGATGGCGCTGTGTGAAATCTCCACCATTATTTATTTATGGACTTTTAGACTCTCTATTTGAAAATTGTGTTTTAATTTGTGAATAACGCTGTGGGCTACATTATTAACTACTTAAACATTTCAAGAATGTACCTACAAAGAATGTACCTAAAACATATAATGTAGCTGATTGTTGTCCCTTAATAAATAAAAAACAAAAAAAAAGGAACAAATATATATTTTATGCATCGCTGTCACTGGTATTAACACCCGTGACTCTGTTAAACAGCGTTCCGCGCTGTGGCTCAATCCTAAAAGGTCTTTATGGCCCCACCTAAGACGGCACCGCTCCCGTCAAAACAACAAATTTATTAAAGTGGTCGAGTATTAGCGGTTGAACCGAGCACTTTAATAGCCCATAAAAATCATCTGCTTTATGTCAGTCTCAAACAGTTTAATTACGCGAAATGCCAATTTTATTACAAACGTGAAAGCTTGACCTTTTGAATATTAGCATTAAAAGCTTGCCTAATGTTTTCCTATTCAAAATTTAATTAAACTGAATTTTAATATCGGCGTTAGTAAAACACGTCGGCTTCCTTCAAACCTTATATTTTGCACCATCCGTAATATTATCACGTTTATTAATATTAAGGGGCTTATTTTCGAGTGTCGCTATAGGTAGCAGAAGGTATCTCGATTAGGAACATTAATATTCAAAACATGGAAAGGCCGCCAGCTGTTTGATTATCTTCGATGGAGCGCGCAGCGAAGACATTTTAAAGCAGGACGGTGCTCCGAGAGCTGTTAAGCTACATCTTGAATAATCAATTTAATTTGCTTGAGACTCGCTTGCTACATTTAAAGAGACTGCGCTTTTTAACTGACTTCAAAAAGGAGGTTCTATGTTCAACTGTATATATTATCAACAAAAATAACCAATCCGCTTAACTATAAATAATGAGCGCTTGAAAAACACTCGAAAGAATTCGACACCTGTTTCGTCTCTCTACAAGGCTTCTTCAGGAGGAATCGGCTCCCCGTTCGTCACAGAGTACGCTTGAAACAATGAAGACACAGAGGTAAATTTTTAGGGTTCCGGATCAAAATGGTAAAAAGGAACCCTAAAAATTGTCTTTGACAGACAGACAAAGTGATACCATAAGGGTCACAATGGAATATGAATGAATGGATATCTTGAGAACTACTGATGCTATCGACTTGAAATTTAAGATGGTATAAGATAACGCTTTTTCACTAATGTGGAATATATAAAAATGTTGCAAAATATTCTAATTATGATTGCAAGGGAGGCGGAAAGGAGGTCTCAAAAAATTAAATTGAAGTTACTAGGTCATGTGGGGTATTATATGAAAGGTATTCATATGCACATGAATAAACAGTTTTTAGTTTTATTTTAAACCATATGGTTTTCGAGTGATTTACAAAAAAAAATGAAAAAAAATAGCGTGCCCCCTTGTCATTCTAAGTTTGCAGAGAGATAAATATCTGAAACTTTTATTGCTAATAGAAGTGTATGTAAAGATTACAGAAAAACTATACCGAACTCTCTAACTTGCATAGTTTTTTTTCTGTTGCGGTTTGACCTTTTCAGTCACCGCTGGGTCCTGGGTGGTTCAGCAAGTAGCCGGGGGTCCTACCGGGAGTCGGCTCTGGGGGATCCCGTCTTCTGCCAGCGTCCTCGACAGACGTATTCTAAGAATACGCTGTTGAGATCGAAAAGAAGGATTTAGATAGTTCCGTGCGCGTGCGTATGCTCAACGGGTACCGAGGCCAATACACGAATGTTCGGTTTTTTGGCACAGCTGGTCACATTTGTGAGGTTCCCCTCCTCCCTAGTGTGACGTCACATATTTAGGAATTTATCATCATGAAATTATGAACTTAAAACAGTGGTTCCGACATTCGTTATAATTTTCATTTTTATTATTTTATTAGCGTGAATTTAAGAA
The DNA here is from genome assembly GCA_963082625.1 of Pasiphila rectangulata. Taxonomy (NCBI): domain Eukaryota; kingdom Metazoa; phylum Arthropoda; class Insecta; order Lepidoptera; family Geometridae; genus Pasiphila; species Pasiphila rectangulata. Next base: position 15,141,333 of record OY720240.1, read on the forward strand.
CCTACCCCCTTTCACAAAATGTTGTCGATTCTGTTTTACACATCCTAAAACTAAATATAAATAGAGATGTGACGTTTCTTAATTTAGAGCTGTCAGCGTAAAATTAGGTATAATTGTTCCGTTTTAATTTTAGAACGGCGCCAACCGAGTTGTTGTAATTTTAGTTAGTTTTACGACAATTTAATTAGATTTAGCTAGTTAATGCAACAACAGAATCACCACCATTGTCGCATTTCGTCGATCGCCACCATTGTCATCCCCCCTCTTAAGGAGTGACGTAATTAATGGAAGCCCCTTACCTGATTTTGTTTATCGCTCTTGCTCATATTAATTATGATGTCACTTTGTGCATTGAGGCTGAAATAGACATAAAAACCCTAAATTATACTACATAGAATAACCACATCACAAAGCAATGAGTCGTTTTCAGTGTAAAGGAAAAAAGTGTTTTCTACTTAACCTAACAGATGGAGCTGCCAAGCGGAGAAAACAAGTTTGTGATTAATTACAATTGTTGTCATTATGTTCTTAAGCAGTGAAAGAAAAATAACGCCATCTTTAAGGGTCGAAGGGAAAAGGAGGTTAGTAATAAGGACCCTATTACTAAGACTCCGTTGTACGTCTGTCTATCTGTCGACAGGCTGTATCTCATGAACGGTGATAGCTAGACAGTTAAAATATTCACAGATGATGTATTTCTGTTGCCTCTATAATAACAAACACTAAAAACAGAATAAAATAATTATTTAAGGTAGTCCCCCATACAATAAACGTGATTTTTTTGCTTGATTTATATAATATTTTTATAATACTTTGCCGTGGGGTGCCGGCAGTAGAATGTCACCCCTCCTCTCCTGCTCGTGCATGCAGTAATAATCTGCTAAGGGATATCTCCGGAAGATGGGCAGCAGCGTCTTTCCGTGTAAGAGTATCCCGAACTGCGCTCACCAACCCGCCTGCCAAGCGTGGTGAGTATGGCAACAACCCCTCATGCACTTGGAGTGGAATGAGGAATGAGGTCAATGAGGGAGGCCTATGTCCAGCAGTGGATGTCTTACGGCTGTAATGATGATGATGATATAATATTTTAAGCGTCTACCTGTTGCCATTATTAATATAACGACAACAGGTAGACGCAATTTTTTATTAAAATATTTATACCTAGTACTTAGTTGTTTTGCCAATTAATAGTACGGAACCCTTTGTGCGCGAGTCCGGCTCGCACTTCAGCGATTTTTTTTATTAATGAATACGCCTCATTGAAAAAGCACTTATTCTTTTGCAAATATTGGTAAGTTTCATTGCACAGATTGCGACGTGCAAACCGCAGAGGGGAACCGCGCCACCGCACGCCGGCGCGCGGCGACGCCTCACTTCATCACATAATTCCATTAATCCCAACACAATTAAAAAACTCCCCCAATTAGCCCAACAGCGAAACAACTTTTTGACACTGCTTTATTATGTTTGCACTCAGTTAATTAAGTCGCTTGTCACCGACATCGCAGCCCCTGGCTTAATACTTTAAGCTCTTAAACGCAAACTACAACACTATATTATGATGTACCTACTCACTAACGAGCTCTTTTGCAGAGCTTACCTTATTTAAAATTTAATTAACGGTAATTCACTAAAACCTTTGCATTAATTTGGTTTATTATTTTAATTAAATAAAATTCGATGTGAGTCCTTGTTATCTCTAGTTTTGCACGAGAGTCCGTGTCCGGTTTCGCACGAGTGGCTGCAGTCTGTTAACGTTAATAAATAAAAGAAAAATTTACCAGGTACTAGAAATAAACTTAACGTTGTACTTTCGTCTCCGGCAGGAGAGCGATGGTGGGGCTGCGCCAGCTGAAGAGCGACATGATGAGCGTCGACGTGCCCCAGGTGGCGCGAGCGGCTCAAGGAGCCGGGGAGCTCGCGCCAACGCGCCGTCGGCGCTGTTCTGTTCTTTTGGTCTGATATTTTTTTGTTTACGTGGAATTACTTTTAAGTTTCTTAAATAATTACCCGCTCCTCAACTTAATGTTATCTCGGCAAACACCGGCCGAGACGGGTAAATTGAAAACCAGCGCTGTATGTTCCGCATGCAGCTTACGCTGAATTTACTCCCTGTGTCTCAACCTTGTGATGGTGTTGTGTGACTTAGATTGAGCTTACTTAAACATTTGTGATGAGACAATAAATTATTTTGTATTCGTATTTTCTGCCAAGCTTCGAAGCCTGGCTAGGGAGGCAGGGAGGTAACATCACCTATCGACTTACTCAGGTACTGACCGGGCATGGTTGCTTCGGTGAGTACCTGAGTAGGATCGGACGCGAACCGACATCGCAATGCCACCATTATGGGTGGGGCCAGGATTCCGCCCAGCACACGCTCGAGGATTGCTCGCGTGAAACTGGCACTCAGGATCGAGCAGGATCTCTCTCTGCCCATCGTAGTAGCGGCTATGCTGGCAGAAGAGACGTCGTGGAAGGCGGTGGCCTCTTTCTGTGAGACCGTAATGGTTCCCAATATTATATGTTTAAACTTTTGATTTAAGGTAACATATTAAATGATTAATTATTTTATTTGCTTAAATCTCGGTAGATTTACAGATAGGCATAAACAAGTTGTATCACTATGTTTTCACCTTCCGGTCGTGTAAATGTTTAAAGGTTGCTTTTACACAAAGTTACATTATACAATTTAAAATTCAAATTTAAATCATATTATTGAAGCCATAAATTAAATACAAAAATTATATTAAGTAACTGATATTAAGTAACATACACCTTAATCAAAATTTTAACTCCCATTAGGGATAGTTATTAAAAATTTGCAACCTAGGTAGTTACAATAGATCCCCATGCATCCCCATTATTCCGGGAGGATGTGTATTGCGGGAAATGTTTGTTTTGATTTACGGTTTGATTCAGTTCCGTGTTTACCTGTACCAAAGCAGGCACTGAGATCGATGGTCTATATGCCTGTAATTTGCCAATCTGAAGAGCATCCGATTGCTCACATGCCTTGTGGTCTGTGGCAATGGTGTTCCTATTTAAGCCTGAATACTAAATTTCTAAAGTAAATGCCTAAATCACGCTGGAATATTTTTCTTAGGCTGTCAGTCCACCGGAGCGGAACGGAGAGGGGACGAGTGGTTCTGATCAATAGAATTGCATAAAGAATCCGCTCCGAAAGTTTTATGCAATTCTACAGGTCAGCTCCGCTACCTCTCTCCGCTTCACTCCGGTGGACAGATAGTCTTATAGCCGGTCTCTCAATCAATCGTTGAGGATCGTACCCTACATTTATCTATGATTCGCCAGTCATTGCGGCCCTGGAATACCTACCCAATACTTTCGATTTCTATTTGTAGATCTTGAAGGTCATTCTGACAAAATTTCCAGATTTTCTTAACAAACTACCACAAAACCTCAACATATTAAGGCCAGGCAATTCTAGCGGTGGTTTTCTGAAGGAGAGCGCGCGGGCGCGGCCTACTAAAATTTTATAAAAATTCGTTTCAAAAATTTTAATAAGGTTTTCAGAAAAACTTACCGTTAAATATTCTTCTTAACCTAATCGCCTTTTTTCTGAGAGTATAACATTAATACACTTGAAATACAACCACAAAAATGAGCAAAAACTATCCTTTCTTCATAATTTATTATTATTAGCAGTGGATTATTATTATCTGTAATGTTATAATGATTGTGTAAATAAATAAATTGAATTGAATTGAAATTGAATTGAATTATCAGGTGAACTGAAAATATCGTGTTTAGAACCGTTAAATATTCAAAAACGTTTATGAAACTATAACATATATATTTTTTCAAATAAAACAAATCATATTTCATCGTTTAAAATTGAATCGAAAATTGGCTAATTTGGAATATCGTGGCCTTAAGCACCTACTATGAGAATTTAATTATCTTGCCTCACGCTGTATAGCCATGCTGTGTAGCTATAGAGCTTCGTCTTTATCCACCGCAGCAGCCGTTCCATCCAGCACAATCTATCACTATGCCCGGATCAATTAAGCTTCGCTACCGCGTATCTCATATAGGCATCGGCATTGATGTTGGTACGTAACATTGATTTGCACACAGGTGAATATGCACCGTCTTGTCAAAGGCGTAAAAATATAAATAACTTGCCGTTAATTATAAAGTAATTATAAAGCCTTTGATTATAACGAGGTGAGTTTCAGTTCTCAAAACTTTTCTACGTTTCTAACTATAAATCGACTAGTTAACGAGATTCGTCTAATTTTGAGGTACTACGCTAACTTAATGTCTCAAGGACGTTCGCCAACAGCTTTTCAGTGGTTTCAGTGACAATTCACCCGTGTAAATTATCCCCATTTGAAATAGGTTGTTTTAATGGCAGGAAAATCAGAAGCCAAAAACCATCGTACAATTGCTCAAACTCCAACAATCATTAAGGGCCGCCCAAATCAGGCATAAGTAGAAATCAAAACCATCTGCTGCCTAAGACCCAAGTAAATCGTTGTTTACAAACAATTTAAATTCCAAAACAGATATATTACATGTAAAATGCAAATGCGAGAGTGCAGTAAACGAGATCTTGGCGGTAAATATGAGAGGCTGTTGGTGGCGGCCACCGACATAAATACTCCTAACTTATGTGCCTGTCGCGCCTCGAGACAAAAACACGCCTGCTATGGAGCTTTGATTTTAAATTCTAATTTTATGAACCACTTCCCGTTTGCATATCACAATGTATATTATGCTCATTTACAGTTTTTGTTCGGTGTTTCTGCCATTGATGCGGCTGCGAGGTTGAAAACCGCGCGGAATTAAAGTTGTGCTTGAGTATTATTTAACAGTTCAACCGAATCGTAAATGGTAATTTTCATATCGCTCTCCTGTTGAATTGAGTTTGAAATATAGTTTACTTCTTAGAAATTCAGCCACCGAAATTCAGAATAGGTAATTTAGGATTTTTTTACAGCAAAACGGGAATATAAAAACATTGTACAAACGAACCGCATTTCTTTTAGATCAATTTGCGCGTACAAGGCAATTTTTTTGCATTATACGATCAATTTACAAATGTTTCAGATGTTCTGTTGATTTAACAGAGCTCTCTCTACCTCTGAGTTATTTGAAATAGCACAGGATAATATTTGTTCTGCTCCGCAGTTGATTACAGTGAACTACGATTAACGTCTCTAACACGGGGTAATCTAAGCATTACAGTTAGATTTATGTAGCTTTAGCTTAAGACGACTGTGAAATTAGAATATAATATAAATATACATAAAGAGGCTGCTGGAGCCCAAACCTCCGAGGTGCTATCGATGCCAGGTGGGCCATCATGGGGGTTATACTGCACCTCGGAGGTGGACCGCAGTGAAAACTGCTTCCAGTGCGGTCGGCCCGGACATAAGGCCGTAGCCTGTAATGCCGCGCCACACTGCTATGTGTGTAAGCGGCTGGCAACCCGGCCGACCATCGGGCTGGGAGCAGGAACTGCGTTCCTCCCGCCAAGGCCAAGGGTAAGGGCAAAATGCCCTCTCCCACCACCGCCGCCACCACAGCCACAGCCACCGCCGCAACTGCCGCGGCAGGGCCCTCACAGGGGGGCTCGGGAGGAGACTGTAATGGACTGTCAATAACGGCTCCATTGCGTCTCCTCCAGGCGAATATCAACCACTGCGCCCTCGCTCAGGATCTGTTACTCCAGAGCATGGCGCAGTGGTTGATTAATATCGACGTAGTCTCCGAGCCGTACTATGTCCCACTCCGGGCTGGATGGGTGCAGGACCTTAACGGCTCGGTGACACTAATTTTGTCGGCCGCCGCCGGTACCCCGTCCCTCGAGAGCGTCACGAAGGGGAAAAGTTTTGAACTTAAGTATTTCGCCAACGGAACCCTGAATCGAAAAACAGTCTTTACAACCCCTAAATGGTATGAAATCCCTATTTAACGATGTGAAAATCAAGAGAAAAAAGTTTTGCCCCGCCTTACGTGTCCCATATCCCTAATTTTATTTTTTTTTAGCATTTTTATGTACTTTTATCTCGGCGTGGTTATTTTATCTGACCATAGAAAAATACAGTTTTAGGACAAATAGTCCCTTCGTAAAGCCGACGACAGACCAAGCAAAACTATAAGGAACCCTTGCTAAAAAGAAACACGAAACTTAAACGTGAACGTAAAGGCGTACTGTATTAATTAAAAAAAAACTTAAGCATATGTAAACAGATGTTGGATCTTAGCGGTGTGAGCGGGAGAAGATTTCGTTCCAAATCATTTCAAGTTTAATTTATTGGTAAGTAAAAACGTTGGATTAGTTTCTTTCTCACAAAATACGAAAGTGAATCTACTCCAAGATATTTACGCTCTATTTGGTATCTTAGAGGAGGAAAATTACATTCCGTAGCACATAATACAAACACTCAACACACATCACACAAATAAACAAGTGGTATTACAATCATATAAGGAAAATAAATAGTTACCACTCAAATCACGGATAGTGCCCGATAAAATTAGCAATAAATTGGCCTTTCAAATCTAATAAAGATTTACTGATGAATACAGCGTCAGCAACTGGTATTGATGCTGATACGAGGCGGTGCAATGCCTAATACTTTTAAGGTGGATTAGGATTGCCAAGCATCTATAACGATTTAGTCAGATATATTAGAGGAAAGACTATGTAAATACGTCTATAGCTATCTGAGCCGCGGGGGTGTTTTCTCGATGTTTTCCTCTACCCTTAAATCACGACAAAATTGTACATCAATATTTCAAAATGGAAAAATCGATGAGGAGTGCCGATTTTGAACCCAGAACCTTCGCATTGAAAGTCTGTGAAAGTATGTATGGATTAACTAATACAGACGTGGCACTTTTCCTTTTTATATCCAACTGTAAAAAAGAGACGTCAATACAATTACCGCGATTCTTGTCTTACAAAACGTAATTCGGCAGGATTACTTTCGGCAAGTTGCGTAACTAATGAAGTAACTTGTGACACGGGTCGGAACCCTGGGATCGACGTAATCAAATTAATGAGAAAACTTCACTTCAATTTGGGGGTTCCTACCTCAATCTTTAGGATATTTTGGTAGCGGTCAAGTCGGCTCTTGACCGCTACCAAACAGCCTAATGGCCATGTACGATAGAGGTCGTATCGTTCCTACTTGACGGACCTACACCGGCCCTCTTGAGACAAGGGTGTTCTCGGGATATGTATTATATAAAATACGTGTTCAGATTGGACTTGGGACCATTTTTATAATTATTTTTGGTGAATCTAAAATTTCATTTATTCATAGGTATTCTCTTTACTGATTTGAGGAAATCTTATAAGCAATGAAAAAATATTATTAAATCAGAATATTTTTTATTGCGTCGAGTCATAATTTTATTTCTATTTCACGCGATTACATTTTCTTATTATTTAAAAAAAAAAATTAATTCAAGCAGAATCTTTACAGAAATTAAAGAGCTATAAATTCTTTGAACATTTCAAGTCGTAACAATAAGAAGTATCTAAGTGAACTTCAAGAAATAAACTCCAAAAGGCAATTTCCATAATTGACCGTAGTTACCTAATTGAATTTTCAAGTAGAAACGCTGCACCCAGAGTTCTAATCATAAATTCCCACTGTTATAACATTTAACAAAGTTTCCCGTCACCCACAGAAATTGGCTTCAATTCAATTTTCCGCTTTTTTCCTTGCACACTTTACTTTAATGGTGGGTGTTAAATTGGTACTGTAGTCATTTATAAACAAAATATTTTGTGTTGGAAAAAAATGGTTATGACAATTTTAGGGGAGAATATTCAACAGTCTGATAAATTAGTGACTGCTGCTTAAATACCGTGTAACAACGTATATTACAACTTATTATCGACACTTCTTTTTACTGTTTCGATGAAAGCCTTTCAGCTTGTATTAAAATCCGTAAGCACTTAATTACAAGCTGACCAAAGGTGTCCATTCTCTTTGAAATTTAAAACCTTTTTATTCGGAGATGAAAAATCGTCGTAGCAAAAAGACGAAATGATGTGTAATGAGCTTTCTTCTATCCATTACGGTAAGATGTTTGTTTTCCGCGTTCCCGTCTTAAGCGTTTAGATCATTAAAAGAGACGTGTTCAAAAGATGTAGGTAAGCACTCTATAAAAGTTACCTGATTGGAATAATAATAGTAACTATTGTGTTAAAATGTTTATTAAAGGCTGTATTGTAAATATACAAGACTAATTGAAACGCCTTTTAAACGAAGTGTTTTACTATTAAAATTTGTAAGTATAAAAACATCTGCCCTCGACCACGATAGGCGAAACGTCGGGATAAAAATAAAGGTAAATAAAATCCTAACCAACAACAAATATATAGTAACAAATCAGCTAACCTTTAACTAATTAGCGCTTAAATACTCAAAAACAATTCAACACGTGTTTGACCTCCCTGCAAGGCACCGTCACGAGAAATCGCCTCCCCGTTCGCACGGAATACAGCGGAGCGGTCGGAGAGACAACACTTTAGTGTTGCTTGCTGCATGACAACTATCTCTGCGTCTGTTGTTTCTAGTGTATTCCGTGACGAACGGGGATCTCTCCAAAAGTAGCCTTCTAGATATCATCATTTCAGCCGTTAAACGTCCACTGATGAACACAGGTCTCCCTCATGGATCTCCATGAGAGGTAGTTGCCATACTCACTCTTTCTGCGTCTGTTGTTTCTAGTATATTCCCTGACGAACGGGGATCTCTCCTAAAGTAGCCTTCTAGATATCATCATTTCAGCCGTTAAACGTCCACTGATGAACACAGGCCTCCCTCATGGATCTCCATGAGAGGTAGTTGCCATACTCACCACGCTTGGCAGGCGGGTTGGCGAGCGCAGTACAGGATGTTGATACACGGAAAGACGCTGCTGCCCATCTTCCGGAGGTATCATTTAGCAGGCTCATACTGCATCCACGGGCAAGAGAGGAGGGGCAACATTCTACTGCCGGTGCCCCACGGCAAGATCTTCTAGGATTCAGCGGATTTGTTACTATAATATTTGTTGTTTATTTAGAATTTATCCCGTAATTACCTTAATTTTAGTAGTTTTTAGGGTTCCGAACCTCAAGAAGAAAAACCAGAACCCTTATAGAATCACTTGTTTGTCTGTCTATCTGTCAAGCCCCTTTTTTCTCCGAAACGGTTAAAAATGAAGGGCATCATCTGCCCGCAGACCTTAACGGTTAGTATAAATTTCAAGTTGATTTAAATTTATACTAAACATTAAGGTCTGCAGGCAGATGATGCCCTCCACAAGTCATGATTCTACCTTTCAGAAATTATAACAAGTGTAAATTTTTTGTATGAAAATGGCAATGGAAAACCTTTAAAGCGCTTCTAGAAGTCTCACGACTCTAAAATGTGGAATGCTGGAAGCTTATGTGGCACAGGTAAAGGAAAATTCTAAAATTGGGAATTTCATTTATTTAACCCCTTAATACCGTATTGAAGTTTGAAGAAAAATACGTTTGAAATTCGAAAAGGCCTTTATATAGTACATATAAAACTAACTGACCCGGTGCCCACTTCGTTGAGCGGTAATTTATAGCCATGACACAAATACTGTGGCTTTCTATTAGTAAAATAATTTTGAAAATCGGTTCAGTAGATCCAGAGATTACCTCCTACAACCTCACAAACTCACAAACTTTACCTCTTGAAAGAAATGAATAACCGTATCAAAACATTTTAAGGTTCCGGTGGGATTCAAACCCACGGCCGATACATTGACGCTTCCTAAAGCCGGAAGTGCTTTGACCGCTAAGCTAAAGAACCCATGTCTGGACCCGCTAAAATTTTTGATAAGGTGATATCGGTTTGAGCAACCGGTTAGAGCGCCATCTACAGGTTACTACTAGAGTTCTCCTGTTTATTGTCCGAAGTTGCATTCACTTAGCAATGACTAGAGATGCCGCTACAGCTTATTCTATAGTTTTGTTATTTTTATTGTGTTTAAGCACACTTAGGTAGAACATTTTCAAAGAAACCTTAACCTTATCAATTTTTTTTTACGGTTCCGGTGGGATTCGAACCCACGTCCGTCAAATCGATACTTGACGCTTCCTAAAGCAGGTAACTACTAGAGTTCTCCTGTTCATTGTCCGAAGTTGCATTCAGTAGCAATGACTAGAGATGTCGCTACAGCTTATTCTATAGTTTTGTTAAAAAACTTTAGCTCTTTATTATATTAGATAGATTATTTTAAGATTGGAGGGTATTTCAGATCAAGAAATATATTTATTTATTATTTATTTATTCAAGAAATAAATAATAAATAAATAAATTATATAAATTGAAGTCTTATTTATTTTTAAATTAAGTTTGTGCAACTTTTTAATAAAGTTTAAAAATGTTAGCATCTAACGTGAATTTAATACGAAGTAGTTCAATCAATCAATCAATCATTTATTTCCATCAATAAATTATTTAATCAATAATTTTTCATTATTATAGCCGTAAAACGTCCAATACTGAACACAGCCTCCCTCATGGATCTCCATGAGTTGTAGTTGCCATACTCATCACACTTGGCAGGCGCGTTGGCGAGCGCAGTACGTTATGTTGATACATGGAAAGACGCTGCTGCCCATCTTCCAGAGGTAACCCTTAGCAGGCTCTTACTGCATCCACGGGTATGAGAGGAGGGGTAACATTTTACTGCCGGCACGCCACGGCATCTCATATTTATCTCATATTTAATCGAATCTTTTAATTTCGGAACCCTTAGGGCGCGACCCTCGGTCGCACCCTTGTCTACTTTTTTAAATAAATCTCATATATGTTTTGTATTGTTGATTTCTCTTTTGTTTCTTATTATTCCATAACATAAAGAAACTCTTTGAGAGTTATTAATTTTAAGGACATTAATATGTCGGAGATCGAGTCGCTGCATTGATTCGTTCGACTTCCGTTCCGGTCTCCAACGCCATCTGTTATCGATTAGAGTGTAAAGTAGGAAACGTCAAGTTGACAACTGTCAGTGTCACTTGGGCAAGGTCAAGGCAGAGTGCTAGTTCGGTTGGGTTGAACAGGCAGTCGTCTCAGTTTATCGTCGACCTTCGAGCAGAGCACTGGTCCCGACTAGCCCCTGTGTTGAACTTGCCGTGTTTCTAGAATTACCTACCTAGTGATAAGACTAATTTCGAAAGTGATTGTGATTGACGAATAAATACCTAAAAATTCACGTTGCATTTGTTCGTTTGGATCTCGAGACATGTCTGACGCCCCGGAAGGCAGGCCTCGGGACCCCTCCCCGTCAAATAAATATGTTATCTTTCGTTAGCTGGTGGCGGAAAAGAAGACTGACATAAAATATGTAGATAGTAAAATATCTTTGCGGTGTATTTTATAATGATATAAACTTACTGTTCCGGCGAACTTCGTACTGCCTCAGAAAATATTCCAAATACTATAACTATGACTCTAGTACTACTACAACTACTCTACAGCCAGTCTACAACTCCTCAACAACTAGTCTACAACTACTCTATAGCCAGTCTACAACTCCTCAACAACTAGTCTACAACAACTATACAACTACTCTACAGCTAGTCTACAACTACTCTACAGCTACTATACAACTACTCTTTTTTTTTTTTGGTGACGGGGTGGAAATCTGCTAGGTCAGATACCATGCTGCGTTAAGAGCACAGCATGGTTATGTGAGGTTGTCTCCTGACGACTCACTAAAACCACCCCGATGGCCGGCCTCGGTGCACTAGGGGCTCCGGTTCCTCATAAAGAATACTCCGGAGCCCCTATAGCACCTTGCCTGAGCACGTCCCGGGGGCGTCCACAACTAACGCCCCCTACGTCTCGCGGAACTTACGATGGTGCATAGCCATATCATGCACCATCGCCCTCCCTGGGTCCGTCTGGGATAGTCCAAAGCCCTCACTCTGACTACCCTACGGACCCAGATGGTCCCGTATAGGGGATGCCGCAGCCCCATGACGCCGTAGCCTCACGGGGCAGGCGGTGCGGGGCGGCCGTTGCCTGCACCCCGCCGCCGCCTTCTACGAGCGGGATCAGCCCTCTCGCGATCCCGCTCCGCGGCCTCTTTCCGAACCATTACGGTCTCACAGAAAGAGGCCACTGCCTTCCACGCCGTCTCATCTGCCAGCATAGCCGCAACTACGCTGGGCAGAGAGAGATCCTGCCCGATCCTGAGGGCCAGATTCCACGCACCACGCCGAGCAATCCTCGAGCGTGTGCTGGGCGGAATCCTGGCCCCAGCCACAATGGTGGCATTGCGGTGTCGGTTCGCGTCCGATCCTACTCAGGTACTCACCGAAGCAACCATGCCGAAGTACCTGAGTAAGTCGATAGGTGACGTTACCTCCCTCCCTCCCTAGCCAGGCTTCGAAGCTAGGCAGAACAGCGCCGACGGCGCGTTGGCGCGAGCTCCTCGGCTCCTCGAGCCGCTCGCGCCACTTCTCAAGCGCACGTTGACGCTCCTCTTGCCGCACTTCAGCTGGCGCAGCACCACCCTCGCCCTCCTGCCGGAGACGAAAGTACACTCGTGCGTCCATCTCCGCCAGGAGGTCGAGCGGCGGGAGCCGCGCCAATAGTGTCGCCGCCTCATGCGAAATCGTGCGGTAACCGCGAACGATTCTGATGGCAATAGAACGCTGCAGGCTACTAAACATAGCCCTGCAGCGCTTAACACCCGTCAGTCTTTTGGACCAGACGGGTGCTCCGTAGAGTGCCATCGACCGCACGACGCCCGCATAGAGACGGCGAACACCCTCCCTTGGTCTGGGAGACTCCGAAAACCGTACTGGTCATCCGACAGGTTGGGACCTACCCGCGAGAGATGAGTTTATAGACGGGCGGCAATTGTTCTTTCGAACAATTTGCCGGCCTCGTCCAGCAGGCAAATGGGACGGTACGCAGAGGGAGATTCCGCGGCTCTGCCTTCCTTCTTCAAGAGGACCAATCTAGCCTCTTTCCACCCTGTGGGGAACATACCAGAATAGAGGCAGCTGTCATACAACCGCCTCATTCTGTCCCCCAACCCCGCGGATAGAGCCAGCACCCAAGCCCGACCTGGAATCCCGTCGGGCCCGGGCGCTGTGTTACGGGCCCTGAGGCGCTCAACGGCTCGGTCAAACTCCTGTTCAGACACTCCCAAGTCATCAGACCAATCAGGGTCTGGCGACGAGGGGAATGAGGGAATGGACTGTTCCTGGACCGCTGGGAAGAGGGTATCAACTACCCTCTCCACCAGCACTGGGTCCAGGGTTTCCGTCAACGGAGGGACCCACGGTCTGAGTTTGCCCAGTACCGTACGGTACGGGCGCCCCCATGGATCCCTATTCAGTCCCTCCAGGAGTTCGCTCCAAGATACAGCTACTCTACAATGACTCTACAACTACCTAGCCAGGAAGAGATCACTTATAGCGATAAGGCCAACCATTATATTTGTACGCCCTGCGTTGTTTTTACCTTATTTCTTAATTGTTTTTGTTCTCTTAATGTGATGTACAATAAAAAAAATTCTATGTATCTTACTACTCTACCATATCAGGTGGGCCTTCGGCTTGTTTCGTCATTTAGTAGTATAAAAAAACAATTACTCTACAACTTCTTACTACTGCTTCTTAGTACTCTACATCTACTACTTAGTACTCTACAACCACTAATTACTACATCTAATAATACTACTAACTACTTACTACATCTACTACTTACTACTACTACTATCTAAATTAGGCAAAAATATAAACAGCTTGAGTTCAGGTTGTCTTTCAACGCAACCTTTAAATATTTGACAGCTAAACAATGTCACCCGTATAAAATGTATGATATTTTTTGTGTTAACTTTTACGACGTTTAAATAGCCTATATTATGTCTCGAGAGTTGGATTGGATAGCATAACTAAAATTTATACTGGTCTGTGCTAAAACTAAGGCTCTACGCTTGGTGCTTTATTTAATCCCGCAGTTAGTATTTTTTTTCTTATAAAGTTTGCTTGTTTCTAAACTGGAAAGTCAACATTGATATAGATCTTTTTGTAAAGGCCTCTCTTTGACGAAACCAAATAAAATATAGTAACAAACACAATCAGGCCCGTACGGTCCCTCGAGTTAAACCGGGTACTGAAGTGTGAAATTCAAAAATCAACTAACATTTTCTAGCCCACTGGGTGACTCATCCCTCCGTAGTCTTTAGCTATCTTTATACAAAAAGCATGTGCTAATGCGTTAGTAAGTAAATAAATTGGTATTTAACGCTTACATCATAAGATATGTAGTATGTAAAAGTTGTTAAATGTAGACATTTTCCGGATCGTAATTTGGTTGATCTCTTTTGATCTTATGATTAGCATAATAATTGGTCGAATGAGTCCCCCGAAAACGAGAAGTAGAGGTTACCGCTTAACTTTCAGGCGGATCTTGGGCTTGTCTCGTCATTTAGTCGTATAAAAGAAAAGATATGATTTATACAGCATCAGCAACTGTTAAGAAATTAATTGATTTAAGCGTGACTTTGCGGAAATCCATTATTATTATATAAATAAACAAATATACTAAGTAACAAATACGCTCACCTCAAAAATTATTCATTTTAAGTGTTTTTCAAGCGCTCATTAAATATAGCTTAGAAAATTAGTTACTATATATTTATTGTTCATTTAAATATGTATTAGCAACTGTTAATTTATGCTGTACGGGTCAAAAATCCTGAAAAAAATGGATAAATTGTTAATGAAGGAGACAAATAAAGCCATTCAGTACTGCTGTGGAAAAGTTGACGATTGTCTCGAGTGAGACTGATTGATGTGATTTCAGCGAGGAATTTTTTGTATCCACGGGATAGTTCATGAAGCGTGAACCATTTACTTCATCGTATTCTTCAGTATCTCTCTCAGGAATAACGAAAGATCCTCTCCTTACAAAGTTCTGAATGCATGGGTTGCAGGTCCATTCAAGATTTTCTGCTGCTCGCACGACGCTCAGCTGCTTTTTTGAGAGATCCGTACATGTATTTGTGGCATGAACCATGGACCCACACTTATTACATTCCAGACCAGGGTTCTTTTCAGTTATTGTCTTACTACAATGACTACACTTCGACATTATTGGTTAAATTTAGTGTATCACTTTAAGGTTAACGTACGCACGCATGGTTAACGATCAGCCGGTAGGCGAGGACTGATTTGCACAAGTTGCAATGTTTTATCAAGCGCCGGGAACCGACGGCACCGTTTCGGCAGTCGCCTGCTTTCTATGTTAACGCACCATTTGCTCCAAACATGTTTGCCTTTCGCTGGAGAAGCTTCCCTTCAGATAAATTCATCGTGTTGATTCGACATTGTTTACACTGAAATCCTTTTATGTCTGTTTGAACTTTGTATGTTGTATAGTAAAATCTAAACTACATTTATCTGCGTGTTTGACAGCCTTTGTCGTCGCCCGTTAAGTTCTTTATGAATAAAATGCAATTTTATGTTAAATAGGGAGGTTTAAGCAGGTGGAATTTTACCATCGAGAATTTTATGATGCTCCTGCTCGTTTTATAGTGAGTTCCGTGAGAACGCTAATTAATAATTTGGACCCTCTATCTTTTTTGAAACTCATTCTATTCATGTCCTAATTGTTTTAAATTTTAATTACCTATTACATTATCACAACGAATGGGCTAGCGGTAAGAGGTAAAAATTACCCTTAAAGTTTATCCGGGCCATAGTTCGTGACCGTAATGTTCCTAAGTGAGCTGTTATTTCCATTAAACGCTTATCTTCAAGATTCATGGCAACTCGCGCCAAAAATGATCATCGTAAAATAAATTGAATACCCCTACACTCATGCTTAAAGTTTCTGACACCCCCGCACTTTAGTGTCGTCTCTGCAAAGTTGCACGAAAATGGAGTGCTTACGATAGTTAACAAAACTTTATCAAAATCTTTTAAGATTGAACGAGTATTTTAGTTCGGGTCATGCACTGATATACCGTACTTACTGAGACCTTATTTGTTTATTAAACAATATAATTCTGAATAATTAATAATAGTTTGAACTCGACGTTTTGTTAACAATTTTGTTATGAATCATCAAATCAAATCACCTTTAATAATTAAAACAGATACAGCACGGCATAATATGATTAAGTAGCAATAATCAACATATTTTTATTGAAAATTTTAAGAATGGAGTATTTTGCTATAATCTTTCTAAAATTACTATGATCTTAAGAACCATTTTTAGGGTTCCGGACCAAAATGGTAAAAAGAAACCCTTATGGTATCACTTTGTCTGTCTTTCTTCTTTGTCTAAACAGTTTTAGTTTTGTTTTAAGCCGTATAGTTTCCGAATTATTCACAAAAACGTAGAAAAAAATAGCGTTCCCTCTATCTCCGAGGTTCGCAGAGATACACCCCTGAAACTTGTATTGCAAATAGAAGTGTATGTAAAGATTACAGGAAAATTATAGCAAACTTTGTAGTTTGCATAGTTTTTTAGAAATCAATAGAAATCAAAGTGTAAAACATCTAAATAAGTTCCGCTATCAGACAAGAGATGGCGCTGTCAAGGTTCTCCAACAAATATAAACCGCTTTTATCATATATTATATAATTAATGGAATCATATGTTACTTTGCGGAAATCCATGACAATAAAAAAATATGCACCACCCTCCCGCCCGCTAATAATGCATAATTAGCGGGCGGGAGGGTGGTGCATATGCATCTCAGCATTAGCGGAATTAAAACTAGATATTTTCATTGCATTTTTTTTATATATTATTATACTTATTGTATGATGGCACGGAACCCTCGATGCGCGAGTCCGACTCGCTCTCGGCCGGTTTTATTTTAAATATATATCCTTTCAAATAAACTTGTACCAGACAAACTTGTACCATTAAACAAGTTTGTCTGGTACAAGTTTATTTGCAAGGACTAACCATCTGAGTCCACAAGAAAGGTATACCTACTATTTTGAGAAAACCGATTTCCATTTATATCTGATTTAACTTCAGGAGAACTGGTGTAAAAACACGGGTCACTGAAGAAATATCTTCGGCAGGATTTTCTTAAAAATATGCATTAACATTTATCCGATAAACATTTTTATGTTTGTTTTGTTGCCTCCAGACTTAGTTACATTAAGGGTGAGTTTTTTTATTACTGACATTTGCGTTGTAAAACTATTAAAAAATGTAGTACCTAACTTGAAGAAATAACAAATCGACAGCAACATTTGATTTTTTTACAGCAAGTTATTTAGCAAACCCCATTACTAGACTGCTTCATCGTACCTAGGTGCTCTAAATGGGAATACTCCATTATCATTTATAAGAGACTAACAACTTGGTCTTATTGTGTATATGATATTAAAGGACCATTTTAAACAATCTTAAGTGATCTTTGAGCCAACTAAGCTAGTGCATCTTAGTTTCCCTTCTATGATTTACGCAGAACCTTTAAATTCTGAGCTCCACCGTAGCTTGAGCGTAGCTCGTATTATACGAAATAGTTTCGTGTTATTTTATGTACTTACCGGTATGTTTAATTACTGAGCTGTTAGTTCTAAACATATTAGATACAAAATACCAGAATAGCACAACTATTCTGGTATTTTGTATGTAATATTTCTTTAATTTTTTCTCATATGTTCTCGATGGGGATTTCCTCTTTTTTATCGCTGACATGTTGCTACGTCATAATTTGACACTTACATTTTGGAACGTTGTGATTGCAGTTTGCATAAATTAATATTATTGGTATTCCTTCCTTGTGCACACGTCTTGTTTCAATGTCCTATTATTTGATTTCTCGTATAAATATTATTTTAGCTATTTTAGTTTTATAATCTGTACTGCACTATTTAGTTAATTAAGCACTTTATCATCATCATTATTTCAGCCGTAAAACGTCCACTACTGAAATAGGCCTCCCTCAATAAGGGGCAGTTGCCATACTCACCACGCTTGGCAGGCGGGTTGGCGAGCGCAGTATGGGATGTTGACACACGGAATGACGCTGCTGCCCATCTTCCGGAGGTAGCTCTTAGCAGGCTCTTACTGCATCCACGGGCAAGAGAGGAGGGGCAACATTCTACTGCCAGCACCCCACGGCTGAAAAAATAGGCCAAGAGCGAGACGGACTCGCGTACGAAGGGTTTACCATTATTCAATCAAAATCACGTTTGTTGTACCTTAAATATTCTGTTTTTTGTATTTGTTTAAAATATTAGTATATATTAGTATTAGTATAGATTAGTATTAGTATAGATAATACGAGTCTAGTGTGACAACATGAATTATTTAACCACAAATTATGAGATAATATGAAACGTAAACAGCTGTGAAATAGTTTATGTCGAATAGGAAAGTTATAAACAAAAATTTACCAAAAGAACACGAAACATATAGATAATATTCCTCTAAATCTATATATATAAAATTCAAAGTCCTGACTGGTTCACTGACTGACTGACTCACTGACTGACTGACTGACTGATATATCAACGCACAGCCTAAACCACTGGACCTAAAGACTTGAAATTTGGCACACATATACCTTGAGTATCCTAGAGGTGCACTAAGAAGGGATTTTTCGAAATTCCCACGGGATAGGGAATAAATGGGATTTATATTTTCGAATCAAAGTGGCTCTGCCTGAAAAAGGGGATTTTACGTATTATGACTTCCACGCGGACGACAAAAGCTAGTCCGGTGATTTGCCAAAACTCCCATGTTAAAAAAAAATAAAGAAAAAAAAATATGGTATTAGAAATAAGTCCCAAATAAATATGAAGACACTTATTAATCACACAATCTTAAATTATTGAAGTCCTATCAGCACCACAAACGCCAGTTCTTACGGAGAACAGAAGACAGTGCAATCCATCGGTTTAGCATGCCTTCTATAGCATGAGAGTTTTTCATTTACAATATGAATGCATTTTTTTCTGACAGTGGTATAATTATGCCGTAGAAAATAATCTTATCCGTAGCAACTCACTTCAACTTAGCTCTACGCCGTAGAAGCACTACGCAGCTGATCTACAAAGTAAATGCTCTACGCCGTAGCCCACGACCGACGTAGACAATAGAACAATTCTATGATTCTAAGTAATTTTATGTACTTAAAATACTACACGGGTAAATCTCGCGAATAACTTTCATCTGTATATATAAAATTCAAAGTCCTGACTGACTGACTGATATATCAACGCACAGCCTAAACCACTGGACCTAAAGACTTGAAATTTGGCACACATATACCTTGAGTATCCTAGAGGTGCACTAAGAAGGGATTTTTCGAAATTCTTACGGGATAGGGAATAAATGGGATTTATATTTTCAAATCAAAGTGGCTTTGCGTGAAAAAGGGGATTTTACGTTTTATGACTTCCATGCGGACGAAGTCGCGGGCAAAAGCTAGTATTATATAAATTGCTTGTTTAGAAGCTATGGTGCCACAGACAGACACACACACATAGCGGTCAAACTGGGGTGTTATAACCCCTCTTTTTGTGTCGGGGGTTGAAAAATAATTCCAATAGATACAATAAAATACAATTACTTCGCAGGAATACACTAACCACCACAAATTGCCGGTTATTTTCTTTTGTGTCGCTAGCGGCCGTCTTGTGGCGCAGTGCCAGTGGGCGTATGCTGACTGAGAACGCACCCGTAATCTCGTACAGAGATTGCGGGTTCGATCCCTGCATCAAAGGAAAACAAATAGATATTTGTTCCATAAACCTATGGTTAATTTTTAATATTTTCTTATTTGTTTTGCTGTAGGTAAATCACATAAAAATCTTAATCGTCTTCCGACGCAAATGTCAGTAGGTACTTATATATAAAAAACACTCATAATGTTACCTACTGAATCTAGAGACCACAAAGCAGAAGCAAAAATAAAGATATATTTCTGGGATAAATGTTAAATCATATTTCTAAGAAAATCCTGACGTAGACATTTCTTCAGTGGTCCGTGTTTTTGCGCCAGTTTGCCTGAAGTAAAATCAGATATAAATGGAACTCGGTTTTCTTAAAACAGTGTAAACTCAGATGGCCAGTCCTTGCAAATAATCATCTACCAGCAAAACTTGTATCCCACTAATATTATGAATCAGAAAGTTTGTTTCTCATGTTAATTATCTCTTCACGCAAAAACAACCAGACAGAAGTTGAATATAAGCACATACGAGTACATGGATGTAGACCAGGATTAACACATACCTAGGCTACTTTTTATCCCAGTACAACGCGTCCGAAGCTGCGGACAGCTAATTATGAAATATACTCAGATTACAAGTAATTTTAATGAGAGGAAATGTATTTTTTAAATTAGTTTTCAGATGGGTTCAGCAAAACCTTACGCCTGACGACTGAAAGGTTCTCCTGAAGCGCATGGAGACCGTGGCCTAACAACAGGCTTCGTTTGTTGTTAGGAGATGCTCATGATCCAGGCTACTTCTATCTGTAAGGTGTTGATTATTGATTCCGCGCCAAGAAATAGAGGCTATAAATCGCCCGCGATTTATGGTTTTATTTCTTTGGGCGGAACCACATTTTTTTCTAAATTGTTAGTTGCCTTTGTAACTCTTTATGACATAAGCTGTGAAAGTCTCGTCGAAAACGGTCCAGTTTTCGGAGATAAGCCTGAATGAAAAACTACGGACTTATAAACTTACAGGTTTCGTATAAACTGTGATTTTGACATCACAAACAGACACTTGAATTTTATGTTTTAAGGTTTGCTAACTCTGTCGAATGCCTAATTTTAGAGTTACGGTGTTGGGATTTTTTCATCATACAGAAAAAAGTCAAAAACAGTTCCCAACAGCCTAATAGACGGCGCTAGTATTATTATTCTGTTAATTAACACAATTATTATTGACAATGGCAGTACCTATATTGTAACGTCGCTATACATCGCACACTAGCTCCATCTATAAGGTTCCGTAGTAAAAAGTTTATTCTTATTTACTGAAAACGGCTGATTCTGGATATTTTAATCAGCGCCATCTAGCCCCTATCTTAGCAAAGCTTATTTCATAATTCAGTATACAAAAAAGATATTTATAGTTTTTTTACCAAAGCCCAAATATACAAAAGTGAATATTGCTTTCCCTGTTATTTTTAAACTTTTTTTCACTGCATGTAATAAAAACATTATGTGTGCGCTAGTTCGGTTTTTCGTATTTTTTTTTTTATAAACTTAAGGCTAAATATCACTATTTGCTATTGTTTTTATCGTGAATGGTTTTGATTTAGTTTGCTTTTTTGTAAGACAGCCGATAGATCAAGGCGGTTGTTAGGATCACGTTTAACTTGACCTTATTGTATTTTATGGTTACCCATAGCTTTTAATAAAGTATAAAAGTATTTACTACTGAACCTAATAGATAGCGCTAGCACGCGGTAAGCAAGGTAATATATAAATTGTTCTGTCATTGTCAATAGGCTTGATGACAGGGTATTACAAATATCTATCTAGTCCGTCAGTTAGATAATACAACAAGCGGATAAAAAAATGGCCGCCTGTTGGCCAGCCAAATAACATAGGAATTTATAAATTAACCTGACACTGGCGGAATTGTGTAAAACCAAACACAAAAAGCCATAAAATAAAAAGACAAGACAATACAACAAGCAAACATTAAAGTGAAACAAAAAACCCAACTGCAAGGTCCAACACACACCTGGCCAATTTAAAGCCAAAATACGACCATTTGAATGCATTGATTACAAAAATAATTAAAATATTCGAATGTTGAATTAAAACGGTTGGTTGTAATCATTACTGATTAAATTTAAATACAATGAAAAAATGTTAACTAAATCCGCCAAAAATCGGCTAAATCGGCAAAAATTGTGTTTTTTTAATACCTATCTATGGACAATTGGGTTTTTGATACGAATCTAAAGATACCTAATAAGATACTGTCGGAATCCATCCAGCCGTTTGAAAGATTGGCAAGTGAAGTTGGCAATAAAGAAATGAACAAACAGACAAAGATACGCGCGAAAAATAATACCCTTCCTTGGATGTCAGGTAAAAATAATAGACACGTACTATTTGCTTTTTAAATTAATGAAACAATACTTAGATAAAGCGAGTTGAAGTTTAGGAGTGGGCGCTCGTGACGTCATAATACTGTATCGAGGCACTGATTACAGACCTAACCAGGCACGTCGGCGCGTAGGTACCTACCAGCGTGTGATTTCACGCGACATTTCGATATAATGTAACGCGGTTATTTTTGGATTACGTTAAAAAAGAAAAAGATACGTGTCCTAAGACAAAACACAAATCAGACAGGCAAAATCTATTGATTTTGTCAAACTACGTGACGGACTAACAATTTAAATAGTCTCGACTAGCGCCATCTATAATTAGACTGTAGATAACTATTGACGTTTTTTCTTTATTATGAAAATGTCTCATTAATCAGCGCAGTTTCGATCTGTCTGCTAATCTAAAACTTCTAAGCATTCGACAGACGTAACAAACTAACAATTGGCATTATTAACTCAAACAAAGCTTAAAATCGAAGTTCTGTTTCGGATTTGTTGGAACCCCTGTAGCTCAGCCCGCACGGCGAAGCAGCATTATCGACCACAACATAAAGCGTCAGTATATAAATTTGTGTACAGTCAGCATCAAAAATATCACAGCATGCAGGGTATCCAAAACGATCTCACGTTCAGAAATTCAAATTTCTATACGGTTTTAGACTGTCCATGATGTAAGAAGCCAAAGTGTTTAAAAGATCTAAGCAACGATATGACATAAATAACTACATAAATATCCGTTACCAAGGCGTTAATTGTTATAAAAGCATTCAAATTGTGTGCTCAAATCGTCAAATCAACAGTATTTCTTTGTATTAGGGTTTATATTCGTAATGCCAAAGCATTTCTAGAGATGACGACAATAAAATGACATAAACTAGAAACATACTTTATGTATTTGGTTTTAAAGGAAATTCTAAATTTGATTGTCACTAGCTGACTTCATGCACGAAATGAGGTAGATATAGGTATAAACAAACATGGAAGAGAAAACTGCTTAGAAGTAAAGAAGAATAATGAACCTTCATTTCGAATCAAAAACGTATTGCCTTTTTAACGCCGGAAGGTTGACATTTGTCAAATATGTACGTAAGACGTCCACTTTAGATTTCGTGAATGCTTAGATCATTGTACGCAACTGGCAGAATTGTGACCGCTAGTCACACGCATTAGAAAAAGAATGCTAAGATACCGTTGAGCGATTTACTTACTGGCATATTTTTGTAACCATGACAGCTGAGATGAATATGAAATATGCTAATAAATTGTTTTGAACACTTTGGGGCAGAGAAATATGGTGACTGGTAGCGTCGATAAAAATGAAATTTTGTAAATGAGATATTTTTGCTCAATTTGGAGACTGAGATTCAATTGATACTGACTGTACCTATCCCGTAATTATCGATGTTTTCTCATACTATGTAGATGTTTTCCCATGTATTTTAGGCACAACCTGGAAAACTGATAAGTTTTTTATTATACTACTAAATGACGAGAAAAGCCGAAGGCCCCTCTTAGTTTATCTCGTATTTTCTTGTTGTACGTCTGGGATGATGAATACAAAATACTTAAAAATTCCTATATTCATCATCTCAGCCGTAAGACGTCCACTCTGCAAGACATAGGATCTTTACGAGTATGTAAGTACTGATCATGAGAGGTGGCTGCCACGCTCACTACGCTTGGCAGGCAGGATGGCTAGCGCAGTACGGGATGTTGATGATTTACGGAACGATTCTGCTACCTTCTCGAGGTATCCCTTAGCAGATTTTTACTGCATCCACGGGTAAGAGCGGAGAGGCAACATTATTCTGCTGTGGGGTGCCACAGCTATGTATAGGTTCGGCATGGTTATTTTACGTTAGGTACTTACGTTTAAATCATTTGAAAGAGAAATAACATCAGCTAACAATATTATATTAGGACTGAGATTCCCTCCTGATTATTAAAACAATACAGATGATAATGTGTAGTCTCGCATTTGTGACACATGTGCGTTCAGAGTTGTATGACGTTACACCGTTCAAACCCGTAATAGGTACAGTTCCCTAAACAAATAGCTAACCTGATTTCACGGAAGGATCGCTGTGCTCTAAGTGCGGAAAACTTAAGATTGAGGTCATTTGGCAGCATAAGCATTTTACGAAAAATCTTTCGAGCTTCGTGTAGCATAGTGGGGGAATGCTAGAGACGCGTATTGCATTAGCAAAATTTTCGCATATTACTCCTATTTTAAATGATTACTTTGATATTATTGACCTCCGCGGCTCTGTAGACCTAATGTTTGGCTGAGACCTCGGTAGAGTAGCATTGTTCTTTGGCTGAGACGCAAGAGCTTGCGGGTAGTTCCCGCTGGGGATGTGTTTGTTTTTTTATTGCAGATATTGGTCTCCGGTTTCAGATAGCGCAATCCACTGTATTACTAAAATAAACAATAAAATTAAATAGTACCAAACCACGAAGGATCGCTAGAAAAATACTACTACTAACCAGGCAACATAGAGTAAATCGTCTAGCATTCCCTCGCAAATATGCAGTTGGACTATTCGTCAATGAAAAAAAGTTTAATTTCAGATAAAACTAAAATTAATTAGATTAATTCCGATGGAAAACGATAACAAGTATACTGAAAAGACAGTTAAGCACGGTGGTGGGAATTTTATGGCGTGGGGATGTTTCTCAGGGTACGGGATTGGTCCCGTGAGAAAGATTGAAGGGCAGATGGATCAATATCATAAATATCTAAGAGGAGACAATGATTCCATATTTCGAGGAAAATTTACCAGTAACTTGGATATTTCAGCAAGACAACGACCCAAAGCACACAGCACGCAGCGTTAAAGCTTTTCTCACAGAACAATCGGTGACAGTGTAAAAGTGGGCTGCCAATAGTCCGGACTTAAATCCCATAGAAAATTTGTGGCACACTATAAAGACCAAACTGTCGCAAAAACATATTACTATTATTTATGGACTTTACAGTGCATTTGATAACGCTTGGAGAAGTATTCCTGTAGAAACCTGTAATAAGTTGGTTGAATCAATGCCGCGTCGCTGCAGAGCTGTAATCGATAATAGAGGCTACCCTACCAAATAATAATTGTCTAAGGATGTAGTATTTTTAGTATTTTTCAAAACTATTAGGGTTTTGTTCAATTTAATAATTATTAGTAATGATTTTTTGGTGTTTCTAATTAGTGGTCCAGCTTGTTTATCGCATTTTATTTTGATGTTAATATTTTTTTTTTTTTTTTTTTTTTTTTTTTAGTAGTGTACAAATAATACATAATTGTACCCTAATAATATTACAATCTAGCCAAGTAGGCCAATGAGCAATTTAACTTTGACTTAGTTTTATAAAATAATTTATATCTAAGAATGTGTCCATTGGCACTTTTCTTAATGTCTCTATTTAAGGGGAAGACACTATGTTCTTGTGTTCTTTTTTGTTATATTTACACTATCACTTTACACTACACTAACTCAAAAGGTTTAGTTCTTTTAAGTCTTCTCACTTGATCTGTATTATCGAGGAGCTGGATTGCCTCAACGTTTACATGATGATGAAGTCGTTTTTCGTGAGCTTCTGCGTATTTTTGTATAACTGTAGCAACGAAGTCTATATTAAGGTCCCGGTGGAGATCTTCGTTTCTTACGTACCATGGTGCATTCACAATATCCCTGAGTACTTTGTTTTGGAATCTTTGTATAATGAGGATGTTACTTTTTTTGGTACAGCCCCATAGCTGTATACCATAAGTCCATACTGGCATCAGGACTTGTTTGTAAAGCGTTATCTTGTTATGTACCGACAAAGCTGATTGTCTTCCAAGCAGCCAGTACATCTGTTTGTAGCGAAGCTCCAACTCATCTTTTTTCTTCTTGACGTGAGCTTTCCAGCGAAGCTTTGCATCAAGCGTCATGCCTAAGTACTTGGCTGTATTTTCATAAGGCACTTGCTTATGATTTATAAATACTGGATGATACTCTTCTTTTTTGTTGGTGAAGTTTATGTGGATCGACTTTGTTTCGTTTAAGTTAATCCTCCATTTTTTTGTCCAACCGTGTACCTTGTTGACGGCGTCTTGAACTTTTTCTGTCGCTTCTGCATGAGTTCTTCCAAAGGCCATTATGGCAGTGTCGTCGGCAAATGTTGCAATGATAGTATTTTTTAATTCTGGAATGTCACTAGTATATAAAAGGTACAGGACCGGACCTAAGACACTTCCCTGTGGCACCCCAGCCTTTATTTCTTTTATCTCAGAGTAGGCATCTTCGTGCCGTATTCTAAATACTCGGTCGGTTATGTAAGATTCTAGGATATCTACATATGCTTTTGGTAGTATTTTTCTTAACTTGACTATTAGTCCTTCGTGCCAAACTTTGTCAAAAGCCTGGGCTACATCTAGAAATATAGTAGAGCAAACTTTTTTGTTTTCTAGGGTTTTTTCTATTATATTTGTGATTCTATGGACCTGGTCTATAGTTGAATGGTTTTCCCTAAATCCAAATTGGTGATCTGGGATAAGGTTCTTGGCCTGTATGATGGGTTTCAATCTCTTTAGTAATAATTTTTCGAATAGCTTAGACATGATAGGGAGTAAGGAAATTGGTCGGTACGATTTTACGTCACGAGGTGGTTTTCCCGGTTTTGCTATCATTATGACTTCTGCTATTTTCCATAGGTCAGGCACATACCTTAACCTAAGAGCAGCATTGATGATGTTCGTTAATTTAACTAAAGCCTTTTTAGGTAGTGTATGCAATATTTCACCAGATATTAGGTCAAATCCAGGCGATTTTTTTGGGTTTATGTTCTTAAGTATTTCACCTCGGACTTCTCTCGGGGAAACCAATGGTATGTCGAAGTCTTCTTCTGAGTCATCATATGTGATTTCTGGTATAGTTCCACCTTCATTCGGTTTGAATATGTGTTCCAGGTGCTCAGCAAACATTTTAGCTTTTTGTTCATTACTGACCGCCCATTTCCCATTTTCTTCTTTAAGTGGCGGAATTTGAGTCATTGGCCGTTTCATGTTTTTCGTAGCTTTCCAGAGTGAGTAGTTACCTGTACGATTACTGGATAGTTTTTGTAGATAAGTAGCGGTTGTGCTGTCATTGAAAGATTGAATTTGCTTCTTTAGTTGCTTTGTCATGTTGTTTAATTTGGTTTTGTCTTGTGGGCACCTTGACAGTTGCCATCGCTTCCTTTGTCTTCTTTTTTGTCTTATGAGTGATATTATCTCGTTAGGGTAATTATTACTAGCTACCCTTTTCTTCGTTTCCGGTGTGTTGTTCCAAGCAGCCTGCTGTACGAGGTGAATAAATTGCTGTACTTCAGTATTTAGTTGATTTGGAGTTTTCAAAGGAACATTAAGGTCAATATTCAAATCAAGTTCATATTTGAAACTATCCCAGTCAGTGTATTTGTTTACCAAGGTCGGCATGTTATCCATAAGTAGTACTTTATCACTTATTTCTAAAAATATTGCAGAATGATCAGAGTTCATGTCGTAGCTCTGATCTATTTTAAAGTAAATAGACGATATATTTTTGTATATGAAAAAGTCTATAAGGTCAGGTATTTTTTGTGGATCAGTTGGCCAATAGGTTGGTGATCTTGTTGAAGCAACGTCAGAATGTATTGCTTTTATGGCTCCCAGAAGTTCTTTTCCCTTCGTGTTCGTTAGTCGCGAGCCCCAGTATGTATTCTTGGCATTGAAGTCACCTCCTAAGATAAACTTCTCACCTAATTCCTCTAGGAAATTTGTGTATGTGTCTTTTCTTATTGTATATCGTGGTGGGCAGTATATGGCTGCTACTGTAAGAGGATACAGCTTAGTATCGATACAAATTGAAACAGATTGAATGTCCGGTGTCTCATATTTGCTTTTTTCGTAGTGTTTGATATGTTCTTTTACAATAATAGCACTGCCACCCCTGCCTTTATTGGCTGGATGAAGTGCGTTATAAACTTTGTAGCCTTTAAATTTAATATGTGATTGTTTAGTGAAGTGTGTTTCGGATATTAGGCACACGTCAATATTTTCCATGTTTAGGACTACTTGCAGTTCATTCTGGTGATTAAGTAGCCCGTTACAATTCCACGCCATAATTTTAATTGTGCAAATCATTTTTTATTCTTAGGTATAGCATTATAATCGCTATATTCTATTTTCTTCAAACGTTCATCAAATGATACCAATAGTTTTAAAATCTCATCTAATTTATTGCTACTAGAAGAGCCATGTGCATGAGCCACGTGACTAGATGTAACTTGGTTTTGATTGCTTATGATGTTTTTTCCAGCAACATGAGCGTAGGACATAGCTTTTTTTGTACCTGTTGGTTTTGTTTGAATATTGGGCTGGTTGATTTTTGGTAATTTATCGCTTACCATTATTCCGGATGCCTGTGGTTGTCGACTGACTACTGGTTTCTTGACCGCCTTGTTCCGAAGTCTATGGATTTCCTTGGCCACTATACAACCTCTGTAGTTAGCCGGATGTGCCTCTCCACAATGAACGCACTTTGGTTTTTCTCCCGCTGGTTTGTTGCACTCTTTGGTTAGGTGCTTACCTGTGCATTTAACACATCTAGGCTCTTTGGCGCAATACTTATGAGTATGTCCATACGCTTGGCATCTTTTGCACTGAGGAATTAGTTTTGTTGATCGAAGTGGTTGTATTTCGACAGCACACCCCAGTATATATTTAACAGCATAAACTTTGCTAATATCTTCTTGGTTGCTAAAGGTTAGCATAAACATATTGAGTGGTTCCTTTGATTTCCAGCTCAGTTTGTTTACAGCGTCTTCGATCTTATATCCTTGGCTTGTTAGGTCTTGTATGATTCTCTCAGGTTTACATGTGGAAGGCAATTTCTTAACCATTACTCTTATTGGCCTATCTTGCTTATTTTCGTAAGAGTGCCAGAGACAGTTATTGTCAGACAACATCTTTGTTAAGCATCTGTAGGCTTCCTCGCTACACGAGTTGATTTTGACGCAATCACCTCTCATCATCTTTACTGTGAAGGTGGCACATGGTTGATTTTTTGACACGAAGTCGTAGAAGGTTTGGTAGTCTTTTACCCCGTCGACTATAATAGGAGGTGGCAGCAGAACTTTCTTTTTATTTTCTTGCGTTGAAGAAGTTTTAGCAACTTCCTGGGGTGAGAGTGAAGGAGAGGAGTTCAATTTTCTTTTCTTCCTTGACTTGGTTCTTATCCACTCGGTTTCCTTAGCGAGTCCTTCTTCGTCAGTCTCGTATTCGACTTGCGATGAAGAACTTTGAATGTGTTCCGTTGTTGGTGGTGCAGACTTCGTTGTTGTAGTGCAGTTCAGCTGCTGTTGAAGATTTTCAATTTGACTTTTTAAGTCAACTATGAGAATCTCTAGTTTTTCACGTTCATTTCTTTGAAATTCACGTTCTTCTTTGAGGCGTTTATATAATAAATGCTCCGTTTCTGTATTCAGCTGCAGGCGTATTATACCATCTTTGGATGGTGATGTATCCATTGTTGCGGCATGTAATAACGTCGCCTTAACAATATGATTTGCTGTTTGTTAACGTGCCTTGCACAATCAATAACTAGGTCATGATCGCGGCCAGGCCGTCGCGACACGGCTTTGTTGTGATGCGTAAGCACTTTACTCCTTGTTGGTACGCGCGGTCGCGAGTAACACAACTGTTCTCAGCGAAAATCGAACGATCACTATGTTAATATGAGTTTCAATTTTGGAAAAAAAACCGTTGTTTTCTATTACTTTAATGGTAAAACAATGCAATATATTATTCGATACATCGATTTAAATACTTAGGAACACTCAATGATATGCTAAAAATTAGTTAGAAAAGGAATTTGCAATGAAAATATAAACCGAGGTAGGTGTTTCTAAATAGATGACCACCACTGTATATTGAAAAACATCCAGAACACCTCGAACAAATATCTGCAGATCGTACAGACATTTGTCCCGCGGCGGGAATCAAACCCTCTTGCGTTGCAGGCGGACCTTCGCCCGCTACGCCACAGAGGTCGTCAAGTTTTTTATATACCCACTAGTTTGGTTACGCGAAAATAATTTTTCGACCCTCAAGTGGTTTGCGTTTTGGCGGGAAAAACGGCGGGCGCTCCGCGTCGGCTCTAAGTGGATACTGGCTCGGTTTTTACAATGGAGCGTATCGTGGTATTTACGCTCTATGGAAAGGGATTGAATGAAGCTTGTCAGTAGAATCATTCATAATTTAGTCTGTGTTCGGGATATATAGCGTAAAAATTATTTTCTATTAATTATTGATTTAATTTTATATAAAAAATACTTTTGTTTGTAATTCAAAATGTATTATCATATATCTACATGTTTTGCGGTATATACATAGTATGTGGTATAACCTCACTATATATAACATAACATTTAGGTGTCTTAGAACAAAATATTTTTTGATCGTAATTATAAAGTGCATTTTTTATGCATTTTTTTTGCGTAATCTTTTTTTTAATTTTAATTTAATCGAATAAAATTATTTTTTTTTGGGCTACGTAAATTTTATTTGTTATTGTCATTGTCAACTTCATTGAGAAGGCTACAAAACAAAGAAAAAGTTGATAAACACCATAGTTTAAAAATGACAATTGTTTTCGTGGAACGATGACTCACCGATGACTCACTGGTCAGTTTACTTACCAAAACCAAACGACGGCTAAAAAATCTTGGTAAGTAAACTGACCAAAACCAAACGAGCGGATACTATACATATAAAAAAAATATTTAAGGATTCTACTTGGGACTGGATGGTGCTGTGTGTAGTGAAAATGGTCACATAAAATGTAATTTGTTTATTTTATTAGTTCAGCAACATAGAGTACCTATACCTCTACTATAACATTTCCCAGGGGACGAGATAAAGTAAGATGCCAAAGAAAGCGTTTTTAGACACTCTCCAGACGCTTCTTGTGGACAAATTAAAAAGCTAGTTAGAACGATAAAATATTAATCCCATTAAATTAAATACGCAAGTTACCTTGAGCAACTCATGCACAATATAATTGTTTTTAGGGTTCCGGACCAAAATGGTAAAAAGGACCCCATAAAGAATCACTCTGTCTGTCTGTCACAAATGGATATCTCGAGAATCATTGATGCTATCGACTTGAAATTTAAAAAATGGTTCATCATTTCAGCCATAAAACGTCCACTGATGAACACAGACCTCCCTCATGGTTCTCCATGAGGGGTAGTTGCCATACTCACCACGCTTGGCAGGCGGGTTGGTGAGCGCAGTATGGGATGTTGATACACGGATAGACGCTGCTGCCCATCTTCCGGAGGTATCCCTTAGCAGGCTCTTACTGCATCCATGGGCATGAGAGGAGGGGTATCATTCTACTGCCGTGGGGTGCCCCCAAGGCGGTTAAAAAATGGTTAAAGAACACTATTTTCGTCATATCTATCGGGAACTCAATTTTGGGACAAAAAATATATGATGTGTTATTCCTGGTCCACATCTATACGTGTGTAAAATTTCAGCTCTATCCATTGAGTAGTTTTTGCGTGAAGAGGTAACAAACCTCCATACAAACAAACTTTCAGATGTATAATATTAGTGAGATGAGATATTACACTTATAGTCATCTTTTATCATAATGCAGTCAGTGCCCTTCTTCGTTGAACGATATCGAACATGCAGCGATTAATATATGTACATACACAAGTGCCCAGTTTCTATGTACTTAGCGAGTCGGAAATTTAGGCAGATGTGCACACGTGACAAGCACGCCTGCCAACTTAGAACGTGCTTAGAGGGGTTAAAGCTACTCGTAGTGCTAAAGCTCTTAACTTTGTATTGCTCGAACAGCTACGTTGCATTTCTATAAGGGCGTTAGAGAGAAGGAAGTATGCAACATGCATTATACCAAAGTCAGCCAGATGTAAAAAAAAATTACAATTGTAGCTAATTGCAAAATTCATTAATTTTTACATAATTTCAGTCGAAATACGTCCACTGATGAACGCAGGCCTCCCTCATAGTTCTCCATGAGGGGTAGTTGCCATACTAACCACGCTTGGCAGGCGGGTTGGTGGCACAGTATGGGATGTTGATACACGGAAAGACGTTGCTGCCCCATCTTCCGGAGGTATCCCTTAGCAGGCTTTTACTGCATCCATGGGCATGAGAGGAGGGGTAACATTCTACTGCCGGTACCCCACGGCAACGTGTAAGGGGCAATTATATTGTTCACGAATTGCTTAAGGCAACTTACGTATTTAATTTTATGAGATCGCATTACCTACTGCTGCTTTAATTGTTCTTTAATGATAAAACTTAAAATTTTGCCTTAAATACCCAAACCGCTTGATAAACTAAATTAGAAGATTCCCGCCTCCTAGGATTTAGGTATGTTCCGTTCGACAGGCTGAGACGTATCTCGCGACAGGGTAGCGAACAGATTAATTCATCCTGTAAACATAAGAATACATATCGCACCTCCAGTCGTAGACTGACTCAATTCAAAATTTGGGTGAATTAAGTTAGGTATACAGAACGACTAAAAAAGTGCGCTCTATCGCCTAGTAAATCAGAAACAGAGTAAATCATAAATAAACTGTAATAGCTCTCTGTTTCATAAAGTTATAGTGTGATTTATCAAAAACTGTCAAGGACCGAAACACATTTTCTTCATTTCCCAAAAAACATGAATTTTGGATTGAGTCAGTCTACGACTGGAGGTGCGATATGTTTTTTTTATTGTATATTCACAGAGTATTTATCTATAACTGACAGTTTTTGTGTATAATATAGATAGATAAATTCTGTGCTATATTATACACAAAAACTGTCAGTCTCTTGGTGAACCGTTACCGACACCGTATGAAAATCCATCTTATATTATTATCTCTCTTGACAGTCGTGATATTGGTTTTAGAATAACCAATGCTTCTCTAACTTCCCTGGCTAGGGTAAAAACAGACGGTTGCTAGATCTAGGTATTAAACTTCCGGAATTAATAACTGTTCTATACCAGACATATTATATTTTTAACCGACATAAAAAAAATTGTTGGAACTCCGTCGTTTATGAACCAATTTGGCTAAATTTTATTTGAGTTCAAATACTCGTATACTCGTAGATACACATTCAAATAGGTGGCATTTTTTACAAAACTCGTTTCAAATGATGGGTTCCATGTGAAATTAAATAATAGTAATAGTGTCTCCCAAATAGTTACACCCTAAATTTAAACTTGCGGTTAGCTTTTTTGATTCACTTTATAATGTTTGCTTATTTTTACACCTAGTTCTGAAGATACGGTCCATTATAAACGGAGAAAAATACTGAAATACGACTACATATAGCGGTTTGGGTGTTTTTAGCAATAAGCCAAGAATTTTATTTATTTATTTGTTTGGGCTGACAACAAGAGATACACAATAATGAGGTTTAAATAAAACAATAGGTACTTAGGGCTAGTGTTCCCCCAATTAGAGGCGGCCACAACGTGCGCACAAATAAAAAACAACTCAACTAACTAGGCTATAATATCAAAAATCATATAATGTTGGTTTTTTTTAATTAAAGAATTATTGTCTCGCCTACAACATAACATTTGCCATAATCATAGGGGATTATGTAAACACCGGGAGCCCCCAATGGAAAACGCTATCTATGGGTGAGCGTATTATTTTCCGCAGTTGTCAGGGGTCGGAAAATCGTCTTAATGCTGTAACTTACGTTGCAATAAGTTGCAGGTAGAGGTTACCACTTCACATTAAGGGGTCTTCGGCTTGTGTCGTAATGTTATCATGATCACAACAGCCATAGGACTTCCACTGCTGAACAAAGGCCTCCCTGATGAACTTGGAGATCCAATTACCTACTAATCATATGGGGTTGTTACCATGCTCACCACGCTTGGCAGGCGGGTCGGCGAGCGCAATATGGGACTTTGATACACGGAAACACGCTGCCGCGATATATCCTCAGATTCTTACTGCATCCCCGAGCAAGAGAGAGGAGAGGAGTCTCGTCTTTTAGTATTCTTGCATGCTGTGACATCATGTAAGTGGAGGAACTAATTGACATAATTTAAATTAGTTATATGTTTATATTTTATTGTGATTATTTTGTTGGGTGTAAAGAAATAAATAAATTAATAATTCAATAAATTAATAAATAAATAAACACATTAATAAATAAATATATTTAGTAATATAAAAAAGTTTGTATAGGTTTAGATATGTTACGGCTCTTCAACCGATGTTTGACGGTTTTTTGATTTGGATGAATTTGCGATGCGGAAGCTCTCCAACCGTACCCGTTCTTTGTTCCGCCTCTACGTGCCTGATGAAGGCCCTTCATAAGGGTCGAAACAGATCGCCATCCAAAGATTATCGTTGCCTCCACCAAGATAGTAAGTACCTAAATAGGTACCTACGTGAACATTCCCGATAATTAATAATGGGGGTTAAAGTATGTGTACTTCGAAGTTCGAATTGACATAGAACCTTCATGGTTTGAGATTTTTGAGTGTAACTTTTTTCACATGGTACCTATGAAGTTCTTCTTTAAAAAAATGTGCAACATTCGAATATCGGACTTTCAGTGGTTCTTTTTTATTCAGCGTATACAAGAAAGATAAATACTTCGAAAATTCGAGTGATGTTTGGATAAGAGTTCCGACGTGGAACTAACGCGGCAGAAATAGCTCGCAATATCAATGTTGCCTTTGGAGAGGGGACTGCTAATGAACGCACCGTGCGATTTTGGTTTAAACGCTTTCGTGAAGGAAATGGTGTAAAGCAAAGCTTACCAATAAAAAGCTAATGGTAACTATTTGGTGGTCTTAGCGTTATTTACTATAGCTTTCTCCGATCTGGTCAAGCAATAACGGCATGTCTACTGTGCCGAACTCCGAACAATGATAGCAAAACTAGCAGCGAAACAGCCCCGACTCATGAATCGATCTTCACCATTATTGCTCCATGATCAGTGGCGTAGCTACCCAGGGGCTAGGCGGGGCAGTGCCCCGGGGCCCTCAAGCTCAGGGGGCCCTCCAATCCTTACCAGAAATCTCGATCGAACTGAACTTTTGGAAATTTCTCCCATTTTCAAAATAAATATGACAGGCAACCCCACTTTAATCATGACAACTCAGTTGAGAGAAATTCAAAAGTTATGCCTAGGAAATTCCCCTAAATTCTTTCTGTAGGTTGGCAGTGTTGCAAAGACATTTTCCACTGGACGCGTTACTCGGCCGATCTCGCCCTCAGCCTTTTAGCCTAACTGACCGAAATTGTCTTGTCAGTGCGTTTGTGGTTGTCGAGGACAAACATTAGTTAAAAAATTGACTAGGTGTATTGTTTTGTAAAAATTATAGTGACTGATCCGCTAATATTTCTTTTCATAGGTAAGTACAATTTTATCCCATAAAAGCAGCTATTTTTTCATAAAATTAAATAAATGTGATGTAATTATTTCATTCATACCGCCATTTTAAAAAGTACTCAAATTTTAATGCAATTTAATTAAACTTGTGACCTACCGAAACAAGTCTGGACTATACCGTTCATTTTCCATTCGTTCATTACAAAGATATTCATAAATGTTAATAATAAATATGTATGTCTAAGAAAACAAAACTATAGGTACATACCAAAACTGTATTTTCGTCAAACGTAATTATTTTCCAGTGGGGAAGTAAAATAAATAAACCTTTGTAGCGAGTTCACTATTTTTTTCTGTTTATTTAATTACTATCTGATCCGACAGACGTTGTACCGATTGTTTTATCCAGTTCTAGTTACGTGGTACAATAAAGTATTTATCCAGTTCTAGTCATGTAATACGTAAATAAATAAATAAAATAAATAATTTTATTAATTTATTGTTTGTACCTTTGGAGGACAACAAACGAACTCACTCCTGCTCCTATACTGGCGTGCAAACATTGTACCTTCTCTTTATTGGTTTCTGTGTATCAATGTGTCGTACGTAATGCCGAGGCTGCACCTTAGCGTAATATTATTAATTAGTGTTCTATTTGTCGGAATGTACAAAAAAATCTGTAATTTTGAGCGCTAATTAAAGGCGTTAGGTGCACGCAATTGAAGCCTCGGGTTGAGGGTGAACAGTGAAATCACTATTAAAATATTTTTTTCACGAAGTACAGGCAAACGATCGTATTTAGGTACTATAATTTCAAATCGAAATGTAAGAAGTAACCAAACTCCTACATTTTTCGTCATTCATTCATTTTGATTCATGAATTTCATCGATTGCGTCGATCACTATAGAACATCTTATAGAATTGTGAAACAGTGCGCTATATGCGTAACTAAGACAGCAAAAAATCACTCCCCCCGTACCCCGCAAAAATTGGTTGAACGTGATTGCATTCATTTTGCAAGCATAACGTGTCCAGTGGAAAATGTCTTTGCATTTATTTATTATTTATTTATTTATTTAACTTTAATTAAAACGGTAAAACCAATAACATTAATTAAACAAAGACAATACACAACATAGAAGTACATTCAGATTAATAAATAACAGGGATTACCTACACATTAAGATTAATAAAAAAAAACAATAATAATAGTTGAGCAAGTTAAAATCAAAATATTTCAGACAATTAAAAAGTAAATTTTACATGAATCATAAATAATAATCAAATGTCAAGGAAATCAATTTTGCATACATACATAGTAAAAAAAAAATAATAATAACAATAATAATCATTAGGAATAATAATTAGTCAAATCAAATGTCAAAGAAGAAAGTGCATAAAAAAAAAAAAAATAACAATAATACAAATAACAATGTGAATCAGAAAAATGGTCATACAGTACTCTCACAAAAACTCAAAAGCTCGCGCATAATTTTCGCCCAGTTATCAAAAAACAAGTCACATTCGGGACTAGCATCCAGAAGAGCGTTGAGTGCAGCGAGGACGCGCGGGAGTGGTGAAGAGGCACGGGCCACCGTATGACATCGTGGGGGATCAAAAAGTCGATGATGTCGACCCCTGCAATAGTTGTTAGGGACAAACAATCGACACAACTCATCACTGAGGATAGGGGCATCTATCTTGCCACGGAAGATTTTGCAGGCCAAGACAAGTTGACCGTAAGCCCTTCGCACTTCTAGCGAGTTGTATCCCAGGGAGCCAAGCAGAAATTGAGTGGGGTAAAGGTACGGGTAGTATCCGAAGCGGCGCTTGTACAAGAACCGCAAGAATTTCTTCTGTACTTTTTCAAGCAGAAGTATATAGGTGCTTTGATGAGGGTTCCACACTGAGGCACCTGACTCCAGCTTGCTTCGGACGAGTGCGCAGTAAAG
The DNA here is from genome assembly GCA_963082625.1 of Pasiphila rectangulata. Taxonomy (NCBI): domain Eukaryota; kingdom Metazoa; phylum Arthropoda; class Insecta; order Lepidoptera; family Geometridae; genus Pasiphila; species Pasiphila rectangulata. The sequence goes on from OY720240.1 coordinate 15,178,753, forward strand.
CAAATTTATCACGTGCTGACTGTGGAAGTCACGAGCATTCCTAAGGACGAAGCCTAAACGTCTGAAAGACTCCTTGGCCAACTGACTGACGTGGTCGTGAAAGGTGAACTTTTGGTCGAAGATAACACCTAGGTCCCTAATTAAATTTTGCCGGCTAATAACTACGTTATTAATAACATAAGCAAAACTAATTGGCTGCTTTTTTCGACCAAAAGTCATCACGTAACATTTCTCGGCATTAAAATCCATTTTATTTTGGGAACTCCAATCGTATACAGCGTTGACATCCGACTGCAGCGCCAAACAATCAGCCTCAGACTTTACCTCAAAGTAAATCTTTAAGTCGTCCGCGTAGAGCAGGCATCGTGCATGGGATATGGTCGCTGGAAGATCGTTAACCATAATCAAGAATAACAGAGGTCCCAGTATAGAGCCCTGACTCACCCCGGACCGCGTGTGATAGGGTTGCGACTCATACATACCAAGTTTAACAAACTGCTGGCGATCGCGAAGGTAATCGGCAATAAGGCGGAGGAGACGGGGAGTGAAACCTATCGCGCTTAATTTTGCCAGCAGTAAGTCGTTATTAACCCTATCAAACGCCTTCCTGAAATCAAAGTAAAGCACGTCTACCTGGGAACCTCTATCCATGCAAGCAGTGACATATTCTGTTAGGCTTAGCAAATTCGTCTCAACAGACCTTCTCGTTCTAAAACCGTGCTGCTCGTCACATAGATATTTGTTAACCTGAGCATATATAAAGCGGTGAAGAATGCGCTCAAAGATCTTGGCAGGTGCCGAGATAATTGCAATTGGTCTGTATTCTTCAACTGAAGACTTTTTGGAGCTTTTTGGTATAGGCACAACTCTAGAGAGTTTCCATTGGGCGGGATACGTTCCAGAATTTAGCCCCAAGTTAAAAATGTGACAGATAGGACCAGCCAACACCTTTCTAGCATCTTTAAGTAAAGCAGGCGGTAAGTTGTCCGGGCCAGGAGAGCTGCTCGGTTTCAACTTATTAATACCCTCAATGACGTCTAGATAAGTTATATGAGGTACGTCCACATGATTGCTGTTTATCAAACTATCATCGATACCACTAACATCTAGATTTGGAATTTCGGGCAGAAAGACAGAGGAAAAATATGTAGCAAACGCTTGAGCTGCACGCGGCCCTGAGTGCATAGAACCTTGGTAGGATACGGAAGACTCAAACCCACCTTTAGATCTTAAGTTTGAGATGTGCTGCCAAAAGCTCCGAGGATTTAGACGGATGTTATTCTCGATCTTTGCTGTGTGAGCCTTATATGCATACACGATACGTGTTTTAAGTTGGCCCCTGAGATCAGAAAATTCCTGATAGGCATCAGCTGATTTCGAGCGCTTCCAAATCGCATGCAGCTTAATTTTTCGTCTGGTGTCATTTATAATGTCAGATGTGAACCATATAGGGTAGCGTCTACTCAGTGTATTGGTTCGTCGCTTTTTTGGCATACATAGATCAAAAATATTGTAAATTGAGTTATAGAAACTTTGAGTGGCACTACCAACATCCCGAGCCTGCAGAACCTCGGACCACGAATTGTTCGAAAGTAAAGAGAACAACAAGTCCAAATCACACTTCTTGAAATTCCAATCCCTGACTGTATCAATATTGCTTGGCTCCATGAGAACATGACGATGCGTCGTTGTGCCGAATGATAGCCTAATGTCCAGGGGTGGATGATGAAGGTCTATCGGTTCAACTATTCCGTCACTTGTAGTAACCTCAGCCTCGCAATCACCATCGCTCTCCTGAATGAGTACGACGTCGAGCATTCTACCATTAACATTTTTCTCACGATTCATATCTACCAAGCTACAAAAAGACAAAAAATAACAATAATAATTATTAATATTTAAAGATGCACTAAATAAATTAAAGTCTCCCAATATTATTACTGGGACTTTATTCGCACCTAAAAAGTTCTCCACTTTACAGAAAAAGCTCATATATGCACCATCAGTAGCACTTGGGCTGAGATACACTACACACACATAACAGAGACGACCATTCCACAAAACACTGGCCCATAGATCTTCCCCGTCTTCTGTTTCCAACTCCTGACGCCGCTGTAGGATTAGCGGAGGCCGCGCAGCGAGAAGGACGCCCCCACCCGCAACAGGTCTGTCGCGCCGAAGGATACTCCAGTCACCAGATATTAATTCGTGGTTCTCAACTGAGCAGTCCAGATTGCTTTCCGTCACAGCAACTATATCTTTCTCGAGTGCACCTAGGTTGTTGCGCCACATTACGAGTTTTGTCTTTAAGCCACGCACGTTCTGGTAGAAGATGTTGAAACCAGACAGCTTAGTGCGAGGCTGACTCGTCTGCTCGAAAGGGCTGAGGTTCATTGGATTTACGTGAGCCTTGGTTTGTGGGTCTGCCATCATACACGATCCAGGGCTTGATCCTGGCATTGACCGGCCAGACTTCAGCCGACAAGCAAGTGTCGCGGTAGGCTACTGGTATACCAATTTTGTAGGATTTGTAATCGCCCTTTGGCTTGAGTTCAGCCACCGTACATGTCCCCTTTGGGCACAGATGGCGGAGATATTCACGAATCTCATCCGCGCCAGACTCCATGTTCCAGAGATGTATGTAGGACCGTGGTTCAACAGCTCTGAGAGCAGTAACAGTTGGGCCAGCGGCACCGCAAAGTGAGGTTGGATGGCGGCTTCTTCTTACTTCCGTCCATTGCTGCTGGTCATCCAGCTTTACTCCGTGGCCTACGGCTGTGAGCAAAGGGGCTCTCGGGGCAATACCGCTAGGTTTATCGGCAGCAAGAATCGGCTGTACATCATCATCAGGGATAGAACGTGGTACTATGGAAGCCGAGGTAACTTTACGTACAGTTTTCTTTTGCCTCGGTTTTGGTTTCTCCGATGGCTCATGAGCTATATTCAGTGCAGCAACTTTCGGCGAAGATGGGTTTGGATTATCCAATTTCGTGGAGAAATAATATAATATAAATGCATTGCAGTGTTGTCAATTTGACGGATAGTGAACGCTAACGGTGATATTTTTTTTTAGATAGAGAAACACAATGATACGCTACAAGTGTCGTTGGGGAATCCCCGGAAAAAAAATTATCACCGTTAGTGTTACCACATTTAACGATGGAAACCATGAACGATCTCCTGTCCGCGGACCTGAATTAATGTACCTACAGTCACCTGACTTGCAATTTTTCACGATATTTCGCGTTATACAATGAGCCATGGGGTGCCAGCAGTAGAATGTTACCCCTCCTCTCCTACCCGTGGATGCAGTAAGAGCCTGCTAAGGGACACCTCCGGAAGATGGGCAGCAGCGTCTTTCCTTATATCAACATCCCATACTACTGCGCTCACCAACCCGCCTGCCAAGCGTGGTGAGTATGGCAACTACCCCTCATGGAGATCCATGAGGGAGGCCTTAGTTCAGTAGTGGACGTTTTACGGCTGAAATGATGATGATGATGATGAATCAGTTTACATAGCAGTGGGGCCCCATTTTTTAATTTGCCCCAGGGCCCTTGGTTACCTAGCTACGCCACTGTCCATGATATCGCGAGACCTCATACAGCACGAGAAACTCTACAGGCAATGCAATTAGAAACCATTCGTCACCCTCCGTATTTGCCAGACCTTGCTCCAACGGACTGCTATTTTTTTCGTGATTTTAACAATTTTCTACCTGATAAAAAGTTTTCTTCTCAGGAGGCAGTACAAATGCTTTTACACAGTTTGTCGAGTCTAGATAACCAGAGTTCTATCGCAAAGGCATAAATGACCTTCCTATTAGATGACCGCAATGTAGATAATGATAATAATTAATTAATTTTAAATAAATAACTAGGTATGTAAAATTAAAAAAAAAATTTAGTACTAATCGGCAATTTCATACTTTAACCCCTAATATGAAGTCGAATTGCCGCGACAGTTATTATGTTCATCATCATCATCATCTTAGCCGTAGGACGTCCACTGCTGGACATAGGCCTCCCTCATGGCATCTGCAAGTAATCATAAGGGCCTGTTGCTATACTCACCACGCTTGGCAGATTGATATGATAAACGAAACGACACTACTGCCCATCTTCCCAGCAGCGTAAATTGGTTATTATCTTTATTTTCCAAAACTGATTGATATCTATTATTATCACGTGGCCCATAAATAGAGATGTGGCAGAAACATACGATCTCATTTACGCCATCACCCGACCATATTTTCACATAATGTGCTAGACGACCGCTATCTCGCAAGATTTATCTTGATGGTTACGAAGACTCGCTGAAACTTTTACACCCGCGAACCCATTCGTTGCAACGAGTGGATAATATACATGTGTACCTACTAACCCAAAAGGTGGGTTTCTGCCCACAGAAACAAGCAATTTTCGAGGGGAAAAAATTGGGAATTACTTATATAAGTATTATTAAACAAAGTTCCCCGCCGCGTCGGTCTGTTGTCTGTTCTCCCTAAACTTAAAAACTACGAAGCAGATTTTCATACGGTTATCACAAACTAGCTGAACCGTGCCCACTTCGTTGGGCGGTAAACATTTTTACTTGTGATGATTGTCTTTCAGGAGTTCCAACCCGATATAAAGTCAACTTATCGCCCATGGGAAAAACAATTCTCAAGTACCTATGTACCTACCCACCAGACAATTTTTGATTCTGTGACTTATTAATCGTGAGGGCAAAAGATATCTTAACAGGATTAGCCTTAAATAAGAGATTGAAGCGTTGTTTAACGAATAAACCGTCTAATAGAAATATCACTCAATATTACGACAGCGTCGCGGTTCCATACATAATTCTTACGAATTTTATGAAGCCGAAAGTTTGTTTGTATAGATGTATGGAAATTTGTTACCTCTACCACACTCTACGCAAAAACTTCCCTATTGATTGAGCTGAAATTTTGCACACGTGTAATTATTGTCCAGGATTAACATTATAGGCTACTTTATATCCGGGTACAACGCATGCGAAGCGGCGGGCATAAGCTATAGTCTCTAATAATGTACTTAATAATTTATGAAGCTATTTTGACGGATACGATACTAACCCTTATAAAATTAAATACTTGTCTCAAATCCTTATAAAAACAATTACAATGAGCAATTCATGCACATTTGTAATAGATTAATAAGCTTAGGAGCTATCGCAAAATTAAAACTATAGCGACAAAATATATCAGCTTGTCCGTCGCGCGGGCGGGGTGCAGAGAACATGGATAAATCTAAAATTCTAAAGAAACTGGTTGATTTTGTAGGCAAACAAGTGTACCTACCTTGCATCTGTTAGCTTATAGGTACTTTACATATCCAATCCAAATAAACAATTTGGTAACGTTATCTTTTCAATACGTTTGTCAACGTGTTGTCTAGGTACTTAGGTATAAAAAACACCCGCCCTTGGCTTATTAAGGTATATATTTTTATTTAACCAACTAAATAAAAAACAAAATAAACCGTGGGGTGTCGGCAGTAGAATGTTACCCCTCCTCTCATGCCCGTGGATGCAGTAAGAGCTTGTTTAGGGATACCTCCGGAAGATAGGCAGCAGCGTCTTTCCGTGTATCAACATCCCGTACTGCGCTCGCCAACCCGCTTGGCAAGCGTGGTGAGTATGGCAACTACCCCTTGATCTCCATGAGGGAGGCCTGTGTTCAGTAGTGGACGATTTACGGCTGAAATGATGATGATGATGAACTAAATAAAAAACTGAATTTAAAATGGGCCCTAGCTAGACTTTTCCACGCCTGGGCAAATGCCTTCCCCGCTACGTATTCGCTGTCTTAGGCGTTGCGATTTCCTACCAACCTTGACTGAACTTAATTTATTCAATCACTCAATGAATAGGAACCTAATTAAATTTCAATCTTATGTCCTAAATCAGTTCAATAGCATCCTCGCAGACAATAGCTTTTGAAACAATGTTTAGATAATGTAATCAGTCATTGTACCAGTTACCCTAGCTAAATGTTCATAGATAATCGCTTGTACATTCAGGTTAGGCACCTAAGTAGCTTGCGGCTATATAATATCCACATGAGATAAATGGTTGGCAGCAAGATTATTTTTATTGTAATGAAGCATATGTATATGTCACCGTAAGATTGTACCAACCGTTGGTTTACAAACTAACTAGTCCAATTATTAACTGTCGATAAATTGTACACAAGCGAAAGGGATTTACGATTTAACGTATCATTTTCGTCAGTTTACAAACTCACGACGCTGATCCGAAATATTGTAAGTACTTTCTCTCATTTGACTGGTCGTTTAAGAGTTGATAAGGTTCGATTTGGATGACAGATCCAACACTTGACACCCCAAAAAGAGTTTATTAGGTTCCATTCGTGTGAAAGATCCAACGCTTAGCACGCCAAAAAGAGTTGATTAGGTTCGAATTGAGTAACAGATCCGACACAAGGCACCCCGACTTCACGTGGTCTTGTGCATGGCGCCCCTGGAGTGTATTTAATAAGCCGGAGGTGCGAAGGGAGTGCAGAATCCACCAGCCGTAACAAGGGCCGGGCACCGCGCCAGCCGCAGCGGCTGAGGCTGTTCGCCGAAAGCAACCAAAAAGCCGAATCTGCGGATGCGAGCTGTGGTGCCGGACCCTTGTTACGCAATGGCGGAGAGGCTGCACTTCCCGCAGCGCCGGAGCCACCGGGATGTTAGCATATAGGCATGTAGGCATAAGTTCAGGAAAATAATTAAGAACTATCCCGACACAATACACCCCAACTTATGTTGATTAGGTTCGCGGTACTCGCACAACACAATATTTCAGGTTTCCATGGTGAGTTTATAAACTGACGAAAATATATACGTTCAATTGTAAATTCTTTCGCATGTGTACCTACAATTTATAGGCAGTTACTAATCTGACTAGTTAGTTTGTAAACGAACAGTTTGTACAAACGAACGGTGACTTACACACGTCTCGGCCGAGTGTAGACAGCATTATTTGTCTTGCCTTGCCATCGCTTGCCTCGCTGGCCGAAGCGCGGGCGGATACGTTTACCGAACGTGTGGACTTACCTTGTATCTTTGTTTATCAATTTGCCCACGCTCGCATTGACCTTAGCACGCCAAACTTAGTATACGCTGGCTGCATGACAAGGATAACCTGTGCATGGATAATATATCAAACAATTGCCTTCGACTCCTATCTTAAATTTGACAAACATATTATTACAACTTCCACGAAAAGCTTTAAGACTCTGGGATTCATCATAAAGAATAGCAAGGAATTTAGGCGCTCAACTACAAAATTAAAACTTTTTTAGACACTTGTTACCTAATAAGCCAATTCTGGAGTACGGCAGCTTAAATTGGAACCCACACTACGACATTTATTCTAAAAGGATAGAAAGTGTGCAAAGACGATTTTTATATCACGTATCATATGGCGATAATATGGCTAAGAAATTGCATAGCTACAAAAAAAGACTCGACCATGACAAAATAAATGAACTATCTAACCGCAGAACATACCTAGACCTAGTTTTCCTAATATAGGTATATCAAACTATGAAAACCCCTAATTTCTTGCATGTTTTTTATTTCTATTTTCAAATCTTTTAACATTGTTTTTTATTTACAGTCCATAATATAGTAGAGTTATTTTATTTTCTTTTTGTATTTTCAGTATAATGTCAAACTTTTATTATTGCAACGTTTGAAACCCCTAATTTCTAGTATATTTTTTATTTCTATTTTCAAATCTTTTCGTATAAAAAGTCTATAGTTATTATGAAACTCATAATTACTACAAATAAGTACCTAGGTACTATACTTTTAAGTATTTAGGTACCTAATTCTATACTTATGATTTTTATTTAAGTAAGCATAAGTTTAGTTTTAGTCGAGTAATATTATTATAACGCACGCTGTGGCACCCTGTACCTAATTGGAATCCTACTAATATTATAAAGCCGAAAGTTTGTTTGTATGGAGGTTTGTTACCTCTTCACGCAAAAACTAGGCTGCGGATTGAGCTGAAACTTTGCACAAGTATTGATGTTGACCAGGATTAACACATAGGCTACTTTTTATTCGGGTACAACGCATGCGAAGCAGCGGGCAGAAGCTAGTAGTACATAGTTCTAATATTTTAATGTATAAGTAAGAAAAAAATTAAGTGCCACTTCTGTTGTGCGTCCTTATAATAAATAAATAAAAAGTTAAGAAGACCAATTAATTCAGTGCCATTAGCATAAGTATCAATCGTTAACATAATAATATAGGTAGGTAACTATAATAAACGCAGCGGTCTATTTACTTTTAACAAAAGACAGGGCTTGAACCATACGAATACAAGTCGAATAGGTACTTGAGTGAAGGCACAAAATGCTTAAATACCTATTTATTTATCTCTCATCTCTCAATTATACAAAGAGGAAAGATTTGTATTTTGTATGTTTGTAACGAATAAACTCAAAAACTTCTGAACTGATTTTCAAAATTCTTTTACCATTAGAGTGTGTAGCATTCTAATGGTAGAAGAATGTTGATTTTTACCCCTGAGTAACATAGGTTATATTTTATCCACGTATTCCCAAGGGAACGGGAACTACGCGGGTGAAACCGCGGAGTGCGGCTAGTATCTGATAAAATAATTCTGATATTGATACAATTCATCAAAATTTATTTATTGAATATCAATTTCAGCAGAAAAAATTTAACTACCTACTTATACCTACACTTTTCGAAACACTTTCCCTTTCATGTTGGAGCATATCCAAATATGTTGTTAGAACCGTTTAGACGAAGAAGGCTACGGATTTTATGCACATAAATAATTCAATTGATATTTTATATCAATGCATACTTCCTACTGAAAAAGGTAGGCAGCTATGTTAAAAGTTAGTACGGCGATATAAAGAGATAAGACCTTATCAACCGTATCTTACGATACTCTTAGAGTTACAGTCATGCCTGTAATATCGTCTCTTCCGTTTCCTTCCCACAATTACTTATACCTACTATGGGTACCTAGGTAATGGTAATTACCGCGGAGCTATTTAGAACTTTTGAACTTAGCAAGATAGTTCTTCGTCATATCAATTCTAGCGGAAAAATTTGAATACCTTTCAGGTTGAACCATTATCCAAAGTTTAGACGATGAAGGCTACGAATTCTATGCACATGGTACTGGTACCTTCCACCACCGGTGCTTTCCACTGAAAAAAAGTTTGTAGCTAGCACACAGATGCTATGCTCGTACGCCGATATCGTAGGTACTTAGAGTTAAGATCTTGTCAACCCCAGCTTACGAAACTTGCAACAGTTATGCCTGTAATATCGACCCTTATGTTTCCTCCCAACAATAAGTTTCACTAAGGAATCTGTGTCTATGGATAGGAAAAGGTAATTACCGCGGAGCTTTTTAAAAAATGTTGAACTATGCAAAATATTTTGTCGTCACAGTATCAATTCCAGCGAAAAAATTCCCTTTAATATTGGAGCATATCCAAATATGTTGTTAGAGCCGTTTAGACGACGAAGGCTGTTCGGATTTTATGCACATAGTTAGGTAGGTACTTTCCAGAGAAATAGGTACGGCGATATCGTAGAGATAAGACCTTGTCAACCACAACTTACGAAACTCGCAGATACAGTCAGTTATGCCTGTAATATCGTCCCTTCCGTTTCCTCTCCACAATTAGTTACACTATGGGTAGGTAATGGTAATTACCGCGCAGCTATTCAAAACTTTTGAACTAAGCAAGATAGTTTAAATTGTAATGTACTTCCAGCGTACTAAGTTGGGGACCACCATCACTTAAATAGAACAGTAAATGTTCGTAAACAAGTCCAAAGTTGTGTGGTTTAGTTCTCGTGTCTTGGTGTTATGTATTGTGTATTGTATACAGCCGCGAGAGCCAGCGCTTTTTGTCCCGTGACGCATCCTTTATTATTATTATCTGTGCAATAATAATACAGGATAATACACGGGACAAAAAGCTGGCTCTCGCGGCTGGTACTCCTTAGGCACTAATTTACGACGTCCCGATTGCTTGAGCTTTCTTGTTATGTGACTATTTTAGACTAGGTCGCGTAGGTAGTCTTAAAATAGTGCATTGGCGATGGCGATGGCTATTAGCTATTACAAAACATTCGGAATTGATATTTCAAGTTTGAATTGTTCATGTTTCCTACTTGAAATTGGTACTTTTTTGGTTTACGATTGGCTAACTATTACAGCAAAACTACTGCTCTATTTAATAATTATTGCTCTATAAAACATACTTAGATTTTAACTTTACGTACAGGTGAACGAAACCGATTTATGCCTCTAAATTTTCTGTAGGTACTTATAGATCTATTTATGTAGGTACCCTTATCAATTTTTTCAATATGGTGGTTGGATTTTACATAAATAGCAATATTTTTAATTATATCGCGTAAATTACCTTTAATAAAAGAGCCGTTATGGCAGTTTATGGCGTTATGGTAGGCACCTCCGACTTTAAATCCGAAGGTCGTGGGTTCGATACCGGCCGTGCCCAATGGATTTTTTTTTCTTGAATAATGTATGGACATAATACTTAACACGTGCTTTAAGGGTGAAGGAAACATCGTGAGGAAACCCGCGGATTAGTTAGCTTCAGACGTATTGACCTGTTCTTTCCTCTGACTAATAGCTGACTAAGCTGAGAGGATGGTATAGGTGCTGGGCAAGCCTTATCCATCTAACAATGTCCCAGGTACTGCAGCGTCCCGTACAGCATGATTACCAGTTGCAGACGCTGTATAAATCATCTATAATAGATGCAAAGGCCTTACTTTTTTACCTATATTATTGCCCGACGTTTCGCTTGGATTGCACCAAGCATGCTCCCGGGAAGACTGCATGCAAGCTAGCTTTCCACGTCAGTTTGCATACAGGCGGCCCCCCTCAGTCCGCGTTTTAAAACTCACTACAAAAAAATACTGCGTGATATATATAGCTATAAATGCCATAGTTAGTTATATATAGTTACTCACATTTCTGCACATCCTGTAGGACAAAAATACGCATGACTAAAGAAAACCAAATAAAAGAACTAGAAATAACTACACATATTTTTTTTAAAACCCTATATTACGATAACAATAACGGATTAGTTATAACAATGTGTTTTTCCTTAATTCTTTCACACTTTCACATAGACATCACTTTCAATTTCAACAGCTACTTTGCTTGTTATATCATTTCCTGCCTACTGCCCACTTTCAACTGCTACTTTTCGGCTTTCCCGTCAACTGTAAATCCAAATCCACAATTTTGTTGAAAACTTGAACTAGCTCTGTTCTTACACTCGACTTGATTTGTTGCAGCCTGCCGCCGCCCGCTCCGGCTATAAGCTTCGCTATTCTCACTGAAGGGGCTTCCACAGCAACAGAACACACTATTTTATCCTCTTCAGCGTTATCTTCATAATATTCTAGTTCTATCTTCAATTTGTACGGTATTTCTTGGTGTAGAAAGTCGAGGAATTTAGCCCTGACTGCCTCGGCAATTAGTGTTTCTGGTGTTTGGTCTGTTAACTTTTCGGGTGCGTATTGGAAGTTTGCCGGTTTCGCGTTCGTCATGAGGTATTGCTGGAAAGAACATTTGCATTTGTTAAGTAGCTTATAATACTTATTTTTTTGATGATATTTTTTAATATTGATCATCATTATCTCAGCCGTAAGACCTCCACTGCTGGGCATAGGCCTCCCTCGTGGATCTTGGTACTATATTACTTTCAAAACTAAGGTGAGGCAAACTATTCATTTAAAAATACTTGGACTTAAGTAACTACGTGTGTAAATGAGTAAGTTTCGATTTTCAATAAAATTATCTCGCCACCGATTAAAATGATCTTGTTACTGATTATGAGGGGTTGTTGCCATACCTACCATGGCAGATTCTTACTGCATCCACGGGTAAGAGATGAGGCAACATTCTACTGCCGGCACCCCACGGCAAAATTGATATGGTTAAATTATTGTTGTAAAAATCCGAATGGGTAAATTTGAGGGAGGTCTTTGACCAGCTGTGGGACAATACAGTCTAAATAAAAGAGACATAAAAAAAATATTTTTATTCAGATTTATCCTAATAGAATGCAAACATTACTTATATTTGTATTCATTTTATATTCGCTTTAAGGTCGGAATCAATCCGACATAGTCATTCGTCAGAAAGATTTGACTCCCGCCATGATGTTTAGTATTGTATCATGCATGATAGTATTGTATTGTTTTTTTTTGTTTTGTAAAACCTGTCATTACGCTTTGTAAAATTCTATTTGCATGCTTATTATTTTGTCATTGAAATGGATATTTTTGTTGAAAAATTAAAGAATTATTTAGATGCAAACACGATTTTAAATTAAATACCTTAATGTCTTGTACTCCATCTCCATTCAATGCGGAGACTAAAAAGACATCGGAGAATTTACTGTAACCTCTGCTTAAGCTACTCCGTTTATCCACACCAGGCATGGGGCTTCCGGCAATGTGTCCATTACATAGGTTCCTTATTAGTGACAGTATCTGGGTCTTATTTTTCAATTTATCTACCTGAAAAAAAAACAATTAATCAATTATTTTTATCAAATCGTGAAGAGTGGAGGGAATGGGTGGAGGCCTTCGCCCAAAAATGGGATGATACAGGCTAATAGTAACAGTAATTATTTTTATAAAAGAAACAAGGTTTATGTATCTAAATTTGGTTTCTTTAAAACAAACTAAAAAAATATTCGAAAAATACATAATAATCTATGCCATGTAAAGCTCTCTCAATCTTCTCTTCGTTTCAAAAATGAAGAATAAGTAAATTAAATATCTAAAATAATTGTGTACTAAATTGCCATGTTTTCTCCTCACTTTCTCCTTACCTGTTTTCTCAGTAACTACATTTTTCCACCTAAACTATCAACCACAAGATGTTTTTACTGTCATCCCCATATAAAATAAAAGAACCTGCAGACTATTTTTCCAAATGTATTTTTTTTTTACGATTTGTTTACGTATTCATCATCATCATATCAGCCGTAGGACGTCCACTGCTGGACAAAGGCATCCTTTATGGATCTCCAAGTACTGCGGTTGGAAGCCGTCTGCATCCACCGCCGACCAGCAGTTCTCACCAAGTCGTCTGCGCATCTTGTAGGTGGACGTCCTACGCTGCGCTTGCCGGTCCGTGGCCTCCATTCGAGAACTTTCGGCCCCATCGGCCATCTGTTCTGCGCGCTATATGGCCTGCCCATTGCCACTTCAACGTGCTAATCCGTCCAGCTATGTTTGGCTATGTTGGTGACCCGAGTTCTTCTACGTATCTCCTCATTTCTGATTCGATCCCGTAGAGAAACTCCGAGCATAGCCCTCTCCATAGCTCGTTGAGCGACTCTGAGCTTATTCGTAAGGCCAATAGTTAAGGACCACGTCTCGGTTCCATGTCATCACTGGTAACACACACTGATTGTAGACTTTTGGGGTGGGTGAGTTCTACCTCCTAGTGGTCCACCCTGGGCAACGGGACCGTTGGATTTAGCCAGCGGTAACGGCCGAATGATCTCATCGCGGTGGTAGGGCCTACACGGGTCCGCCTGGCTTGCAACCACCCTCCCACCGGAGTCCGGCGCCAAACAGTTCGCTGTGTTCCGTCGGTGCGCGGGAGTGCCAGTGCCTTTGGGGATTAGAAGAAAGTCAGTTGCTATGCACAGGGCCGGTTTCAGGTTCTATGAAACATCCTATCGAGTGACTCTTATTGGAGACTAGCGGGATCCGAAGCACGGTCTTTGCCGTTGGCCGACCGCAGGAAGTAGGGGGCCCAAGTAGCGCACCAACCATGCGCCAAAGGCTGCCCCGCCACCTCGCGAAAAATCCCGTGATGCTCCACCGTGCCAGTTGGTGACTGGATGGGAGGACCCGGTGGCCATCTTCGGGGGGGTTCGGGCGTCCCCGCAGTCTCCATTATGAGCCGCTCACAGATGGGTTGTGCCTACGAACGCTGCATGGATACCATGCAATGCCTCGACTATTTTTCAACATCCTCACCAACTCACACATAATATTAAAAAAGTAAACAGAAGGAAAAAAACTAATCAACGGCTGCACTTCCTCCCACTCAAAGTGCACCTCACTAATATCAGAGGATTTCACTCAAATCTCGACCCGGTCCACCACCATCTTGAGACCGAAAAGCCGCACCTACTCTTCCTTACTGAGACGAAAATCGCAACACCGTCAGACACGGCGTACCTCAACTACCCAGGTTACTCGGTAGAGCATAAGTTTAAAAAGCAGGCTGGGGTCTGTGTGTACGTTCGTGATGACATCTGTTGCCGGCGTCTCCGTTGCTTTGAAGTATCGGGTCTCTCTACAATTTGGTTGCTGGTTGACACTGGCGTAGATAAAACTCTGTTCGTCGGTGTTTATCGGTCACATACTGGTGATCATGAGACAACAAAGCTTTTCTCTCATCTCACCGAAGCAGCAGATCTAGCTCAGCAGCGATATCCTGCAGCAGAACTTGTTTTTCTCGGTGACTTTAATGCCCACCATGATGAGTGGCTATTCCCGTTTCAGAAAACTGATCATGCTGGAAGAGAAGCGCGCAACTTTTCGTTATAATGCGCACTGCTCTCGACTGGAACAAACTACCATCGTCTGTGTTTCCAACCTCTTATGACCCGATTACGTTTAAGAAAAGAGTTAATAGGCATTTTCTAGGGAAGCTCGCTCCATCGTCGATCTCATTCTTGCGATAGCAAGGATGAAATCAAGAGCTAACCTATCTAACATATAAAAAAAAAAAAAAAAAACTTTCGTCTTAAGGCACTGAGGTATGAGACGAAAAGACGTTGCGATGTTTCGCAAACGCTGCTCATCCGTTTACGTATTACGCGCGAGCAATCCCTCAGCCGGCGCCCTATAATCAGTGCGGGGGACCAGTTGGTTTAATACCCGATTGAGACGCAGAAAAATGTAAGTTTTCTGCAGATATTTTTGTCACAGGTTTGGGAATTTTCTGTATATGAGTATGGTAAATAAGTATTCACAAAAATAAAAGTATTGAAGCATAGCTAAGGAAACTTTCCCTAAATTACTTAGACACGCGATTGTGACACCAGTCTTTAAAAATGGGGAACCTGAAGATGTTAATAATTATAGGCCAATTTCAGTTTTGACATCACTATCTCAAATAATGGAAAAAATTATAAATATTAGATTTATTAAGTATTTAAACAAATATAAAATCCTAACAAAGTCGCAATACGGCTTTAGGCAAGGACTTTCTACGGAGGATGCAGTCGCAGCGCTTAGTAATTTTGTAGTTGATCAAGTTGATAATGGAAAAAAGTGCCTGGCGGTTTTCCTCGACCTCAAAAAGGCATTTGACACTGTGTCTATACCAATTCTAATAAAAAAACTAGAACATGCAGGAATACGGGGAAAACCGCTAGCGCTTTTATCTGACTACCTCAGTGATCGTAGACAGAGAGTTAAAATTGGGGACTACAAGAGTCAAGAAGTGATCGTTAACTATGGAGTGCCCCAAGGAAGCGTTTTGGGACCAACGTTGTTTTTGCTCTATATTAATGATATTTGCAGCCTTGAAACGAGCTATAGCAGATTATTTTCTTATGCGGATGATACTGCTATAGTCTTTTCAGGCACAACTTGGGATGACACAAAAGCTAAAACTGAATTAGAACTAACAAAAGTATATAATTGGCTAAACGCAAACTTATTAACACTTAACATTTCAAAAACTAATATTATGACATTTACAAAATACAAAAATACCCAGCCTCAACAAGACTTTTTCATTAGAATACATCATAATCACTGTAATAAAACTAACTGCAACTGCCCCTATTTAAACAAAGTTACTACTACAAAATATCTGGGCATAATTATCGATCAAAGACTCTCTTGGCACGCTCACCTTGAACTTCTTACGAGCAGGATAAGAAAACTAATTTGGATATTTAAAACACTGCGCCATATAACGAACAAAGATCTACTTAAGCAAATTTACACTTGCTTAGGAGAATCCATTGTAAGTTACTGCATACCAATCTGGGGTAGTGCTACAAAAATGAAGTTCCTGCAAGTGGAAAGAGCACAAAGATCTCTCTTGAAAGTTATGTTTTTTAAACCATACAGATATCCTACCGAACTTTTGTACAAAAATTCAGATATTTTGACAATAAGAAAGCTATTTGTACTGCATGCGGTTCTGAAACTACATCGAACCCTTCAATATGACCCCTCAATACTGGATAAAAGAAGACATCATAAAGTAATCCAAACAGTGTCAGTTTTCTCAAAATTTGCAACACGCCAATATGTGAAACAAACAAGTGTTATTTATAATAAAATTAACAAAATTAAAAATATTTATATTTTATCGAACCATCAATGTAAAAAAACAATCATAGAATGGCTTCTCACACTTACTTATCAGGAAACTGAAAATCTTCTAGAGATTGTTTCGTGAACTCTTCAAAACACATCACAACACACCAACAAAAACATATAGGTACACAAACACACATATACACACATACACACTTGTACACACACACACACACTCACACACACACACACACGCACAATACACCTACTACACATAATTTGGTATCTACTGGTAATAAATTATGTAACCTATAATAATTAAGGGAATTTCTCTATTTCTTCAACTTAATTAAAAATGTTATCTGGGAAGAGCGAGATCCCCTAATACAGGTATCTTTTTACTTAAAAGGGGATTTCAAATGTAATTATTTGTTAAGTATAGATTAAGTTAAAGAAATAAACAATTTTGTAATTTGTAATTTGTAATAGCACAACCCCTGCACACATAGCACTAGCTGGTGCTTGTGCTATGTGCAGAGGTGCAGAGGAAGTAGTTTTATTTACCGAGTTTGGGAATCCCTGGACTAGATGGTTCTAATCTAGTCCGAAACTAAGGAAATCTTTTGATATACTATGATTTTTTGTAAATACGATTACATACATCCTGTATGAATGCCTTTTCCCAACAACAAGACGAACAGTAACAGGTAAATACATACGTATAATTAGTGACCGACCGAAAGTTCGGTTTCGGCCTGTTTCGGCTAAAAAATCGAGGTTGGGCCACAGTTTCGGTTTCGGCCGAAAATCGGCCGAATCATCGGCTTTACCGAAACTCAGTGTTAGTGAATTATCGCACGTCATTCAGCTGAATAGTAAACCCGTTGCTGTGGGTGGCGACATCACTGATTGGCAGGTTATGTTGCTTTTAGTTCTAAATATTTATAGGAAATACTTCTGGTGGTCTAAAACACAACTTAAAACTTTTGAATGTATCACTGATTTCATTGATTCCCATTTCATAATACATTTTAGCATGTCTGAAAAAGGTTTCGTTTCTTTTTGGGTCGAAACTCTAACCAAAACCGAAGGTTTGGTTTCGGTTTCGGCTGAAAACCTTGTTTCTGTCGACAAATAATATGCCGTGGGGTGCCGGCGGCTGAATGTTACCTCTCTGAGAATCTTACTGCATCCAAGGGTATGAGACCTTGGATGCAGTAAGATTCTGCAGAATGATGGGCAGCAGATTCTTTATGTGTATCAACATCCTGGGCTCGTCAACCCGCCTATGGAAACAACCCCTTCATGATATAGAAGATCCATGAAGGAGGCCTATGCCTAGCAGTGGATTTGACCAACAGTCCAACAGCTGAGATTTATAAAATGCACATATCACACACCTTATTGATAATCAAGAAACTAGGGGTATCCTCAAATGCAGTAAGCATGTTAGTGACATCAGAGTGCAGTGTGTCCTTTGTATGCTTGTTTGACACATCCTGCACCACACCAATGACATCTGCACATCGGAGACCTTTGTGACAAGCCCCCATCATGGATTCTGGTAAATTGTATCTGAAAAAAAAACACTTAGTTGCACTTCAAACCCAGCACCTAGTATAATTAATGGCAACTGTTGTCTCTCGCCTATATATTTATTTCTGTATATTGACATCCCATATGGAGCTCCCCAACCCGCCTGCCAAGCGTGGTGAGTATGGCAACTACCCCTCATGGAGATCCATGAGGGAGGCTTGTGTTCAGTAGTGGACGTTTTACGGCTGAAATGATGAAATAAGAAAAATGTTTGGGTTTTGGCTAATCTAGCTCAAGTTCTAATAACAAAGTGAAACCATAACAAGACAAGCAATAAATGTGGGATGGAAATTGAGTGCACTTTTTTAATTTTTTTTATTTGAGAGTTGGCATCATTTTTGTTTCCTGTCCACTGAAAAAACAATTACATATGTGTATATTCCTTCTAGAAATCGATTTGACAAATTCATTATGTCCAAGTTATTCCAATTTGTGGCAGTGGAAAATCAGCTACGTAAAAAGTTTTTGGTAATTTTTTTGCACATAACGGAATTGGTCTACACATATGTAGATGATTTGGTAAACTATAGATAAGAAGCATACAAAGCCAAGACAAATGCATAGTCATTGTGTTCATCTGAAGTTTTGGTGGATGATCATCATAGATGTGCAAAGCGATCACCAAAATTGCAGCAAAATTGCCCAGTACTATGAACAAAAGCTGCAAATCCAAAATATTACCCTATACTGCAGCATGATAAAGATCACATGTAAGAAATGGCACCCGTAACACAAATCCAATATGTGCATAAAACAACAAAAAAATACATTGTGCCTTATATGCACATTGTATTTCTATAATTATTAGCTCAATGCATAAAAGATATGTATATTTTGCCATGATTCCGCATTTTTCAATTATTAACAAGTCAAATAATAATTAAAAAAAACAGTTTTATACCCCTCCTGAAAAATTGCCCAAAAACACATAATGATTGGGGCAGGTGCACTGAGGATATACATGTATTTTGTATAATTATCCTGTAATGGTATATATTTAATGTGAAATAATTTACTAGGTTGAAAAGCTTTTAATAAATAATAGTCTAATAAATAATAGTTTAATAAATAAAATGCCTTTACATAATAGCGATTCAATATGTAGTGGCAAGGTATAGCGTGTCCTGGGGGATCTTCAAATGAAACCACTTCGAACACTTATTACACCCAGTATATTCCACAAATATAAGTTCACAATAATAAGTTTCAGAAGGCACAAGGTAAGCACAGTAGAAAGATAGGATAGGTAGGTAAGCGTAGCGTGACGAGAAGGTAAGTGTTTTGCGGAGCAAGTTAGCGTGCGTTAGCCGTGAGAGCGAGAGGCAGACTGGTGGCGGCCGCGCGGCGAGGCGGCTAGGTGCGCCGGCGCCGGTTACTCAGCAGTCCCGTTATTCTCGGAAGCGAGGCGCGCTGAGTCGATCCGACACGACCATGGAGTGCGCGACGACGTGGCTCGACGATTCTTCAGGTAAGCTATGTTTATTTGTTGTTGTGTTGTTATGTCTATGCGTGTTTTAGTGTAATGGTGTTTGTAGAATATATAGATATATAAGTTTATATATATTATAAGTACGTATACATATTTTATATTATTTAATGTATTATTATATTGTGGCTACGCCACATGACTCCCCCCAGAGACCACCCTAGGATGGGCGATAATAGTCCGGGAATCTAACTGTTCTCCCTGAGCGTGTAGTTTTAACGCTTGCATCTTTGCTTTCAGGGTCAGTAGCTGGAGTTTCCTTTTCTTTTTCTAGTGAACGAGTATCTGGACGAGTATTTGGACTAGTATTCGAGGTAAGTACATACGCAGGTTTCAATCTTTCTATTGATACTGTTTGTTCTTTTCCTTTCATTCGCAGCTTGAAGACTTTGGCGCCTCGTTGCAACACTTCGTATGGTCCTGTGTAAGCCGGCTGAAGAGATCCTCTCACTGTGTCATCTCGGACGTAAACGTGAGTAGCAGAAGGTAAGTCTCTGAATACGAAGATGTTTCGTCTGCTGTGTCTCGATGCTGGCTGAGGTCGGATTTTGTTCATTATAGAACGGAGTCGTGCTGTGAATTCGGTGAGGTCGCTGGTCGTATGCGTGGTAGTGCATGGCTGTAAAAATTCGCCGGGAAGTCTGAGGGATTCGCCGTAGAGGAGTTCAGCGGGTGATGCCTGTATGTCCTCTTTAAAGGCACTTCTCATTCCCAGGAGTACAAAAGGTAGGCTTTCAGTCCAGTTCGAGCTTTCATGGCACATTATAGCTGCCTTGAGCTGTCTGTGCATTCGTTCGACCATGCCGTTGCTAGCAGGGTGATATGCGGTAGTTCTGTTTCGCTGAAATCCGGCGAGCTCTGAAAGCTGTTTCATTAGCGCGGACTCGAACTGCTTTCCTCGATCTGTTACTACTTCTGACGGGCAGCCGTAACGCGATATCCAGTTAGAGACGAAGGCTTTGGCGACTGTTTCAGCCGTTATATCCGACAAAGGTATCGCCTCCGGCCATCGTGTGAATCTATCGACGGCGGTGAGACAATAGCGGTATCACGTCGGGGTCACCAGTGTAGTGGCAAGGTATAGCGTGTCCTGGGGGATCTTCAAATGAAACCACTTCGAACACTTATTACACCCAGTATATTCCACAAATATAAGTTCACAATAATAAGTTTCAGAAGGCACAAGGTAAGCACAGTAGAAAGATAGGATAGGTAGGTAAGCGTAGCGTGACGAGAAGGTAAGTGTTTTGCGGAGCAAGTTAGCGTGCGTTAGCCGTGAGAGCGAGAGGCAGACTGGTGGCGGCCGCGCGGCGAGGCGGCTAGGTGCGCCGGCGCCGGTTACTCAGCAGTCCCGTTATTCTCGGAAGCGAGGCGCGCTGAGTCGATCCGACACGACCATGGAGTGCGCGACGACGTGGCTCGACGATTCTTCAGGTAAGCTATGTTTATTTGTTGTTGTGTTGTTATGTCTATGCGTGTTTTAGTGTAATGGTGTTTGTAGAATATATAGATATATAAGTTTATATATATTATAAGTACGTATACATATTTGACTGAGTGACACATTTATAAATTTAAATTTATATCTATGACAATGTATTCAATACATTGGCGAATGCTACACGCTCGATATGTATCGCGATATTTGGATCGTAATCCAGGATCACGATATTTATCGAGTGTGTAGTATGGCGTACCACGTATCAATACGGGTCGCTGGATTTCTAGGAATCCAAAAATCCACGATTTGTATCTAGTATCGTCAATAAATATTGAGCGTCTAGTCTCTAATCGATATTTATCTTGTCAGTATTCATTCTTTTCTCTCACAGTAATAGCCTTTCTCATTAATGTATCTTTTCTAATCAAGTATGGTGTAATCAACTCCAGCAGATGTTCAAAGCGAGCATCGGGCATGCGAAAATAAATTTTCAGTCATCCATTTCTTGGTATTCCCGTATCTGAGTAAATAAATTCAGATGTGTATATTTTTCTCTATCTTGAAACCAATATTTAGCCCATTTTTTTCGCTTTACGTCTTTTCAATGCTATCGCTAATATAATAGCAAGGCAAGCTTTATTTATATTGTCACTCATAGCTTTATTTATTGTTACCAGAATAAAACTTTAAGAAACATTTTCAATATACCACCCTATATCAGTAACAAATTTATGATGGACATCAAAGTGAGAAACGTAAAACAGGAAATAGAACCACATAGCAAAAGCTACCAATCTAGACTGTCCAGACACAGAAACGAACTAGCAGCTCAACTACGAGGGCAGGGGAGCCTGAAATTCTCTCGACTCAAGCGTCAAAGCATTCAGGGACTAGCAGAAAGATACGCAGAAAGAGACTGAGACGTCTCTCAGTCTCTTTCTCATTAATCATTGGACAAATCTCTCGACCAGTGACCTAAATTCAGTTTCTCAGACAGCACTTTGGACTATTGTTTGTTATTATAAACAGAACACCAAGCAGCAGAGTAAAAAAAAAAAATATTGTAATACGAAACATATGAGTGTACTCAATGAAATTTACCGTCGTACTGACGCGATTAGTATTATATGTGTAGTATACTAAAATATTACTAGATAAAAATCATGTTAGATATTGCAATACATATCGAGAGCATTCGCCTTTCAATTTTCATTGATATAAATTGATTATAAAGAAGACTGTATCTTACTTTTTCTGTTCAACACTGGTTACTACTCCAGGTGTATCCAAGAATATGATCTGTGTGTCATCTTCATAACACATAGCTCTCATCATTTTAGTGGTGGTGTGGACCTTGTTGGATGCGGCACAAATCTGTAATTTCACAGTTAGATCTAAATTACCTTTATGGAAGTAAAAATGTAGTTAGATACCTACTGAATTTAACTAATTATTATGGGTAAAACACAATAGACAAACTTAAATACATTATCGGTAGCAAGAAAACATTAAATGTGAGCGATTTTTTTTTATTCCTACATTTTTAAAGGACTTTTAGTAGCACAGCAACTTTGCCAGCCCTAATAATTAAACATTATTTTGCGAAAACTTCCTGCTTACAAATACTTACAATATACAAAATACGAGCTTACATTATTTTTTTGAAGGTTATTCAGGAATGTTATTGTTTAGAATGGTTCGCTTACCTTTCGTTCAACGATTTTATTAATCAATGTGCTTTTTCCAGAATTAGGAGCGCCTATAATTGCTACATTGACGACTTTCCCAACATTTTTACTTGCATGTTCTGGTTGTGATGAATAAAATGCAGCTTTTACAAAACGCGTTTTTGAATAAGTGAAACGTATAACATTTTGCAGTAGGGTCGACATAATCAAACCTTAGTAACCATTAAACCTCATAAAATTTAATCTTCTCCTTTATTTTTGTCTAGGTTGATAAAAATAATAAAAATATTGTAAACAAATCAGGTGGGTTCAATGACAACAACAAATAACATTGGCATTGGCATTCCATACTATCTTCAAATGTCATAGAGCTTGATTGAACCTATGGAAATGGAATAATCTGCATTCTACCAATTCTACCATGATTCTACTCGGCGTAAAACACTTATTTTGCTTCATAACTTTTCTTAAACAGATAACTCACAGAACTGGAGTGGTTTCTTTGTGGTTTATCACTATTTATCTAATTCGTCTTCGATTCGACGTTAAATAAACAACCGGAATGTACCAGTAATTTAGGCATTTTATAAAATGCAGTGTCAAAATGAATGTGTGTTTTGCTGGAAGGTGGAAAGGGCGGATGGTTGGGCCCTTTGCTCCACGAAATGTATCAAGCCAGCCAAAAAATAGCATGGCAACATTACACTTTCTTCCCTCGTTAATCGCTTTGCTCCCCCTCACCTCACCGCACCTCCTCCCGCCAGAAAACTCCGAAACGAAAAGCCTGTCTTGATCGGTTTGGCGAAAAATATATTTTGTGATTTATCAGGGTCGCAAACTTTTGAATTTTATATCTAAACTGCAGTTCGTAAATCGCCGGCATGATTCTACTTAGGTAAGGGATAGGGTTCTAGATATTTCACTCTCTCAACATAATTATACTATTTAGAAACCAAGTACAAAGTTATGCCGTTGTTTTGAAGTCCTGAAATAGACTGGAACGTTTCGTAATTAATATAATTCCTTATAACCGCAACCTAAAAAATCGTAACATTTCAATTTCTACCCAAATTTATTTAATTTATTGTAAATAAATGTTTATTTCAGAAATGTCAGAGATAAAGTATAAAAATCAAATATTGGCTGCAATTGACCATTTACGATCAAGAAAATCTCGACCCGATGTAAATAGAATTTGTAAGTTTATGTTAAAGTGTTACAAAGTTTCCTCCCAAGAAACAAAAGCAGACCTAAAGCGGTGCTTGAAAGAAAAAAGTATTTATAAAGTTGATTACAAAGATAATGTAAGTTATAGAAACGCTGCCAAGTGGAGAACAAGGTCAAAGTATAATAACGGTGAGTTAAATTTATTTCGATATCATTTTAATTTTTATCCTTGTTTTGGATTTAATGTTGTATTTTTCAGAAATGTCATCGACTATCTCAACCAATGAACGCAGAGTTATAACATCTGCTATAGCAACCCTTATCTATGAAGATCAAAGTTATTTAGAAAATGGGATCGCATTTCAAGAGCTTGTTAAAGCAGCAATATTGCAGGAATCCAAATATCCCAAAAAACACTTGGAATCTATTATTAACAAGGAGTTAGCATCGGGAAGTTTGATCAAGTTACCAAATGGAAATTTAGCTTTAGGCCCAGCTGATAATGATGGGGACAGCTCAGACAGCCTCAAATTTGAATACAATGATAATGTCACTAAGGTAAATTCTACAGATAGATGTATACAATTTTGATTAAGGTTGTTTGCCTAAACCTTCCCTTTGAAAACTTACAGGAAAAACAATCACTATTTTACATGAGTGTTTTTATGTAATTACAGATGACCTCCTCAGCTAACTCCTCTTGTAGATCATCTCCTCAAAGAATGAGAGGAAGGCCTAAAAAACGGGGTGGTGGATCATCCAACATTGGCCCAAGCAACATGACAACTCGAAATGCAGGAGTCCGTGTTGGAGAACGGAGAAAAATGGCCAAAAAAGTTTTTGATCCCTCTGACAACAATGTTCCTAGCAAAAGGAAGAGAGGCAGACCTGTAGGTTCCTTGAACAAAAGCACAATAAAGAAGAGATTAATGGTATCAAGCCATTCCATCACTCCTACGAAGCTTGATAAAGATGGCACACCCTCTGAAAGCCAAATGTCTTTTGATGGGAGCGCTGATGAATTGGACCAGGAAGATTCACCACATGAGACATCTGGGGGAGTATGTTCTGTGTGCCTCGTGCAGAAAACCAGGGGCTCAAATGACAGACTTTTGGAATGCAGAGACTGTAACAATAAAGCTCATTTGAGTTGCCTCCAGTCTGGATCTGGTATTTTGAAGCCTCGGCCTGACAACACATGGCAGTGTCCTCATTGCAAAACTTGTGTTGTCTGCTGTGAAACAAATGATGCTGTAAGATCAGTTTTATTCACATCTTTCTATTTTTTATGTTGTTTTTAATAACAAACTAAGATTAACATTATTTACAGGGCATTTTAACAGTTTGCAGTATTTGTTCTGATGCTTACCATGCACTGTGCCACAACCCGAGGATACCTGAAAGATTAAAGGCATGGGACCAGTGGGAATGCAACAACTGCTTGGACTCTCATCCAAATGTTGTTGGGTCACCAGCTATTGTACCTACAAATGAGTACTCCAATTCACCACCAGTTGATCCATTTTTGAAGCCCCATGAACTGGACAGAGCACCTTCTAAGATAGGAGAAGATGCACCAATTGATCTTAATATTCCAGATATAGTGAACTGGACTACTGATGATGTTTATGAATATTTCCTGAAGGATCATCCTGAAGCCGCACCTATTTTGAGAGATCAGGTATAGAATATTCCATATTTTTTTATTCAACTAAATGGCGAGACAAGCATTAGGCGTGTGCGTTACTGGGGCGGCATGTCAACTCGCTGTCAAGTTAAAAATTTATAGAAAAATTAGAGCGCCTGTTAATGTGCCCTAAAAATAAAATAAGTGCCTATTCAGAGTAATTCGAAAAAATAAAATGCCGCTGCAGTAACGTTCCTGAAAACGTTACTGCAGTGGCATGATGTTTTTTTTTCTATTAGCCTTAGCCAAATTTAAAGTAGTCTAAAAGGTAGCTTATATTTTTGCCTGTCCTTGGCCGGCCAGCGGCATTTGTGCGTCCTGTGGTTTTTTGGTAATTCCAATTGCCGCTGCAATAACGTTGGCAGATTTCCATAATCTCCGGAACGGCTGGACAAACAGACAACATTTTTCGTGGGCAGGTGCGCTGTAATATGTGCCAATTTGTGACCTAGTAGTTTTTCCAAAAAAATGCATGGTGTATGAATTAGACGAGTTTTTCTGAAAATCGAAAATAGCCTCTTGCTCTTCTTGAACTACCCAAGAAAGGCGCTCTGCGATTGCACTGACTGATGCCTATTAGAAATATGTATCTCATGGCAAAATTGTGAAACCCGTCATATAATTTTCGAAGACAAGATCAGTTTGAGTACCTGCTGAAAGTGGTTTACTTATTCCGAGCCTCAATTAAGGGAGTTTTAACAAGATAACAACTTCACGTTTTGCCAAAAATCAAAGTGTATATTCAAATAAACGCACACTGAATTTCAGCTTTCTACATCTTGTAATTAACCGTTAATACCTTGCGTCTCGCCCCGCACCTACGCGCGTGGGTGCATGTTTCTCCGCGCTCGAGTGCGTGATCTGCATGAACGCGCGTCGATGCATTTTCTGTGTTGGGCTGTGCGTGTTTTCTATACAAACGGAGATACTTACAAGCAACATTAGAAGACGCATTCACGCAACATGCAGCGTGGTGCGTAGCAGTGTGTTAACCGCCTAATAAAGAATTTCAACACAGGTTCCGCAGCTAAGTGGTTAAAGCACTAATACCGACTTTAGGATGCGTCAGACTGAATTGTCAGACGTGGGTTCGAACCCCACTGGAAAATTTTCGTAAGGGTTTATGTAAGGTTTTTTCATTTCCTCTACTTATTTGTGGTTTAACACTATAAGATTACAAATCATCATCATCGTCAGCTCGTAGTGACTAAGTATCCTCCTCAACCGCCAATCAAATCTACTCTCTCTATTCCTTTTGCATCCAGGTCTTACTCATAAAATTAGTGTTTCGTTTTAATTTCAGGAGTTTGATGGCCAAGCATTGAGTATGGCAACAAGGGCAGATATAGTGAAAGGTCTGGGATTGCCACTGGGGCCTGCTCTGGCACTTTATCGTATTGTAGTGAAACTACAAACAAGGAAAGATGATTGGACAATGTGTTGGGGATAACATTTGCTTATTTTATCTTTATAGGAAAAAATTGCATTTTGAGTAAATATTCATAAATTTATTATGTAAATACGGGAATTACTCAAGTAGTATTATTATAATGTCGTTTATTCCGACACGTTTCAATTCTTTTAATTCCCATATTTGCAAAATGATTTGTTCCCGTATTTACAAAATAAATACATCTCATGTTCACTTTGAAAGTGAAATTCATAAGTTTGTCTAAACTACATAGAAAAATTTGTAATAATGGTTTTGTATAAAAGTAATTTTTTATTATCATAAACTATAATTTATCTTCAAACATAACAGCAGTTCTCTTGTTTAACTGTATATAAATCAAACCAAGTTAACAATAATTATTTGTACCTTATTGGTTTCCATTTTTGCTCACTGTCAGTTTAATAAACTTTGTATAAAGGTATGTTTTGGTTTTGCAATCCGGATTCTCATATAAAAAGGAAGGTCCTGTGAACCAGGAAGAATCACTATGTAAGTTATAATCAGTTATTTTAGTAGCTAGGTCCGCCAAATTTAATTCTGATGGTACATAATTCCATTCACATATATTTGAATAAATCACATCTTCAAGAAAACTTAAGGCAGTAACCTAATTTCAAAATAAAATAGTTGTATATATATATAGTTTTCTTATATTTATCTTTTAATTAATGTATGTAATGTACACAATATTTCACTATTTTTATAGCTCCTAGCTAAATTATGGTAATTTTATTAAGTTTTATCATTATCACTAGCTCCAGGTTCTTCGTGTTTGTCATAATGTTTCATGTATGACATGAAGATATTAAAAATCATTGTTGCTACATTAATATACAATACTCTGTATACTGTTGGCAAATAGTAGAAATTTAGTACTTGAACTGGAGGCCAGAATAACCAGTCGCCCTGTAAAAAAAAAAACAGTTCTATGACTTTGAATTAAACACAAATATTGGTCAAAAGTTATGAAATTTGTGTGACTTAATTTATGGAAAGCCCCTAACCAGGAATTAAAAAGACTAGCCCAAATATATTTTTTCTGAGTTGTTAACCCTTTGCCTTAAAACAAAATAGTGTGTTTCCATCATGAGTAAATTTCAAATAAAACTATTTTGAAATTTGACCTTGCAAAAAAAACATAAAATTACAATCTTCAGCCAAAATTAGAATCACACCTTTAAATGATGCAAGATAAAGTCATCTCAATGATATGAAATTCTAAGGTTATGTGCTTAGTACATAACCTTAGATAGGTAATAGATAAATATTAATAATGCAGTCCTTACCATCACAACATACTTGAATTTTTTGAAAACTTCCTCATTGCTTTCTGAAAGTGTTTTACTTTCTAATGCTCCCATTGCATAAAAAAAGAAGAGAATAGTTAGAGGAGAAGCAATAAGTTGATCACATGTTACTTTTGTAAAAACTGTCTTTGCATTTGTCTTTGGTAAATATTTGTCTAAGTAAACATAATAGTAATGATGTGCTGGACCCACTAGTGTCCCAACTAAAAACATTCGGCCTGAAACAAAAGATAAATCTATAAATAAAAAACTAAACCAAGGGTTAGTTACACCATTTATAACTCAAGAACCATTTTCAATGATCATAGGGTGGAATAACATAATATGCTATTTAAACATGAAAGTTACAGAAAAAATAATTATAATGTAAATTATTTTTTTTATGTACCTACATTTTATATGGATGATGTTGATGACATTTTTTGGTTGTCAAATATTGTTCAGATTGGGTGCATTCAGCAAGTTTTATTATGTAATTAAACTTAAACTCGAGTTGTTTATATTTTTGGCTAAGTTAGGTTGTAGAAATGATTAAATAAGCTAAGGAATACCTCCGGAAGACGGGCAGCAGCGTCTTTCCGTGTATCAACATCCCATACTGTGCTCGCCAACCTACCTGCCAAGCATGGGGAGTATGGCAACTACCACTCATTGAAATCCGTGAGGCCCATGTTCAGCAGTGGGTGTTTTATAGCTGAAATGATGATGATGGTGGTGGTAGGTAGCTAAGTACAGGACAGGGCTTTGCAACAAACAAGTTGCAAAGTTCAGTGTCTCAAGCCAAAGATTGCTGTGGCAGCAAGTTAATATAGACATGTTTGTTAACACACCTGCTCTGATCCAATCGTATCTTTTTAGTAGAGTTTTCGACTGAAATTCTATTTCCTGTTGTATTAAATCTCCAAGACCCATACAAGCTCCAGATGTGATACTGTTTGTGAGTAAAAGATTATCCTTAAAAAAGAATTTCAGTCCTTGGCGGAAATAGGAACTATAACTTCTGTGAGTTATATGTGGGCGTCTCGAAATCGTTCTTAAAGCTTTATTACCTAATAAAGTAAACATGATGAACTATAGACCTGAAACAAAATACACGAAGTAGGTAAATACAAGTAAATTATATCTTATTGATTAATACTTTCTCCTGAAAAGTACAAATTCAAACTATAATTTTACCTGGCCGTTACCAGCTTATTCAATTCATCAAATAAATCCATTTAAATTTTATATTTTTTCTAAATCATATTTTGCGCCTAAACCAAACCCTGCTCAATGGCTGGCTGAATCCACGGCCAAAGAGAATAATAAAACCCAGGGCTGCCAGATGATAATTTGAATTCGTACGAAATATTTCTGCACTGCACATACCTACTTTGCTGCTCAGTGCAAGCAAAAATTTTAATAATGTTTAAAAAATTGCTATAAGATTTCTAAAAGTATAGTACCTACTACCTGCGTTACTCAATCATATTCATCACTATTATGTGAGGTGAAAATGAAGGTATTACTGTGGTATTACTAGTTACTACAGTATTACTCCATAGTCAGTAGTGCATAATTATTATAAATGGAGTAAATGCTTCTGTCTGGTATTCCCAGCTCCGCCACAGGAGGTCGTCAGAAAGAAAAGAGCTAAATGTTCGGTAGGTATTATAGAATGTATGAACATACACGAACGTAATCAACTGTTAATTTTGTTTAGAATGTCCCGAAAAAAATTAACAGTTGATTACGTTCGTGTGTGTGTGTGTAGGTATCACTGGATTACAGTTTCCTCGTAGTCCCGCGATAAGAGCCAATTTATTGTTTTTAACTTACATTCCGAGTAAGATATTTCATGAATCCAAAACAGCTTATTTATTTTATTGTGCATATGGTTTGATACGTGCGTAAACCTACGTTTCATATAGTTTGTGCGTGGTTGACTTTGGGAACAAGTTTGGTACATTCTTCATCTGGGAGGCAAGGTTTTGTCATATGGTATTATTTTGTGTTTTTAACTGTTATTTGTAGTACCTATACATAACTGCCTGATAGTTCTAATGGAGTATCTTTATGGTTTCGTGAACATAACCTATAAGATACATCTCTGGGTCATTTTGAATTATGTGTAGTTGGAAATGGAGATCATTCAAAGTCAAAAAGTAGGTTGTAGGTATGGATGATATAATTTATAAGGAAATGCATTACATTTATATTTTATAGAAATGAAAAATGCAATCAAAATTTTGTCTCCGACGGGACTCGAACCCGTAACGTTCAGACGAACACCTTCAACGCAGGCTGCCTTAACCGTTTCGGCCACGGAGCAATTAACCGTCGGGTCGAAAATCTTGACTGCCTTTATCGGTTTCAAACCGAGATTGATTTTTGATTGCATTTTTCATTTCTATAATGATACCTTAGTGTGGGTTTACACTTTAAATAAAAAATCGCTTATAAAATTAACTAAAGCGACATCTCTTCACTGCTACTGACTACTGGTTGTCGGACAGTGGGCTAGAAATATCTCTAAGAATTTCAGCTAGATGTCGCCACTCGGTTTGAAACCGATAAAGGCAGTCAAGATTTTCGACCCGACGGTTAATTGCTCCGTGGCCGAAACGGTTAAGGCAGCCTGCGTTGAAGGTGTTCGTCTGAACGTTACGGGTTCGAGTCCCGTCGGAGACAAAATTTTGATTGCATTTTTCATTTCTATAATGATACCTTAGTGTGGGTTTACACTTTAAATAAAAAATCCTTTATATTTTAGTTAAATAATTTAAACAGAAAGGTGAAAGGAAGGAAGGGAGGCCTCTGCCCTACAGTGGGACAGTACAGGCTCTTAATAATAATAATAATTTAAACACGATTTAAAAATCATGTTGCAATAGTTGTAAAATCGTAGAAAAATATGTAAATTCGTTTAGTATAAATGTTATTTAGGTATCCTAAATGTTCGAGATACAGAGTTATTTTCTATTTTATTTATTTATTTGGGCCACCAACCTGAGATAAGTACACAATAATGAGATTTAAAAAAAAACAATAGGTATTTAGGGCTACTGTTCCCCCAATTATAGGCGGCGCACAAATAAAAATACAACTCGACTAGAATATCTAAAATTAATCATTTAAGTCAGTCAGTATAAACCAACAATAAAAATATACTTACTAGTACATTTTAAGTCTACAGTCTTTATGTTGTAACAGAGTTCTATATGAATGTAGAATGTAGGTTATACCACCACAGTTATACTGTCTAAAATAGTTAAAGGAGGACCATATAGGTACCTATACAGTGTATCCCTCGATAAAGTGCAACCCCGAAAGGGGGTGAAACTAGATCGAAAATTATCGACAAAAAAATAGAAAAAAAAAATTAAAAAAATTTCGTATATACTTTATTGATGAATTAAAATTTTTATTACTCACTAATGACTCTATTTAATAAAAAAATGATTTCTTCCAAAGTAGTGGGTCTATTTTGTTAAAATAAAAACCATAATCATGTCAGATATGTGACGATGACGATAAAATAACAAGTAACTCACAAACGAGTGGCTATCGTGACTTAAAGTTTAATTTTTGTATTAAAATTACATTTTTTATGCTGTTTTTTTCAAATAATTTCCAAAAATCTTAAAATTAAGCCTATAATACTAGATATTTTTATGACTTTTTATTATTGTCTATCATAATAGCTTTTAAATAAAAAAAAAACCTACGGTCTAACTTAAAAAATGCGCTGGCTAGGAGCTTTTAAAGTTGACCACTGATTACGTCACCACTCAGGTAGAGACACTTGTTTTTGCTGCTCAGGTAGTATTAAAAATCAAATTTTAGTTACAACATTTTTATTTAACTTATTACATGTGAGTATGAAATAAGGGTTTTATTTAATGCATTAAATGCTCAAAATGGCTTCCTTGTTGTTGTAGGCACATTGCCACACGAAGAGCGATTTGTTGTGTGGCTCTAAGCACCATCTCTGGGTCACTTCTTATCTCATCGGCACATCGCATGATTTGATCTTGTAACTCTGCCTCGGTGTTTACGGTCGTTCTGTAGACTCTTTGTTTCATAACACCCCACAGAAAATAGTCTAGGGGTGTCAGGTCAGGTGAACGTGCCGGCCACCCGACTGGTCCATCCCGGCCGATCCACCTATTAGCGTAGTTTTCGTTTAAAAAACTTCGCACATTGCGCCCGTAGTGCGCAGGGCATCCGTCCATCTGCAAATACATCTGTTGCCTTGTAGCCAGCGGAACATCTTCCAGTAGTAGTGGCAGATCGTCTCTTAATAAGCTTAAAAAACTTTCGGCATTTAATGTTGCGGGTAAAATAACTGGCCCAATCAGCGTGTCGTCTATTAGAGCTGCCCATACATTAACTGAAAATTGCACTTGAAAAGTAGACGCCCTCTTTAGGTGTGGATTTTCCTCGGACCATACATGTAAGTTTCTGCAATTTGTGATTCCTTTCCGGGTGAATTTCGCTTCATCCATCCATAAAATTTTTTTTAGGAATTGTGGATTATTTATAATTTTTTGTTGAATCCACGTAGACATTACGCATCTTGCACGATTGTCTACATTTTCATGCAAATGCTGTACTCGCTGATAATGGTATGGATGCAATCCCTTCTTTTTCAAAATTCGCCATACGGATGTTTTTGATATACCGTGACGCAAAGCTAAGCGTCTAATGCTGGTTGTGGGATCAGCAAACAAATCGTTTAAAACGGCCTCTTCTATGGAATGGTCAATAATGGTAGCTTGTTGCTCACGGCGATCTCTTGCTAATCCAAGTCCGATGTTGGATAACTTTCGGTGAACTTCTTGGAAATTTCGTGCTGACGGTACAAGTCTGCTCGGAAACGCATTTATGTATGCAGAACGAGCGACTGTTGTGTGTCCACGTGACATACCATAATAATAATGGATGTCAGCGATTTCACGCGGAGAGAACTCAGTCAATCGCGGCATCTCCACAACACAACAAAGTACAGTCAAAAACGTAACAAAAAAGTCAAAAACGTAACAAAAAGTCAATAACAAAACAAAAGCAAAACAACGTAACAAAAACTTGAAGGCGCAGTAAGGTACGGTAGACGGTAGCAGCGGCGAGAATATCGGAGCGACTGGCGAGTGGCGTGCGTGCCTTGTTGTGAATCCTGTTTCGATCCCCACCCTTCATCT
The DNA here is from genome assembly GCA_963082625.1 of Pasiphila rectangulata. Classification (NCBI taxonomy): domain Eukaryota; kingdom Metazoa; phylum Arthropoda; class Insecta; order Lepidoptera; family Geometridae; genus Pasiphila; species Pasiphila rectangulata. The sequence continues at coordinate 15,212,140 of OY720240.1, forward strand.
TTCATAGAACAGGCCCAGCGACCATAATCTACAACAATAGAAGTTAAAAAAGTGTCTCTACCTGAGTGGTGACGTAATCAGTGGTCAACTTTAAAAGCTCCTAGCCAGCGCATTTTTTATGTTAGACCGTAGGTTTTTTTTTTATTTAAAAGCTATTATGATAGACAATAATAAAAAGTCATAAAAATATCTAGTATTATAGGCTTAATTTTAAGATTTTTGGAAATTATTTGAAAAAAACAGCATAAAAAATGTAATTTTAATACAAAAATTTAACTTTTAGTCACGATAGCCACTCGTTTGTGAGTTACTTGTTATTTTATCGTCATCGTCACATATCTGACATGATTATGGTTTTTATTTTAACAAAATAGACCCACTACTTTGGAAGAAATCATTTTTTTATTAAATAGAGTCATTAGTGAGTAATAAAAATTTTAATTCATCAATAAAGTATATACGAAATTTTTTTAATTTTTTTTTTCTATTTTTTTGTCGATAATTTTTGATCTAGTTTCACCCCCTTTCGGGGTTGCACTTTATCCAGGGATACACTGTATTAGTATAATGGGACGACCATCGCAGAGTAGTATTGCTCTGTGGACAACCGTGAAAGAAATGTACGCATTTCTTTTTCTTATTTTTTTTACGTACAAATTTCGTTGACATCAGGCAATGAAGTGAGGCGTCAAATAAATTTGTCTGTCAATGTCTATTCATGACATTGACATTTGTCCAAGATTGATTGAGTGTCATATTGATATTCTTGGGGTTCCCTGCCAAAGCAAAATTTTAAACTACGTATAACTTTTTAAAACAAGCTATTAGAACACCATCATTTGATGACATCATCGCTAATTTGTCGCGGCAGATCTTGAAAGTATTGCATATTGTTTGCGGTGGCGTCGTTTCGTACGGCAGCGCGGGCCTGGTCACCGATTCCGCGTGTACTTACTGCCCTCAACGCTCTCCTGGATGATTGCCCTTGACTTTGACTTGTGGGCTGAAATTTTATTTATATGTCAATGTTTTTGTGAACGTCATTGTTGATCTGCCTTAATTTTATTTTTTAATTTTCCATTTTAAATATTTCAAACAGTTTAATATTTTGACATGACATAATTTTTATATTATTTGACATTATCATTTATTTTATATTTTTTCCGTTTTTGACTGTGTTTAATTTAGTTTATTATTATTATTTTTATTGCAATTGTTTAGATTTAATGATAATAGATGTATTAAGTGTTATTTCTTGTTTGTATTTAATAATAACTTGTTCCTATCTTTAATTAATGTAATTGGCTGTGCCGTTTTAATTAAAGTAAATATATAAATAAATAAAATAAATTGTTTTTTATTCAAAAGTTAATGCGTTTGCAAAATTTTAGCAATATCGGATGTCTGGAAGTGTGTCTAATTTACCTAGCAAGATTTGAATCAAACATACGAACTATTTACAATCATTGCTAGTTTAATAAAAGCTTGTTTATTTAACTAACAATGATTTTAATAACTATATTTAAGTATTTTTTTTATTTAAAGGAACACAGAGACCTAAGACTTTGTACTAAATGAACCTTTATGGTGCGATTCTGTCCGTACGACCTTTAGGTAATATAATATCTATAAAAATAATAAAAAATATCTAGGTAACTAAAAAAATATTGATAACGCTTCCACCACCCGTTACTACAAATAATATAAAATAATTAGAATAATTATCTTTTGACACAAGAAGAGGGACTGAGCGAGGGTAATAACATGGTATAAGTAATTAAGAGTAGGTGTGAAATAAAAAGGCTCCATTTGAACACTAAGCTGCCATTACCGGTAGTTGATAAAAGTTTAATTTTGTTTAAAGTTTAATTTTAGTTTAGCTGTTCGATTCAAGCCAAATGTTGTAATGTCCTGCAGATATTCTTCCCGAGTCAGAGTTTTGATGTATTTAGTATGTTTTAACCTATTGTATCAATCATCAAGCTATGCTTACTTTGGGGCTGTTTATTTATTACTAGCTGACCCGGTGCCCACTTCGTGGGCGGTAATTTATAGCCTATGACACTCACAAATACTGTGGCTTTCTATTAGTAAAAAAATTTTGAAAATCGGTTCCGTAGATCTAGAGATTACCCCTACAACCTCACAAACTCATAAACTTTACCTCCTTATAATATTAGTATAGATTGATTTAATTAGTAGTAATTAGCCTTTTTTCGGGCAATAATAATTGATATTATTTTATTTGAAATGATAAATTAAAAACGATACAAATACCCGGTTAAATATATGTTTATAGTAATTTTTATTGGTAAGTGTAATGTAACCATATAGTAAAATCACAATACATAAAAATATATAGTAATAATGAGACGGAACTTTCAGTGCATAAAATACTCTCACTTGACCGATTTTGTTTGTTTATTGCTGCTGCTTCTGATGATTAGGTACCTACCTGCCGTGTGTATGCATGCTGGTCGTTCCTATACCTACTGTTTAATATCCAAGTTGTGGGTGTCCTGCACCCTGCTTGCCTGCCTGGCCAGTAAGCCTATAAGCACTACAAGGAGCAACGTCTAGCCTACACCAAAGAAAGGATAGATAGATACCGACCGAAAACCGAAGTATCTGTTTGCCAGTACATACTGCACTTGAGTCCAAGTCCGCCGCAGTCTGCAGCGGAGTGTTACATACTCTTTGGTCTGCAGTCTGGCTGCCCGGGACGGTGATGAGTGCATCAATGGAGAAAGCTAAACAAAAATAATATTACTCATTCAAATCAAACTCGTAAAGAATCTAAAATGGCTCAACAACAAAGTGAAACTCTAGATTTTTCGGGATTGTTCAAATTAGACGTGCTTATTCATTTAGATATAAGCACCTATACCTTCTACGAAGTTGGCCTGAAGAAGTTTTTCGCATTTTCTAGCGACAAAGAGCTACACTTCGTGTTTATTGATGCCCAGTCAGAGAGATTCACAAGAAATTATGACTGGGATTTTCTCGATAATCCTATATATTGCATGTGTTTTGAACCAAGTGGAACATGGCTTATAATAGTGAGTGTGCAAAAGGTATTACTTGTGCCATTTCTTCCATTGTTTGTACCACAGAACACATTTGATCACAAGTGGTCACTATCCTGTGTAACTGTTCTTCCTCTTGCGGTGCTTCCGCAGCCAACATCTGTGGTCTGTTGGCTTACCAAGGAATTGGAGACTGTCCTTATAATTGGCTCAAAGGTTGGTACTATCTTCTGAATATTTTTAGTGATTGCAGTAATCCAAAGTTAGTAAAGTGCATTGTGCTAAATCTAGAGAGGGGGACACAGCAATATTATAATTTAATAGCATACCTGGCCGCTCATTGTCCTGCCTGCTGATTTGGTGACATACTGACTGCAGCGCTACCAACTGGGTCCAATTGTCTTCCTGGATGGGATGATTGCACATTGAAATATACACACAAGATTTCAAAATCTTGTCCTCCTATAATAGGTGACTAACACACATACAGAAGAATTATATACTTGTATATTAAGATTTATATGCCTGATGTTTCCCACTGCAGGGCAAAGTATGTAGGTGCTATTTTGTTTTATCTACAACACTTCAGTATATGCTAGTTGCTAACAGTGATTGGATGAGTGCAATTTTAAATTTTCAGAATTTATTCAGCTCAATAACTGCTTCAATGGACTGTACTCAAATTATACTTAATGGAAAATGTTACATTATTGATCAGAACTCTTTTTTATTTTATTTTGTTTATAGAATGGGACAATTTCATTTTACTCCCTGGATTCGCAGTCAATAGCCGGAGACTGCAAGGTGCCTGGAGATATAAGTGATCTGCAAATATGTTTTGATGACTCTCTTGATTTGTTAGCTCTATTGGTAAGTTCTCGTAAAATAACTGCTTTTAATCTTATCTTTGTGTTTTGGAGGTTGTCAATAAAATGTATTAAAATTATTTTATTGACTACTTTTGTGACACAGTTGGCTTAATAGACAGCTGAGACAGAGGGGGCGGGGTTTGATTCCTGCGTTGGCACAAATGTTTGTAGTAGTAATGCAGATATTTGCCCCTGCTGCTCTGGTTGGCTTTCTATGTATGGTGAATAGTTTTTTTGACAAATGTAATTTTATTGGCTAAGTGTTACTATTTTTAATATCTAAAATGGAATTATGTTGCCTTCAAAAAACCAATTATTCCCTTAGAACTTCACTTTCTAACTGCAAAGAAAAGATTGCCTCAAAAACTTGAAAAGCAAAATCAAAACTAAATACAAAATTTAATTAAAATAGTTATGGCCAGTAAATTTACAAGAATTGCTCACTCAGTAATTAGTTATCTCTAAAGATTTCAGGTGGCAAGACCCGCCAATGGAAGCTGGTCCTTGAGCACAGATCATTTGGTTACAACTGGCTGCAGCAAACTAGGGCTCAAAGTGACAAGGAGAAACGAGACAGCTTCATGTCATACATCAGGCAGCTATCCAAAGATAAGATCACATTTTTTATCCAGGGTGGTTCTAAAGGTATGATACCTTTTATAGGTTTATAGTCTTTAGCTCCATTTAATATCAATTAACTGGTGGTTTTTAACCAATGTTTATCAGTAAGGTTATTATGTAAGGGGTAGGTAAATGGATATTGAACACCAGTTGGTAACGGTGAAGGAAACATTGTGAGGAAACCTGCGGCTTAGTTAGCTTCAGACATATTGACCTGTTCTATCCTCTGACTAATAGCTGACTAAGCTGCGAGGATGGTATAGACAGGTGCTGGGCTAGCCTAATCCATTAACAATGTCCCAGGCGTCTTACTTGGTACTTACTTACACTGCAGCGTCACATACAGCATGCTTACCAGTTGCTGACGCTAAATAAATCATCTATAATAGATGCTAATACTATGGTAATGGACAAGGAATGTAAATTAAATGTATTTTTTTTATTAAAATAAAGGGTAAGGGAAATAAAAAAATAAAGACCAACAGCTGACCAAACATACAGTTAATAAAGCTAGGACCTACTCATACCCCACATAACAAAAGAAAGTAATTCTTGTTGATCTTTTACCTAGCTTTATACATTTCCTACATGATAATGTTGGATAATGATTTGTTATTTTTTTCATTTAGTCTATAATGATTAATGTCCCACTGCTGCTTTGATATAAATATATTTATAATGTTTTCGGAGGAGGGCGCTGATGCTACGACGCAGGTGTAAACTTTTGTAGCAGCAGCATTCACATGCTATTTGTATAAACACCAAAATTGCTCTGAATAAAGATTTTTAATTTTCTTCGAATTCAATCAAAGAGTAAAGTCCTCGGAAGGTGTCTAGATCGCGCGCCAACGTCTTTGTGGCCGACCGCACAATGCTACCATGATTGTGATTCTAAACAGTATGCAGTGGAAGGCGACCTTTACAGTGGGACACATTATATATTAAAGGCCCTGTCAAACAGAGAGCGTAATTAGCGCGCGTCACGGCGCTAAAGCGTCCTGGCCTAGCGCCGCGTTATAGCGTCGCGTTGTGCTGTACTGAACAGGCTATAACCTGTCAAACAGCGCAAGCGCGCTACCAGTACGCGACGCTCTAGCGCCGCGTCATGACGTCGCGTTGTATATTTTATTACAGAATATTAGTTAGCGCCGGGTGTGTTCTTCGTAAATTTCTCGCGGCGAGTATGGCAGCCCCCTCATGCTCAGTACTTCGAGATCAATGAGGGAGGCCTATGTCAAGCGGTGGACGTCCTACGGCTGAGATGTTGATGATGATGAACATAACATACCATGTATTTCTTATTATTACAGATGATAGCAAAACTCAGACAGTGGAGTATGCTTTGAAACCTGTAGAGTACCTACCCCAATTTAGGAAAGGTTCAAATAACTGGGCTCTTACTGCCCAGTATGTTAATGGGAGGCACTTTTTGACTGCTTTCGAATTGAATGAAGGGACAATGATAGTAAGTATTTATAAAAAAAACTAGCGAACCCGGCAGTCTTCGTCTTGCCTGCTGATTTGATGACATACTGACAGCAGCGCCACCTACAGGGTCCAGTCGTGTTTTTAAACCATCCATGAAATATACACTCAAAATTTCATCCAAATCGGTCCAGCCGTTTATGAGGAGTTAAGTCAGTCACATATAATTACATATATTGACAAGTACATTTTATATATTAAGATGATTGAATTCAGCTACATTAGTCCATTCCGAATAAATGGTTAAAATAAAATAAACACCCTCGACACCTTAAAAAATTACCAAACGGCTGAACCAATTTTGATAAAACATTAAGAACCCACACTAGATAAGCTGCTTTCATGAATATTACTGCAGTACCACACATACACTCGTACTCCGAAGTTAAACTTCCACATCCTGCTTTCAATTTTAAACACCCCCAATCAATTCAATTTCAATTTAAAAGGTTCTTTATTAACACATAAAAATAACAAGTTACAGTTCCAGTGTACATAAAATCCTAGTACTATAAAAACACATGAAATAAACCGTTTTTGAGCCAACATTTCGGCTATATAAAAACTTATGAAAAAAAATGCAATTGCAATATTAATTTAATTTAAATAACATAATGGTAGATATATACTAATAAACAGTTACTGACAAATAAGAACATGTATGTTTTAGTACAACAACACACTTACTATAAAATACATTATAATAGTATAAAAGATAGAATAAACTAACCAAAAAACATGTAATTAAGCTTTCAACTCAAATGTAGACGGTAGGCTAAATAATTTGTCAAGGCGCAAACTACATTGTATTACCATTTTTTGCTAGCAACAAGAACAATAGACCGGCGGCAGCGCTTATCTCTAACAGTGGCACGCAAAATGTCACTGCGGATCATGCATGTGTAAGCACCACATTCAACCTTATTTGTAACAACGAACGGGTGCAAGTCGTACGCACTACATGTACGAGAATGCACGCCACTATGCGCGCACTGTACTTTTCTATTCATCGCACTCGAGGAACAAGTGATGGGGTAATTTATAACGATTGTAGTTATCGATGTAAGCTAAATTTTTTTTGCGAGATTTACCAATATTTTTTATAAATTTATTTTTGCTACATGGGTTACTATGGATATAAAACTTTTTTGAAATTTGATATATATATTCGAATAGTGTCGGGAAGTTTATCTTTATATGTAAACTATGAAGGTTAGTACGAAATGAAGTATTATAGGCATACTTAAGAGCTTTATTTTGAATGACTTGCAAGTGGTTATGATTAGTTTGGCACGTGCTACTCCAAACCGGGCAGGCGTAAGTTATACAGGGACGTAACAGGGTGCAGTAAATTCTCAGTTTTGTATTGCTACTAAGGCAGGAGTGTCTATTTAAAATGGGGCTAAGGGAATTTAGTGCTTTAGTTCCTTTAATTCGCAACTTGAGGGTGTTTTCGGTCCAGTTAAGTTTTCTGTCAAGAACTACTCCTAAGTACTTCACGCTAGACCTCCACGGAATGGTATGACCTTCCACTTTTAGTGTCCGGGTTGGTGAGGATCTTTGCCTAGAGAACATTATTGCCTCGGTTTTGGCTCCGTTCATTTTTAATTTCCACTTCTGGAAATAAGACGAAAGGCCATCTATAGACAGTTGGAGGCGGTCTATTATTAAGTCCGTATCATTTGACGAAGTGAACGTAGCCGTATCGTCGGCAAAGCAGGCCAGGTGGGTGCGTGTTTGAACAGGAATGTCATTAACGTAGAATAGGAATAATTGGGGGCCAAGTATAGATCCTTGAGGCACTCCAGCAGGTATTAATTTTGACGATGAACGGTAATTACCTAGATGAACCTGGAACGAACGGTTTGCTAGATATGATTTTATGATTTTAACTAAGGATGTGGGGACTTGGCTATTCATAAGTTTATGCAAAAGACCATTGTGCCATACAGTATCGAATGCTTTCTCAATATCAATTAGAAGCATTCCGGTTGACTCCTTCATATTCAGCCCGTGAGACACTGATTCGGCAACTCTGGCCAGTTGTTGAGTTGTTGAGTGAGCACGTCGGAAGCCGAACTGCTCTTGAATTAAGATGCTGTTGGATGTACTGATAAGGCGATGATAAATTATCTTTTCAAATAGTTTGCCAAGGCAGGGCAAAAGGCTGATTGGGCGGTAACCGGAGGGATCGCACAAGTCCTTACCCGGCTTGTGTATGGCTATTACTTTAGCTGTTTTCCAGGTATTTGGAAAATAATTCATTATAAGACAAGCATTAAAAACCTTACACAGAACAACCAAGCATTTTTGTGGCAGGTTCCTAATTAGATGATTTGTGATAAGGTCTGGTCCTGGAGCTTTACGAATCTTAAGGCTTAGAATGTGTCTTCGTACTTCAGCTGGACGAACTAGTTTATCCAAAGAATCATTGGTAGGTAGATCCTCTAGAATTTTGACCGATTTTTCGACGATATCCTGTTCATCACTTTCCCAAAAATGTGTCAGGAGCATATTATCCGTGAAAGTACTGGCTAAAATGTCACATTGCTCTTTTTCATTAGCACTCTTGCTGTCATTTTTAGATGTAAGTGGAGGAATGAGAAGGTTCGATGATTTCTGTTTAAGGCCTTTAGCTATTCGCCAGATGTCATTACCGGGGTTGTCGACACGCTTGAGTTTTCGCTCCCACTGCTCATCGTTGTGAGTTTTTAGCGCTAAATTAACCTCATGTTGGAGCTGCCTAATTTCATTATTGAAAATTTTTCGGGTAGTTGTATCTGATTCCTTCAATAAATACCTACGAAGTCTATTTTTAATTTTTATTTTCCTTTTGATACATCTAGGTAAAGAGCAAGACCAGGGTTTGAAGGTGGTGGTTGGTATACTCGAATCTCTAGCTATTAAAATATTATCTTGAAGGTCTGAAATAGCTGTATCTATTTCGTTTTTCGTTCTATAGACTTGGCTAGATATGAATATGTTATTATTTAATTTAGATCGATAGCTGTGCCAGTCAGCTTTAGCGTAATTCAGTTTAGTTATTGTTGTACGAATTATTTTGGACTCGAGTTCTACTAGGACAGGTAAATGATTTGAAGAAAGAGCGTGGATAGTTCTAACATCGCCAACTGAGTTGATATTTTTTGCTATTAAGAGATCTGGGGTGGATGGATTATGTTCCACACGGTAGTGGACTAGGGTGGGTTCTTGGGGAGCATGTATAATGATTTCATTATGCAACATAAATTCGTATAACTTCCTACCGTGTGTGTTCATGGCACCAGGTGACCAGTAAGGATGTTTGGCATTAAGATCACCCATAACAAGCAATCTATTACTAGTCGCCATAAGGGCACCGACATCACTATTAAGAAGGGGTAAGTTAGGCGACTGATAAACTGAAAACAACGTTATGATCCCATCAGATTGATGCAGAGACACACCTACAGCCTCAAGGTATTGGGTCTTTGGGGAGGGAATTAGGCTATGCTCTAAGTCAGCTCTAACAAGAATTGCTACTCCTTGACCAGACCCATCACTACGACTGTCGACGCGATAACAGGAGAATCCTGGAAATTTGATGGTAATACGCCCATTCAGCCTGGTTTCATTGAGTGCGATAATATCAACTTGAAGATCACTCACCGCCAGATTCAGAAGTTCTTGTTGCTTGCTGCGAATGCCATCTGCATTCCAATAAAGTATGCGTAAAACATTTGAGTTAAAAGTAATGCCCGAGATGGGACAGAATTAGAATCACCTTGTCCATAAGGGACTCACACTTAATGAACTGTTGTTTGACAGTCTTGATTGTTTCTAATATGAGAAGCATTTCGTTGGTGGCCGCATCACTTGAAGGTGTTAATGGAACAGCTTTACTAGGAACTGGCGCCGTGCAGGCCGCAGGAATCAACTTTGCATTTGTGGTCGGTGTTGGTGCAGCAGGCATCAATTTGGTTGGTGGATTATGGGCCATAGGAGGTGGTGTGTTGTTAAGCATTATGTCAGCCCCAGCAGTACGCTGGGTGTTAGTCTTAAGTACTGGCCGAATGTTGGTGATAGCATCTCGTATAGCATCTCTCTTGGTTTTAATGCGCTCCAGATACTTCAACCTCTCGCTACATTGACCATAGTTGGCAGGGTGTTCCTTTTGGCAGTTACAGCAACGAACCGCTTCGATGAAACCTTTTACTGGGCATTGAGAGGTTTGGTGCTCCAGGGAACACTTGACGCAGCGCGCAGGTCTGTTGCAATTGCGAGAAGCATGCCTAAATCCCTGGCATCTAAAGCATTGAGTGCCTAATTTGTTGGAGGTTTTGTAGCGTTCAATGCTCACGGCACAGTTGGCAAGATATTTAATTTGCTTGAACTTCGTCATGTCGGTGTTACTAGGTAATTGGACCAGCAAGGGAGGGCAATGAATCGGCTTTTTGGTTTTGATATGAGAAATTGCAGCACCAGGAAAGCCTAGCGATTCCAAATCAGTAGCCAATGATTCGGCAATATCACTTGGTAAACCTTTGATGACTACCTTGGGTCTTTTTTCATCTTTTCTGGTAAATGTGTGAAATGACACATTTTCATTGAGGAGACCGTCTTTGATCGCTTGATGGCTCTCGGGTGCATAGCATTGAATTCTAACACGTTTATTACCTTTATACAGGAGGTAATAATTATTATCGTATTTGTCGATTGTTTCCTTTAGCTTCTCATGATCCCAGTCTTCACGGAGCTCGATGACAATAGGAGGAACCCGACCGATCGACTTCTTCTTAGAGGCACTTTTGAAGGCTTCTTGTACCACGCCGTCCACCGGAAGTCCTTTGAAACGGTTGCTGGTAACCGTTTCGTGTTCCTGGGATAGTGGCTTTGGGATAGCGAATCTCTTTGGGTGTAGCCATGTTTCGCCCGCTTCATCTCTTGGTCTTTTAGCGGCGGCCGCGGAAGATGTTGCTAAGTCGGGTGTCGAGCGCGTTATAAACTTGTCCATTTTTATCGATAAGACAAATGGACAACATTAGTGTATTGGACCGGATAAAGAAACACGGTGCATAGGCTAAGTGCGAGCGGTCAGTATGACGACCGAACGCTGAATGACACCACACACCCCCAATACATAACCTTCAAAAATAACCAAACGCCTGAATCAATTTTGGTAAAACATGTTTCAAAAACTATGCAAGTAAACCTGCCTTCAAATAAAAACAAACTGCAGTGGCAGACACACTCGTACTATTGAATAAAGTAAATTTTTATTTCAGTTGGAAAGCCCTGAAGAGGACACTCCATCCAGGACTCTGAGACCTCGAATAAAGAAGGATGACTTGTACATCCAGGGGCTTTGGTCTCAAAAACTGGTTTTTTTACTCAGGAAAAATGAACTTGAAGTACACAGTGCCAATTTTTCAGTCATTCAGGTATACGAATATGTTATTATATTATCTATCATCATCATCTCAACTAGTAGACGTCCACTGGACACATGCCTCTGCCATACTCACCACGTTTGGCAGGCGGGTTGGCGAGCGCAGTACGGGATGTTGATACACGGAAAGACGATGCTGCCCATAGCCTGGAGGTATCCCCTTACAGATTCTTACTGCATCCACGGGCAAGAGAGGAGATTCTGCCGGCACCCCACGGCGGTCATCATCAGTACCAGTGTCCTACGTAACGGCTGAGATGATGATGATGATGTAATTAGTAACATCTTACTCCTCCTTGTTACCAGATAAAGTAGATAATTTCGTTTCAGCCGTAAAACGTCCACTACTGAACAGGCCTCGCTCATGGATCTCCATGGGGGGTAGTTGCCATACTCACCACGCTAGGCAGGCGGGTTGGCGAGCGCAGTACGGGATGCTGGTACACGGAAAGACGCTGCTGCCCATCTTCCAGAGGTATCCCTTAGCAGGCTCTTACTGCATCCATGGGTATGAGAGGAGGGGTAAATTCTACTGCCGGCACCCCACGGCGCTAGATAGTAGTAATTCATTGATTTTAGTAACGAAGTAGATAATCTGGTTTTAATCTCGTAGTTTTAACTTTGTTTCTTTCCAGGGTGAAGCGTTGCTCGGGACTAAGAGAGATTTCTCAGAACTATGGAACGCAGAACTTATTGGCGATGTGCGTCGCGCACACCTGATGTCCGTGAAAGAACCCGCAACTCCCTCTGGGGGTTGGAAGGAGCCAACTTTTTTGTGTGATCTTCAGCTGCCGCGGTTCGCTTTGGAGTCCTGTCTCGTGGTGACTAGCTGCGGAGCTTATGTGTTGAATACTGTGTAAGTTTAAGTGGTTGGATCTTCTCCGTATTCTTCACTACTGAAGGTCGTGCCCGTCTTTAAATGCCTTCACCAAGGTCTTGACTGGCTGCTTCCACACGGAGGCAACCAGATAATCTGGACAGAGTGCCAGATTCTCTGGTTGCCTCCGGTTGTCAGTTCTTTATATTGCCTTCACGAGGTCTACATTATCTGCTTCCACATCACTCTGTACACATTATCTAAAAAAAAATACAAAAAATTTATTGGGAACAAACGATCTGGTTGTCTTTACATGCAAAGATTTGATTTGACCCGCTATCATATTTTTGTACGATCTTCAACTGCCGCGATTCGCTTTGGAGTTCTATTACTGTGTGAGTTGTCAGTTCTTTCTTCTTCTGTTTATTATTCTTTATTATTGAAAGCTCGTCTTGAAATGCTTTCACCGAGCTCTTCACTATCTGCTTCCACACCACTCTGTCTTCGGCTTGTCTCACGGCAGTAGTGACAGTGGGTCCTGTTAGCGCATTTACTTCATAGGACCATAGGGTAGGTTATCGTCCGCGTGTTCTCCGAACTATTGATTCATAGGTTTAAGCTTTTTATCTCATAGAAAAAGCTTATTACTCCATAGATGATTATTAGATAAATGAATGATATTGACTCTTGGCCGAGTGTTGCTCGGTTCAGCCTCAATAGAAGTGTAAGAGTGAGGTTTCTTGTTTGCTTCTTTCCCTCACGTGGAAAAAAGTTATCTGAAGCGAACAAATTCAATTTGATTTTGACTCTCTTTCACTCAGTTTGTCCATCGGTCGTTTATACATAAGTATTTGAATACCTTTACAGAAGCGAGCCCTGCGAGTGGCTAGTGGGTCTCATAATGCGCGGAGGCGCGGGCGCGGAGCAGTCGTGCTGTGCTCTGGGCGCGCCCGTCAGCACCTTGCTCCGCGCGTGTGCGGACATGCTGATGTCGCGCGGCAAGCTCGCTCCGGCGCAGTATCTCTTCTCTCTCTCTCAGGTCAGTGGGATATAGTGGACCTATGAGAGTCGTATGCTGGGCTCTGTGCTCGCACCTTGCTCCGCGCGTGTGCGGACATGCTGATGTTGCGCGGCAAGCTCGCTCCGGCGCAGTATCTCTTCTCTCTCTCTCAGGTCAGTGGGATATAGTGGACCTATGAGAGTCGTATGCTGGGCTCTGTGCTCGCACCTTGCTCCGCGCGTGTGCAGACATGCTGATGTCGCGCGGCAAGCTCGCTCCGGCGCAGTATCTCTTCTCTCTCTCTCAGGTCAGTGGGATATAGTGGACCTATGAGAGTCGTATGCTGGGCTCTGTGCTCGCACCTTGCTCCGCGCGTGTGCGGACATGCTGATGTCGCGCGGCAAGCTCGCTCCGGCGCAGTATCTCTTCTCTCTCTCTCAGGTCATTGGGATATAGTGGACCTATGAGAGTCGTATGCTGGGCTCTGTGCTCGCACCTTGCTCCGCGCGTGTGCGGACATGCTGATGTCGCGCGGCAAGCTCGCTCCGGCGCAGTATCTCTTCTCTCTCTCTCAGGTCAGTGGGATATAGTGGACCTATGAGAGTCGTATGCTGGGCTCTGTGCTCGCACCTTGCTCCGCGCGTGTGCGGACATGCTGATGTCGCGCGGCAAGCTCGCTCCGGCGCAGCATCTCTTCTCTCTCTCTCAGGTCAGTGGGATATAGTGGACCTATGAGAGTCGTATGCTGGGCTCTGTGCTCGCACCTTGCTCCGCGCGTGTGTGGACATGCTGATGTCGCGCGGCAAGCTCGCTCCGGCGCAGTATCTCTTCTCTCTCTCTCTCAGGTCAGTGGGATATAGTGGACCTATGAGAGTCGTATGCTGGGCTCTGTGCTCGCACCTTGCTCCGCGCGTGTGCGGACATGCTGATGTCGCGCGGCAAGCTCGCTCCGGCGCAGTATCTCTTCTCTCTCTCTCAGGTCAGTGGGATATAGTGGACCTATGAGAGTCGTATGCTGGGCTCTGTGCTCGCACCTTGCTCCGCGCGTGTGCGGACATGCTGATGTTGCGCGGCAAGCTCGCTCCGGCGCAGTATCTCTTCTCTCTCTTTCAGGTCAGTGGGATATAGTGGACCTATGAGAGTCGTATGCTGGGCTCTGTGCTCGCACCTTGCTCCGCGCGTGTGCGGACATGCTGATGTCGCGCGGCAAGCTCGCTCCGGCGCAGTATCTCTTCTCTCTCTCTCAGGTCAGTGGGATATAGTGGACCTATGAGAGTCGTATGCTGGGCTCTGTGCTCGCACCTTGCTCCGCGCGTGTGCGGACATGCTGATGTCGCGCGGCAAGCTCGCTCCGGCGCAGTATCTCTTCTCTCTCTCTCAGGTCAGTGGGATATAGTGGACCTAAGAGAGTCGTATGTTGGGCTCTGTGCTCGCACCTTGCTCCGCGCGTGTGCGGACATGCTGATGTCGCGCGGCAAGCTCGCTCCGGCGCAGTATCTCTTCTCTCTCTCTCAGGTCAGTGGGATATAGTGGACCTATGAGAGTCGTATGCTGGGCTCTGTGCTCGCACCTTGCCCCACGCGTGTGCGGACATGCTGATGTCGCGCGGCAAGCTCGCTCCGGCGCAGTATCTCTTCTCTCTCTCTCAGGTCAGTGGGATATAGTGGACCTAAGAGAGTCGTATGTTGGGCTCTGTGCTCGCACCTTGCTCCGCGCGTGTGCGGACATGCTGATGTCGCGCGGCAAGCTCGCTCCGGCGCAGTATCTGTTCTCTCTCTTTCAGGTCAGTGGGATATAGTGGACCTATGAGAGTCGTATGCTGGGCTCTGTGCTCGCACCTTGCTCCGCGCGTGTGCGGACATGCTGATGTCGCGCGGCAAGCTCGCTCCGGCGCAGTATCTCTTCTCTCTCTCTCAGGTCAGTGGGATATAGTGGACCTATGAGAGTCGTATGCTGGGCTCTGTGCTCGCACCTTGCTCCGCGCGTGTGCGGACATGCTGATGTCGCGCGGCAAGCTCGCTCCGGCGCAGTATCTCTTCTCTCTCTCTCAGGTCAGTGGGATATAGTGGACCTATGAGAGTCGTATGCTGGGCTCTGTGCTCGCACCTTGCTCCGCGCGTGTGCGGACATGCTGATGTCGCGCGGCAAGCTCGCTCCGGCGCAGTATCTGTTCTCTCTCTTTCAGGTCAGTGGGATATAGTGGACCTATGAGAGTCGTATGCTGGGCTCTGTGCTCGCACCTTGCTCCGCGCGTGTGCGGACATGCTGATGTCGCGCGGCAAGCTCGTTCCGGCGCAGTATCTCTTCTCTCTCTCTCAGGTCAGTGGGATATAGTGGACCTATGAGAGTCGTATGCTGGGCTCTGTGCTCGCACCTTGCTCCGCGCGTGTGCGGACATGCTGATGTCGCGCGGCAAGCTCGCTCCGGCGCAGTATCTGTTCTCTCTCTTTCAGGTCAGTGGGATATAGTGGACCTATGAGAGTCGTATGTTGGGCTCTGTGCTCGCACCTTGCTCCGCGCGTGTGCGGACATGCTGATGTCGCGCGGCAAGCTCGCTCCGGCGCAGTATCTCTTCTCTCTCTCTCAGGTCAGTGGGATATAGTGGACCTATGAGAGTCGTATGCTGGGCTCTGTGCTCACACCTTGCTCCGCGCGTGTGCGGACCAAACATACGCCCTATGGCGGGAATCGAACTCGCTACCTCCTGCGTATCAGTCGGCTGTTAGACCAACAAAGTCATGGACAGTCAATTATTGATGCTATACTTACTTCTTGATTCCCATTTTCGATCTTCTATTTTATTCCTTGCAGAGTCAACCGGACGGGTGGGTAGCGCGCCTGGGTGTTTTCGGTCGGATCCACGAGCTGTCTATGTACAAATACAATGGCAATGCCGGCAGTCTCGGAAACTCAGCTATTACTATACAACTCCTCGCACTAGCACTTAAGATGGCCACTAATGAAGAGCAGAAGTTTGACACGTGAGTTTTGATTCTATGAGGATATCTGGTCGAAAATAACCCATTTGATTAATGTATTTTCTGCTTGAAATAATACTATTTTAAAACCCAAGCGTACGCACTACGCCTAGAACTAGAATATACACCTATGATATATTGTACTGAAAGCATACACCCTTACCTTCTCCTGTATATGTCGTCTCCATTCAGGCCGTTTTTTAGCGATATTTTCCCAACGAAAAGGATCTATAGATGAAAGAAGGCGAAAACTGGATCTAAAACGTGACTAAGTCAACCGCCTTCTAATATAAAATACAACTAGGTACGTTAACGGTACCCTAACTTGCGATGTTTGCACGCGTCAACTTGTACGTTTAGCGCAAAAATCGGGTACATAAGTAATTTAACAGCTTAACACCCAAGTCTATAAATAGGTAAATAAAAACTAAAGAAAGCAAAGTCACTGCAGCCGAAAACGGCTAATATAAGTCATTTAACAGCTTAACACCCAAGTCTGTAAATAGGTAAAAAAAACTAAAGAAAGCAAAGTCACTGCAGCCGAAAACATTGTACATTGTAATATTGGACAAAGCAAACGTCCATGTCAAACTTGTAAATTAGATTTTTTTGTGTATGTAAGTTTTATGTGCTTACAAGCTGTGTGTTTGAACTTAACCAGAAAAATTTAATTGAGACCTTAAAAGTCTGTTATAACTTGACTGGAATAAACGGCTTTTTACAATTTGTTTTTACTAATGTAAGCCCTAAACATTCATCTTTTGTTTTCAGTGAAGTGAAATTCACATCACTAAGCCCAGCGGAACTGCTGGAACTATCCTCATTCGCCGCCGCCACTGGTCTCTGGAACCTGGTCCCGGTATTCAGCATCCACCGCGGCTATCCCCACCTCCTGCTAGCCGCTGTAAAGTCACGTGGCTCCATCTGTCGCGGCACCGTCAACTGTCTGCTGCAACACAGGTGCCTTGTGCCTCTGTTGCTCGAGGAGAACGGACAGTGGCTCTTCGACTTTATTGTCGAGAACTGTGATAAATTCGACACTACTATTCTGAAGGTAAGAATCGGAACTGCGAATCTCTGAGAAGTTGGTACCATGCCCATTTAGTACAAATTATATTAACTACTAAATAAGCTCAGAGTCGCTCAACGAGCTATGGGGTCGCTCAGGGCTATGCTTCAGGGTTTATCTACGGGATCGAATCAGAAATGAGGAGATACGTAGAAGAACTCGGGTCACAGACATAGCCAAACGGATCAGCACGTTGAAGTGGCAATGGGCAGGCCATGTAGCTCGCAGAACAGATGGCCGATGGGGCCGCAAAGTTCTCGAATGGAGGTCACGGATTGGCAAGCGAAGCGTAGGACATCCACCTACAAGATAGGCAGACGACTTGGTGAGAACTGCTGGTTGGCGGTGGATGCAGACGGCTTCCAACCGCAGTACTTGGAGATCAATGAGGGAGGCCTTTGTTCAGCAGTGGACGTCCTACGGCTGATATGATGATGATGATGGAACTACTGCGATTTTACTTATGTTGTTGCATTGAAAGTCGAGAAATGTGATCAGTTCGAGTCAGTAAGAATACTCTAATTCTTTTTACGTGTTAAAGACATCGGTACTCTTGCTCAATTAGTAAACAATTAGGAACTAGATGGCGCTAATGAATGTTGTTAAATCGTTGTGGAATAATTACGGTACTACGTTTGTATGGGAAATTCATCGTACGTCCCCTTAATACTTTGTAAGAAGATGGCGCTACTGAGTTTTAATTCTGATTGCGTTGTTGCAGTGTATCTGTCTATGGCTGAATCCGTTGCAAGATCAATTACGGCCGGTGATGCGCGATTTAAAACAAGGAATTACATCTATCTACGTAAGTTTTTTTTCTAATTGGGTGATTGACAATTTAGGTGACAGTTGTTCTGTGTAACCTTCGAAGACACCGTATTTGTGCTGCAGAAGAGGGCTATTCGTTCTATCTACAATATGGGTCCCAGAGAATCACTTCGCACTAAATTTAAAGAAATAAATATAATGACAGTAGCTTATCAATATATTTATGAGAACCTGTTGTACACCCATAAAAATATTGCTTCGTTTAAGAAAAACAGCGACAATCACAATGTAAATACAAGAAATAAGAATAAAGTCGCTGTGCCCACTACTAGGCTCCATAAGGTGAAAATATCTTTTAAAGCGCAATGTATACGCTTCTACAACAAACTCCCAAGTGAGTTGCAGAAGTTATCATTGAATAAATTCAAAAACATTATTAAACGCAATCTGTGCAATAAAGCTTATTATAAAATATCAGATTACCTAGAGGACAAAACCACTTGGGACGGAATCTGCTCCAACTCCGTCAAACGTAACATAAGACAAAATAAAATTGTTAAATGATGACTATAACGACCGAGTTAGGTTCTTCTGTTCACTTCTTTTCCTAACTCGCGTGTCATCTGAAGTGAACAGATTCAATTATGTGCTTTATTCTATTTATTTGTGTTGTTTTATTTTGTAATTTGTGACGCGTCAATAAGGTCCATGCGGCCGCACTGAATAAAGTATTTTTTGATTTTTGATTCTTCTTGATTCTTGAAGGATACACCGGACGCCGACCGAACGTGATTTCGCTCCGTCCGGGATCGCGCGGACGCCGGTGAACGGGAACATTAACGAAGACTTTGTTTTGTTTATTTTAGGGATTGGCTTATGATCTTTTTGGCATTTGACTCGCAACAAAATAAAGTACACTCTGAACGTCATTGTCAATTTTCAAAACGCATTTTAGTGCTTTGAAGTCGTTAAAATCGTCCGATCCCTCCACACCGCGATCCCTGAAGATTCTGTGTCTATTTCATAAGAATAATGATAAAACCATGCCCATTGTAATTGGTTTTCTATCAACATTTTACCATCTGCACGTCGTAATAATAGCTACTTTATAATAGATAATGTTCTTTCAGACAACAAGAATGCTCAACCTTATATCGACGTTCATCCGCGTCGCTTCCGCAGTAGAATACCGCGAACCGTGCGCGGAGTTACACCAAGAAATCGCACACGACTCGGAAACTTGGAAGAACCAGTTTGTGCCGAAACGCGCGCTTAGGTAATACAAAAAATGCTTGTCAGGCACACAAACAAATAATAAAACGGGTTGGTAAACTCCTCTCTGCATCCACGCAGAAATAATCTGCCGAAGCATCCTCCGAAGAATGGACTGGAATGGAATGGAATGGAGCAGCGTCATTCCGTGTTCCACCATCCCGTACTGGAGAACCATTAGATCACAACAAGCAAACAATAAAATGTGTTGGTTAATGTTGAACCTATGACTTATTGGACTGAGACAGAGTACAATTTTTTGACCCCTCGCAACACACTTCTAATGAACTAAGCTATTATTAAGTCCTATTTTTATTTAAGCTAGTTTCATATACTAGTCTTAAAGTTCTTATGATAATGATGACACCTTTTTATCTGCCGTAGGCAAAGCTATAATTAATTTTATTAAATGTACTTAAGTCAATAACACATAATTAGATCAGCAAATGGCTGAACGTCCTACTGCCCAGAATAAATAGACCCTCAAATATGATAATTATCACCTACTTTCGGAACCATTAGGGCGCGAGCCTCGCTCGCACTCGTCAGTTTTATTTACATGTCTTCTACTTAAATTTTTTGTTGTTTTGCGTTCGGTCAAATATATTTTTGTCTCTCCTCAGCTGCGGTCTCGCTCACTGGGCGGTGATCGATGAAGGGAATGCTAAGATAATGATGACTGATACGAGGGTGAATACTGAGGTGATCGGCCGCGTTATGGACGTGGCTTGCGGGAGGCATCACACGCTTGTCCTTACTGAGAATGGGGTAAGTTAACCATTAGGTAAAGTAAATTGGCATAATATATGTAGATGATCGAACGAGTGAGCAAAGCGAACGAAGTTCTTAGTGGCTAGGCGTTTCGGCTAAATGTTTGTTTGTATGACCGGAATTTTCCGAGGATAGCTCTTGAACGGATAATCGGATTTTGATTTAATTTAAAACTTAAAGAGATTACATCAACATAAATCGATTATAACAAAAAGCGCAAAAGAGAAATGAGTTGATCTACTAAAACTTTCAATAGGAGATACAAAAAGTTATAAGCATATTATAGAATTTGGTCTCCTTATGCTAGCACGGCAGGCAGAATAGGTTAAGTACAAAAACACCATGCAATCCGTGTGCAGGGAATCTAAAATAAGGATGTGGTCTATCGTTACTATATGCAATATTTACGGCATATTAACCATGATTCGATTATTTCTAAATTTCCCGATATTTCGGTAGCGATACTTCGAGCCAGAATATCCAGACAAGCAGATCTTCAGACGGATCCAAGTGGGATGGGCGGCTTTCGGCAAGTTAGAGAACATCCTCCGGTCAAAAGAAATTCCACAATGCCTGAAGATCCGTCTCTTTAGCCAGTGTGTTTTGCCAACTATGACGTACGGTTATGAAACATGGACGCTCACTAAGCAGACTGTGCACCGAGTAAGAGTTGCATAAAGGTCCATGGAGCGTGCCATGCTCGGAGTCAAGCTCTTAGATCGAGTCCGCAACACCGAGATCAGACGGCGGACAAAAGTTTACGATGTCGGAGACTGTCATCGGTCTCAAGTGGAGTTGGGCAGGGCACCTGGCCAGACCTGGTGATGGCGATGGACAAAGTTGGTGACTGAGTGGTGGCCAAGGTCAAGCCAAAGAAGTTGTGGTCGTCCGAAAGCGCGTTGGGTCGACGACATTATAAAGATCGCTGGGCACGCCTGGATGCGAAGGGCACAGGACAGAGGAGGCTGGCAAAAAATCAGGGAGGCCTATACCCAGCAGTAGGTGATTCCGGGCTGAGAGAAGATAAGTTCACCAACACAGAGTAACTAAACCATAACTTTTAAAAAGAAACATTATTGGGTTATACTAGCGTCACTTTTTATATGTCTGAACTACTAAACTATGAGCGTTATAGTGTCACTATGATTAAAGGTGAAGATAGCATGTTTTATATAAAACTGATCGTTCAAATCGTTATAGTCAAATTATGGCGTGTTTAATTTTACAGCTATACGCAGCCGGTGACAACTCTTTCGGTCAACTGGGCGTGGGTCGAGCATGGCGCGGCGGCGTCGGCGAGGCAGCGAGCTCCGGTGGCGCGCTACTAGCAGCATCTCTGGTCTGCGAGGCGCCTTTACAGGCTCTAGCGGCGGGCCACTACCACTCAGCGGCGGTCGATGTTGGCGGAAGGCTCTATACTTGGGGGTAAGTCATCTGTTTCAATGTAAGTGATATCGCGTGTGAATTCGCCGCTACAGGCGCCAATGTAGTGTCCGAATGGTTAAATTTCACAAAATGGTCCCTCATCATAACTTGAATTAGGACGAGTGTCTACATTTGTTGAGGTTGCAAGCTCCGGTGGTGCTTTACTAGCAGCTTGTCTGGTCACCTAGGCGCCTTTCACTAATATAAAAGCTAGCAGTATGTAGTAGCGGTGCTTTGTGTTAGTGATATAATAGTGATATAATGTATACTCGTGACACAATTTTTCAATTTAAGCCTGAGTAAAGAAAGACATTGTGTTCTGAAATATTGATATCTTTAACAATTTTATTAATTCTGAGATCGGTTTTCAATGAAGATTCTCTGTAAGTTATTAATTTTGTGATTTTCAGATGGGGTGTCCATGGGCAATTAGGACTGGGCAGTATTGACGACCAATGGACTCCTCAGCTTGTTACGAAGTTGCAGGGCAGAAAGGTAAATTCCCATCCACTACATCGCGACCTGTTCGGGTTACATTTTGCTGCGCACCTACCTTAACCTCTGACGCGCTTTATGGAGCGACGGGTCTCCATAAGGTTTGAAGTGACATACTGAGACAGTTTGAACGAGAAACAAAGCAAAAATTATTGTCTTAAAATTGAATTGCTTCCCATTGGTTTGTTTTTTGACCGAGTTAATAGTAATTTATATTGATGGGAGTGGTCACAAATGCCGAATAATTAAGAAATATTTATAAAAATAAACAATAATAAAATTAAATTTACGTAAGTATTGACAGTTTTCTAACAAACATTCATCATCGAAAGTGGCTGGAGTATAGTTACCGACATCTCCGGCGGAACTCAAAAACTACCAGATGGATTTTCACATGGTTTTCACCAATACACAAGAGTGGTTAAAGATGAAAGTTTGTGTGTCTTAGTACCTATTATGATGAAATATCTTTAATTTTTTTTTTGTAAATTTCGAAACTGGATCAACTGAGAGTACAAACAAATAAAAAACTCACTAGATCCCGTATTCGAAAAACTTTAAATACTGGATCTAGTAGTTTTC
This sequence comes from Pasiphila rectangulata, assembly GCA_963082625.1. NCBI lineage: Eukaryota > Metazoa > Arthropoda > Insecta > Lepidoptera > Geometridae > Pasiphila > Pasiphila rectangulata. Next base: position 15,234,746 of record OY720240.1, read on the forward strand.
TAAAATGAAAACTCTCACTAGATCCAGGCTGGATCTGTTGACTTGATCTAGTGAGAGTGGTCCTTATTGTTGGGCATAAAACGTCAGCGCCGAAGTAGAATGTTAGATAGAAACATCGTAATAGGACTTTGTAATCTTTCGCAATCTGTAGACATCATTTTAAACTGATTAACGGTACTTTATCGCGTAATTACCTTATTTTATTATTTCCCGACGTTTCGAGTGCCCAGCCGCCCTCGTGTGCCCAGCCGCCCTCGTGGTCACGGGTGGACTGATGTACTTGGAGCTACCGTCGCAAGTTGACAGTAGGATCCGTGACTACCCTCAATTCGTCGTCAGAATCAGGAATGGACAGTCTACGACACACAACACTGACAGTATCTTCATGTGGCAGCACCGGAATGCCTCGCGTCGCGCATTTACTAATAACGGGATTCCACGAAGCCGAGAGACGAAAACCATCCTCAAGATGGTTTCTCGCCCGATTCCGGTTTTTCTTGATTAAAAAAAAAAGAAGTCAGGACATAATAAAATAAGGTAATTACGCGATGAACTGCCGTTAATCAGTTTAAATTAAGCATGATAATATTATTAAATCTGGAAAATTATGTTGATTGGTTGAAAAGGATGTTATTTTTTTGTTCTAGGTGGTGTCTGTAGGCTGTGGCGCCTGTCACACTGTAGTTCTAATGGCGAACGGCGAAGTATACGCTATGGGCGCGGGCGTGTTCGGTCAGCTAGGCGTCGGCTCGCGGGAGAAGTCCTCAGTGCCCGTCCGCGTCAGGATAGCTGATACTGTCGAGAGCATCGCTGTCGGCTACTTTCATAATGTAAGTGATGACGCGGTTCTTAAGGCGAACGGTGCCTATCTACGTTAGTATTGCTGCGCCGTGCGCAAACGTAAACCGTCTTTTGTTGTCCTGTCTCTATTGTGTGTGAATCTAGAAACTTCGGCTACTAGAATCCTTTTTATATGCGATATAAATACGTGAGCGTGTTTGCCGAGCGGACAGTCTTTATTTGGCTACGGAAGCGAACAGTGCGATATATCCGAGTGACTTCAAAGTGAATACAGTGATCAGTGATTGTGTCTCTTATGGCGAACAGCAACATCATTAACATGACAAGACCCACGAATTGGGTCACTGTGACGTCAAGTACCATCGTCGAAGTGCTTGCGAGAGTCGAATGTCTATAATTGGTGGTCACACGACCCTCAGTAACTGAGGAATACGAATGAAGGAGGAGGCACACCTTCACAAAGTTATAATCGATTGCCACAGGTGGTCAAGCCTGCATTGCGCTTCGAGTCTAGTTCGTACCCAAAATCGCGGACTTTGGCTTTTACATAATCCTCCATTCCCGTCGCTTGTCGACCTGTTTCTCCCACTGAGATAGCACTGTCGCACTTTTTCAGGTGTCTTCTAAGCACTTCTATATACGGAGGAGTTCTGATAATACGGATAATAAGTATAAAAAATAGTGACCATTATATTGGCACATACTCGCACTGGAGTGCCAGAATCCTGTAAATTTGGTCGCTAATTTAATCCGTTAGGTTCAATGTTTTGACTAATAATGTTTGCTTATTTCAGTTGGCACTGACATCCAAAGGTCAAGTGTACGTATGGGGCGCGAGTCCGCAGCAGGTCCGCGCGACGGCCGCGCGTCGCAGCCAGGCGGTGGAGGCGCGCTCCGCCCCGAGCTCGCCCGAGCCCGCGCTGGCCGAGATCCCGTGCGACTGGCACCTGGCGCCGCAGCCGGTGGACACGTGCAACGTGCAAGGGACTGTCGTGCAGGTGATACCTTCAGTATTGTTGCGAGTTAGCAGCAGGTCCGCGCGACAGTGCGTCGCAGCCAGGCGGTGGAGGCGCGCTCCGCCCCGAGCTCGCCCGAGCCCGCGCTGGCCGAGATCCCGTGCGACTGGCACCTGGCGCCGCAGCCGGTGGACACGTGCAACGTGCAAGGGACTGTCGTGCAGGTGATACCTTCAGTATTGTTGCGAGTTAGCAGCAGGTCCGCGCGACAGTGCGTCGCAGCCAGGCGGTGGAGGCGCGCTCCGCCCCGAGCTCGCCCGAGCCCGCGCTGGCCGAGATCCCGTGCGACTGGCACCTGGCGCCGCAGCCGGTGGACACGTGCAACGTGCAAGGGACTGTCGTGCAGGTGATACCTTCAGTATTGTTGCGAGTTAGCAGCAGGTCCGCGCGACAGTGCGTCGCAGCCAGGCGGTGGAGGCGCGCTCCGCCCCGAGCTCGCCCGAGCCCGCGCTGGCCGAGATCCCGTGCGACTGGCACCTGGCGCCGCAGCCGGTGGACACGTGCAACGTGCAAGGGACTGTCGTGCAGGTGATACCTTCAGTATTGTTGCGAGTTAGCAGCAGGTCCGCGCGACAGTGCGTCGCCGCCAGGCGGTCGACGCCCCGAGCTCGCCCGAGCCCGCGTTGGCCGAGATCCCGTGCGACTGACACGTGCAACGTACCATCGTGCAGGTGTTACCTTGTCTCCTTGCGAGTTAGCAGGTCCACGTGAAAGCGCGTCGAAGCCAGACGGTTCAGAAAACAGTTATTTGCGATTGCTACATATTTTAGTACTCCAACCTGTTATATAGGCTCGCCAACCCGCCTGCCAAGCGTTGCTGCTAAGCTGCCAGTATGGCAACAACACCTCATGACCAGTACCTGGAGATCCATGAGAGAGGCTTATGTCCAGCATTGGACGTCCTACGCCTGAGATGATGATGATGAAGTTAAAAGAGTAATTGTGTACATGGCCCATTTACTCGCCGACTGACATAAAACATATTCGTAAACACGAAAACTTTTTATGTTTTTATCGATGCTATTAAATAGAATGATACTGTCAAAAGTCAGTCATTGCAGAACCTCGGCTGTTGCAACCCAGTCGTTTTTAATTTAATTTCTAATTATTAAGACTTCTCTTTACAGTTATCAGCGGGTTGGCATCACTCTTGCATCGTGACCAACATGGCCTTCTACACTTGGGGTTTGAATTTCGACGGGCAGCTCGGAAGCGGCGATAGGAAGCAAGTCTACATACCCACTGAAGTGAAGATACGTGTGGAAACCCAGCCCGATACAGTGAAGCACAGCGCTAAAACACCAGACGATGAAAGGAAGAAGACAAAAGCGTTGGTGGCATGCGGAGGCGACTTCACTATTTACATGGATGATGATGGACGGATTTATGCCACTGGGAATTCGCATCAACAGGTAATATATAGAAAGTTGGATATAAATGTTATCCAAAAGACTAGATCTTGAATAGGGGACTAGATCTAAAATAATTTCCTTTGTATTGGAAATCCCCAATCGATTATCTCTCGCTTTAAAAGATTATTAATGACTATCATCATCATCATTTCAGGCCGTATGCACTCACTGAGGAGGGGATAGACGAAGTGTGAGGGGTGAGGGGTCCTGAAACTCGTGACGTCGCATTAAAAAAATAATTTTAATGGAAATAAAACTAGTTTAAGAGCTGATATTTTAATTTTATAATTTTGGATGTGAAATTGCAAATATGTGACGTCACACTGGGAGGGAGAAGGCTCACTAATATGACCAGTTATGACACCACCCCACCCTCCCTGGGTGGTTCAACAAATCAGAAATTCGTGTCACATAATTTATGGATAGCGCATTTACCTAATGGGGACCAAATAGGGGACCCCCCGAATTAATGCGCCATTAGTTACGGTCTTTTGCGATTCTTGTCCACTGACTAATGAATGACAATCATCATCATCATTACAGCCTTAATATATCCACTGCTGGACATAGGCCTCCCTCATTGACTTAGAGATCCAAGTGCATGAGGGGTTGTTGCCATACTCACCACGCTTGGCAGGCGGGTTGGTGAGCGCAGTTCGGGATGTTCTTACATGGAAAGACGCTGCTGCCCATCTTCCGGAGATATCCCTTAGCAGATTCTTACTGCATCCACGGGCAGGAGAGGTGGGGTAACATTCTACTGCCGGCACCCCACGGCAATGTATACATGACAATGTATACTATTATTTTTACAGATTACAAATGAGAAGGACAAGGGCTCCAATCGCATTATCATGATGAAGACAACGAAGCGCGTCATCAAAATACCAGCGAGTAAGATAAACAATAAGTTTATTTTCCAACCTATCGACAGAATCGACATCATGTTCCCGTTTGACATTGACGGTTTTGAACGCAAACCGTTGGAACCGCGACTGAATCCCCTCACATCCATAAAAGATTTCAAGAAGAAATCCTGGGCAGACGACCTCATTATGATTCTCAAACCTTGGCTCAATCAAGAGCACATAATAAACAATCCAAACATGGCGGCTAAGTTAGCCTACCACAGTAAAAGTTACTCTGATTGTCTCAAATACTTGCTAGAAAATTTGAAAAGAGGGCCTCATGAAGATAAATATTATCTCACGCATTGTATGCTTACGGATCATGACGATGCGAATGGAAATCAACATAACACGCTAACTGACGACAATAAGATAGCGTTGACAAACATCATGTCTAAGAGGATAAAGGTGGCATCTCTGACGATCCTAAATGAAGAATCATATCCCGCTATGGACTCTGCAACATATCAAACATTGCCTTGTGGCTGTAATGAACTCAAATATCTCAAGAAACGCATATCACGCAAGGATAACAAAATAGAATGTGATATATCTTCTACCGCTGCGGATATTATAGACAAATGCATGACAATGTTCCCGATAAACAATGATCTTTGGGAAACATGTTTCCGCTTATCGAAGAACTTTTATTTGGATAATAATTTATCCATTGCGGGCCTAGAGAAGATACTGTTTAAGTATATGGAGACGAATGCCAATACTATGGCCGCAGCTATTATGTACTCCAGCGATTGCGCTCAATACTGCGAAATTTTATCGCCTAAACTGTACTTAAACATGTGCAGTCAAATAATGGACACATGGGGTTGAAACCCACTCTTTCATTGTGTATTTTTCACTTGGATTAGAATAGAGGTGAGGACCCTTGTAGCAGTAATTTGGATAAGGCGTTTAGTTATTATATACTCCAAAACTAATTGTTACTTTTCGCTTTTGAAAGAAGCTTTCGTCCACTGATCATATTTTTGGTGTCTGTTGAAATTATATGTTTCACATCTAGGACATGTTCAGAATAAGAAAAGAAGTAATTGTTTGTCTTTGTTCCTATAGGCATTTTCGCTAAATAGTACTTGTATGTTTTATAGATGTTACAATGTATGTAGTAGATATATTTTTATACAATTTACTATCTTGAGTTGCGTCCATATATTACATAGGTGAAATGTTTCTTTACTGTTGTTTTTAACCTTGTTGACTTTGAACACTTTGTTGTCTTATGATTTTATCATGTTTTTTACTTATTTCAAACTGTTAGTGTGACATTTTATTTATTGTTCATAATTGTAAATTATTATATTTGTTTGTGCCATTTTCCTCTCTTATGATTTTTTTATCTAGTCAGTCCATTTAGCAATTTTTTTATAAGTAGGTAATAATTATGTTGATTACACTATATTTTTGATTTTTCGTGCTGTAATACTCAAAATATACTAATAATTTTTAATAACTTCATTTTATTGATTTTGCGCCCCCTGACTTTCAATCCGAAGGTCGTGAGTTCGATATCGGCCGTAGAACAAGGATTATGGTTTCTTGAAAAATGTATGTATTAGGTGCTGGGCAAGGCTAATCCATCTCACAGTGTTCCATACAGCATGAATACCAGTTGCTGTAGCTTTATAAATCATCTATAATAGATGTAAATGCCTATGTTGTTATATTCGAAAAACCTATACCTCAGCCAAAATGTTTATAAACAAACTGTCCGTAACTTTATTTCGGTAGATTTAGATATATTTCTCAATTACTGGAGATTTGTGATCACTCCATTCAGTATAAATAACTATTGACTCTAAGTCTTAGGAAGCAATTCAATTTTAGGTGTGACAGTTGGTATACGAACTTCTAATCGAATTTGGCCGAAGTATAAATCATTATTCTTATTCCGAATACGTAATTATTTTATTTATGTGAGCTACCAACAAGAGATACCCACACAATAATGAGGTTTAATTAAAAAAATAGGTACTCAGGGCTAGTGTTCCCCCAATCATCGAAAGTGTAAAAAATCTACGGCCGTTGCGGCCGCCTCTAATTGGATTCCTTAGATATTGTGTAACAATAACATAACACCTAAGGGCACTTTTCATCTTTTAAAAATAAAAAAATAAATATGCCCATTACGTTAATCTTAAACTAGTGTAGTAAACTAGTAACTAGTGTATTATATTATCTGTGCCTTAAATGTTAGTTTCACTTCAATACTTGCAAGAGACTCGATAGAGTCCGCGCCACCACTGAAGTCTGATAGACGCGACGCTGAATAGATAGAACTTAAATACAGATATGACTGTACTGTAAAGTTTAGGTCCCGCTTTTGCCGAAAGACTTCAGTGGTGGCGCTTATTTCCAGGCTCTGGGCAAACCAGCTGTGCATGCGTTCGAAGTCCTGAAGGGGACGACTAACGTATAAAACGTGTATGAAAGGTTTAATTTGCACAGTAATAAACAGATTTTGTTTTCCTTTAAGCTGTATCCTTTTTGAATTATTAACAAAAATGTTGAAAAAAGACCGTTCCCCCCCCCCCCTTTTATCTTCGAAGTTTGCAGAGATAAACCCGTGAAACTTTTACAGCTTATAGAAGTATATGTAAACTTTATAGGAAAATTATAGCGAACTCACTATCTAATTTGCATAGTTTTTTAGACAAGGGGCGTGGAAGGGGGGGTTTTCAAAATTTCTGTGAAGTTACTAGATCGTGTGGGGTATCAAGAAAGGTATTCATTTGCACATTAATAAACAGTTTTTCTTTTTCCTATACGCCGTATCGTTTCAGAGCTATTTACAAAAATGTTGAAAAAACTTCCATTCCCCTCCGAAGTTTGCGGAGATAAACTCGTGAAACTTATAGCTAATAGAAGTGTATGTAAAGTTTTTGGGAAAATTATTGCGAACTCTGTAATTTGCATAGTTTTTTTAGACAAGGGGGTGGAAGGGGGGTTTTCAATTTTTTTGTGGAGTTAGTAGGTCGTGTGGAGTATAATATAAAAGGTATTCATTAGCATATTAATAAACAGTATTTATTTTTTCTTTAAGTCGTATCGTTTTAGAGTATTCACAAAAATGTTGAAAAAACGACCGCTCCGAGAGTCCGACTCGCTCTTGCCCGGTTTTATTTTTTGTATATAATTTGGTAGATGAGAATAGGTCGTAAAGTATTTCATGCAGCTGGGCGGATTTCTAGAAAGTTGTCCGTTATGTAATGGAATTCCACAATTTAAATCCCCCTCATCCCTTGTAAAACGTTCTGTAATGGATGTATTTCTGGCGGTCGGAAATCAAATGTTAATTACTCCTGTACTAATGCGTACAATCTACATATACTCATCATAACTAAGGAACACACCTTACATTTAGCTTCCAAAGATCAACCTTAAACAGTAATATTTACCTTCAAAAACAGCCGTTTGTAATGGAATTATAAAAGGTGACACGTGACGGCGTTTTCTGGATCGAATGCCGCCAAAAGCAAATATTGTGGCGGCCGGATAGGTATAAAATGTTGCCATTTGTTAAAATAAATCCAAATTTTAGTAGCTTTTTTATTCGAACATGATCAAACACGACGTGACCGTATTGCGGAATTTCCGCGTGAACAAATTTTAAAGTCGGCATATATTTGTTTATTTTTAATTTTTAACTCTAACTACCTTATAATTATGTTGAATTTATATTTTAGGCATTATGACCTTTTCAAATAACACATCGCACAGTATCAAAGAGTAAGACAAAATTACAAATTTTTACTTTGAATACTGCATTTGGGGTGGTGGACATGTGAGAATGACCATGTTTTTATTTTTCATTTAATTGATTTTTAATCCTTTTTGGGTTGTTTAGTTATAATAAATATATATTCAATAAGTATATTGTATATTAATTATTATTTTTCATAAAAAAACAAGTGTTTTTATCTAATGGGTTATGATAATCAAGATAGAAGGCATAGGACACGCAAATTTCCTACAAACAACTTTCTAGAAATCTGCTCAGCTACCTATAGGTACCTATGGTGTCCATATCCAAAACTTTTTCCGCGAGTGAAACCACGTGGGTCCGCTAGTTCATTAATATAGTTCAATTGTTATATTGTTCAATCTTATACTTCCTGGTAGATAAGTCAATGAAAAGCCGATATGTAAACAATATGCTATAATTAAGACGATTTTTTTGTCGTTATTAAACAATAGAAATGCTGTGTTCTACTATTATACATTTTCCCACTTGGGAGATATATTTACGCAGTAGGAATAGCGGAATGAAATGAATATGGCAAAAATACATAATATTGTATTCTGAAATAAATAGTTAAAAATAAATATCACTTCAATCATAAGTCCGGTGGTACGCACATCATGATTACAAATTAACATAACTGTTACACATTTAACATGGGTTTTTTTACAATACACCAACAATGAGTGATTTACAAGATTAACTGTGTACATAATATTACATTTTGCCCTAACATTCAAATCAGATTCATACAAGATTCCTTTGCGGATCGACGACTTAGTTTCGATACCCTGGTGGCTTGAATAGGTACGGTTTTTCTTCCTCTATGACTAATTATTAGAAGTTGATTGGCTTTCCACAGTATGCGGCCATGTTAGCTTCACGCAGAGCTTCCGAACATGTCTGTAAATAAGGTAACAGTATATAAAGCAATGAGATTAAAGGTTTTTGCGTTGGAATGCACACTTGCTGTTACTTCATAATGGTTTCAAGGGGTTGGATCATCATCATCATATCAGCAGTAGGGGTTCACTGCTGGACATGCCTCCCGCACTGAACTCCAAGTACTGCCCTTCTTAAGTCATCTGCCCTTCTTGTAGGTGGACGTCCTACGCTGCTCTTGCCGGTCCGTGGCCTCCATTCGAGAACTTTTCGGCCCCATCAGCCATTTGTTCTGCGCGCTATATGGCCTGCCCATTGCCACTTCAACGTGCGGTAATATGTCGGTGACCCGAGTTCTTCTACGTATCTCATTTCTGATTCCATCCCGTAGAGAAACCCCGAGGATAGCCCTCTCCATAGCTCGTTGAGCGACACGGAGTTAATTTATGAGGCGAAAGGTGAAGACGTGGTATGTGTGTCATCACTGGTAGCACGCACTGATTGGAAGTTGTATGTAAAAATGTTGCCCCGACTTTCTTGCCCGTGGATGCAGTAAGGAGCTGCCATGGGATATCTTCGGAAGATGAGCAGCAGTTGTCCGTGCATCAACATCCCGCACTGCGCTTGCCACCCCGCTCGCCAGCCGTGGTGAGTATGGCAACAACCCCCTCTTGATCAGCACTTGAAGACCTATGAGGGAGGCCTATGTCCAGCAGTGGTCGTCCTACGGCTGAGACGATGATGATGAATAATAAGCCTTAAGGCTTTATGCTGCGACTTGACGTAACTTTTTAATACATAAGACATATTGTTCTATACAAGTCTATATGTAGGTTAACGTAGATTCCGCTGTATATAAGAAAAGGGACAAAGCATCCTAACAGAAACTTTAATCGCCAAGAACTCTTAACTCGATCAGCTCGTTCGTTCGTTTCTATTAAATCGTTTTTATTAAACTTAGAGCTTACGAATCATAATTCTATATATTTTGTGTTTCTACTCCAACTACAAAATGAACTACCAGTTTCTGTATGACCAGTGGCATTATAATGTCGGCCCCTCTCCCTTGCCCACAGATGCAGTAGGAATCTGCTAAAGCATACCCCCAGAAGATTTGCAGCGTTTTTGCTTGTATCAACATCCCGAACTGCGCTCACCAACCCGCCTGCCAAGCGTTGCGAGCATGGCAAAACCATGATTAATAATTGGAGATCCAAGAGTGGGGCCTATGAGTAGTGTTGGACGTCCTGAGATGGCCGAGGCGGTGAGTATTGTACTTACGGGATGCGCGTGGCATACTCTCGCGACATCTTCCGCGGCCGCTCCGTACTCCATGGCTAAGACGGCTTCGTTGATCAGTTCACCGCCACCCTGCAAGGTTGATCTTATCACTATAGATTCTTATATATAACTTTTGAAACTATCATGGTCATGAACATTATATGAGTGTCCATGTGTTTCCCGATATTTCCACGCAGTTACACACGTCAGTTTAACCGTGGTTGTGTAAGGCCTTTGCATCTTTTATAGATGATTTATACAACGTCAGCAACTGGTAATTATGCTGTACGGGACGCAGCAGTGCCTGGGACATTGATAGATGGATTAGGCTTCCCCAGCGCCTATACCATCCTCTCAGCTTAGTCAACTATCCGTGGTTACGACGTGTCGTCGAAATATCGGAAAACTCGAAAACACTCAGCAAATCATGGTAAATATCCCGTAAATATTGGCTTACACATTTTTGTTCATGTATCAAACATTTTCAAAAAAGAGTCGATTTACGAAAGAAAGGTCCCAACCAAATAACGATAATTATATGGTCTGTTTAAATAACCTAAATAGGTTATGGGGTATTTTCTGGTGCATATTACCTTTAGGTATAAATCTTGTGTAAAATGTATTCATAGTCAATATCGCAAGATATTTTTTGGAAATGTTCTTTCTAACTTCACATCAGGCATAAATTCCCATTACTGGAGATTGGTTCGAATAAAGCGCGTCTGTTTAGTACTGAGTTAGGCCGCATGTCCACAGCAGCGCACGTGGGCCACGCTGTATGTCACTTCACGTCTGTATACTTACGGGTCCGATGATATGTGTCCCTAGGATGACATCTGTCGCCTTATCAGCGAGCACTTTAACAAATCCATCGGGTTCGCCGTTGGTCTTCGCTCTTGAGTTGGCTAGGAAGGGGAATTTGCCAACTTTGTACGCTCTGCCTTCCTTCTTCAGATCTTCTTCGGATTTGCCGACCCAGCCGACCTCGGGTGACGTGTAGATTACCGATGGAATCGCGTCATAGTTGAAGTGGACGTCCATGCCCTGAAAGCGGATGAAAACAATTGAAATCCGGAAAATGACCCCACAAATCGATTTTATTTTATTTTTTAACCCCGCCCGAAAATTATATTTCAAACGACTTATCATGTTATTTACTCTATTTGTTACCCGACATTTTGACAGGATTGCACTTATAATAAAGAGGAAATAGTAAACCGCGCAATAAAGGTCGACTGGTAAAAAATTCTATTAGCATTAAGTACATTGTTTTTTGTGAACAAAGTATTAAATACGTAAAAAAATTCCCGGTTACAAAATTATCTATTTTAAACCAATTCATGGGACTACATAAGTTAAAAAAAATACGAATCCTAAATCACGATTCTGTCCTCAGAAGTGATTTTACTATCGCAGTTCTCTTCTAAGGATAGAAGAGAACTGCGATAGTAAAATCAAGTATACCTTAATGCCTTCAACGCAGACAATTCCTTCGTCTTCTGCTTTGTGGGCCAACATAGGTCCATGGATGCAGTCACCAATCGCATAAATGCTGCAATAAGACAAGTTATTTTTCTGTTATTACTGATTCGTAATCTTAAAGGCCGCTCTACATTCTCACGAGACATTCACGCGAGAATCTCCGGAGATTCTCGCGAGAACTGTAGCGAGAACTTCTTTTGGGTACACACTCTCACAATGTTCTCAAATAGTTCTCACTACAGTTCTCGCGCTCGATGACGATGGACGCCGAAGTAGTTTTTTAGTTTATTTTTGTAGTCTTTTAAATTTGTATTCCATAGCACGGGTTCCGCTTGGAAATATTCTAAAAATTTCAACTCAAGTTCGTTTGTCCAAGTTACGCTCATATTGACGCCACGCGGTACACAACACACAACCGTTCAAGTCGGCGGCTCGCGCGCTACTGAGAAACATGCGAGTGTGGAGTCAATACACGTTCTCGCCTGTTCTCACGTTCTCGCGCTCCTTTGTCTCGCGCCAAAAAACCGACAAAAAGTGGAGAACAGCCGGAGAACAACGCGAGAACTTGAGAAGAATACACGAATCGCTTCCACATTCACGTTTCTCGCATGTTTCTCGCGTTCTCGCGAGATTCTCTTGAGAATGTAGAGCGGCCTTTATAATGTCTGTCGAGTTGACACTAGTTCTGGAGCCGTCAAAGCCGAAACATATTTTAATTTAAGATGTAAGAAACAGAAAATATGTAACGTCTTACCCGCTTGACTGAGGACTGTGCATGAGGGTATTGCTCAAATATTCAATGAAGTAAAAAATAGCAAGTTTCATAAAAAGTTTATCTAATTGTTTTGAGATTTTCATTATTAAAATCTATGAGCTTTAAAGGCAGAATATCGTTTTGACGACGTCTGAAGAGAACGGACGGGGCAATAGCGTCGGCCCTATCAGTAGTGGATCATTTAAAAATTCGGTGATAAGAGAGAATGCGTGTAAGTTTTTGATAAATTCAGGGTAACATCAAAGTAAAATCTATATTTTGCATCTGTAACAAGTTGTTTCCTGTCTTTAGAGATAAACATTAAGAGTTATTCCGATCACAGAGGTGTCACATTCTGCATAGCGGTTGGAAGCGGCCTACATCCACCGCAGACCTGCGATTCTCACCAAGTCGTCTCCCAATCTTGTTGGTGGACGTACTTCGCTGCGCTTGCCGGTCCGTGGCCTCCATTCGAGAACTTTGCGGACCCATCGGCATCAGTTCTGCGCGCTATATGACCTGCCCATTGCCGCAAAACAGGTTACAATAAATGTGGAATCGCGTCAAATTATCTTACCCGGGTACTGTGGTCTGGAACTTCTTGTTGACGGGCACGCGACCGCGGTCGTCTAGAGCGATGCCAACTTTCTCGAGACCGAGGGTTTTGGTGTAGGGGCGGCGACCGATCGAAACCAGGACTACGTCGCAATCCAACTAGAATAAAAATATTTCATTTTTTCAAATATTATATTTTCATTTCTCATACTCGGAAAGTAGTGTTGTTTTGATCTGATTATTGGGTGGAAAATGCTGCTTCCCTCCATAGAAAGGGAAAAACTCATACAAATTACTTCCCACCTATGGGCCGGAATGAACTTTAAAAATAGAACTGCTGTCAGCTATGAAGAGTTTTATGTAAAAAAAAACGAATTAAAAAAAATGCTGCGGCCATGTGACTTTCTAAACAGCCAGTGTGAACTTAGCGCAAGCTTCTTTGAGCGGTATAAGCCGCAACAATTACGCGGTGAGTTCCATATTTAAAATTTAAAAAGTCGACATAAATTGGCGGGATAGTAATCTGTTATGTATCTGTAACGGAATTAAAAAAAAAATAGGTCCTAATTTGACAATTAATTTTAAATAGGTACCTACTGTACTACTAATATTATTATATATGTAATTATCAATAAATAGTTTAGATAAACAACCAGTTTTATTTTCCTCATATTCGAAATGAAAAGTAGAGTGTTTAACACGGGTAAAAGAATCAATTCCTACTCGGACTATAGCCGGTCTAAATACCTCGGGAATTGATTCTTTCGACCCTCGGTTAACAATCTACTATTCTTTAACTCTCTCAATTACAATAAGTACATTTACCTCTATATACACATGAAAGAAATGCAATAAAAATTTTGTCTTTTTGATGGGATTCGAACACGCACCTTTCGGGTGTAAGTGTAGGTTTACTTAGACATACCTAAAGCGGGGCCGTGGGGTGCCGGCAATAGAATGTTGCCTTTCCTCCCTTGCATGCAGTATGAATCTGCTAAGGGATAGCTCCGGAAAATGGCCAGCAGCGTCTTTCTATGTATCAACATCCCATACTGCGCTCGCCAACGCGCCTGCCAAGCGTGGCGAGTATGGCAACACTCATGGTCTTGGAGATGCATGAGGAAGACCTGTGTCCAGCAGTGGACGTGGACAATAGTCCTACGGTTGAGATGATGATGAACTAAAGTGGACAAGGGTTCCGAAATTAGAAGAATCACATATCATACAAATTCTTTGTTCAGATATATTCTCTTAACTTAGGGTTTCACAGGGATGGTAAATTAGGCAGGTGAGACCTTAAGGCCGCTCTACATTCTCACGAGAATCTCGCGAGAACGCGAGAAACATGCGAGAAACGTGAATGTGGAAGCGATTCGCGTATTCTTCTCATCGCTTCCACATTCACGTTTCTCGCATGTTTCTCGCGTTCTCGCGAGATTCTCGTGAGAATGTAGAGCGGCCTTTACAAGTTGCTCCAAATTAAGTTAAAGCCAGAAACGGCGAGTTGTATCATATAACTTCTACCAGTCTGGTTAACGAAAATGTTTTATATAGAGGCGTTTCTCTTTTGCATAATTAGATTGAAATTGTATTTTATAACCGGGTATTTATCGCGTAAATTACCTTTATCATTGCCCGACGTTTCTTCCGTCTTCCCGGGACCATGCCTGGTGCAATTCAGTCGAAACGCCGTAAAATAATACAGGTAATACGCGATAAATACCCGGTTACATGCAAATATTGTATATTAGTAATGTAATTAAATTAATAAGACGGCACTAACACCATGGCTGATAATTTTACATTAATTTTATGTATAGGTAACTGTCATTCTTAAACTCCCTTTACCTAGTTGCTGTTACCCGTTACTACCTACCCGTACAAAGTCACGAGCGAGACTCTAGCTAGTATATATTTATACACTTGAAGCAAATGAAAACACACCCACGAAACGACAATAATACATTGTATCATTCATGTTATTGTAACGAAGATTCATTGTGGATTGTAAACATATTTGAATTGAATTTTAATCACCAAATTGATTATTTCTATGTAACAACAACTATTGCGATCAGTAGTCGGTATTCTGTCAATGGAAATTAGGCTTCATTTTAATGGTAATTTTGTCGATTCTACCTCCAAAATCAAGATGAGCTAGGCTTACAATAAAACGTGTATTATTGTAGAAAAACTAACTAAATTAGCTGAAGAACCTTATATCTTTGTTTACAATACCTAAAATGTCACAAGTTATCAGACAACAGCAATCACTTAAGAATTATATAACAGATAGAGAACTTGTAAATAACATTGACATCGATTGATATTACTGCAGATAACAATAAAGTTAAATGATACACGCAAAGGCTACCAACATTACGCTGGTTAAAATTTCGTTGATTAATTTTTGTAATCAAACATAGAATATAAAAAAAATGTCGCGGGTGGACTCCACCCATGACCAAAATTATGTCTACAAATCACGAAAGTTTAAAAAAGTTGTGTTTTAGTAATACAACAGTAGATGGTGGATAGGAGTGATACAGCATCCAGATGGATCGATGCAATTGAAAGACTAGGTTGCACCAGGCAAGAATACTGAACGACTGAGGCAAATGACAAAAGCAAAGAGTTAGGATACCTTCTCAACCACTGTCAGCATTGATTTCTCTTTATATTATACTATAATAATAGCCTCTGAGACCTCTCAAAAGAGAATGAACGCAGAAGGGTAACGCGTTCCAGATGTGATGTAGAAGACGGATACTGCGAATCCCTTGGATAGCCCGAAGAACAAACGTGTGCATACGGAAGGAACTACTAGCATACTAGGCTATCTTCCGTCTGTCTCGACGAGTCTTTCAGTATTTTGGTCACATTGTCAGAAAAAGCAATGATTATTTAGAAACTTCACTGGCAAAATTCAATGAAGAGACCACCAGGCCTAAGCCTTAGCCTGACGAGATTCGCATCACTCTTGACTCGAGGCTCCATCCATGAAAGAACGAATGAATGAGCAGCTTCATTCTTGACTCGAGGCTCCACGAAGCAATGAGTCATTGTAAGAGTCAGGCGCAAAATTGTCTACGAAAAAGTCATTCTCAAGTGGACGTACTCGTATATAACAAGTATATAGAATAAAAAAAAACCCCCGACACAACCCTTTTTCAAGCCCTATATCTTGTAAACTTCTTAACCGATTTTGATTATAAGACATGGTTAAGAACCAGCGCCGGAAAACCAGCTTTTTAATAAAAAAAACTGCATGCAAATCGATCTACTCGTTTAGGAGGCAGAGACAGACACACAGACATAGCGGTCAAGCTTATAACTCCCCTCGTTTTTGTAGGGGTTTAAAAAGGATCCAACCTACTCACAGTTAGTTTTGAGGTATTCAAGTTTCAAGATCACAATCAATACTCCGTCAAACAAGTGAGATGGTAACTTAAGCAGAAAAACATTTTTCTTTTACATTTTGCTACGGCTGTTTTCGTGATATGAAAGTATGACATTAGAATCTTTTTAACACGCTTTTATTAGCTAACGGAATCTTCGAACGTTGTTTTAAACCACTCTGAGACATCAGATTTTATTGAAACTTTGCGCACTTTGGGCCGATGACAATACAATAATTCAGCGTGTTTTTTAGTTTTTTATTTACTAATGCAGCAAATAAATGAATGTCTATGTCTATACTTAAGCCATGTTAGGAGAAGTTGTGGGTTGGATCCTTTTTATTATATGACTAGCCGCACCCCGCTGTTTCACCCGCGTAGTTCCCGTTCCCGTGGGAATTTCGAAAAATCCCTCCTTAGTGCACCTCTAGGATACTCAAGGTATATGTGTGCCAAATTTCAAGTTTCTAGGTCCAGTGGTTTAGGCTGTGCGTTGTCTGTCAGTCACTCAGTCAGTAACGGAAGAGTTTTATATATATTGATATACGTCTAAGTGAGCTTCATTGTTGAGGAATGCGACAAGCGAAGAGATGATGATACTTACAGTTTCCTTATTGCCACCCTTGGCCGCTTCCACGTCGACCTTCACTCCACCGCCTTCCTTCCTGACTCCCATGACCTTCGTTCCGAGCTTGAACTTCATACCTTCCTTTCCGAGGATCTTCTGTAATGTCTTTGCGACTTCACCATCAATGCCCACACCTAAAATGTAATCAGAATAGGAAATTATGTTAAAACTAGCTTCTGCTCGCCTTTGCCGCTCCGCTTCTGCGTGCGAAGTTTATCTACTAATCAAGCTTATTAGAATTTTAGTATAGATGACTAAATGTTATGTGAAAAACTAAGAGGTTCCAAATAACACAGGATTCAATGCCAAACTATTTGCCTTTCTGCATGTATTTGACTCAGGTCTTGCTGTTTTCTATGTATGATAATTATGTATTTATAAGAAAAATACTTTATGCAGGTAT
Source organism: Pasiphila rectangulata (assembly GCA_963082625.1). Classification (NCBI taxonomy): domain Eukaryota; kingdom Metazoa; phylum Arthropoda; class Insecta; order Lepidoptera; family Geometridae; genus Pasiphila; species Pasiphila rectangulata. The sequence continues at coordinate 15,252,023 of OY720240.1, forward strand.
TCTATAAATCATCTGATTTCCATAGTACAAGCTATGCTTAGTTTGAGACTAGATGGTTCTGTTTGTCGAGTCCAGAATTACTTATAATCATTATTGGTCTAATGACTGAGAAAACTACAAAAAAGGGTAATAAAATTTGTTTTTGTAGAATAACATTCAAAAATTCACGCCTGCGTGCGTCTGATCAGGCATTAGTTTTACTTTACACCTTATCATTTAAGATTATCCTTTTTCCAAAATATTTAATCCGACTAAATTAATAAAGCCATGGGGTGCCGACAGTAGAATGTTGCCTCTCCTCTTTTGCCTGTAGATGCTGTAAGAATCTGCCAAGGGATAGTCTCTCCCGTGTACCAACATCCCGTACTGCGCTCACCATCCCGCCTGCCAAGCGTGGCGAGTATGGTAAAAACCCCCTCATGATCTTGGAGATGCATGAGGGAGGCCTGTGTCCAGCAGTGGACGTGGACAGCAGTCCTACAGCTGAGATGATGATAAATATAATAAAGCCGAAACTTTGTAAGGATCAAGCTGAAACGGTTTATTGTCATAATCCCCACTAGTGGTAGTTTATTCGTTTTATTTTAGAAGGCACTGAGTGGGGACTGATAATTAAAAACAAACCGAAATTATTTTTATTGTCATAATCCCCACCAACCAGAATTGAAATTGATAGTGGGGAAAACGCCAATTTTTTATTAGAATTGTCATAATCCCCACTAGTGGGGATTTCTTAGTGGGGATTATGACAATAAACCGCTGAAACTTTGCATAAAGAGGTTGACCACCAGGATTAGCACAAGGGTTACTTTTTATGCAAGTAAAACACTTGCGAAGCTGCAAGAAGCTAGTTATAGATTTTTTCTTTACAAATAATTCGGCATACTAACTCATGGCATCGATTCCCTGAGTATATGTACACACATATCACCGTCTTTTTTAAAATGCTCTCGCTTCTTTCCCCCTTTGTCGATATGAAACACACCCAATTAAAAGATGTTTATAGCGTTAGCGGCTAACAAGACGCAAGCCATACCTCCAATGCTTTCGAGGAATTCAATAGCAGTGACCTCAGCACCCAGCCTCTGGTACACCGAGCCGAGTTCCAAGCCAATAACGCCAGCGCCGATAACTAGCATCTTCTTGGGAACTTGCGGTAGGGATAGTGCTCCGGTGGAATCTACGATATGCGTGTTGTCGATCTGTAAACAATATAACAATCTAGATCTGCAAACAAATAGTAGATGTGTCACCAAAATAGTAGATCTGTCACTAAAATATTGTAATATTTATTTTATAGATGTGTATAATTATTGTATATTACATTATTTGTATTTGGTTTAGATACATAAGTCTTGTAGATGCTAAATCTAGGTTAAATGGCAATTAGTTAAGTTGTTATCTGTTTCTTTATGCACGCCAAGTTGATTTTCCTACAATATTTGGTTGACAGGTAGAAAATGCCTACGGCATTAAGTTCGCCTTTTGTGCATCTTTGTTATAATTTTGTGCAATAAAGAATTTATAAATAAATAATAAAATATTAGATCAATCAAAATTAAATCACCAAGTAGAATTTGGTTTTGAATTTTGGTAACAGATCTACTACTTTGGGAACAAATACTTGTATAATAATTAGGGTATTCCAGATTAGAGACAAATCTAAACTTCAGTGACAAAAAATATAGCTCAATTGGTGCTCAACCAATAATATGACTGCCACTCTGACATTTATGGACAAATGTTTGTAATTGTTGTTACAGATATTTATTTGTCCCAGGTCTGGTTATATTTCTATGTACCATAAGACAGAACACTATACAGACAGAAAAGTTACTTAATTTTGTTTTACTGCTGAGTAAGTTCATACAGTTTTTGCAACAATAATATGGGGAAATTATTGGTTTTACTTACGGTAACTCCAGGGAAGGGTGTGACTTCAGATCCAGTGGCAATAATAATGTTCTTGGTATTGACAGTTTCAGTTCCATTTGGGCCCTGTACTGACACCTTATTAGGTGCTACAATTGTACCAACACCTTTGACCAAATTGATCTGCAAAAATTACATTGTTTAAGGAAACCTATACTCCTAATAGGCATGGTGACAGAGAATGAAAATCGAAATTCTATCACAGATTACAGAAACTAAACTGATACATCACTCCAATACAAAAGCGAAAATACCTACGCTATAATAGCCTACAAAATTGTATTAACAGTTCACAAGGAGAAAGAGTGTACCATAAGTAAGCAAACAATAGAGTTGAGATTGCTTTGCTCACCCTCCCCACCTACTTGCAAGTAATCTGTGACGCGGCATCGAATGAGTGGCTAGGGTTGCTTCTACGATGATTTTGAAAATAAAACGAATGTGGTGAAAAAAACAGTTGTTTTTAATTGTTTGATCAAACATGATTGAGTTTTATAAAATCATGGATGCATTTTCTTCCTTGTCTAAAATCATGGTTACTAAATTTTGACGTTGAAAATATGCTAAATCGCGTAAATAATTTTAATAGGTACGCATGAAGAGAACAGGAGCAAAGCGGATGCAATAGTAGTATCAGTGTTCTGTGAAGAAGTATTCTAGTGTTGAATCTGCTGTGAGATTTTTATTGGTGTGATATCCGATATCAAGAGTTAATTTTGTTGTAATTGGATTACGTTATTTAATCCCGAACCCCAGCTTCCTATGTTCTGAGTGGAAAATATGGTGAGAATGTATAAAAGAAGTAGGGATCCATTTCATCATCATCATCAGTCAAAACGTAGGGATCCATTTATAATCGATTAAAACAACTACTTACGCGAATAATTATTTAAAACAACCGACTTCAATGATAAAATTTACAAATAGTGCTGAAAATATGACTTGGCATCCATCTACTGCACAATAGTTACGCGGTTTCGGCATCTAAAGGAACGCATTTAACGTGCGTGCGCTCAAGCGGGCGTGTGGCAGCCTACTGCCGGCGTAACACCGACGTTACATTACACCAAGCGATAGGCATTTAACGCGTGGCCTTCAGCAAGTGACGGACGCCTGATTCTATTACGTCTGTCAGTTAGATACCAAAAAATTAAAGGACACTAGTTTTAGCCTTTTCAAATTAATGCACATTGACTAAGTATTTTTTGAATTGTGCATTCAAGTTTAGCATGTTTTGATGTTTTAAACTGTGTTAAAGTGTATCCATGTAATTTTAACTCTTATTTTGAAGCATTTAAGAGACAATTTAAGTTTTAAAAGTAAAACATATTTAATGATGAATTGGTTTTTCTATGATTGTGTTATGCTTGCCAACCTGCCTGCCCTGCCAGAGGCAACTTGGCAGGCAGGTTGGTGACAACCATTTAGGATCAGTACTTAGTGATCAATGAGGCTTTTGTCCTGCAGTGGACATTCTATGGCTGGAAAAGTAAGACATTGGTTTTCTATGATTGAGTTATGCCAACCTACCTGTCAAGTGTTGTGAGTATGGCAACAAGCTCTCAGGATCAGTACTTAGTGATCAATGAGGGAGGCTTTTGTCCAGCATTGTATGTCCTACCCTACGGCTGGAAGAATAAGACTGTTATTTAAGGAGATAATTATTGAATCTTACCTTATTCTTTTGGAAGAGCATGCCAATTCCCCCAGTTAGGGCCTTGACAGCGTTCACCTTATAGTCCATCATTGATTTGAAGTTCAGAGTGAGACTGCCTACTTCAATGCCTCTATGTTTAAAGTCATGTTGGGCCTGGTGGTATAAATGAGAGTTGTGCAGCAGAGCCTTTGAAGGGATGCAGCCTACATTCAGGCATGTTCCACCGAGTGTTGGTGACATTTCCACTGAAACCACCTGAAAGAAGCAAGGTGTAGTGCAAATAGAAAACTTAACAAAATTTTGGTATATCTTGCAATTAGATTAACCCCTGACGCGCTATATGGATCAATGGGTCTCCATAATGTTTGAACGCTCCGCACGCTTAGTGTACTGACGGGTGTCCATAAGTTGAATCAGGTTAGTTATTTTATGTTTTGTAGAATACATAAACATGTAGGAAATTTCAATAATATGAATCCAATGGTATATGATTTATAACATATTATTATGTGGTGCTTCTGTAAAATTCATTTTAACTGCAACCTAACCTATAAAATATTGTGCCGGTGAATTACTCAAATTTATGCATAAGAGATAAACTAGTCTTGAGCAGTTATATTCAAATGACTCAGCATACATCAGCAAACCCAGATAAGCACAAGACTTATAAATAGAAATGTTGCAACCCTTTAATAATAAAGTTAGGACTTTTTACTAATAGCCATTATAGTTACCTTCATGCCCAGTTGGGCGGCTTTGATGGCTGCAACATAGCCACCTGGGCCCGCACCGATAACAGTCAGATCAGCATCATGGCTGGTGGCATAATGCCTTGAGGCAATATTAAGTCCACCAACCTGCAAATTATTGAATTAATTAGTCATCATAATCCACAGCCTAATTTCACACACTAATAGCCATCTAAATTAGCGCCATCCACCACTGTCTTGTTATTAATTAGACTACATTAGTGTCATGCTGTACCACATCAGCTGTCTTGCTGTGAGCTTGTTTATGGGTACAATTTACTAGCTAGCTTAACCCTATTAATTATCCCCTTGCTATCTCCGCGGTAATTAAGATGATCAAGATAAAAAAAATGTTTTAAGAGCAATCGAAATACAGGCGGTCATATGCATGAAGGTCAGTGGTCTGTAGGTATTAATGTATTGCAGGTTATTTTACCCTTTAATGCCAGAATGTATGATTATTAGAAATAGTATAGTAGTAAAAATAATAGTTATAAAACCCGATAAATACATAATTTCTTGAATAGATATGTATTCAGTTATTTTATGGTAAAGTCTGCTCTAGCGGCTAAGGCATTGCATAACATTCGACGTCTTAAGTATATCACGATTTCAAGGAAATTTAGATCAAATTGCTTACCCTGTAGGAAGAAGAAGCTAGTTTGAGATATTTGTAACTCATCCTCAATATCTGATTGTGGTGGTTTCAGGAAAATAAATCCTTTCGTTCGGGCTTAGCAAAAAGTAAATCTTATTTTGAGTGATAGTCGATTGTCACTGATTGTCAGTTTGTCACTCCCTCCCGCCCATCTGAAAATGTTAGTGTCAACTGTCAAGTAAAATGTACTTATACGTTCCTTTTCTCTTTCACTGTGTGTATTACGTTCCATTCCATTCGTGACATATGATCATTTTGATAATGAATATGTATTAATTGATAATTGATTTGTAATTGATATGATCGCTACATAAAAAAAAAGTGCAAGACTTATACTGCAAAATTAACTAATGTGAAAATAGCATAACGTTAGACTACCTAGGCGGTATGGTCTTAAACTATATAGCCTGCTCCAAAAGGAGCGAAAAAAATAAGAAATTAATATGATCATATTTGTATTTGATGCTCTTGAAAATGATAACATTTTACTTGGGTACTAAACAGTTATAATAACCAACCAAGTAGATTTATTTGAACTAGTTGGTTTGTTGAAATCAGGCAGTTTTCATTTTTCTGTTGGCAGCACCGGCATGCGCGCGCTGCAAGCAAGAGCAAGTTTTGTTTATCAATCAAATCGAGTGAGAAACGCAGTCTGTTTGGTGGTGCGTCAAAATCGACTTCTCAATCTCAGAGATCACGAAAATCAGTTTGGAAATTGGTTTTCCTGTTGTGTGTTAAATACGAGACATTCAGAACGCTGAAAATTAAGACCCTTACAGAGGCTTTTGAGTGAAAAATCGCGGGATTTTATTGCATTTGGTGAGTGTTTGCGATTTTTTTTACTACTTTAAACACGATGCTTGTCGAAATAATTACACGAGATCTTATCAATTAAAATAATTCATAAATATAGTTTTTGTTCGTACATAGGGATAGATAAAACTTGTACGCACAAAGGTGGAAATGATTAAACTACGTACTTTGAGCCGTGTTGGTTTGCTAGATTTACACATCAAAATACTATCAAAAAATTCCGGATCATGAACTCTTATGTACTACTGGTACTACTACATTATAAATGTTTTGTTTGATTGATGATATAATAAATACCCAGCAGGTATTTTCATAGTCTGGACTGTCTGCTCTGGTACTATACTGACACGCAATAGGAAATATCTTGAATTTGGTAATAAATAACTAAGCTTCCGTTGGTTGATAACTTCGCTCGCAGTCAAACTCTTCATGATTATTGGATATAGTTATAATAAATAAATAAATGTCTCGAACGGAACCTCATAAAAAAGTTCTCACTGCTCTTCGTAAAGGCAACTACCTACATGTACTTACCTATATTTTTATAACTTGTTCAAACTGTACTTTTGAGAACCTATCATAAGCGGGTTACTGGGTTTTTAAAAAACAAAACACTGTATTTTCCATCACCCGTCCTCGTATCATCGATATTTGTTCATAACCTATGCTAGCATTATGATGATAGTTATGAATAAGAACAAAGCCTTGACGTAAATGACCGCTTGATAATAAAATACCTACGTATCTTCGAAGATGATGATGGGAAATACAGTGCGTTTTGTTTTTTAAAAACCCAGTCCCCTCGTCATCATCAATAGCTGTCTGATAGTAGCTATAGTTATTGTTTTATGGACAATGTAGAGTAGGTAGTACGACCACAAGTACCTACTTGTGGTCGTCCACGCATCTTCGAAACCACCTACAATTTGGTAGGGCTTGGAAGGTCCAACATTATAGATTATAAAGTGAGGGGGTTTAGGTAGATTATAAAGTGAAATGTGCATGTCGTGGTAAGCCGACAGTTTACGAGTTTACCTGCGCAGTAGGCCAGGCATTAATCCTATTAGGTGGCCATGACATATTCCCGGCTTCTGTATCGAGTCATTAAGTCTTTGACGCTCGTCGCAGCCCCCGCGATGTGCGAAGCAAGACCGCGCAAGACTGTTGCTCCTGCAATACAAGAGAAGCTTGCCAGATATGAGAACGGTAATCTTGCTAATTCTTCATCAAAGCGTACTTACGAAAGCTAAAATCATCTGTGTAGATTTGAATGTGAATCACAAGGGGAAGAGTTGTGTTATCATCATCACATTACTAAAGATCTTGGATCTTGTTTCGTACCTATTAAGTTTTCGTTGCTCGTCGCAGCCCCAGCGATGTGCAAAGCGAGACCACGCTAGTCTCGCTTTGCACATCGCAGTACAAGAGAACTGCGATACAACAGAAGCTGTACCGTTCTCATAATAGATAATAATGATAACATTAAAATCATGTAAATTCTTCATTAGCCCATCTATGTAGATTTGGATTTTGATTAGCAAGAAGAGGGAGAGTTGTGTTGTCATTGCTGAATATCAAAACCCCGTTAATGGTTTTATTCACTTTTATTTGATCGCAAGAAGAATAATAGTTGTTACTCATTGCGGAAGATCGAAACCCTGTGGTATTATTGGTTTTATTCTTTCTTACTTCATCTTGTAGATAGACATTTCAAAGTATTATGAAAGTTATGAACTATCGATATAGATTTGGATTAGATCTCAAGAAGAGGGATATGCTGTTTTCGCATTGCTGAAGATGGAAATCCGGTTGTTGTTCTGGTCATAGATTGGGCAAATGGTTCGTTTACGTTCATCATCACATCACCCTTGTCCATATTTCTAAGAATAAGCAGAGCATCACGAAACTGTTTGGTTTTATATCTGCAAATGATTATCTGCGATAGTCAAGTCATACTTGCTTACAAAGAACAAGCATGATCTACCCGCTGGGCATGAGCGTTCATGAGTTTCTATTGCCAGTGACTGAATAAACATCCATGCATCTCATTATATTTCTTCGTTATCCATTAGGTGTTGTGTTTCTACGCGGCTAGTTGTCATTTAGCGCACGTATTAATAGCTCAGTTTAGACAAAAGCACATGTCCTCCGCTTTCACGCGATACCTAAGTATGTACCTACGTGATTACGTTCACCGACCACAGTGACATATTGCACCAGTGTACGGAATTACGGTAACATGATATTCATTGTTACACAAGCTCGTCCTTTTTGTTTACTTTCATTCTCCCGTAGTTCTTGAAGGTGGTAGGAATTTACACGGTGTCAACTTTTTTGCCTTGAAAACTCGTAGCTCAATTAATATGGGTCTATTATTCCCACGTTTTTTGTGTAGTAATACAACTATGCAGGTAATATTAGCTACAGACTTGAGTGGTGAATTAAAAACATGCGCCAGTATCATGGAGGTCCAGAGGAACTTAGAAAAGGGCGATAACTACAATGATAACAGTCGGCTGACTGTCATTAGAGCTCTTATGTTCGCAGCCTCAACTCCTCTACTCAGCCTCGTCTCTCGTTAGCTTTGTAGTGAGCACAATAATGCGTTGTTGCACGTCCGCATGAATACACACTGGAGATTAGCCCCTCTTTGTCTCTTCTCTTGAAGATGACCGACTGGTTTTATCTAGAAAGACGTATATCATACAAACAAAACACGTACACGTGCTACTTTACTATTACAAGCGAGTTTGAAACTCTTTACAAAGGTGATGTCATTCATAACCATACCGAGACATTTAAGACCGAACAAGTCGTGAGACTGGGTTAGTAATTTGTAACCTGGATTTGCAAACAAAGTTACTTATCTATCCATTCAACGTAGAAGCCGTAGTACCATACTATACAGCTGTATAATTGATGTCTTGCATAATCCTTTGTAGATAAGGTTTTACTATCGTCCAAATATGCGCGTAGCGTCTCCACGTGGAGAAAATAATAAGAGCGCAGTAGGCCGCGGTTATATTTTTATGCATTGTTCTGCATAATAAAGTGGGACCGGGACCTGCATTGTGGTCTGCGATGCATTGCGTATTCAGTGCGCGGCATCTGTCACGGGATTCGGACAAAGGGAATTGTGATCGCAGGATAAGCGGAATGTCAACACGGTGGGTGGTAATTATCGACTGCTCTTTATGAATGGATAGTTCCATTCTAGCTAAGAGTGCAGACAAATTTGCAGTGCTGCGTCTTCACTGTATTGTAAATCCATAACAATTAAGCGCGATTTATTTGTGATTCCAAACTCCAAAGAACTGTCTCTTTGTAAATACTTATCTATTTCTTTGAGAATTGTCAGTGTATTTCATATTTTGTTTGAATTTGTGTGTTAATATTGTTGTGTTAATGTTGTATGTATGTGTTGGTGAAACGAATAAATGCTTTATCTATCTTATCCATCTAAATGTCATGTTCGCAACCGTCACTATTGCAATATTATTTTCGATTTTGTCGGAACAAGGAAGTCGGCGTCTATACAGAATCGCTTTATAAATAGCAATTGCTAAAAGCCATATCTCAGCATCTCCCAGACATGCGTAACTAAAATAAGCATTGTTGTTATATTCTGAGGCGCGATAATGCACTGAACTGGTAAGTGCTGGAATCGGCGTAGGATTAGGTTCTGGCAGTATTTGTTTACAAATTACGCCCTCGTGTTATTGCGGAACTTTACTGGTAGCCGTTATTAGGAATTATCGCTTGACCAAAATAGCGAGCGATACTGTGTTCTGATTTTTATTCTCTTTTGTTTTGAGCTACTAACAAGAGTGTGATGCTTATTTGTATTATTAATAAATCTATAATTATTTATTGTCGACCTCATTTGCAAACTACCGATGATGCTCGAATCATTTATTAATAATCTTTTTGTATGCAAGATCAGCTTTTTATTGATTTCAACATGTAGAGTCCATCCGATAAGAAGGTCGAATATTAATAATTTATAAGATATTGTGTTCCGAGGTAGGTTCAAAGCTATAAGAAAGTGGGATTGTCTTGTGTCACACCTATTACGCATTTGCTGTTATATCTTACGAGACCGAGGCAAAGTTACCGTCCGCGATAAATGTCTAGAGTCGACCGACAATTTAAATAATTGCATTTTATGTTTTTCCTAATGTTACGCCATTAAAACTCCGGTGTAAATTTGAGAGGGGTGGCCATTGCCCAGCAGTGGAATCCAACGGGTTGTATGTTACATGAGATAGATGGGGTTGTAAAACGTTTTCTTAAAATAACGTAAATAACCCCAAACGTTCGATTCCAATGAATTCTATTTCTCAGAAGGTTTCTAAACTGTTCCCTTCTCAGAATGTCTAACTTCGAGGTCATAAGTCATAACCACATTGACCCATCGATTTATTGTCCATTCAGATGTCGAATGATTTGCAACGAAATGAATATCGATCGATCTCCATTGGAAGAAGTTATATACTTTTTTTTTATTAACCTATGTACGTTGTCTCACTGCTGGGCAAAGGTCTTCCGTTTCTTTCTGATATATACCTATATAGTAATTATATCTCTTATTTTTATTAATTGCAGAATAAATTGTCTATTGCTCTATACCGATTAAAGATATAAAACACTAAATTGTTGGGCAAACAGTTAGTAAAATGCAGGTAGGCGGAAACAATTGGCACAAACTTCGCAGACAATGTGCACTTGACCAGACTATTGTTGGACTACACGGATAGAATCTATTAACGATAAAAATTAATAATGCTGGACATTTCACACAGCAACATCTAGCCCAAGCAAAGGGTGTTCTTTAGGTACCAGGTGTTTGTAATTTTTTTTGTAAATACATATGTACTGAATTGAAACTATCGTAGCTTGACATCGTTTAGTAAATACAATACGGCTTACACCACGTACCTAACTTATTATTATCATCTTGCTGACGTTTCGGAGGCGGCCACGAACGGTGCACATGAAGAAGGGTCTCTAAATGGTCTACGAAAAGCTCAGAATACAGAACAAACAGTTGTTCTGTATTCTGAGACGAAAAGTCAGCAAGATGATAATAAGTTAGGTGCGTGGTGTAAGCCGTATTATATTTATTAAATACATGTACTTATGTATTTACAAAATTATATGTATGATACATAGAAAAAATACCCAGACCCGGGACAAATATCTGCAGTACCAATTCAAACAATTGTCCCACGGCGAGAATCGAACCTGCAACCTCCTGCGTCTCAGTCGGTTACGCCACGGAGGTCGTTCAATCTTAATCTCTGTATTTTTGATTCCTAAAGATAGTACTTTGTAAACTTTTGCGACCTGTAGGCATAATTTAAAACTGATTAACTTGACTTTATCGCGTAAATACCTAATTACTTTATTCCCCGAGTAGATTAAGGTATTTCCGTTACTCAGTTTTAAAGTATTTCTAAAGATGTTTTTATACTATCTGGTCTTTATTGCGTTGCAAAAGTCCTTAACATTTGAAATGCACTTGTTAAAGTACGTAGAAGTAGGTTAATTAAAATACTTAATCAACAAAAATAATGAATCCGGAAGTTGCAGCTATAAACATTCAACTGGTTCATATTGTTTTCCTGTCTTGTGCAGTTGCGCTGTTGCATCGTAAAACTAATGGGTTGGCGTAATGTACCTATGCTGCCTGCACGTGTTCAGGTTAGCACAGTTAGATGGGTAGATTAACTCTTTATTCTACGTACACCTCCTTCAGTCGCATTCTTCAGGTGGTCACTACCACCCATGATTGACTTTTGACTCTTGACCATGGATCGCCATCCGGAGGGTGGGTCCCCGGCGAGTAGGACTGTACGGGAATGAGGAGTGTAGATCGGATCTGGTCACTCCAACGCATCTGAATACGGCTTCTTGTTTATAAACACCCTTTCCATCGTTACTTAAGAACCAAGAAATGAAGCAAAATTTACAAAAAAATAAAGATGCTAGTGTTAATAAGGTAAAGGAACTTCTTAAATGGAGTATTCATGTAAATTAAATTCATTTAATTGTTTATTTCACAAAAAGAATACAGTGATTGAACCTTGAAAATGGAGCCATGAAGCATTTTGTACCATGCATATCAGGGGACTTCGCCCCCTTAATATCCATAGCGCTGTCTGTCTGTCTGTCTGTCTGTGTATGGGACGATTAAAACAGAACGCGTTGACCGATTTACATCATGAAACTTTTTTTTTTGTTAGCACCGTCTAATTGAGAGAAGGGGGATTGATTTTGGTGACTGGGTCACAGGAGTTACTGTGACCTCAAAAGGTCACCAAAAAAATAAGTCTTCAAATGGCCGAAAACGTTCAAAAACGCAAAAATGCCATTTTAGACCTTTGGTGACCTTTTGAGGCCTTCGCCCCCTTTTCTAGTACCCCCGTACCAATGCTTGTTTTAAACAAAGAGTAACAGCAGTACGTAAGGGTCCCTTCATTTATTTATTACATAAGACTATGTTTGACCCTCTCTAAAATTTGGATGAACCCGCTTCTATGTAAGAACCAAGAAATGTTGCGAAATTTGTAAAAAAATATAACGATGATACAATTTGCCGTGTGGCGCCAGCAGTAGAATGTTGTCCCTACTCTCTTGCCCGTGGATGCAGTATTTAGTATAGCAAAAAAATCAGTGCGATCGCTTTGAAATTATTGCTTTTGCTCTTTTTGTTTTTTATTTTGACTCCGTCCCACCCCCATGCAAGAAAAATAAAACTTGTCGGACCACCTCACCGCCTAAGTCGTCATATGTATGTACGTAATAAATGAACAGCCCCTTAGGTCTTTGCGGTCGTTGGAAAGCGAAAGTGCCAACAAGTGCAGTACTGTACTAGCCTGTCTCGCCTCACGACTGCAGTCAAACAACCACCGCTTAAAAGGACAAAGGAAGTCCGCCTAGCGTTGGCGATTCAAACAAAAAGCCAGACTTTTCCTTCCTATTTAAAAGTGTGTATTTGATATTTTTGTAAGTGTAAGTTTCAAGAGAAAAGTAGCAAGCTAGCTACGTAGATAATAAACACTCGTAGGGAGAGCACTTTGCTCCTGCGAGTCCTTGAGCACGATTTTCGGGTTCAAAACTCTGGGGTCATTACTCGATGTCACCTTCGCGTCTTTGAACGGTTTAGGGTGAATTTACTTGAGAAATTGCCTTGTTTAAAACTGCGTAGAGCTCTTGCATACAAAGAAATGTCATAAGTGCAATGGGCGGGCGGCAAGTAGGGCGAGACGCGAAAAAGCACCGTCTACTCCTCGGGGTCAACGAACTTGCCCAGCCCATGAACGCATTTTACAGGGGATGGTCTCACTCCTATCTCTATTGTTATCGATATTGTTTGCGAAAAAACATATCGTCTGACTAAATAAACACGTACATCGTTACTTAGTTAATTTATTGAAAGGATGTTTTCGTTAGGGTTTTAGTTACGGGGACATAATGTCCATAATAATATTGTAAAGTGGTAATGTTGGCAATGTCACATACATATTTGGAAAGATTATTCCTTTAGGATGGAAATAGGATAATTCCTAAATAGAACTTATCACTATGTAATGCTATTTTGCTAATTTACATATTTGCTTTTAAATCCTTATTTTCAAGATAGTTTATCAAGCAATGTAATAATTATGTAATCGGCTATTATTTATAAACTTGACTGTGGCGCGCCGCGCGTAGCCGCCGTAGATTAGAAGCGGAAGATGGACTTGAGGAAATTAATTAGGATTTTTTAATATTTTTTAGCAATTATAAAACATTCGTAGTTGATATTTTTTGTTTTGAACTTTTCGTGTTTTACGATTCATATTAGCCGTAAAACGTCCACTACTGAACACAGGCCTCCCTCCTGGATGTCCATAAGGGGCAGTTGCTATACTCACCACGCTTGGCAGGCGGGTTGGTGAGCGCAGTATGGGATGTTGATACACGGAATGACGCTGCTGCCCATCTTCCGGAGGTAGCTCTTAGCTGGCTCTTACTGCATCCACGGGCAAGAGAGGAGGGGCAACATTCTACTGCCGGCACCCACGTTTTACGATTGGTTAATAATAATTGGTTAACAACAGAAAAAAACCTAAAAGCTGCTCTATCGAAACTCAATCCTTCAATTTACAGGTGAACAGAAGCGATTTATGCTTCTAAATTTTCTGTACATGCATACATATAAGTCTATACTTACAGCCTTTTCAAAATGGTAGATGCATTTTACATAATTAAATTACTACTAATTTTTATTTTAAAAGAGATTTACTGTTTTGGCGCTTGCGACTTCTCATTGCAAGCTAGCTTGTCGTGTCGTCAGTTTGAATTTGGTTTGTACATAATTGCAGGCGGCCGTCCCCGTATAACATACTACATTTGTAAAACGCATACTACATTTATAATTTAAAGAAATACATTCAAATAATTGTTTATCAAAACAATGATTCTATAAATATTTTGTACGTAGATTAGACATGACATGATCATTGGATCATGCAAGTAAACTGGGCATGTCTATATTTTAGGCACGAGTATTTGCCGAAACAATCCAAAATCTGAATTGAATGTATTAGCCCTGTCATAACACTGATTCTTTAAAAAACAATGATACTAAGCAAGGTGCGTCGAATCGAATATTATTTATTCCTATTCCCTTAATATGTACTTTGTCACGCAACGGAAAAGCCACCCTACGCAGCCCTATATGCTCCATTAAAAAAACTATGTTGTTTAATATTCTCATTTAATCTATTCTGTGAGTCAAAGCAATTTTGTAAGTTTATTCGTGTTTTTTTTTACTATTTCACGGTTTTGATTAATTATATTACCGATACTGTAATTACTTTATTATGCAACTAACTATAGAAACTGCCTACTGATTTTCCCGTATTTTATTCTACGCTGCTATTTTTTCAGTTGATTGGGAAATTTTTGCAATAATATTGACCAGATTTTGATGAGTTAGCGTATCACGGTCGATGGTTTCTATAACTATATAATAGGTAATTAATATATAGGTTATTTTATTTATCTGCTTCCATCACGCACACTGGTTAACAAGAAAGGTATAGTATACTATACCTTTCTTGTTACCATTGGGCGTGTTTGGCGATTGATTTTAAAATGTATGGTGATTGATAAGTGTTTACCAGAATATCTCAAGTATTCTCGTGGCACTTGAACGTGATCGAAGGTCTCGATAAAAGCTGGGAGCGGTTATTGATTTCATAGGTAACGGCACGGATCTTGAGCTAAGACCTTGACATCGAATTATCTCTACCTACTCCTGCGCAGAACGGGCACGTAATGTCAAGTTTTGACAATAAACATTTCTGGTTGTATTAAGACTTTTTGCTGGGTCAGTGTTATTTTATTGCTATGTATTGCGTAACTATGTTGTGCGCCGTTGTTTTTTTTCTTTATACTACCAAGGTAGCAGACAAGATAGATAGATAGATAAACTCTTTATTGTGTAAACCATATTACCTATACAGAACAATACAAAAATGATAAGCATACGGCCCACCGGTTAGCGGTTACCGTCGCCTATAGACGTTTGTTGCGACACCAGAGGAGTCACACTCGCGTTGCCGACCCTTCAAAAGAAAAGAAAGAAAGAAATCACATTATTATCAAATTTCAAAAATGCGAGATACTGCATTACTTATACTGCTCCTCTGGTGTGGAAGGAGCTCGCCCAGACAACTAAATCTCCGTTAGATATTAGGTATTGGTTATAGGGGATTCCGTTGTCTCATCATCTTAGCCGTTGAACCTCTGTCCACGTCCACAGCTGGACGTAGGCCATGGATCTCCAAGATCATGAGAGGGTTCTTGCCATACTCACCACGCTTGGCAGGCGGCTTGGCGAGCGCAGAACTGGATGTAGATACACGGAAAGACGCTGCTGCTCATCTTCCGATGGTATCCCTTGGCAGATTCTTACTTCATCCACGGGCAAGAAAGGAGAGCCTTTCAGACATTCTACTGCCGGCACCCAACGGCATTCCCGTTTTCTGAATAAATGAAATTTTAAATTATTGTACTAGGGCAGTGGTACAGCTCTTTATCAACACATTTTATTGCGTACACGAGTCCATGTGCAAAAAGTAGAACGAGCATAATTTGCTAGCCCTTATATGAACAAAACCTAGTTCCAGATCTCCTTTAGCGAGTAAGTCCTAGAGCAGCATTATCTTGCGCATAATAACCTGAGTAGCTTTACATTGTCCAAGTAAAATGAACATTGTATGCTCCTTTCATACATTTGTTAGCACTAGGCAATTTGTGTATCCTTAGAAGTACTCGTATATCCTTTGTATTACACAGCTGTGTCTATTTCAAACCTCGCTATCCTTGGGACATACTTAGGTAGAGCACATACATACTTTAGAAATTAAGTCTTTATTTTGACTTCAACTTCACAAAGCAGTCGTTGAAATTTAAATTTACTTGGTGATGAGTTCGTGCTTATCCCAATGGTAGTCAGTGTGCGAATAAGAATATGACAGTGCTCACACTGTCATATTCTTATTCGCACATCTCAATGTGCGACATGAACTCGTAAATCATTTCACAATTCCCCCGTTTATGGAGCTACTAGTTCCTTCCTCCGACTTCACACGGAAGGATTTTGAAAAAAAAAAACAATTTCGTCATAGGACAATAAACGTTTTCACGAAATTTCACCCCCATTTCATCAACCGAAATAATTTAAAACTCCTTAACCTTAAGAACACCACAGTGTGTATTCAAAAATTTTGTTCCGATTGGGCAGAAAAGGAATGCGTGGGCGTAAAAAAACCGGGCAAGTGCTGTGGGCCTCAGGGTTCCGTGCCTTCAAACAATATAATTTGTCTCAGAGAATCGTAACAGTGTCGTCAGATTGTCGAAAATATTTGTACATGCTATCTTTAAGATTATTTAAAAAAAGTGTGCTACTTAGAGACATGTTTATTTTCCCGGTAATCTCTGTAAATTTTATTTTGTTAACATCAGTCAAACAGACTCACTTTTGATATACAACGCTAAAGCAGTTTCTGCCGAATCAAAGATAGTTTTCATAAACACATCGACAGATGTAATAATAACAAATAGAACATTCCTTTCCGCACGAATGCGCTTTCGTAATACCAGACAGTTTTTACTCTAGTCAGCAGCGTTGATGGTAAATATGACCACTATACTTGCCCTAATAAGGGAATAGATAGGGTCGTCCCCTAAATAACATTCAACCCTTTTTGTTGCACCCCAGTTATTTCCACGCAAAGAAGTGCTAATCTGTTATCTGAAACGGCAGGACGTATTTGAACGCGTATGGGAGACCAATTGGTAGACCAATAAAAAGAGCATCTGCATCTATTAATCAAAACTAGAGAGACAAAAGTTAAATTAAGGGCATGCAACGTTTCATTAGTTTTATTGGTCTTATTAAGTTCATGAGAAGGAGTGATTCTTAATGCATCCTTGGTCGATTCAGTTGACCCCGCAATGAGGCACACGGGAAAAATGTATTGAAGTCGTAACCTCATAAACATCATCAAGTCTAATAGCCGATAGGCCCGCATCAGGAAGTCACATGGAGGGTTATGATCACAACTGACTGATCATCGTCATCACTTAATTCATTCACTCGGCGATTCCGAAGCTGCATTGGTCCATTTCTATTTGTGTTGGTCAGTTTATTTTGATTCACCTTGTACGCTACGAATTTGGGTTTTGTTTAAAGAGTTTCAAGGTAAATGTTTGATTGTTTACGCTAAGAATACAATTACACAAGTGTTGAGATAACGTACAATTTGTATGAGGATATAAGGCTGAAATGAGCTTACGTCATAGTTAGTGGAATCAAACCTGCGTACTTATTTATTTACAAATCGCGAAAGTTTCCTTCGTCTAAAAATGTGTAATGATGAATCTTAAAACTACGACCCGATTACAATGAAACTGCAATTACAAAGACTAAGAAGGAGTTGGTTGACATGATCACTGATGTCGTGTGCATCGGGAAACTCGTAAAAGACTCAAATCATACGAATCATCAAATCTTCACAACATTATAGAAGCGGCGGAAAAAAGCTAGTATCAATTTATTATTACTTGGTAAAAGCCTTTGAAATTCGTGTTCTCTTACGACTTACCCCATAAACTATATTACCTTTGGGATTTACTCGGGCGATAGTCATAATTGCATGTCTCTAGCGCATCATAAACTCGCAGTTTATTGTCTAATGGTCACGTCTGTTCAATTATACATTGAATCGTAAACGTGTTATTTATAGGAATCCCTATTAAAAGTCGCGTAACAGAATGTGCGATGAGGTTTGACCCCGATTTTGCGACTTACCAAAATGCGAGTTATCTAAACTCCTAAAGTATTTATTGGAAACAGTTTTTCGTCGCCAAGGATTCACATATGGTCGTGGATTGTGTAATCGGGGATTAAAACAACATGTTGTTAGTCATTAACAAAAGTGCTTAATGTTATTTCTCGTCAATTAACAGCTAATTAATGGCCGGTATTACATGTCTTCTAATTTATAAGTTGACATTATAACGATGTCCGATGTAAGTACTTGTTTTACTTAAATATTTTTAAACATTATCGTGTCCTTGCGTATCTGAAAACTGAAATATATTATACACGAGAATGTATGTACGTACTTACCCCTATTTTTAAATCCTCTGTTTTGTTGTTTTTAAATAAAAAATTACCAAGTGCGAGTCGGAATTGCGCACGGAGAGTTCCGTACCATCGAGAAAAAAAAAGGGAAAAGATCACGTCTGGCAATGGTAAATGGTACGGAACCCTTCGTGCGCAAGTCCCACTAGCACGATTTTTCACTTGGATTTTTAGTATTTGTTGTTATAGCGGCAACAGAAATACATCATCTGTAAAAATTTCAACTATTAGCTATCACGGTTCATGAGATACAGCCTGGCGACAGATAGACGGACAGACAGACGGTCAGCGGAGTCTTAGTAATAGGGTCTCGTTTTTACCCTTTGAGTACGGAACCCTAAAAGGAATGGCCTTTTAATTATTATTATATTCCTATAATTAAAGAAGTTTATTAAACGTCATTCATGTGCATCGCACAACACGGCGTATGATTGTTTCGTTTAAATTCAGACAAGGCTTGCTCTATATGAGTGACCTGATTCGGCTTTATCTCTCGAATTCATAGCAGTTGTAAGCTACAGAGGAATTCGCTAGAATTTGTTATAGTATGTCTTTGTGAAACCCTCTCTGCCCCGACGGGGCACATAGGAATCAAAAATGGAGAATGTGTTCAGAAATATTTTATCATTTGTCTTTGTGAAACCCTCTCTGCCCATATGTTCAGAAATATTTTTATCATTGGTCAACCATAATCATCATCATCATTTCAGCCATAAAACGTCCACTGATGAACACAGGCCTCCCTCATGGATCTCCATGAGGAGTAGTTGCCATTCTCACCACGCTTGGCAAGCGGGTTGAGTGGTTGCAGTATGGGATGTTGATACACGGATAGACGCTGCTGCCCATCTTCCGGAGGTATCCCTTAGCTGGCTCTTACTGCATCCACGGGCATGAGAGTAGGGGTATCATTCTACTGCCGGCACCCCACGGCGGCAACCATAATATTTTGATTATATCGGCCATTCAATATCAACTTATTGAAACACGAAATATTTAGTTGTTAATTTCATAAATAGACTGATGAAATGTTTAATAGTTGTGGAACTAATTAAAAAGAGTATCATTATTAAAATTGGATCTGCGTATATTTTAAATGCAGCTTTTAACTAATGAATCCCGGCTTCGAAATATTGATGTAACCGTTACTATGACATGAAAAGGCAGGCATACACATATACCATTATGTCTGTACATCGCCATAGCGGTAATAGCTTTGCGAAATATGTATTAATGCATGAAGGGTTCATGTTTATAGATTGGTTTAGTCAAATCCAAAACACATTTTGAAATTAGAGCACTACCTAGTCCCTACTAATATACATATAAAAGTGTCAATCATTCTCCTAGTGAAAATATAGGGGATGAAAATTTGATTAAGAACATTTTTTATACTTCATTTACTTGTAATTTCACTTCAATAGATACCAAAATTAATGAACACGTGTTTCAGCGTTTCTCAAAAATCACCCCCTGAGTAGCAAATTAGGGGATGAACGTTTGTAAGGTTGGAAAATCATAGTTTTTACTTTATTTACAAGAAATTTTGCATAAATTAAATTCCATTAAATGTAATGGAATTTAATTAATGATGAAGTAATGCGGTAATGACCGCACTACTCGCCATAAAGCAAATTTTCATCTGCACCATCTGGACAGCTGGTGCGCGCTCTTATTTGCCGCGGAGGATCAAGCTGTAGGACGAAGTCCCATCTGTGGTATTCCCTCGGAGCGACGATAAGGGGTCCTTTAATATTCTCCCTCCTCAAAAGCCGGCAGCGCATCAGCTTCGCCTCAGGTGTTGCAGACGTCCATGGGCGACGGTGACCACTTCCCATTAGGTGGCCCGTCTGCTCGTCATCCTGTTTAGAATATAAAATATAAAACAAGAAAAGATTGGGACAAAAATAATACGTATTTTAGAAACGTATGGGAAACATAATTTTTTACTTGAGATCCTTGAAAATTGGTACTAACATTGTCAAATAAAAAATTTAAACACGTGTTTCAACCAACACTTTTCCTAAATCATCCCCTGCCGTGTAGTGCCGGCAATAGAATGTTGCCTCTTGCCTGTGGATGCAGTAAGAATCTGCTAAAGGATACCTCCGGAAGATGGGCAGCAGCGTCTTTCCGTATATTAACATCCCGCTATACGCTCGCCAACCCGCCTGCCAAGTGTGGCGAGAATGGCAACATCCCCCTCATGATCTTATGCCTATGCCCAGCAGTGGACGTAGACAGTAGTCCTTACGACTGAAATGATAATATATACGAACGTTGGAAAATAAAATAATTAAATACGTGCAGCAGCATATCTCAACAGCAAGTTGAAATATATACCTTAAGTATTACTTAAGTTCAAACATATACATAGGAGATACAATTACTTTGGTTAAAAAGTAGCCTAGACATATTAACCAATCAATTGACACTTTATTTATCAAAATAATCGTAAATAGACCTACATATAGACTGCTACAATCATGATCCCTCCAAATTAATTCTGTCTTAATGCGGGTGAAACCGCGCGGGTTAGATAGTGTTATATAAATCATAGTGTTTGTCTGCTAGATGTTTGTGGAAATGACATCTGTTTACAATTTTACAATACTTTTCAACATTTCGTTGTAAATATTTTCCAGTCATCCATGCCAGTATCATTCTTTTGTTTGCCAGTAAGTTTGCTGATAATATTAGTTTGCAGGAAATAACATGCGAACAGAACAATGGAACTAGCGAACATTGTTTCTTGTGCTTGCATCGCTAAAATATGGATCGAATGATGCTCGTTTCATTTCGAGTTCCATAACGTACCAAGGATTCGGTACTTGTAACATCAAAACATCACTTGTGTGGTGGGAAAGCCCTAACGAATTGAGAAACTGGATTTTGCAAAAAGCAGACACCCTGAAAGCGCACTGAGAGACTCGCAAAGAAAACCGAGATGAAAACTTGCCGGGAAAGTATTCAAAGCAATTCATCTGCTGAAGTGCATTGCCTACTTAAAAAATGTTGATACCTGAGTTCCGACTAAGTAACTGAAAACAGTTGGACTGTAATTTTGCCTGGATAGAACATGTGGATAATGTTTCTTCAAAGCTAAACAAATTTTTGTTTGCCCTGCGACGCATACAGGATATTACTTCCCTTGACGTGGCCCTTAAGGCCTATCATGGATATGTCGGATCAGTTCTGTAATAATTATGACTTACTACTTTGGGGCGACTCAACCGATAGCCATAGAGCTATTATTGTCCAAAAAAGTGTATAAGGTCAATGTGTAGAGCTTACAAATTAGACCCCTGCAGACCTCTATTCAAAAAGCTGGGAATATTATACCATGAACCTGTCTTTTTTGACTTGAACTGATTCGATCTTTTGAACGACACATGTTTTGCGACTTGTTGGTAAACTGAAATGAGAATGTTAAGTAGGCATATTTATCGATCATAATTTTAGAGGGCGAACCCCCTAATGCATAGCGCTGTCTGTCTGTCTGTGCATGAGACGATTACAACCGAACGCGTTGACCGATTTACATGAAACCTTTTTTGTTAGCACCGTCTTAATGAGAGAAGGGTACTGATTGGTTACCCTAGGGTCACAGGGACCGGAGTTATTGTGACCTCAAAAGGTCACCAAAAAAATAAGTCTTCAAATGGCCGAAAACGTCCAAAAACCCAAAAATGCCATTTTTGACCTTTGGTGACCCTTTGAGGTCTTCGCCCCCTTTTCTGGTACCCCCGTACCAATGCTTGTTTATAATGATCCTGAACGTGTTCACTCGTTTCTAAAAACAAACTTGAAAAAAATACTAAGTACTTATTTTTTATTATTTGCAATTAAAACATAATTTATTGAGTGGGTCCTATTTTGTTTTTAGTAGTTTATTAAACAATTAATTGTTTAATACTAGTTGTTCGCTACGACCATAGAACGAGTGAGCGACTTCTTTCAATGAGGTCCCATTGCAATTGAACCTGATTTTACGTAGCGATCTGGAATGTGTGTGATCTACCGCGTAAAATTGATCCAACCAGTAGGACACAAAACAAATTATACTCCAACATTATCTTTTAATGCCACAGGACAGGACGCAGTCGTGTGTGGACGTCAGTTACAGCTCCGCGTTTTTGTTAGACTAACGACAGACTGGCTAAATATTTGGTAAATATAGCCAAAAACCACATCCTTAATTTCAATGTGCAGGGAGCACATGGATTGCATGGTGGTGTGTGTGGATAAGGTCACACCTTATCCTGTGTGCCGCGCTAGCATATAGTCAAATCGACGGTTAGTGTCTTCGTATATTAAATCATTTTAGGGTTCCGTACCCAAAGGGTAAAGACGGGACCCCTTGGCTTTTCCTATTACTAAAACTCCGCTGTCCGTCTGTCTGTCACCAGGATGTATCTCATAAACCGTAATAGCTAGACAGTTCAAATTCTCACAGATGATGTATTTCTGTTGCCGCTATAACTACAAATACACAACAAAACAATAAAAGCAGAATAAAATAAATATTTAAGGGATGCTCCTACTTACGTGATTTTTTTGCTGTTTTTTTGCTCTATATTAATAACGGCAACAGGCAGACGCTTGAAATGTTAACAGAATATTTCTTACTAGATCCAGACTGGATCTACTGAGAGTGATCCAGTTGTTTTGCCAAATAACGGTACGGAACCCTTCGTGCGCGAGTCCGACTCGCACTTAGCCGATTTTTTATAAATGTTTAATCTTTTTAGTAAAATTTATTAATAATAATATTTTTTTTTGTTAGAATTTAAAATAAGTGGCAAAACATAATATTGATCCTTATAATTAGTTCTTAAGACCCTATTTGATACCTGCTTTTGGAAAAAAAGATTAAGATTATTATGAGATGCAGGTAGGAAAATATCCTTGTTTCCAGTCATGAATGAATGAATGAATGAATGAATATAACTTTATTGTACACCAAAACTTAAATTAAATACATTACGAAAACTTAAATAAACACAAATGCACAATGGGCGGCCTTATCGCTAAGAGCGATCTCTTCCAGGCAACCTTTGCATGGACAGGAAAGATTAAACAATATAAAGACGGTATATATACGGTTAGTAAGTCATCCACGGGTTAAGAAACTGTTGCCTATTAACGTGAAATTAATTATGCTTTAACACGAAGCAGCCGTGAAGGTCGCATTTTATCAGATTAAGGCGGTATATTTAACAAGCTTACAGCCTTCAGCATGGAAGTGACGTCAATTGTTTCAGCAAATGAGCACCAGTCTGGCCTTGCCTCCAACACAACTCATTATACCGGCTATAGCTGTCGAGGGCTAAAAATATCATAGGTCAGGGTTCAAAGTATGCTGTAACGGAATTGTGGCTTCGTAGTAAAAACCCGTTTAAACGTTTATAGGCTCTTGTGTTGATAAAAAATTCTCTGCTTTAAATGGAGCCTCTTTTATCTAAATTGGACGCCATTACGCAGCGGATTAGAATATAATCCCAGGCATTTCGAATATTTACTAATCAATAGACAGAGCCGCCAGAAATTATCGCATAGTTTGGAAGATTATCTTAATGGCCGGCGAGATTAAAGGTCATAAAATGACGCGTGAAGGCTACGAGGCTAAGGTAGCCTTTTTTCAATAAATACCAGGGACCTTGAACACGGCAATGCGTCGTGGAGAACCTTCAGAGGAGCAAGGCGGTTCAATAAGCCCGCCTGTGTTGGTTCAATATTATCCTTTCCAAGGGCACTCCTGTACACTCAGACTGTTTGAACTAACGGATACTCGTATTTATCTTTAAGTATATCTGTTAGTTCAAACGTTAGTTCATCTTCACCTATCTGAACTTTATTATAGCTGCACCTTTTAATGACCGGAGTTATTGCTTCTATCCCTAAGCAGGTTATTTAAGTTTTATTCTTACCGTACCACAGAAAAAATACTAAGTAGTACTAAGCCGGTAAATGCAAAGGATAACTTCGTAAAAGTGATGCTTCATTTAATTTAAAGAGATGATAAATTATCGTGCGACCTTTTTAATAATGTGTTTTTAAGTTAAATTTAATGACTTAAACGTGCTGCTTAAGCATATTTAAGTTGGTGCTAAAATAAAATACCGTTATTGTATTCGTATGCTTATTTATTACTACTCTATGCATATTTATTTAAACTGTTTTATCATAATTAAACATAATTTCATTGACAGTGGACTAAATAGGCGCGCCGTACTAGCCCGCGGCTTTGCCCGCGTTTTATTTTTTGCACCCTACTTATTTTTCTATAATGTTAGCCTTAGTAACTCAATAAAATATCACCATCTGCCAATACAAAGATTAGCCAGAACAAACAGTCAGAATGACAAAACAATGAAATTGTTTTTTTATTATACATATAGGTATCGTACATTATATTTGACACAAGATGTTCCCCGCGACTTTAAACGCGTTTCGATGCTCTGCTCGTAAACTCTTTGTCAAAGAGTTATATATAAGTTATAGACGAAGACCTTCCTCGATAAACCAGCTATCCAACAATAAAATAATTTTCCGCTAGTAGTTCCTAAGCGCGTTCAATAGCTCGTTAAACCAAACAAACAAACTCTTAATTTTAGTATAGATTGCAAATAGACACTTAAATTTAATATAGTATTGCCTTTTAAAAATTTGCCTAACAAAAGAAGTTCGATTTGGTATGAAATGCTTCTCATTTTCTATCAGGAATTTGAGCTAAGATCAACCAATCGATTTATTGATGAATTATTACGATTTATCTTACTGTAACATTACTTAGATTTACTTAGATAACAAATGCATTCGTAGTCGATTGTGATATCAATTGATAACAACTATCGATATCTATGTGCTCTACTCTATGTGATATTACCAGTACAACACTGGCTTCCGTACAATGTCCAACTAAAATCCAACTATCCAACTATTATGAAATAAACTCATATTTGTTTGTTCACCTCTGGAAACAAAAACTACCGAACAGATCAAGGCGTCACTGCATTTCTATAAATAAATAATGCACAAACATATAAACAATTCACACAGCATCATCTAGCCTATGCAGAGCTTGTGTTATAGGTACTAGAGGACTGATATACCTAATACAATATATACATAAATATATATTCTTATTATATATAGAAAAGCATGGATAACACCCTGAACAAATATCTGCAGATCGTACAGAAATTTGTGCCGAGACGGTAATCGGACCTTCGCTAGAGGTCGTCAAGATCACATAGACCTCCCTCAGATCCATGAGGGAGGCCTATGTACCGCGGTCGTGGACAGCAGTCCTGGTCCGAGATGGATGAACTCATAGACTTATCTGGTACATACTTCTTATCTGGGTACAACGCGTGCGAAGCTGCAACAACCTGTGTTGTTTATTAAAGATGTGATTGATGTGTATTGTATCAATGAACTTTGGAATACATTATGTAACCGTTGCATCGATAATCGACGCAATTTATGTGCTTATTACTCATAGGCAATTAAGATTAACCCACACAAGTACCGAAATTGACGATTTCCGAGGCGCAGTTGGTCTTATAGCAGACTGCCGAAAGTTGCGGGTTCGATACCGCAGGACAAATATTTGGTAATAAACTACAGATTTTTATCTTGAATCTGGATATTTATCTATGCACGATATGTACCTATGCATTTACAAAAAAAATAACAATCTTGGGGTGGCACGTGGGGTGCCGGCATTAGAATGTTGCCTCTCCTCTCTTACCCGTGGATGCAGTAAGAATCTGCCAAGGGATACCTTCGGAAGATAGGCAGCAGCGTTTATCCGTATATCAACATCCCGTATTGCGCTCGCCATTCCGCCTGCCAAGCGTGGCAAGTATGGCAACTACCCCCTCATGATCTTGGATATTCATGATTAAGGCCTATGTCCAAGATAATTATGTTAATTTATCAATCACCATACCCTAAGATTACTTTGGGACCAAATGGTGCTGTGCTGTGTAATATGACCAGAACTGTACCATTAACTTTCAGCTTCTGTTACTGGTAGTACCTACATACCGGAATTATTTCACTCAGCACTTTGATATAAAACTCGCAGTAATAAAGCAGTCGGTAAAATTAATTTTGAAAGTTCATAACACTAGCGCTTCCGTTTGTCTAACTGAGTGCCTGAAATGAGGCCGGCGTGAGATAACGAGGAACGAAACGAAACATTATAAAAGGCCGAGTACGCTCTATAGAAAAATCCGCCGTGTAATTGCTCTGTTTTTTCCTAGGAAATGAGGCTTCCGAACCTGCAGTGTGCTTATTAACCACAGGAAAACTGGGAGACCCCACAATCGCAATAAAGGGAAAGAGGCGAAACAGGTCACAGTCATAAAGCGACGCTTGTCGCTTCGGGAAGTTAGTGTTTCTGACTGCTGAAACTGTTATCAGTGGAGTTGTTTTTTAACGCTGGAAGCTTTCTGCTTATAATACAGAGCAGTTATTGAGCACAAGGGAAATAGTCACCGTCTTCCATGGACATCTGCAACACCAGAGGACGTGACGTGCTAAACTTTTTAAGAAATATGAAGCGCGAGTATCTGCGTTTCACAACGGTATGATATGACGATGATTGTTAACCACAGACAAAGTGCGTGTCCGGCCACGCGTTGTATAGGATTCCGAAGTTACCTGCAGACCCGTTGTTAAAAGTTGTTTGGTGTGTTTTACGTATAACAAAACATGTTAACAGGTATTAATTGAGTTTTAAAGTATCCTAGTACGTTTTGGTAAACCGCATCACTTATTTGAGCGACAATTTCTCGGAAACTAATAAAGCTAGCCTAGCCGTGGGGTGCCCGCAGTAGTGTTACCCCTCCTCTCACGCCCGTGAATGCAGTAAGAGCCTGCTAAGGGATTTTTCCGGAAGATGGGCAGCAGGGTCTTTCCGTGTATCAACGTCCCCCTCGCCAACCCGCCTGCCATGTGTGGTGAGTATGGCAACTACACCTCATGGAGATCCACGAGTTATAGTTATCCTAGAAAGTTAAAACATTCATGATTTTTTTCAGATTTCAAAAGCTTTAGATTTTAGAGAGGGGACAATCGAAAAAATAAAACTATGTTTCGCAAACGGAACTCTAAATCAAAAACTCCTTAATGTTTTTAAAGACCTATTCAACGATATCCCACACGATTGGATAAATAAGAAAACATCATCCCATCTTACGTGTATGGGAGGTACCCCAAATTAATCTTGCGCATTTTTGCGTTACGGCTTGGTTATTTTATATTATGTTCATGCTAAATAACTGCTTTTTAGGACTAATAGCACAGATTACAGAAACTAACTAACAGACTCTTTGTAATACCGCAGACAGACTGTTAGACAAAGCGAAACTATAACCTTGTTGTACCTTGTTGTACTACGGAATCCTAAAAAGGTTAAATATGTCACAATCATAAAGCGATGATTTGCTCATGTCGCTTCGCAAATTGGTTTCTGTTGGGATTCGTGACGTGCTTATCTTTTTAAGGTATGTGAAGCGCAAATCTCCATTTTACAACAAAGCATTTATTAAAAAAATAATTATTTACAAATCTTTGTTATTTACTACGGGAATTACTGAGAGACCTCAAAATCGCGATAAAGCGACGACTTCAGCTTTAGGCTTCGAGAAATGTATGTGTATATGTGCAGAAATTGGTATCTGTTGGGATTCGAGACGTGCTCATCTTTCTATGGAATTTGTAGCGCTAATCTGCGTTTTACGATTAAGCAATTACGAATACTTACATGAAAATAAATCAGAGTACACTTTCTGATCGTACGCCAGCTTGCGCGTGGATACATATTAGATATTTTTTTTATTATTTGGATGTGAAGTGATGTGTAATGAATGTGGCGCAACAATTGTAAAAATAAAAACCCTAAAAACCATAGAGCTAGAATTTTTTTACGACGTAAAGTTTATACGAATAATTTCCATAGCTTGAATGACGGTTGATTATGTAAATTATACACGAAGTTATGCGTTGGTAGTATGCGATATGATATTTAATTTTATGTAAATACATACCTAAATTGCTCACGTCTTAGGCCAAAGTGCAACAGCTATCCGCCTACTCGTGTATTACTTTGAAAGGTTTGCATAATCCGAAGTTAATTAATTGCAATCACGCTATGGAATGTGGACAAAGTACTCCTAAGCTGGGTTTTAAATCAATGACCCGCACTTAAATTAACAAATTGGTCACACCAACCGTAAATAAAATGCCGTATATCGTGAGAGATAAAATATTAGTTTTTATGAAATACCATTCAACAATGTGTTTCGGAGCATTAGTATGCTTAGCGCGTAACACTTACTAAGATGACATCATCGCAATCATCAATGATTCATTAGACATTACCTCCTGCGCAAGAATGACCTACAGTGACCGCTTTTCGAGACTCAGTAATAAATAAACATAATTTAAAAAGTGATTTACCATTGCATATGAATGAGTCGATAATTATTTTGTCTGCGTCGTGCTCCATCCGTGTAGGTCCGACCCTAAGTGGATTCAATCCCAGCCGTGCCTTTGGACTTTTCTTTCTAGTATGTTTTGATAATGTGCAACTATTTTCTTTAACGGTGAATTTTGTTAAAGCCCGGCTTTGTCAGATCCTTATCGCTCCTACTGTCCTAAAGTCCCTTTTCCTTTGAAAACGGTCACAAGTAATCATGTCCCAGGCTATATATATGTATAGGCTTTCTGACCTTGTTTGAATCACGATGTAAGCGTTCTATGTATAAAATATTTCCTTTATAGAACGCTTACTTTATAGACTATTTAGAACTCCTAGTGTCTCTGTTCCCAGAAGTCTAATAGAAAAGTTTATGAAGCGTCAAACGCGAGACCTACTTTCCTGTTTTTTCCTACAAAGCACTAACGGTCGCTTTGCCGACTGTGCTCATTCATAATTATTCCACACGAGGGGTGGCTTAGTACCTACTTATAAATCATAAGTGAACGCTAAATTGGTATGAATTTAATCCATTAACTGACTTCCACTGTACTACTGTTACACTATAAATATCTTATTTTCTAGTAAATATGTAGGAAATGCTTTACGATATAGTGTAACTCATAGTGTTCTAAACGAACTAACGAAATTCCACGAATTGACAGTTCCAACACCTTCTATCTCCTGCTGATTCATAGTACAAGATTAGAATGGATTAGAATTGGTACAATATGTAAGCAATGACGTTTTACAATGTGTGAGGCAACATAATTGTATTTTTTTCTTAAATATCACTATTACCTACGTACCAATCCGAAGTAAGAAATATGACTTGAACTTTACTTCACTTTTGTTTATAGTAAGATACAAAATTATTTTTAGGTTTTTGTCTTGTTACTTCAGCTGCATACCGAATACCGGAAAGTCACACATGGTTTGTGATTGCTGAAATATGAAATGTTTCTGCGTATTAAAACATTCCATGAAAACACAATTTCTATGATAGGTTGCAGGTACCTACTGAGATTCTCTGCCTTGTTGTATTCTAAGTCTAAGAGGATTGTCTTGTCCAAAATTATTTATTACAAATGTATTCAAACTAGATTTCTCTTGTCCACAGTTCTATCTCTGGGCGCATTGAGCGCGGGTGGTAGCGTGGGCATAGTCCCCACGCTAGTGCAGGCAGAGCTAACCCTGGACATGGTCACGGAAGGCGAAGGCGGGATGGAAGGGGGGAGCCTGATCGCGCCCCGTCGGCTGCCCAATCCCTGTATGGACAGCCCGCAGCGAATGGACCTACATCGTGAGCTGCTCTTCAATCAGAGGATGTAAGTCTTCTCGTAGGCATAGTCCCCACGCTAGTGCAGGCAGCGATAACATTGGTCATGGTGATGGAAAGCGAAGGCGGCATAGAAGGTAAGTGCCTGATAGCGCCGGCAGCATAACTTCTCCTTTAACCTATTCATGGAAAGCCCGCAGCGGTCTGCATCGCGAGCTTCTCTGCAATCATAAGATTTAATAGTCGAAACAAGCAAACCATTTTTAAATCGGATAAGTAGTTAAGACGATACACGATGGACACATACTAGTGCATAGGTGATGGTAAGGTAATGATTCATCATCCTTCCTTCCGGTTTTGCTGTAGTTAAGTAAATAATGAAAATGTAATCCGACCCACTTTGGAACGCCTTTACCAATTCGGCCACGAAAGATTAACGTCAATCCTAACAATGAAAGTCTTACTTTGTTTTCTTCTTCCAATGATGTTTCAGTCTTCTGTAGTACTCTGTATAGTCCTATGTTAGTTTATTGTGTAAAAACAATATCCAAATCCATGCTTATCATTATTTCAGCCGTAGGTAGTACTGTCCACGACCGACGCTAGACATATCCCTCTCATGGATCTACAAGATCATGAGGGGTTGATCAGGGGTTGTTGCCATACTCGCCACGCTTGGCAGGCGGGTTAGCGAGCGCAGTAGAGTATGTTGATTCACGTAAAGACGTTGCTGCCCATCTTCTGGAGGGTATCCCTTGGCAGATTCTTACTGCATCCGCAGGCAAGAGAGAGCAGGCAACATTCTACTGCCGGCACCCCACGGCATTATTAAATGGATAAGGCTTAAACTCACATGAAGTTCGTAATCCTTCTATTCTCAAAGAAAGTGTCTCTTTATGGTGAAATGTCATAGGCCTTCCTTCCTAGCCGTGGAAAGCTCTTGAACGTGAACCCTCTTCACACGTGCACTGCGCTACAAATGAGGATGTTTGTAATCTTGATTCATTGGTAGGCGGGATGGCATACCTACTCGATACGTACTAGACGTATCTGTTTACCTGCGTAAACTCTATTACTACCTGTTTTAAAATTACTTTTTCTTGACGCTACACACCGACAGGTGTCTTCTTATCCTATGAACCCCAAACAAAGTGGCCTAAACCTATTTTAATACTTTTGAGCCTCATTAAGTTTATACACACAAAAATTAAGATATACTTAATATTATACTATTTTGGCGTGTTCGGTCCGCGTTTGCTTTTGATAACAAAATCCCAAACCCCGCACTTAACCTACTAGGCTTCGAGACTTCACTTCAGCTTTTGTTATTACAAGCCTTTGTTAATAGCTCTTTTTACTTGACTCGAAAGCTTTCTCGATAAGCTTTGTGACGAGAAAAGACTTTGTGTGCTTCGTTGGCCTTTGTTTAATTTTTTTAAATCACTGAATTCTTTTTTGTTTTTGGCCTATCTTGGGTTGCGTTTTGTGTGAGATTATCTAGAATTGCCGACTCATGGACATGAAGTTGTTATTTTTACCAAATAACTTTTTGACCGAATGATAAGCGTAAAACAACACGGTTTTTGTTGTCTCTTCGAGTCTAGAAAACTAACATCAGAGAACAAATTCGCCACAAGTATAATAAAAAATAGTTTGATGTTGAATTTTACTGGAATTGCCGAGTAAATCGATGTTTTTACTCAAAATATGAGCGAGTAATAACATGTTGTTTATTTACTCTAGAACACGCACTTCTAGAAATAAATCGGTGCGTGTCTAACAAAAAACCCGTAGCCAATTCACTAAACATCTTTGCCTCTACTATGACAAAAATTCGCTTTGTGAAGCTACTAAAACGTTCAACAAACACGTTAGTCTGGTATTTCCAGGAATAACGAACGGTATTAGTAAATAGCTCGGCTTTTTGCTACGACTAATTTTGTCCCGGATCCTGAACACAGGTGCAAAGCATCCTGCCCGATGCTTACCCGATGTGTAATTATTATTGAACATCTGTTTAGCCAATCCAGCGATATCTCACACTCGCTTTTATTTTAGCCATTTTGTACTCTTATATACAATAGTTTTATAGCGTCTGATTGCTATCTGAATCGTTTGTTTTTCTTTATCAAGAAGTTCAAAAGGTAAATCAACCACAGCTAGAATAATAATAGTCTTACGAATAGGTAAACTGCGATATGTGAAGATTTGCTCTACCAGGACGAAACTACAGATCGGGAAAAAAACTTGCACCAAGGTTATTATCTCCTATGGTTTAATTCAGGTAGCGATTAAAACCGTTTAAAAAGGAAATCACGCAATATTGTTTGTACCTTTGAAATGTAAATAGTCTGTATTTACGTTTACTATTAATAAGCACGTTTCAATTATAGAGGTACAACTGTGTACAAGAGAAAATTAGAAATGGCTTGACCTGTTGATTTGAACATTTTCTCTTCGATGCGATTGTCGGTCTATCCTGTCATTTCCGAGGCTGAGTGAAGTACAAATTCCATCGACTGACGCGAACGGAAGGAAGCAATTCCCAGTCGCCCGGCGCTTATCAGTTATAGCTCTGCAACTTGTTGTAGGCGACATTTCAGGAAATTGTTTTTCCAGAGTAGGAACTGGAACCTAATTCTCATGTATTTAGTAGAAGAAATATTAGATAATATATACTACGAATATAAAACCCTGCCGTGCAGTTATCACAAATGCACCTTTAACACCAAAATAGAGTAGCCACATCAGAGCAAACGAACGAAGCTCTTCCGTTTTATCTGTAAATTACAATTGGCCGAAATCGGCTTAGAAAACATCATCATCATCTTATTAGATAAATATCATAAACTAACGAAATATGTAAGTATTTAATCGAACAGAATTTTGACAGTTTTACCATATTTATCTATTGTGATATTTTATCTTTTGTACTTCACGAGAATTAAGTCCCAGGTGCCTTAATGTTATCTCAACACTTATTATTAGATATCTATTCAATAATCAAATAAATAACGACTGAATAGCTTGATATCATTGTCTACGTAATTGTATAAAGTCGTAAATTATAAATACAGTTGTATCAAGAAATTGTCAATTACTTTGCAATAAATTATTCTAAGCTCGAAATCAATTCTATCCGCATAGCGCCGGCATTCCTCTTTTGTAATCAGTGCTGCGGAAATATTGTGGCGATATCGGTTACAGATACGCAACGAATATTGCATCGCGGTATTTCTGCACACCTCAACAACTGGCTTAAGACTTATTCCATTTCCCGAGCAAAAATTGATTTCTTTTACAGAAGCTGATAGATAATGATAAATAATCCTATTGAATATGTAAGCCACGGTGGCCGTCAGTTAGGATTAAAAATCACAGCTTACTAAGCTTATGTCACCATAATAACCGTAAAACGTAAACAATACTCAGAATGTTCTTTTATATTTCTTTAGCCGGCGACCGCAAGTCTAGAGGTTGACATGATAAATCGCCACCGAAGGACTTAAATTATTACATTTACAGACGTTTGCTGTTAGCCGCGCTTCGCGAAGTTCCACTGATTGCTGATTCGATTCAGTCCGCGATATAAGATCCGAGATAGCCTCAATCTGTAAATAGAGTTAGATGTTCGGATTCAGGCGGCGACGTGCCGTGAAAGCAATAATTAGCTGGGATTAAATCGAGGAAGGATGCGTTGGAAAAGTGAAGCAGGTTGCTGCCGGTTTTGTACCGGTAGAATGTTTAGGTTTCGGGAGACAAGTTAAGAAGATGATGATTTCAATACTGAATACCTTGCGCAAGTTTCATTTATTAATTCGATGTGAATTTTAATAAGTCAACCGAATCGGACTTCATACATAACGCGACCGATTAGAGAAACAACGCAGTCCTAAAATACGGCGCGTTCATGGCTGCATTTGTGCAATTGATGTGATAGATATTCTAGGATTCACAACGTAACAAGCCAAATTAATTAAATAAAGTAATATATATTGCCGGATATTTCAAACAGCACCATAGCACAAGTAAGATACTCTGATAAGATATGTAGACACAAGAGCTTTTTTATGGGTAAGGTACCCATAAAAAAGCTCTGGTATCTACATATCTTATCAGAGTATCTTACAGAGTAATCACCCATACCCGAGACAAATATCTTCAGAAAAAGGAAACACTTTGTCCTCCTAAAAACCGCCACCTGCGTTTCAGCCGGCTATTAAACCGACGCCACAGAGGTCGACAGGCGCTAATAAGCTTTCTACGTTCATTGGGGCCACAGTAATGGCGCGGTAACTGCAGCAGGCACTCACCCCGACCTGCCTCAACAGATTGAAAATTTTGAACGCTCAACTAAGTTACCGGGAACGGCCCATTTCGACAGCAATTAATGTTTAATTACATTCGTTTGAGTTTGTGACTTGCTGGAGGCCCAGCTCTGGAATGCGGTATGTTGACGGATTCAGACAAAAGTGTATTAATTAAGTTAGAACCGCTGGTGACTGCTTATTAGACTGAAAGGTTTCCAACTCACCACATAAAAATATTAAAAATCCTAAGAATCGCAGTAGGCGCAAACAAGGTAACATTGATTAATTGTAAATTTTTCAAAGATATTCGGTTTAATGATGTTGTTCGAACGAGCTATCGGTATAATCTTAAAAAATGAAGACAACATTGAATAACTCTCTGCCTATGCTGTGATAGCAGCTTCTGTAAGACATGTGTAATATAAAATCAAATAACATTGTGTGAGGTCAAGAGCTTAAAAGGCCCTGCTATTTATTTATCCTACGTAGAATAACGTAAACAGTTCAGGATGTGTACTTTGAAACCGATAATAAACGGAAATGCAGTACCCATCTGAAAGTCGTACACATGCGTACGAACTCTACATCTGCGCCACAAAGTAAAACAAAAACAATGCAACTTGACGACGTCAGTCACAAACATATCCCACATATGCAGGTATTGCGCGTGGGAAAATACACCAGAAACAAGAAGTAAGTATAGACATTGATTGGGGCACCTATTGTTTATCTAGGATTGGCTAATCAGTAGCCTTGGGACTAAGAATGTGTCTTATCTCTTACATTTAGTTTTAAAGGAATACAAATATAATGATATCGTTAATTATAAACAAGCAATAAGCAATGTTACTTAGTCTAGGTCATACACAGCTAATTAATTGCCTTTTCATTTCGAAATATAAATAAATAAATAATAAATAATGCTGGACAAATCACACAGCATCATCTAGCCCAAAGCTAAGCAGAGCTTGTGTTATGGGTACTAGATGACTGATATACTTAATACATTATACTAGATAGATAGATATTTTTATTATATATAGAAAAACACACAGACATTTGTCCCGAGGCGGGAATCGAATAATAGCTAATAGTTGCAGCTATGTAGTATATGCTTATTACATTTGAGTATTTTCCTCGATTTATCATGGATCCAATGATCAGAACTGGGTTTGAAAGCAAGCAAACATTATTAGGTGAAACAAAAAACCTAACCGCAAGATTAAATTTAGGGCATACTTGTAATATACCCGTAACTAATGTCTTCATGCATACGTGTACAGCTCCACATTATTTTTATCATATTATATCAACTAGTCGACAACTCTTATCGAATACATTAATTAACTATCTAAAAACCACGTGATAATCAGTTAATGTTTACAGACTACGTCATATAATGTCAAAGCGAGCATTACCATATATGGTAAGGAAAATGGATTTATCACCTCGGTTTTATAAGATAACTTATCACGGGTACAACCTGAACTAAGTAGAACTGTGTATTTTTTTACTTATTTATTTCGTCCGTATGTCTACTCTACAGTATCTTAATAATCCTGTTGTGATTGTGAAATGTTAAAAAGTGCTTGTTCATAGTTTGTTTATATTAACGACAGCATGATTTTTAAATAAATAATGCTGGACATTTCTACACAGCACAATCTAACACAGCATAATCTATTGTCTTTTTTAAACTTTCGCGATCACAACACATTATTAACATACATACAACCGGGTAATTTACGCGATAAATACCCGGTTATATCTATGTTAATAACAGCATAATCTAACCCCAAAGTGAGCTGAGCTTATATTATGGGTACCAGATAGATAATTGATGGAAAACCCAAAACCTATTTTTATTTGTGAATAAATACTTATCATCATACATAAAAATTACAAATACCCGGGGCAAATACCTTTAGAACAATTCAAATATTTATCTTGAAGCGGTAATCGAACCCGCGACCTCATGCGTCTCAGACGGCATCATACCAACTGAAGCACGGAGGACGGTTTATGAGCAAAATCATACACCTTATATTACATTACACATAGAATTATTCTGAAATGTGTTATTTTGTGTTTTTCAGAGGAAAGAATGTCCTGAACCAGAAGAGCGAACTCGAGAAGGCGTTATCAAAACACAAAGATAAGCAGATAATGAACCAAATACGAGAACACAAGGAAACGCCAGGTAAACAACATTATTGTAACATCACTGCGCAATTGCACAACCATTCTGTCTGGATGGTTAGGTACATTGTGTATTCTTCTATTAAAAAGAGACGATATTTCAAGACCATCTCCGAAACGTACCTATGTATGTGCGAAATGTTCCTTGGGGTTTCATTATAATGTTGTAGGCGTACAATTAATTTACGCCCGACAAAAAAAAGGGTGTTATGAGTTTGACGACTGTGTGTGTGTGTCTGTCTGTGGCACCGTAGCTCTTAAACGAGTAGACCGATTTGCATGCAGTTTTTTTAAGAACGTTTTCCGGCGGTGGTTCTTAAGCATGTTGTATCAAAATCGGTTAAGAAGTT
This sequence comes from Pasiphila rectangulata, assembly GCA_963082625.1. Lineage (NCBI taxonomy): Eukaryota > Metazoa > Arthropoda > Insecta > Lepidoptera > Geometridae > Pasiphila > Pasiphila rectangulata. The sequence continues at coordinate 15,289,165 of OY720240.1, forward strand.
TACAAGATATGAGGGGTGAAAGAGATATGAATAATCGAATGTTGCCAAGTAAACCCGAATTTGGTATCAAATGAAAGGAAATTATGAGAAAAATGCAAAAATTATATAGAAATCGGTCGAGCCATTCATGAGATATAGGGGTGAACAGACGAATGTTTTCAAAAATACCGAAATGTGATATCAAATGTAAATCATGATGTGTAAGATTGCAAAACTAAGGGTACACATTACAAAAAAATTAGGTAGCCTTAGAGACTAGGTAAAGAGTCGAAGGTTACTTAAAGTTTTTAATTTTTAAAATTGTAACCATTAGTATACATAAAGTCACAACAAAACTTCCAAAAAATTGGCACGTAAATCATCATTCGACGATTATAAGTTGGTATGTATCGAAATAAATATATTCTTTTTGGGTCAGCCGTAAAACGTCCACTACTGAACACAGGCCACATGGATCTCCATGAGGGGTAGTTGCCATACACACCACGCTTGGCAGGCGGATTGGCGTGCGCAGTACGGCATGTTGATACACGGAAAGAGGCTGCTGCCTATCTTCAGGGGGTATCCCTTAGCAGGCTCTTACTGCATCCACGGGCATGAGAGGTGGGGTAACGTTCTACTGCCGGCACCCCAGGGTCGCGATGCCGCGGTTGCCAATGCACAATACCCCTTTCGCGGGACGTCAGTGCAGATCTGGCATCGCCTACTGGAATTAGAACGAGAAGGGACTTCCCTTCATATTTCAGGTAATGTTTCATTTTTATGTTGTCCTAGTACCATTGATAAATCTACTCCAAGTCTCGTAATTTACATTTTAATAAGAAGATTTCTATTTTATCGAGATGATTTAAAACCAGTTGCGTTATATTATTGACCATATTTGGACGGGCATAGTTGCTTTAGAAACTATGGTATCTTATAAATTACCCGTATTTACCTTAGGCAAGTACAAGTAGTCTCCCAAGCAGAATTGCAATCAAATTAAATTGACTATTTCCCTTGATGATCATTGCATCTATTAAAATGCACAGTATTAAAATAAATAAATAATGCTGGACATTTTATACAGTATCATCTATACTCGATGCCATTTAACGTGGCAATACAGGTCATTCACCTACCTTCACTACGCTATCATAAAATGCAATGAAAATGTCGCTAATTCTGTCGCTTACCATACAAACCACATAGCACGTTTTCGGTAAGCGACAGAATTAGCGACACTCTTATTGCATTTTATGATAGCGTAGTGAAGGTAGGTGAATGACCTGTATTGCCACGTTAAATGGCATCGAGTATAGCTAGCCCTAAAGTATTGTGTGATATGGGTATCAGATGTTTAATAGAAAAGGTACCTACGTAAATACTTATTTTTTAAATTATTCTGCATAGTGCCGTGGGGTGCTGGCAGTAGAATGTTGCTCCTCCTATCTTGTTTGTGGATGCAGTAAGAATCTGCCAAGGGATACCTCCGGAAGATGGGCAGCGTCTTTCCGTGTATAAACATCCTGCACTGCGCTCGGCTACCCGTCTGCCGAGCGTGACAACCCGCACATGATTAGTACTTTGCGATCCATGAAGGAGCTCCAAGTCCAGCAGTGGACAGCTGTCCTAATGATGGTAGACAAATATATAATGTTCTGGGTGATTTTCTATATATATGTATAATAAAAATATCTATCTATGTAGTATAATGTATTAAGTATATCAGTCATCTAGTACCCATAACACAAGCTCTCAAATTCAAAGCTTGGGGGCTAGATGATGCTGTGTGATTTGTCCAGCATGTAAAAAAAAAAAAATCTGTGGAACATTTGTCACCCGGCGGGAAACGAGCCCGCAACGTATTGCGTATCGTCCGGCTATTGGAGTCACGGAGGTCGTTAAATTACCCCATTTACGTTTTACTATCTTTGCGTCTATTAAAATGCGGGCTGCCCAGTGTTCCCTGCTGTTCGTTACTTAACGGTGAAAGTGGATAAATAAGAAAGTGCACATAATAAAGGTACCGATTAACATTCATATTCATATTGCTGCTAGACTCTTACGGGGCTAGCTATTCTAAATTAAAACATCTGTTAGCATATGGTCAGGCATTAGCATATTCCATTATAATAAATAATAATTTGCGGTTATTTCCGGCAACCTTAGTAAAGTACAAGATGTGACATACTTAAAACTATGGCGCATATAAAATATATACCTTATAGTCTAACATTCATAAAAAATAAACTTAATCAAAACACGTGCAGGCGCAGACGTGTCGTGATACATGAAAATTATGGATATCGTTTTTGCAAGCGCAGCTCTAATATGCTAACAGTTATCTAAAACCATATTGCATAAGACTGTTAACCAATTAGGTATCGAATGCTTTTAATATTTAGGTTTGCATAAATACTATCTCTGTCTTGCCGTGGGGTGCCGGCAGTGGAATGTTGCCTATCCTCTCTTGCCCGTGGATGCAGTAAGAATCTGTCAAGTGATACCTCTGAAAGATGGGCAGCAGCGTCCTGTGTATCAACGTCCAGTAGGTACTGAGCTCGCCAACCCGCCCGCAAAGCGTGGTGAGTATGGCGACAATCATGATCAGTACCTGCATGTAGACCCATAAGTGTGGCCTTTGTCCAGCAGTGGACGACCTACGAGATGATGCTGATACGGCTCTCTTATCGACGTAACCTAGTAACCTTTGTTTTATTAGCGTAGCGGCCTGTTTCGTAAGTTTATCCGGCGCGAAATTGTGACAGATAGTCTAGTTTCAACCATGTAGTCGGTTTGCGTCTATTATGGATGATTTAAACAGCGTCAGCAACTGGTATTTATGCTGTACGGGACGCTGCAGTGCCTGGGACTTCGTTAGATGGATTAGGCTTGCCAGCACCTATATCATCCTCCCAGCTTAGTCGGCTATTAATAGTCAGAGGAAGGAACAGGCCTTTAGTTGAATAAGCCGCGGGTTTCCTCATGATGTTGAAAAATTCCATTGGTGCTCCGCCGATATCGAAAACCTTCCGATCTAAAATCGTCTGCAACGTAATTAGAACCTAATTTATTGACTGCCTCCGTGGCTTGATACGCAGGAGGTAGCGGGTTCGATTCCCGCCACGTGACAAATACATATTTGTAATTGTTCTGCAGATATTTATCCCAGGTCTGGGTATAATAAGTAGGTATTAAGTATTCTATCAATCATCTGGTTTCCATAGTACAAGCTTTGCTTGGTTTTGGACTAGGTGGTGTGGTGTGTCCAGCATAATTTATTATTGTTATTGTTATATTTACCAAATATTTGGTCCATATTATTATTATACTATATGTAAATTTATTTCCATTGGTGACGCCGTCGGCTTTGTTTCAGCTTGTCTTACCAAGAAAAATATATTCCTACGTTCTGCTCACAACTTCCTTTCCCTTGAAAATATATTTACGCGCATCGATAATTTTTATCCTTGATATCAGCATAATAATAAAGGTCAATATAAAAAAAAACAAGTATATAATTAATCAATAATGTCAAGGACCGTGTGTGAGATATAAGATAGCTTATAAAATATTATACCAATACTAGCTGACCCACGTAACTTCGTCTGCGTCACTAAAGAGACGCAGTGAGGTTTAGAGCTTTAACCAGTTACCGCACGCAACGAAAATCCTCATCATTTCAGCCATAAAACGTCCACTAATGAACAAAGGCCTTCCTCATGGGTCTCCATGAGGGGTAGTTGCTATACTCACCACGCTTGGCAGGCGGGTTGGCGAGCGCAGTATGGGATGTTGATATATGGAAAGACGCTGCAGCCCATCTACCGATACCGATACCTCCGAAAGATTTCGGAGGTATCCCTTAGCAGGCTCTTACGGCATCCATGGGCATGAGAGGAGGGGCAACATTCTACTGCCGGCGCCCCACGGCATATCCTCATAATTTCTCTCAAAAAAATTCATTGTTTTTGCAACATTTTTAACTTATGCTCCGCTCCTATTGGTCGTAGAGTGAGGTTATATAGCCTGAGATGCCGGCAGTAGAATGTTTCCCTCCTCTCTTTTCCGTGGATGCAGTAAGAATCTGCTAAGAGCTATCACCGGAAGATGGGAAGCAGCGTCTTTCCGAGTATCAACATCTGCGGTCGCCAACCCGCCCTCAAGTCTGTATAGCCCTATAAATGGGCTACCCAAAACAAACATATATATTTTCAATTTGAACCATTCCTTAGATAAGCGCGTTCAACCAAACAAGCAAATTATATTAGTATAGATTTAGTAGCAAAGTATGGTCAGGTCAATGTAATATTTACCAGAACTACTGCTTTCAAATACACAGAACGAGTTTACTGTTAATAACACATTTATTTTATCATCTTCCGTTTATAAAATGGCACTGAGAGGTGTTTTTAAATATAATAGGTACCCATAAAACATTCTCGGATCTCCATACCATTTCCTGAGGGCCATCAAACACTTTCGTCTTATAGAGACTATTAAAAGATGCGTTATGTCTATTACTTTAAGGTGTATCATGTTAAAGGGATCGTTTGTCTGAAGGTGTGTAAGTTTTACACATAAACAATAATAGGGGCCGGCGCTGACTGTCGGCACGGCAAGGCAGCATGTCCAACCAGTCATTGTTTTGTGGTCGCCTACCCTATGCACGAAGTGGCGATGCGGTCACACGGAACTGCCTGAAAATCAGCGCCGCAACCTCACAGCCATGTGATTGCGGTAATACTTTGTCCATTTTTTGACCCCACGCAACACGCATATGTACCAATTTGTGTGCTCCTTAGTTATATGTCTCCGAAATCACTTCCTTGTTATGTTAGAACTTTTATACTGTTACTAGCCGTACCCCGCAGTTTTACCCGCGTATTTCCCGTTCCCGTGGAAATTTCGAAAAATCCCTTCTTAGTTCATCTCTAGGATACTCAAGGTATATGTATGTGTGCTAAATTTCAAGTCTCTAGGTCCAGTTGTTTAGGCTGTGCGTTGTCTGTCAGTCACTGTATTTTTTCTTTATTTTTTTTATTTTATATGTCTTGTGTGTATGTCGTTAATATGAGGCAAAGCGAAACGGGGCTAAATAGACCAATCACAATGCTCGAATGCACAAGGTTCGGGAAAACTAGCGTTCTGATTGGTCAATTAAGCCCTGACCCGCCTTAGTGGAAACTGACCCTTATGCTATCCATAGCGTTGGTTTTCAATGACGCCGTAATCTTTTTGCATAAATTATAACTAAGAAACGTTTGGCAGAAGATTTGATCCGCGAATCGATTAGATAAAGAAATGTTTATTTTGTCACATTTGTACAATCAAATAAAAAAAAATCATCAATTCGGTTTTAAAACTAGTGACAAAAATGGCCACTGCTCAGCATGTGCTGTGGCAGAACGAGTCGTACCACAGCGCTGGTCTTCTTTAGTGACCATCATGTGCGGTTAGTGCTACCGCAATGCACGGTAATTAAATATTTAGTAGGTACATATTGAAATGGAATGAAAAAGAAATAGATGCAATACAAAATAAATAGGTAAATATAACATTTTCACAAAAAGGAATATAAATATATATGGATAATGTAAAACATTTCAAATGAATTAAACAAAAACTATTTGCATGCAATGTAATATACAATTAAATAAATATCACGGATCTATACTAAATATGAAAATGAAAGTAAAGGTAAGGCATAAAAATTAGGACTTCTTTAAGAAATAGGAAAATATCTGTTTCCATTTCTAGGGTCGCCATAACCGTAATATAATTGGTGGTCTCTATATTATACAATTAAAGATAAACCACTAATATAAGAAGCAAAATAAAAATATTTAACCTTGACATTTTGTCAACCTTTCAAACAAATTGATCTTTTAGCTTGAATTAATTAAATATATTTAGTGTAGTCGCTAGTAGTAGGGCTTCAAAAATGAACACAACATTACATGGCTTTCTCTGTCCATAGCTGTAATTATCAGCTTCTGCAGGACTATGGATAATAAACCTATACACAAAGTAATAGTACCCTGTCGGAACACTAACATGCTATCATCGAGGCAGTCGACTTTACCGTAAGGCAAGCCCTACAGGGCAGTACCTGTACACATATTATTACACAAACCATAATTCAGACGAATGACCGATATCGGGCCGGAATGGATCGCGACGTCCGGTGCTTTGAGGTCGATGAAAACTTATCGACACTATCGTGAATTTTAGTTCAAGGACTATTTTAGGGTTACTACCTGTCGCTTGATGGTTCGCACGTCCATACGATTCAATCAAATTTTTTTATACTACTATAGAAAAAAAATTTTTTTACTATTTCTTCATGTTTTTTCATACACATGTCACCTGTTGTTATAAAATTAAAATTCAAGTCTATTACTTAATACTAGACAAATAACACTTTATAAATGTCAACAACATAAGAATATGATAAATAAAGATAAGTTTTGACTTTGTAATGTTAAACGGGCTTTCTACTCACGTTAATTATACGTCGAAAATAGGTTTCCAACGTGTTCAGTTCCTCCCAAAGGGAACTTTCATCAGGGAATGGAGTCTTACGCGGCGCCTTCTCCTTTCCTGTCGCGCGCTCGCGCTGCAACAATTAATAGTGTAACCCACTGGTGTTTCGAAAGTAAAAAAAAGTTTTGACTTTGTTCGCTACAGGATTTTTTTCCAAGTAAGGGAAATAACTGAAAAAGAAACCTCACACTTATTAATTTTTTTTTAAACTTTTTCTTTGGTTTTGTTTTTGGCCTACAGTGGGTCGATGTTAGCCGAAAAATTTAATGTAAAACTACTTCGATTTGTTTAGTAGTTCATGGAAACGTTTTCTAGTAGCAATAGCCGTGTTGGCCGAGTGGTATGTACCCCCGATTTTCAATTCGAATGTCGTGGGTTCAATACCGGCCGTACACCAATGGATTTTTCTTTCTTGGACAGTGTATGTGCACACATAAAACGTGCTTAAACGGTGAAGGAAACATCGTAAGGAAACCCGCGGCTTAGTTAGCTTCAGAAGTATTCTTTCCTCTAACAAATAGTTGACTAAGCTGAGAGGATGGTATAGGTCCTGGGCAAGCCTAATCCAACTAACAAAGTCCCAGGCACTGCAGCGTCCCGTACAACATTATTACCAGTTGCTGACGCTGTATAAAATATCTATAATAGATGCAAAGGCCATACTTTTTTCTTGTAGTACGGGGAACATATTTTATATCTGCAAAACTTTCCATTTATATATTATAGCCTTATAGGTTTGGTTCAAACGTCTTAACAAAGCAATTTCACATAAAACCAGCTCCACCAAAACAATCAGCGAAACGCAAGGAGGTTTTATTCGGGCCCCGGAGCAAAGAATGTCTGGACTTGCATCGCACGCATCAATCACTCAAAACTCGCATTATGTTTGGTTTTTTCCTCGCATTTTAGGAGCAAGTGGTTTATCCGGTGCAGTACTAACTGTTACCTGGTCTGTGGGAGCAGGTGCATACCTCGGCCGTTCACCCGGCCAGCTTATATTGTAGACATTCCTTTTAACGATCGCCAAAACCTTCCAGCTAATGTGTATGCGAATAAAGTTTGGTTGTTTGTTTGCGGCTTGATGACGTAGAATGACAAAGACAAAGGGTTGAGAAAACATACCGCGTACAAGGCCTAAATCTTAATAAATAGCTGTTTTGAAATGATCACAGTGTCTCTGAAAATAAATAGGTCCATAACATAGCATATTATTCATAACAATACTAGAAACAATAACACCAGATCGCAAAGTAGGAACAGAAAGTGTAAGCTCAGGCAGAGTTTGCTTTGTATGGTAACTAATTTTAAGCATTTGAATATGAGGTACCTACACCAACATAACATTTTGCTAATAATATTCCGAACAGAAGGGAAAACAATACTGGTAGTCATTATGCAAAGTAGGCAGAGTGTAAGCTCAGGTAAAGCTTGCTTTTCGTAATTTTTTAAGCGTTGAATATTCGGTACACCAAAATCACTTTCTGATAATAATATTTCAAAGGAAAGGAAAATAATACTAGCAATAATAACACCAGAGTGTTAAGTAGACAAAAAAAAGTCTAAACCCTAAATATAATTATATTATAAGCATTTTAATATTTGGTACACTAAAATCAATCGATAAGGCCGCCCTTTGTACTCCTGTGTGATTTTGTATATAAGGTTCTTTATTTGTTTGTATATTTTCAATGTGGTGTACAATAAAGAGTTATCTATCTATCACATTCTGACGAAAGTATTCCGAATGCAATGAAAATCGCTTTGCCTAATAGGAAATGGCAAGCAATAGTTTGCCTATTGTCAATAGATTCCGATCACGTGTCGTATGCGACATATTTGCAGCAATTTTCTCTAATTAGTTTGCGCGGATGTCGATGACCAAGGTTGGATGAAAGTGAAATTGCATCAGAATACTTCCCGTCTATCCGTTTGAGCGTGGGAGAAATTACGTCGTAGATACGAGTGTGTGCAGTTGTTGACTCTTAGGTTTGTGAGCCCACAGGACCGGATGCCGGAAGTAGAAATAACATAAAAATAATGTAAACTTTAATTCAGGCAACTTAAGAATAATTAAGATGGTAAAAACGTATTCAAAGGCCTATAGAAATGGAAATGAATGAATACCTTAAATCTAAAATTAATTTAATTATCACGTAATCTAAGGATAGTCATTAAATAAAAAAAAACTAATGCTGGTCACATCGCGCCATCTAACTCAAAGTAAGAAGAGCAGAGAAACTGAATCTTGTGTTATGGGTACCAGATGATTTAATAATCCATTAATGAAATATATTTTACACAAACAGAATAGGCATGCAGTTTACGCTGAATTTACTCCCTTTGTCTCAACCTTGTGATAGTGTACTTAGATTAAGCTTATTTAAACTTTTTGTGATGAGACAAGTAATGATTTTGTATTTGTATTTAATAAAACAGTCATGGACGTTAGACCGAAAGCTTTTTAAATTTCCGAGCTAACAGCAAGCTGATTGAAATGGATTTCTGATAATCCTCGTAGACAGGGTAAACACGTGTCGAGGTCTTATTGAGTGTATTTTGTGCTTGTTTAAACGACTTCAAAAAAAGGAGGAGGTTCTCAAGTCGTCTGTATTTGTTTTTATAATATTTCTTACCTGGGAACTCTGTCGTTCACTTTCAATTAGGTCCCATTTTTTTCAAAACTCGATTGTGATGATGGGATTAAATGAGTAATTAAATAATTGTAATAGTGTCTGCCTACTGGAGTCTCAAGGCAAAAATTCATGCCCTAAATGTTTACTTGCTGTTTGCATTTTTGTTTCACTCTATAATGTTTGCTTGTTATGTACTCCCTGTTATGATGATGGAATCCATGATAAATCGAGGAAAATACTCAAATTTATTAGGCGTACATTATAGCGTATATTTAGGTATTGTCATCTACAAGTCAAGGATTTTATCATTAATGTCGTTTTTTTTTTGTTGAAAAATTAAACAATTATTCGGGTACGTTTTGCAAAATCCATGCACACCTTTCATTAGCATTTGGCACGCAAATGGCTCGCGAACTCAAATTTAGTTTATTAACGACCTCTGTGGCTGAGTTGGTCCAATATCCGGCTCAGACGCAGGAGGCGTCTCAGCTGGATATTTAGGTTCAAACCCTGCCCTAAAATAGAAGGCTAAAGGCGAAGAGTAAAGGTATTCGATCTTCTAGTTTCCATAGTATAAGCTGTGCTTAATTTGGGACTAGATGGTGTTGTGTCCAGCATTATCTTTTTCTAACTTTACTATTAATTATTCGATCAATCATCTATTTTCCATATTTTGGGTGCTGTGTAGTGTCCAGTATTTCCTAATTATTTATTTACTTTATTTAAAATAGGTGTAATTGTAGCGGGCACGAAGTAATACGAGTACTTACATCGAAGAGACAAAATAATCAGCTCGCATGCTGCCTCACCTAAGTTTAGTACGTGACCAGCGCGATAATGCTTTGTTAGACGATGGTTACCATTTAACATCAGGTGGGCCATTATCTGTTCCGTCCTGTATAAAAAAAAATATAAATTATTTTAACATAGTTTAGTTAGGTACGTGCTATTGCTTTGTTTGAAGGAAAACATCGTTAGTAACTCGCGGCTTAGACAGACCTGTTATTTCCTCTAAATAGCTGATAGGATGTTTGTGCTGGGCAAGCCTAATCGACGTAACATTTTCCCAGGCACTGCAGCGTCCCATACAACATGACTACAATTTTCTGACGCTCTATAAATTAACTGTAGATATTGATGCAAGCAGGCAATTTACTTTAAGTCATTACTTTTACCCTCATTTTAATGTTCTTTTGTTGCATCAACGATTCTGGGCCTCAAAAGTTTCTATAAATAAATATTAGCGGCCTATTCTAAATCGATATTTCTGCAAGCTGGTCTATTAATTCATCGGAACCATCAACAAGATATACAATAAATCGCCTTCATTATACTTGTACTAAGGGTTATCCCTTATTATCCCCTCTGATAAGGGCATTGCAAATGAGCAATCAAAAAAACTATTTATTTTAAAATAAAAGAAGTTTATATATATTTAACTTTCCCCTCCTGTTACAAAATAAGCCAGCTATGAAAAGTACTCATAATGGTTTATCTTCTTTTCCAGAGTTAGAGCGTGCGATAGCGGAGCGCGCGCGCAGGTTGGAACAAGCGGAACAAACACAACCAGAAGTGGAGCCCGGCACCAACCCAACGCTGCAAGAGGTTCGCGCGCGGCTCCGACATGCGGCGCCACCGTCGCCGGCTGCTTCCGCGCACTGAACGTCAGTCTCATTCATTTAAACTTAGTTGACCCCACAGACGTTGCCCTATCCATAAAAAACTACCTTCAGTTTAAGCAGAATTTCGGAACGAATATTAACAAATATTCAATGTTTATAAAACTAACCCGACTAAGGCGGTTTAGCTCTTCAGGTTCGTAACTTCTCAACACAAAAAGATTTATTGAAATGTGCGTTTACGAGGTTTTAGATTTTATTTCGGATATGTTCTATGAAGGTTAGTCTGGATGGAACAAAACGAACAAAATTGTTCAAAAGATGATAAAGAAACGAAATACGAACGTATTATCACTGTCTGCTTTATTGTTGGTCTAACAAGTAGGTTAAACCAATTCTAGGGTGTGAATAAAGTTTTTTCAAGACATAATGTACAGCAAAATCTATGATGTATCTATCAATCTATTTATCTGTGTGATAGATGTGATAAATCTATCTGTGATTTATCTTTTCAACAAGTTAAATTATGTCTTAACAATACCAAATTAAACAACTTCATCCTCCAATTTATCGTGTAGATTTATGTAATCGCGTAACAAAATATAGATATGTAAAGCCGGGTCCGCAGCGCCGTGTTTTCGTGTTTTCTAACATCATAACATGTTTACAAAACAGAATAGGGGCGTGGCTTAACAGTTTTGTTAGCAAAAACACAAAAACATGTTTGCCGAGACAAATGGATAACATCACCCGCGTTCGCCTGCGGGGAGGGGAAGCGTCGCATTTTGTAGCACCTAATCTCATGTCAGGTCACATCGTTCCTCCATGTTGTTTTCTTCTCTATATCTGGTGAAATTAATGATACCAGCTCTTCAAAATCACTCTCCGAACATCTAAAAAAATTTTGTATTCCAAATCTATCATCGATTTTCAGTTCTTGATAAATATTAAAGGAACGAGGTAGCGGGTAGGGTCGGACCCGGAATCTATTTTGGTTACGTCTTTGTAGAACTAAATCCACTATAGCTATTACAGCTTCGACGTCCTCTTCGTCGGAATTCATTTTTGAAATGAATTGGAATTAAACAAAAACAATAAACAAAACAGAACACACCAGACGGGCTGTTTTAAAAACATGTTTTGCTTAACATGTTATGTTAACATGTTTTGTTAGAAAATTGGCGCTGCGGACCCGGCTTAATACATACAAATTTAATTTTAAAACCGTACTGTTGCTGTATGAGTATTGGTAAACAGAAAATTGTATTATGCGAAATACTGAGTAGGTATCTAAATATCCAGATGTTGAAACGTCAATTTAATAAACAAAACTTATTATAACTTTAAGTGGGTAACGGCTTACGTGATTTCCAATCAATGTAGAGTCATTTTAAACTAAAATTAATTTAAATTTTAAGTTACAGCACCAAAAATCTTCGACAAATCTATTTTTGTGTTATAAACAGCGCCATCTATGGAAGTAAATGTTGGATCCGATTTGGGTAAAGGGAGGTAAAGGTGTAAATCCAAATGTTAGAGTTTAAGAATATATTACGAAAGGAATGCTTGTGCAAGTTTGTTTTTGCATTCACACAGAAAACAGGGTTCTGTTGCCTGTTTCATAATCACCAGCCATGTTAGTCCACTGCTGGATGAAGGCTTCTCCCAATAAGTGCCATTGAGCCGGGTTTCCTCTTTACCAGGGCATAAAGATCATTCATATTAGGTATGTGACTTTTCAGACCCAAAGCTTTATAGAGGAACCTATGGCCAAAGCTTTAGGAGAAAATAATCATAAAAAAGCATACGCTACTGGTACATTCGAATACTCGCGCTTTTTTTTTTGCTGAATTTAGTAGCGCCATCTAACAGGTGTTCGAGAATTATCTGAAATACAGAATTTGCGCGGCAGAACAGCCCTTAGCCTGTCTTCTATATGAATGTGAATGAATATACCCTCTAAAAGGGTTGGAGTGTTTGCTAAAGTGTGTGTGCGCGCTTTGACGGCCAAAGCTTAAACTATTATATGGACGATTAAAAATGACGCGATAAAGGCGTACGAATATACATAATTATAACGTTTTGTTTAACGAACGAGTCACTCACTATAAGTGCCGTAGAACCTACAAATTGATAATACCATTTCAATCTTCTTAGTAGGTACTTGAGTCATGAAATCTGAATTTTCTGTTTGCTTTGAATGGTCACAAACTGATTGAATTGAGCGTAGATGAATCGATAGTGTTAATGTCTTGATTAGTAGATGTTTATATCTATTGTGTAAGTGAATGTAAGGGCTGCGCTACACATATTCTTTCTAGCATGGACTATTGAAATATCCACTAATTCATAAGTCAGTGTATGAAAGTCATTGTGATGAACTTACAAGTAAAGACATAATATGCAATACTTACGCGATACGCGTACCGAGTTTTGAGTTTATTTGAGTTTCCCGATAATGCGGGAGTAACTCACGCCATGATCACGGATAAACCGTTTATTGCGTATAGTGTACACTCACATTAGTGATTACACATTGTCATCTCAAAGAATATGCCGTTTCGAATATGTGTAAAACTGCCTTTACAGAATCCTAGTGACGTACCGAATTGTAACATTCTTGTTTGACTGAGGAATCGACTGTGTGTGTTTAATGATAAGGTAATGTCGAGATGAATATTTTTCTAAACTTTTTGACGTCACAAAACATTTCTCTTAGTAACCCATTTGTAAACATTTACTGTACTTATCGACCTAATCAAGTTATTCTCTACTTATTAATAATGTTGTCAATCTTAAACGGTAATTATTAAATGTAATTTCAAACAATAATAATAATTCATAGTCGTAAATAGATGTTGGAATATATAGTTTAGATATTTACATACCTATTGTTGTCTAAGTAGAGATCTTATGAAATGTAGTGTGGTTTATATAACTGAGACGCAATCAGAATTAATATTTACCGTTGTATGTTCATACATTCGAATGTATGTTCGAATATTTAAAGATTTCATATACTCCCTCGTATACTTAATGAATATTCAAATATTTTAAATATATCGTACTCACATTAGTCTGGATGGAAAGGCCTTAATCTTGGAAAGCACCAAATAGTTGACCATTACGTTTAAATTCAAAGTGTTCATAAAGTGATAGATGGATATTTTTGTATATTTATGTAACGTCTCGATCGACTTTCAAAGTTTAATAGATTTGTAGTCCCCTGATGTAATTAATGTGTGTCGATTTGGTTTTGAACGTTATTGCTTCTGGAGCATTACGATTGTAAACTTTTACGAGATCGTTTGATATTCGATTTACTTTTCAAGAATCGCCATACTTGTTCATTATTATTGCTAAAGCTGCGGGTTTTACGAATCTCGGATTATTTTCAATGTATTTCTACCTGTTTTGTTAGGTATGTGTTCCTGTCCTCTTGCTCAAAGTTGGGTGTATAAAGATATTTCATTACATATATTCTCTATGTGCTGTATGTTATTTTTTGTTTGTATTTAGCAAGAGTAAATTAGTATGACGATTCTTGAAAAATTAAAAATGTATGTAGTTAGGCTTTCATTCCACTCGTTATTCTTTCACTTCGTATCGGTTATATTAAATATGTTTATATAATTTTCTGTTAATATTATAATTGTTATTATAAATTAGTACAAAGTGGCATCATCGTGTTATGTTAGTTTTAGGCTTCGGAAGCGTTATGTGGCCATTTTATTTTGGTATGAGGCAATAAAATAAGTTATTATAGGTTTGATTATCTGTATCAGAAAGCATAGACGAATAAAATGTTTTAGAATATTTGTTTGTTTGTTTTAAACTCCTGGTAGAAGTTATGCTTTACTCTGTGAGTTTGCTGACGTGTTTTTATAAGGAGGTGATAGTTTTGTGAAAACACATGAATATGGTTGCAGTTTTGCTCTACAAAACAAACAAATATATTTTTAGTGACATATTTACCTAGCTCAAAGAGGTTATAGGAAATTCTTTGTCAAGTAACTTGTGTAGGAAAAACAGTACCTATAAAAGTATTTATACTTTTAACCATTCCGTTTATATTATTTATAGCAACAATATTTTTTCCTATAAAAATGACTGTAAATTGTTAGTGTTCGTGTTATTTAATGAATATGCAAATGTAAGTGTAATTAGGCAATGGGGAAAGGAACCACTCGATCCACTGCCGACAGTATAAAGACGGAAGACATTATTATAAAGGCGACACGGGACACCAATTATACGCCACGCATAATGTTACAATTATTACAATACGAACATGTTATTAACGAATAATTAATCTGGGGAAACTTGTAAAGTCGTTCAAGCGTGGAGCGTTCAAACGCTTTCATTTTCTCAGGACGAGGGAGTTAGAAGCGTCGTGGGTGCAGTGGTGGTGCAGGCCCCGCCGTGACGACACCGCTTCAGTCGCCACTCGGACCTTTATCGAATATCACGCCCGCAATGTAAATAAACATAACACAAGTTAACAGTGTAATCGTCAACCATGTTCAAGTTCTCTGTGGTTATCGTAGCGTGCCTTCTGCTGTGCGATATTGCCGAAGGGAAAAAGCCGAAGAAGATCCGGAATAAGCCTGAGGAGGAGTCTAATGCACCGAAACCTGATGTAGTTTCCTATTCCACGTTTGGAGTCAACGATGTCGGTACGTATGAAGGCTTCGTTCCGAGCTCACCGGACTTTGCCAGATTTCTGACCGGTGCGAACGATGAGTCTTCAACTAAGCTGCAGCCTACGAGCTTCCCGACTTCCGTCGACTCTACTGGCTATAGTAACTTCGGTCCGGGTTCCTACGAACCTCAACCACTCTCTGTAAGCGAGGATGGTAATCCCCAACCAAACAGTTTTATTCAATATCAACAGAACTTCGACGGCTTTTTCAATACCCCTAGTTTTGACCCTAATGTTGCTCAGGCAAAAAATACTCCGGAAGATAAATATAGTGCGAACAAAGAAGAGTTTAATAAGCCTATTTATGGAACCAAATTAGGCTCTCGAAACAAATTTAAATACGGTAATAACTACAACAACACCGATTTTGATCATAACAGCGATAAAAACGAAGAGAAATTCCATTTTAACGATGCCCAACCATCATTTGAAAATAAATCACCACAAAGTGAATTTGGCAATAGTGGTCCTACTTATCCTACGTATTCACCGAGTGCAACTGATTTTGGGAAACCAACCTCAGATGAAACCCAAAACCCCTTTAAGCTTCAACGGGTGGTTGATTTTACAAAAATGCACCATACACCAACATTGGATACGTCCCTAATGCCTTTAGTTACTCCAAGACCTGAAAACTATGACAATCCGGCGAGCGCTCCCGGGAATTTATTTGCAAATGCGTACAGTGACAACAAACTTGCCGCCTCAGCATTTAAGGAATTATATGAGAAGAAAACGAATAATGACGATAGTGAGAATGCTGCAAAGTCTAATACCTATTTGAACAAACACAATTACAGCAGTGATATAGATGACAGACCTGATTATGGTTGGTATGATGTAAAACCGAGTTCTGATAGTAAAAAAAAAATTAAAAACAAACCCTGGACTTCAGACAGCTATAATTTTAAGAAATGGAAGGAACCTTCGTCATCTGCGAATGGCTATGAATATTCTACTGATCACAGCAATATGAGTTTCAAGTATGGAGTTAATGAACCGAAAAAAACATTTTTTAGCAGTAACGATGAATTAGTCCCAGCTAGTAGCAACATTGGCTACTCCAGTTACAAATTCCCCGATGTAGATTATACAAAACCCAAAAAGCTTCCAAGTTATAAGGTGCACGATGATAATGAATTTGATGATTTCCCTTCATACAAAGAGAAAAACCCATTCAACGACAAACCAAGTCTATCGACTATTAATAAACATAAACCTCTATTTACTCCAGAATCTACAGGCTCGTACTGGGGTAATTCGTACAAATCATCAGATTTTTCCTCGTTCAAAAATTACGCTAATAAACCTCAATTAAGCGATGTCAACGAAGAGGTTGTGAACATTAAACCGAGAAGACCTAATAAATACGGTAGCGGAAAATACTTCGAAAGTAAACCCATTGAGTGGTCGCAATTCATCCGTAGACCTACGAATACCAAAACGAATAGACCGTATAACGATTGGAGCAAAGAAGTATCCAACAAATTCAAGTCCGAAGAAGATCTGCTAGGACTCAGGAACCATGATACTTCCCTCCCATCGTACTTGCCAAGTTATCAATCAAGCAGTAACTACCTTTCCGATGAACAGGATTACAAAAAACTTCTGGACAAATGGAGACAATCCTATTTGAAATCAAAATACAAGGAATCGGTGCGTGACTACGAAACCTATGCGTCGGAGGCTAAACCTGTGCACGTCCCGATCGCGAAGCCATACCCAGTGAGTTTAATTATATTCTACTTTATTAGCTATGTTTTTAGATAGAGTATTGTTAGTCTGCTTTTACTATGTGCGAGCGCATAATTGCCCAGCAAAAAGTAATGATGGAATGCGGATCGGAAAAGCAGACATCTCGCGTCGCGCACTAATTTCCTCGCTTGTTTTCTTGGGGCAGTAAAATAATGCGCGTCCATGCTTGCGAGAAAACATGAAACTGAATAGGTAAATACCTAGATCTGTGCGGATCAGATATCAGATTAATGGGTTTTGTTTGTTGATATCTGATGGGAGTTGGCAGGTTACTGGTAGAAATCGAGATTAAGAAATGAAATCGAAATGAGTGGTGCGGTTAGATCGATGGTTTACCGAGTAGTTGGGCGCTGATAATTGAGCGATGACCAACCCTAGTCACGGTTGACTTGCAACTTATTGTTCCAGTGAAAGCAAAACTAAGATGTAACTTTACCTATCTAGTTCTTCTATAGAGTAACATTGGAGTTAAGCCGCACAAAACGAGATAGGTGCATGAAGGGATAGGTCACTAATTTACTAACTTATTTAACTCGAACGTTCTATAATGTCTAATGCAAATCTACTTTGATACAGCACATTTATATCTTTCAAAAGCAATATTCAGTACGATATAAATTCCGCATGGCATGATAAATGACGCATTTCTGAAAAAGTATTTCCTCATTGTTTTGCATATAATTACACTAATTTACATTATTGCAATGCATGTTACTCATACCTTAGTTAGATTTATAGATGTGGCGTGTGATAAAATTATCTTCGTATCTAACGTCTCTTAGATCATTGTGTAAATATTGTGACTTCAACATCTTGTTCAAACACTCGACATCTACATACACTCAATATTAAAAAAAACAATAGTGCTTATGTTGAACGCTTTACCGAACGTTTTAACTACCGAATGATATCCTACAAAATATGAGCAACATAATTTACGCCCGGATTTCCCGGAATAATATCTGCTCTCCAGAAGCTTGGAGGCTTATGTCCTACAGTGGTACGTTAAATGATGATCATGATTGTTTAACATAATTAATCCTGAAATCTATAGAGATAAACGATCATAAGCCGAATAACTTCCAGATAGAAGTCGCTCATCCGGTAATAGTACCGGTGCCCCAGCCATACCCGGTTCATGTCCCGGTCGCCAAACCGGTAGCGATACCGGTATACCGGGAGATCACGGTTCCAATAGAAAAACCGGTACCGTACCCGGTATACAAAAAGGTTCCCTATCCTATCGAGAAGCTTGTCCCTGTGCGAGTTGAAAAAGAGGTTAGTGGATGCTGCCACTATTAAACTTAACTAGTTAATACATTATCAGTAGGTGTATACTACCTACATGTAGCTCGAAGTAAATTACCGCCGACCACAGATGACGACATTTGACGCTCAAGGTACATAATCGAGGTGAAACCTACGATCTACAGGCAATAAAATCTTAATAATGTTTCAATAGGTAGATTATTATATTTGTATATATGTACGAGTAATAGCACGATTGGCCTGTTGCATGATGATTGATTGCTCACCATCACAAACTTCTATTACTGTAAATACCTTACAAGAACAATTTTTATGTAAATTTGCTGTATTAAGTCTTCTTTCCATTGCCGATTAAACGATTCGCATAACAGAAACAAGCTCAAGATCTTATCAATGAGGTGTTTTCATTAAAAAGTAAAAACTTTACAAATAGTTCCCTCGAACCTTATAGATGGCGTTAGTTTTCTTTGTAGGAAACACAATTGTGATTAATCACAGACTGGTTTTCTCCGCTTGCCAGCTCCATCTGTCAGGTTTAGTAGAAAACACTTTCTTTTTTACTGAAAACGACTCATGATTAATGGTTTAACGAGTTTTCACCAATGTTTAACATCCAGGTGGGAGTCCCAGTACCAAAACCTTACCCCGTTCACGTCCCGTATATAAGGCCTGTGTTCCATCACACTAAGACGCGGGACGATTATGAGTCGGAGAGAGATGAAGATGACTACTTTCCGAGGCAAGAGGGCAAGAAGCAGGTTCAATATAGGAAGCAGAAGCCAGGTTACAGGTAAGTTTCATTCAATTTGTACCTTATGAGGTATAGATGGATGGTATTTTGTCATTTGATGTTGATGATCTATTATCATCAGCCGTAGGATGTTCACTGCTGGACATAGACCTCTCATAGGCCTCCAAGATCATGAGGTTGCCATCCCGGTTGGCAGGTGGGCTGGCGAGCGCAGTACGAGATGTTGATACAAGGAAAGACGCAGCTGCCTATCTTCCATAGGTATCCGTTGGCAGATTCTTATTGCATCCACGGTCAAGAGAGGAGAAGCAACATTCTACTGCCGCCACCCCACGGCACGGTGATTTATTATAATCTGCCTTAATCTCACACCAGATGAGGTGGGCATGTTTATACAACATGTATTTCTCTACCACTACCTACCCTCTCTCAGTAATCTCATCGTTTACTCCGTTCATTCTTTTATTTCTATTAACAATCCATCCAGAACTTTTTTGACCTACCCCTCGGGCCCATCGACGTTAATTCCGAACATTATTTTCCTAATTCGATTCATGAAAAACAAAGAAGATTTTCGCAAACGAATAGGGCATTCGAAATGTGGCTGCAGAGTACACCGTCGCATGATCCGCATATGCTGAACGCAGAAAGTCACCAATACTGAGGTACTGCGGCGAATGCGAATTAAAAGAACCAACCTTGTACGAACCATTCTCTGTTTGAACCATCAAACAGAGAAGTGTGCTACCTCGGTCATATCTTGAAATCACTGGTATCAACTGCTGCAAATTATTATGATGGGAAAACTACAAGGAAAAAATCTGTTAGCAGAAGCTTCCCTGGCTGCGGAATATACGGCAGTAGACAGACATAAAAAGGCTGAAGTCCTTTTTCGGATAGCCCAAATTAAAAAAAATATATAAGTAATAACTTAGCGCCGAATTGAGAAAACTTCTTTTTCTGATTGTTGATAACAATTATGTAAACTGATACCACTTACGAGTCTATAACACATGTAAGAGTTTTTTTAAACTGAATTAAGGCTGTCTTTAATTCTTCTATTATTACCGTGACAAAAGATTTCAACGCGTGTACAAAAGATTTCAACGCGTGGCTGATCTGTCGAAGACGCTGTAGCGTCTTTCCTACTACAAAGCCTATAACTGCATTTTTACTTTAATTATATTTTGTTATTTTTTCCGAATGCTTATGCGCCTAGGCAGTAGTGACAACACATTACAATATTAACTTGCTGGTCAATTTCTAGCCTGTCAGTTCAAAGTAGGTTTACATTTATTTTGTCAACATGAAAGACACAAATACTCACATACCAGTGGTTTTCACCACACATTAAACGGTACAATATGGCATAATAATATGCCCAGCAGTGTTGGTTGAAAAACGATAAATATACTTGTTTGTATTATAGTGTAGATAACCTTTCCACGTGATATACTTGTAGGTACAGTCGGCCAAAAATGTGGTCTACCATCCTACGGCTGAGGTTCATTTGAACGTCGTGAAACAACAAGGTCGATTTTCCATTGTCATAATCTTATGACAGTGACTGATTGCTCTCTCAATCATTTATTTACCTACGCTGTCAAAAATATCGGACACATATACCTACTTTCTTTTTCAACAATAGTTTATTTTTCAGTTGTAAAAAGTTATTACTGAAAAAGGTCAAAATACTTTACTTGAAGGGAAGATTATATAACTTTGTTGCTAAATAAAAGCAGCATTTATAATAAATGTCAAAGTAACATAATTAACCCTTGTCAGGCATCTCATAGCAGAGAATACGTCAAAATTAAGCATCTCTTACACTCAGAAAGTCAACCTTAGCGATAATTAGATCTCACAGAAACTTTTGTCAAAACTGGTAGACCACTTTCTTGGCCCACACTGTACAGAAATTAATTTATTACAAAAACTCATTGAAAATTAGCATTAGCGTCTTTATAATTTTAGAACGGATATGCCATCGATTTTTATATTTATTTAAGTATTCACCTAAAATATTTTTGCTTTACCATAAAAACTCCTAGCGTTCCAAATTATCAGAGTCGTGAGACTCCTGGAAGTGCCCTGGAAGTTTTCTATTTTTACCATTGTTGCTCTGCGGGCATCATCGGCCCTTGATTTTTGGGGTAGTCCCATTTGTTTCATAAATTTGGTACCAAGTTGTTAACTTCAGCCGTCTCGGAGAATAAAGGTCTTGATAAAAATAAAAAAATTATTCTATAT
Source organism: Pasiphila rectangulata (assembly GCA_963082625.1). Lineage (NCBI taxonomy): Eukaryota > Metazoa > Arthropoda > Insecta > Lepidoptera > Geometridae > Pasiphila > Pasiphila rectangulata. The sequence continues at coordinate 15,310,672 of OY720240.1, forward strand.
AGCACAGGATTCGGAACGCTAAAACTAACAATACGCTTACCAATCTCGAACTACATTATACGTAACAAATGAGGAGAGGTCATCACTCTAACACTGACATGTCCGTTACACGCACATAATCAGTTCGAGCACATTAGCCGCTTATTATTGGACTAATAGCTCGTTATCGTAGGTTATGTCGAGGCGTGCAGGCTCGCAGGCTTGCTATGTGCATACGGTTCTATTTTTGTATCGCTTGCCTATGACTCGCATCATCATCAGACCAGTAGTCCACTGTTGAATTATATGACTTTCCTATGGCACGCCAGTGAGCTCCTTCTTCAGCTCTCCTCCTCCAATCCCTGCCGCTGTCTTACGAATATCACCCACCTAGCACAGGGCGCCCTATACACTACGTTTGCCCACTAGCGGTCTCCACTCATGACTCAGTCTGCCTCAACGGCCATCGGTTCTGTGGCATATGTGTCCGGCCCACTGTCAAATACTGTCAATTCACCTTGCTAATTCGCTGAGCAGTAATGTCGGTGGCCTTGATTCTCTGCTGAATGACTGACTTCGAACTGCCTTAATTGCTTGAATTCTTCTAATTTTTGTTCGACTCGTCGCTAGCGAATTGTCACGTTTGGTTGAGACTACTAGTTTTTGAGTAATAAAAAAATAGAGCCACTGAACATTCAGGGGATGACATATTTACATAGCAATTTCGATAAACAATCAGCAGGCCTAACATACGCCATGCTAGGTCTCGTGTAGCGAAGGACCACAGAATTGAAGAGACGATACTTTTCCTTATTTCCAAGTGGACTCTCTACACTCAAATGTAAGTTTTGTCTATTTTATCCTGGAGATGAAACGCTATTATGCTCGGTTCACTAAATGGCTCGACATCGCATGTTTTGAACGGGCGAATGAAAGCGGTGCACAGTCAAACCTGTTACGTGGAGCAGCTTCTCAATTCTATGCCATGTACACCGATACCATAATCATAAAATCATAGACGATCCACCTTCATCCTAGGTAGCAGTTAAGTTAGATGCTAAGATAAAGTAGAATCCCGTAAAATATAGCTGCATACCTATGTCCTGCGGCGGGAGTAGAACAAACAAGCTACTGCCTCGACCGGTTCTTCCACGGTTAGCTGTCGATTATTGAAGGTTCATCACTTTTCATGAATAGGCATTGTGATAACGATCGATTCCCCTATGTTCTTGTAAAGTCGTAACACCACTTGAACAGCCTTTTACTAGCAGAATAAATAATTGCCTAATGGTGAGCCTGATTCTTAGTGGAGGACTAGGCTCAATGGGACTATTTCTTATCACGACATTAACACCAGAATAAGCGGAGCGCAGCAACGCGTATCGGCAACGCACGGTAGCCACACAAGTTCATAGACTTATTAACATTTCTTTTGCTTGTACAGTCAGCATCAAATGAATCTCAGCGTGTAGCCAAAACGATCTCACTTTCAGAAATTCTAATTTTATTTACCTATATACGCTATCAGACTATCCATGTTGATCTAAAAACGCAAAGTGCGCAAACCATCTTAGATCGATCTGTCTTAAATATCTCTGTTGTTAAGGTATTCATGGTTATTTAAGCAGTAAAATTGCTCAATGGTATCTATTTTATAAACTTTCGCGATCACAACACATTATATCACCCTTATCGGCTCCAACACCGGTAACCTTACACATTGTATATCGTCAAATAAACTATTCCTTTGATTTAAAGTATACTATTTGTATTTCCAAAATATCTCCTATGACGACTGCCTGTAAGTATTTGGTTTTAAATCACAAAACTTTTTTTTAATATAGTTAGGCTTTCTAATATAACTGTAGTAAATAAATATCTTAATAATAAAAAAACGAAAACGGCTTAGTAAAGAGACAAATGATTTTCATTATCGCATTTTTAGTGCCGAATAGTTGACACTTGCCAAACGCAGAGTGTCTACTTAAGATCACAACATGAATGCCGTTGAGCGATTTACGCACTGAAATAATTCTGAAAACCTGACAGCTTGATGTTGAGATATTTTTGATTAGTTTGGAGGCGGAGATTTTACACATTTGGTGCTGACTGTAATCACGTTTGAAACCTAGATTTGTCTACACAAGAACAAAGTCCCGGGTTTTAAGTAGTCCTTCTAGAAGTTCCCTGTTTCTTTCCAGCAAACGGGAGCGCGAGCGGCCTTCGGAGAGGCCAAGGAGGCCATCGAGGATGGTATACCACGACAGGAACCGTAGACGATGGCCTGAAAGTCGCCGACCGTCATACAACGAGCAGCGAAGAATACCCAAACCATTCAGACATCGAGACGTGAGATATGATGAAGAACTTGATTATTACAATTACTGCAAAAATACGGGAAGTTGCTAGGTTTTATAGGACAGTACGACGTTTCCCTTAGGTATTATAATTTAAACTGTTTATCGGGACTTTATCGCGTAGTTACCTTGTTTTATTATTTCCAGAGGTTTTGCAGTCCTCGTGATCACGCATAGTCTACCCGTAGAACAGTTTAAAATAATGTATATTAATAGCGAAAGTTTACAAAGTACTTTTCCTTTATCATGTCTTTGAGAATAAAGGAAAACAGCAGAGTAAATGTGTGTCCATCTATGTATCAAAACTTCACAGGGCTTACAAGAGTACTTAATTGCATGAGGTAAAACTTGTCGATAGATTATCCACTATCGTGACTGTAATAACAAAACTAATTTTCGCATCCTCGGTTCTTAAAACAGTTATTTTCACTCCTGTATATAAGATTCATGCCAATTTAGGACACTGTAAATTGTCTTATGTGGAACTTTTCTATTTACCTCGATGATTTGACACAGTCGAGGGTATTGTTTGAGGTTAAAATCGGAGGTAGGTAGGTAAGTAAATTTCAACGTCATTCCTTCAAAGTTTTTCGAAGCAGAAATATATGACTTATGCTAAGGTTTAAATTCCTCGTATGTGTTAATTATTAATGGTTCAGGACGTATCACTTTTACTAGATCATGCGTCTAGAGATCCAGTAGCGAGTAAATAATGATTTAGTATAAATATATTTTGTATTGTTATTCTTATATTTGGTTATCCTGATACTTTTCGCGTAATACCTACCCATTATGTTGAAACGTCGGGTCAAAGTAAATGTAAGAACTTGTAATTACACGATAAATATCCGGTTACCAAATATATTTATGTGTTGTGGTCGCGAAATTAAAAAGGACTTGGAAAATTTTCAGTAGATTCTTATTTTAACACTTATCTCAAAATAAAAAGCGAATTGTTTTATAAGAATTCTGTGTTTATAGATGTTAGTGAAGCTTCCTAAAAGCATTTTTACGTTGTGAGTTGTAGTAATAGTAAGGTACCTACTCGTAGGGTGGTACAACTAGGAAATATATTTAAGGTCTTATTTTTATTTTATCTTCTTTGTTTTGTCTAAGACTTCATTGTGCCAATGCATTTAAATCTACTCTCTTTAAATTTATTTAATATCTCCATTAGCTATTAAGTAACTCTTGCATTTCATTATTTGTAAAGAACCAATGTTGATATGTTTAATAATCAGTAAATAAATTTAAGGAAATACAGATTTTGTTTTATTTTACATATACGAGGATTACCATCATCGTCCCAGCCAGATTTCACCCACTGTTCGGTCTAGCTACTTTAGTTTGTGCCATCCGCCACGATCTAGCTTCAGTACGATCTCATCTTGCTGCAGACCAAGGCAGACCGTAGGTACTGGCATTTCTATTCACGTCTTTATTACTTTTTAGTCGTCTGTATTTCTTACTTTTTAAGGTTACCTTAGAACACAGTCGTCGTTTATAAACCGATTTGGATAATTGTTTTTGGGTTCGAATAGATCACAGAAAAACACATCCAGATAGTTCTATTTCAAAACTCGATTCTAATGATGGGATCCATGCGAATTTAATAACTGTCATAATTAAAAAAGTCAAAATTTGGACATGTAACTATGCCCTCAAAAGGCATAGGCTTATTATTCACATAATAATGTTTAACAAGCAAACATTACGACGACCTCTGCGGGGCAGCGGTCGAAGGTCCGCCTGCGACGCAAGAGGTTGCGGGTTCGATTCCCGCCTCTGAACAAATGTCTGTTTGATCTGCAGATATTTGTTCAGGGTGTTCTGGGTGTTTTTCTATATACATATAAAATAAAAAATATCTATCTATGTAGTATAATGTATTAAGTATGTCAGTCATCTAGTACCCATAACACAAGATCTGCTTAGCTTGGGGCTAGATGATGCTGTGTGAATTGTCCAGCAATATTTATTTATTTTTTATTATTTATGGTACATAGATTATTTCCGGTTACCCTTTGCAACCCCTATATAATTAGTCCCTTTTTATTGAAAAAATTATATTTTTTTCAAAAGTAGGTAGTAAGGTATACATAATATCGAAAGAAATACCGACATATTAATTGTGTGTTTTTGTTTATTTCGTATAAACAACGTGAATATGAAATAACTAAGAATAAAACTAAATTAAGTTATCCGCAATTTATTTGTTCTGTTTACAGGTGACTTCTGTGGGGATTATGATATGTCTTCTACCATTTCATAAAATGTGGTGATATAGACCCGAAGATAATATAAATTTCTTATGCGCACAAAAATCATTGTTATGACACACATACAAACAAGTCGACTTGATAACCTCCAACTAAGAGTCAGTTACTAAAACTGCTAAAACTAACACTGGCAGCATCTACCTATGTACCTACGCTGTGTCATTTCGTGTTACTGTGGGGCAATTCAAAAACAATTAGTCAATCGAAAAAGCTTTGAAATTATTGCTATTTTATTGCCTAGTTTTTGACACTTGTATTGCATGCTCATACGCAATGGCGAGTTATTATGGTCAGTTTTCTTTTACGGTCTTCCTAAATTGATTTGTTTTTTTTTAACAAACAATAAAAAGGTAAATTTAATGTTGATCTCCATGACATAACTGAAAAGTCAACTGTAAAGCGGGAGTTTGAAAAAGCTTTGCGTGATCTCTAGACATCTTTTTCTTTTGATGAAGGTTATAAGTAAGTATAATAGGTAAAAGTCTATCTACTGATTTCTAAAATACAAGCTTCGCTTCGTTTGGATGGGACAAGATGGTGCTGTGTGAAATGTCCTCCAGTGAAATAATAATATAAGAGTTTAAAAACTCTTATATCATCAAAGGAAGTAAGTAGTTCACACCTAGAGTCAAGGACCTGTAGAGTGATAGTTTAATCTACATCAGATTAATCCGTTCGATGTATTTACGACGCACCAAGAGATTGCGAGTTTCGCATGGATGGTCGCTTTTACCAACGCTTCGTTAAGCAGATGTATTTCCAAGCAGACTCCGGTTATATGTATCAATTGTGAAGAAACATCAGTCAAATTGTGGTTACTTTACGCTACGTGTAAATGCTGTTTGTTTTCCTTATATTCTCACACGTCAGTCGTTTTGAAAATATTACAATTCTGGCTTCTAAATCGGCAGTTATAGGCTGCTATTGTAATGGCGTCCAAGATATGAAGATACCGAGTATCTTTATATCTTGGACGCCATACAAAAACTGTTAAGAAATTATGGACTATTTTGAAGCTCCTGCAACGGCAGACTTGAACCATAGTAAAATCCTAAAATGCGTCAAACAAAATGTTTTACAAATTAGTTTAGTTTAGTTTGTCATCGATGTGAGTCAAATTCATACCTTGCTCACAATTATAAATATAAAATATATGAAAACTTGTACAGCGCCTCCGTATTTTAGTACCAAACTATCATACCACAGCGACTTTATTTTGGGCTTCATTTGCTTAAAATTTGGTGCGTAATGTAATGAATCTGACAGATGTCATAGTAACGTAGGTACTATCACTACTGTAGTAACGACAGGCGGCGATCTAATAGTGACAACTCATGGTAGACACACTGTCTACAAGTACGTATACTATTTTTTCTTAATTCAAGTTCATCAATAATTATTCATATCGAGCAAAATTATCTTTTTGTCTATCAAGTCATTAATTATATATTCTACCTAAACAATGGTTAAGGATAAATTCTAATTTAACGTTTCTAAGGACTAGAATAGGTACTAGTTAAAATATTCCAGTTTTTTGTTACGGTCTCGTCCTGCCCTAGATATCCTACTTAGCAAACCTGTTTTAAAACTGAACTTTATAATTACAATATTTTAATAACAGTAATTTGTCACAGGGTCAGCGGTTACTGGTCACGACTTATTTTTGTCGCTAATTGTTGATGCACTTTACGTAGAGACTCGCCCCGACAGACGTTGTGTTGACAATGTACCACAAATAGCTCATGGAGTCACGCCCTTCTTCTTCCACAACATCTGCATACCCTTCGGGAATGCTCATGGAATGCTGCCGGCGACCCCGAGTCCTTCTCCGGTATTTATTTATTAGGACCACCAACAAAAGATACACAGATTCAACACAATTTAAAACTTAGGGACTAAGGGCCTTGTGGTCCCCCAATTAAAGGCGGCCACAGCATGCATGTATTTCAAGGAGTTGGGCTGGTCAGGCCCCGACCCTAAGGTCGGGGCAGTACTTCGGGGGACAATGCACAATACACCCCAATGCGGGACGGTGCAGATCTGGTAGTAAACCCCCTTATAATTAGAATTAGAATATAATACACTAGTCATTCTACAAAAATCCTATAGAAAATAACTTAATCTTAAATGTACATTTCAGTGGTATGAGACCCCTTTTAAGTATGTATAATATACCTGTGCTAGAAGACCTCGCTCTTCCTCGGTACTTATAAAACATTATGATAAAATTGAAGACCCGTTGAAAATTTAAAAACTGTACGTAGGTACAAAGACAAACCATGTTCGGACATAAATTTAAAACGAACACATCAATGAACAATCGTAGAGCCCTTTCCGAGCCGATTATCTCTCGGTAACCGATTTATATAGAAGCTGACCCGCGCAACTTCGCTTGCGTCACATAATCATTCCGCATACTAAAAATTCGTGCGCGGTAATGCTCATTATTTTTCTGCTGCGGTGTTATTTTCAAACTTCAATTCAATTCGTTTATTATAAATTTAGATTCAACATATAACATAACAGACTAATCCAATTGGCTATGATTAAACTATGGAAATTTTATATTGGAATGATTTACCCCTCGACATCAAAAAGGTACAATCAAAGGACTGTTTCAAGCATCTTACCCGCAAGCACTTTCTTGATAAAATATACCCGTAGGTTCATCATCGTCTCCCCTTGCTTAACCCTCGACTGTTCCATTGTGAAGTGTAATTTGATTAAATGTAATTTTCTGTTTGTTTAGTTTTTAAGTAAGTACCATTATAGCACGCCAACCACACTCTAAACTACAGGTTTGGCTGGTAGAGAATGCTTTAGCATTAAGCCCACCTTTTGTAATTGTGCAATAAAGTATTAAATAAATAAATAAACTGTGATATCTCCTAAGATATTCATTGAAATAAAATGTTGTAAAGGTTATTTTAAACAAAATTACGTACTTCTACTCAACTTTATTTTTCTTTCCAAAGAAAAAATAAAAATTTGGAGAAACAAATTCAGTATAAAATTTGTTTCTCCAAATTTTGATTTTTGTATGGATAGAAACCTAGATATAGAGCACAAGATACTATTAGATCAAAAGTTTCATAGAAAGATCTATTACGACGCCACACCCACGTACGAGCGGTTGTATGAAAAGTAAGTTGGATTGGCCCCTCTTAATGCCATGGTTTTAAAAACACATTCGCAAATAATAACAATAATAATATGTGGTGGGGCAGTACTTTAAAGGTAAAATAATATGCTTACCTACCTATTTACCGCAATAGAGTAAGTGAAACATGATAGTTATTTTTATGTGAAGTTTGTACATAAGTCGAGGTAATCTCTAAAGCGTTCAAAATATATTTTAGCAATATTTTAAATGGAATGTTGGAAGGATGTGCTTACAACAGGCATTTTATTAATCATTTAAGCATGCAAAGCCGCCAGCAGCAGTTAGTCGTTCATAAAAGGACGTTCTCGAGTAGGTATTTATCGGCAGCCGATCGTAAAATGCTGCATATCGTGACCTGCCTCCATTTTATGATTTGAAAGAATGCTAGATATTTTTTTAAATATATGCTCAGCATCCACAGAAAAGTTTCAAATCGTTAGATTAGGTCCGTTACCGTTATGAGACCGCGCCGTTTTGTTTCCACACTAAATGAGATAGCTCGCTCATTTGCAATCAGTGTACATCTAAACACAGGGTAGGCCGTGTTACACCTTAGTTCAATGATTGCACAATAAATGCTAACAATAACAGTTTGGTTTACTGGCAAAACCACTATTTTTAACTACTCATTAGTGTGCGTGCTTCGGCATTATTGTCAACACACATTTATAGACGCCACTGTTTTCGGTGTCAGGGCACATCTAACGATATAAATCTCTGATCCATAGAGTATTTGCAGAAAAGCAAACATTAGTCCCACGGCGGGATCGTACCCTTGCGAATCAGCCGACTCTATGACCAACTGAGCCACAGAGGTCGTAAATCCTGGTGTCTATCTAGCACAATTACACCATGAGTAGGTAATTGGCAGTATGAATGGGCAACGGATGCGTCAGTCATGGGGATGGGCCTTGGATTAGTACCCGAGTCGAATCACAACCTGCGCTCGCGCAATCAATGTGCCAAAAGTCATACATGTTTTACCGATTTACTTCGAAGCTTTGAAATTACCAATGATACTTAAATAGGATGGTTGTGTGTTTGTTTAGTTAACCAATGACTGTTAACCACTTTTGGCCTTTGAGTACTTATCTCTTATTTGTGTTGGCCACATTGTAAAATAAATAATGCTGGACACTACACACTCACTGTTTTTTTTAAATTTATTTTAAAAGGGACTTTGTCGCTTAACGACCACACCGTCCCATAAAACCTCTTTACACAAACAAATCTCCATACACACTAAGATAACATAAACTATGATATAACACAAATAAACAAAAAATGTAACACTAACTGTTATATAAAAGGTTTATGGTATTTGTTTATTCTGAAGTTTTGTTTTTATTTAATTTTTCGCTGAAACTTGTTGTTTTGCCAACTTACTTTACTTTTGCCAGTTAAAAATGCTGGTTAAGACATTCCACTTTTTGGTGTGATATTTGTATTATGGTATTAAAAGACATAAAGCCTTTTTTTCTAAACTATCAGCTTTAAATTAAACAAACTAGAGGTATCTATATTATATAATAAAACCGGGCAAGAGCGAGTCGGACTCGCGCACCGAGGGTTCCGTGCCATCATACAATATATGATAAAGGCGGTTTATATTTGTTGGAGAACCTTGACAGCGCCATCTCTTGTCAGATAGCGGAACTTTTGAAGATTTTTTACACTTTCGATGATTTCTAAAAAAACTATGCAAATATGAGGTTTCGTTATAATTTTCCTGTAATCTTTACATACACATCTCTGAAACTTCACAGATAAGGGGGAACGCTATTTTTTTCAATTTTTTTGTAAATAAGTCGAAAACTAGGCTTAAAGCAAAACTAAAAAAAACTGTATAATCATGTGCAAATGAATACCTTTCTTATGATATCGCACATGACCTAGTAGCTTCACAAACATTTTTTGAAACCCCCCTTCCACCCTTTTCTGAAAAACTATGCAATTTAGAGAGTTCGCTATAATTTTCCTATAAACTTAACATACATTTCTATTAGCTATAAAAGTTTCACGGGTTTAAAGCTACTTTTTCTTTTGCTACGTCTTTGCAAACTTCGAAGATAAGGTGGGGGGACATTTCAACATTTTTGTAAATAACTCAAAAACTATACCTACGATTTAAAGGAAAACTAATAATGTTTATTATTGTGCAAATGAATACCTTTCATATGATATGACCTAGTAACTTCACAATTTTTTTTAAAACCCCTCTTCCATCCCCCTTGTCTAAAAAACTATGCAAATTAAAGAGTTCGCTATAATTTTCCTATAAAGTTTACATACACTTCTATTAGCTTCAAAAGTTTCACCGGTTTATCTCTGCTTACTTCGGAGATAAGGGGGGGGGGGACGGTCGTGTTTTCAACATTTTTGTAAATAACTCGGAAACAATACGGTTTAAAGGAAAAATAAAAACTGTTTATTAATGTGCAAATGAATACCTTTCATAAGATACCCCACACGACCTAGTAGCTTCACTTAAACATTTTGAGATCCCTATCCGCCACCCTGCAATCAAAATAAGACTATTTTTTAACATTTTCATTTATGCTATATTAGTACCTATAAAAATCTTATCTTTAACCATTTCAAATTTCAAGGCGATAGCATCAGTAGTTCTCGAGATATCTATTTGTAGATAGACAGAGTGATTCTAGAGGTATAAGGGTTCCTTTTAACCATTTTGGTCCGGAACTCTAAAAATTAATTCCTATTTCCCTTGGTCATCACGCGTGAACGGCTGGACCGATTTCGCTAATGCTTTTTTTTGTTGTGTTTGTTATTGTCAGGAGAAGGTTCTTACGAAAGAAAATAATAAGAAAATTGCGTGGAAAATTGGAAAATTTAGGAATACCTAACCACCATTTTAAATTATTTTCAATGTAACCTTAGCGTAGCGTATTATCGCGGTGTCACTTGGTTGTCAAATATTTATAGGTACATATGTACATACATAGATAGGTGCGTTCAAAAAGTTAAGTGACAAACTTAAACTTATTGTATTTTTTGACTCTCTTAGGTAGTAGTAGTAGTGCAGTGCAACGCGAGCGCGTGAGAGGGAAGGAGACGGTACCGCGTAAAAAAGCTCCATTCCCTGACGAAAGTTCCCCTGGGAGGAACTGAACACGTTGGATACCTAGTTTCAACGAATAATTAACGTGAGTAGAATACCCGTTTAACATAACAATAAACAGTAGTGTAGTAGTTGAGTAGTTGTAGGGCACTAGTTGAGTAGTAGTAGGGTAGAAGTAGAGTAGTAGTAGAGTAATAGTAGTAGTAGGGTAGAAGTAAAGTAGTGGTAGAGTAGTAGTAGGGTAGAAGTAGGGTAGTTGTAATAGCAGAGCAGTAGTAGGGTAGAATTTGGGTAGTAGTAATAGTAGAGTAGTAGTTTAGGTAGTAGTAGTAGTTGAGTAGTTGTAGGGTAGTAATTGAGTATTTGAAGAGTAGTAATAGAGTAGTGGTAGGGTAGAAGTAGAGTAGTGGTAGAGTTGTAGTAGGGTAGTAGTAGAGTATAAGTAGAGTAGTGGTAGATTAGTAGTAGAGTAGTATTAATAGTAGAGTAGTAGTTCGAAAATGTGGAAGTAGGTAGTTAATTCTGGGCGGAACAAAGTTCGCCGGGACAGCTAGTATAATATAAGTAAGTTAAGTTTAGGCCAAGTGCGTGTCGGACTTCCATGTATAGATGTACCCCAAATAAATTATTTTTTTATCACTTTTCTGTAGCATTATCTCGGCGTCATTATTTTATAAGTCCATGCAAAATTACAGCGTTCTAGGACTAAATAGTCACTTCGCAAAGACGCAGACAGACAGACAAAACGAAACTATAAGGGTTCCTTGTTGTACTACGGAACCCTAAAAAATCACAATTAGTACCTTACACACAACACAACACCTAGCATAATTTAATATGTATACCAGGATTTTTACGTGAAATTTTGTCAGTAGCTGGTTTGGAAATGGTACAACCTTACTTTAAACTGATTTACGATTTTACTAATAGGTCAGGGCAAATCACCACCAGTCCACAGACATGGTGTGGCTTAAGCTTAAATACACTGTCGTATTGACGCACATGCATAAACGTAGTTCTAGTTAGTCTAGACTCTACAACCTAGGTTCTTGGAGGATTTATACGTAGCTCTACATTGAGTACGGACATTGCTTACTACGCGTACGCAATGTCCCTACTCAATGTAGGTGTGTCGTGTAATGTCTAAAATGCCGTGATTTTTTACAGGACGTTTGGGATATCTCAGGACTTTGGACTGTACACCTACCTGTAAAGCAGTAGTTTTTCGATTGTCATTTCTTCATTATCATCTCAGCCGCAGGTCATCCATAGGCCATAGGCCTCCCTAATGAATCTAAAAGTAGATACTGATCATGATGGGTTGTTGGGTTGTTGCCATACTCACCACGCTTGGCAGGCGAGTTGGCGAACACTTCTTAATGTAGAACATTGTAAGATAGATTAGAGACCATCAGTGGTACCTACCACTGATTGGTTTTTTTCCGGATCTGTCTCGACGCACATTTAACTTTTTGTCCATACACTGCGTTATATCGCTGGGCATGGAAGAAATATATTTTTTAACCGACGAAAAAAAGGAGGTTTCGCAATTCGACCGTAATTTTTTTGTGTGTTCGCGGATAACTTCGTAGCTTATAAACCGAATTTCATGATTCTTCTTTTAAATAAGTAATTTAATGCTTTTACAAAGTTTTAGGGTTCCGTACCTCGAAAGGAAAAAACGGAACCCCTTTAGGATCACTTTGTTGTCCGTCCGTCTGTCTGTCAAGACCCTTTTTCTCAGGAACGCGTGGAGGTATCAAGCTGGAATTTATATCAAGTACTTCGGTCTACTGTCCCTTGTGACCCTGTGAAAAAATTAAACTTCTAAGCCAACGAAATCAAAAGATACAGCCGTTTATACCGCAAATTTTCGACACTCGCAAGGGAATCAAAACCTACATGGTACTTCCCGTGAACTCAGAATCTTGAAATTTGGTACGAAGTAACGTCTTATAGCACAGATAAAGAAAAATTTAGAAAACCGTAAATTTTTAGTTACAACATATAATATAAAAATATTTTTAAAAACTTGGTCATCACGGAGCGCCCTGTTCACACATTAAAACAATAACATTCCTTTAAATTTGTACTTATTTGGAAGTTGATAGTCACTTCAGCGAGCGTACCCTTGCTCGCGATCGTTCGAACCACAAGATGTATCATATCAAGATTTACTACCTAATTAAATGGGATTTGATTTTATAATCAGTAAAAGAAATCATGTCACACTTCTCAATAATTGAGGTAAGTACTAAGTCAAAATCAATAAATGTTTATTAATTAGGGCCTTGTTTATTCATTAAACACATTTACATTGAATAAAGCACGTAACTGAATTAGATCGCTTCTGAAATAGGGTATTTATTTATAGTCATGCTACTTTTGGCACGATCGATCGGATTTAAGGACTAAGAAAAACCTAGACTAGAGCAAATTATACTTCGTGATAAATTATAGCGCAAAAAGAAAATTTAATGTTTAACACGCTATTACATTTATCAGGGAAAAAGTAATCTTTTATTTCAATGTCGCTGTTTTTGTCGCATAGTAGGTTTTTAGGGTTCCACACCGGACTAAAATGGGAAAAAGGAACCCTTATAGTCTGTCTTTGTCTGATGCTATCTTGAATTTTGATATTTCTTTTTTAACTTGAATTCTAAAATGGTATTTGATGACGCTTCTTCTCGAATATAGCATAGATACAAATGTTGAAAAATATTCTTATTATGATTGTAAAGAAAAGGAGTCTTTTGGGATATTATATGAAAGGGCTTCATTTGCGCATTAATAAATTGTTTAAAGTCTAACTTTAAGCCGTATTCTTTCCGACTTATTTACAAAAATACTGAAAAAATACCGTTCCCGAAGTTTTTATCTACAAAGTTTGCAGAGATACACACCTGAAACTTTTACAGCTAATAGAAGTACCTATATGTTAAGATACGACGAACTCTCTTACTAGTATAATTTAGTAGAAACTATCGAAAGTTTAAAAAAATCTAGGTACATAAGTTCCGCTATCAGACAAGAGATGGCGCTGTCAAGTTACTCCAACAAATATAAACCGCCTTCAACACACATATTATATTGTATGATGGCACGGAACCCTCGGTGCGCGAGTTCGACTCGCTCTTGGCCGGTTTTATTTTTAAACAAATTTCTATATATTAAAAAGCATATGTACAAGTTTATAAAATTAAAAATGGTACTACATTATCCCTGAGTAACATAGGCTATATTTTATTCCCACGGGAACGGGAGTGCGACTAGTAAGTATCTTATAAATGGCTCAACCGATTTCTAACAGTCTTCGTTTCGTCGGGGATCAAAAACAGAAATCAAGATTTTCCGGATTTTACAGCGGATTTTTAAAGTATTTACAAGCCTACAAATATAAGGTAAGTAGGTATCTACGTTTCTATACTAACATAGCACTAGATTCAAAAGTATTTTTTCCTATTTCAAAATGTAGTAAATACTGCCATGATATCGTAGGCCGACTTGCATTGAGATGTGAATAAAAAGGCTCTTGAGACCTCGAACTGTTTAGTCAGTGATCGCGGTCCCGTTGAACCGGTCGCCGTGTGACCCCAGCACATTCTCATGTAAGTAACCATACTCAATGAACTTTAAAAACATCAAGGAGGATGGTAGCGATTCGGTATTTAAAAATATATAACAGCAATGAGTTTTATTGCAATTTTTAACAGCTGGCAATTTTTAACAGCTTGGAGCATTCTACTTTTAACCCGCATCATAGACTTTTATGGAATTGTTTATCTCATCAAAGGAGTTTTTAAAATTGATTTAAAATCTGGATTACCAATAAATTAACATAGATACTTATAAAAACACTAAGAAAAAGTAAGTCGCGTTTTGATAAAGCTCCTAAAATAGCTTCAAGGTGTTGTGGGAACATAAGTAGAGCCTTTGTATTTTCTGCAGAATGTAAAGAATATCTTTGAATGGCCTTGACCGCTTCGATCATTGTAGGCTTCATGGCTACATTGTAAAATACAAATTACTTACCAACCATATTTTTTTGTTTCTACAACCTTTAATAATTATCGATAGCTTTAGATACTTTAATTCTCGCTTACAAACAAACTCAATATAAACTTATGGAAAATGTTGAGATACAAGATGATCCTCGAGTTTAATCTCTTCTATTTAGGAATAATTAAAATAAAAGCCTTTACATTAGATTATTTAAACAGCGTCAGCTAGTTGGTATTCATGCTGTGCCTAAGGGACGATGCAGTGTCAGGGACAGTGAGATGGATTAGGCTTGCACAGCAGCTATCCAATCCTCCCAGCTTAGTCGGCTATTAGTCAGAGGAAAAAACAGATCAATACGTCTGAAGCTGACTAAGCAGCGGGATTCCTCTTAGTCACAGCTGTTAAATGTGCACATACATTTTTCGAGAAAGAATAATCTATTGGCGCACGGCCGGTATCGAATCTTCTGATCGAAAGTTGCGTGTACCACCACTACTAGGCCGACACGGTTTGGAGACCAATTTTACTAACAGAAACTTGTAATCAATTTATCATCAGTCATTTTCATCATTCATAGTTGAAATTATATGAACGTGTTTATAAACTGCAGGAACAATAGATTCCAGTCACAGCTTTGCTTGCTTATTATAAAAAAAAGTGTATTTTGTATTTTGCCCTCTTTCACACAAGCTTAGTTTCATCCCAGTCTCTTTAGTAGTGTTAGCAAACAATGAAAGCAGAAATACATCAGTCAGCACTAACTTTGACTCTGTTGTTTCTACGGTTAAATACAAATATATATATCGAGACAATATATATATATATATACGGTCGAATTGAGAAACCTTCTTTTCATCAGTTAATATGAAAAATTAAGTGGGCTTAGTGATCCCATGGAATTCGATTTCTTTGTTAGAATTTCTGCATAAAATATTTATAAATGGTAGGTAATAAAGTTTATAGTTAGTAATGTACCTAGGTTCTATCTTATCTGTATCACCGTCAGTAATAAATGCTTTTGCATATCCTGGTAGGTATGTATAGTTATTATTATGGAACAATTGCTTTGAAAGGTCGTAGCTGACTGACCAATAATAATTAATATATGAACGAACAACGATGTACCCATTAAGTTAAGTATGAATGTGATTTAAATATACAACTATAGATCTATATTATATATATAAATATGATATATATATACGGTCGAATTGAGAAACCTCCTTTTCGTCCGTTAATAAGGAAAATTAAGTGGGCTTAGTGATCTCATGGAAAGTTTTGAATATCAAAGCAATATACGATTTCTTTGTTAGAATTTCTGCATACATAAAATATTTATAAATGGTAGGTAATAAAGTTTATAGTTAGTAATGTACCTAGGTTCTATCTTATCTGTATCACCGTCAGTAATAAATGCTTTTGCATATCCTGGTAGGTATGTATAGTTATCATTATGGAACAATTGCTTTGAAAGGTCGTAGTTGACTGACCAATAATAATTAATATATGAGCAACGATGAACCCATTAGTTATGTATGAAATGTGATTTAAATATACAACTATGGGCTTAGTCTGCTTTAGAAGTGACCTGTTCTTTCCTCTGAATAAAGCAGACTAAGCTGAAAGGATGGTATAGGTGCTGTTCAAGTCTACTCCATCTAGTCACTGCTAACTGCAGCGTCCCGTACAGCATGAATAAACACTGATGTCGCTGTATAAATTACCACTTATATCGCACCTCCAGTCGTAGACTGACTCAATCCAAAATTCACGTTTTTTGTGAAATGAAGAAAACGTGTTTCGGTCCTTGACAGTTTTTGATAAATCACACTATAACTTTATGAAACAGAGAGTTATTATATTACAGTTTATTTATTACAGTTTCTGATTTACAGGCGACAGAGTGCACTTTTTTGAGTCGTTCTGTATACTTAACTTAATTCACCCAAATTTTGAATTGAGTCAGTCTACGACTGGAGGTGCGATATGTGTGAGGTGGACTTCCAAAAGTCGCAGATAAAAATAAATACCTAGGTACACATGATATCCGCTGCCCTTGAATACTGTAAAAACTAGTGCCTAGGTACATTCTCTTCCTCTCAACCGGTTTAGCGAATCGGAAGTAGAGTAAACAAACGAATAATTTGTATGACATCGAACCGAAACCGGTGTGGTGGCTTTGTTTGGAAAACAAACGGAATCTGGATTACCTTGTGAGAAATTATTTATGGTATAAAACGTAAACTGACTTGTTTTGGTTGACTCACTCTATTTCACTCAGTTTCAATTTATTTATATTGTGTTCCATTTGTGTTCCATTAAATGAAACACAATAAAATAAAGAAACTGAATTTATCTAATCGTTATTTTTTTTTTTTGATAATTAAAGAAGTAACATTCATCAACAATCATCATTATCATCATCTCAGCCGTAGGACGTCCACTGCTGGACAAGTATCAAGAACTGACTATGAGAGGTAGTTGCCATACTATCACGTTTGGCAGGCAGGTTGGCGAGCGCAGTAGGGATACACTGAAAGACGCTGCTGCCCATCTTCCGGAGGTCTCCCTTGACAGGTTCTTACTGCAATCACGGGCAAGAGAGGAGGGGCAACATTCTACTGCCGGCACTCGATATTACTTATTACAGATAAATAAATCTAAAACGCATATAGCCCGGCTAGGCTGGGAGGTATAGGTACTGGGCATGACATCTATAATGTCCCAGCCACTGCAGCGTCGTACATCATAAATAGGTACTAGTTGCTGACGCTTTATATAGGTTCATATAGGTAATCTAAAATAGATGTAAAGGTCTAACAGCATAAAACACTCCGCAGTCCTAAGATGCCAATTATTTTTATCGCTACGGTAGAACTTGGGTTGAACAGAATAAATTACATTTAGGTTTGTTTGTACCTACAGTTTAGAGAGAGTTTTTTCTACTCTCTCCATCTTTGTAGAAAAATTATTTTTATTTATAATAGGTATGCTTGCTCTGTTTGGTAGTTATTGCTTGAAGAGAAAACATATATTCGTATAAACTTTTTCATTTATAAGAATTACAGGATTATAAATATGACGATAAAAAAAATTAAATATAAAGATTATTTGGTTTTAATTGATGTAAGCATTACAAACATATGTAGGTACAAAAGGATTCGAAGCATTTTGAGTTATTTACATTATTGATATATTTACATGGTTAGCCTGAGGCATAGAGATTTATATCTAGAAATCTTATGTTTTCGATACAATAATTCGGTACATATTTTCGAATTATTTTCGAATTCATTTAAAAATATTTATGCCTAAACAACCACACCTTGCATATTCCCCTCATTAGGTTATGATATGTAATAATGTAGCCTAGCGGCTATGAAGACGCACCGTATCCGTATTGTTGCTCTTATTCGGGGTTACACAACAGCGTCACGGTTCCCATACCAAATACATAACAAGCTGATCTACTAGATAAGGAAGACTTGATACAGACTGTTTCTCAATTCACAATTCATCTGCAAAAACGTGAGGTTGCAATTATTGTGCAGTTCGAAAGATGCTCCGCTTCACAACACTGCCACAAGTTACAACACAGTAGCTATGATTAGACTCTACCTACCTAATCAGGTCTTGAACTTTGCTACAATTCTGTCAGGTATATTCGTAATTTTGTTGCAGACCCATTCCTCATTTCGATTTTAAAATAGTCCTCCATTGTTACAGTTTCAACATGAAGGCAATAAGTTTGATAATCGCTCTAGCCATAGTGGCGAGCTGTAAAGCCGCCAAGCCAGACATGAGGTTTGCGTGGAAAGAAATCGACTACACATGGAACACGCCAGCTGAAAGAGAAAACGCTCTGAAAGACAAGTCTTTCGTTCCAGAGAATAATCTTCCTCTTGGATTAGCGAGATGGAAGAATAAGTTATTCATTACTGTGCCAAGATGGAAGAACGGGGTTGCATCGTCGTTGAACTATGTGGATGTTGATGGCGCGTCAGACCAGCTACTAAAGCCTTATCCATCGCTACAAGACAATCATGTGCCAGATACTGCAAAGGAGCTGCCTTCAAACAACTCTATCATCTCAGTCTTCAGAGTGGACGTAGATGCCTGCGATAGACTTTGGGTTATGGACACCGGATTGGCAGATATCTTGGGTGAGAATTGAGTCTAGATATATTATTTTCGTATATTAAGAATACGGTTTGTTTTGTTTGAACAAAAAAAACAACATTGAGATATTTTAATTTTAAATGGAGTCTTTATTAAACTGAATCAAATTTTATATAATCTAGATTTCATTACAAACAAGACACGGCATAGCTTGGCATTTCGCATGTCTTATTGATGTTATTGGAGGTCAGGTATAGGAGAAGGGGGGAAATTAGATTACAAACAAAACAATGCAAAGCTAAGGCTTTCGTAACTTATCGATCTATAATTTGCCGCTATTATAATGTTCTTATTGTTTCTACGGCTGCTAACCCATTTTTTGCCATGTAATTCTACGGTTTATTATCATTATAGGTGAAGGTAACCAAATTGTTGGCCCATCAATCGCAATTTTCGACCTGAACACTGACAAGCTGATCCACCGACACTTCTTGAAAGCTTACACAATGAAAGAAGATACTTTCTTTGCCAATATTGTAAGTACCATGATCGTAAAAATTAAGTGAACTTAGAATTTTTTCCCATTAAAGTAACTTATCTTGGTTGCAAGTTCCCATGTCGATGTTGTCAAATGTTTTGATCGCGAAAAGATATTTTTTTAACTGAACTTTGTCTAAACGTACGCAATAATAATAATATGCTTCCTTTGGCTATGAGCCCATTCGTTTACATACCTACGCGAATCAAAATACAACAACGAAGAACAATTTAGGATACATTGTTAATCTAGCTTTGTATCTAACCTGTCCTAAACATTTCAGGTGGTCGACACAACCAAAGACAAGTGCGATGATGCCTTCGCCTATATCCCAGATCTAGGAGGCTATGGTGTGGTTGTCTACAGCCTGAAACAGGATGAGGCTTGGCGCATCAGCCATCACTACTTCCATTTCGAGCCTTTGTCTGGGTCTTACAACGTCAGCGGTGTGGAGTTTCACTGGACTGATGGAGTCTTCGGTCTTGCCTTGTCCGAGCCGAGAGAAAATGGGTATGATGGATTGGTTATGTGAATAGTGATCCTTGTTTGGAGAGATAGGTTATGATTATGACTCAGTGATTCCGCGGATGGTGTAATCTAGCCTGAACTCGGGAGAATATGGGTAAATAGGTAATATGAGTGCTTTTATCTGACTTCAAAAAAAGGGAGGTTCTTAGGTCGTCTGTATTTTTTATGTTGGTTACCTCAGAACTCCGTCGTTTGGAAAATGGTTTCTGGGTTCGAATAGATACACTTTCAATTAGGTCCTATTTTTCAAAACTCGATTGTGATCATGGGATCCATGAGGAATTAATTAATTGTAATAGACTGTAGTCTCTCTATTTTTTCGCTCTAAAAAACTTGCGGTTGGGTTTTTTGATTCACTTTATAATGTTGCCTTGTTTTTACATCAGAACTGGGTAGTTCTGATAATGGGATCCATGAAAAATCGAGGGAAATATTCAAATCTAATAGGTGTACAAGCGGTTTTAGGCATTTTCAGCAACAAGTCAAGGATTTTACGGTTTTTTTGTGCAACATGAAATAATTATTTGTATTACAAAGACAGTAAACGAATTATCTCGTGGTTAGCTGTAAAGACGATTTAAAAACTCAAAGCAACAATTCTTTACTATAAAACAAACGACTCTCCGCAAATAATTCAGAACAGAATAGAGCCATTTAGATATTCATCACTTGTTAAGGAGAGTGAATGCACGGCACGTATCGCTTTCCTTTCTGGAAATCCCGTATACGAAATGTGTACGTAATGCACTTTTTTGTAGTTTCCTTGATTTAGTTAACTTACTACACTTAATTTTTTTGCTTTTAACTACTTATGGACATTTATTACAAATTGTTATACATTGCGTGAAGTTCAATGACATTTTCATTTTATATAGTTAACGGTTTTCATAGATAAAATAACTTGTTTATTTTTTGATATGCAAAGTAGGTAATGTTTGGACACAAGGACCTCTAGAATTGCTAGTACGTTCGCGTCAGATAAAGTTCAATTAATTTCATAATAAGCTTTATGAGTGAAGTACATAAGGCCTTTACATTATTATAGATTACTTATAACTTATAAGGCGTCAGCAAGAGGTATTCATGCTGTACGGGACGCTGTAATAGACACGGTTTGACACTGACCTTAAATAAAAAGTAATACAAAGCTCTTTAAAGACAAAAGAATGCAATAAGTAATAGAGTTACAACAGATAGGTTAATTCGCAGAGTAAAAAAATGAAGTTAGATAATATCGCGCCTCCATTGTTTGTTTTGCGAAATTCTTGTGAATAACACCTACTTTCGATTGTCACAGATACCGAACAATGTTTTTCCACGCCTTCTCGAGCACCAAGGAGTTTTGCGTTTCTACTGAACTCCTTCAAAACTACAAGCACATCAATAAGAACGAGGCGTTCCACGATTTCAAGGTTTGTTTCTAGAGAACAGTTTACTTCCATACATAGGTACATAGGTATTGCAAAATTCCACAAACATTCGAATCATGCCTATTGACGTCTTCGGCAAGATTTCAAGGAACCTACAACGTTGATTTTATCTTTTTTGGTTTTCCTTACTGGATTGTACTAGTAACCTGAATAAGACCGGTTCCATGATACCTACTGATGATACTAACCTATGTAGTTTAGCAAATCTAATTCAAAATCCAGTTTTTTTTTCTAAATTGGTCTTTGTCCATTTATCTAGAATCAGCCAAAGATTTAAATCGTTAGATGCGCTCTGACACCAAAAACTGTGGTATTGTCATTAAATGTGTGTTAACAATAATGCCGACGCACGCACACTGGTTTTGCCTATAAACCAAATTGTTATTGTTGCCGTTTATTGTGCAATTTTGCACGAACTTTCGTAAAAAAAATTACACACACCATGTCCGGCTAACGCTGTGTTTAGATTCCAAATAAGCGTGCTTACTCATTTCGTGTGATAGGGTAGGGGCGTATCTAACGATTTAAATCTTTAGAATCAACATGTTTTATAAAGCATTCATTATTGTAAATTAACGCCCGCGCTGTGTATGAGACGGGATCAGGCATGATTGGGTCTGTGTAAATCATATCTTCCTGTTCATTGTAATGTTACACAGTATATCTACTCTCGTTTATTGTGCATTGAAAAAAAATATTTCAACGTGTTCAGTTCCTGCCAGGGTAACCGTCATCAGGGCATTGAGTACGGCACCCTCTCTTCCTGTTAACTATTATAATGATAAGAAGACCTATCAATCATCTGGTTTCCATAGCACAAGCTTTGCTTAGTTTGCGACTAGGTGGTGTTGTGTGTAGTGTTCAGAATTTTATAATTTTAATTACTTATTTAAATTTACTTTTGATGTTTCAGCTTTTGGGTGACAGAGGTGCAGGCACTCAAGCTTCAGCCAGCTACTACGACCCAAACACTCACGTGTTGTTCTACACACAGGTTTGTTAGATAACTAGCTAACATACTCGTAAGTATATCACAAGAGATTTGCCTATTTACAACTCCATCAACCCAGATAGCGTGGTTGATTAACAACTTGTGCCTCCTTTCAATTTTGCTGTTAGCTTACAAAATAAGGTGTCTATTCAGATTTTTAGCTCTTGGAGCATCATTTTGTCGGTACGAAATGTATTATGTGGAGTTAGCGTAGAGTTTATTTATTTATTAAGAAAAGGATCGCCTACAGTTTACTTTTAAAAAAATACACTTAAACATATATAGAGACATAGTCTGATATGTTAAACCAATTACAGGCAAACACAACACTGGTAGATTTAAATAGAATACAAAATTTTAAGGAATTAATATAGAGGTATAGTAAATTTAACAATACACATACTAGTTAAAACTATATAAACTTCTGTATTACTTATCTATTATAACAAAAATATCTTAAAATACCCCCTCCTCTCTTGCCTATGGATGCAGTAAGAATCTGCTAAGGGTTACCTCCGAAAGATTAGCAGCAGCGTCTTTCCAGTGCAGGATGTGATACCTTCACAGGTATCAACATCCTGCACTGCGCTCGCTAACTCGCTTGCCAAGCGTGATGAGTAAGGTAACCCCTCTTGATATTTAGATCCATGAGGGAGGCCTATGTCCAGTAGTGGACGTCTATGATAAACATACGATATTTTCACACGCTGAAGATAATGTAGATAACGTAGATGATAATGTTGAATAAGTTGCAAAGGTTATAAAAATGGGTTTGGATAACGTTTTGTGATTTTAACTATGTGAATGCTTTATTCCAGGTGAACCGAGACGGAGTTGGATGCTGGAACACAAACAAGCCTTACAGTATTGACAACAACGCGCTCATTATCAACGATCCCATCGAGTACGAGTTCCCTAATGACCTGAAGGTATGGATTTGAGTCTCATACTGCTTTAACAGCTTTCTTGTAAAATAATTCTTAATTTTTTAAGTATTACGTATTTAAGTAGTATAGTATTTTCAGTACTAAGTTATTAACCGACTTAAAAAAAGAGGAGGTTCTCTAAATGATAAAATCCTTGACTAGTTACTGAAAATACCACTTTGAGTATTTCCCTCGATTTATCATGGATCCCACCATCAGAACTGGGTGTAAAACAAGCTAACATTATGTGAAACAAAAAATCCAACCGCAAGTTAAAATTTAGGACATTTATAGTTACACGCCCTGAATTTAAACATGCGGTTCTTTGAGAAACTCCAGTAAACGCTGTTACAATTATTTAATTCCTCAAGGATTCCACCATCATTATCGGGTTTTGAATGGCCAAAATGGGACGTAATTTAAAGTGTTGGTCTGTCAATACGGTTCATAAACGACGGAGTTCTAGGTAACACAGATTATATTATTATTATTCAGCCTCCACTATCCCACTGCAGGGCTAAGGCCTACCTTTCCTTCTTCCACTCTTCGCGATTTAACGCAGTGACAGGCCACGTGTTCATATGAGTGTTCAGCTCGTCCCGCCATCTCCTTCTCGGTCGTCCGCGCGGCCGACATGGGTTTGGGGTCCACTCTGTTGTTATTTTCGCCCAAAAATCGTCGGGCATGCGGCATACGTGTCCGGCCCAGTTCCACTTTAGGCTTGCTGCTTTCTGACCAACATCAGCGATCTGGGTCTTGGAGCACAATATGCTGTTCCGCACGCGGTCTGACAGCTTAATATTTAGGATACTGCGCTCCATAGCTCGCTGGCATACCCCGAGGGCAGACTTTTGATGATTTGTCAAAGACCAAGTCTGAGAGTCATATGTCAGGATGGGCAGAACACGTACGTCCAAGAGTTTCAACACAGATTAAAAAATAAAATTACAGACGACTTGCGAATCTCCTCCTTTTTAGGGTTCCGTACCCAAAGGGTAAAAACGGGACCCTTCGTACGCGAGACTCCCTCGTGGCCGATTTTCCAATTTTGTCCTTGGGCGTTTTGTTTGTTATGATTCTTTGTTCAATGATGTTGCAAAATGATATTTTTATTTCTTCTTTGCGAGTTCTGTTGGTAATTGGATTACCAACAACCTGGATAATTGAATTAGGATATTTGTAACCAGGTAGATTCAAATTCAAAACTGAAATTATATCCGAGACTCCTATAAATTGTTGTACTCTATTTTTGAGATGTTTTTTCACCAAAAAAAGAACTCCTTAAGTCCTTGTATTTAATTTTTGTTATGATAGAATATGTAATCTTCATAATTCTCAATTTTTTCCTCTGACCTTCGGACTTCGCATAAGCCTTTATTGTCCCATTTGATTTCCTGGAGTGAATGTTCTAGCTCAAGTAGTCTCTCTTGTGTCCTCAGCGTTCTACTATTTAGTGTTGCTATAAATATGTTGTTCTTTTTATTCATACCCATGGTGTTTTGCTCGTGTGGCATGTCTGGGGGGTTTTGGTCTATGACCCCACGGTGACCTACCAGATTGGGGAAATCATGCAATCTTAATCCTGAATAATATTATAAATGCGAATGTCAGTTTTTACCTCAACCACAAAACCGATTTTAAAAATTCTTTCACCAATGGAAAACTTCGTAATCAGCGAGTAACATATTTATACTTCTATATTCCCACGGGAACGGAAACTACGCGGGGCGCTGCTGCAGTATGTATAAATATTCCTTCGTTTTTCAGATGGACACCGAAGGCAACCTCTGGATCCTGTCTGATAAACTTCCACGATTCCTCATCCACGGATTGAAACCCGACGTTGTCAATTACAGAATAACCAGCATTAAGACCACTGATGCCATCGCTGGATCCGCGTGTGAAGCCTAAATAAGATATATAATGTAAAAAATAAATATAAAAAATATTTATTGGGAACAAACTGAATTTACAAGCACCGTTCGTAGCCGAAGGGCCTCTAAACGGTCTACGAAATGTCAGTAAGGTGGTAATATCTTAAGTACATGGTGAAAGCCGTGTTATATTCATAAAATACTTACCTGTTTGTGTTCCCAATAGAAACTTCATATTTTTTTCAAACAACGATTTATCATCTGTTTTTGTCAATTTCAATTCATTGACAAAAACAGATGATAAAAGAACTATGGGAACGTTAAACTGCAAGCAAAAGTTAATGAAACTGAGTTGCAGAGTCAGCGCCCTCCACCTTACATCTACACCTTAGTATCTAAGTATTTAAAGAAAATGATTGTATAAAAACAAGGGGATACTTCCTCGTAGGCTTGGAAAATAAAGCCCTCGCCACGATGTCACATATTATGCATTATGTTATAGTATCTGTTAACGCCTTGACTGACCTTAATATGAAAAATGTGATGATTTTTAATGCCTTCGCAAAATTTAAAGCAAACATTTTGATATGTTGCTTATTGTGTTAAATACTTCGTTTCATATAATTTATCAAAGAGAACGGAAGGTGATAATGAATGTCCAGCCTACTTTTTTCTGGTTGGATTGGATGGTCTGTTTTATCATGAATGCTCTATGATTGACCTATTTGAATAAAGTCAAGCGTGAAGTTACTAAGTAGGTACAAATCTGATTAATTTTTAAGCAATATTTAGATTTAGAACAATGTTTGAAGTAAAATAAATATTTTAAGAGTTACACGTCGTTTAAACTCCGCCCGTAACAACCTGTCCACAATGCGTAGCTACCCTACATCCTACACAGGTTCCCAAACCTCTTTGTAAGTTCCTAGTTCCTTCCTACCCCTACCTCTATGAATGCTCGTTTAAAGTAATTTCAACTTATTCAAATGAATTCAAATGAAATGAAATTCAAAAACGCTTTGTAACCCTTTATACGTTATAGCTGCAGTAGGAATCCTACTGCAGCTGTTTGACTTTATATTTTACTATTTGGTTTTAAAATCAAATTTAATTAAAAACATTTTAAAAATAAGCGCTAGTTGGATAAATAGTGAAAGTTAATTATTAAAGCATCATTTGAAAAATAAGCGCGGTCGACCTCTGGCCGTCTTTGCTAAGGTTCTTCTTTTTGTTTTAATCCCCGCCGACCAAATAGAGGGGCGTTATAAAGTGTGACCTACCTGATTGAGTATTATTAGCTATGTCTGTTTGGTGGAAATCGGACAAGCAGTTTCCAAGATTTTCAGCCCTTATTGGCTGAGTATTTGAGAGAATCCATCCAGGGCATAATTTCGGTTACGAACAATGTTTGAGCTCGAAAATTTTTTTTTTTTTTTTTTTGAAATGACAAAAATGTTGTTGACCGCAGATGGCCATGACAACGTTACCGGACTATGGCGAGCGCAGAAGGCGCCCAGCCGCAAAAGTTAGGTTGGGGCAACAAGCTCAAGGGCACCACTTAGGTTCGAACCACGGCTTGGACTGTTGCCAGAATTTTTGAATCTACTGAAGGATAGCGTCTAGGTGCAAAAATGCACCTTTAGACGGAAAAATGTATTCTTCGGCCCCGCCGGCGGGACCGGTTTTTGAAAATGTGTCTAACAGCTAGTGTGGGACGGGTTGACGTCACCTCCGGGTTAGCGGCGGTGAGCTCGTCAACGGGCAAGCCGAGAACGTGTCTCGGTCGACGGAGGAAAGTTGAGCTCGAAAATTTAGGTTTCAGCGATATTTATACTTCAGGGTCTGATGATGACCAAAATAGGATGAACATGAACTGTTTGATTTGAGATTTGGTACCATGTTACTTTAATGATATTGCAAGAACGTCGTAAAATACAAAGATTAAAATCGAATCTTTGGTAAAATACAGCAGAGGTGTGTCTAGCAGTCAGGGGCAAATAAGCCCCGTTTTTAAATTTAAAAGAATTTAAAATGTTTTTTCTTTTTTAGTTTTGCGGCTGTTAGGGTTCTAGACTGTTCGTAAACGTTTGACAGTTAATTGTGTCATATTAATATTGTCAACGTCAAAATAAAAGGTTATTGATTGACGTCCTTGACGTCTGTCTGATGTTGTGGCTATAGCCACAGATTACAGAACCTAACTAGGTAGCTATAGCACCGTTGCGCGCGCATTATAAGGCGTAGCTATTTTACTCGAGTTTTGTAGTTTGTTTTTCTTTCTCGGTTTGCGGTCCTTGTATAATTTGGATAAATTATTGAGTATTTACGATTGAGTAGTTTTTGATGGTGTTCTCTTAGAGAAGGTGACGATTTGATTTACCTTATTACCAGAGGGCGCGGGGCACGGGGGCTGGGCCGGCCGTGATAGATACCGGCCGGCGCGCGGCGTTTAATCAATATTCTCTTTTTTATATTGTAAACGAATCCACTTTACAAATACATCTGTAGAAGATCGGCTTGTACAACATCTACTCATCATCATTATAATAAATGAAATTCACAAACTGCATTCGGCCGCTAAATGCAGTGCGTGTCCAAAACTTCTTTCTAATTATGAGTAGGTACTTACGTCAAAAACTGTAGAAATACGGATTGTACCTAATTTTTTCCATTTAATGAGAATCATTTTTTAATTAAATCAATATTATGGTATATGCAATATTTACGGGATTTACCATGATTTGATTCTTTTTGAGTTTCCCGATATTTCGGCGTAGTTCCACACGCCATTGATCACGGATAAACTGCACACGGGAAACTAAAATGAATCAAATTATCATGGTACCTAAATATCCCGTAAATATTGCATAAAGTGTTCACAACCATGATAGTTTATAAAGTTAAATGAATATTATTGAGAGGAAGCAACGTCACACTTACAGTACATTATTAGAAAAAAGTCTTTGGTCATGGTGGTCATGGTCAGATTCAATCGAACCCACGACGTTCGGGTGGAGTTTTTGCCAAACGCCTCTCGCTACTAGGACAAGACCTACAGATGAATTTAAAAAGCAAACCGATTCATTTACTTAGTAATAATGCTCTGTAATAAATAAGTAGGTAGGTAAACGCGGCTTTATACTCGACCCAACTGAGAGATTGTGTCATTCACTGTTGGTGTTTCTGTTTGATAACACAGTCTACGATGGCGCCTCGAGTCAAGACCGAAAAAGTTGGAATTGTTGGCAGGTATGAAACACTGTGGTTTAAAACCTCCTTATTTTCGGACTCTTTCTATTTGTACGTAATGTGACCTATTTAGCAACACGATATTAGAAGCAATGAACTTGAAATTTAGAATGCAATTTCATTGATCAGCGATAACCTTATTGGAAGGTCAAATAGGAAACTAGTTGGTACATAAACGAATTTACATTGAACTCTCCCAGATATTAATAATTTAACTTAAGACGACCTCAGTGGCACAGTTGTCGAAGAGCCGGCTGCGACGCAGGAGGTCGCGGGTTCACCGTCGGGGGACAAATGTTTGCTATAATTGTATATTATGTATTTTATGAATCATCTGGTTACCATATTTACAAGTTTTGCTTAGTATGGGGCAATGAATGGTGCTATGTGTAGAGTCCAGTACCATTTAGTAGGCTTGGTATTTGTTTAATTGAAGAAGGAAATTACTCGTACCTACATGACGAAGTGTGCAGGCGTTTGCATGAGGAAACCTTTTCCTTTCCAATTAATTTTACAATAATATGATAAACTTAAACCAATTTAGGCATATTACGAATATTGCATCAAACAAATAGATGTAGGCTCACTACCAACGTTTTTTAATGCCCTTACGTAACATTAATTCATTCAAGCCTACTAGGCCAGAATACATAGGTCAGAGGCGGCTCTAGCCCTTGTGGCGCCAGTGTGCCACCAGTACCCTGGCGCCCCTTAGTAGGAGCGGGGTCAAAATGGAATACTTACAGTTATATTTTGCGATAAATTCGGGTGCAAATAGTGCAATTTTAAATGATGTCAAGAAGCTTTTTAGGAAGGCCCTTGGTTACAACAATAAATAATCACAACTTTGTAGTTCTTAAAATATTTAATTTAAAACTAGGTATAATATCATAAAGGACGCTCGTACACACAAATATATTTACAAAAAAATTACTTTTCGTGCTTTTGTATTAGCGAAATCTTTAACAATGTCCCTGACTTCAATTTTGATTTCATGTTCAATACTTATTAGATTTTGTCAATCTACTTTGCGACAATGTTGATCTAAGATAGTTTTTAATTATTTTTAGTTTAGAAAATGACCTTTCGCTGTGTGCTACCGTGACTGGAAGTGTGAGGTAAATCCTCAGTGCTGTGGACAGATTTGGGAATACTGAAATTAATTTATTATGTATTTATATATCGTAAACAAATAATCTAAAATATCCAACGGCGTAGTGGAATCATCAATAAACATCGGTAATAATTCGATTTCATTAAAGAGCTCGAACTTTTCCACATCTGAAGAGCCAGCATGGTAAAGTTTATTTTCTAAACTAGAACAATGTGCTTTTAGGGTTTCGGACCAAAATGGTAAAAAGGAACCCTTATAGAATCACTCTGTCTGTCTGTCCATCACAAGTGGATATCTCGAGAACTACTGATGCTAACGCATCAGTAGCTCGCGCCCCTGAGCGGTCTCTTCAAAGAGTTCTTGTGTTCTAGCGATTGTATATACATATGTATATGAAGGGTACAGGGTAAAAATGATGAGTGTCAATTTTACTTTAATTAGAATTAATTATATTCTTAGGTTCATAGACTCATTGTACCCTTTTTCAACACCTACCTCAAACTAAATATAATATAAGTTTATAGGTTCATATTTTATTGTCATGGTTAAAATTAAAATCAAAGTAATCAGAAATTTTAAATTTAATAAAAATAATAGTTAAAAAAAGAGCAAATAATCCAAGAGAAAAATATATATAGACATAGCGAAGCACTACCAATACCAACCACAGAATTGACACGAAAGCAAAGAACATTCGTTCAGATGATCTTGCTTATTACGAAGAATGCTCTTGTTCTAGCTCTAGCTCTTTGTTCGTTTGATGTAAACGCTGGTAACGAGTTTTCGTTTACACTAAAAGATCACGAAATAATGTTCTTGTTCTAGCTCTAGCTCTGTGTTCGTCTGATGTAAATCGACCTTTAGAGGGCGCTCGGCGCCCCCTTAGACCCGGGCGCCCGTGTGCGCCGCACACCCTGCACTATAGGTAAAGCCGCCTCTGACATACATAGGTACACAGCTAGCAAAAGCAAAGACTAAATACACATTGATAACAATGCTATATTTTGCTCTAACTACTTAGGTAGGTGCGTAATTGGAATATATTCTATTGGAAAACAGTTTTACCTGTTTACATTATTTTACTTGTTTTTGCAGCAATTTTTTTGTATGACTTAACGTAGTCCTAGACTAAAAGGTAAAAATCCATCACAAGCTTATTGAGTATGGTAACATTCCAGCCGTAAAAAGTCCACTACTGAACAGGCCTCCCTCATGGATCTCCATGAGGGGTAGTTGCCATACTTACCACGCTTGGCAGGCGGGTTGGCGAGCGCAGTACGGGATGTTGATACACGGAAAGACGCTGCTGCCCATCTTCCGGAGGTATCCCTTAGCAGGCTCTTACTGCATCCACGGGCATGAGAGGAGGGGTAACATTTTACTGCCGCCACCCCACGGCTCAATATAACAAAATATTATTCTAAACTCGGCCCACTACCAATATTTTTTTTAATAATAATCAAAAAAATAAACCTTTACAAAATCTATACTTACTATTACTAATATTATAAAGCTGAAGAGTTTGTTTGTTTGCTTGAACGCGCTAATCTCAGGAACTACTGGTCCGATTTGAAAAATTCTTTCAGTGTTAGATAGCCCATTTATCGAGGAAGGCTATAGGCTACATATCATCACGCTAAGACTAATAGGAGCAGAATACCAATGAATAATATTTCAACATCGGGGTTATTTTTTCCTTTTGAGAGCTTCCGCTGCGTGCGCTGCGTAAACGGTAAAAAAAAATCGCAAAAATCATGTATGACAGAATTGTTCCCCTTTAAAAGATCTAAAAAATCTATCTCTTAAGGTCGTGCAAGCAGGAATTTGTTATGGGTTGCAGTAGAATGTTGCATCTCCTCTCTTGCCCGTGTGCAGTAAGAATCTGCCAAGGGATACTTTGGAAGATGCAGCAGCGTCTTTCCGTGTAGCAACATCTCGTACTGCGCTCGCTAACCCGCCTGCCAAGCATGTCGAGTATGGCAACAACGCCATCGTCATCTGTGAGATGATGGAGGCAGTGCAAGAGGACAGCAGTCCTACGGCTGAGATGATGATGATGATGAAGTAAACTCTTAACTTTACATAACTACTTTGTGTATCTTATGTTTGTGTTTTAATAATGCACGTACGTGTTTGCTACGAATTGTTTCTCAAGCCAAGATAAGGTTATCTCTAAAGTAGCAAAGGTTAATTTACAACCAAAGTATTGTTGTATTTAACGTAGGTAGTAATATAACTAAATACTAACAAGTAATTGAAGGGCCCTTTACCCAACAATGGATGAAACCGGGCTGAAGACTAAGAAGAACTAAGTAACTGCCTTCGTGGCTCAGTTACTAGCACTGGCTAAGTACCTACTTGTTGTCGGACAGTGGGCAAGAATATCTCTAAATATTTCTGCTAGATGTCGCCACTCGGTTCGAAACCGATAAAGGCAGTCAAGATTTTTGACCCCACGGTTAATTGCTCCGTAGCCGAATGGTTAAGGCAACCTGTTCTGTCCTGTTCGAGTCCCGTCGGAGACAAAATTTTGATTGCATTTTTCATTTTCTATAAATGATAGTGTGGGTTTACACTTTAAATACAAAAATAGCTTATAAATCCTAAGACTTTTTCATCCACAATAAAATAATCTGATTTTTTCAGCGGCCTTATCGGTAGGTCATGGGCTATGCTCTTCGCCTCCGTGGGTTATCAGGTCACCGTGTTCGATATCGTCGAGAAACAGGTCTCCGATGCTCTGGAGGACATAAAGCTTCAACTGGACACCTTGGAGAAGGATGGCCTGCTGCGTGGAGAACTTACTGCTAAGGAACAGTTCCAATGCATCAAAGGTACCTATGTCGCGCAAAACTTTATTAGCTCTGTGAAGTTAGCTTCATCGGATGAGCTTAATGGAAAGGAAAGTCACAAAAAGGGTACGAGAGAGACCGTCTGTGAAACTAGAATTGCCGCTAATTGAGATTTTTTTAAATAAATTAGGCCAGGTGCATTTCGGGCCAAGGGCTATGAAGGGTTCATATTCCGGCAAACCCTGGGAAACCGCATCACTTATTTGAGCAACTATTCTCCAAAACTAAAAAGCTCGCTAAATTTTCCTAAAAAGATTATGGTTAAAACTACCTACATTTATGATTTGTTTTAGATTTGTAAAGCTCGCAGTTATGATTTTATAGGCGGAAACTCAAAAAAAAGTTTTAAACTTTTATATTTAGCAAACGGAACCCTAAATCAAAAAAAATTTCTTCGCGCAACCCCTAAATGTAATGTTTACATACATATTCAACGATACCCAATACGATGGGAAAATCAATAAAAAAAGTTCATCCCCACCTTATTTGTATGAAAGGCGTTGTTACTTTATATGTCCATGCAAAATAACGGCTTTTTAGAACTAATAGCACAGAATAGTAAGCTAATAGTCTTCATTTTTTTACTACGAAACCCTAAAAACCGTGTAAAAAACCGCGCCGTTCCACTTCTAGTCTAGTTAAGCCGTCTCGTTTCTCATGGAGACCAGGCTTAATAGCTTTCTGGTCGTTGAACTCATCTGTTATGTCATCTGAATGTGGTACATGAGTCCAGTTATCATTTCAGCCTAGACGCCCAGGATGTCCACAGCTGGACATAGGCCTTCCTCATGAATCGCCAAGTAAGTACTCATCATGACGAGGCGTTGCCATACTCACCACGCTTGGCAGGCGGGTTCGCGAGCGCAGTACGGGATGTTGATACACGGAAAGACGCTGCCCATCTTCTGTAGGTATCCCTTAGCAGGCTCTTACTACATCCACGGGCGTGAAAGGAGGGTTAACATTCTACTGCCGGCACTCCACGGCAACATGAGTCCAGTACCTACGTAACATTAACGTTGTTAATATAGTTTGTTTAACGACATGATGTTGAAACTTTGGTTACTGAAAATTTGTGTGTAAAAATTCGTCATTATCAGCTAGCCCATCCACGCACTAATTTCATGATTTATATTATATTTATAAGCCGCGGGTATTCATGCGATATTTTTCTATTTGAACGATGTTAGTATGTAGTGTTGAGAAAATAATGTAAGTTACCTATGCTAAGGGATACCTCCGGAAGATGGGCAGCAGCGTCTTTCCGTATACCAATATCCCGTACTGCGCTCGCCAACCCGCCTGCCAAGCGTGGTGAGTATGGCAACTACCCCACATAGAGATCCATGAGCGAGGCCTGTGTTCAGTAGTGGACGTTTTACGGCTGAAACGAATAAATCTTTGTTTGTAGGTAACTTACATTATTTTCTCAATACTACATATGTACACTAACATCGTTCCAAGATTTCAATCGTTACAACTTTTAATTACCATTTAAATATTTACCTACGAACAAATTAATCTTATCTTAAAACAGTTGAATGGCACTTACTAAAATTGCTCCTTAAGTAGGTATCTACTTCTACTACTATCTACTTAATACCAAAGATTTAAATCGTTAGATGCGCCCTCATCGTAATGAGACCGCGCCATTTTGTTTTCATGCAGAATGAGTGAGCGCACTAATTTGGAATCAGTATACCTATAAACGCAGTGTTAGCCTGTCGTGTTGAAAAAAAAAAATAAAAAAAAATATTTATTACAGCAAAAACAATATTAAAATGTTCGCAGGGTACAGTTTTTAACACTTATTAATACAAGTAATGCTGGAAACTTATTAACTAGAAGAGGTTATTGTCGACTCCCTCACTAGGCTCAGCCTGTATCGAGGAAGCCAGACCACAAGAAATAACAACAATATAACCTTTGTGCTCTAAAATTTTGACAAGCAAAAATTAAAACTAGATAAGTAAAATAAAATAGAGAAATATGAAATAAAAAATAAAACCTTACAATCTTAAAAAATATTGGATACATACTATATGTAAATACTATTAAATAACATGTACCTATTACTCAAAATATTGTAAACTGAAATATATTAAATATTAGGCTCCTGTTAATGCAAGTATTTCTTCAGTTTCATCGTAAGTTAATGACAAAAGCCACTCATTTAACAAAGATTTTGCTTCGCTTAAAGACTTTTTTTTAATGTCGCAGGATTTTACAACTCTATTATAAGTACTAATTTTAAAAAAGTTACCTATATGCTGGGCAAAGGTATTAACGCTTGGAGTATTAAGTTTGTAGATTCTAATATTTAATAAAGATTGATATTCGGGAGAAGAGATGTGTGTTATTTTTTCACGAAAATTCGTGCAACGTGGTTGCACAATAAATGGTAGAAATGAGAGTTTGGTTTATTGGCAAAACCAGTGTGCGTGCGTCTGCATTATTATTAACACTCATATAAATACAATGCCACAGTTTTTGGTGTAAGGCCACATCTAACGATTTAAATCTTTGCTTAAAACTTGCCCTTTTTAATTACCTATCTCACAATCAACGCAACGAGTCGATTCAAATGTTATTACAGGAAATACAACAACACCACTTGATGATCCCGATAACGTTACGAGTGCAACCCGTTGTTATCAAACACTCAATAATGTTATACTAGTTCCGTGGGATGCCGGCAGTAGAATGTTACCCCTCTTCTCATACCGGATGGATGAAGTAAGCGCCTGCTAAGGGATATCTCTGGAAAATGGTCAGCAGTGTCTTACCGTGTATTTACATCCCGCACTGCGCTCGCCAACCCACCTGCCAAGCGTGGTGAGTATGGCAACTACCCCTCATGGAGATCCATGAGGAAGGCCTACGTTCAGTAGTAGACGCATAGTAGACGTTTGATACTATTAGGAAGTCAAATCCAATGATGTAGGATAAGCACAAACGTTGGATTCTCACGAATTGTATGTACCTACCTCCGACTTTCGGTCCCTCCGCCCCCGACCCCCGGCACCATTGGAGTTTTCTTTCATGAAAAATTTCTTGCACATTTAACACGTGAAGGAAAACATCGTGAAACTCGCGGCTTTGTTAGCGTTATCCGTATTGACCTGTTCTTACCTCTGACTAATAGCTGACTTAGCCGAGAGGATGATTTAGAATATCTAACAATGAGATGTCCCAGGGACTGCAGCTTCCCCTTATTCAGTTGTAATTTTGCATACGCCTCTAGTTCTGGTGACGATACAATACTCAATACTTTCAAAATGGCCGCTGCAACAAGATGGGAGATGCTATTAAAATAGCTTCGTTAATATAATACCTTTTTCAGGATCCATAGACCTAGCCACCGCAGTCAAAGATGCGATATTCGTACAGGAGTGCGTGCCAGAAGATCTGAATCTGAAGAAGAAGGTGTTCCAGAATCTAGATGCTGTTGTTGGAGACAACACCATCCTCTCAAGTTCCACCAGTACCACTCTTCCTTCTCTGTTCTCCGAAAACCTGAAACATAAGTCTCAGGTACGATTGCACTGTTTTATGGCAGTTAGTGAGAATTATTTAAAAATAAGAAGTGGTATATCGTATTATTTTGACTTTTCGCGATCTGAAATAAATACACCGTGTAACCGGGCATTTCTCACGTCCAGGTAAGATTATTAGTCATGTATCTCCATCCCTCACCTTTGTTATTTCATCGTCACCGCCGCCGCACGACTACTGTCCCCGTCCACTGCCTGTACATAGCCACTGCCTCCCTCATGTATCTCTAAGAACATGAGGGGATTGTTGCCATACTCGCCACGCTTTATTATATAATCAAGTTAACACGAGAAAGACCCGGTTGCAATACGTATCAATAAGTAGACACTTAAAGGGTAAACACAGACTTAATTAGCTGGCCAATAGTTCCTATCAAAATAACAACATCATGTTTTTCCTTTTACAAAACATTTGGTCATAAAATAAAAGATAAACAAACCAATCCAGGGTCAGGTTATTTTAGTTTCTATTGGTAGCGCATCAATTATGCAAAATTTCATCAAAACACGAAGGTCAAATAAAGGATATCAGATAAACTGTGTACGTTTATGCACCACGGATTTTAAAGTGAACTAACTATAAACAACTGTACCTACCTATTATAACGCCTTAGGTACTCGTAAAAATATGCTGATAACCAACAAATTTACAAATCAGTAAAGTAATTAAACTTTGATTTTTTTCTCTAAGTTGGTACCCTCGACTTTCAATCCGAAGGGAAGGTTGGGTTCAACTGTTCGTGTTGTCACCAACGGATCACCAATGGATTTTTCCGTGCTCATATAACATCGTGCGGGTTTTTTACGCACGACACGCGCGTACTTGCGTTTTGTGGATTCACGACGGCTCTGACTCATTTTATTTAAAGCTGTTCGCTAGAGCAGTGCAGAGCGTTGCGTCAGTTTTTATATTAAAAATGGTTTTTAGTGTGGAACTCATTCAGGATGCTGCAGTTATAGTGACTGTTTGGTTTTTGTACAGTATTGATTTTAATAGAAATCGTGCCTATAGAAGATACTGGGTCCTTTAAGCCCTTCCATAATCAAATCACGCACGGCACTGCGGGACTCGGTGTGCCATACCTTGCGTCGCGCCCGGCACCTAAGCGCGGGGTGCATGTTTCTCCGCGCTTGAACGCGTGATTTGCATGAATGCGCGTGGATGCATTTTCTGTGTGTTGGACTGTGCGTGTTTTCTATACAAACGGAGATACTTAGAAGCTACGTTAGAACACGCATTCACGCAACATGCAGCGTGGTGCGTGGCAGTGTGTTAACCGCCTTAATGTCAAAAAGTCTACCACTCTATGGTATTGTTAAATCATTTTATTTTATTTTCCAGGTCATAGTCTCGCACCCAGTGAATCCCCCCTACTACGTGCCCCTCGTGGAGATCGTGCCAGCGCCGTGGACCAAGCCCGAAGTGGCCAAGAAGACACGGGAGATCATGCTGGAGATAGGACAGGAGCCGGTGTCCCTGTCCAAGGAGATCGACGGATTTGTGCTTAACCGTATACAGTAAGCTTAATTTTTAGGGTTCCGTACCCAATGGGTAAAAACGGGACTCTATTACTAAGACTCCGTTGTCCGTCTGTCTGTCACCAGGCTGTCACCGCTATAACAACAAATACTAAAAACAGAATAAAATATTTTTTAAGGAGGGCTCACATACAACAAATGTAATTTTTTTTGTCGTTTTTTTCTAGATATTAATAATTGCAACAGGTAGACCCTTAAAATATTCACACAATATTTAGTTGCATATTCAGTTTAAAAATAAATAATTCAAATAAAATAAAACATATATTTGAGGGAAGCTCCCATACAACAAACGTGTTTTTTTGCCGTTTTTTTGCTTTAATGAGGGCAACAAAAATATTCACAGAATATTAAGTTGTATATTTGTTTTGATTTAGTTGTATATTTATATTGCCAAATAATAGTACGGAACCCTTCGTGCGCGAGTCTGACTCGCACTTGGCCGATTTTTTAGCAAATGAAATTTAATTTATAGCGTAAAACGTAAGTAAACAGGATGTCTAAAATAATAGGTTCAACACATTTTGCATGAAAACTGAGCATGCAATTATGTAAATCAGGTAAGTTAATAAGAGTCATTGAACAATATTAAAATATTTATATTACTAAAAAATATATTATAATTATAATACATATAAGTACTCAGAATAAGGCAAATAGATAAGTAGACTTACAGAAGTTATTAACACAGTTAAACCACAGATTACAAAAACTAAGTTATACTTCAGCAAACTTTGAGGAATGTTTGTCATTAAACTGCATTAAGTACTTAATTTTGATAGCATTGTAAGTCACAGATTCACGCTTAATAGCATCCCGCAGTGGGCGACCCGCTCATGAGTTTAAATAACTTTTCCAGGTACGCGATCCTGAACGAAGTCTGGCGCCTGGTAGACTCCAAAATCGTGAACGTTTCTGACGTCGACAAGGTCATCTCGGAGGGTCTTGGCATGCGCTATGCTTTCCTCGGCTCTTTGGAGACCGCACATTTGAACGCAGAGGGCATGAAGAATTATATTGAACGGTAAATTATTGCTTGAATATTAAAATTATTTATTTCATTAGCATCATACACCGACTTCACCCACTGATGGGTTATGGCTTCCTAAGTTTGTGCCATCTACCACTATCCAACAATCATTTATATACAGTGTATCCCTGGATAAAGTGCAACCCCGAAAGGGGGTGAAACTAGATCAAAAATTATCGACAAAAAAATAGAAAAAAAAAATTAAAAAAATTTCGTATATACTTTATTGATGAATTAAAATTTGTATTACTCACTAATGACTCTATTTAATAAAAAAATGATTTCTTCCAAAGTAGTGGGTCTATTTTGTTAAAATAAAAACCATAATCATGTCAGATATGTGACAATGACGATAAAATAACAAGTAGCTCACAAACGAGTGGCTATCGTGACTTAAAGTTTAATTTTTGTATTAAAATTACATTTTTTATGCTGTTTTTTTCAAATAATTTCCAAAAATCTTAAAATTAAGCCTATAATACTAGATATTTTTATGACTTTTTATTATTTTCTATCATAATAGCTTTTAAATAAAAAAAAAACCTACGGTCTAACATAAAAAATGCGCTGGCTAGGAGCTTTTAAAGTTGACCACTGATTACGTCACCACTCAGGTAGAGACACTTGTTTTTACTGCTCAGGTAGTATTAAAAATCAAATTTTAGTTACAACATTTTTATTTAACTTATTACATGTAAGTATGAAATAAGGGTTTTGTTTAATGCATTAAATGCTCAAAATGGCTTCCTTGTTGTTGTAGGCACATTGCCACACGAAGAGCGATTTGCTGTGTGGCTCTAAGCACCATCTCTGGGTCACTTCTTATCTCATCGGCACATCGCATGATTTGATCTTGTAACTCTGCCTCGGTGTTTACGGTCGTTCTGTAGACTCTTTGTTTCATAACACCCCACAGAAAATAGTCTAGGGGTGTCAGGTCAGGTGAACGTGCCGGCCACCCGACTGGTCCATCCCGGCCGATCCACCTATTAGCGTAGTTTTCGTTTAAAAAACTTCGCACATTGCGCCCGTAGTGCGCAGGGCATCCGTCCATCTGCAAATACATCTGCTGCCTTGTAGCCAGCGGAACATCTTCCAGCAGTAGTGGCAGATCGTCTCTTAATAAGCTTAAAAAACTTTCGGCATTTAATGTTGCGGGTAAAATAACTGGCCCAATCAGCGTGTCGTCTATTAGAGCTGCCCATACATTAACTGAAAATTGCACTTGAAAAGTAGACGCCCTCTTTAGGTGTGGATTTTCCTCGGACCATACATGTAAGTTTCTGCAATTTGTGATTCCATTCCGGGTGAATTTCGCTTCATCCATCCATAAAATATTTTTTGGGAATTGTGGATTATTTCTAATTTTTTGTTGAATCCACATAGACATTACGCATCTTGCACGATTGTCTACATTTTCATGCAAATGCTGTACTCGCTGATAATGATATGGATGCAATCCCTTCTTTTTCAAAATTCGCCATACGGATGTTTTTGATATACCGTGACGCAAAGCTAAGCGTCTAATGCTGGTTGTGGGATCAGCAAACAAATCGTTTAAAACGGCCTCTTCTATGGAATGGTCAATAATGGTAGCTTGTTGCTCACGGCGATCTCTTGCTAATCCAAGTCCGATGTTGGATAACTTTCGGTGAACTTCTTGGAAATTTCGTGCTGACGGTACAAGTCTGCTCGGAAACGCATATATGTATGCAGAACGAGCGACTGTTGTGCGTCCACGTGACATACCATAATAATAATGAATGTCAGCGATTTCTCGCGGAGAGAACTCAGTCAATCGCGGCATCTCCACAACACAACAAAGTACAGTCAAAAACGTAACAAAAAGTCAATAACAAAACAAAAGCAAAACAACGTAACAAAAACTTGAAGGCGCAGTAAGGTACGGTAGACGGTAGCAGCGGCGAGAATATCAGAGCGACTGGCGAGTGGCGGGCGGGCGTGCCTTGTTGTGAGTCCTGTTTCGATCCCCACCCTTCATCTTTCATAGAACAGGCCCAGCGACCATAATCTACAACAATAGAAGTTAAAAAAGTGTCTCTACCTGAGTGGTGACGTAATCAGTGGTCAACTTTAAAAGCTCCTAGCCAGCGCATTTTTTATGTTAGACCGTAGGTTTTTTTTTTATTTAAAAGCTATTATGATAGACAATAATAAAAACTCATAAAAATATCTAGTATTATATGCTTAATTTTAAGATTTTTGGAAATTATTTGAAAAAAACAGCATAAAAAATGTAATTTTAATACAAAAATTAAACTTTAAGTCACGATAGCCACTCCTTTGTGAGCTACTTGTTATTTTATCGTCATCGTCACATATCTGACATGATTATGGTTTTTATTTTAACAAAATAGACCCACTACTTTGGAAGAAATCATGTTTTTATTAAATAGAGTCATTAGTGAGTAATACAAGTTTTAATTCATCAATAAAGTATATACGAATTTTTTTTAATTTGTTTTTTCTATTTTTTTGTCGATAATTTTCGATCTAGTTTCACCCCCTTTCGGGGTTGCACTTTATCCAGGGATACACTGTATAATAGGGAGATTAGAAACTGCCTAGAGGCCCCGCATCGGCTAGGGCCACATGCCACGTTTTTTTCGGATATACCTATTTCATAGACAGTTATTTCAAGATTTTTACAAAGGCTTATTGACAATCATCATCATCATCATCATTTCAGCCGTAGGACGTCCACTGCTGGACATAGGCCTCCCTCATGGATTTCCAGTTATTGCGGTTGGAAGCGATCTGCATCCACCGTCGACCTGCGGTCTTCACCAGGTCATCATCCCATCTTGTTGGTGGACGTCCTACGCTGCGCTTGCCGGTCCGTGGCCTCCACTCGAGAACTTTTCGGCCCCATCGGCCATCTGTTCTGCGAGCTACATGGCCTGCCCATTGCCACTTCAACGTGCTAATCCGTTTGGCTATGTCGGTGACCCCAGTTCTTCTACGTATCTCCTTATTTCTGATTCGATCGCGTAAAGAAACCCCGAGCATAGCCCTCTCCATAGCTCGTTGAGCGACTCTGAGCTTATTCATGAGGCCAATCGTGAATGACCACGTTTCGGTTCCATATGTCATCACTGGTAACACACTTTGATTGTAGACTTAAGGGACTGAGGAATTTTGGACGAAAAAACGTTATCCGAGTTGGATTCGCAATATTGACAGTAGGGTATGCAAATCTAAATTTGATATAGTCCGTCAGTTAGATAATAAAAAATATAGACACGTATGTTTTGCTTTTTCAAATAGATAAAGCTAGCTGAAGTTTAATAGTGGGGGCTCGTGACGTCATAATTCTGTACCGATGCACGTCGGCGCGTACCAGCGTTTGCCTCCGCGCGACATTTCCATTTATTGTATCGCGGTTATTTTTGGATTACGTCAATTTACATAACAAACTAACAATTAAAATTTAGTCATCGAGCTTGGTAGAAAG
Organism: Pasiphila rectangulata; assembly: GCA_963082625.1. NCBI lineage: Eukaryota > Metazoa > Arthropoda > Insecta > Lepidoptera > Geometridae > Pasiphila > Pasiphila rectangulata. The sequence goes on from OY720240.1 coordinate 15,352,753, forward strand.
AATCAGTAAAAATGTTTGTCCATTTCGTGTAGGGAATTGGCCAACCAAATTGTTTTGGAATTCATAAATAAAACGCAATCAATTTCGTTCCTCATTATTACCTAGTACATTACTTACACATACGAGTAAAGCAATATTTGGTTTATCTCGTCTAACAGAATGCTCTAATAAACATCAATTTAATATTTTCTTCTTTCAGCTATGGCAACACAATCCACAGCGTGAGCAAAACAATGGGTGCAATCCCGAAAATGACAGAAAGTACCAGCGCTGACAGCATCTGCCAACAGCTGAACACCATGGTGCCGTTAGACAAGCTGCAGGAGAGGCGTGCTTGGCGCGACGCCGCACTGACCAGGCTAGCACTGCTCAAGAAGGACTTAAAGAAGAATTACAAAAAGTAAACTCTTTATTGAACAGACAACGTCATAGATAAGTATCCCCCTTGTACAAGACTGGGCGGTTACTTAATTGTGACGCTTACAGTACTTACGTTCATAAAGTCCGGGCAATGACTTGTTAAGTTAAAACTTGAGAAGGAGAGTTTCGATGTCGACTAGAGGATAACCTACCTTACCTAGTTCCCACGTCCTCGTGAAATACACTGACTATTACCTAACCGTTGAAATCGTCATGGTTCAGACAAATATTTTGTTACCAAATTAAATTATTTTAATATTACCTACCTATTTGTATCCTTTATTATGTTCCTATTTACTCTAGCCTCACGAATATGTAGAAATAAATTGCATATTTTTTTTAAGAATAAAATATAATTTGCTACCTGTCTACTCGTAGTTTGAATAATTATTGTACTTGTATGCCACCTTTAGTTTGTATAAACTGTCCGTTTACAAACTAACTAGTCAGATTATAAACTTTCTATACACAGGCGAAAGAGTTTACAATTAAACGTAGGTATACGTTTTCGTAAGTTCATAAACTGACCATGGAAATCCGACATATTGTAGGTAGGTACTTCTGCGAGTACTGCGAACCTTATCAACTTTATGTCCGGTTGCTTTGTCTCGGGGTAGTTCTTAATAATTTTTCTAAGCACGCGCTTAGCAACGCGGTGGCTCCGGGTCCACCACAGCTCACCCCCGCAGCTTCGTTTTTATGGACCAGCCTCAGCCGCGGCTGGAGCAGTGCCTGGCCCTTGTTACGGCTGACGGAGGCTGCACTCCCTTCACGCCTCTAGGAGCGCGCGCACAAGAACACGTGGAGTTGGAGTAGGTACTCTGAGTCGGATCTGTCTGGATCTGTCACTCAAATCGAACCTAATCAACTCTTGTTGGGGTGCTCTGTGTTGGATCTGTCACCCAAATCTAACGTAATCAACTAAAATGAAAGTACTGAGAAGAGGTACATTATGCCGTACTTTCACCGTAAGTTTGTAAACTAACGAAAATGCATAGGTACGATAAATTGTAAACCTTTTCGCTTGTGTAGGTAATTTATCGACCCTTAATAATCTGACAGGTATTTAGTTTGTCAACTAACCGTTCGTACAATCTTACGGTGACACATAATTATGACGGCAACGTCACGAGAGGCCCCGACGCAGTTTTCCGGCGGTGGTTCTTAACCATGTTTTATCAAAATCGTTTAAGAAGTTTACAAGATGTAGGGGGTGAAAGAGGGGATGTATAATCGAATGCTTCCAAATATACCAGAGTTTGTATCAAATGAAAGGGCATGTTTAGATTGAATAAATCCGGAGAAGAGGAAAAAGATAAAGGCGGTTTTTATTTGTTGGAGAACCTTGACAGCGCCATCTCTTGTCTGATAGCAGAACTTAGCTATGTAGATTTTTTACACTTTCGGAGATTTCTAAAAACCAAGCCAATTAGCGAGTTCGTTATAATTCTCCTGTAATCTTTACATACACTCTTATTAGCAAAACTTTCAGAGGTTGGTTCTGCAAACTTCGGAGATAAGGGGAGGGAACGCTATTTTTTTCAACGTTTTTTGTAAATAAGTCGAAAATAATACAGCTGAAAGCAAAACTAAAAACTGCTTATTAATGTGCAAATAAATACCTTTCATATGATAGGTACCCCAAATGACCTAGTAACTCCACATTTTTTTTTAAAAACCCCCTTCCACCCCCCTTGTCTAAAAAACTATGCAAATTAGTGAGTTCGCTATAATTTTCCTATAAACTTTACATACACTTCTATTAGCTATAAAAGTTTCACGAGTTTATCTTCGCAAACTTCGGTGATAAGGGGGGGAACGGTCGTTTTTTCAACATTTTTGTAAATAACTCGGAAACGATACAGCTTAAAGAAAGAGTAAAAACAGTTTATTAATGTACAAATGAATACCTTTCATACCCCACACGATCTAATAACTTAAAAATATTGAGATCCCCTAGCCGCCCCCCTGCAATCATAATAATAATATATGTTAGCATTTTCATATAGGTATGCTTTATTTTAGTAGTAAAAAAGTATTATATTTAACCATTTCAAATTTCAAGTCGTTAGCATCATTAGATCTCGAGATATTCACATGTGACAGACAGACAGACAAAGTGATTCTATAAGGGTTCTTTTTTACCATTTTGGTCCGGAACCCTAAAAACTGTTTTTCTTTATTTTATACTTGTAGGTACTATTTTACTAACAATATTGGATGTGACATAATTAACATTTAACACTGAGGTCTAACAAACCTACCTAATGAAGATATAATTCTCAATGCGTTTTTAGGTAAAGAAAAGAAACAACAATGAAAATAAAAAAAAAACTTTAGTTGACATTAAACTTTAACGGAAAATGTTTTTTTTATTATTTTTGTGTGTGGGTTAAATAAAACGTAAAAAGAATAAAATACGTTAATTAATATAAGTATGTACGGTAATGTTTGGTAAAAAGTTTTTTTTTACTTTTAATTATTTTTTTATTTTTTAGTTATCACTGGACAGTTGGTTTCTTGTCTGTTCATCTCATGACCGCCATTTTGGATTTAGAGTACTTTCATTTGATACCCATATTGTAAGAGGGCATTAAAAGATAAGATAAGATAAGAAAAAGTTTATTTTGTGTCATTCATAAGAGATTGGAAGGAGAGAAGGGAGGCCTTTGCCCTGCAGTGGGAAACATCAGGCTTATAAATAATTATATAATAATAAAAGATATACATTATGTTACATGAAACAAATAGATTATAAATTATTGACAACAAAATTTGGTCGTCACTCAGCATAGGCAATAATAGAGAACCTATAATGATTTTAAGAACCCTACCATGGCGCTGGTTTTCAGTGACGCCAGTTTAAACTAATGTGCGGCATGACGCTTAAATACAACTTACTAAGCTATTAAAAAACAAAACAAATAATAATTATTACAATTTCAACACTAAGGAGGAATTACATAAAAAAGAACATTAAAACACAATAATACTAACAATGGTAAATCGCAAAAACATAAACTGAAGCCTATAAAAACCGTAGCTCAGAACGACTCACGACGACAACGAATGTAGGCTACATTGGATAAATTTATTTGAGAGTTTAGTAGGAATACTTTTAAGCGTTTTTTGAAAGTCCAAATAGATCCTAGAGTTTCTTATTGGAGGAGGCAAATTATTCCAACATTTCGTGGCAGCATATTTAAAGCTGCCACGAAAGGCAGCCGTTCTGTGGCGGGGACACACTAATCGGATAACTGTTCGTATATGGCGGTCCGAAAAGTAGAGCTTCTCTTATAGATAGACAGGACGCTGGTTCTTAATGATGCCGAAGAGCAGTGTAGCAAAGTGGAGGGTACGACGTGATGACATATTTAGAAGGCTGTTATTGTTTATATAAGGAGAAATATGGGCTCGGCGCGGGATAGGGAAACAGAATCGAACACAAGCGTTTTGTATGCGTTGAATCAGTTTTTTTGTGCGACGTAGTAGACATTCTCCAAATACGTTGTCGGCGTAGCTAAGTTTGGATAGAATTAGTGAGTCACATAGCTTTATGCGTAAGTCGATACTTAAATGGTCACGCACCCGGTATAGAACTGACAAACGATAAAAACAATTGTGAACTATTTGCAATATATGGCTCTCAAAACGTAATTGGCCATCCATGATAACACCCAAATTTCTTGCTTCTGAAACCCGATCTATGAAAACCCCATCCACGGCAACTTGAGGATTTAGTATGACCATAGCGTCGATTTGATGTTATGACCCAAGTAACATAAATTTAGACTTAGTAGGGTTCAGAATCAAACTGTTGGTTTCACACCAAGCAGTTATATCGTCCAAATTCCTATTCAGTCTTTCCATTGCAACGCTTAACTCATTAGGCGTAGAGGATATGTAAAGTTGAATATCATCGGCGTAAAGGGTATTTACATTTTTTTACTTTTGAGGTTATGTCTGGCAATACAGAACAAAAAGAATTGGGCCGAGTATCGATCCCTGGGGTACTCCACGAGTCACTGCTATATCTGATGAGGATGAACTGGTACCATCAGAATTGAGTAGCTCTACTAGCTGGGAGCGCCCAGTGAGATAGCTCGAGAACCATTTTATTACGGAGTTGTCAAAACCGTAGTAGGTAAGTTTAGATAGTAGCAATGAAATGTTAATAGTTTCAAATGCGCGTGAAAATTCTAACAACGTTAAAATGGTTCCTTCACCTCTATCTTGAGCCATTAGGACGTCGTCCACAACATCCATCAGGGCTGTTGCCGTGCTGTGACACTTTCGAAATCCCGACTGTCTTTTGGGAATAATTTCATTGTCCTCTAAGTACCTTGTCAGATGCATACATACAACCTTCTCGACAATCTTTGACAGAAATGGTATATGCTAATCGGTCTTAGATCGCGCAGATTAGTCGGATTGTTAGTTTTAGGTAGGGTAAGGTGTTCAACAGTTAACCACCCTTTTTTCAGATAATCATAGCTTTCTTAATTTTTCAAATAACCTAATAACTTTGGATTCGTTATAAAGCTAGATTATCTGGCTGCATGTTAGCATTAATAAAAAGGCATTCTTTGCTAAGGTTTTTATCTGAAACTACTTTTAAAAAAAAAAGGTCAATGGCTCACTGTGTCCACCCCTGTGTACTCATTTAACCAGGGGGTATGCAACAGTTGATCATGGTTGTACACTTTTAACCATGCCTCTAAAAACCTCTAATATTTTAATGATATTATATTACACAAGAAAGAAAACACCATTTATCACAAAATTAACGTTTAATTGACAAACGAATAAAATCTTAACCATGTAAGCAATTTTTTTTTTTTTTTTTTTTTTTTTTTCATTTCTATAATGTCATATACTTACCATACCATGAAATATAATGTTCTTTTTGTTTTTTTTCCAAAATGAAATCTTATAATTTATGTAACATTGTGGCTAGCTTACCCTTATAATTAGCATTTGAACAAAGATGAGATCCATTTTTATGTTATAATTATAAGCTATAACTAAATAACTGACTATAGCAACATTATCAAAGTTAAAGTATCACGAATAAATCAAATAACAAAACTTCTTAAGAAATACTTCTAAAACGGACTAACTACGTAACAGTCTTCTTTATAGGCTTTAATAATTTTAGTGATTGCTAAAGCTCTGAATCCTAGCAAACCGTTTGTCTCGTTTTGACGCGTACCTATAAAAGGCAGGTATCAAGACAAGACAAACAGTTTGCTAGCTTTCAGAGATTTTGCTTTCAGGACAAAATCTTAATCTTAACACAATTTGCAAGTAATATTTGCAACATGACAATCAAACTAACTCAATAATCACCACTCTCTTCTACAATATAGGAAAATCGCTTAATCTACATAATTTGTAAGTTAAATTTGTAACATGACAATCAAATCACCACTCACTTGTAAGATTGGGTAGGCAGTTCGTCACAACTTAACGCAGTTTTAATTTAGACATGTCTACCCCAAAAGAGAATGAGGCATGTCTACGGGTGGTACCAATGTTTTTAAAGATTTTAGATTTCAATGGTCTGGTAAGATGTACTTAATATCTTTTTTCTGTAACGCTGCAATGTCAGGAACGATTGGGTTAGAAAATGTTTCACGGGTTTTACTTTTCAGTCTCAAGAAACTCACATAAAAGTCAGCGTCACAGTCGTCGTTTTCTATTATTTCTAATATCTTGGCGACATAATAAACTGAGTTTTTCTTCAGAGAAAATATGACAACTACAAATTCTCCCTCTCTTGGATTTCTGTCTAGTGGCAAAAAGTTACCATCTAGCAATTTTTTTTCTTCTTCGTCTTCTTCACTTTCACTAATAAATCCTTCGCCACCTGACGACGATCCACTGGCAATAAATTCTTCTTCATCTGATGTTTCCAAAGGTTGTTCAGTTGCTTTTTCTTTTTTTTTTCACTGTCTTTTTTTAGCAGCATCATCTGTAAATAGGTCTTGCTTTACAGTCTTTTGAGGATAGACCGTAAAATACTTGGGAACAATATTCGATATATTCCTGCAATTTATTTTCTTCCTCTTGTGTAAATACAGCATTCACTTCATAGTTTGGTGTTAAACGTATGTATGTTTTGACCTGGGTTCATTTTAGCTATCGCCACATACCTTCTAACTGTTGCGTAGCACAAGTTGCAATCTTTACTGGCTTTTCTTATACTTGTGCCGGAGTGGACTAGCTTCATGGCTTTCTTCATTGCATTTTCAGAATGATTGCCCCTTTTTCTGACCTTGACCCTCGTTCTTCCCATCTAAAATGATATAATACAGAGCTTAACAACAAATAAACTCAAATTATTATTCATAAGAGAGTTAGCCGGTACACATTTAACCGAAAGGTACAGCTGTGGCTGACTGTTGAACGGTTAATTGTTGAACATAGACCTGTGGAAAGTTTTAGGTTATAACTGATTATTTATAACGGATGAGACACGCACTTGTGATATACCAAAAGATGCACAAAAAACGTATCTATTGAAATAACAAGACAAGAAATCAATAGCTATTAACATAAAGTGTTGAAACCAAAAATTACTCACTTTTTTTTTTCAACTTTCAACACGTGTTTTCAATTATCAGCTCACAACTACACCGTCGCACGCGCTAGCTTGTTGCCGACTGGGGAGAATGACGGTGGGGCAGCGGGGTTCGGTACTAGTTCAGTGGCGCGGAGCGGCAACGTCGCGTTTTCGAATGAAGGCCGTGGTTAATAGTGTCCGAGTGGCTAATTGTCGAACATGTGACCCTATAGGTTTCACAATAGCTGTTTTCCAGGAAGCCGGAAAGACGCTGGTCTTAATAGACGTATTAACCATTGCCGTAATTATACCAAGCGTTTGCAGAAGAGACAACAGTACCATATCCAAGGATATTCCATCCACACCAGTTGCATTCGTGGAGAATGATCTGATAATTTTTCTAACGTCGTACTCGTCAACATTATGCAATTTGAAAATGGACGTCCCATAACGGTTAAATTCATTAAGAATAACTAGTCCGCCATCTTGAGTAATACCGCCATGTTGGATTTAGAGTGATGTCATTTAATTTTTCGAGTAACTCTCAGCAAGCCCTTTCATTTGATACCCATATTGTAGGAGTCCATTAAAATAACTTGTCAGCCATCTTGGGTGTTCCGCCATGTTGGATTCAGAGTGACGTCATTTCATTTTTTGAGTTATTCTCAGCAAGCCCTTTCATTTGATACCCATACTATTATATTATGGCTGTTATATAGTCCGCCATCTTGGGTGTTCCGCCATGTTCGATTCAGAGTAACGTCACATAGCTGACCATGCATTGTCATCCAAAGTACACATGACTGTATACAAAATTTCAGCTTAATTGGTTGAAGATATCTGCTTCAAAATTGAGTTGCAAGATTCTGCGAACAAATATAGTTACATACTACATACATAAGTACACATACATTGTATACAGGGCAAGCTAAATAAAAGCTTGTAAAAAAGGTTTCTTTTCTATACTGAAAATTATTATTATTGGTCCATGTTGACCCATGTTGTTAGTTTATTGTTGGTAAACACAATTTATAATGACATAATGTTACTATTATTATACCTCTAGGTACCGGCTGTACCACCGGGCCCGCCTGAAATACTTTTTCAATAAAACACAATAGTTACCATGCTTCTATCTGAGGACCTCATCGCTTACCTAAATAAAAAAATATCCATGCATGTATATCGTCCAAGATGCATGCTTTAATTTTAATTAATAAACTTAACAGCTGGTAAGCGGAGAAAGCAAGGCCTTTTTTCTTCTTTTAGTGTTTGGTTTTACACAATTCTGCCAGTGTCAAAGTGTCAAGTATCCTAAGTAGGGTTAACTTGTTAACTTGTTAAATCGTTTTTCTCCATCATCATGGGTTTGCCATTTTCCTTGTCTTCAGATTCTCGAAAGCAAGTTTGTTGTTCATTCATAAGATGAGGCTACTATTTTTGGAGTATTTTTTTTTAAAAGAATGAGCATCATTATAGAGGTAGGTCTATCTTTCTGGGTCAGTTTGAGCAGGTTTGTGCAGTTGCCATTGTCACAGAACTTACTGTCATGTCAGACTGTCAGTCAGTCTATCTATCTATCATCCATCAGTCATGTCAAATCAGACAGATTTGTAATACGACCTCTCTTCAATACTATTTCATTATTTTATTTTATTTACCCACAATAAATTTACGAATATAATATATATATAGATTCCCATGAAAAAAGGAATAATTGTGATGTGTAAAAAATATCAATTTCGTTTGTTATGTGTAAAGATTTAATTTTGATACCCACATTTTGTACGATCTCATAACAAAAGGCCTTGCAGAACGCTTATATTTACAGACAATTTTACAAATGTGCTGTATCAATAGATGATGGATCCAAGAATGTGTAGACAAATCAGCAGTAGTGAAAGTCTTCCAGATGGCGAGGATGAGGAGTTTGAAATATCGAACGTTATCGCTCCTCAGGAGAGTGAAGACAACTTTATGCTCGACGGAAGCCCGGACCCGCAGTCCGTAACCTGGCTGGACGACGACGCGATCGATGATCTAGACCTCAACCTAGACCACACGAACCTATGCTTCCACAGGGTCGATAGCGCGGACATAATCTACAGAAGCAAGAAGAAAAAATGCAAAATGGTTGGGAAATATGTGATGGGAGATGTTTTGGGTGAAGGATCGTACGGCAAAGTCAAAGAAATGCTCGACTCCGAGTCTCTCAGTAGAAGAGCAGTTAAAATACTAAAAAAACGTAAATTAAAAAGAATTCCAAATGGAGAACAAAATGTACAGAGAGAAATTCAATTGCTGCGGATACTTAGACACAAAAACGTGATAGAACTAGTCGATGTAATGTATAATGATGAGAAACAGAAAATGTACCTTGTTATGGAGCTTTGTGTTGGAGTGCTACAGGTATGTGTATTTGTTTATTCATTTAAATTACCTATTATATCTACATTTTTTTTCTTAATCAGGAAACTTAGAAAGTTTTAATAACTAAAGCATTGGGCATCCTGGCCTCAATGCAGAACATCTAGCATAATTTAGTCAAGAAAATGGAGTGAAGCTGTGACAACATCCTGTAATTGGAAGAGCACAAGTCCTATGTTAATAAGGTGTGTTCATTCTATAAATAACAATATTTGCATCAAACCTAAATCATGGTAAATCTTTAGTTCCAGGATCTAAAGATCAACAAATGATATAGAAACAGAACAGATGGAAGATACATAAAGATATGTTTCAAATTACACTTGAATAGTCAAGCTAGATTATTTAGTGATTAGCTATTGTGTTCTGAAGGTTGAGTTGACAACAACAAGTAAAGATACTATTTTGTGTCTAGTGTTGTATAATCTATTGATCTCTATCAGCAAAGGCCTTGCCAAACACTATTAGTCTAGTTTTTGTGTATCTTTGTTGTGTAGCTTGCCTCCTTTTAACAACAATTGTTCCGCCAACATTTTTAACACAAAGATCAGTTGAAACAGGGAAGGCAGGCCTGTCCTTGCAGTGAGAAAAATCATGCATAGAATAAATAAATAACAATAATCTTTGTGAACATATTATAAATACATGAGAATTATCATGGTCTTAAACATTACAGTATTCTATCAACCATCAGGTACCCATAACACAAACTATGACAAAGGTAGCCATTTTAGTTTTGGAGAAATTGTTGCTCAACTAAGTGATATGGTATACGAAACATACCAGAATACATGAAACCAAAAACTCGATACCTGTTAATATCTTTTGTAAGCATATAAACATAAACCAACTTCTAACAACAGTTCTATGGGTAACAACGGAACTCTACACAGCACATTGGCTGACTGACACTCATTGTCATAGGACATCCACTGCTGGACACAGGTTTTGTTGCCATACACACTTGGCAGGGGGGTTGGCGAGCACAGTATGGGTTGTTGATGCACGAAAAGACGCTGCTGCCCATCTTCCAGAGGTATCCCTTGGCAGATTCTTACTGCATCCTCAGGCAAGAGAGGAGGGATAACATTCTAATGCTGGTACCCCACAGCCACATTGCATTTAAGAATTCCGCTAATGTGCAAGAGTCCTTCTCCTCTATTCTAAGGATTTGGGCTGACTATGGACAAGTCTTAGCAGAGAGACCATGCATAACACATGCAGAACATCAGTGCAGATCTACTCTCAACCCTCCAAAATTAGAATAGGCTCCTTGATAAAAATTTTGTCCCTCATGTAGATTAACAAAAGCTATGGGTTATGTATTTTGTTGTTTTTTAGAAACCAAAATTTTTATAACAGTGATACATTATGACTAGCATTAGCCGTGGGGTGCCGGCAGTAGAATGTTACCCCTCCTCTCCTACCCGTAGATGCAGTAAGAGCCTGCTAAGGGACACCTCCGGTAGATGGGCAGCAGCGTCTTTCTGTATATCAACATCCGGTACTGCGCTCACCAACCCGCCTGCCAAGCGTGGTGAGTATGGCAACTCCCCTCATGGAGATCCATGAGGGAGGCCTTAGTTTAGTAGTGGACGTTTTACGGCTGAAATGATGATGATTATGACTGCTTTAACGTCAAGAGCTCCACTCCTTCAATTCGCTTTATTTAAGTATTGTATTATTAATTTGAAAAAGCAAAAAAAATGTGACTATTATTTTTGCATTTTCTAACAGATGGACTAAAGATATTTTGATTTTCAACACCGTCTATGTCGCGGGTGACTTGAAGAGGAAGAAACTGTGGAACATGCTGCTGAATGTGCTGCTGCATGTGCTGCCACAACGCAAGCTAGATTTGAAACAGGACTGCAGGAGCTCACGGAGTCATGCCCTTCTTCCACAACATCTCCATACCCTTCGGGGAGGCTCATGGCATGCTGCCGGCGGCCCCGAGTCCTCCGGTATTTCAAGGAGTTGGGCTGTTTAGGTTAGGGTCGGGGCAGTATCTCGGGGGACAATGCACAATACACCCCAATGCGGGATGTCAGTGCAGATTTGATAACCCCCCCTGGAATGGGAATTACACCCCGTCAAGTAGCCTATTAGTAAGAGAGCTTTAACATGCAGTTTCGCTTGTAGATGTTGGATTGATATAACACGTTGTTACAGGACATGTTAGAATCAAGTAACGGCAAGAAGTTCCCCCAAAGACAAGCGCATGACTATTTTACTCAGCTGCTGGACGGCTTGGAGTACTTGCACGGTCAGGGCGTCGTACATAAGGATATAAAGCCGGGAAATTTACTGCTCACTCTGGATGAAACATTGAAGATCACAGATTTTGGTGTGGCTGAGGTAAGAATAGAGACTAGAAGATAGTAGGATGATAAATTGATGAAATTAGTTAGTTAACCTAGTCATCATATCAACTGTAGGTCGTCCACTGCTGGACATAGGCAGTACTTGGAGATCAATGAGGGATCATTGATCTATTATAGGGCTTTAATGAAAAGCATAAAATCACATTTTAAGGTAATTGTATCTGTGTTTAATAAACTGCTAATTTATTTTGTAATTATGTTTCTCGCGACTTCGTATGCTTTTTGATGCTCTGCTCTTATACTTTGTCGTAGAGTTATTATGTTGGCCTAAAGCCTTCCTCCATAAATAAGATATCAAACATTAAAATAAGTTTTCGATTTGAGGCAGTAGTTCCTGAGATTAGCGTGTTTAGACAAACTTATAATATAAGCCATATAATATAAGTTATAGGTATAAACTTCACTAGTATGTGTAGGTACATATTAAAATATATTTCTAAATGTTGTTGGATGGAAGTACGTATATTCATAATCGATATTAAAAGCAAAGTCAGATTAGTTACACCATTTATAACTCGAGAATGGCTAGACCGATTTCAAAGAGAAAGAACATTTGGATTTGTCTGCGCCTGGTATAACATATATGTAGGCTATTATTTAATATCGCAAAAGCTTACAGAAAAATAAATTGAATTGAATTTACGTTTCTAAAGTAAATTCAATTCAATTTCTCATTTAAGTAGTAGATGATGATAACATTGTTTGGCTGTCGAATATTTATAAGTTTGTTTTTTATTTTTTTAATTAAACGTAAACATAGCAAATTTTTGGTAAATGTAAGTAGTAGTGGAAGTAGCAGAGTGTAGTAGAGGGGTACAGTAGTACAGTAGTAGTAGGTATATAATAATAACGTAAATTCATTTTCTCTAACATTTTAGTAAAAAATATATACCACTGGATATTTCGCACCTTAACATACTGACAATATTGTCTGCCAAGATTTGAAGGCCAAACATCTGTATCCATTATCATTCACACACAACATAGTAATGTGACAATAAAGACATGAGACTAGTTACTATCAAAATTTTCATTTGTTTTGTTTTTTGGCCTGTTTTTCGTAATAATATTATAAGTCTATTATTTTCGTCCAACGTGCCGTAAGGTGTGCGTAGTAGGATGTTGCCCCTCCTCTCTTGCCCGTGAATGCATTAAGAATCTCCTAAGGGATACCTCCGGAATATGGGCAGCAGCGTATTTCCATGTATCAACAACATGTACTGTGGTCGCCAACTAGTCTGCCAAGCGTGGCGAGTATGGCAACAACCCCCTCACGCTCTTGGAGTTCAATGTGGAAGGCCTATGTCCAGCTGTGGACGTGGACAGCATGCCTTCGACTGAGATGATGATCTCGTCCAACAGCTGTTAGAGCTTCTTTCTACAGAAATTAAATATTCGCATTATGCTGGACATTATCACCCACTGTCATTGGACATTTTTGACTGTTAACATGTAATAGTGTGTCTACCATGAGTTGTCACTGTTAGATCGCTTGCCGTTACTACAGTTCTACAGTAGTAATAGTTCGTTACTATGACATCTGTCAGATTTGTAACTCTGCACCAAATTCATAGCAAATGAAGCCCAAACTATAGTCGCTGTGTTTACTGCGTATTTCAGTACCAAACTATCCGCTAGAGGCGCTGTACAAGTTTTCATACATTTTTTAAGTACAGTCGCTAGCAAAGTATACATTGTGAAAAGTCACGGTAGACCTACAGTAACATAAATGATGTTGTTGACATTGTTTAGCTGTCGAATATTTATAAGTTCGTTCAGTTATTTAATTTTTTGACTAAAAATAAACTTAGCAAATTTTTGGTAAATGTAGGTAGAAGTGGAAATAGCAGAGTGTAGTAGGGGGGTACAGTAGTAGTATAATAACGTAAATTCATTTAACATTTTACTTACACTCATAGTAAGAAAATTATGATTGACAGGTACAGCTAGATGTGGGATTTATGCTGATACAAGTTGTATCAGCATAAATCCCACATCTAGCTGTACCTGTCAATCATAATTTTCTCATACAACTAACGCTTTTACATCTGTTAATCTGTTATTTATTCAAAATACGGACGCCAATAGGTACAAGTACCATTCATTCCCGCAGGGCTTCCGCGTCTCAGCCGGCTATCAGACCAGCTGTGCCACGGTTTAAATGCCCGTCTGTTTTCAGGCCCTGGATATGTTCTGTCCGGAGGACACATGCTACCAAGGGCAAGGTTCACCTGCCTTCCAGCCGCCGGAAATAGCGAATGGTGCTGAAACTTTCGCAGGAACCAAGGTCGATATATGGAGCAGTGGCGTCACGTTGTAAGTAATTGACAATGCTTTGTGAAGTTGGTTAGAATTAGTTTGCTGAGCACTGTAGAAGACGCGGAGGCAGGCCTAGGGGACGTTAGCGTACCAATCCAGATACAGTCTGGTTTGATTGGTGGAACTTGGGAGTAAGATTGCTGGAAGGTCTGGGGGAAACCTTTGTCCAGCAGTGGGACAGCATATGTACATTATTATGGCAACTCTATTTTCTGTTGCCAAAGTTTAGATTTGTCACTAATTGTTACTACCCCATTTGTTAAATGTGTTCCTAAGATAGTAGATCTGTCACTAAAATTAAATCACCAAGTAATATCAAAACTAGATAACTTCCTCACAAAAAAACTAGGTTAGTTTCTCGTTGAGTTGCAAAAACAACGCACGAGCCGAGCGAGCACAGCGAACGTGCCGCGGCAGCTGCCGGCGGGCGGTGTAGTTTTTGAGTTTATCCGTTACAAATATACAAAATACAACTATTTCATCCTTATAATATTGTAGTTGTAGTATATAGTACGGATTATAAGAATTAAACATAAATTAATAAACTTATAGCTGGCACAAGTAAACTATAAACATACCAAACTGCTAAACATTACTTGTGTACAGGATAATGTTGTTGTTGGTATTCTGATGCAACATTGTTGCAATCTAGAAATAACTTTATGGAACTACCTGTTCCTACTACACTGAGCCAAATTCTAGTTGATGGAAATTTAAACAAACTGCAGCGCTTAAAATTTGCTTGTTTTTACAAGCCTTTATTTAGCTTGCCCTGTATGTATGTATGTAACTATGTTTGTTCGCGGAATCTTGCAACTCAATTTTGAAGCAGATATTCTTCAACCAGTTGAGCTGAAATTTTGTATACATGTTTTATTTGGATGACAATGAAAAATTAAATGACATCACTCTAAATCCAACATGGCGGTATACTCAAGATGGCAGACTAGTTATCCTTAATGCACTCTTACAATATGGGTATCAAATGAAAGAACTTCCTGAGAGTTACTCGAAAAATTAAATGACACCACTCTAAATCCAACACGGCGGTATACTCAAGATGGTGGACTAATTCGAAAAATTAAATAACGTCACTCTAAAGCCAATATGGCAGAATACCCAAGATGGCGGACTAGTGGTAACTAAAAAGTAAAAAAATAAATTAAAAGTAAAAAAAAACTTTTAACAAACTAATAAAATAAATATTTTCCATTAAAGTTTAATGTCAACTTAAAACGTCTTTACACAATTGATGTGATAAAAAAGCTTGTCGCAAGACTTAATCAGGTACTCGTAAGTACTCGTATTTACATTGTCTGAAAAAAATAAAATCAATTAGATCAAGTTACAGATACACAGGTTAATCTCGCGACAAGCATTTTTATCAGATAAATTGTGTTAAGACGTTTTAATTTGACATTGAACTTTAATGGAATTTTTTTTTTTATTAATTTTTGTACGTTTAAATAAATTTTTTGTTAAATACTTTTTTTTACTTATAATTTTATTGATTTTTTGACAGAATTGTTTACAATTTTTAGGGAGGGGGTCACAAATCCACAATTAATAAACCTTAGAAGTTAGGATAAGTACGGGCAGTTTGTTTACATTTTGTACACATCGAATTTGGCTGGAATAGGTATAAAGAGGCCGTGGGGTGCTGGCAGTATAATTTTACGCCTCTTCTCATACCCGTCGTTGCAGTAAGAGCCTGCTAAGGGATACCTGCGGAAGATGAAGGCAGCGTCTTTCTGTGTATCAACATCCCGTTCTGCGCTACCCCTCTACAACTTCGGCAACTACCCCTCATGGAGATCCATGAGAGAGGCCTGCGCTCAGTAGTGGACGTATTGCGGCTGAACTGAAATGATGATGTCTAGATACTTTATTAGTATAGCAGTGGCTGGGACTGACTCAGTCATATAGTGATTCAAATGAGTCAGAACAGCCCAGTAACATTCAGGTGTTGAAATTGACCCAAATAGAATCAATTCTATTTCGTCGCTTACATAAAATTTACATTCAATCGCACTTGCGACGTGTCTATGATGTCACTATCATAGTTTAGGATGACTCAAAGAGTCGACTAGTGACTTGGGTTTTTGGATAAATAAATAAATAATATTGATATTGCCGTGGGGTGGAATGTTGCCTCTGCTCCATTGCCCGTGGATGCAGTAAGAATCTGCCTCCGGAAGATGTGCAGCAGCGCCTTTCCGTGTAACAACATCCCGTACTGCGCTCGCCAACCCGCCTGCCAAGCGTGGCGAGTATAACAACCCCCACATTATCTTGGGGATCCATGAGGGAGGCCTATCTTCAGCAGCGGACGTGGACAGCAGTCCTTCGGCTGAGATGATGATGATTATGAATAAACAAGCATTGGTACGGGGGTACCAGAAAAGGGCGCGAAGGCCTCAAAAGATCACCAAAGGTCAAAAATGAAATTTTTGGGTTTTTAGACGTTTTCGGCCATTTGAAGACTTTTATTTTTTTGGTGACCTTTGGAGGTCAAAATAACTCCGGTCCCTGTGACCCTAGGGTCACCAAAATAAATCAGTCCCCTTCTCCTCAATAAGACGGTGCTAACAAAAAAAGGTTTCATGTAAACCGGTCAACGCGTTCGGTTGTATTTGTCAAATACACAGACGGACAGACAGGCGGACGGACAGACAGACAGCGCTATGCATGATGGGCTTCGCCCCCTAATATGTCATTTCACACATGATCATTGATAGACAATTAATTACCCACAGATACAACATGACAACGGGCCGGTACCCGTACGAAGGTGACAACGTGTACCGACTGCTGGAGGCCATAGGGCGAGGGGAGCCCGCGCCGCCGCCGGCGACACTGGGGCCCTCGCTAGGGGCCCTGCTCTCACACATGCTGCAACGGGACCCCGAGCTGAGGCCCACTGTGCACGAGATACGGAGGCATTCGTAAGTAACCTACCACTATCAGGTTGATGCAAATGTCATTGTCCAACGACTACTAGAGGCGATAGCGGGGGATTTCGTGCTCCAGCCGGCGACACTGGGGCCCTGATCTCACACATGCTGCAATGGCACCCCGATCTGAGCGACGATGTGCGAGTTACTGAGGCATTCGTTAGTAACGTATCAATATTAAGTTGTTACAACTGGCAACGTCTACCGACTATTGGAGGAGAAAGGGGATATAATCGCGTCCTCGTCGTCGATCCTGGGGCCCGCTCTGGGGGCCCTGCTGTCACACATGCTGCTCGAGTTACTGAGGCATTCGTAAGTAATCCTACCACTATTAAGTTACTAGAAATGGCAACGCTTGCCGACTACTGGAGGCGAATGGAAGAAAGTCGCGCTCCCACGAGATACGGAGGCACTCGTATGTAAATAAATAATGAGGCAAGACGGTGCTGGAATGTCTATTTACATAGCAGCATCTATCCTCAATGTAAGTATGAAGAGCTTGTGTTACGGGATCCAAGTGACAGATAGTTTTTCTGAATTCTTACATACACAGAAATGAGCATCACAAGTTTTTATTGTTTATTATTTGGTTCACATCTTGAAATAAACACAAAATAATTAATTGAATTCCGGTATGACATTCCCGGTGTTATTTCGAACACAGCATGCATTTTACAAACATTTTTTATCACAACACAAAATAAACGAAATGTAAACACTAAATTAAACAAAACGAAAAATAGCAATAAAATATAACAGACTAATTTATGTTACCTAACTGATTTTGAAACAGTTTTTTAACCCGCGGTTTGGTCGAGGCTAAAGAACAAAAAAATACATCATATTCTATACGTATCCCATTCATTGTAGGTTTTGATCATTCTGTACATCGGAGAATGTTGACCAACATTTGTACGACTTTAAGGCAATTTAAAACTTTTTCTAATAACTAGACCACTACTTGGTCAGGGAACTTCTATACTGACTTGTTCTAAGAAAGGTTTATACAAACCTTTCTTTGGATTTGTAAGATCAATATATATAAAACTCTTCCGTTACTTACTGAGTGACTGACAGACAACGCACTGCCTAAACCACTGGACCTAGAGACATGAAATTTGGCACACATATACCTTGAGAATCCTAGAGGGATTTTTCGAAATTCCCACGGGAACGGGAACTACGCAGGTGAAACTGCAGGGTGCGGCTAGTTATTTTATATTCTTTTTTATTCTATTAGACTAACTGCACCACATAGTAGGTTTCCCGCGACTTTACGAATGTCGTCGATCCAACACGCCATCAACGATCACGACTTCTTTGGCCTCTCCTCCGCCAGCATTCGTCAAAGCTTTGCTCAGGCAGTAGAATGTTGCCCCTCCTCCCTTGCCGTGGATGTATTAAGAATCTGCCAAGGGTTATCTCCGGAAGATGGACTGCAGCGTCTCCGTGTATCAGCATCCCGTACTGCGCTCGCCAACCTGCCTGCCAAGCGTGATGAGTATGGGCTTTATTTTATAAATTGATGAACATATGCTTCCCTCAAACGATACCACAAATAGGGATGGCAGCCTCCATCCACGAGACCCGTTACAATGTCGTCTTAACATTATATATACATAGCCTAGCTATCACACATTTGTGAACTTCTATTCACCATCAAATACTATTACGCGTGCTATAATGGCATGGCTGGTCTACAAGTTTAATGTCGGGCTATGGAGAGCAGTGGAGAGCGTACCCCACAAGCGTGCGGGATACCCACCAGCTACATGGCAAGCTGAAGACAGGGTTAAAAGGTGCAGATTACGTAACGCCTATTTACAGTGAACTAATAATAGGCCCGTGATGCGTAAATCGGACACACCCAATTGTGATTCATGTGGAGTAGTAGAGGATGTCCAACATCTGCTAGAGGAGTGCGTGCGCTTCCAACAGGAAAGACAGTCACTTGTGATGGCTTTCGGACTGAACAGTCTTGACACAGGAATTTTTCACAACGTTTTAGCACATCCTACATCTGAATCAGCTGTTCAGAGCCGTGACTCATCACAATTAGTACACACTACCTAGCTAATACTTAATTTTGATATTCGTTAAAAATTTTTTTTTTCCTTTTATTTAATTGTAGTAATAATATTCTCTTATTGTTGGCTTATTTCCTTTTTTTATTGGTGCAGGTAATGTTATAGAATCATTGTAAATACGATAGGACCGGCATGTTGTTAAATAAAGGTTCTTATAATAAATTTGAATTAAAAAAAAAAATAGGCCCGTGATGAAGCTGTGCTTTAATGGCCTGCCCATTGCCAATACAATTTACAAATACGGAAAGCTAACTACTTATGTCGAGAAAATATTGCAATTGCAAAGTTTCGTTATAGTTATATTTTAATTTTAATTTTAATTTTTTTTAGGGTTCCGTACCCAAAGTACCCTTTACCTTAGGGTAAAAACGGGGCCCTATTACTATGACTCCGCTGTCCGTCTGTCTGTCTAACGACAGGCTGTATATCTCATGGACCGTGATAGACAGTTGACATTTTCATAGATGACGTATTTCTGTTGCCGCTTTAACAACAAATACAAAAACCCATACAACCAACGTGATTTTAATGCCGTTTTTGCTCGATATTAATAACGGCATCAGGCACTTGTTCGATTTTTTCACCTAATTCATTTTTCTAAAATGATAGATACTTGTTTTGTAAGTCAGTTAACCAATCGGTAAGACAGGACATAACTCGTTTATCAATTATCCCGTTATGTAATAAATAAATGCAATTTATATGCTAATATAATTAATAAAGTGGTGAACCGTGACAGTTTCCATAGTGATATCTTTAATTTGTATAAAGACGTGGAGTAGGTATTATTATTTTATTAATTACAGGCTGGCATTCCCTGTCTGGTGGTTTTCCTTAGATATATTCGTACATCCAAATTACAATAAGGTGAAATACAAGTTTATAAAATTAAAAATGTTAACTCCCCGATACTTTACCTAGTCTCTGAGGTTACCTAATTTTTTTTGTAATATGTTGGTACCCTCAGTTTTGCATTCTCCACATCTTTTATAATCGGGTATATTTGGAAAAAATAGATTATTCATCCCCTCTTTCACCACCCCCCATATCTCGTAAACTTCTAAACGGATTTTGATAAAACATGTTCAAGGACTACCGCTGGTAAACCTGTTTTTAAATAAAAATAACTGCATGCAAATCGGTTCACTCGTTTAGGGGCTACGGTGCCACAGATACACAAACACACACACACACACACCACACACACACACACACACACACACACACACACATAGCGGTCAAACTTGCAACACCTCTCTTTTTTGTCGGTGGTTAAAAATGATCACCTAGACTCTGGGTTTATTCTCTAGGTCCTAGAGAATAAAGCCTGTACGAGTTATAGCGTACATAAGGGAGAATTAATCCTTTAGACAAATTAAAACTCCAACATAAAGTAATTTTAGGATTTATTTGGTACACACACGTCTAGCTTGTACGGGGTACGCAAATGCAGAGAGTGATTGACACATGTCATGTGATCAATACAGTACAATATTGTAACGCCTGATAGAATATTACAAGCAATCATAAATTATGTAATGCCCAAGGCAACACTTAAGGTGATGCCTGAACATCTTGGGGCCCGGGAAAAAATTAAACAAATGGGCAAAGCTATTACAAAACAATGCAAGTAAACTACACAACAAATTATACAAAAAATACTCAAATATTATTTAGAAAGTTTAGCAATTAAAGTAATAAGTTCACCTACACACTAATATTGAAAGATTGAAGTTAAATTGTAAATTCCCAATAAAAAAAGTGAAAGTTATGAAGTTAAATTTAAATCTTCAGCCGTAGGCAGGGGACAAAGTCTTGACAGGGATCTTCGCACGCATCCTCTTGCCGTTGTTACGTCTGCCACCCTTGAGATGCCGTCAGGTCCTGGGAATAGGCGAGCCACTCGTCCGAGACGCCAGCATAGGGGAGGTACATTATCCTCTTGAAGAAGGACTAGATCGTTTAGCTTTAGAAATTGAGTGCTAGTCTTCCACTTGGTCCTCTGTTGTAGTTCAGCGATGTACTCCTTCTGCCATCTCTGCCAAAAATGCTGACGGAGTCGCTCGATCCGAGCGTATCGTTGAAGTGAGGTTTCTTGTCGGTCTTCCAGAGCAGGTGAAGGCATCGCAGTTAGCGGTCTTCCAATCAAGAAGTGCCCTGGGGAGAGGGAAAGCAGGTCATTAGGACAGGAAGGTAGGGGGCACAAGGGACGACTGTTTAGAATAGCCTCCACTTGCGCAAACAACGTTGACAACTCTTCAAATGTTAAATGACTATTGCCAATTACGCGTCGCAAATGATGCTTAGCGGATTTTACGCCGGCTTCCCAAATACCACCGAAGTGAGGAGCGTAAGCAGGTGAGAAAAAGAATTTAATTCCTTCCTGACCTGCAAAATCAGATAAGGGTTCCGTAGCCGATTTTAAAAAATCACCTAACTCTTTTGCGGCAGCTACAAAGTTGCGGCCGTTGTCACAAAATATTTCCGCTGGCTTTCCTCTACGAGAAATAAATCTGCGAAGTGTCATAATGAATGCATTTTTAGATAAATCGCTTACGGCCTCTAAGTGAATGCATTTGTAACGCATACATACAAACAAACAGAGATAACACTTAATTAAGCGGCTACCTCGACCTTTACGATTAATTATATAGAACGGGCCTGCAAAGTCTATGCCAACAGACACAAAGGGAAAATTAGGTGTAATGCGTTGTGATGGTAAATCTCCCATTTTTGGTGATAGTGTTTTACCACGCAACCGCCTACAGCGTACACACTTATTCACAGTGCGCTTAGCTAAGCATCTGCCGCCGACCGGCCATACGTACTCGCGCACAGCAGCTATAAGCAACTGTGAGCCGGCATGCATATTACGTAAGTGCTCCCTATCGAATAAAAGCTTCGTTAAATGATGTGACGCATGCAACAATATCGGATGCTTCTTATCGTAAGCGTATTCCGAAGCGTCAATACGTCCACCAACTCGAATCAGTCCTATACTGTCAAGAAATGGAGACAAGGATAATATTTTAGATTTTGAATTTAAAGTTTTATTGCCCTTTAAACAATCGTATTCGATAGCAAACGACTCGCGCTGTGCCATAATACAAAGATAATGGAATGAGTCATTCAATTCCACCACAGTTAACATTCCTATAATTTTATTATTTTTATTTTTTAAGTTATGTATAAATCTTTTTACGTAAGCAAATGATCTTTGAAGTTTTATTAATTTAGAATAGTTTTCGAATTTAATTATGTTATCCTGGATAGCAACGGTGTTCGACTTTATTTCAGATAAACTTTCATAGTTAATTTTAGAATTTAGAACGGGCCATTCTGACTTGTCTTTACTTAAAAAACAAGGTCCATTCCACCATAATTTCATGGACACTAAGTGGCTGGCATCCACCCCCCGCGAAATGAAATCAGCAGGATTAGCTGTTGTGGACACATAACGCCAAGACGATTTGTCAGTAAGCTCATTTATTTTTTCTCGAGATTAAACAATCTTTTTTAGCTAGACCGTAGGTATCATCTAGACAGTCAGGTGCCGCAGTTAAGGGCAGTTTCACACAAAACCGACCATCGTCAAGTCTCGTGGTATTTTTTAAAAAATGATTTTCGCAAATCTTATCAGTTTCGCTAAGAAATTGCTTATTAGGCACTTCTTCTAGTTGCCAGATCCTTGGAAGTAACCTATCTATTTCGTCTGTAGTTTTCGTCATCGCAGCGGCGTGATTACATTGGACATGACTAATCGTGAAATTATTTTGCAATTTGATCGGGCCAGACAGTAACCAGCCGAATTTGGAACTGCGTAATTTAGGCATATTAGGACCTAAACCTTTCTGTTCAGTACCTAAAATGTCCCAAAAAACATCGGCTCCAATCAGCATGTCAACAGACGCCGGTTGATGGAAAGTTGGATCAGCCAAGCTGATATTGTCAGGTAAATTTAGCATTTTGATATTTATAGGAGTTCTTGGTAAATTGCTTGTCAGCTCGTTTAGAACAAAGCATGGCAATAATACACTGAACTGTGTATTCAGCGACTTTATCTGAACGTCACTCTTTTCGACTACCCTATCTGAACAATTATTGCCAATCCCAATGACCTTTAGCGCGTCTATGGGACATGAATTGAGTGATAGTTTTTGCTGTAGACTTTTAGTTATAAAACTAGATTGGCTGCCGCAATCTAATAGCGCGCGAACCTTATGTGTTTGATTAGTCCTTGGATTCACCACTTCAATCAAAGCAGTGGACAAAAGAACTTCAGTGCAATTTTGCTTCGAAAAATGAACAGCAGTTGTGTCATCATCATCCTGATCATAACATTCGTCGGAGGTATGGTTTGCCACTGACTGCTCCGGGTTATGTAACAGTGAGTTATGTTTTTCATTGCATATACGACAGGGACCCACTCGACACTCGTTCTCGGGGTGACCTTGCTTTAAACAATTAGAACATAACCTAAACAATTTTACGTCGTTTAAACGCTCAGTAAGATTTTTAGATTTAAATATAGAACAATCGTATATTTTGTGATTTTTGCCGCAAATTATGCAAATGAATGTTGCTGAATTTTGTTTTTCTTTATTTACACCGGCAAATGATTTTGTGTAGTTTGGTCTTTCTTGTCTATTTTTATTTGTATTGTAGTTGTTTCGATTATTATTACTTGATTCTACTGGACTGCGCGAAGTTGAAGATGCATTTTTAGTGTTATTATTAGTTTTATTTCTGTTTAGAGACTCCAAAACATCAGCGCGATCCGTTAGTAGCTTGAAAAAATCATTTAAGGTGGGACAGTTATCAAGTGTATTTCGGTGTTCTTCCCATTTAGCGAGAGTTTGTGGGTCTAGTTTAGAACACATCATAAAAATAATTAATGTATCCCATTGATCTGTTGGCTGACCAAGACTGCGTAAGGCACGTAAGTTTTTAGTTACTGCGTCTACGACATACCGAAGAGACCTTTCAGTTTCATTTGCGGCCTGTTGAATGCTGAACAAGGCATTTAAATGATGATTGGTTAATAATCTTTTGTTATTGTAACGGTCGCAAATTAACGTCCAAGCTTCCTCGTAAGTATTTGAAGATACTTCTAGGTTTGAAAGTATTCTCGCAGCCTCACCATCCAAGTAAGATACCAAATAGTGATATTTTTGTATCGGTGCAATTTTCACATTATCATGAATGAGGCTTTTGTATGTGTCATGGAATTCAAGCCAGCGGAAATAAGCACCATCAAATTTAGCTATATTTATTGGTGGTAATTTAACACTTACCTCCTGGCGATCGTGAGAACACTGAGGCACAATAATTGATTCCCGTCGGTGTTCAATTTCTAACTTTAGATGTTTTTCAATTATATTTTTAGCAGTAGCAATGTTCAGGATGAAATCATGCTCAATGTTCTCTCGTTCTTGCAATTCTTCGCTTAAATTATTGTGATTAAGAACCTCGATCTCATCTTGCAGGTTATCAAAGCGAATCGATAGTGTCTCAATTTTCTGAAGCTTTAGTTGCAATTCCGTTAATTCAATAGATGTAAACTGTGTTTTTTGCAGTTGGTTTACCAGATAATTCCTAAACCTTGTTACTTGACCTTTTACAGAGCTACGTTTTCGGTATAGCTCGTCCAAAACTGAGACACCATCAACATCCTTTGTGGAAGTCATTATGAAAGTTTAAAATTAATAAATTATTTATCTCACGCCCCTCGCAACGGTGATTGCCCGTCGCACCGCTAAGCACCAACTGCCGACGACGCCACGCTCTGGATGGCCGCTCAAAGATGACGCAATACCTAGCTTGAACCGATGGCTTAGTGCACCTGTAACGCGTCGACAATTCACGTGAACAAAGCTTAATTACTGTAGGGATCGCGAAATGAAGTTAATTTTATCGATATTATGAGTAAAATGTACTTGGTTGCTTACATGAAAAACACCACGTTGACATAAATTTATACGAAATCTGCGTAAAACACTATATTTTTATAGTGTGCTTTATCACAGTATATTTATTTAGTAAAACAACACCTTGTTTAGCGCAAATGATGCTATTTAGACTGGGAATTTAGTAATGAATTTTAGGTTAGGAAGAACAATGGAAGGAATGCGGGCACTTATCTTTTGTCAGACTGCAACTCCTGGCGTGAATCTTTTGCTGATTCACTGACCTAGACGCCGCTTCAGTCTTGATAAATTGGCTCCGTCTGGATTTGATGAATCTTCAATGAAATTCTTGATCTCCAAAGTTCCTTCGCCAACCGCGCGGGGAATCCCGGATTTTCTTGTAGAATTGATTCCTTGTTGATTCCCCTCATGGGCCACCAATTTATGTACGAGTTATAGCGTACATAAGGGAGAATTAATCCTTTAGACAAATTAAAACTCCAACATAAAGTAATTTTAGGATTTATTTGGTACACACACGTCTAGCTTGTACGGGGTACGCAAATGCAGAGAGTGATTGACACATGTCATGTGATCAATACAGTACAATATTGTAACGCCTGATAGAATATTACAAGCAATCATAAATTATGTAATGCCCAAGGCAACACTTAAGGTGATGCCTGAACAAAGCCTTTGCTTAAATAGAAGACTTGGGTTGGTTAAGCGCACTTCATCCAAAGTAAGCCAAAGGCATACTTTGTTAATGGTCTAATTTGTATGCGGCCACGGACCAATGAAGTGCGGTGTTGGCCGAGTGGTATGTAGCACCATCTTTCGATCCGAAGGTCGTAGGTGCAAATAGATTTTTCTATCTTAAAAAAATTATGTGCCATTTAACACATGCTTTGCCGGTGAGAGCAAACATCGCTAGCATACCCGCGGCTTAGTTAGCTTAGACGTATTGACCTGTTATTTCCTCTGATTAATAGCTGATTAAGCTGAGAGAAAGGCTTTTTCATGCACCAATATCAAGTGCCTTTAGCATTTGTAAATCCAATCATATATAGAAAAATAATGTTGTTCTCTTGAGACTTGTAACTTGAGAATTTCTTTTTTTTTAATGTCGTTAAATTTTATACTGTTAAAATTTAAATCAATATTCACTTTATTTCCTTTGTTTGTAATGAATGACAAAACTCAGACACGTCCTATAATAATAATAAAAAGATATTTAGATTAATGTTTACCTTCCTCTCTTGCCCGTGGGTGCAGCAAGAATCTGCTAGATGGGCAGCAGCGTCTTTCCCTGTATAAACCCGCCTGCGGTGAGTCTGGAAACAACCCCCTCATTATCATTTCTTGGAACTCCATTAGGGAAGTAAGATCTTCATCCAGCTTTAAATGTCCTACAGCTGAAGAAACAGAATAAACACTTTTTATCCAAGTATATGCGCCGTGGGGCGCCGGCAGTAGAATGTTGCCTCTCCTCTCTTACCCATGGATGCAGTAAGAATCTGCTAAGGGATACCTCCGGAAGATGGGCAGCAGCATCTTTCCGTGTTTTTTTTTTCACTACCCTATACTGCGCTCGCCAACCCGCCTGCCAAGCGTGGTGAGTATGGCATCAACCCCCTCATGACAATACAACAAAAAACCAGGCCCCGAGTCCCCGGCGGCCCCGCTTATCCTGGCTACGGTAGCAGTCACGGTAACGGCGGGGCTAGGGGTGCTAAGAATCCCCGGGAGACGATCGGCTACCAACCCCTACGACGACCACTGGCCCTGGTAACACACAACATCCGCACTTTGAGGACAGACGATAAGATTGTTGAGCTGGAAGAAGAAATTAGTAGATTACACTGGGACATTTTGGGGCTATCAGAAGTCCGTAGAGAGGGCGAGGACACGATATCCCTTAAGTCCGGTAACCTACTATACTACCGGGAGGGCGACCAACAGTCCCAAGGTGGTGTCGGGTTTCTCGTTCACAAGTCACTCATTAACAACATTGTCACCATCGACAGTGTGTCGAGCAGGGTCGCGTACCTAACACTCAGAATATCTAAGCGATATTTGCTGAAGGTCGTTCAGGTATATGCGCCGACCTCGTCACACCCAGATGAAGAAGTAGAGTCTATGTATGAGGACATCAGTAGAGCCATACATACGAACAACACTCACTTCACTGTTGTAATGGGGGACTTCAATGCAAAGCTAGGCATGAGAAGCGATGATGAGTTGAGAGTGGGGCAATTTGGGTATGGGCAACGGAACCCCAGGGGACAGAGGCTGGCCGATTTTCTGGAGAAAGAAGGACTCTTTATGATGAATTCTTTCTTCCAGAAGCCGCCTCACAGGAAATGGACCTGGATGAGTCCCAATGGTTCTACGAGAAATGAGATTGATTTCATCCTGACCAACAAGAAACGAATATTCAATGATGTCTCTGTGATTCACAGGGTGAAAACCGGCAGTGATCACCGAATTGTAAGGGGCACATTGAATATGAACGTTAAACTTGAAAGGTCCCGTTTGATGAAATCTACGCTCCGACCCACTCGCGCACATATCCAAAACCTCGAGAGCTTTCAACTCGAACTCGCAAATCGCTTTGACTGTCTAGGAGTAGATGCATCGGTGGACGAGATCAATAACAGGTTCGTAGAAACCGTCCATACGGTGGGGTCCCAGTTTTTTAAGACCCCCCGTACTAATAGACCTCAGAAACTTTCTGATGACACCCTTAACCTCATGGCTGAACGACGTTCTTTGCGACTGCAGTCTCCCGATGATGCTCAGTCACACAGGCAGCTCAATAGACAAATTTGGAAATCCTTGCGGCACGATATTCGTACCTTTAATACAGCCAGTATTAAAGATACGATAGAGCGGAATAAAGGCTCCAAAGTGTTCGCGAGAGATAGTTCTATTGGGCAGAGCCAGATGACGAAGCTGAAGAGGGAAGATGGCAGCATAACGTCAAGTAAAGCAGAAGTGTTAAGGGAAGTCGAAAGGTTCTATGGACGGCTCTACGATTCGGTCACTAAACCTGTTTGCAGTGCGGCCAACGACCCAAGAGCTAAACTGACCCGACATTATACCGAGGATATCCCGGACATCAGCCTGTACGAGATCAGGATGGCCTTGAAACAGCTTAAGAACGACAAGGCGCCGGGTGAGGACGGAATCACTTCAGAGCTTCTGAAAGCGGGTGGATCACCGGTACTTAAAGTCCTTCAGAAGCTATTTAATTCCGCCTTGCTTGAAGGCACGACGCCAAAAGCATGGAA
This sequence comes from Pasiphila rectangulata, assembly GCA_963082625.1. Taxonomy (NCBI): domain Eukaryota; kingdom Metazoa; phylum Arthropoda; class Insecta; order Lepidoptera; family Geometridae; genus Pasiphila; species Pasiphila rectangulata. The sequence goes on from OY720240.1 coordinate 15,381,108, forward strand.
CAGGGGCGTGGTGGTTCTGTTCTTCAAGAAAGGTGACAAAACCTTACTTAAGAATTACAGACCCATCTCGCTGTTGAGCCATGTTTATAAGCTGTTTTCAAGGGTCATCGCGAACCGTCTCGAACGCAGGTTTGATGACTTCCAGCCTCCCGAACAAGCCGGGTTCCGAAAAGGCTACAGTACCATAGACCACATACATACGCTGCGGCAAGTCATACAGAAGACCGAAGAGTATAACTTGCCGCTATGTCTTGCGTTTGTGGACTATGAGAAAGCCTTCGATTCGATCGAAACATGGGCGGTGCTTGAGTCTCTCCAACGATGCCGAATTGACTATCGGTACATCGAAGTGTTGAAGTGTTTGTATACAAACGCCACTATGTCAGTCCGAGTACAAGAACAGAGCTCGAAGGCGATTCCCTTAAAAAGAGGCGTAAGACAGGGAGACGTAATCTCTCCGAAACTGTTTACGACCGCTTTGGAAGATGCCTTCAAGCTCCTGGAATGGAAAGGGCTGGGCATCAATATTAACGGCGAATACATCACTCACCTTCGATTTGCCGACGATATTGTGGTCATGGCAAAGTCGATGGAAGAGCTCAGCACGATGCTCGAAGGCCTCAATCGAGTCTCCCAGCGGGTAGGCCTTAAAATGAACATGGACAAGACGAAAATCATGTCAAATGTCCATGTCGTGCCTGCCCCAGTTATGGTTGAGAACTCGGCTCTTGAAGTTGTCGACGCGTACGTATACCTAGGACAAACAGTCCAATTAGGTAGGTCCAACTTCGAGAAAGAGGTCAATCGTCGAATCCAACTCGGATGGGCAGCGTTTGGGAAACTTCGCAACGTCTTTTCGTCCAACATACCTCAGTGCCTTAAGACGAAAGTCTACAACCAGTGTGTGTTACCAGTGATGACATATGGAACCGAGACGTGGTCCTTCACTATTGGCCTTATGAACAAGCTCAGAGTCGCTCAACGAGCTATGGAGAGGGCTATGCTCGGGGTTTCACTACGGGATCGAATCAGAAATGAGGAGATACGTAGGAGAACTCGGGTCACCGACATAGCCAAACGGATTAGCACGTTGAAGTGGCAATGGGCAGGCCATATAGCGCGCAGAACTGACGGCCGATGGGGCAGCAAAGTTCTCGAATGGAGGCCACGGATCGGCAAGCGCAGCGTAGGACGTCCACCTACAAGATGGGCAGACGACTTGGTGAGAACTGCTGGTCGGCGGTGGATGCAGACGGCTTCCAACCGCAGTACTTGGAGATCAATGAGGGAGGCCTTTGTCCAGCAGTGGACGTCCTACGGCTGAAATGATGAAAAAAATGATCCAAGTATAACGCGTAAATATTCTTAGTAAATATGCGATCCTTTTAGCTAACGTTTACAGTTCGATAAGTTATTTCTTAGCTAATCCATTAGCAAATTAACTGAGCTGTGTGATCGCCGTAATTGTATTAACATTGCAGCGAAGCCGGAGTGCCCACTCAGGTTGAATAAGCAATGTCATTTGGACAGGCAACGCTTGGATGTAGATGCGAAACTCTTGTAATTGTAGTAATAAAATGACCATCGGACCAGCTGTGCTTACTGACCTACTCAATTTAAAAATACCTAATAAGACTCCCGGGTAATCTGTTCATTTCAGTTTGCAGCAATATCACTTATCTATCACACTCACGACAGTAAATTGAACTCACAACCTTGACAGGAATGTGTGAAATCAGCGATTGTGATATGAACTTGTTGTAAACAACACGCATCCGTCAAAGCCATAGATTACAATTGCTAATAGCAGGTCGTTGTATTGTAAGTGGGTCAATGAGTTGCGATGAGCCACTGTAAACATAGAAGTTTAAAAAACAATGTAATTACTGGTACGTTGGTCTTGAAATAATTAATTAAGGCGACGCATTCGTAAACAATTCATTAAATGTTATTGTTTAAATGACAATGGTAAAACGCGTACTGAGGCCGCATACAAACTGACGCGAAAAGCTAGCTTGAAATTAAAAGCCCTAAAATAATACTAATCGTTCAGAATAAAAACTTTTGGTAATTATGTAAACTACTACTAACAATTTGAAAAGGTTGTATACTAGACTAAGTCTAGTATACAGACATTAAATCGAAAATTTACAGGCATTAAATCGGTTTCGTTCATCGGTAAAGTGAAAATCTAGGTTTTTATAGAGCAGTTTTTGGGTACAACCATCAATTCCGAATGTTTTGTAATTTCTGAATACTTTAGAAATCCCTGACTCAAAAAATTATAAAACAGATTTTCAAAAGATTTGCCCTTTACTGATGAAACACGGACGACGATATCGTCAATGCGTCATCTTAAAGACGCCTCCTTATGATCTGTTGAACCTACAAACCTTAAGTACTCCTAGAGATTGGTGAATAATGTGTATTTTGTAAATATATTTTTATTTGTTGTTTTAATTTACCCTACTGCTGTGAAAAGGCCTCCCTCAAAATCCTCCAACTGATCCCATAATTTATTAGGTACTAAATTAATGTTTGACGAAAAATAATAGAAACTTGCTTCTGGAGAGCGGGGACAGATTGCAGATTCATTATTGTTTTGGCGTCACCTAAAATAAATAACAATAATTAATAAATAATGCTGGACAATTCACACAACATCATCTAGCCCCAAGCTAAGCAGAGCTTGTGTTATGAGTACTAGATGACTGATATACATTATACTACATAGATAGATATTTTTTATTATACAGAGTGTTTGGTACATCGTGTGCCGAACAAATATCTGCAGATCATACATACATTAACCCGAAGCGGGAATCGAACCCGCAACGTCTTGCGTCGCCCGTGCGCCACAGAGGTCGTCGACAAGTAAGTTTGGTCATTTAAAATTATTAAGGAAAGAACTGTCACATCCAGACACAGCGTCAGCAACTGGTAGGTACCGTACGGGACGCTGCAGTGCCTGGGACATTGCTAGCATTTACAGTATCGAGTATAGCTTTATTTATCTTCTATATACAGGGTGGGCCACGGAGGCGTACGAATTTAAAAACGCTATAGTGTTAGAACGGGGTAAGGGAGCGGAGCGCGGGAGGTGGGGATCTGTAGCTCGGTTCTCGGAAATTTAGTCGCGATGGAGCACTTCACGGGTGAACAGCGTGCGTTCTGTGTTAAAAATTATTTCAAAAATGCTGATTCGTGCGTTATTGTTCAACGTTTATTTCGCTCTCACTATGGATTGCATGACTTAAATCAGTGTCCGAGTGAAAGTTTGATTAGGGCGTGGGTCAGAAAGTTCGAGGCTACCGGTTCCACCCTCAATCAGAAACCTGAGGGACCCCAAAGGACAAAAAGGTCAGAGGAAACCATAAACGAAGTCGGAGCTTCCGTACTACGCAATCCTGGGCAATCAACTCGCAAGCGATCAGCTGAGCTCTTTCTTCTTTCAACGCAATTTCTTTTTCCCGCAGTTGTCAGAATTTCAAGGGTACAATAATGCGACATGGTTTCAACAAGATGGCGCCACATGCTATACATCTAATAAGAGTTTGGCAGTCGTAAAGGAGATGTTTGATGGAAAACTCATTTCGCGCCGAGGTGACATTCCATGGCCTCCTAGGAGTCCGGATTTAACCCCACTAGACTTTTTCATGTGGGGATTCGTGAAAAGTAGAGTCTACAGCAATAATCCGACCACAATAGCCCAGTTGAAGGCCAATATCCGCGGAGAAATGGCCGCTATTCCGCGCGCCATGCGCGAACGAGTTATCGGCAATTTGAAGTCCAGATTCGAAGAGTGTTTGCAGCGTGATGGTGCGCATCTGGATGATGTTATTTTTAAAAAGTGAATTTCCCAAATGTTAACTTTAATTTTAAAATAAATTTGTTTAAGTATTACTTTTGGTTCTTTTTTTATGAATTTTTCAAATTCGCAAAACTCCGAGGCCCACCCTGTATATAAAATTCAAAGTCCTGACTGACTCAGTGGCTGGACTGACTGACTGATATGTCAACGCACAGCCTAAACCACTGGACCTAAAGACTTGAATTTTGGCACACATATACATATATATACCTTGAGTATCCTAGAGGTGCACTAAGAAGGGATTTTTAGAAATTCCTGCGGGATAGGGAATAAATGGGATTTATATTTTCGAATCAAAGTGGCTCTGCGTGAAAAGGGGGATTTTACGTTTTATGACTCCCACGCGGACGAAGTCGCGGGCAAAAGCTAGTGTGACGATAACGGGCGTGTATGTCTGTATTGTCCTTTTCTGAAAAATGTCTGTGTATATTTATAGTTTACTTTTATGGTTAAGGAAAACATCGTGAGCAAACTCTGAATAAAGCCGACTAAGGAGCTCATGGAGTTATGCTCTTCTTCTTCCACAACATCTGCATACCCTTCGAGGATGCTCATGGAAAGCTGCCGGCGACCCCGAGTCCTTCTCCGGTATTTCAAGGAGTTGGGCTGGTTAGGTTACGGTCGGGGCAGTATCTTGGGGGACAATGCACAATACACCCCAATGCGGGACGTCAGTGCAGATCTGGTAACCTCTGGTAGAATTAGAATTAAAAGCCGACTAAGCTGAGAAGTATAGGTGCTGAGCAAGCCTCTGCGGACCTGGTGGGTTGTCCCAGTGGCGGAGAGGTGTACTCCGTCGTGGTACGCCCCGCGGTTGAATCCGTCTAACAATGCCCCATTCTCTGCAGCGTCCCGTACATCATAAATACCAGATGCTATATGAATGCTGATGTATAAATCGTCTATAACAAATCATCATTATCGTCTTCTCAGCCTCAGGACGTCCACTGCTGTACATAGCCTCTCTCATGGATCTTTAAGTGCTGATCCTGAGGGCTTGTGTTCAAACTGTTACTAGGTTAAGCTACGTAGCTCAAATAGCTATTATTATTAGAAAAACGACGGGTGTTTAACATAATATGTATCATGATCACCTTTCACTTCCGCCATTCTTCCAGCGAACTGTAATAGGATGAATAAACGAATTATGCTAGACATTACTCCGCCGCCGTGTAGGTTTGCCGTGAAGTGCCGGGCATTGGAATGTCTATTTGCAATTGGAATGTAGTGGAATGCCTATCCCTCTTGCCCGTGGATGCAGTAAACATCTACCAAGGGATACCTCCGGAAGATCAGCGTCTTTCCGAGTATCAACATCCCGTACTACGCTCGTCAACTCTGCTGCCAGTGGCGAGTATGGCATCAAGCCGTTCATAATCTTGGAGAGGCCTATGTTCAGCAGTGGACGTTAAGAGCAGTTGGCTGAGATGGGACATTGCACATCACCATTCCCGTTTAGCCTTTAAGTAAGCAGATCTTATGTTTGTAAAGGCCTTGCAATTCAGCGTATGTGAAATGTACACAAAGTTATGGTACCAAATGTATTTAGGATTATTGACACTACTAAGGTGCAAATACCTAAGTTCGTTACATCTCCTCTGCAGATGGGTACAAGCCAAGCCGTCTCTTGAATCCGGCGAGAGGATAGTCAGCCCGCGCTCGCGGCGATCGGACGAGCTGCACAACTCCACAGTCATACCTTACCTCGTGGAAAGGCATTATGCCTCGGCGCAGGAATACTTCACAGAACGAGAATTGAGGCACGGTCAGTATACAACAAATGGGACACCTTTAGGGTCTGCAGAATGATAGTGAGCCGGTCTCGTGATCTGATGAGCTGCACAAGTCCACAGTCATACCTTACCCCATAGAAATATATAAATAATTCGGCGCAGGAATACTTTATGGAACGAGAACTGAGGCACAGTCAGTATACAACAAATTTGACACCCACAGATTCTGCAGAAGGATAATAAGACCGCGCTCGTGACGATCTGACGAGCTACACAACTTCACAGTATGACTGTGCGGTCCTCGCGGAGATGCGTTATGCCTCGCCGCAGGGAAACGTCACGAAACGAGAACTGAGACACAGTCAGGATATGACAAATATGTTTATATATAAAGACTTAAAAAGTAGAAGGATGTCGTTTTGACTGGTATGTTTTTCATGTGTACTGATGGTACATGTCCGTCGATATCGATTTTGATAATTCTATTCAGTTGTAAGCGTCCTAACCTTGTGTAAAGTCCTTGTAAAGGTCCATGGTAAACGGGTTATAAAAACCTGAATATTTTCATTAGCCTTTCCCAAAAAATCCTTCAAGCACTAACAGCAGTTTCTTTAGTGTAAGTCTGTTTGTATAGCTCTTGTTTATAATTCCAAACTTTATGTTGTCTGTATAGAAATCAAATTTATGATTTTCCTACAACAAAACAAACTGTTTACAATAACACATCGATCACTCGGTAATTCATGGCCAGTTAACTATGGTTGTCCATTACTTCTAGTCTAGAATTATATAATGAACTTAGACTAGACAAACTTATATAATGTCGTCAAAATAAATTTACTTAGCTGTTTATTAAACAACACTTTATTGAGATTAAGTTTATTCTAGTCTTTGATCAATCGCTTTCGTAAAATGCTGGAATTATTTACCCCCTCCTTTGTACCGCGGCGGGAATCAAACCCTCCTGCGAATAATAGATATATTTTGATTAACGAATAACGCCAAGTCTCGTGATTACATATAACCCTAGATTTGGAACTCATGGCAAGGTTATTTACAGAAACACCAGATCCGGTTGCTATGAAGACTCGCGTATGCTCGTTGAGTTAGGTTCGTTGCATGGAGTGACCCCACATAACACAGATTTAATGCAAAATATTATACATGAAATACTTATTTGCTTTATTTAGAACTATAGCGAGCCTCTTTGCTGTCACTAGCGGCCACTCTTCCCGCCCTTATAGCGCAGGCGCGATCTACGTCTACGCGCACAGCCGCGCAAACTTCGTGGTTGGTGGTATGAAATCCACCTCCGAGCGAGATTTTAACTTTTCTGTATGATTTTGTTTGTGACGATATGGGTAAAAGTATCATTGTTCCGATAGATACTATTACCTGACGCAACGACGCGTAATCCATACTCCCTTCACATAGAGCGGGTAATAGATACCTTTTGCCCCAAGGGTTAACACTAGGTTTCCGTACGTAAAAGTTACTAACGGGGGGAGTCTATGTGCATATGCATCTAGACAGTACACGCTATGTATAATGACTCCCTTTGCCAACGCACTAACATAGAGTTAGTTTTGTTTTTTTAACCATTTCGGTATAACTTAAAAAATAATAATTTTGAAATTAAGTTAGATTGCGTGTATTTTAGAAAAATAGAAGTATATTTTTAGCAACAACAAAAACTTCACACAACTGGTAGTGGGAAAATAGTCAGCGCTGGTCTTCCGTTAGAGCCAACAAGTGAAACCTAGCGAAATTTTAGGCCTCCGTTCACCAATTAAACCACAATAGCGACTGAAACATCCCGGTATCAAGTAGTTAAGTGATAATTTATTATGAAAAGCCTTTGCCCAAGGCCCTCTTAGATAATTTATTTTATGATTTAACTAGCTGGTTGAATAATAGTTGTGTTTACTTTGCAGAACTGGGCGACGGTGGTTCGCGAACAATGTCGACGGCTGAGCTATCGGACGCGGAGTCAACGCAGCGGAAGCGAAGATGGCATTCGTCATGCGGCCGCCTACCATCTTGCAGGCTCACGTGATCCATAGAACCATCTAGAAACATCGACGACACAACCAATATACGTCGTTTTTTAGATTTTTTGCACCCACTGTAACAGTTTTATGTTTTGCTTTGGAACTCTGCTTCAGCCAAATTCAATGTGATGACTGTAAACTGTCTTGTTGATTTTTATACGGAATGTTTATTCATTGTGGGTTGTTGAACACTCCCATCGATGTGAATTTTAATTAATTTTGTCAAAAATAAAATGCAAAGTAAACGTTTGTAGTTTGTTTACATGTGTCGAATTTGGCTGAAGTATTGTGTGATTATGTTTACCTCAGTTGTCGCATAACCTAATGGGACTACTTGGACTTTTGTCTGTCTACCACCTGAGGTAGGGTGAAACGCGATGCGACTTCTTGATTGGCCTTGGCTGGGCCATTCGTTGCATACGCTTTCCTAGGGATGGGATTGGTCGTGGACTCTGCCGTATATCTGATTATTAGTCGCATGGCAGACATCGTTCGTTTACTACGTGTCTAGTGGTTGTATCGTCGTTGATAATATGACCACGACGGAATATTATGACTTTCACTGGGATTTGTAGATCATGGAAAAGCAAATGTATGTTTTTAATTAGAGGGTTGAGAACCGGCTAATAAGAGGTCACTTCAAAACACGATAACAAGTGTATGATGAAAATATATATGGCTTTATAAGCAATAATAACTAAATATTCAATTTACCAGCAGTCACCACCAGATTGTGTCGAAAAATCGGGAAACTACAAAATTTCGTCCATTTGCTTTTGTTGAAGTTGCTTGGTTTAGCTTTGTATATAACCATGAACATTTTAATCATACATTTAAAAAAAATCTTATATTTCATAACTTTGTGTTGAAATAGTCTCTAACGTGCATAAATGTTACTAATTAGAATGGTGTATGTGGATTGGCTGATATATTCTGAAATATTTGGTTGAATTTCATTACAAACATTGAAAGTCGCGCAAACTTTACTAAATATCTTAGAAAATATTCAACCAGTGGTGGACCGATCAACTAAATCATTTATGTGAAACAATAATTCTTTTTTCAAAAATATATTTTGTTTTTTGATAAAATTGTTATGAAAAAGATTTCGTTTTATGATGTCTATGTAGTTAAAATGTGTTAGGTAGTCATAATAATGGAATTGGCCCGGGCACAATTGTCGCATGTCCAGCAATCTGGGCTACCATACCGCTTTAGAGAGGGGCCCACCCAATGCTAGGAGACGACGTGGAAAGCCCAGGATGAGATGGCGTGACGAGCTTGACACCTGTAAAATGAAGGGGGAGAAAAAAAGCCAGCTATAAGAGAAATATTGTTTTATTGGGTAAAAAAGTACAGGTGTCTATAGTCCGTAAAACTTAGCTTGATCGCTGCGACAGATGCCAAGTGACACGAATAGGGTTGGGACGATTTTGTAAATGTACTATGATAATTATCTAGTTTGCGACTGTATTATCGATACCTATTTGAATATTTTTTTTTATTAACAAGGTTAAATTATGAAGGAAAGAAAATCAGAAAATCCAACACTAACACAACACTACAGCCAAATTTGATGTAGGATGTTTCTAAACAAACTGTCACACTTAAAATTGAATTGCTTCCTAAGTAATCTACCTACATATATTGAAAGGAGTAATCACAATTTCCCAATAATTAAGTTTTTTTTATTTATTTACTATAATTATAACGATACAAATTACAATAATTAAAGACAAAAACAAAAACGAACACAATTAAAAGTAAAATAATAATCATCAATTTTAAGTTAAGAATTGATAGTTTGTTGACAAACATTGTGAACCGACTTTGGCTGGAGTATAGTTATATTGGTTACATAGTTTTATACTAAGGGGTGCACAACCTAATGCATTGTTGTCAAAATCTGCGTTAGAGCTGCTGCAGCAGTCTTGCAGATTAATAATTGACTCTTGTTCGCTTACAACATTAAAACAAAGTGAACATCATTTCAGCCGTAGGACGTCCACTGCTGGACAAAGGCCTCCCTCATTGATCTCCAAGTACTGCGGTTGGAAGCCGTCTGCATCCACCGCCGACCAGCAGTTCTCACCAAGTCGTCTGCCCATCTTGTAGGTGGACGTCCTACGCTGCGCTTGCCGATCCGTGGCCTCCATTCGAGAACTTTGCTGCCCCATCGGCCATCTGTTCTGCGCGCTATATGGCCTGCCCATTGCCACTTCAACGTGCTAATCCGTTTGGCTATGTCGGTGACCCGAGTTCTTCTACGTATCTCCTCATTTCTGATTCGATCCCGTAGAGAAACCCCGAGCATAGCCCTCTCCATAGCTCGTTGAGCGACTCTGAGCTTGTTCATATGAACAAGAACAAGTGAACATGGCGCTCCCAATCTACTTGTATTACTTTTCTATATTTGTAGACTACCTTCTTCGCATCGCACATCACTATTCCCATAAAGTATGGCATCGCCACAGGTAATTTATGCCGTTACGGTAATAATGTGCGTTCAAATTCAGAACTTGATGGCGGGATTTCAATGACAACTGTCACAGCAATCAAGCTGTTTTAGAAAGAGCGCTAGCCTAAATCGCAATCCACTTAAAGCTCGGAACAGCGCATCTGGTGGCAGCTGCACGAACTACGAAAATGATCTAATGAGGTTGATCTAATTACGTAATGTGTTAACGGAAGTGTGCAATGCAGTGAAACCGCTGAGACACAGATGGCGCTGTATTTATCAACGCCCATTTACCTTCTTGGCCAGTTGCTACGTCAAGTCGTATAAAGTAAGTCTTTTCCCATCCGTGGGACAGTAATTGCTGAAAATAATAACAATAATGTAAGTGATTATTATGACTGGTGAATTCTGAAGCTGAGGAATATATTTGCCTTTATGAATTTTGTGGGGTTCTTCTGTCGGCAAGGTTGTCACTGTTGAAACTCTTTGTGATTTTATTCATTTGTTTCATTGTAAATTTATTTTGAAAACAATAACCTCAGAAGCGATCATATAGACACATGCAAAAGTGATTACAAACGATATCTTTTTCATAGCAGAATGTAAGTTATTTACATTTTGATTGACCGCAATTACGTTTGAAATAATGCGAAAATTAACGGATTAGCTTTCGTTTAGTTCCTGATTATAACGCAAATACACACGTACTCCACCATCACCTTATTCTGTTCAGCATAGAATTACAGACATTATTTATTTACGAGGTACACAGGTAAATTCAAACTAAATAATCAAACAAAGAAAAAACATCTATGAGACATAAATTGGTCACTAACTCAGTGCACGCCCTGAAATCCCTGAATTAATTTTGAACTTATTTTCTTTTAACGTATTCAGCCGCGGTGATCACGTTCACTAAGCACGTGACCAACGCTGCACTGCAATGCGCCCGTCACCCTGAGACAGAGTTGTAAGGTCTTAATAGGGCAAGGGGGCCCGTAATTTCACCGGCCCCCATGCCATTCAAACCGGAACACAGCAATGAAGACATAACTGCTTTGCGGCAGAAATAGGTATGGTGGTAGTACTTCCCCGGATGAACCTTTCACAAAAAGTTCTACTACTACGGAATTTTTTGATTTTTAACCTCCTAAGACCCAGAGCTATATTTTTTGAGTACTCATTGGTACACTCTGTGCAGAAAAATGTACAAAATAAAAATTCATTGTCAGACCCAAGGATAAAAATTCTTCTTTTTCGTATTATCTGAGTTTTAAAGGTTAAAATTGATTTTGTTTAGGTTAATTTTGAATGTTTGAAATACACCTGTACTAGTAAAATGTATTTTTAATTTGTACACATAAATGTACATTGGGTTTTTGCATATTACATATGATTAGTCTAAGAGTACTAAATAAAACACAAAATATATTATAAAAATTCAGCTTATATTCATAACTTATTGTTATTAATGACAATACTATTATTAGGAACACAACTTAGTTACATTTCAGTCTCAATTTTTACAATTAGGTAATCAGACAGCGTGTTTAGAACACAAAAACATAAAAAATTGCACTTCTTTTTGCAAAAAAAAATGTATACATTTATAATTATTATATCAAATAAAAGAAAAATCATCATTTTTCGTAATAATTATATCCATGAGATCCATTTATTTGGCTACAATTACAGCTGGAAGGAGAAGCAAGTAGTTCTCGTTACTTATGAAACTCTGTGTAGCAATTGCGAGCGGATGACAAACAGAGAACCACGCCACATGTGGTGCATTTGGCTGAAGACCTTTTGCTACAGCCTTCTTTGCGACATCTATTCATCACTCCGGTGAATATTGGCATATGTGACGCCTCACGAAGCCGACTCGTTTTGGATGGAATTATATTGACTGATGGTCTACCTCTTTTACTGATTGGCTCTGAAGTTTCTTCATCTGATGATGATCCAAGTTCATTATGGATATTTTCCAACATGGATTCCGCCAATGCCATTTTCCATTGCCTCAATGATTGAATTTTTTTTGTAGCTGTACCTCTCTGTGTTTCCGTATTGCGATATTGAATCCAGGAATTTGAGGCAGCTAAATCAATCATGTGCGAGATGAAACGGATAGTCCATTTTTTTGTTCGGGCCCTAGATGGACAAACAGCCAGCATTCGATCAGCCATGTCAACTCCTCCCATTTTAGAGTTATACATTTTAATAACCATGGGTCGCTTTATGGTTATGTACTCTCGCCGAGTCTTGCACCAACGGCGACATTCATCCTGGGGTTCGTTGCCATACATTGTGGACAGTAGAAGCACAGGCTTGTTATCGAACCATTTGGTACACGCTATACTGTCATTGGCGTTGACTAATACCGAATCCTCGCCTCTTCCTCTTCTCTTCATTTCCAAGTCACCTGGAAGTGCGTTTCTTAGCGCAGCGGGGATCCTATTTTTCATGATTGTGCCAACACATTTGAACCCTCTTGCATTTAACTCTGTGGCTAATTTTATTGATGTAAAATACCGATCGTGATATAGTATGTGCCCAGGAACGAGAGTACGTGTCAAGTTTATAACAGCACTTTCTCCTAAACCAAACCCTGCTGCATTTTCTTCGGGATATGTAGTTTTCCCTTGGTAAACAGTAAAATCACAAACTGTGCCGTCTGGGTTAGCCAGAACAAATAACTTCAATCCAACAGGGTTTGGTTTGTTAGGACAGTACTGCTTGATTCCACAACTTCCTGAAAAGGGCATTATCATTTCATCGATTGATATATGTTGTTGCCTGACTTGTTTGTGACATCCAATTTCCATTTTTTGGATGATAGGCCTTACTTTCCACAATTTATCCCTCGCTCTCTGTTCTCGCGACATGTCGTTATCGAAAACAACCTTGAGTGACGATCTCAATTGAAAAAATCTGTTTCTCGCCATAGCCGTCGTAATCATAGGTACACGCCATCTATTCTCCCAATACATCCTAAGGTAAGGGAAATTCAAACAAGACATCATCATGGTGATCGCTATAAACTTTTTACATTCGCTTTCCGTAAGATTCAGAGATCGTCCAGTAATTGCTACACTGGTTTGGTTCGATTTTTCTGTAATTAATTGAATTATAGCATCGTCAAAGTATTGCTGGAAATAATCAATGCTCGTGAAGTCCTTGCTGTCAATAGGCGGATAACTTGGTTCAGATAGCTGAGGAATTGGTGGGTTGAAGTCTTTAGGCAACCACTCTGCTGCCTGATCAACAGGTCTTGACGAGCCAGCACTTCTTCCGATCCTTGATCTTGATCGTGATCCATGCCCACGACCTCTACTTGGTTGTCCACGCCCACGTTCAGGACGAAGAGAAGGAGCTAAAAGAGGTTCATCTTCATCTGTTTCGGATTCAGACGCTTCTTCAACGAGTGGGTTGAAGTCATCGTCCGAAGCATCTCCATCTTCAAAATCGTCTCCTTCATAGTCAGAATTCTCAAGCATGTGGCTTATTTCTTCTTCTGCGAGATCTGTGGATCAATGAGATATAAGTGAAATCATTACCACACATCCAAACTGTACCTACGCATTTACGCTGGAAGCGCTCCTCTAGAGACCCAAAGTGCAAAAAAATGTACTAATATTGTAAGGTGAAGAAGTGGCTTTGAGTCCCAAAGTACATAAAAATGTACTAAAATGACCTGACGAAGATATGACCTTGAGACCCAAAGTGCAGAAATATGTACATAATTATTCAATGCAAAATAAAGTAGGTTAGAAAAGTGAAATTTGAGGAAATAATATAAAAATCGAATAAATTGGTTATTGCTAAATGTAAAATAATATTAATTTGATGAAATATCTATCATGATCTTTTTGATAAATTACGATAAAAACTCACCAACGCGACCGGGCGGCGCCATCTTTTCGCACGTCCACACGTGTGCTTGACAGGTGATGTCAAAAGGTTGGTAGTATTGAAAACCGTAGACAAAAAACACCACTCTTATACGTCAACTGTCTAAACTCAAGCCCGGGAAAAATCAAAATGCCCCCGAGTCGTTTGAATGTTATGTACAGAAAAATGTACCCCGGGTCTCACTGACAACAGAGACAGATGTTGGATTGGGACTGATGACAGTAATTTAATATGTCCATAAAAATGTACCTGGGGTCTTAGGAGGTTAAGCAAAAAAGGCTTGTCTAAATTTTTTTACATAATAAGTAGCCTAACTGCTAGACTACATAGAATTCTTATTTTCAAACTCGTGTCAATATCCCTGAAGAACATCCTCGTAAGATTTTGATATCTAAGGTGTCAGATCCAGTTAAATTTGAAAATTTGGTTTATCAATGCAGAAGTCTGTTTTTTTTAATGCAGATAGACCTTTGTTTGACCACAACCTCACCATGGTAAGCGACGATGTGGCCGATGATGGATCACAAACGTCTAGAAGACACCTATTCACTCTTGACTTGAAGAGACCCATGTTGTAGTTTTCGGGGAAACAGAAGCCGGCAGCGAGTTCCAGACCTTAGCGGTGCGGATGATGATGGTGGAGGAGAACCGCTTAACTGTTTGGTATTAAACGTTATTTGATTTGCAACTAAACCCGTATAAAACACATACATTTTGAATAAGGGCTCTCTTGTGAGAATCGTTACGAAACCAGGAGGTGAAGGCGTTTAGTAAGGTAACATTGTTGTCGATGTAGTTTTTTTGAAGCCGTATTATTCGTATTAGTATTGCTTTTTGAATTGGTATGTTTGTACTTAAATGCTCTTATGATTGTTGGAACCAAAAAAATGTATGATCATACGAATCTCCATGGCAAAGCAACTGCAGTTTGTTATAATATTCATATGAATTAACGAAATGTCATAATATTACATCATGGAGATGAAAACCTTCATCAAAATTGTTCGGCTCCGGCGGGTTTCGAACCCGCGTTGGACAATACTTGACCTTTACTAAAGCCTTCCGAATTTCGAACTTCGGTCAGGGTTCCGTAGTTTAGCGGTTAAGCGCTTCCGGCTTTAGGAAGGGTCCAGTGTCGATTTGACTAACGCGGCTTCGAATCCTGCCGGAATCGAATGTTTTTGATAATGTTTTTACGTGTTTGCAATGTCCTACGTGTGGTTAAACACTGTTACAATTACAAACTATTTACTGCATATTATACCGAATATATCATTATAACATTATTATTGAATAGTTGATAGTAAGCGCCTCTGATATTGCCCCTACGGTGAAAGAGCACAGCGAATATCTTTGTCTACAAAAAAATGGCTTAAAATAACGTGTCGAAGTCGTTTAACATAACCCTTTTATGTATCTTTCAAATTTAGCAATAAAAAACACCTACAAAAATAATCAATAAAAGCCTAAGGATTAGAATTCCTCATTATGTACCAGGGCGTTTTGATAAGACAGTGACTTTTTTTAATTTCCCGCGCGTAACTTTAATGCATCACTGCTGAACTCAACTGCCATTTATTAAATATACTACTGTTAAATTTCGAGCAAGCTGCGTCATTAAGTTTATGACAGCCATTGAAAGCAGAAGACAACCTCATAAATATTGTAAAAAGTAAATTTTGTGTGGTGACCCGTGAGAAGGCGCACCTAATATCGTTACACTGACGAGCAAATTTAAACGAATTTCTACAAAATTTGTATTTTTTGGCTATAAATGGGATTATAATTAATAAAACACCATTTATTTATTAAGTAAACAAGAGTTTTATTTAAAACTATGAAATGTAAATGCAACTTCTAGCGCAATCTACTTATTTATTTACTAAAAGTACACATACATCAAAATAATTAAAAAGTCATTAATTAACACATTCAAAATCAGGGTAATCAATCTGACAAAATTGACAAGTGTACATAGAATGTTCCATTTGTGCGTTAGGTAAAATGAAAAAAAATATATACAAGAAACATAATAATTACATACAAGATACAAAAACACAAAATAACTTAAGCGCAATAACAAATTAACTAATTTGAAATCTACTATCTATGGACGTCTTTTAAAAACTCACGATAAAAAATTATATATTAAAAAACTTATAAATTTCACTCTTCCATGAGATCAAGACAAGTGTGCCTCTCTAAACACGCTGTACACATACGTTATGTGCTCAGTGCAGAGTAAATTGCTTGCACGAAGTGCATGATTTTTTTGATCTTCTGTTCTTACGTCTAGGACGTATCGCACAGAATCCGCGTAGCCTAGGCTCTGCAGTAGCCGTAGGAATCGGCACAAACCGCTTCATTAAGAACTTTAGATCTGAAGATATGTTCTCCATGCAAATCCGCCGTGAAATATGTGGTTTCACCAGCTCCAATGCCACTTCTCTTAGGAATGTACGACTTTGAATCAATTTGTTTGTGTTCTCTTTGTATATTATTTGAGCATTTACCCCAGTTATATTCAATATGGAAAAGAATAAACGCATTGGCCACCTGCAAGTGATTCTGGCAACGGAATAATCCTCTTTCTTTTGGTCCACAACATCCACTCCGCCTTTAGTAGAATTATAAAATGTAACGATCTCAGCTTTAGCTTCATTTCCAGTTTCTTGATCTATTTTATCGTCATTGTGGAAAGATGATAGCATAAGAACTGTTTTCTTTTTTGGCATATATGATAAGAGCATCATAATCTTCACCGACACCAAATAGGTATGTTACTTGGCATTGGCCTTTCCTTCGTGGACAAAAATAATGGCGGAATATCTTTCTTATTTTTTCGCAGTGTTCCCACTACTGTAGTTCTGTAGGTATTTTTCAATTCGTCAAACAGTGGTATAGATGTAAAGTAATTGTCCATAGTTATATTTCTTCCCGTATTCAATATAGGACTTGCTATTCTTTTGACAACATCAGTAACGAAATTGCTCAAATTAAGAGGTCCTTTTTATACTACTAAATGACGAGACAAGCCGAAGGCCCACCTGCTGTTAAGCGGTAATCTCTACCTATAACAATTGCAATGCCGCGGTGATCACGTTCACTAAGCACGAGACCAACGCTGCACTGCAATGCGCCCGTCACCCTGAGACAGAGTTGTAAGGACTCATGTGCCCGTAATTTCACCGGCCCCCTTACCCTTCAAACCAGAACACAGTAATGAAGACATTACTGCTTGGTGGCAGTGTGCTCTGTGTCGGATCTGTTACTCAAATCGAACCTAATCAACTCTTTTCGGGGTGCTCTGTGTTGGATCTGGAAAAAATATGGACTTTTAAATCGATGGTCCATAATGGAGTCTCCATCTCGGTTCTGCCACAGGCAGTGTTTTCAGATAGTAATAAAAAAAAAACCTAATAACCTACTGTCCTTCCGTCTCGATTCTGCCACCGGAAGGTTTGATAATCTTTCGAAAATATTCGGGATAATAAGTTTTATGATTCGTTATTATTATGACACATATGTTTATAACGATGAAAATTATGGAAATTATATATTAGGTAAAATAGTTAGGTATATGCGTAAGGATCATTAAGATGAACGATATCTTATTGCAAATCATATTTATGGGACCATAATATTATGGATGGTGATGTTTCGGAGACACTGTTATTGATTGTGATTTTCGGACAATCGTTTTTCGGAGACAAAATTGGCACCCTTCATTTACATTCAAATGACAGTTTTTTTAGACTCGCCATGTACAGTGCTCCGATTAGTGCTTTTATTTCAATTGCATCTGTGAGCTTGCAATCCCGTTGACGAGAAAACTTCTTGTAACTTTATGATGTATGTATCCCACTAATATTATAAAACCGAAAGTTTGTTTGGAGGCTTGTTATCTCTTCACGCAAAAACTACCCAACGGATTGAGCTAAAACTTTGCACACGTATAGATGTGGACCAGGAATAACACATAGGTCAATTTGTATCCGGGTGCAACGCATGCGAAACGGCGGGCACAAACTAGTTTGTGTATATAACTATTTTGTCTATCATTGAATCGTCAAAAAACAATGAAAAGCATTGCAAGGGCTCTTGCATTCTTGGCTACACTTTTAGACTCCTGGTAAAAGAATAACGATGTTACTGCTCCTGGTACGTACATTAAGTGAAGACTTGTATCGGCATTTTGTTGTGAGATCTTTTCGAATATAAAATGCGGTGCTACCTCTTGGTTGTTGCAGCGCAGGAGTTGAAATATCGGCATCAGTTTCTTCCGAAGATTGCTCCGTCTCAGTTAGGTGAGGACTGAAAATGACAGGACCATCGCTTTCTATACTATGTCAGCACGGTTTTCCTCTACTTTCTCAAGATCTGCTAGCAATCATCATCAGAATAATCATCTTCCAACCACGAAGAAATTCGAAGATTTTGTGCATTATTTAGATCGTCCATTTTTCATGTGTTGTTACTGAAAAAAAAACAAAATAGCAATGAAATATGACATAAGAACTTACCTAATTATTAATCAATTTAATATAAATTAACTATATAAAACACTATAAAATATTATTTTGGTATGAATTAAAAATACTTACGTGGATGGGCGCGCGATCTAATCTCGCGCCTTCTCACGGGTTAAACGCCTATTTTAAAAGCCTTGAGAAAAATTACTTGAAACGAAAAAAACTTAAAAAAGCGCTGGACTAAATAAATGGTCGATACATATGTAGGTACATATAGTTGAAAGGAGATTAAGTCGAGATATAAAACGCCCTATTGCCGAAAAAATATGTACATTATTAAAAAAGTCACGCACGTCATCACACCGCCCTTGTATACAAATAGTTAGTTAATAGCTTAGTGGGTGGCATTTAGAGGAAATAACAGGTCTATCTATACCTACGCTACGTCTGGAACGGACTAAGCTCACGATGTCTTCCTGCACCGTCAATGCACGGGATATGTCTAGGGATAAACAGAATAATCATTTAAACTTTGGGGGTTACGTATTAACACTTACATACCTTTACTCCGCAATCGATCGTTCAAAACAATGAAAAAGATGAAATGTTTACTGTACGCGGTCTTATTGATTCTGATCTTTTTCTAAAGGCACCGCATAAAAGGGGGACGGAATCATTATATCAGTGTCGTTTACTTACTAAAAACAACGTATTATAAGCACCAGTTTCAAATGTTGATGTCATGGATGTGTGAAATATTAAATAAAGTATTTTTGATTATTAGGGTAGGTGCATGTCGGCCACTATATTTTGCCGTTTTTTGTACACTGGTCTGTTCATTACTACTTCTATAATATTAGATGTGCACCTAGCCTTTTATTATTGTTGGTAACTGTTCAAATTTCGATTTTCTACTCTTAAAAAATAAACATATGAAAATAAATATTTTTTCGTATACACAATCGTTTGAAATGAAGGAAACACAAGACCTCACTAAACTTCTATATACATTTTTTTGTCTAATTGTTATATTACTTAGTTAAACTGCATAATAATAAATATAATTTTGTTAATAATTGTTATTTGCATCACACAAAACCAGTACCTATCTGAAATGTTAATGCCCTGTTACCCTGTTATCTTTATTTAACCTGAGCTGTCAAGGTCATTATTAGATATTCATAATATCTCTACGTATAAAACCGTAAGCATATTTGGAATTTATCAACCATAGTAGTTATAGTGTATCTATCTTGTATCCTTCTCATTCTAATCATTAGGGTCATGGTTGTACCTAACTGAATTATGTACAGTCAAGGTCAAAGATATATATGCAAGTAATGTTGTAAAAATAAAGTAATCATAAAAAATTCAAAAGATATGTACTCCTCCAAACACTAATAAATATGCAAACTGCAATGGCCACATAAATATGTATAAGGCAAGTTCAAAAACTTGTATGCAATCAAAATTACATAATAAGTATCCTGCAAATGATGCAAAATATTGTAGTCATATTTATGTCATTAAAGATAGATTCACTAACTGCTACGAAAATATGTATACAAAATATAAATCAGCGAAAATCAACTTTACGGTCTTGTCACACGAAACAAATTTGAATAGAATGTTTTGACAATTCACGAAAACAGTGCAGACTTGTCATTGCATATGTTTGTCTCATGTTTTGACCTGTCACGACGTTATTGGCGTGACGTCATACTAAACATGAACTATGTGCACCTACTTCATTCGTTTTATTCTCGTATAACGTGGTTTCGACAGTTATTGAAGGGTGGCCAGTCAATAACACCTTAAACTGAAAATGAATTCTGTAGGTACGTGAACAGATTGTATTATTAGTATGATGGGGCCAGTTATGAAAGGTGGCCAGTAATTGGCGACTTACCCTATTTTCTGTTTTTTTACGTATTTTTAATAAAAGGCAAATATTTAATTAAAATAACTGTAATAAATAACTAAAAAAGTAGCTCCTTAAACTTAAGTGGAAAATAATAATTCTAATATTTGTCCTCCATTTTGAAACAAAAATTACTCAATAGCGAGTATATCCTCCGTCAGCTTCAATAACCGCGTCTAGTCGGTCTCTCATTGAGTTTACCATGTTTAAACATATACTATCTGTACCTATAAACAAATCCCAAATCTCCTTTGCGTGATTTCTTAAATTTTCAGTGGTTCTCACAACTGAAGAGTCCCAGTTTTGAACCATTAGACCCCACAAGTTTTCAATTGGGTTTATGTCCGGACTTTTTGGGGGCATCTTTATTAAATGAAGGTCCTCATGCTAGTTAATCCACTGCTGCACTAGTATCGCATTATGTATGGACGAATTTGATATGTCAATTTCCAAAGTATGTATGACCTGTTGGAAGGAGTACCTGATCTAATATGTCTATATACCCGCATCTTTGCTTCCATATATAAACTGTTTTTCTCTGAAATGGAAAATTATTCGTATTATCTATGACGAAGTATTCTAAAGCTAAAAGAAAGTGACATTTTCGGCGGTAAGTTCTAATTACATAACATTTTTCTTACCGTGATGCCCAATTCGTCAGCTATATCAGACACGGATACACCCTCCTCGCAGAAGGCAACAATCCTGTGTTTTAAATGATCGCTAATGCGATACATTTTCACCTACACAATGATACGGGAAGTCAAATGAAATTAAAAATTCAAAAGTGACACATTATAGTGTATATATGTATATATTTTTGAACTTTATGGTGTATCTAAGTTTATGATTAAATAAATGAGGACATATTATTGCAACTGTTGTTTACATAGTTATCTCTCAAAGTATGTATACAAATTTAGGTACATTTTTATTTTGCCGAATTTATGACCATTCAGATGACTACGCTTTTTGTCACTCTGTGGTGTATACATATTTTTGACCTTGACTGTACCATGTACTTCAAATTCATAGAACAGGTAATGCTTGGTTATGGAAATGAAATTCACTCTTGGAATTCGATACGCGTTGGTTCTTTGATGGTTTGAGTAAGCAGAGACGGTATTTGTTAATACTTAGTCTCGTACTTTGAACAGTTTTGGAATTCGTATAGCAGTTTCGGTTCTGTACTTAACATTACTTATTTTACGTTGTGAAATAACTATTAAAACTCCGAATAATAGAACGCGTAAAAACGCCAACCTGACGCCGCGTAATAGCGTAGAATTGTGCTGTACTATAGGTAATGGTATTTAAGACTGTCTGTCCACCGGAGCGGAGCGGAGAGGGAAAGAGTGGAGCAGACCAATAAAACTGCAGAAAAAGTCGTATTTCATTTTCAAGTGTTTCAATAGCTTTTTCGTTTTGAAGTGAGGTCTAGAAGTGTGTTGTATTGCTTGAAGTGCATTGAACGTTAGTGCCTGAACTGAAACATTAATAACATGAAAATATAATAAACAGAGAATATTAATATTTTGTAAATAAAGTCTAAAGTAATGCGTGCTCTGAGTTTTCTTTCTGATTCACGTTGTGTACAACTAAAAGGAAAATGGAAGAATATAAAAAACTTAAGAGGAAAATGGAAGAATATACATATTGAAACCATGTGGTCCTTTTTTCCCGATGGGAAAATGCATTTTACGCATATCTTCTAGCCGCCTGAGGAGAGCCCGAGGGTTATGTTGGGCTACTAACGGACTGTTAGTCCCTACGCCACTTCGGGGTGGAAGCTCGGGATGGGTGGTGGACGGATTTGGACTTGGAATTGGACTGAACTGATCAGACCAACACCGTCGTATCCCGCCGGTCCCGAACTGTCCATCACTTTCCTTCATTCCTTTTAGTTGTAGGCTGGATGTATCCTATAAGTACTTAATAAATTTTATACGCCTTCGAAAATATCAAAAACGAAATAAATCCTGTGAGGATTCATCATAAATAAATCTGACTGGGGAGAGGGTGCCGTGGGGTGCCGGCAGTAGAATGTTACCCTCCTTATGTCCGTGGATGCAATAGGAGCCTGCTAAGAGATACCTCCAGGAGATGGGCAGCAGCGCAGCGTCTTTCCGTGTATCAACATCCCGTAGGTACTGCGCTCACCAACCCGCCTGTCAAGCGTTGTGAGTATGGCAACTACCCCTCATGGAGATCGATGAGAGGACTGTGTTCAGTAGGCTGAAAGGGAAAAGTTGATCTTGGAGATTTATGAGGGAGGCCTATGCCCAGCAGTGGACGTGAACAGCAGTCCTACGGCTGAGATGACTATTCTTTCTATACTATACCTACATAGCTTCGCCTCTGGTGTTGCAGATGTAGGTAACATGGGCGACGGTGACCACTTAATTCCCATCACGTGGCCCATCTTCCACCCACTACGAAAAAAGTTTCATTGTTTCCATCGCAGTATGATGCAATAATGCAAATGTCCTAGCAAACAGTCAGGTGACCGTTTCGTTCCAATTGCGGTGACAATGCGCGGAAGTGCACCGAGCCGCAATGGGCACACCTTTACTTTCCACAATATCAGTTACCTACAACTCCATTTAGTTCACTGTGCTAGGGACAAGTTGATCAAACACCCGATATTAAAATATTCCCCACGGCACCAATATTGTAATTTAACGCGTAACCTTATTAATCCCGATGTAACGGGCAGACGAGACGACCTGGTGAAGACCGCAAGTTGGCTGTGGATGCAGGCCACTTCCAACCGCAGTCCTTAGACATCCAGTAGTGGAAGTCCTATGACTGAGATGATGATGGTGATGAAACCCTGAGTTTCGGCTGTGTGCAATTTTGCATTAGTCGTGGTCTCGTGAAGACAAGAATTCCCATGTCGATGTTGGTATAAAAATATTATGATCGCGAAAGTTAAAGAAAGACAATGGTGTCGATTTTGTTTTACACTTTCTAAAACTAATTATTATTAAAGATATGACATTTCTAAATTTAGAGCTGTCAACGTAAGATTGGGTCAAATAATGTTCCATTTTGATTTGTGGCAACACAATCGATACCACAATTGACTTAATTTTTTACAGGCGTAGTCTTTTATAACGAAACGCAACACGCCAATAATGCGCCGACGGACGCAGCGCGCGTTAATGGTACAGGAACAGGGAAACGGAACAGGGAACAGACCTGTACCATTAACACATTCCTACTAGAATTCCAACATGTTGACATATTTAATGACAGTAGGTATCAGTCAAATTTACAACTAATCTAATCTAATCAGCCTGTAGGATCCCACTGCTGGGCAAAGGCCTCCCTTCCCTCTCTCCATACCTCCCGGTCCAAGGCGTTGGTCGACCAGTCAGCACAGTACATGTCCAGCTCATCCCGCCATCTGCGCCTGGGCCGGCCGCGCGGTCGTTGTACCGCATGTGGGACCCACTCGGTGGCTATCTTTGCCCACATTTCTTCCGACATGCGACACACATGTCCGGCCCAGTCCCACTTCAGTTCACTTCAAATTTACAACTGTAGCAGTCAAATTTACAACTTATTAAGAGCTTATCTTAGCTTTAGTACGTTAAAGTTAATTTTATTTTTTTATTATAATATCCATTTCCTTACTGTAATCTTTATCCAGTGATGTGATTTTGTCTATTGTTACTCTTTTAAGTCAGTTTTAAGATAGTTACAAATTGGTGTACCTATACTGTAAGTAGGTAGGTACTAAATTTAAATAAATAAGTAAGTACCGTAATTGAAATTAAAAAAAAAGAAGTTACCTAGGTGTTATTAGAAATGTTGAATAGCTATGCGTGTGGTTAATAGATAACTCAGCGTCTTGTCCGTAGCTTGTTATCTATTACTCAACTATCTTTATGGGAAAGGAGCCCTCTCTTAGATTCTCGTAATATTGAGATGTTAAACCAGTTCTTGCTAAATTCATGTCATGTTGGTTTAATTTAAACACAAGCCTAGTTTAGCGGTAGCATCTGAGTTATTAAATAGATAAACGTTTATCAGTGTTGAGATCCTATCATCCTATGTAGGTAAAATTATTAATAATACCTATATCGGATCTCAAAACTGTTTCATCAGTTGAAATTTTAAGGATGTCATGAAGATTATCTATTCATCATCATTTCATTTCAGCCATAAAACGTCCACTAATGAACAAAGACCTCCCTCATGAGTCTCCATGAGGGGTAGTTGCCATACTCACCCACCACGCTTGGCAGGCGGGTTGGCGAGCGTAGTACGGGATGTTGATACACGCAAAGACGCTGCGGCCCATCTTCCGGAGGTATCCCTTAGCAGGCTCTTACGGCATCCACGGGCATGAGAGGAGGGGCGACATTCTACTGCCGGCGCCCCACGGCGTATCTATACATTGGACATTAATTTTTTCCTTATAGGTCCTAAATACAATACGTTGAAATACTCAATTACGTTGAAATAGGTCCTAAATACATTACGTTGAAATAATCCCGTAACTCCACGGATTGTTACAGTTCATGGCAATTTACGACGTCACAAGCTCCCCCCTACTCCTAAACTTTAATACGCACTACCAAGTATTTTTTATTAATATGAAAACCAAAAATTACGTAGGTAACTTGACTTTTTTGTTTGATGTCAGTTTCAATATCCTAGTGTTCTCATTAAGAATATAAATTTTTGACATGCATAATGTAGGTATGTTTGTTTGTGTGTATGCACATAAGTCTGTTTTTTATTTAACTTATGTCTATAGGTATATATTTTCATACCTTGTCACCATTACTATTGCGAATGTATGATATATTTTATATGACCATTTGAAACTGAGCTGTAAAATAACCTAACTGTGGTACAGTACCTGACATGTGCATGCTACACAACACTTTAAGACCATGTTATTCCAAAAAGTGGTGTGTTGCTTCGATGCAGGTGACAAAAATAATTAAAAGGCATACATTTATTTTTATAACTGTAAAAGATAATTTTGAAATTATTCGGAAGAATTGTTTTCGGCCGAGTTAATAGTTATATATATGTCGGCGGCCGATCGTAGAATTGGGCACATCATGATGTGCCCCGGCATATCATGATATGGCGGCATTTCTTGATCTGCCATGCAAAACCCGCCATATCGTTTCAAGACTAACGTTCGATGATCTGCCAGCCTATTACTCGGTATATTGAATAATAGGGTGACCATAGATTTTGCTTGGTGAAGGGAATGGTATTCATGGTCAACATTTACATTACTACATCGAGCTATGATATAGTAGTTATTAAAATAATTATGTTGTTTCTATTTATAATGACTAAAAACCTACTTAACTGTTAGAAAAACATCACAAGTAGCAAAAATCAATACGGGAACTAATGATAATTTTAAGGGTTTTTTTCAGAAGATAAGTCTGGTTAACCACTCATCAGTGGGTCCTTAACGGCTTGGTAATAAAGTTTAAAATCTATGCTAAGAGAGAGATTGGACATTGCCTAGTTATCAAATATGTAATAATGCTATATCGCACCTCCAGTCGTAAACTGACTCAATCCAAAATTCATGTTTTTTGGGAAATTAAGAAAACATGTTTCGGTCCTTGACAGTTTTTGATAAATCACACTATAACTTTATGAAACAGAGAGCTATTACAGTTTATTTATTACAGTTTCTGATTTACTAGGCGATAGAGCGCACTTTTTTGAGTCGTTCTGTATACTTAATTCACCCAAATTTTGAATTGAGTCAGCCAACGACTAGAGGTGCGATATATTTATCAATGAAAGTTGTTTATTCAAAGTCGTTTTTACGTGTAATCGGTATTATCGGTACTTAGTACTTAGGCACTTAAAATCACAGATATGTTATGTATTAATTATTCTTTTTGACAATATTAGGCTTAGCAGAGTACTTTACAAACTATTACCGTAAATCAAACTAAATATTTTTTTTATTATTATTACTTTATTACTGTTATGGTAATTACTTTATGACAATATAAGACTTAGCAGAGTATTTTTTTCTTTGTATGAGATCACAACATTTTTAGGAATTTACATCTTGTTTTTTATATTATACATAATTTTTTCTCTACTACCATGTCCTACAACTTTGTTAACTTCAGTCAGGATATCGAAGTATTTCTCTAGTGGTACAATGCGCACCGTGGGATCGTTAAAAGTTTTCTTTTTAAAAATCATAAAATGCTCATCAGCAGTCTCTAAAATATCGTACTTGGATAGCCAATATTAGTCCGCCGACCCCCGTGTTGTGGCCACCTTACTTTTTTTGATTTGGTTTATAACCTAAAAACAAATGGCATGGGTTATTTATTATTCTGAAAACTATACAGATATAGGAATTCAGCATACATGAAACAATAAAGTAATAGTTGTAAAAATGGAATAGATTTGTTTATTCGTGACTAAATGAACCAACTTAATAATAAGTAACCTCTTTAACTCGTTCTGGTGTTCACGTGGCTTGCATAAAAGTCTTTCAGATGCTCATTATAGTTTAACTGAAACGCACTTCTTTCACCATTTTCATTTTCGTTACCAAACTCCTCGTTATTTATTGTTGTCGCCATGTTGCCGCAATTACTAGGCCCGTATAAAACCCGTAAGCAGCGCCTCTAGCGGTTTACATTTGAACTATTTGACGATGTGACGTTTTATTCTTTGGGCATTTCGTGATATGGCGAAGCGTTTACTGGGAATATCGACAAACGTTTGGTTTTCATCGATCTGCCCGAATTCCGTTTGGGCACATTATGATGTGCCCCCTAGACAGTGGCGTATTTCAAGAAATGCCGCCATATCATGATATGCCGAGGCACATCATGATGTGCCCAATTCTACGATCGGCCGCCGACATATATATATATTAAAGGGAGAGGCCACAAAACCCCAACAATTGAGAAATATAAATTTAAACCACCAGAAAGAAAGTTACCTATGTTTACGTTGAGTATTGACAGTTTGTTTACAAATTCTACTTACATCGAATTTGGCTGAAGTATAGTTTCTTCGCTTGCGCCATGTATTTTTTCTTAGTTCGCGCCTAGTTTTTTGACATACGTGAGCCAATCGCTAAAGGTTTCATTTCATACAGAAATTCCGAAATTCATTCATTTATTTCCATAGTTTTCAATTACAAAACATAGACACGTCAACTTACAAAAATAAAAACATATTTAATCTTTTAACAGGAAATAAGGCATATGAATGAATCTGTTCGCTTCCCTGTTTTAAGCACTGTGACAAGAAGCGATTATAAAACACAGTTATTTTTAATAGTTAGTTTTTTTAGTTGTTTCGGAGTTGGAGCAAATTTCAGTCCAAGCTTTTTTGTCGTCTAGATAATCAGATATTTTATAGTAAGCCTTATTGTGAAGATTAGGTACATTTGATATATTTTTTAAGCATTACATTTATGCATTTCTCTAGGATTTTTATTGTAAAAGCGTGTACACTGCCCTCTGAAAGATATATTGACCTTACGTAGCCTATTAGTGGATTAGTGGGCAACGCGAGTTTTTCTTAGTATTTACATTGTGTAAATCACTTTTCTTATTATTATTATTTATTATATTATTATTAAGAGCCTGTACTGTCCCACTGCAGGGCAAAGGCCTCCCTTCCTTCCTTCCACCTATCTCTGTCTTGAGCTACTGTGGTCCAGTCTTCCAAGTATGCGTCGAGTTCGTCTTTCCATCGACGTCTCGGTCTGCCGCGAGGTCGTTTCCTGTCTTGTGGGATCCATTCGGTAGTGGATTTAGCCCATGACTTATCCGGCCTGCGGCAGACGTGACCCGCCCAATCCCACTTCAATTGGCCCGATTTTTGGGCGACGTCTGCGATCTGTGTTTTGGAGCGCAGTTCACTATTTTTTATCCGGTCTGACAATTTGACTCCTAGGATACTGCGCTCCATCGCTCGCTGGCAAACCCCAAGTCTGCTTTTTTGCAAAGCGGTCAATGACCAGGTCTGTGCGCCATAGGTGAGGATTGGCAAAATGCACATGTCCATGAGTTTTCTTTTGAGTGTCAGTGGCAGATCGCCTTTCATTAGATCTTTCATAGACCAATAGCCCTTCCAGGCGTTTTCAGTTCGTCTTGTTATTTCCACATCTTGTCTGCTCTGGAAGGATACTAATTGGCCTAAATATAAGTACTCATGGACATATTCAATTTCCCCATCCCCTACCTGTAACCTGCATTCTATGGCGTTGGTCATTATCTTGGTTTTGGACCTGTTCATGCAAAGACCAACTTTGAGGCTTGCCGTGTTAAGTTCGTCCAACATTGTGCCGAGCTCAGTTGCTGATGTGGAAAAGAGAACTATATCGTCGGCAAATCGGAGATTATTCAATCTCTTATCACCGACGAAGATCCCCTTTTCCAACCACCTAGGTGTTAGAGATTGAAAAACCTCTTCTAAAGTGGCTGTGAAAAGTTTTGGGGACAGCGGATCACCCTGTTTAACACCTCGTTGTATTTGGAAAGACTGTCCGGTAGAATCTAATTTAATGGCTGCAGTGCTGTTTAGGTAAATGTGTTCTAAGAGTTGGATGTAAGTGGTTGGAATATCTTGTTTTCTAAGTGCTGCGAAAATGGCTGAGTGCTCAAGACTGTCAAAGGCTTTCGAATAATCGATGAAGGCTATGTAAAGTGGTAGGTTGTACTCCGTGTATTTCTCAATAAGCTGATTTAGTGACTGAAGATGGTCAGTGGTGGACATGCCCCTGCGAAAGCCTGCCTGTTCTGGCGGTTGGTGTTGGTCCAGGAGGCCTGATACTCGGTTCTCTATCACTTTTATAAAAGTTTTATAGATGTGTGAAATCAAGCTTATTGGTCGATAGTTAGCTATATCTGTCTTGTCACCTTTCTTGTGGAGTAGAATTATATGGGAGTGGCAGAAGTTAGAAGGTATATTGCCAGTTTGTAAAATTGTGTTAAATAAATTTGTGAGATGAGGGATCAGTATAGGCTCTCCTATTTTTAAAGTCTCACTAGTTACACCATCGTCTCCAGGACTTTTTCCGTATTTAAGGCTGACTATTGCGCGATGTACTTCATGTCCTGTGATCCAAGGTATACTATTTGGGCATGAGTAGTTGATTGTTGACGTTAAACTGTTTTTGTTTGAATAAAGATTCTGATAGTATGTAGTGCAAACATCTAAAATTTTTCTTTTTTCTCTCTGTATTAATCCATTTATGTCCTTAATTTGAGTAATTGAAGTTTTACCAGTCTGTGTTCCTCTCATTGCTATTCTGAGAGACTTATTTTTATCTAACGCAACTCTTATCAATTCTTCATTATATTTCCTTATATCATTCCGTATTTTTCTTTTTACAGCTTTATCTTTTGATTTATATTCTGGTGTATACAATGTTAACTTCTGTCTTTCTTCTATAAGTATTTTAGTTTGATTACTCAGTTTATTAGATTTAATTTTGTCGTGTTTAATTTTTTGACTTGCGATTTTGATACTTTTTATTATGTTCGAATATTGTGTTTGGGCGTCTTCACAGTTCTTGGCATCCAAAAGAGCGAAGCTGTTTTTTAAGTCTAGACAAAACTGGTCTTGATTTCTGATGAGGATAGTTTTGTCTAATTTTCTAATCGTTTGTGTAATCATTTTTAGTCGTTGAATTTTAAAGTGGAATTTTATACTACAACGTACTGGACGATGGTCTGAGCTAAATTTTATATTATTTAATACCTCTACGTTTTTAATTATTTCCTTATTGGAAGAAAGACAAAAATCTATTTCATTTTTGGTGGTTTTGTCGGGAGAGAACCATGTCCAGCGACGATGAGGTTTTTTATAGAAGAAGCTGTTGCTTAAACTCAAACCTTGCCCAAAAGCAAAGTTTAAGAGTCGTTCTCCTCGGGGGTTTCTGATGCCTGTTCCATGTGGGCCAAGAATCATGTTATTTTCTTGGGCTAGTTTTGTGCCTATTTTGGCATTAAAATCCCCGAGTACAATAGTCCAAGTCCCTCTATTGTCATCGCATGCTTTATCCAGCAAGTCATAGAACTCCTCGACTTCATCGTCGGGTCGCGCAGATGTTGGCGCATGAACTTGAATTAATGTAAGAGCGGTTTTACTACTTATGTGGAATTTTAGAACAGCTATTCTGTCAGAGTATGAAATAAACTCCTTGATGTTAGATTTCCACCGTTTGTCTACTAAAAATCCCACACCATACTGGCCTCCGTATCCATTGTGATAAAAGATAGTTTGAGCACGTTCCAGTGTGTTTTCACCTTCTCGCCTCACCTCTGCTAAGCCTATAATGTCCCAGTTGATATATTTGAGGGCATTCTCGAGCTCTACTAACCTTTCCTCTGATCGTAGAGTTTTGACATTATAGGTTAGAATTTTGAGCTTTTCAGTGTCCATTTTCGTAGCTTGAGTCGTTTGACAGTTTAAGATCCTCGCCTGGAGATTCATCTGGCCCCTGACCATAGGGGTCGTCGGCCTACTGTCATTGGCGTTGACCCCCGGATCGCCAGGCACTTGGGGACATTGTGTATTTGTGTGGTTCATGAAGGAAGGGGGTTGGACCATAACCCACCACGCTGGTCCAATGCGGGTTGGTGGGTGGTTTCGCCAGAGCCTCGTCTGTTGGTCGGCAGGGTGTACCACGGGCCGGTGAGGTTGGCTTGAGTTCTAGAAGATGTTATTTGGAACCCCTTACACCCACTTACACTTTTCTTACACTTTTCTTAGGAAAACTATAAATATTTTTGTGGATTTACAGCAGAATTTCGTAAATATATTGGCAGGGAACTGTCATTACTTATAATAATTTCAAAGTCATTGTGTTAATACAAAGCTTCGGCAATAAAGCAATTGTATTGTAAGTTTCAGATCAAAATCGTACAAAATAACATAAGTATCGTTATACTTATGTTATTTTGTACGATTTTGATCTGAAACCGGTATAAAGGTAGAATCGAAAATATGCCATGGTAACCGGACTTATAAGATAGGATAGGAGTTATCCTTGAAGAGTTTCTTTGCATTTACATACTCGTACATATTCCTAATTAGCCTACACCTACTATTTAGGATTATTTACCTAGCTGCCACCAAATAGATGGCAGGTTGAGTAAGTACAGCAACCTTAACCTAAAAGGCCCTACCAACTTGGTTCAAACAGTTTTATGCAATAAAACATCTTTACTTACGTTGCTAGACAATTATGTTTTCGTACCTACATAAATATCAAATAGGTACTTCAAGTACCTGCTAAGTTGCCTAAGGGCAGATGTGCAATATAGGTACCTGCGTCAAATCTGACTTGTCGAGAGAAAACGCGCGTTGGCGGTCAGACATTTTTGAAAAGCATTTGGGCTCTAATTAATTCTAGTTTAACTGAATTCAGCAATTAAATGACGATCGACGGCGAGTGACGACAAATCGTTCTCCCGGTATCATTCAACTTATTTTTGCTTTACAATTCACATAGATGCTATGTACCTAGCCCCAAGCTAACCAGAGCTTGTGTCATGGCTAGATGACTGATATACTCAATACATTATAATTATACTACATAGATACTTATTATTATTATAGTTATATCGAAAAACATCCAGAACACCCTGAACAAATATCAGCAGATCTTACAGACAATTGTCCCAAGGCGGGAATCGAATCCGCAAGCTCTTGCGTCGCAGACGGACCATCGCCCCCTGCGCCACAGAGGTCAACAAGTCTATAATCTTTAACACTTTAGCACTTCGTAAGAAAAATATTTTTAATTAGCATCAGTGCTTTTCAAACCGCTGCTATAGGCCTCTTGCCTCTTTATTGTTAATTGTTTACTCAATTAACGGACCGGCAAGCGCAGCGTAGGACGTCCACCTACAAGATGTGCAGACGACTTGGTAAGAACCGCAGGTCGGCGTTGGATGCAGGCCGCTTCCAACCGCAGTGCCTGGAGATTAATGAGGGAAGGCCTTTGTGTAGCAGTGGACGTCCTGCGGTTGATATGATGATGATGATAAACTCAATGTGCATGGTGACACAGGGCATGGAAATCAACAATATTTTAGATAGAAATCGATAGAAAATGCTTTATTGCACACCTTAAAACATACAAGTACAAAATAAAAAACTAAAGAAACACTGATCATGTGACAATCGGCGGTCTTATCGCTAAAGAGCGATCTCTACCAGACAACCTTGGGATGGATTGGATTATTATATGCAACATGGGGTTCTATCGATGTAAGATGTACATACGGTAATAGTAATAAATTTGAAAATATTATACCATACATAATTATATACATACATAGGTACTTGATAAACATACATACATAAATATAAAGACAACTGTTATATTATATACTAAAATACATATAAATATATACAATGGTGTCAACGAATCAAGCAGTTAGCGACAACAGGACAAATAGTGTTCCTTAACCATAGACTTGAAAATAGGAAGAGACTCTTTTACTCAGTTATCAATATATAAAACTTCCGTTACTGACTGAGTGACTGACAGACCACGCACAGCCTAAACCACTGGACCTAGAGATTTGAAATTTGGGACACATATACCTTGAGTATCCCAGAGGTGTACTAAGGAGGGATTTTTCGAATTTTTGGTGAAACTGCGGGGTGCGGCTAGTTTAATATATTTTTTAATCAATAGTCAAGTAGCTTTTGATAAAAGCACATTTTCTCGCGTTTCCTTGTCACTTAGGCCTCAGTTCTCTTAGGCACCTACCTAAGTAAATATTACTGTGCAAATATAGGCAGGAACCTGAAGGCACATTACCTGCGTCAATACTCCTATTACAACATGTGTGTTGGTAATTGCACCTGTGTGCAATAATGACATCGCTTACTTAGCGAGGTGAAGGGTTGCTCATTACCGTTTTTCTCATTTTTGTCTGAGTCAAAACTCAAAGTTCAAGGCCTTATGCGTATAACGGTGAGAAACAACTATAATTTAATGCTAGGTGAATTTGGTGGGAATACTTTGTATTGCCGTGTTGATGTATCTGTGACCTGTGAGATGTTTTTGTTTTAACGACTCTCTGTAGTGGCGCAGGTAATTTAACTTTAGGTAGGTGCATTGTTCTAGCCATAATCATTAATTGATTCAGAGGTGCCCTTGCGTAAATACACTATAATTTAAGACTGCTACTTTAAGAATGCTACACAATGCAGAAAATGTGCGCGTCCGAATTTTGGACCTGGGAACAGCACACAAACAGCTTAACAACAATAAAATGTACTTCGCCTCTCCTAGACGGCTAAAACACGTGTGGAATTCTTTTTAGTGTGTTATTTCCAGCTTCCTGAATTTGTTAGTGCACACATTACCGCATTTTTTCACATTCACTAAGTAGCAGAATAATAGCACACGCAGAGTTGTCACTTTTTAGAGATACTCTACTCTATTTTGATCAAGTGTTTCTTATAACTTTATTGACACATCTTTACAACATCTTGACGACAACATCAGTAGTGATTTGATAGACGCTGAAATCGAATCATCGTGGATACAGCTTTAAATTCATCGCAAATAACCTACACTAATATTAAACTGCATTCCTTCGCTGTATTTTATGATATTTTAAATACAATTAGCCATTGCAGACAAGAATCTCCCCTTGGCAAACCAAAATATTCGTAAACCCAGTTGCCGTGAAAGGATGTTGAGCATTCTCTTCGTAGTTATCGATATAGGTAGGTACTGCGTCCTACAAGTCTTTAGTCCTTGACTAAACTATGTCGTAACAGTCTTTATGTGCATACAAAGTGCTTGTTAAATGGCGTATCTTATTTAAATCCTTACTAGAACGCTGGATTGTGTCATCTGCCAAATGGTATTATGTTCCCAGACTGAAGCACAGATTAAATAAGTTGCCTGAAGAGGTCAAACAAATGCCAGCTCCGTACAATACGGAACTTCATACCGCGCCATAAATGACGGGTCCCGATAAAAATCTAGCTTGCAGTGAGGCGTCGAAGACAATGTGAAGTTAATAAATTAGACAGCAGAAAAAGAAATTAATGGATGATTGTTTTTTTCAACTTTCGCGACTCCATAACGGTCTGCCCGCGATCAAGATAGGTGCAATCCCTTAGAAAAATATATGTCATTATTCTAAGTGCAATCCTGTCGAAACGTCAAGATAGAAATACCTAAGTTTATGATTAAAAAGATTATTTATAATAATTATATTTTTTTTAACAAAAAAATCGGCTAACTGCGTGTCGGGCCACGCGCTTTGTAGGGTTCCGTAGTTAACCGTAGACCTGTTGTAAAATCTAGCTATTCTATTCCGCAAGTCGATAATAGTATGTTTCACAAAAGCTCTTATATTACAGCAGTTAAAGTCTTTAATCGAATTAATTGTACTTTTAAAAAATAGGACATAAAATATTGTCCTGTAATTTTTTAAGACATGTAGGTACACAATTTGACACTAAAAAACCTTATCTGAAATATTTTGTGAATGGTTTTTACGAATAAAACGTAAATAACCTATTATGACCCTAAAACTAATCAATTCAAACTTAAAAAAATAATCCA
This sequence comes from Pasiphila rectangulata, assembly GCA_963082625.1. Lineage (NCBI taxonomy): Eukaryota > Metazoa > Arthropoda > Insecta > Lepidoptera > Geometridae > Pasiphila > Pasiphila rectangulata. The sequence goes on from OY720240.1 coordinate 15,416,104, forward strand.
AATCAGTTTAACGACGGAGTTCTGAGGTAACAATTACCTATTAAAAAAAATACAGACGACTTTAAAAACATCACCTTTTTTGAAGTCGGTTAGAAGACAAACAGAACTGTCATGTGTAACGTCATTAATTACGAAATACACCATACACACCATTTACACCATAGGTACAACAATAAATAATAATAATGCTGGACAATTTACACAGCATCATCCAGCCCCAAGCTAAGCAGAGCTTGTGTTATGGGTACTGGAAGACTGATATACTCAATACATTATACTAGATTATTTAAATATAATATATATATATTCTATAAATATATTTATATTTTCTATCTATATTAGAAAAAAACATCCAGAAGAATTATCTGCAGATCATATAGATTTCTGTCCCGAGGTGGAAAATCGCATCCGCAAGCTCCTCGCGCAGGCGGACCTTCGCCCGCGCACCACAGAGGTCGACCAATCATTTTACACCATACAATCATTCATGGTTGGATTATAGGGTTCATTTTATATATACATATACAATACATTTTATTGTGTGCGTTTCATACGAGCTAGGCAAAAGCAAGTGTTAATTTCACTTTATCTTCAACCATAATCAAAGATATCATGTTACTAAATTCTAACAAGTATTGACACCGTTCTCTCTACGTGTTTGATGGGGTCAAATCAAATTCTAGACAAATGATCTCAGATGTTCAATGGTGAAAGTTCGAGCTATTCTATTGTGCTGATTGATCGCGGGATAGATAAGTTACCGTATCATCGTACAGAGACTGGCAGAAGTGCCTTAATTCCCAATAATATTTATCAGATGAATATTTCGGTATATTATTAGGGGGCGCCTATTATGCATAGCGCTGCCTGTCTGTCTGTCTATGCATGAGACAATTACAACGAACGCGTTGACCGATTTACATGAAACCTTTTTTTATAGCCCTGTCTTAACGAGAGAAGGGTACTGATTGATTTTGGTGACCCTAGGGTCACATGGACCTATGGAAATATTGTGACCTTAATGTAGAAATTTGGAAATTTAAATTAAATTGTTGTTTTCTTCGGAAACCTTCGCCCCCTTTCTGGTACCCCCGTACCAATGCTTGTATAGTCTTATTGAAACTTTTGCGATCACAAAACTTATTTAAATTATATAATAAGAAAGTAATTACGCGAAAAGTACCTAATGGGTTATTCCATTTTCCTATTTAGATAGCTTACTTATCCTTATTTTTACCGTTGTTATGTAAATGATTAAATTTTTCTTATATAAATAAACAATGCTTGTTGGTGGCACTTTCACGCCTTGCAAAGTGGAAATAATTTAAAATTTCACACAAACAGCAGCTTATTCCAAAATGTCAATCAGTAAAGTTCATAGTTTCAGCCGTAAAACGTCCACTACTGAACACAGGCCTCCCTCATGGATCTTGACATACCACGCTTGGCGCCTGCCAAGCGTGGTATGTCAACTAACGCCAACCCGCCTGGGTTGGCGAGCGCAGTATGGGATGTTGATACACGGAAAGACGCTACTGCCCATCTTCCGGAGGGATTCCTTTAGCAGGCCCTTACTGCATCCACGGGCATGAGAGGAGGGGTAACATTCAGCAGCCGACACCCCTCGGCAAATTTATTTCAAATAATAGGTAAAGTTACTTCAGCAAAACTAACCTGAAAACTTTATTGCATGTTTTAAAAGGTTGTAAAAGGTATTGCTAGCTACTGTACCTACCATATCATATCTGAACATTCCCATTGTCTGCGAGACGTCCCAATTAAACATGAAATGGTTACGGCATTAATCAATAGTTGCTCGAACTTTGTGCCTCAAAGCGTATCGTGTAACCGATAGGTGCCTTTTAGAGATTCGATATACTTGCATTAGTTTTCTATCAGTTTTGTAAACAGGGCTTGTCGCAAGGGACCGAAAAGAATGGCGCTTTGAAGAAGAGGGTATACTCCAAAAAGGGAATGTAAAGGGACATAAATTAAAAGTAAAAAACTTTTTAACAAACAAGCTTTTATTTAAACGTTATAAAAATAATAAAATAAATATTTTCCATTACAGTTTATTGTCAACATAAATCGACTACACAATTTAAGTGATAAAAAGCTTGTTTGAGATTAACCTGTGTACCTGTAACTTGATCTAATTGTTTTTTTTTTCAAACAATGTAAATGTGAGTAGGTACCTGCCCCCGTCTTATATAAATCAGTATTCGCTTCGAAACACACTGTCATGGAATTAGGTGTATCACTGAATTAGGCGAGTTTACCCTACTCGTATTTACATTGTTTGAAAAACATTTTTTTCAACTATATTTAGTTACATACATACATGGCAAGCTAAATGAAAGCTTGTAATAAACAATGACGATGGGATGAATGCTAATATTTCGGCGCACGTCACCGAAATATTGTTAAATAAAATATTTTGTTGCCAATTAAAATATGATCTGCGTTCAGTTAACGCTTAACATTGCCTATATCTGTTCGCTATTTGTTATCTAAAATACATAGGCAACATGATGTTGTCTCGTGATTATCACATCTGTGAATATCAGTGAAGTCATCTAAAACATCTCATCAAGACGTAAATATTTAGAAGTTGATTGGCATTACGAGAGAAGACGAGAGATTTGCTGTCTACAGTTATCACATCAATGTCTATTATCCACCAATCAGCTGACTGAAGATCATAGCTTTAGCCGCAATTAGGTTATGTAATTTAAAAGCTAAAGCTACATACCTATATGATATCAGATTTTATTTGTATTTGACTTCTGACCGTTACCCAACAGTTTATGGCCATGCGTGAGAATTGTCGGTATCGTGTTCAGAATGTACAGTCGGAATCATTGAGAAAGCACAAAAAAAGAAAGAACTGTTGATTAAGTATATGTTTTGATATGATGTCTTTGTCCGTAAAAACCACTAGGCGTTGTTTGTTTTTTTTTGTGGTGGAATCGCTTCTTTCCTGATGACCTCTTTACCTGGTGATATAAAACACTTACTATCATACTTCTTCTTCTTCTTGATTCCTATGTCCCCCGTCGGGGCAAAGGGCAGATACAACAGTTCTATCATTGTATCTGTTTCAGTAATCTATTGTTTTCGTGCATGCAGGCGATTGGCCCACAGTGCCTTAATCCGATAGCGGGGTTGCCACTTTTGAGCCTACGGATATGCTCGGTTTGTTTCGGGTATCCTCCCTGTGAGCTGATTCTGCTTTACGGCGCAGAATACTCGCCGGTTGCCCTGCATCCATTAGCTCATTTGCAACTCTATCATACATACTAACATACTAATAAACAGTAAACTAATCAGCACTTGCTTAACAAACTGAAGGATATTATTTTAAGGAAAAAAAAATATTTGAAAAGAAGGTCAGTTTAGGTTTCTAAATCTGTATACAACATTACCAGTAGTTTTTTATTTACACACAAAACGAAACAAGGCTTTGTGTGTAAATAAAAAGAAACTGACCAAGAGCAAATCGGACCCGCGCACCGAGGGTTCCGTGCCATCATAAAATTATACAGTATTTTTTTAAACATTTTTTGTAAATAACTTAGAAATACGGCTTAAAGGAAAACTAATAACTGTTTATTAATGTGCAAATAAGCCCTCTCATATACCTCTAATACCCCAAACTACATAGTAGCTTCAATTCCAATTTTTGAAATTCCCTTTCCGCCCCCCTTGCATTCATAATAAGAATATTTTTCAACATTTTTATATAAGCTATATTAGTGAAAATAAAACTATTTCAAATTTCAAGTCGATAGCATCAGTAGTTCTCAAGATATCCATCTGTGACAGACAGACAGACGAATAAAGTCACACCATTAGGGTTCCTTTTTACCATTTTGGTCTGAAAACCTAAAATAACTACTCAGCACCTAATTGACGGATTACGACAGTTTGTATGAGAATATGTCAAGAAACTGCTGATTAACTGTTGGTCAATTTAATAGCGTCTGTGAGTTAAAGATTTGAGAGGAGTAAACTCCGCGGCGCTGGTGGTTTAATAACGTCTCAGTTGGGTTCGATTTCCGCTGCGTGACAAATGTTTGTGTCTTCGGCAGATAAGTAACTACAAGTACATATTAAGTTGAGTACAACAAAGAATTATCTATCAATCTATATTTCTTCAGTGTTTGGGTATTTTCCCCCATAACATAAGCTCTTTTTACTTTGGGGCTAGATGAAATGTCTCGCATTATTTATTTATTTTTATTTCTATAGTAAAATCTTTAGTAGGTATGTAGTAAAGTCTACAGAAGCAATAATGTATGGGGAAGGACCAGTGCGGATGTACCATAGAATGTTTTTACAGAAACACAGCAAAATCCTTGGCATTATTTATAAGCTAAAATAAACATATTTGGCTTATTTAAACTTTCTTGTATATTAATTGTTTCTAAATTATTATAATTTAGTTACTATTACATTCAAAGTTTTTTTAGATTTCGATTGGAAAATTATTAGTTACGCTCTATTGAACTCGAAAATCAACAATCAAGATTATTCACCAAAACTATTTAGTTAACTGTACCGAGCGTACAGTAAGCTATTATTAAAGTAACATATTGGTTTATTGGAAAGGCTTTAATTGCCAACAGTTTTGCGTAAGCTTCCCATACTTAGAATTTGCAACAATTTATTAAGAATTGCTTACCGGTAAAATAGTAGTACGTAATGAATACTAATATACTGAATGCAGACTTGCGTAAGCTGTTTTTCTATTTCTCTCTATATGGCTCTCTCTTAGGTTCTAAAACTTTTTTATTTATGTGATACTTCGTGCCCAAAAAACAATGTACAGAGGAGGACTTGATGCTAATAGCATTTTCTACAGTCCACCTGGGCATGCAAGAAAAAATGAGAAGGCACTAATAACAGAAGTAAGAAGAGTTTCTAAATAAATATTAATTAACAATACAAGAATATAAAAATATAATGGTAAAATAAAATAAACCAACAATAATAATAATCGGCTAATTTTAGTCCATTGCACTCGCCAACCCGCCTGCCAAGCGTGGTGAGTATAGCAACAACCCCTCATGATCAGTACAAAGATCCATGAGGGGGGCCCATAGAATAGGGGAGGCCTATTTCAACTGTGGACGTCCTACGGCTACGGCTGAAATGATTATAATAATTTTGTTGTTATAGCCGATAACAAAAAAAAATATCATCATTTACCTATAACTTAAAGGTACAAAGTAATCCAGAGGAAGAATGTTGGATAGTATCTGTTACCAAGGTAATTGTATGCTTCATAAGCAGGCAAAACAAGTATAATACACGTATTGTAATCAATTTGTAATAAGGTACAGGGTGTTTTAAGTAGTTCGGTCTAAAAATTTCCATCTTTATAATGTTGCTGTGGGGTGCCGGCAGTAGAATGTTCCTCTTCTCATGCCCGTGGATGCAGTAAGAATTCCTACTCATCATTATCTCAGCCAATTATCTTTGCCGTGGGGTGCCGGTAGTAGAATGTTACCCCTCCTCTCACGCCAGTGGATGCAGTAAAGAACCTGCTAAGGGATACCTCCGGAAGATGGGTAGCAGCATCTTTCCGTGTATTAACATCTTTTACAGCGCTCGCCAACCCGCCTGCCAAGCGTGGTGAGTATGGCAACTACCCCTCATGGTAATCCATGAGGGAGGCCTGTGTTCAGTAGTGGACGTTTTACGGCTGAAATGATGATGATGATTGTCTCAGCTGTAAGACTGAGACTGGATATAAGCCCTCATGGATCTCAAAGTACTGATCATGAGGGGGTTGTTGCCAAAGTCGCCACGCTTGGCAGGCGGGTAGGCGAGCGGAATATGGTATGTTGATACCCGTAAAGTCGCTGCTGCCCATCTCTTATATTCATACTGCATCTACGGGCAAGAGAGAAGAGGCCACATTGTACTGCCGCGTCGCGTCGGTGCACCGGCATCGCGGCATCTCGAGAATATCTCGGGGTATCACTGAATATGAATTCGTTTAAACCCTGCTCCAATCATCACCCGGTAGATAGTAGTATCTGTATTCGCCGTTATAACCAAGGAAGGAAATAGCGTGACTCCCTGGCGCGTGCCAGCGAAAAAAACAAACTATGCGGCTACCGTGGAATCTCTTATCTCTTTATCAATGGAAATCGAACATTTCTCCGACTTACTGTTACGACAGATGCTGCAATAGCTCTGCGAATGAAAGCCTTTGCGGTTCGATTAATTGATGATGACAGATACACAGGTAATCATTTGAAACGTGATAGATTGTAAATGATTCACTGGTTGCGTGGTTGCTTCATAGCTAGCTACAGCCCGCGGCTTCGAGCTGTACACGGAAACGAATTAACTATCCCTACTAGTCCCTACTTAATATTTAAAAGCGAAAGTGTGTATATAGTATACAAATACAATTTTTTTTATTGAATAATAAATGGGGTTTACACTAAGTAGTGCCCTGTTTCCTGTGTTAGTTTTCACTGTGTTACAGGATAACAGTACTCTATTCCCTATAAAGTTCTATTGTAAATTTTCCTTAACTAGTTGACTTATTATAACTATTAATTATCTTATTTTATATAACACTAATAACTGACAACAACCAACATAAAAAAGAAGAGAAGAAAAATTGCAGCAGTTGTGTGTAGGTGTGTGTGCGCGTGTGTGAGTATATGGGTAAGGTATATGTGGATGTATGTATGTTCCACTTTCACGTGAAAACGGCTGAATCGATTTTGATGAGTGTTAGCATATAAATAACCTTTATTTTAGGTTATTTCTACCCCGGATGAATGTTTATACCCAGGGGATGAAAGTTTGTATGTATCTTCCTAATAAACATTGTATTAACGCGGGTGAAACCGTGCGGATCAGCTTGTAGCTTTATGCACGCATATCGATAGACATTGGGAAGCAGCGCATTGTTTATTGTTCAAAAATAAATGTAACATAACAGATCATCATTTCAGCCATAAAACGTCCACTGATGAACACAGGCCTCCCTCATGGATCTCCATGAGGGGTAGTTGCCATTCTCACCTCGCTTGGCAGGCGGTTTGGTAAGCGCAGTATGGGATATTGATACACGGATAGACGCTGCTGCCCATCTTCCGGAGGTATCCCTTAGCAGGCTCTTACTGCATCCATGGGCATAAGAGGAGGGGTATCATTCTACTGCCGGCACCCCACGACGGCAACATAACAGATACTTAATCTAAATCATTACATCCATCATGCACGCATGATCTGCGCAGACGACATCACCGAAATCGTGGGCAAGACCTGGACGCGCTTTGCGAAGAATGAAAAGGCATGACCCAACTTTAGGTGAAACCAGCCTGAAGAAGGAGATATGCACGCATATTTTTTCTTTTACATTTTTTTTAAATATATGTACTTAATGGCATTTTATTGTGTAATTAATTACCTACATCGTGACAGTAACTCCAGTAAATCTGTCTACCCGCGACTACGGGGGCTACATGCAATGCTCTTAAAACATTGGGAAATTAACGTCGGGAAATAATAAAATACGATAATTACGCGTCAAAATACCATTAAACAGTTTCATGTTATGTCTACTAACCGCGATTACAAAATACTCGTACAATCTACCTCTACATTTTGTTTGATATTAGTGAAATGGAAATTTAAGGGAGGACCCATCAGTGGGTGAAATCAGGCTGTGGATAATGATGGTTATGAAATGAGAAAGTACCGAGAAGACGAGAGAGGAGAGAGAGCAGAAGAGGAAGATTTGTTGTGCTGACTTCACGTAATGCGAAGAGGCCTCTACTGTTGAATCGATCGCCCATCATGGCTCGCATAACCATATCACTGTAAATAAATAAATAATAAATAATGCTGGAATGCTTAGCCGTGGGGCGCCGGCAGTAGAACTTTGCCCCTCCTCTCATGCCCGTGGATGCAGTAAGAGCCTGCCATAATATCAACATCCCATACTGCGCTCGCCAACCCGCCTACCAAGCGTGGTGAGTATGGCAACTACCCCTCATAAGACCCATGATGGAGGCCTTTGTTCATTAGGGGACGTTTTATGGCTGAAATGATGATGATGAATGCTGGACAACTCACACAGTATCATCTAGCCCCAAGCTAAGCAGAGCTTGTGTTATGGGTACTAAATGACTGATATACATAATACATTATACTGCATAGATAGATATTTTTTGTTACATATAGATCTACAGATTGTACAGACATTTGTCTCGAGGCGGGAATCGAACCCGCAACCTCTTGCGTCGCAGGCGGACCTTCGCCCGCTGCGCCACAGAGGTCGTCACTATGGTGGTATATAACAAGTATTTCATTCATAATTAATTTTTATTTCAGCCGTGATACGTCCACTACTAAACACAGGCCTCCCTCATGGATCTCCATGAGGGGTAGTTGCTATACTCACCACGCTTGGCAGGCGGGTAGGCCAGCGCAGTACGAGATGTTGATACACGGAAAGACGCTTCTGCTCATCTTCCAGAGGTATCCCTTGGCTCTTACTACATCCATGGACATGAGAGATGAGGGATAAGATTTTACAGCCGGCACCATACGGCTTATATAACATAAGTGCTCTCAACCAATCGACTCACCTGGTGAGCGATGACTCATCGCTCACCAGGTGAGTCGATTGGTTGGTTGATTTTCGCTTGACTCATCGCCGATGATTCAAGCGAAAATGTCATGCGAGTCATAGGCAAGTGCTTTTCAATATACGGTCTCACGGGGAAACGAATTAATGAATGAAAGAACACTTTATTGTACACAAAACACTAATAGTTACAGACGTATAATAGGCGGCCTTATCGCTTAAAGCGATTCCAGGCAAGCATCAATTGTTGTTCGTATCACTCACTAGTCATCGCAGAAAAGAAAATCTTTATCTCTATAATTTCTGCAGTGTTTCTTCCTGAACTCTAAATTCTTTGCATCTGTGATTATTTTGTGACGGATTTCTACCCCTTGTCACACAATGTCATACTTCGTCAACCCTCTTCCTCGTCCTTGACATAAGACTTAATTTATGGATGACCCCTTATTCAACCGTAAATAAATTCAGACTTACTCGTATTTTGGTGGAAACATTAAAAACCCATCAACACAAAACACTTACCTACCATGTGTCAAAAATACAGAGCCTTCTAAGTAAGGTTCTTGTGAAGGGTTCACGCCACGACAACGGCATTTAGTTCACTGAACTATCATGATTATGACGCCTAAGTTGCATCAATAAAAATTCTGGCCTCAATTTGCAGATCAGAACATGCAATGTTACGACACGAACGCATTACGGCCATTAGAAATTCACTTGGTATTTGACATTTTGCGATGCGATCTTCAATTTGCGAGACCTATTGACTTGAACATCTTTAAGTTAAGACATAGAATAAATAAAGAACTGTGTGCAGCTCTTACTGTGCAAAGTAAAAAGAGTGCAGCTGCTATTTAAAGAAATGTAGAGTAATTTTATTAGATCTACCTCACGCAGAAGTTGGTAACTTGCAGGTTTGTACGACTGCCTCAGAACAAATATTTGTGTAAACTATTAATCATTGTTCCTGATCTAGGTATTTTCAGGGTTCCGTGCATCCCTTTAATTTACATATTTTTTTAGAAATCATCGAAAGTGAAAAAAATCTAGGTACTTAAGTTCTGCTATCAGACAAGAGATGGCGCTGTCAAGGTTCTCCAACAAATATAAACCGCCATTAACCATATTATATTGTATGATGGCACGCAACCGTCGGGTGCGCGAGTCCGATCGCTCTTGCCCAGTTTTATCTATGCATATTTGCATACCTTAAACTGCGTCATTTTGTCAAAACTCTGTTCTAATAACGAAAGTCATGATGAATCGAGGGCATATGCATGTAGACAGTAAGTTTGATGAATGGTTTTATGAAGAAGACTACTGATGGCCATCAAAACTGTAAAAAAATCAGGAGATTGAAAATTGGATAAGAGTTTTGATAGCTTTTGAAGTTGGTTTTATTGTTGAAAAATAAATAATTACCTATTGAAGATGATATCGGCACTTACCTAGCTTATTTGTAAAGCGCGATACATACATACATCCTAGTAATAATGTTACTAGGCATTCAAATGAAATGCATTTAGCGACATGCCCGGGAAGCAGACCCGGTTAGATAACGCCGAGCTTTCACCCGCGGTCTATCACGAGCGACCCATTCCTTCCGCGAGCGCATCGCGACCCGAGCTTGACCTCCCGTGACATACCTGCGAACTTTGCTTACGGCATTTCAATGAATTATGCTCCTAATTTATTTATAAATGGAAAACTAACTAACTACCAGTAGGTATTTAGACAATCTATCCATGATTAAGGAGCAATATTTATTCTGTTTTTCTTAGCTGCTTGAATCATTGACACAGTAAAGTAAGGCCTTTGCATCTATTATAGATGATTTATGCAGCGTCAGCAACTGGTAATCATGCTGTACGGGACGCTGCAGTGCCTGGGACATTGTTAGATGGATTAGGCTTGCCCAGCACCTATACCATCCTCTCAGTCAGCTATTATTTAGAGGAAAGAACAGGTGAATACGTCTGAAGCTAACTAAGCCGCGGGTTTCCTCACGATGTTTCCTTCACCGTTAAAGCTCATGTTAAGTGTGCACATACATTTTTCAAGAAAGAAAAATCCATTGGTACACGGCCGGTATCGAACCTTCACGACCACGACCTTCGGATTGAAAGTCGGGGGTACATACCACTCGGCCAACACGGCTTTTTTAAAATGAAAAAAAAAATTTGCCGACTTAGTAAATAAATACCTATAGCTATTTATTCGGACATAATAATTATACCAATATTAGGATTATTAAGTTTAAGTATATATTATATTTTAAGTATGTTTAATATTTACAGGATATTTACCATGATTCGAGTCTTATTGAGTTGTCCGATATTTCGACGCAGTTTCACACGTCCTGATGACGAATAAACCAATTTATTGCATCAAAGATTAAACATTTGTACTGCAATCATCTGTGGCGCCCATTTTGCGCGAATTGCCGCATCTGCACTCTGCAGTGTCTTTTTGTCTCGCTCTTTTTTTAGCGTGATACATCGGCGCCGTGGATCCGTATACGATGTCTCTATACAAAACTATATTTTGTATAGGAGATGGTATAAAAAGCTAATTTAATTGGAATCGTTAGAATATAAAAATTAAACACAGTTCAGGCCATTGTGCCTTGAAATGTATTTGTAATTTTAATTTGTATATCAAAACAGGGAACTTTTGGTGCTTGTTGAAACTGCTATTTTTGTCCAAAATTGTTAAAATATACACATTCTACGTAATAATAACGTTCACAACCATGATAAATTCAAAAGTTATGTAACGTATTTATTTTTTATCTTTATATAATTATATTTGTCAATAAACTGTCTTTGATGTTTTCTGTTACAATTCGTGCACGGTTAAAAATGCTGACAGGTTAAACGTCCTACTTTGATGAAGATCAAGGTTAAGCACATTCACATTAAACTGGAACATGAATTACAAACGTCGAATAATTACTAGGCTGTAATAAAAACCTAACCTCACACAGTGAACCATAAAATGCCTGTAACGATTTCAATTATATAATTTATATTGCTATTTACGCTGATGAAACAATTGTAATTAACTAAAACTTAACAGGTTTTTTAGATGATTTATTAACAAGCATTTATTATTTAACGCTGTAATCTCAATTATCCTAGGATGATTCGATAACCCTTTTTTGCCCAATCATCATTCCAGTCGTAAAAAGTCCACTACTGAACAGGCCTCCCTCATGGATCTCCATGGGTAGTTGCCATACTCACCACGCTTGGCAGGCGGGTTGGCGAACGCAGTACGGGATGTTGATACACGGAAAGACGCTGCTGCCCATCTTCCGTAGGTATCCCTTAGCAGACTCTTACTGCATCCACAGGCATGAGAGGAGGGGTAACATTCTACTGCCGGCACCTCACGGCCCAATTTGCCCAATACCTGCATATTATCAGCTTCATCATCATCACCTTATATTAGTCCACTGCTGGTAAAAAAGCCTAAAGCCCTGCGCCATTCCACCATGTCTTCGGCTTGCCGCATCCAGCGTCAGCTAGCGGCCTTTTGTATACTTTCCTTTGGATGGAATATGGTTCCGCCACCCTGTAAGGCTGTAAAGTATATGAGGTAGGTACCGAATTACTGAGTTTTCCCATGATGTTATAATTGCAATGCAAGTCTATGTATTGGTCTAGCGATACTCCAACCGACAGATTAGCTAACAGACAGGATTACAACGTAGCATGTAGCTGATAAAGTACCTACCAAAACGCCCATGTTATTTTACTTTTACATTATCGCATTTTATAGCTTATGTTTAGTACCTTAGCAATCGTTGATACGTAGTTATGTAAGGTAATGTCTTTGTTTCCTAATATTTTATGTAGGTAGCGTCGGTAACTAACGAAAACGGAAAGCGCTCAAACTTCTTAGAAAAATTAAAAAGTTGTTTTTTCAAAGGAAAATTGGTTTGTAAGGCTTCGACTAGATAAATTGAAGATTTTGGCTTTTCAGTTTCTTGTATTAGAGACGGCTGAAGAGTAGACGATGCTGCCCATCATCCGGGGAATCCTTTGGCAGATTATAACTGCATTCACAGGTAAGGGAGGAGGGGCAGTATTCTACTGCCGGCACCCCACGGCAAAAGAAAATATAGATTTAATAAATTATTTTCGATATTAGTTCACCTTCTAGACATTTTTTTATAATAACTGAGCAGATTTTCTACCATGTGAATTAAGGAAAGTACTGCTTTTTACCTTTTTAGTTTTGCACAACAAAAAACCGAGCAAGTACTTAACCGAAGCATAACTATGGCGTAATATCACCTAAAACAATGAATCACAACAGTCAACATTCCATAGAAAGATGAGTGAGATTGTGCTTTCAATGCAATGGGGGCAGCAGCGCCGCCGGAGCGTAGCGCACGGGTCAATGCGTGGACGCAATCCGCACACACTGAGAAAACGTAATGTAATTGTTATAGGTATAATCATCATCATCACCATCATCACAGCCGTAGCTACTAGTATACTAGCTGTCTATGTCCACTGCTGGACATAGGCCTCCCTAATGCATCGATCTTGAGTGGATTGTTGCCATACTCGCCACGCTTAGCAGGCGGGTTGGCAAGCGCAGTACGGGATGTTGTTACACAGAAAAACGCTGCTGCCCAATTTTTGGAGGTATCCCTTAGCAGGCCCTTATTGCATCCAAGGGCATGAAAGGAGGGGTAACATTCTACTGCCGGCACCCACGGCAGTTATAGGTTATAGGTATAATACCATGCATCAGTCAAGTTTTCTCCACAAAAAATTATGTGTATTTCATGCTCTTAAAGTGAAAAAGCCGTGTTGGCCGAGTGGAAAAGGCTTTATCGGTTAAGGAAAATACCTTGAGGAAACCCGTGACTTAGTTAGCTTAAGACGTGATTAATTGTTCTTTCCTCTGATTAATATCCGACTAAGCTGGGAGATTAGTATAGGTGCTGGGCAAGCCTAACTTAGGCTGGCTTAGGCTGCCTAAGCCAGCCATCAAACTATGTACATTCACCTACAATAATACTGATGATACCCTTGGGAAGGTACTCACTACCAAGGTACAAGTTTATATAACTTAGTTTGGTAGGGAGAGCTTAAAACTTATATTTAAATATATTAATATAATATATATAAAAATAACTATAACTTTGTACTTAATTGAATAAATGTTTTTTTTTGTCTCAGGCGTTTCGTCCTGTACAGCTGTATTTGCTGTATACAATTTGCTGACGCGAAAGGTCAAATTAATCGGTGAAAGAACAGTGACAAGAAACCACGACTAAGTGAGCTCCAGACGTATGATCTGCGTTCATCATCATCATCTCAGCCGCAGGACGTCCTCTGCTGGACAAAGGCCTCCCTCAATGATCTCTAAGTACTGATCATGACGGGTTGTTCCCATACTCACCATGCTTGGCAGGCGGGCTGGCGAGCGCAGTTCGGGATGTTGATACACGAAAAGACGCTGCTGCCCATCTTCTGAAGGTACCCCTTGGCAGATTATTTCTGCATCTACGGGTAAGAGAGGAGGGGACAACATTCTACTGCTGGCACTCCTCGGCATCTGCGTTTTTCTCTCTGAATTTTGCCGACTGTGCTGAGAGTATGGCACGAATTCAATGAAGTTGATTTACCACTACCTATATTCAATATAATTGTGTTTTGTTTTTCTTTTTTAAATTGACTATTCAATGTTGATTTTTGCTCTATTGAATAACCACTTATTGACTTTGACTTTGACTGGGCATGCCAAAACAATGTCCTAGAAACTACAGCGACAGGTATAGGTACCCTACTGTATGTATTGTCAGTTGCTTTAGATGTGAAAGACCAATTTCACGGCAGATACTGCAAGTTGTTCGATCGAGCTGACCAGTAATGTGGTAAATGAAGACCAAGACTTGGCAGTGTGTAGAACGCCCACCAATAAGCGGTGGCTGATACGGCATGCCGAAGAAGCTAAAACCCGCAATTTAGGGAATTGCGGTGTCCAACAGTGGACTTATACCAACAGGTCAATTATTATGAAACTTCAAAAAGTGAAACCCGCAACTCTCGGAAACAAAGGTTGTGTAGGTGCACTGTGCAAACATAAACCTACCACAGCCCACAAGTTAAGGAAGCATTGCAGTTAGGTATTTGCGTAGGCATTAAAATACCGGTAGATAAATAAACATGTATGATTGTAGTATAACATTTACGGGCTATTTACCATGATTTGAGACTTTTTAGTGTCCGATTTTCAATCTTATTGCGAGAGTCCAAAGTGAATCACTGTAACCTAGCCATACAGGCTATATCGAGAACTAGTGCGAGAGCTTATTTTATTTTATTTTTATTTTATTATGAAACAAAAACACACAGCTCTTAAAAACTACCTAATTATTCTTATATACATAAATAACAAAAAGCCAATAATGGATTTAATTTTTACAATCAAATCATAAGTATTCTTAGCCCAGGTATCCTTTGCAAAAAATCATGTGTAACTATTACTCATTCACCTCAGCCATAGAACAGCTGACCATGTCCACTGCTGGACATAGGCCTACATAGGATTCTACAAGATCACAAGGGGGTTGTTCCTATACTCACGCGCCTGGCAGGCGGGTTGGCGAGCGCAGTACGGGATGTTGATGCACGAAAGATGCTGCTCTTCCGGTGGTATCCCTTGGCAAATTTCCACGGGCAAGAGAGTGTCAATATTACTTACTTACCATTAATTTTTGTTCACACTACATCAACTAGTAAAAATGTAAATAAAAAAATAAGAACAAAATACGTTTTTTTTCACTGGATTTCAACTCGTTTTCATTGGCGTAAATTCCCTCTTTTGGGTTATTATACTTTTATGTTACATCCTATGCAGGATTGACTATTATTATTATCCTACTCTCAGGGATGGGTCTATTAAATTTATATATGAGATCAAAGCTTTAGAGTTAGATGGCACGCATCGCACCGTCTGCAGTGACCTGATCTGTTTCAAGCGGATGCTGCAAATATTCACAAGAACAAATGAACTTCCAAATCTGCATAAATGGATGAAGATCAACATTTTCTCAAAACCGCTAAACGTGAAATCTTCGCACTCGTTAGGAGGCTGGCTAACCGCCCCGGGGCGCTAAAGTTATGAAATCAAATAATTTAAAGCGTGTTGTAAGACAAGACTTATCCGACCTTCGGCACCCGTGAGAAGCAGCGGCTCGCGTCCACATTGTCTCACGTTAAATAATCGACAAGACATGCTGGTGTTGCAAGAAGACTGTTATCGGATGTTGATGTGGCACTCGAGGAGTCCAGCGGTAAGGCGACGCATTGATAAACTATTATTGGAATATAATTGTTCAAATTAAAATGGTGATACGCGGACTGAAGGGGGCCGCCTGCATACAAGCTGACGCGAAAAGCTAGTTTTAAATGAAAAGTCGTAAGCCCCAAAACAGTATGTCAAATGGCTCGATCTAGAGAGGTCTAGAGAGATCAAACCATTTGAGAAAGAGATGTAGTTTAGAGATTTTTTGACAGGTATTTCCAGGATTAAGTCTACACGAAATTCATCTTCTACTCTGCCAGAGTTAAAGGTAACCTCAGGTTAACTCAGGAATCACAGGTCCAACACATCTAACTTTTGCCGAGCCTCAAATCATCATTCATCATTTCAGCCGTAAAACGTCCACCACTGAACACAGGCCTCCCTCGTGGATATCCATGAGGGATAGTTGCCATACTCACCACGCTTGGCAGGCGGATTTGCGAGCGCAGTATGGGATGTTGATACACGGAAAGACGCTGCTGCCCATCTTCCGGAGGTATCCCTTAGCAGGCTCTTACTGCATCCACGGGCATGAGAGGAGGGGTAACATTCTACTGCCGGCACCCCACGGCTTGCCGAGCCTCAAATGAATCACATTTACTTCGTTGAGGTTAGAAGGAGAGTCTGCCTAACCTCAACGAAGTAAAATGTGCCATGACAAATGTGCAAGAGTCGCGCCTATAACAATGATGTTCTCGCGTCGCGTGCGTCAATGGCTTGTAGAATTCAAAACAATTGCCTATGAAGCTTTAGTGGCTTAGGCTACGTGCGCACCACGATTTTTCGCGTGCGATATTTTTGCCAACATTATTTTATTATGTTGACAAAATAATTGTAACGGCGTTTATGTTAGCGTTAAGAATAAAATGCTCAGCGTGAATAACTTAGTTGGCGAGCGCATTATGGGATGTTTATATACGGAAAGACACCGCTGCCCTTATACCGGACGCATCCCTTGGCAGACTCCTACTGCGTCCACGGGAAAGAGATGCAACATTCTACCGCTGGCACCCCACGGCTATAGTAGGACATTATTAATGATGATGATGATGATGTTTCCTAGCCGATTTCGGCCATGGCGACTGAGTATTCAGATAAGAAGTCTCGGAGGGTTCTGGTTTTCTACCCTTTCATGTGCTCTAAGGTGGCTTGTGTACCCAATCTTATAAGAGAAGGTACGAGAGCACTTTGGGCACGTTAATACCCCGTTGATAAAATTGTACCGGATGTCAGCTGGTGCACGGGCCAACAACTCATCGCGCTTCCTATCGAGCTCCTCGCGACGCTCATTTTCAAAGGTATCAACCTGTTGATGGATGAAACTTATTAATGATAAGCCTGTAGTAGGCCTCATTAATATCATCATAATCATCACATCAAATATCACAATAATCATCATTAATATCACAAAATGTCAATGGGTCGAGTAGGTTCTTCAGTATGTATTCAATGTATGAATCAAAACGATTATAGATCTAACAAGGTAGGTATGATATGTTGTTATTAGCTAGCGTACTGGTGATTTCAGCATGGTGGCCGACATTTCAGAGTCCCCCTTAAATGTCATATAAAAAACAAAAACTTTAAATTACTCTTTCTGCCTCTATCTGAGATACCAGCTTCAGTAAGTCTATGGGATTATCCTAATAAAACCGGCCTAGCTAATGCAACCGATTGCGCCGGCGGCCAGACAGCGATCTCGCTTTCGTTCCGGGCCTATTCTTCAGCTTTCCCACAATTAACAGCTGATCGGCTTAGATTGGTGCAGGAATCGCACAGCGTGTATCTGCTGGTATTGTGTTCGCGTCTCGGGAATTTATCGGTAAAAGTATCGAGTTCACGTAACGCGTTCGTTCGTCACGGGACTGGGGAATAAGAAGTCCGTTAAGGTACAAAAGACTCAACACTAGCCCCTCACATATAAACAGTGACTAAATTAATCAGCCGTAAAAACTGCTGTATAATATAAATAATTATTCACAGAACACTTAATTTAGTGGCTAAATTAAATCAAAGTTTTGAAATAAGGAGGTAGCTTATTTACATAATAGGTATTATTGGTAAAGTTCCTTATGTCTGGAAAATTATTAAGACAATCGCAAAAAAGTTAGTTTTAGTCTTAATGTCCTTTTATGTTTATTTCTTTCTTCCTTTCAACCAACACCTAATAGAATCAAAATGGCCTTTGCATCTATTATAGATGATTTATAGAGCGTCAGCAACCGGTAATAATGCTGTACAGGAAGCTGCGGCGTAGTCCCATTTCTTCCGTTATTTGGTTTCATTAACGGAAGAAATGGTACATACAATATCAATAAAATGTACCAGTTTTACCATTGATATGATAACATACCTACAAGAGTTGCACCTCAGTTAGAATAGAATAAAATAGAAATCAATACAAGAGGTCTTAAATAATGTCAATAAAAAGTAAATCCAATACATTCTGCCTTATAAAAGCGTGCAAATATTATAAAGGAGTCTTAAAATTATTTAAAGTTAGTATGGGGTATAAATTGTCAAAACATCTATTTAAATAAGTTGTTTAGCTGATATAATAATAAATAATAAAAATTTATAAATTAAACTGCATAACTATAACAATTGTCAAATAAAATCACCATTACATTAAAAAAGTTAGTGAGGTCTCAGAGCGGTAATTTTTAGAATTACCGCCTGAGTCGTATTCGATTGTACGAGGATACGAATATTGAATGGCTTACGGCAGTAAGACACAGTGCCTGGGACATAGAATAGAAACAATAACTGCGATAATAGTTTCTAAATTGAGAGAAACCGATACGAATACATAATCTAGATCGAGTACTTCCAGAATCCACCCAGAAACATTAATTTTTAATAGCATTAGTGGATTTGTTGCCTTATAAACATTTTCCTTTCGCTAACAAGTCCTAAACTAGCGGCAATAGCACAATCACAAAATAAATCTTTGTGAAGAAGATAGAATGTCACCATTACTCTCTTGTCCTTAGATGCAGTAAAAATCTGCTAAGGGATACCTCCGGAAGATGGGCAGCAGCGTCGTTCCGTGTATCTACATCCCGTAGAGTATCATCATTACAGCCGTAAGATATCCACTGCTGGACATAGGCCTCCCTCATTGACTTAGAGATCCAAGTGCATGAGGGGTTGTTGCCATACTCACCACGCTTGGCAGGCGGGTTGGTGAGCGCAGTTCGGGATGTTCTTACACGGAAAGACGCTGCTGCCCATCTTCCGGAGATATACCTTAGCAGATTCTTACTGCATCCACGGGCAGGAGAGGAGGGGTGACATTCTACAGCCGGCACCCCACGGCACCCGTAGAGTATGGCAGGCAACAAGTTCCTCATGATCTTGGAGATCCATGAGGGAGGCGTATGTCCAGCTGTGGACATGGACAGCAGTCCTAAGCCTAGTATGAAAGAAGATGTCTTGTCTTGTCTTTTTATGCCTTTTTGTGTTTGGTTTTACACTATTCCGCCAGTGTCAAATTAGATGGCAACAACCTGCAACAACAAACAATGAAAGAAGATGTCTTGTCTTGTCTTTTTATGGCTTTTTGTGTTTGGTTTTACACAATTCCGCCAGTGTCAAATTAGATGGCAACAACAAACAATGAAAGAAGATGTTATGCGGATACTGTAGAAAAAAATCTATGGAATTTTGATAGCTGATACGGTATCCTTCAGATAATGACCAACATGTACGATGAGGTCGTAATCATTACATTAAGGATGCACAGGTACGCTTCCTGGAGGCTACGCGTAAATGCCAAGCCAATTTGGAGCAAACTTGAGTACCTATACTTTACAAAAAAATGCTGAGAATCTTCTGACCTTGCGTTTCGTAACTTCAAAGTGTTCATTCAACAGTTTTATGAATGTACGGGTTAAGCTACATATAATTGTAGATTTCAGCATCATACTAGCAAAAAAATTGTAAATGAAGATAGCAGTGGAGCCATATAGGGAATTTCGATCAATATTTGGAGAGCGTATGGGTGAAACAGAGCTGAGCTGAGCAGACCAGAGCTGCGTTGAGCCTTGTTCCGATCAGTCAAATTCAATCTTCTATGCCGTGGGGTGCCGGCAGTAGAATATTACCCCTCCTCTCATGCCCGTGGATGCAGTAAGAGCCTGCTGAGGGATACATCCGGACGATGGGCAGCAGCGTCTATCCGTGTATCAACATCCCGTACTGCGCTCACCAACCCGCCTGCCAAGCGTGGCGAGTATGGCAACAACCCCCTTATGATCTTTAAGATCCATGAGGGACGCCTATGTCAATTCAATTCTTTATTGCAAAATCTTTTTATCCAACAGTGGACGTGGAGATCAGTCCTACGGCTGAGATGATGATAATTATGAATATTTTAATGCAATGGTTTGTTGTTCTATACATTACAACCCTTATTTACTTTGACGGAGCTTACGATGTGCTCCGATTTTGATAAATGATGGTATCAAAGATAACAAGTTTAGTACAAAAACCTAATTGGACTAGGTTCTATGCAGTAGGTATCTTAGTGCTCAGTTGACCAAATCAAAAAGAGCCTTTTTTATAAAGAGGATAACATCATCCATCTCAGCCGTAGGATTGCTGCCCACGTCCACAGCTGGACATAATCCTCCCTCATGAATCTCTGAAAGACCATGAGGGGGTTGTTGCCAGCGTGGTGAGTACCACGCTTGGGAGGCGGGTTGGCGACGCTGCTGCCCATCTTCCGGAGGTCTCCCTTGGCAGACTCTTCCTGCATCCACGGGCAAGAAAAGAGGGCGCAACATTCTACTGCCGGCATCCTACGGTAATTATAACCGAATTAGCTTAAGTAGGAGTAAATAGTTCATTTGGAAAATTCAGCTCTCATGGAAAACTCTAATACTGTAGGCATGCCATACAGTCTTATGTGGTTCCTAAATCATTTTTTTTAAATCGATTTTTAGCAGTTCACTAAATTCTAGGATGTATTATATCATTAATAAAGCACGACTTTGATAATGCTGGACAATTCACACAGCATCATTTAGCCCCAAGCTAAGCAGAGCTTGTATTATGGGTAGGTACTAGATGACTGATATATTTTTATACATTTACTACATAGATAAATATGTCTTATTTTGATATAAAAACATGTATGACGTCTGCAGATCGTACAGACATTTGTCCCGAGGTGGGATTCGAAATCGATATCTAATTCTACTACCCCTAGCAGAAAACTCCACCTCACTATACATTTTTCAGTAGGTTGTAAAACAATTGTACAAATCGGTTTTTGTGTATTGAATGTAGAATAAATTTAAATATTCTCACGGGTTTTGTCCCGTAGACTTTAAATGACTTTTGCGCCAGCTTACTATATAATCTATGTTTGAGCTAATAAGATCGGAGGTAACGAGATCTAGTGTTCCCACGATCGTGCCTCGACTCATCTTGATGCAGTTTTGTTTATAGCTTTATCCATTAGAATTGTTGTAACGGAACCAAAACTAAACCATAGCTAAATCATGGTGGATTCGGCCAAAAGTATATTCGAGCGTTATGACTAGCTGCTGCCCGCGGATTCGTACGTGTTGAACGGAGATAAAAAGTAGCCTATTTGTTAATACTGGTCTACATCTATATAAATGCAAAGTTTCAACTTGATCTGTCTGGTAGTTTTAGCGTAAAGTGGTAACAAACATCTATACATACACATAAATACATATTGGTTTAGTAGAAGAGATTATAATACACTCAATGTTTAATGTGCATTCTCTAATACTTTTACATGTTGTTGATTGACAAAATGAATTCGTTATTTATACCACCTCTTTTGTTTCCCGTCAGTTAAAAGCGCTTTTCTTGGCTACGAGTATAGCGAATATCACGTAATCCCCAATCTATATAGGCATCTCCAAGATAGATTGGAATTCCAAATAAAATTAATTGCTTTCTTCACAGGGAACTATGATATAATGTTTTAATATCTTACATAACGATAGATCAAGCCTGATTGAAAATGGCAATGTGACATGAACAGGTACGTCCACCGACGCCGTAGCTTGCGAAACTGTTAATGTGTTTTTGCACAAGTGTAGCACACATGTTTATAACAATGCTATGAGAAAACTCTGTCATAATTTTGCTGCCATTATTATAAAGATTTATCTAATTTTACAATGGTAAGCGGTTTTAGTAATTGTTTATTGTACATATTTAAATGTTCGTATAATTACACCAAAATTAAAATTTATTTTACAAGGTGTATTTTAATATAAGGTAAAAATATACAATCCCGATATTCCGAGATTTCCAGCCCATGAAATCGTTAAAAGTAGTATTGTAGGAGAACAATTGGGAATTCGTATTTTTTGATTATTTTTTTAACAATTTTACTAGTTAATGTGGTGTGAAGATGAGTCTCAGATCATAATCGGATTTTTAATTAATTTTTGGATATTAATTTAAAAAAAAACCTCTTGGTGGATTTAGGTATTTTTAGGGTTCCTGACCAAAATGGTAAAAAAGAACCCTTATGGTATCACTTTGTCTATCTGTCTGTCACAAATGGATATTCAAGAACTACTGATGCTATCGACTTGAAATTTAAAAATAACCCTTTTTTACTAGTATAGCTTATATGAAAATGTTAAAAAATAGGGGTTTTTAATTTTTTTTGTGAAGTTAAGTGACTAGGTCATGTGGGATATCATATGAAAAGAATTCATTTGCACATTAATAAACAGTTTTTAGCTTTCCTATAAGCTGAATCGTTTTTGAGTTATTTACAAAAATGTTGAAAAAACGACCGTTCCCCCTTTATCTCCGAAGTTTGCAGTCATGTTAAGTATCATATGAAAGGTATTTATTTTATTGTATTGCAGAGATAACCCTGAAACTTTTATTACTAATAGAGAGTGTATGTAAATATTGCAGAAAAATTATAACGAACCCTCTATTTTGCATAGTTTTTTAGAAATCATCCAAAGTGTAAAAAATCTACATTAGTTCCGCTATCAGGCAAGAGATGGGACTGTCAAGGTTCTCCAACAAATATAAAACGCCTTAATAATATATTATACTGTATGATGGCACGGAACCCTCGTTGCGCGAGTCCAACTTGCTCTTGCCCGGTTTTATTATTTATACCTGGGTAAAGCCAAAATTTTATTACACTTTTATATTTTTATTTACGTCCAATGCTTTATAAAAAAACATATGTGTAATATGACGAGTTTTTGTTTCCGACTGTAAACAGTGATGTTTATACTAGCTATGTAAACATCAATTTCAAACGTATACATTGATTTTAATAATAAAAAATGATGGACAAAATAACAAAAAAAATATTTTCGTACAAAAAAGAGATGTCCATTTTTGCTACTCAAATATATTGGTTCTCCTAGTGACATGTCTAAAGCATCTTTACTAAAGTTTTTGATTCATATCATGACGTAAGGTTACTGGAATGTCGATTTTATTTCAAAAACCATAAGATTCAAATGAAATATCCATTTTTTTAGATTTTATTTGGTTGTCTACAATTCTCGCACTTTTACGTTACCCTGGTTACATTACTGAATTTCTATACAAATTCTAAACGAAATATAGTAGTAATTAATCTTTTCACACTGGCAACTCTTATAACAATTATCACTGTTAGAATTCTAGCCGTCAACCATTTTGTTATGTTGGTCACTGAACAGGTGAATCGGAGTTCGTGTTTTTTGCTAAAAAACTGTTTGAATTGTACTGTGATTTAGAAGGTGTGTTCTAGTTATTTTTCTATTTGTTTATGTAAGACTAACGTTTGAGAACGTAAGATTTGTGCTAACATTGCAGCAGCTCACAGTTCCTTCCCGTTTTCTTGAAAATTGTGATGAGGCTGTAGACAGAAACTTTTTATGTTGCTTTTCCGTTACTTTACCGTTACTTTAATGTTACTTTTATGTTACCCCTTTTAAAAGTTTATGTTACGTAACGTAAAAGCATTATAAAGCTAGCTGCATACTGTTAACTAGTAGAACATTGGATGACAACATTATTTTACTATCGTAAATAATATTAAATATTCAAGATTTTTCTTTTTTTTTTTATTTTTACAAGGTATTGACAGTAATATTACTTACGCAGAATCGGATGACAGTGATACATGGCCCAAAGAGAATGACGAAGATGATGATGAGCATGTAGAAATAGAAAGATTACAAATAAACACACACAGCGTTACATTAAAAACAAATAACAATATGGATGAGAAAGAAATGGAGTTAAACAATTTGTATAAATATAATAAAGTAACTTTGGAAAAAGCAAAAGAGGTGAACGAAAATAAAATAGAAAAACTAGACACAGACGATAAAGATAATATGGAGATAGAAAAGCTAGACACAGATGATAAAGAAAAGCTAGACTCAGACTATGAAGAGAAAATGGAGATAGAAGAGATAGAAGAGGACACAGATGATGAAGAAAAGTTAGACCCAAATGGTACGTTTTTGCTACAAAAAAAAACAACACATGTGCCAAAAGTATCAAATATATCAAATGAGAGTGTCTCTATGGTGGTCCTGGATGACGAAACTGGATTATTCAAGCTTAACCCATTATGGGCTGAATTAGTTTATGGTCGTTTGGCACTGTCATAGTATTGCACTAAATTTCATGGATTCCGAAAAAAAAATGCGTTTTGAATTTATTACCTATTATAGCATCTTTTGAGACTATTATTACACAAATAACCACCATGTGACACCATAAAATAAATAAGTATGAAACATTCTACTTAGTTTTATTTTTAAATTAGCTTTAGCGAAGAATATACCTACTACTATGCATGAATGGTGTTGAATCTGGCAGGCAACTACCTAAAACTTAATTAATTTAATGGGCTTCAAAATAAGTCCATAAGGCAAACATTTAAATCCTGATAAATTAGTTAAGTTGCATAATCTTCATTACTTGTGCATTCGGCCTTATACACTTTTACGTTACTTTTACGTTACGGTAACGTAAAAAAATTTATGGTACTTTTATGTTACTAGTAATAAAATTTTGGCTTTACCCACCTTCACGGCAACTTTCCACGGAGGTTAATGGCCCTGTCAAGAATCAGCTGGCATTTAGGTTGTCATTATAGTTCAAGATACAAAGATACAATTTTCGTAGTTTTTTTCTTAAATTAAAAATTATCGTATCCTGGAAAGTCGTAACACTAAAGTAATTCCTTGGAGTGATCAAAATCACCCGTTTTCGGGTTTGTACTACTACTATATATACTATGAAACATCCTGTATTGTTCAGTCATGAAAACTGCATACATCTACTTTCCAGATTATAAAAAAATACTAAACACGTAGATACATAGACAAGATGTATTTTCACATAATGTATTTATGGTAAATAACAGCCAAGGACGCGCTCGGGCGATGATGCACATGTATTCCATGGCAGTTGGTAGGGCATTATACTGGACAGACACAAATAGATAGAAACGGGGGAGGTCTTTGCACAGTAGTGGGACAGTACAGGAATAAAAAAATCAAAGTAAATACTACGGGTTTAATTTGAAATTAAAAAGTTCATCTTAACACTGGTAACATCCTCAAGGCCGATGTTAATAAAAAGAACATCTTACATCCGACTGTTCCTAAGCTTTCGATTGTGAAACTTTAAAACAAACATATTATCATCCTCGATAGTTTCGTCACTAATGAAAGAATAACAATAGATCATCAAAGGTGCTCCAACAGGTTGCTACAGAGGTTATGGTTGGATCGGCAAACAGTATTCAACGGCGCCGGCGTCTCTATTACTAAAACACTATAATATCGATAATTCTTAAATTTTTCAATAAAAACCCGACATAAGTAATAATATCTCAAATGTTGCTGAAAATACTCAAACCGCTATATTAGGCTGCGTTTCCACCAGAGATGTGCGAGGGAAATGTGTCGTGCGAGGATGTCTAGCTGTGCTGTGAAAATGTGTGGAGGTTTCCTCCAAAGCTGTGCGAGGAAAATGTGTCGTACGAGGATGTGTAGCGGAGCTGTGAATAATGTGTGGTGCGAGGATGCGTTGCGAAGCTGTGAAATGTGTCGACGGGGGTGCGGAGTAGTGGGACGTCTATGGACTGGCTGGTACAGTATTTCGCAAACCTCGCAACACATTCCTCGCACAAATCCCTCGCACACATCCCTCGCGCACATCCCTCGCACACATCCCTCGCACACATCCCTCGCTTGTTTTGTATGCGCAAACATCTAGCTCCGCTGAGCCGTTTCCACCAGAGCTGTGCTGACCGAGGCGAGGTAAATGAAGCGATAGTATTTATTCTTTACAAACACATCCCTCGCTACGCATCCTCGCTCATCTCTGGTGGAAAAGCAGCCTTATGCTTATTACATTTGAACATTATGGATCACATCATAAAACTGGGTTTAAAAGCAATCAAACGTTATTAAGTGAAACAAAAAACCCAACCGTGAGTTTCAATTTAGGGGATAACAATACCTTGAGGGACACATTATCACATTATTTAATGAGCCTAATGCTGACGATGTTAAAGTATGATGATTAGTAGAGTATTACTTTGACTTGACCTTGGGCTAAATATGCCGAAATCGCTAGTTCCCTCGATTCCTCGTGGGTTCCATAATTAGAACTGAGTTTTGAAAAAATGGGACCTGATTTAAAGTGTCTATTCGAACTCAAAAAGGATTTTCCAAATCGATTCTTAAACGACGGCGCGGCGTTTTAAGGTAACAAAACTTTAAAGAAATACAGACGATTTGAGAACCTCTTCCTCTTTTTTTCCAGTAGATTAAAAAGTAAAAATTGATTCAATATTTTTATATTCATACGGATTTTTCTAAATCTGCTTAGGTATGGGATAGAAGTTTAATCGTTATAGGTATTTTTGTTAAGGAAAGCACAGCAAAGACGGAAACAGTTTTTTTGTGTAATGTTTGTATGTTATGCGAGTATGTATGTCACCGGCCCTATACAAGGCCACTAAGAAAGCTTTGCGAAAAAAAGTATTAGTATTGAAAATATGATTATTATAAGCAAAAATAGGTACGTTCCAATTTTAAAATTTCCCTCCACACTTAGGAATTATCGTGTCTCATTGAAAATACTAGTTAAGCACCTAGTTACTACTAGAAAAATGGATCTGCGCTGGTTACATTTTCGCGTTATGATTTTTTACGATTTCAAGTGTCGCCTGAAACCGGATGAAAAGTAGGGTAGACTTCAAATATTTAAATCTTTCATAGATGGCATTTCAAATGGCATTTATAGATGAAAGGCCTTCCAAGGCAACAGTGTATCGTTGGTATAACGAATTCAAGCGCGGTTGTCTAACTTTGTGGGATGAAGAAAGTAGTAGTTGCCAATAGGCGAGTTACGTATTAAATTCAGCATCGATTATAATTCGATCGGGAAGCCTTCACAGAACAGCGCTGTGGTACGACTTGTTCTGCCACAGCACATGCTGAGTAGTGACCATTTTTGTCACTAGTTTTAAAACCGAATTGAAGATTTTTTTTATTTGATTGTAAAAATGTGACAAAATAAACGTTTCTTTATCTTCTTGATCTTTACCTTCTTTATCTGTATCTTTTATTTTACAAGTGCATCTTCGCCTGAGTAGGATAGTTTCACGCTGGATGCCGCACAAACACACCGATGCTCAGAAGCAAGCCCAGGTGAAATGGTGCCCGGCTCGTCTATGTCGTGTTCACGACATCATTACAGATGTTGAGTCCTGGATTCATCAATACGATCCAGAAACAAAGCACCAGTCGACGATTTTGGTGTTTCAAAAAGAAATTCAGACAGCAACAAACACAAACAGACACACATAGCGGTCAAACTTATGACACCCCTTTTTTTTCGGGGGTTAAAAACAGCTGGTGGTGTCCACCAATAAGCAAGATAAATATGTGCAAATAGGCAAACAAACGTGATATTGTTAAGCTCCTACGCGACGTACCTTAAGTACACCTTTAGGTCGCTACGTTAGCTGATGCGTGATTGATGCACGCACAGGTACATATTCGTCGTGCACCACAAACCGTGAAGAACATACAACATATCAGTTCACGGCCACACATCTTCACTTACTGTTTAGTATCGATCTTGTACTTTCAATGACTATATTTATATATATTGGAGAAAATTGGCTCGATTCCAATCATAAAACTTGGAAAATATTAACTATCTAGTTCAGTCTGGGAAAGTACCATATGAAACTATCATGATACGGTCCAATGTATAAATATTCAATTTGATGGCGCTCTCTTTTCTGTTTACGGCTAACTAAGCTGACATAATAAATTACGTGTATAATTCATAACATATATTTTTTTTATAGCAGAAGGACCTTTGCCCACCTCTTTGATTATTCCCGACGTTTTTGGTGTTTTTTTTATTATTGAATTGTCATTGCGAACGTTTACGAAAAACTAATAGACATCTATTCACTTTTGACTTGAAAAGTAGTTTTTGGGAAAACAGAAACCGGCAGCGAGTTCCAGAACATACTCGTAGCAAAATAAATGAATGTGGATAAAGTAGGTGGAATGTTTCCAAAACCTAGGACGTCCACCTACAAGATGGGCAGACGACTTGGTGAGAACCTCAGGTCGGCGTTGAATGCAGGCCGCTTCCAACCGCAGTACCTGAAGATCAATGAAGTGAAGCCTTTGTCCATTAGTGGACGTCCTAAGGCTGATATGACGATAATGATGAAGTGTGGTATTCCCATCTTGCAAGACTTTATCAGCTTAGCAGTGGGTGAAGTCGGGCTGCGGACGATAATGAAGCTGAGAAAACAGTAGGTATAGTCTATATGTATACATAGAATAGTTTTTATTATATTGAGTGAAATACCCTATATTTCATTATGTATATATATGTATATACCCTGTATTTCACTCAATATAAAAAAAATAAAAAAAATATATTTTTGAAATCTGTTTTTGAACACCATGAAACAGTAGCCGACATTTTATTACGCCATACAAATGTGTAAATAAATAACGTGTCAGTGTCAACTCATACTACTTTAATAATTGGGCATTTGTTTACACTCTAAGTGACATCATCACCACAAATAAATATGGAGACCATTACGCGCGCAATTTAAAAATGTAAAAATTAAATGCGTTATGTGGAAGTTATCGATTGATTAAATATTTGGTTATTTTTAGTGCTCTATTATGGATTATAGAATGTAATTGAAACTCTTTTCAAAAATATGTGTAAATACCGCAACGATGCCACATACAAACACACTGATACGCATTTTTTACTTATAGCACCCCTCAAGTTTTAATCAGGGGTTAAGAAACCAAAAGACAGACAGCTGTTGTTTTTTTAAGATTTAGGAAAACTAACAGCAAGCCCTTAGAATAAATAAATAGTTAAATTAATTTAATACATGTTGGCGGTACAACTAGTACATGCGCACTGAGGGCCAATTATATGTTTCTACTTATTACATGTATTGTTGTTATTATTTTATTTGTATCCTTTTATTTTAATTTATATGGTGTACGTACAATAAAGAGTTTATCTATCTATCTACATAAAAAAAATGTGGGTAGGCGTTATGGCTTAATGTGAAGCATTTTCTTTCTGGCGAGTTTAATTACTACAAACAGTTATTACTATTTATTCAAATTCAGCATTTAGTCATAGGAAGTTTGTACGGAAGGAAGGAAGATTAAGCGAATTTACAGAATGAACGTAGGCTTCTTCGAGCGTAACGTAATTATTAATTATATAATAGGCAGTTAACATAATTATTATCTACTATTATGCACGTATGTACATTCACTATTCGCTAGATATGCTAGCCGTGTTGGTCGAGTAGTGTATATCCCCAACTTTCGATCGGATGATATTCATAAAATATGCATATGCATATTTGACACGTACTTTACGGCTAAGGAAAACATCGTGAGGAAACCCTATTCTTTTATCTAAATGTAGCCGGCTAAACTGTAAGGATGGTAAAGTGCTGAGCAAGCCTTATGCATATTACAATGACCCAGGCCGAGTAGCATATAGCGCTTCTTTCCCTCAATTGGAAAAAATAGTTCTAAAGCGAAAAAAATCAATTTAAATGTGTTTTGTTTCCTTTTTGTAAATTATCTATTTATTTATTTAATACTTTGTGCACAAAAAACAATGTACAGAGGACTTTTTTATACTACTAAATGACGAGACAAGCCGAAGGCCCACCTGATGTTAATAGACCTATAACAATTGCAATGCCGCAATTACTTAATGCTAATATCATTTTCTACCAGTCATCCTGGGCGTGTAAAAAAAATGAGAAGGCACTAATTATTATTAGACCTATACATAGAAGTAAAAAAACCTTTTATATAAATCCTATCCTACTTATATAATATTATAAACGCAAAAGTTTGTAAGAATGTATAGAAGTATGTTTTTCCTTATAAGACAAATTTGTCTTCGTTACATCTTTACGAAAAACTACCCCACAGATTGAGCTGAAACTTTGCACACGTATAGATATAAATCTGGAATATCACATAGTTTAGTTTTATTTTGTATGAAAATTTATAATGTTACATCTTCACGCAAGAACTACGCTACGAATTGAGCTGAAATTTTGCATGATTGACTAAGATTGACTCAATAATATTTTTGTCCCAAACATACCAACATCTAAACGCAAAGACTATAATAATAAATAATAATAATAATAAAAATCGTTTATTTGACATAAGTATTTTTACATGAGGTGATTGAGTCCATAGTTCCCAAACTAGCCTAGGCTGTATTTCAGGATCCTGTGGCTTCTGCTTCTTATTTTATAATTACAATTTCACTTATGTCTAATTAATATTAATATTTTAAATCATTTACAAAATAAAATCAACTAAAATCAACTACCCAAAATAAATAAATTAATTACAAACACTAGAAAAAATTTTACT
This sequence comes from Pasiphila rectangulata, assembly GCA_963082625.1. NCBI lineage: Eukaryota > Metazoa > Arthropoda > Insecta > Lepidoptera > Geometridae > Pasiphila > Pasiphila rectangulata. The sequence goes on from OY720240.1 coordinate 15,447,010, forward strand.
TATTAAAATAGTACACAAAAAATAATAAATAGATTACAAAAACAAAAAAAAAATAATATAAAATAATTTAAATTGTTGGTTATTTTAGTAGTGTTAAAAATTTGAAAGCAACTTCTCTGTGCCTTCGTAGTCCAAGTTATGGATCCATATATATATTTTTTTTAAATTCAAAGTTGCTTAAATTCCTAACACTAGTTTTGCGATCTTTCATTAGTCTATTGTAGAGGCAGGGAGCGATAGCATTAAAATGTTTCTGGGCAAATCGGGTTTTGGTTCTAGGAACAGGGCATCGGTCGACTCTTTTTGATGACTCTGGTAATAGAGGTACAAATCTTTTATGAAATCGCTTGAGGCTTTCATAGATGAACAGCTTACGTACACTCAACACATCAGCTTCCTTATAAACATCTGTAGTTGGGTGACGATAGGGCAAGTAGAGGAGTACCTTAAGTACCGCACGTTGAGCACGTTCAGCTTCAATAAGGTGACTTTTTGCAGCAGAGCCCCAAGCACAAATGCAATATCTACAGATACACTCACAAAGAGCCCTATATGTCTGACTATCGGTAGCGACTGGGGTTAACACATAGGTCAATGTTTTTTTTTCAGGTCATTACAGGTCAAGTTTAAGAGATGAGTCCTAAAAAAATCCAGCTACCGCAGCGTCTGCTAAAGTACTTTATTTAGCTTCCGTCAAGCCAAGATTGAGAGATGAGTCATCAAAAAATAAATTTTCAGCTACCGCAGCGTCTGCCGATGTCTTATGTCAATTGACTATTCTAATTAGCGTTTCGCTTTATTGAATAAACACTTTTGATTTTGAATTTTAAGAAATTTGAATTTTGATTTTGAGTATCGTATTGCACTTCCGATTTCCGATTCCGACACACTCAATTGGGATGAGCGAGGCGTGAACATCTTTGGCCGACACATGTCACACTTGCGTTTCGCTGACGACCTGATACTCCTAGCTGAGAACTCCGCAGATCTCCAGATTATGCTACAAGACCTGCACAAGGCTTCAGAGAGTATCGGCCTTAAGATGAACATGTCCAAAACCAAGATCATGTCCAACAGTCGTGGTCCTAAACCCACAATCATTGTTGGAACCACACAATTAGATGTTGTGAACGACTACATTTATCTTGGACATTGTTTATCTTTTGGCCGAGCTTCCCAAGCCAAGGAGATTTCGAGGCGGATCCAGTTAGGATGGGCTGCCTTCGGTAAATTGGACGACATACTAAAGTCTAAAATTCCCCAAAGCCTAAAAACCAAGGTTTATAACCAATGTGTTCTGCCCACATTCACCTACGGCGCTGAGACATGGCCGCTCACAAAGGAATACATGCACACCATACAAGTTGCACAAAGGGCAATGGAGCGCGCCATGCTTGGCATCTCCCTCCTTGATCACATACCCAACGTGGAGATACGCCAGCGTACGAAAGTCGTAGACGTAGGTATGCGGATCGCAAGCTTGAAATGGAGATGGGCAGGACATGTTGCCAGGAGAGACGACAGCCGATGGACCAAGGCGTTAACAGAGTGGTTTCCGATGGAAGCGAGACGGCCTCGAGGCAGACCACCTGCCAGATGGGCGGACGATCTAGCCAGGGTTGCCGGACGACAGTGGATGAGACTTGCACAGGACCGTTTACGTTGGCGTGCTGAAGAGGAGGCCTATACCCAGCAGTGGGTGTCAACGGGCTGATATGATGATGATGATGATTGCACTTCCGTCAGGTAAAGTTCGTTAAGTAAGTTCGTTAGGTTGCGTCGTATGAAAATTCCAGCTGCCGCAGCGTCTGCCAAGATACTATGTATTCAGCTCCTATTAGGTAACATTCGAGAGATTATAAGGGAACGTAAAATAAGAAGATTAGGTAAGGTACGTAAAGTTTGAGAAATGCGACATAAAAAAAATGTACCACTGAAAAATTCATCTCTATAGAGGACACTTTAGTTTTTAAAGAAAAGTCGTAATACATTTTTTGAACTAGAAAAAAACACTGGCGAAGCAGCGGGTAAAAGCTATCCCACTAATATTATATAGCCGAAAGTTTGTTTGTGTGGAGGTTTGTTACCTCTTCACGTAAAAACTACCTCACGGATTGAGCTGAAACTTTGCACACATATAGTTTTAGGTCTGGATTAACACATATACTACTTTTTATCCGGGTACAACGCGTGCGAAGCGGTGGGCAGAAACTAGTATATTACAAATTAACATAAAAGATATATTATAGTTCAAATGAATATATGTACCTACAATAATACATATTATATAACATATAAATAATATCCATAGCTTATGGGCCTGCGAAAAACTAATAAAATACCTAAGAATAAATTATAAGAAGTGCTTATCTCTAAAGAATAAACACTTAATTGACTTTGACTATGGCATAAATATGAATCCATAGATGTGAAAGACCAATTAAGATGAGCAAAGAACTGTTTCAAGCTGCGTGAAATAATTAAAAGTGGATTAAACTGGTAACCTACTAAAATTAGCCTTAAGTGCATTGAACAGTTCAAAAGTGCTGTTATTGCAGTAAAACAATCAAAACTGTGTCAGAATCATCAAAATGATATCATTGTCAATAAACCCCGATGCCGTAAGTGCAAGCAGACCGAAACGAGATGAGTGTACGTTACTGTTGCCTTCACGATGCCTATGTTATTACCATATTTGATGTAAGAATACATAATGCTAACTAATGTTATGTTACCTAACTTATTATCGAGAAACGATTTTTTTTAATTACTCACATACTACGCATTTTCATAGATAGGCCTTCTTAAGGTCGAGGGTTGGTAGTGCATATTTTATTACATCGAACCAAAAGATTAATCAAAGTAGTGTTTATTACAATAAGCTTAATTATACCAGTTGTCTGGTCTCCACTTTTACATTTTCGTTTTAAAAAAATCATAATTTTTATTGAGTTAGGTCTGTCACTATATTCTGTGGCGTTATTGTATAGTTATGTGTCAAGATTTTGCTATGAACGGCTACAACTAACTTATTCTCACCACTTTGAATAATGAGTTTAAATCTATCCACATTCAATTACACTTGCATATTTACAAAAGAAGTGGTCCTAATCAATAATGGCCGTTGATTAAAAATCGTGGTGTAATCGCCTGTCTGCCATTGTTCACAATAAAAACTGCTTAATTTCATTATCTAGCCATTGAATGCAACACAATGCGCTTATCTGCGGGTAAAAACTAGCAATTACAGGTTAAGTTGTGCTTATCTTGCCTCTATGTGAACTTAGGCTTGTTGAGATAAGCCTTTAGACCTATACTTAGGGCTATGACCCTGAGCCAGCTCACGAAATACTCGTGCAATAGGAATGTATGTAAGATGATAGTACTGGAGTGAGTTCTTAAATGAATAATACTGTGGTTAGAAGCGCGTTGATGTCTATTATAAGGGAAGTTTGAATTCTTTGGTATTTTGATTTTCCTTTGTCTTATTTAGTTTTTATCAAAAATGTTATTTAATTTTATTTACATATCTGGAATTGGAATCGTCCCGCTTTTTATTTGATAATAATTTAAAAATTGTGGGCTGAATCTATAAAAAATTGGCCAACTGCATGTCGGTCTCGCGCAGGAAGGGTTCCGTACCATGATTTTAATTTAATTTTAATTTTAAATTATTTATTTTTTAATTTTAAGTTATTTATTAAGGTCCTGTTTTAACCCTTTGGATACGGAACCCTAAAAATTAACTAATTACTTTTTGTTTTATATAAATCTCCTTACTTAAAACCGCTACTTAGATAAAGGCAGCACTGAATGCGTAATTTCAGACGACAGATTGCTGCGGGGTACTAGATGTAGAAGGTTGCCCCCTCCTCTCATGTCAGTAGATGCATTAAGAATCTGCCAAGGGATATCTCCGGAAGATGTGCAGTAGCGTATTTCCGTGTATCAACATCCCGTACTTAGCCGACCCGCCTGGCAAGTGTAGAGAGTATGGCAACATGATCATCTCTTATTCACTTGGATTAGATCCATGAGGGAATCCTACGTCCAGTGCCCCTGCTGGGTAAGTCCTACGGCTGAGATAATGATGATGAATTCGTTTTTAAATTTCAGACAGTTTTATATGAAAATAAGTCAAGAAATTAACAATCAAGTGCTCGTAAAAAAAAAGTAAGGCCTTTGCATCTATTATAGATGATTTATACAGCGTCAGCAACTGGTAATCATGCTGTACGGGACGCTGCAGTGCCTGGGACATTGTTAGATGGATTAGGCTTGCCCAGCACCTATACCATCCTCTCAGCTTAGTCAGCTATTATTCAGAGGAAAGAACAGGTCAATACGTCTGAAGCTAACTAAGCCGCGGGTTTCCTCACGATGTTTCCTTCACCGTTAAAGCTCGTGTTAAGTGTGCACATACATTTTTCAAAAAAGAAAAATCCATTGGTGCACGGCCGGTATCGAACCCACGGCCTTCGGATTGAAAGTCGGAAGTACATACCACTCGGCCAACACGGCTTTTAGTGCTGGTAACAACTCAGGATATCGGGCTATCCCATCAACTGAGTAATCATTGGACTAGATATTCTAATTAATACTAAGTTGTTTTGATACTCAGACCTTGGTTGCACACGCATTTATTTGCTCGTGTTAACAAAATCAATCTAATATTGAGCATCTTTGACAGTCGAACAATACGGCGAAAGGTACAGAGAGGACCTTGATCCTCTCCATAGATTTCATGTGGGCACAGCTGTTAATTAAACAGCTGATTTACTTATTGAGATGGACTCAATGAATGTTCATGGAACGTTTCAATCAAGAGATAACTACGCGAGAACGACTCCGTATTTATGGAAGTATTAAGTGCGCAAGTTTAAAGTACCATGATCCACTGTGAATTTTAATTATTTCATCAGCAAAGGTTAAATTAAATATTGTACTGATTACTAAATCAGGTTAAACCGTGTTGTTTTCTTACTTGTTTATTGGTGCATTAAAAAACTGAAGCTAAACATAACGTAAAACGGAGAAAATTACATGTATTTGGCGTAGCTTTTTAATGAAGACGGACCAATTTTATATTATATTATATTCAAAAGAGTTTATATTATAACTATTTGCTTTAGTGCTAAGTTCAAAAACAGAATCGACACCTTATTAATTATTTATTATTGTTGGGTATTTTTCTAGCTATGATAAGTATACGTTTAAAACAATCATGGTTGTGAACATTATATGTAATATTTACTGGATATTTACAATGATTTGAGTTTTTTGAGTTTCCCGATATATCTCGTATGATAAGTATGTATTTACAAAAAAAATGTATTTAAATATCCTATCAATCATCTGGGTTCCATAGTACAAGCTTTGCTCCATGGTGTGTGTAGTGTACAGCATTTATTTAATATTTTACCACTCATTTCCTTCGACGATTGTTGAATTAACAGCTAAATTTGACTTCAAATTTGTCCAAGGAAGTTATTTAAATAGCCATTCTAACGTGCACTGTGACAAAACCAGCGGATATTATTATGAGCATCATGATTTGATTGATGACGGCCCAGTAATTATAAGAAACATCACGGCGTGAGAATAACTGTTGCATTATGCACATACGTGATAAACTTTTAAAGATTGCGTGCAATTGTTAGCTGATAATGGCTTTATTATCTCGACCTGCAATGTATAATTAGATCAATGCCAATCGATGACTAACAGTAATTAGTAAAATTGTGTTTGTGAATGTCAGGTGCACGATCTTTAATCGAATCGACCCTCATAGATTTAATTTTTATAAACAGCAACCTAGTTCTTTTAGTATATTTAAAAACATCTACAAAGGTTAGGACTTGTATGTAGATTCAGTTTCAGTTAATTCCACAAACGGGACAATAATCATAGACAACGGAAAGTTTAACTTTACATGGTTTATGATTATTTTAGCAATAATTATAGTGTTAAAGGTTATCCGGCTCGAAGGACCATTTATTAGAAAGAATAGAATAAAGGCTAAAGAGAACTGATATTTTAAGGTTTATTATACGAATTTATCCCCTCATGGAGATCCTGATGATGAGGGAGGCCTTAGTTCAGTAGTGGACGTTTTACGGCTGAAATGATGATGATGATACGAATTTAAGCAGCTAATTTAATTATTGATTACTAGCTGTCCCGGCGAACTTCGTACCGCCCAGAATCAACTACCTACTACCACATCTTCTAACTACTACTCTAGTACTACTACTGTACTTCTTTCCTACTTCTACTCTACTAAAGCGCGTACGTTAATAAAGTAAATCATTCATAATAGAAAATTAGAGTTTAAGTGTTTTCATCAAACAATATTTTATATATACAGGCTAACAATATTCATTATAATTGCACTTCAACATCAAACATTCCTAAAACTAACGGTACATCCAAACTGCTGTTGCTTTTTGTAGAACGTAGTTACCAAGTGTTACTGAGTAACATACGATAGCAAAAAGTTAAACCTCCACATGGCTAACGTTCCTTACTTTTTTCGACTTTATTCTTATTGCACACAAAACAAAAATAACTTAAAAATACACAATAATGGCACGAACAAATGCTAGTTCGCTGTTAAAGAGATCTTCTTAGGTTAACCCTAACTAACATTCTAAATTTAAATTCGAATTGTAATTGGTAATGTTTATATGTACCTAGTTATATTATATTATAAGGAAAGATATGATAAACAAAATTATTATAATAATCTCAATATTTGCAATGTAAACTGATTTTATCTTTAATATGGGGCACTTAAATGTTAAAACTATGAATTAGATATAAAACTGTTTATTTTTTGCTTAACTTAAGTAAAGTACTTTACTGTTAATGTTACGCATTATATTATTTGATGTTTTTGGCCCAAGTTGGTCAAAAGTAAGTGTCCACAACAGTTTACTGCGGTGTTGTGCACCTTAGTTAGCTTCCAACGTATTGACCTGTTCTTTCCTCTGACTAATAGCCAACTAAGCTAAGGTAATATGGTTTACTTAATAAAGAGTTTATCTATCTATCTAAGCTGAGAGGATGTTATAGGAGATGACCCAGGGACTGGAAGTATCCCGCATGGTTACCAGTTGCTTACGCTGTATAAATCATCTATAATAGAAGAAAAGGCCTATGCACCTTTACACTAACTCGGTCTTTCAATAAGATACTAGATACAAGCTATCAAATTCAAATCCAATGACGAAACAGCGGTAGGTCTTGTTAATAAATGGCTACTTGGGCGTAACCTACAATTTAATTATTTACGATCCGTACTGAACAATAGTGGTTTGTACATTTTGAGTGTGCTTGGAATGTAGCATCCTCAACCGAAAGGTCAGCGCGAGGTTATTGAATGCAACGAAGATACTGGTAGGCAGATATGTGGGTTCACAAATCTCTGAGCATGGTTTTACTGGTAAACTATTCTTTAGACAATTCTTTTGCCGTTAGGTGCTGGCAGTAGAATGTTACCTCTTATCTCTTGCCCGTGGATGCAGTAAGAGTCTGCTAAGGGATACCTCCGGAAGTTGGGCAAAGCGTCTTTCCGTGTGTCGACATCCCGTACTGCGATCGCCAGCCCCTCTGCCATGCGTGGCGAGTATGGCAACAACCCCCTCATGACCGTGGAGGATGACCCCCTCAAGATCTAGATCACTATGAGGCAGGCCTATGTCTAGAAGTAGACGCGGACAGCAGTCTTACGGCTGAGATGATGATGATGATGATGAATTCTTTATATTTTATTCTTTAGATATGTCTGTTTTAGTACGGCCTTAACATTTTATGCCTTTACATTAGTAGATTATTTATGCAGCGTCAGCTCTGGTATACACCATGTACGGGATGCTGCAGTGCCTGGAACATTGTTAGACGGATTAGGCTGGCTGATCACCGATACCATCCTCTCAGTTTAGTTAGCTACTAGTCAAAAGAAAAGATCAGGTTTGTTTTTAGCCTTACGTTAAGTAACTTCACTTTCATTACATACTCTCCTAATTCGGTTGGGTAGTACAAAAGTGGTACAAAATGGGAATACATTTTATATTTTTTCCCCATCGTATTCGAGTGGTACACGTTGGGAAGTCATTTTTTGTAATTTCTGTACCAGAGGTACAAGATTTTAGTGGTACAGGATGGGAACCCATCAAACTTTCTGGTTTACGGTAAAATTAATTGGGTCATTCATAATACCTACTTGATCTTGCTTGTACATTTTTTTATAAAAAAAAAATATGGAATTGTTATATTTATATGATAATAAGATACCTAAGGGCATAAGAGAATTACGATTCAGACAATTTAAGACAAAGCTGTATGGGTTGCTAGTAGAAAAAAATATTTATAAAGTAAATGATTATTTCAATAGTAAATTTTGACATTGTATAAATGAATGAATGAATGAAAATACTTTATTGTACACCAAATACAGAAAATATACAAACTAAAAAATAAAATAATTACAATCCATCGCAACAATCGGTACAATTGGCGGTATTTTCGCTGAGAAGCGATCTTATCCAGACAACTTTTGGATGGAGAAGATTTAGACCATAGAAAAAAGAAATGGTCGGGAGTGTACTAAGTGAGAGAGGGGGAGCGAACTTTTTAAAATAATTATAACATAATTATGTACTTGTATAATAATTAACCTTAAATATTATAAAATGTATCTATATCAACATATATAATTATACCTAAACACTATAAATACATACCGAATAAATACATAAAATAAATATTATAGATACATACATATTCTATACTGTAGCGAAGGGAAATATATTTAAGAGGCGTAAAAATTTAAAAAAATTCTATGACATTTTTGCAAGATAACTATCTTTGACTCGGGCTTTAAATATACCTACGAGTATCCAGGGATGCGGACTTTCTAATCGGGACTGGTAACGAGTTGCAGAGTCGTACAGCTTGCACATAAAAAGAATGAGCATAAAAACTATTTAGTTTTGTGTGCAGGAGTCTTTAGTTTTAAATTTTCAGACGAACAAAGATTGAGAGTATTGGAATAGTGCAGAAATTAAAATCGTGTCTTCAAGTAAGAGGGAGTGTTCGGGTTAAAAAGGATATTATAAGGAAGGGCGAGTATGTGAGTATTCCGGAGAAGAATAAAATAAATATGATAATATAAAATTTTAATTAATTAATAAGAAATCAATTAATAATATTAGAATCTCCGTTTATTCTTATGTAATTGTACCTACATACATTATTTTGCACGCTGATCAATCAGTGAACTATTCCATATCTATCTATGTAGTCTAATGTATTAAGTACATCAGCCATCTAGTACCCATAACACAAGCTCTGCTTAGCTTGGGGCTAGATGATGCTGTGTGATTTGTCCAGCATTATTTATTATTTTTTTATTATTTATTTATTTCATTTCATTTGTATAAGTGAGTGAAACTGATTGTGTAGAGGACTTACCTGCTAGAAGAAAACAATTGGCAGAAGTAAAAAAATGGAGAGATGTATGGTTGAATCACAATAATTATGCATTAGATAAGTACCTAGGTACTTATTTCATGCACATTACATGCTGTAATTGTCATGACTTGGAATGTGACGTGATGCAACTAGCTTCTGTCGTAATGGCAGAGTGCGAAAGCAACTTCATACGTACGACGGAAAAGTACAGACATACTTATACCCTAGTTCATATAGTTAGTGTTATGTAAGACCTTTGCATCTATTATAGATGATTTATACAGCGTCAGCAACTGGTAATCATGCTGTACGGGACGCTGCAGTGCCTGGGACATTATTAGATGGATTAGGCTTGCCCAGCACCTATACCATCCTCTCAGCTTAGTCAGCTGTTAGTCAGAGGAAAGAACAGGTCAATACGTCTGAAGCTAACTAAGCCGCGAGTTTCCTCACGATGTTTCCTTCACCGTTAAAGCACGTGTTAAGTGTGCACATACATTTTTCAAGAAAGAAAAATCCATTGGTGCACTGCCGGTATCGAACCCACGACTTTCGGATTGAAAGTCGGGGATACATACCACTCGGCCAACACGGCATGTTAGTGTTATGTAAGTACCTAAGAATTATCATAAAATAAATTCAGAAACGTTGACAAACGGAATATTTGCAGTAAAACTTATTTTCAAATATCAGATTACTTGCAGGATAAAACCACTTGGAATGTGCGCGAACTCCTTCAAACGTAGTTTTACAATTTTATTTTTGTCATAAACCTAATAAAATTTTGAAACTACATACGTTGGCGCACATTCCTTTATGTGATGACGATAATGACCGACATAGGTTCTTGGTGACAGGTGTGTCATCTGAAGCGAACAAATTCAATTAAATTGTACCTATTTAGGAAAATTAAAACGGCAAAGCTCTTGTAGCTCTTTTTGTTTCTGAGAAATTGTCGCTCAATTATGTGATACGGTTACCAAAACATAAAATAATCGAAAACGCATAAAATAGTTTTAGTAAACGTACTCGTAAAAACTATGGTTTTTGTATGCAATCAACCAACATACAACCAACTTCTCACATCAGTTCTACGAATAACTACGGAACCCTACACAGCGCGTGACACGACACGCACCTGCCAAATTTTTAAGTAAAAATAATAAGTTGCATAAAAAACACCCTATTTTTAGTTTTATTAAAAAAAAAAACCGGCCACCGACGGTTCCGTGCTAGCATACAATCTATATATATGAAATTCAAAGTCCTGACTGACTTACTGATATATCAACGCACAGCCTAAACCACTGGATCTAAAGACTTGGCACACACCTTGATTATCCTAGAGGTGCACTAAGAAGGGATTTTTCGAAATTCCCACGGGATAGGAAATAAATGGGGTTTACATTCTCGAATAAAAGTGGCTCTGCGTGAAAAAGGGAGTTTATGTTATATGATTTCCACGCGGACGAAGTCGCGGGCAAAAGCTAGTACAGTATATGATGAAGGCAGTTTAGTATTTATTGGAGAACCTTGACAGCGCCATCTCTTGTCTGATAGCGGAAGTTATGTAGATTTTGTACACATACGATGATTTCTAAAATAACTATACAAATTAGAGAGTTCTTTATAATGTTCCTGTACTCGTTACATACACTTCTTTTAGCAATTAAAGTTTCAGAGGTATCTCCGTATTTAGTATCTCCGCAAACTTCGGAGATAAAAGGGGATTTCTTCTGTAATCTTTACATACACTTCTATTAGTTATAAAAGTTTCAGGGTTTTATTTCTGCAAACTTCTGAGTTAAGGGGGGGGGGGGATGCTTTTTTTTTCAACTTTTTTGTAAATAACTCGAAAACTATATGGTTTAAAGGAAAACTAAAAACTGTTTATTTATGTGCAAATGAAAACCTTTCATATAAAACCACATGACTTAACAACTTCACTTAACAATTTTGAGACCCTCTTTTCGCCCCACTTGCAATCATAATAAAGAATATTTTTCAACGTATTTTATATTTAATATTAATGAAAAAGCGTTACCTTATACCATTTCAAATTTCAAGTCGATAGCATCAATAGTTCTCGAGATATCCATTTGTGACAGACAGACAGACAGACAAAGTGATATCATAAGGATTCCTTTTTACCATTTTGGTCCGGACCCTAAAAACCAATAAAATTATACGAGTCTGAGTACACATTATCGCTCTTCGCGTGGATCTCAGTTAATAGTATTTTAAACGGTTTTAAAATCGTTCGAATCAATTTTTATTTGTCTGCTTTCAGGGTTACATGTTGCGCAACTTAGAGTGAACAACAGCAAATGTTTAATACATTTGCTGTTGTTCACTCTCTCACACACCAAATTTATTATTTTAATAATACGCCGTGGGGTGCCGGCAGTAGAATGATACCCCTCCTCTCATGCCCATGGATGCAGTAAGAGCCTGCTAAGGGATACCCCCGGAAGATGGGCAGCAGCGTCTATCCGTGTATCAACATCCCATACTGCGCTCACCAACCCGCCTGCCAAGCGTGGTGAGAATGGTAACTACCCCTCATGGAGATCCATGAGGGAGGTCTGTTCAGTAGTGGACTTTTTACGGCTGGAATGATGATGATGATTATTATTTTTTTATCTGAAGAATGAAGCTAAGAAATTCAGTTATAAAATAAGCGAATCATCATGTCATAGTAGGACGTCCACTATTGGACATAGGCCTCCCCCATGGATCTCCTAGACCTCTCCTCTCTTGCCCGTGGATGCAGTAAGAAACTGCCGTGGGATATCTCCAGAAGTTGGGCAGCAGCGTCTTCCCGTGTATCAACATCCCGTACTGCGTTCGCCAACCCGCCTGCAAAGCGAGGTGAGTATCACAACTACCCCTTAAACTATACGTACTTGATATACTAACCATACCTATACTTAAACTAAAACAGTTGAAGCAGCATCAATCAAATGAGTCAGCTTCCTTAGGATAATTCAGCCGATTAATACTGCTTGTGACATTTCCTATGTGTACTTTATAAGCTAAGTGTCTACTTTGGGACTGGGAACTTAAACAAAGATAGTAACGAATTGAGATCCATGAGAGCCATGACAAACACAGGCAGTTCAGTAGTGGACGTTTTAAAGCTGAAATAATAATGATGACTGTCTAAAGATAAATAATAAATAATAATAATAAATAATGCTGGACAAATCACACAGCATCATCTAGCCCCAAGCTAAGCAGAGCTTGTGTTATGGGTACTAGATGACTGATATACTTAATACATTATACTACATAGATAGATATTTTTATTATATATAGAAAAACACCCAGATCACCCTGAACAAATATCTGCAGATCGTACAGACATTTGTCCCGAGGCGGGAATCGAACCCGCAACCCCTTGCGTCGCAGGCGGACCTTCGCCCGCTGCGCCACAGAGCTCGTCAAAGATGCTGATAGTCCCGCTCCAGCGTATATTAATGTCATGTACATGTCCCCAAGGGCACCCCAATTTCAAACTGGTGTATTGTATAAGCAGATAGAATCAGCGGGCTCCTTTGTCCGCACATTTGGTTATCGCACGACCTCGGCCAAGTCGCGGCCGGTAATTGGCTGCGGATGGTACATTGGATGACCCCAGACGTGTGATGCAACGCAATCATGGCACCATGGCAGGTTTATGGCTTTTGTAAGTTGCTTGCCGTGGGGTTCCGGCAGTAGAATGTTGCCCCTCCTCTCTTGCCCGTGGATGCAGTAAGAATATGCCGAGGGATAGTTACGGAAGGAGGGCATCAGCGACTTTTTGTTTATCAACATCCCGTACTGCGCTCGCTCACCCGCCTGCCAAGCGTGGTCGTATGGCAACAACTCCTCTAGATCAGTAGATACATGGAAATCTACGAGGGAGGCATTTGTCTAGCAGTGGACGTCCTACGGCTGAGATGATGATGATGATGATGTTTGTTGCTTGTTTTACCCGATTACTGCAACTAGCTGCTGCAGCTTTGGCCGCGTTTTTATTTGTTGCGCGGAACCTTAATTGTTTTTCTTGAATGTTAGTAACTTAATGTACTTCTTATAAAAACAGCTTCCTGCTAGTGAAAGGCTCGTCAAAATCGGTTCAGCCGTTTCGGAGATTAGAAAGAACAAAGTTCCTAAACAAAGAGAGTTACATAGGTATCGTATGTACCTATAGACAAAGATTAAAATCGTTAAATGAGCCCTGATACCGAAAACTGTGGCATTGTGCTTATATGTACGGTGTGTTAACAATAATGACGATGCACGCCCACTGGTTTTGCCTATAAACCAAACTGTTATTGTTAACATTTATTGCACGAACTTTGGTGAAAAAAAACACAATATGTACGTCCGGCTAACACTGTGTTTAGAGGTACACTGATTCCAAATAAGCGTGCTCACTCATTTCGTGTGGAAACTAAACGGCGCGGTCTTATTACGGTAAGGGCGTATATAACGATTTAAATCTTTGCTTTTATATACATGTTAAAAACCTTTTATTTAAACATCACAAAGAGACGCTTCAATTTTAACTATTCGATTTGTAAACTAATGAACTGAACAGTGTGTCTACCATGAGTTGTCACTGTTAGATCGCCTCCCGTTACTACAGTAGTAACAGTACGTTACTATGACATCTGTCAGATTTGTAACTCATGGTACCAAATTCGAAGCAAATGAAACCCAAACTACAGTCGCTGTAGTATATAGTTTACTGCGTATTTTAGTACCAAACTATCTTTCCTCCGTCGACCGAGACACATTCTCGGCTTGCCCGTTGACGAGTTCACCGCCGCTAACCCAGAGGTGACGTCAACCCGTCCCACATTAGCTGCTAGGCACACATTCAATAACCGGTCCCGCCGGCGGGGCCGAAGATTACACTCTTCCGTCATAAGGTGCAATTTTGCGCCTGGACGTTAACCATCACTACACACAAAAATCTGGCAACAGTCCAAGCCGTGGTTCGAACCTAAGTGGTGCCCTTGAGCTTGTTGCCCCAACCTAGCTTTTGCGGCTGGGCGCCTTCTGCGCTCGCCATAGTCCGGTAACGTTGTCATGGCCATCTGCGGTCAACAACATATATTGTCAATTTGAAAAAAAAAGTACCAAACTATCCGCCTGAGACGCTGTAGAAGGTACAAGTTTTCATATATTTTTTTAACTACAGCCGCTAGCGAGTATAGATTGTGAAAACTCATAGTAGACCTACAGGTAAATACCTCTGAAGCTGACTACGATGTTGTCCTCCTTATCACGGTGGTTTCCTCTACTACCAAAGCACGGAAACGATTTAAAGACGGTCTTACGTGCTGTTTATAAATGTAATTAAATACAGTCATCTGGGGTGCCGGTAATAGAATGTTACCCCTCCTCTCATGCCCGTGGATGCAATAAAAACCTGCTAAGGGATACTTCCGGAAGATGTGTAGCATCGTCTTTCCGTGTATCAACATCCCAAGAAACATAACCAGATCGGCTCAGATATGGCGCAGATATCTGCGCCGTATCCAAACCACTGGTACCCATAGCAAAGGCACTGCTTACTTTGAGGCGCTGATTGAAAATGTCCAGCAGTAAAAGAGCTAACTAGCTAGCGCTTCTGAAAGAGACGTAGTGAATATAGAATTTAAGCATAATGTTTCTTGAGTTCCAAACGTATTTAGAATATTCTCATGTATATTTTCTACGAATGTTCCTTTGATAAGGGTGTTATTTTGAAACGGGGGCACTACCACACCGCAAAACCACAAACACATTTAAGTTTGCTTTACCGCACTTTTAGATGAACACTAAGTATTTCATACCTATATACCTGTTTAGAAGCTAATAACATTGTATTTACACGCTCTTAGTTCATTCTCAAGGTTTACAATTACTTAAAAGGTACTTAAACTAAAACAGTTGAAGCAGCATCAATCAAATGAGTCAGCTTCCTCAGGATAATTCAGCCGATTAATACTGCTTGTGACATTTCCTATATGTATTTTATAAGTGTCTGACTTTGGGACTGGGAACTTAAACAAAGATAGTAACGAATTGAGACCTTTTAGATGTGGTGATGCGGGCGAATGGTGCGGACTCTTTGGACCATTATCTCCATAGTAACGAATTGAATTATCTCCAGGCTCTCTTTCATTGTCTGTTAATAATTCTTGACTACTTCGGACACATTGTAAGAAAGAGAGTCGACCACTTAGAACGACTAATAATAACTCGCAGAATTAAAGAAAAGAGAACAAGAGGCCGTAGAATCCCGTACATGGGGGTCTACAAATCGCCTAGATACAACGTTTATTTACGGCTGCAGACACATACAAATTTAAAATGAAAACTGAATTGCGTACGTTATGTTTATAACAGAGATATAATTTATAAAGTACAACATTATGATACATCTAATATACACAAAAGTATGACGACAAATTACGACAATTTATTATACAAAATGTTATGTGTTCGCTGCACCACGGCTCACCGTCAAATATGCTCACGGAGCAATCGCTGATTTTCTACCATAGCCCGTAGCATACCGTTCCAGATGACGTTCTATCGCGGAGTCAAATGTTTATCATTGGTGGTCACGACCCTTAGTACCTAACTGAAGACTACGACTGAAGGACGAGGAGGAGACTCGCTGCAGTGCCTGTAGCATCGCTAGATGGACTAGGCTCACCCAGCACCTACCACTTTCTCAGCTTAGTCGGATACATTCAGAGGAAAGCACAGGTCAATACGCCTGCAGAATGAATACCAACAATAATTGCTGACGCTGTATATATCATCTATAAAAAATTTGGTTTTGTTCATTAATAATATATTTTTGCATGAAATATAATGATTATTACTGTAGTGGGGCAGTAGAATGTTCCCCCTACTCTCTTGCCCAAGATGCAGTAAAAATGTGCCAATGGATACCTTCGGAAGACGGGCAGCAGCGTCTTTTAGTGTATTAACATTCCGTACATACATACTTCGCTCAACAACCCGCCTGCCAAGCGTGGTGAGTATGGCATAAACCCCCTCATGATCTTGGAAATCCATGAAGGAGCCCTATGTTCAGCGGTAGACGAGCAGTCCTACGACTGAGATGATGACTTAAGTTATTTTTATTAAAAAGATCGCAGTTTAGAATATTTTCTTGGTTTCTACGTATTTAATTGCCGCTGTTACTCTATAATGGCATGCAGAATAATTTTTCAATCGCGCTACTAATTTAATCACTAGTCACTCAAAACATTAATGTGTTGTGATTAATTGACCATCCACAGACACATCGGAAGATGTCAAGGCTCTCGAACAATGCAACTTAAGAGACAAGACAAATGCGTTGTCTTGTATAAGAGGAAAGGTGTCTGAACCGCTGGTATGCCATTTAGAAACCAGCGACATTTGAAAGGGTGCATGAAATGTTCTTTCGACATGGGACTTTGGAAATTGATAAAAATATTTTATCAATAATGTTGACATCTTGCCACAAATCTTGTTATCTACAAGTTTTGTAAGTAACAAGATTTAATTCATATGTCTGAATACTTGGATACCTTTTTTATACATATCTACACAAAAAAAATCCAGACCCAGGACAAATACCTGCAATTCATATACATTTTTGGCCATGCATAGAATAGAACCCACAACCACCTGAGTCCCAGCCAAAGATCCACTCACGGAGGTCGTCTGTCGTCAACGTTAGTAGATAGTATTGTGCAACAGTGATAAGTTATTTATAACCTTAGTTATTCTTCCAAGCAGTTTATTGCCAAACAAGTAACGATAGAGTTAGTTTCCCACGGTAAAAAATACAAGGCGCGTGCGCTGTGCGTTCCTTTTTAACCTTTCAACTTACTGATTGTCTAACTTTAAAGTTTACGATCGGTTTCTGATAGAATATATTAAGGAATTTGCTTCTGCCCGCGGCTTCACACGCATTGTACCCGGACAAAAGATTAAAACGTAGGCCGTGTGTGAAACCTGGTTTATATCGAAGTGGAAATACGCAAAATTACAGCTTGATTTTTTTGGTAAATTTTGCTTGAAGGGGTAACAAACTTCCGAACAATATTTCCATATTATATATAATATTAGTGAGATAGGATGGAGCTTGTAATTTATTTAATAATCGGTAAGGTTACTTAAAAATAATAATTATAGGCGGATACAGATGATTCATCTCTGTCAATAATATCCTCCTTTCAAGGTTAGATAGGGAATCATGGTTTATCATTCAAGGCTTTAAAGGGTAAATCGTTACTAATAAGTGAACATGTTATTGAAGCTAAAGGAATGATAGGTCATCTTAGTCATTATCACATAATTCTGACACCTGCTATGATTTATAAGAAGTACACCATTTATTGATGGAATGCACACGATTCCAAAGGGAAATACTTTTTTGATATATGTATCTTAGATTAGTAGGCACGCTTGTAATACTAGAATTTAACACTCAAAATGCTTTTCTCAAAATGTTATGTTCTTTTTGAGAAATAAAGAATGTCTACTTTTAGTGACATTGGCCGGAATTATATGGATACTAGCTTGTGCCCGCCGCTTTGCATGCGTTGAACCCAGATAAAAAGTAGCCTATGTTTTAATCCTAGTCAATATCTAATTCAATCTATACTTTTGCAAAATTTCAGCTCAATACGTATGCTAGTTTTTGAGTGAAGAGGTAACAAACCTCCATACAACCAAACTTTCGGCTCTATAATATTATTGAGATTATCTTAGCCATCTTTCGATGTCGCCAGTAAACTTTGTAATATTGAAAAGTTTCCATAACCATCATGAGGTCTTCTTCATCAGTTCCACTTTAGGAAATCATTCTTTATAAATGCATAACGTTGATTAAGCGAAATATGCCAAGATCGCTCTATAACCTACAATATTTGAAGAGTTGCCTTGATTCTTCATTGATCCTACGATAAGAACTGAGTTTTGACTCAAAAATATTTTTCCAAATCGGTTTTTATGTACAGACGGATTTCTGAAGTAACAAAGATTTAAAAAATACTTACCGATAGGACAATTGGTTAAAAATGTTTAAGACTATTTTATGCAATACATTATAACTAATACTTTTCTCAAACTATTAATCTTTGTTTTTGGTTTTGTGTAAAAAATATTTTGAAATGATTTTACTACGTTTCGACTTATCTGTCCTGGTCTATGCGGTGTTTGTCTTGTCTTTTTATGTTATGGCTTTTTGTGTTTGGTTTTGCACAAACAATTCCGCCAGTGTCAAGTTAATTTATAAATATTTCTATATTAAAACGTTTCAAAGCTACAAAATACAGTGACTAAATTAATCCTATGCGGTGTTTCTTAACAAAAACAAGATGGATGATGCTGTCGATGTCGGTGAGATGAAAGTTGCTGCTGCATCTAGTGCAAGCACATTTCACGTTTGGATCTATAAGTCGCGGAGTAATAATTTATAAGATAGGAAACCTACCAAATTAGAGTGTAATTAAATAAGCCAAGTTGAATAAGTTCTCAATGTATGAAAGGAATATTATTTAAACTTATTATGTATACTTTATGTATTTTTAATATAAACCTGGATTTCTGGAGAAGGAATCTCTATATTTTTTTTGATGATTTGAACTAGCTGCGTGTTACCGCAAGGCACATACACGTTTTACTCCATATCTAGTTTTCATACCTCTAAGGAACCGCAACCACGTAATGCGGGTCAGATGCTCCGTTTGCGACATTACCGAGTGTAATTTATATACTTACCTAGACTAAGACTATATAGCACGAGATTCCTAAATGCCCGTCAAACCCGTCCAGCAATCTTTACTGCTATTCGTAATCTTCCTTTTCGTTAATGTAATACAAAAGTGGTCAGAAAGTGATGTAGACATTAGAGATATGAGGTTAGATTTCTCTAGTTTACCTGTTACTTTTAAATGAGGTGTGATATGTTTTTCATGTTACTTTGTTTTAGTTCCATCACGATTTTCGCGCAACGTCTGAACCGCTTTGCTCTCAGAAACGGTCCGTAGATATGTCACATTTGTCACACTGAGGTGAACAATCGTGTCTTAAGAAGTCATGAGAAGGCTAGGTGGGTAATAAGCATTTAAAAATATTAAAATTATATGCATTTTTCCGTGGGATGTTGTTTTAGTAGAACCTTGCCCTTCCTCTCTTGCTCGTGGTTTGAGCAAGAATCTGCTAAGGGTTACCTCAGTAAGATGAGCAACAGCGTCTTCATGTATCAACCTCATTGCGCTCGCCAACCCGTCTGCCAAGCGTAGTGGGTATGGCAACAGCCCCCTTATGACCTTGGAGATCCATGAGGGAGACCTATGTTCATCAGTGGATGTGGACACCAATCCCATAGCTGAGATGATGATGAACAATTATTGGACACAGTAATTATTATGTTCTCTTTAATTATTATTCTAGTAATAATTATGCCAACATAAACAGCCTATCTATTAATTATTGCTAGATAGGCTATAAATCCTTTGAAATACCTATCATAACCTCTTCACATGTGTCACAACTCACTCACAATAAAGTCTGGAACTTACGTCAGTCATTCATTAAGATATGTGTCCAAACAACTGTGCATTGTCCATTAAGCTGGAGCCGCTCGGAGCACATCATTCACGGCGCGGCGGAGCTGATCGCGGGACAATGTGAGTTGCACAATAACTTGACAAGTGTGAGCTGCTTATTCCGCTAACTGCGGTGACATAAAGTTCACGTCCTAACGGCATGTGCACAATTGACAACTGTTTATGTACCTGCAAGTAACCGGTCAATATTTAGCATGTTTTAACGGTAAAGTCACCAACGGCTGAAGATGAAGGAAAACGACATGAGTAAACCCACGTTTAGTCACATTCAGACGTGACCTGTCATTTACGCAGACGATTTCAATTAAATAAATAATGCTGGACAAATTGATAAACAATTATTTAAATGTAGAGCAGTTTTTGGAATTTTTATTATGTTGTAATAGTTAACCAACTACACATTTGAAGTAAAGAACATGAAAAATACAAAACAATAAATATTATGTTCGAATGTTTTGTTGAATTGCTGAAAAAAGAGGCCAATATTCGCGTATGCGTAGTCTTCATATAGCCGACTAAGTTGAGCGGATGGCTTTGGTACTGGGCAAGCTTAATGCATCCAACAATGTTCAGGGCACTACCAAGATAAGTTACTCTTTTATAAGTTTCTTTGTTGACTGATAAAAAAATATTATTATTAAAAATCCCACAAAAAACGTTTTCATGTAAAATATTGCCAAGACTAGACCATATAGCTCGCTCTATCAAAAACGTATCAGATCTTATGTCAACCCAAGGTTGTAACTCTACACAACCTGACTCTACGAGCCCTAGCTTCAGAAACTTTTCACCTAGTTAAAACATGTGCATATTTCAAGACCCGAAAAAACTATGAATGGAACAATGTATAAGCAGCATTACACTAATAATGATGCGTCAACGCGGACGGACAATAGGAAGTTACGAACGAAGCCAGACAATATAGAACCTCGAGATTTGATCTGAGGTTGAATTTAGACCGGATTTGACGCTTCGATCTTTTTAATTTTTTAAATTACCATGTTCATTATGTTTGCCTGAACGATAAGGGTAAAGATTTCCTTAATACTAATAATTGCTTTACATCCTTGATGTCGAATGAAATGATTTTCAATTATCTGTAATTGCTGTTGGAGGCTACTTGGCTTTTTACCCACGTTTAAAAATGGAGGTTCTCAAACAGTCATCATCATCATCATTATTTTCTTCTTCACAGATATTTGTCCCGGCAGGCTTATTGTATCTCGCGACAGGTTTGGAACTAGCGTATATGTATCTCGCGATCATCGCTGTCAATTTTTGTTTTTTTTTTCATTTATCGTCTCTTATTTTGTACCGTTGTCACACCAGCTCTCATATTTGAGTTTTGCGTTTTAAAGGTTCAATCCTATGCAATATTGCCAACATCTGTATGTTTTGTACAATTTATTGACAATTTCAGGCCTGCTTGACACGACCTCAGACAGAATACATTCTTCCGTTGTAAATTAACTGTGGCACAATTAAAACTTAGGAAACGGTACACTCCACTGGATCGTGAGGCGGCTAACGAACGACATGCCGTAAGTTACTTGAGGTCGTGCTCATGTAAATCTAAGATGACTCAAATAACGACAGCGCGTGAAAAACGTCAAATTGTTTCCCTACTACGGTATAGAGAGAATAGAACGGAAATGCCTTTGAAATGTACTTGAAATTTTTGGTTCGCAGTTTTACGAGATTGAATTATTGAATAAATACTTATGTACATCTAGTACTTTGGAAAGTAAAAATACGTCTTCAAGCTACAGTATAAAAACATATTTAAAAGCAATTTATAATCGCTTGATTATTTGACGAGCTCTGTGGCGCAGCGGGCGAAGGTCCGCCTGCAGCCTGCGACCTGCATCCACCGTAGACCTGTGATCTTCACCAGGTCGTCAGCCCCTCTTGACGTCCTACGCTGCGCTTGCCGGTCCGTGGCCTCCACTCGAGAACTTTTCGTCCTCATCGGCTATCTGTTCTGAGAGCTACATGGCCCGCTCATTGCCACTTCAACGTGCCATGTCGCTGACCCGGGTTCTTCTACATATCTTCTCATTTCTAAATCGATCCCGTAAACTAACCCCGAGCGTAGGCTTCTCCATAGCTCGTTGAGCAATTGTGAATGACCACGTCTCGTTTCCATATGTCATCACTGGTACACACACTGATTAAAGACTTTCGTCTTAAGAAAAGATGTTGCGTAGTTTCCCAAACGCAGCCCAACCGAGTTGGATCCGACGATTGATCTCTTTCTGAAAGTTGGACATACCTAATCGACTTGTTTGTCCTAGGTATACATACGAGGCGAAAACTTCAAGAGCACATTATTAACACATATTTAACTAGGTATTTATCGTGTTATTTGCCTAGGTGCAGTCCTGTTAAAACGTCGAGCAATAATAAAGGTAAATATCGCGATAAAAGCCCGATTATATATGTGTTAATATTGTTGCGTTAATATCATTAGTAGTTAAATAGAAAGGCAGGTAACTAATCCGAGCTTGCTGTCCTGGTAAGCTTGAATCGATGTAATAACTTAATCACATTATACATTAAAGTGCAACGACAGGATGTTTTAGCTAAAATATTAAATAGCAGGCAGGAGACTAACTCAACATTATTAATTACATCCTTGATGGTGGCTAAATATTGGCAAAATTGTAGTTATTTAATGGTTATAAATAATAGAAGCCTTAATTTAATAATTAATTATTGTAGGATTCTCAAAATTTAGGGCTAGCGCCTTCAAGCATAATGGTTCGACAACATCTTGACTAAAATGACAGGCGTCAAAACCACATGTTGATAGCTAACCAGTCATTTTCTATTTAAAGGAGGTTAAAGGAATAGAGTCATTTACATTATATTTTTTTAATAAATTTTTATTGGTACACAGCACAAACATAGGCTTTTTACTGTAAATGATTTATACAACATTAGTAACCGGTATATATGCTGTACAGGACGCTGCAGTGCCTGGGACATTGATAGATGGATTAGACTTGCCCAGCCAGCGCCTATACCATCCTCCCAGTTTAGTCGAAGATTGAATAGTCAGAGGAAAGAACAGGTCAATACGTTTGAAGCTGTCTAAGCCATCACGATGTTTTCCTTCACCGTTGAATCACGTGTTAAATGTGCACATTTATTTTTCAAGCAAGAAAAATACTTTGCACGGCCGGTATCGAGCCCCCGACCTTCGGATTGAAGGACGGGGGATTTCACTTGGACAACGTGGCCAACAACACAGGGGCCTAATTCTCGTAAAGGTGATAAAATATCACAATAGATAAATACCGTGATAACAACTGTCAAAATAACATTGGATTTTATGGATATTGTAAATTTATATGATATTTATCTATTGTGATATTTTATCATCTCTTGGTGTTATTCATTTTTATGACAGGGTGTTTTTGCTATTCTTAGTAGGGGACTGAAGAACGTGGTTAGAGTTTGAGCAAGATGCTTTATAGTACGCTTCACGACTCACAAACCAATAATTAAATTAAAAGTAGTAATAGGATATTCGCACGAATGAAGATCTTTCTTGAAATCCTGTACCAAGAATACCAGTGGATATTTCACATAACACCAACTGGTCATTAAGTGAGCACAACTTTATTAGTGTTATCAAAACAAGATAATATAATATATATTATATATAATATATATATATAATTATAATATAAATAAGATAATGACAGAACTCATTATTTACCTTTTTACGGCTCTGGACATTCTAGCCCCAAGCTAAGCGGAGCTTGTGTTATGGGTACTAGATGACTGATATACTTAATACGTTATACTACATAGATATTTTTATTATATATAGAAAAACTCCCAGAACACCCTGAACAAACATCTGCAGATCGTACAGACATTTGTCCCGAGGCGGGAATCGAACCCGCAACCCCTTGCAGCGCAGGCGGACCTTCGCCCGCTGCGCCACATTATTATTATTGTATTATCTGCGTATCTGTGGTGTGGCTGTGGCGTGACTATGTCTGTCTGTCTCAAGTGGATATTTTAGGAACCCGTTATTCCCAGGTGTCTCTTCTGGCGGCATCACCACTGGCGACAACTAGGAATTATTCAAACAAAATGTTCCGTTTGTCACCAGTGGTGACGCCGCCAGTGACAACAACTGACAACTGGGATAGACGCTGATATTTTGGGTGCCGGCAGTACAATTGCTACAATATTGCCCCCTCCTCTCTTGCCTGTGGATGCAGTAAGAAATTGACAAGGGATACCACCGGAGGATGGGCGGCAGCGTCTCTCCGTGTATGGAGGAGACTATGTTACTTTGGTGTCTAAACAAAACCTTACCCATTCAGTAGTTCGACCTTCCTTAGTATGATAATTTGAACCAGCTAAGTTAAAACGCCACCGTGGGGTGCCGGCAGTAGAATGATACCCCACCTCTCATGCCCATGGATGCAGTAAGAGCCTGCTAAGGGATACCTCCGGAAGATGATCATCAGCGTCTATCCGTGTATCAACATCCCATACTGCGCTCATCAACCCGCCTGCCCAGCGTGGTGAGTATGGCAGCTACCCCTCATGGAGATCCATGAGGGAGGCCTGTGTTCATCAGTGGACGTTTTATGGCTGAAATGATGATGAAGTTAAAACGTACAGCTGAATACCAAAATCTAGGATAAATTGATGAGTGTATTGTTTCCGAGGTATTTTTAGATACATGACTCATCAACAATGGGCTGCGAGATCCTCAAATGCCGCGGTAATGATCATGTGGGCATGAATCCCACGGAGTCGTGACTGATGGCGAAGCTGTCAATATTGCAGGTATGCGCTTTTGCCCCATACGGTGTTACTACATCAGGCAATTTTATTTACTAGCCGACGTCGTTAAGTAAGGAGGTTCTCAAGTTATCTATTTTTTTAAATATTTTATGATGATGATGATGATAATTTTATCTATTTATCGCGGTTACCCTAAAGGTTAATCGATTTACCACGATAAATACTCATATAGTTACAGAGTGCTGTGATCGCAAAAGTTTTTTAATCCATATTCCCTTCGAACTCTGTCCCTGTTTGGATATTTTTTGATGGGTTTTTTCAATACTCAGTTGTGATGATGGAATCCGTGATGAATCGAGGGAACTCCACAAACATTATAGTATTATTGGTATTTTTAGAAACAGTTTGCATTCAGAGAGTATTATTTGGTAGAGTAAAACTATTGTGAAACTGTTATACGGTCTTTTTATTCACAGAAAATAGAACTCTCCAATGTTAAAGAAATCACGGGTAGCGATATCGAAAGATAGTATCTAGTTAACGTATATACCTATTAACAAAGAGTCATTAAATATATGAATCCGGATTGCTTATTGGCCTGGGTACTTGTCCTTGATGCATGCATTAAAGAACCAATCTATTAATTCACAATTTATTCCCACAATCTAAAAGACATAAACATAAAAAAAACACTATGTATCATCAAATAACAATAATCGAACATACAAATATTAATTAACTGCTGTAAAAACGAAGGTTGCAAGCCATCTACAGCCATCTGGAAAAAGAGCCGTATGTATTGGGCTTAAGGTTGGTTGTCGTTTGTGGGGGTTTTCTTGGGCGGGCGGCTAGCTTTCAGATCCCCACCTAGAGTGCGGGCGGGCGGCGTGCGCGCTTCCCAGATCTTCGCCAGTCCTTTCGCGACGCTCCACGCGCCAACATGTCCCCCATGTGGATTATTCTCACTTTACTCCCCATCCTGGGTAAGTCACCGCCCAGTAGCGTGATGTGGAAAGTGTACAAGTGAAATAGGAGTGAAGCTGCTGATCTTCGCAATACTTTGTGTTGATCTCTGATTATTTGTGTGACCTTCGAAGGACTAGACAGCATGGTTTTTTTAATTGTGTCTGCTTTATTTGTTTTTATGCTTTTTTGACATATTCCAATGTGTTAAACCTATACATTTTTCGCAAAATTTATAGCTGCTGACTGTCGCGATAAATTTAATAACCCTAGTGTAAATATCGTTTCAACGATGTTTTTTGCCAATTGGGAACAATTATTATACGGATGGGTAATGTTTTCTTGAGGAAATGGGTCATTGTGTAAGCGCTGCGCGTGCGCCTCTGTGAAAGTGTTTGTGTTCGATTCCTATACTTTTTAATGCGATTGCTCCGTAATTTACTTCATAGCTTCTTAAGAAATAACTTTCTCTAGTATATATACATATATTTATTATAATAGACAATAATTATATCTATTATTGTCTTTAAGGTAACGAGCAAAAATTATGTTTTATTAATGGCAAACGAAGCCCGATTAAGCGGCAGGTTATGGTAAAAATAATAATAGGCGTGTTGGTCTAGTAGTATGTAACCCTACCTTAAATCCAAAGATCGTGGGTTCAAAAACGACCGTGCACCAATGAATCATTCATTCTTGAAAAATGTTTGTGTAAATTTAACACTTGCTTTAATACGGTGAAGGAAAACATCGTGAGGAAACCCGCGGCTTAGTTTAGAGGTATTGACCTGTTCTTTTCTCTGGCTAATATTTGACTGAGCTAGGAGGATGGTGCTGGGGAAGGCTAATCCATCTAACAACGTCCCAGGCACTACAGCGTCCTGTATAGCATGATTCCCAATTGTTGAGACTGTATGAATCATCTATTATAAATGTAAAAGTCCCCTTTTTGGATAAAATATCATGAATTACACAACATATTCACACTATTTAATAAAATATCATGAATTCAATAGTATGAATATGTTGTGTAAGAAAAATACACAGAAGACGTAAAAAAATATCAAACAGTAACATAATTATGTTATAGGAAAGCGCAAAAAAAAACGAGCATTCCTTAATAATGGTAATAATGTTTTTATCCAAAAAAGGCCTTTTAAAAAGCGCAAAAAAAAAACGAGTGTTCTTTTATAATGTTAATAATGTTTTTATCCAAAAAAGGCCTTTTACATCAGTCATAGATGATGAGTAAAACTTTTACTCATTACGAAGGAATGAGGGCGATATAAATTGTATTTCTATATTATGTAATATTATTCAATGAAGTCAAAAAAACTAGCTAATCATCACCTTACCGTAGCCTTATCGTAATGATCTTGGGTGTAAATTGGCCTACTAAATAACCAGACATAGTTATTTTGTAAGACTCCCCCAATTAAGTAACTAATTCACTCTTTTTGCGCGTACTTTATTGTTCACCTATGCATCCTAAGAAAACTTACCACTAACACGTTCCAAATACAGATATTTCACAAAAGTACCTTTTAGTAAGTAAATATTACCTCTGTTTGCGCGTACTATATTATTCACCCATACATCCCAAGCACACTAACACGCTCCATAATTACGCGATTGCACTTTCATAAGCGCACGCGACGAGCGCCACACGATAATCGATCCCGAGATTTGCATAAACGACGTTCCCACGGTCCACTCGCCGCAAGTAGGCCGCGGTGCTCGGAGAGCGGATCTGTAACCTCGGATGTGCACAAGCATCCTATCCGAATCAAAACAAGTGCAAGAGATTGTACTCAAACTTGACCCTTAATAGCTCTGATTTCGTTGCGGATTAACTGCTTATTAGTTTCGCAAATCGAATGTGGTTTTGGAGGCCCTTCTTTACTAACGTAACGACCTTAAATGAAAATGACATCTTCCATCAAGAGTGCAAAGATTCTCGTTCTAAAGGGTTCTCATTCTTTACCAATAAACGCTTGTGATACTGTTCATCATCATCATCACAGTCGTAGGACGTCCACTTGACTGCTGACATGGACTTGGAGATCTAAATACTGCTCATGAGGTGTTATTGCCATGCTTGGCGAGCGCAGTAAGGAATGTTGATACACGGAAAGCCGGTGCTACCCATCTTCCGGAGGTATTCCTTGGAAGTTGCTTACTGCATCGCATCCACGGGCAGGGGTAACATTCTACTGCCGACCCCTTACGGCAACGGTAGCACTGTTACAAGATGGGAATTACAAAAAAATGGAGGACGAAAATTCAACAATGCAAAATTTCGACCTTTTGGGGAATTTTACACTAAGTATATACTTAGTGCAAAATTTTTACGAGGTCGATGGTATTTATATAATATATTTTTTTACAAGATGCCGACCTTATAATGTAAACATATTTTTTTTGTAACTAGATGGTGGTTTTCGCGATATAAGTAAGCCTAAAATATATATAATATTCGCGCCTATCAAACATCAAGATCCGTTCAGACGTGAAAACACATAAACATACACACTTTCGCTTTTACATATAAATAGGGATCCTGCTGCAAATAGATATAAAATAAATAGCATCGCGTAGTTTAGCGTGAGAACGGGTCCTAATTAGACTAATTTCAATGACATTTCAGTAATCTCAATATCACATTGTCTCAAAATGCCTGCGTTTAGCTTTAACGCAACTTGCTGTTAAGAAATACTTCAAATGACAAAAGTTCTCATGCACAGATACCAAATCGTTGTGAATTCAACAATAGTTCGACTCAAGCACACAGTTGGTTAATGCCTAATCTTGCATTAGTCAAGGCGTGAGAAATGCTAACTTCCTACACGTTCTTACAATCGGAAAGCGAAAGTTATCGTTGTTATTCCTTTATTGACGACCTCCGTAGCTCATCATCATCATCATTATCATCATCTCAGCAGGACGTCCACTGCTGGACAAGTAAGTACTGATCATGTGTTGCCATACTCACCACGCTTAGCAGGCGCGGTACTGGATGTTGATACATGGGAAGACGCTGCTGCCCATCCTCCGGAGGTATCCCTTGGCAGGTTTTTACTGCTTTTACGGGCAAGAGAGGAGAGACAACATTTTTCGATCGTTTTTTCGAAATCAGGCAAAAAAGTGAAAAAGAAACCTTACTCCTTGACTTCTATTAATTATTAAAACTCAAGTTTAAATCCTTGGCTCACTGATTAATAACTTTGTTATTGATTAAAACTTTAAGTAATCGTAAAGATCTTTGTAGATAAGTGATTCCAAGTTCTAATCCTGGCGCAGACTGACTGTCATAACTGTATAATACTTTGTTATTGACAAAATGCCATGGGGTTCCGACAGTAGAATGTTGTCTCTTACCCGTGGATGCAGAAAGAGTCAACTGTCCAAAGCGCTACGCTCTACGCTGAGATGAGATTCACTAATTAATGTATTCATCTCTGAGTCACCACAGTTTATTGTTATGTCACAGCGCATCATCAGCATTACCTGAACAGGTTGTTCACGTTGCATATAAACAATTCCGGTGTTGCAACGTTATGAGTTACTTTGGGATAAGGGCGTAAGCATAGAGGACTGCTTTTTACTTTTACATAAGAGACCGGTGTCCTCAGGATATCATAAATCAAGCAATATTATTTTTTACTAACGACCCGCCCCGGCTTTAAACGGGTGCATTGCTGATACTAAATATACTACAGAATAAACCGCGGACTTTATTGTAGACCTTTTTAAGTTGTACATACTGTAATACATTATTTTGATCTATCTCGTAGGATTCAGCCAGCGTTTGCAATGTAAGCGCAAAGAAATGTGTTTATTTACGACCTCACTTTAGACAACTCTAAAATTATCAGTGTTTCTCTCCTATATTATGCATGTATTATACATATAAACTTTCCTCTTGAATCACTCTATCTAATAAACCGCATCAAAATCCGTTGCGTAGTTTTAAAGATCTAAGCAAACATAGGGACAGGCAGACAGCGGAATTCGACTTTGTTTTATACTATGTATTGATGATCAATAATCGCAAACTCTATTATTTACTAATTACAGCGTTGTGTAATGCACATTGTGTAAATCATTAAATTGAATCGAAACAAGCAATATTTGTTAATTGTTTATTATGAAATTAAAGGATTACTTAATTGTGTTTTCTGGGCAATAAAACTTATTCTTCTTATGTTTTTAATCGCAATGCTCCTCTATCTATCGTAAAGAAGGAAATTGCTCCTTTTTAATCTCATTAATTTTCACACATTTTGACCGGCTACGGGTGAAAGCAAAGAAGAAGTCTCTTCCAGAGCGTACATATGCAGTACCTAATTACTTTACGAATCAATCTCTCTAAGTAGTTTGTGCCAGTTTATTTAGTGGTCGCGATTAATAGGTTCTCCGACAGTTTTCCGCCCAATCAAAATTTTGATAAAGAAAGCATATTATTTTTTAAATAAAATACATTCTCATTAAAAACTGCTAATTCTATTCAGATTGGTTAATTAAATTTATAGAACGGAAGGAAGTTGCCTTTCCAAAACCATAACGCCCCTAAGCATAATAATATAATCAATCACATATTATCTAAATAATGCTAATATATGTAAAAGCAAGGCTCAAGTGGAGCAAGCATTGGGTTTGGTTACGTAAGGCTGGTGGATGACCTTTCGCTGAAGATGTACCGCGCCTTGTGGAACCCTACCGCAGATGATATATGAGCTGTGGTAATAAAGTTTTACTTTCCAAAGCCTAAATATCTTAAGTTTATTACGAAAGTTTTACTATGACAGAATCATTTTCCGGTTGACGAAATTTTATTTATATTATAATATTTCCATAGATAGATGGACAGATAAAAAACTCTTTATTGCACACCACATTAAAAGAACATAAACAATTGAGAAATAAGGTAAAAAACAACACAGGAGTAGAAAGGGCGGCCTTATCGCTATGAGCGATCTCTTCCAGGCAACCTTGGGATGGACAGGAAAATGAAGGAGGCTATATCGTGGCGTAAAATTTAAGAGAGTAAAGAAATAAAACTAACATGAATAAATTAGTATATAGTCTTAGATTATGTACAAAGGTATTTTACCCGAAAATATAACACATAAAAATGAAATAATATAATAAATATCTATATTATAAAATAAATAAAGTGATAAATAATATTGATGTAGAATGGAGGTTCTATTAATATTCTATATCTATTCGCCACTAAAATGGAATGAAATTGATCAATTTCCTCAGAAATCCAATACAAGTGGCACAAGCCTTCGCGCCCGGTTGCGCAAGCGATTCTATCACCCATTGCTCTCTGCCCTCCCGACACATGCCTGAGAACTCGGATGAGATGCTAAGATTGCAGGTTTTATGGCTTTCGTTAAGATACACCTGTTTACGTAAGGCGAGAAGATATTACAAATGCTTTTTAGATTGAAACTAGTTTTTGTTTGTGCGCGTAATGAGGTTGCATAAATACCATGGCACATAAAGGATGAAGAAAAACGAGATGAAGCCAATTTACATTTTCAAACAAATTGTGCATTCAGCATGTCGTCGGTGCATAATGTCAATGAGATGTCGGTAGAACATTGAATTAAACACCCTGGCTATAGCTATAATGTTAGCTTTTGCAATAACATGATAAATACCTAAGATGCTTATCGTACAGTACATACGGTCCGTTAATTTTTAAGCGTCTACGTGGGTAAAATTAAATATACTGATGAGTTGGGGAAGGCGAGACTAAAACTCTTCTTTTTTAACCGACTTCAAAAGAAGAGTTTTGTAAATCTTTGTTACTTTGGCTCCGTTGTTTAAGAACCTAATGATCATATTTTTGTGTTTGACCAGTTACAGATTTTTGTTCACATTTTTTTTTTCAAAACGCAGTTCCGATAATGGCACCCATGATGAATCTAAGGAGCTCCTCAAATATTATAAAGGCTGTAGTATTTTTGGTATTTTCTGCAACAAGTCAAGTATTTGCATTCAGAAAAATGATTTAGCGAACTGAAATTAATGAAGAAGACCACAGATTGGCATGGAACTCATTCATATTGAAAATTTAACTTTAATTAGGTGGCGATATCTAAAGATAGCTCTGATTATACTTATCCATTTTTTGTCGCATCATCATCATCATCGGCATTATCAAGGTCACAGAAGTAGTTTTTATTCTAAAAGTTGAAGAATTGTTTCGTTATAATCTTGACAGACTTAGCCGTAGTCGCCATGCTGGAAAAGACTGTGGCAAACTTGACAATTCTACGCCATCCGTCGCGTACCGCACCATACTGACGCATTCATGTATGAACCGTCCAATGCAGTCTTGATTTGTTCGGTCAATCTTTTGGACGCCCTGTGCCCTCATCTCGACCTGAGACTAAGACTGGAAAGGTCAATATCACCATCAAGAGCCTCATATCTAATATAATTATAATAATACTGTTTTCTGCCTTCCTGACAAATACCTGAGTGCTCAGATATGATGCCTTCTAGATTACAAGTTTTATGGCTTTCGTTAGGATACACTTATTTACGTAAAGCAAGAAGATGTTAAGAAAGGCTATTTCATTTAAGTTTAACTCCAGTTTTTGCGTTGAGCGTAATTGATAAGGTAACATTATATGATGGATGACTGTTATCAGTATCTCACATTTAGATGTTAGAAAATTAATTAGATTTTATGGCTACTTTTCATTCAAAACTTTCCGCTGTTTTTATAAAAAGCAGGCGGTTCTCAAGTCATCTCTTTTTTATTAATAGTTTACAACTTAGTCATAATATTTAGTTGCTATAAGCATAGTTGATAGGGTAATTTTTAGAGATTGTATCATAATTTATAATACAGGTCCAGATGAAAACATCATTAAGCTAAATAGTTTGCAGATTTTCTCATTTATGTTGCGCAATAAGTGGCTCTGCCAGAGCCATAGTCCTTGTACTAAATAGGTATCTTTACCTGCGTATGCTTAGATTGTAAACGGATTGAATTTACCATTTGGCTGATTGCAATTCAGTTTGCCGTGTGCAGTGCCATTTGCCGACGTTCACCCGGATCCTGCCAAATACAGTCAGTCATTAAATTATGTTAATCAAGTCAATTATTAAATTATGTTCATGCTTTTTTCTCCTTGTTGTGATTAAATTTTTGTTTTTTATGTTTCTAAAACTTATTAGAATTGATAATTTTGTAGATGTGTTTAAGAAAAAAGTAATGGTATTCAGATTTATTCGTTTTTAATTCTACTTTTGTGAACCTCTTTTAAAGCTAATTAGAAAAAAAAACAGTATTTTATATAGTAACATGTATTTGTTACTGTCATGTAGAAGTTAAAGAGAGTTTCTGGGAGTATAGTTTGATTTCGGAATGTAGTTAGATGGATCCTATTTTTTCAAAAGCTAGACTCATTGATTCTTTGACGAAGACTTAGCATTTTGTTGATTGATATATGAAATTAAAATTAAGTTTTGAAATATGAAATGAAATTTTATTTATTATTTACATACTAAAATAATCTACGTTAGGTAAATACTAAGAGCAAATATACTTCAGTCTAATAGTTTGTATTGCAAACACCTGGCACAGTGTTATATTGTTTTTAATGTCAGCTATATATTGTGTCTTGCTTTTTCTGTTATTTAACTAGTTTTCTTAGTTTTATTGTTCATAAACGTCATGCATGGTATGCCTATAAGAACTTTTCACGTAGAGTAATAAATACACTCTAAAATTTAACACGCTAAAGATTTAAATTACGTTTTACGCTAGCAATTAAATAAAAATGCATACATAATGTATATATAATATAAATGCGAAAGCGTGTGTGTATATACAAATGTTCAGTTTTGACGTTAAAGCAACTTAACATAGGAGGAGGACAAACGCTAGTTTTTGTCGCGAAATCCGCATTGCTCATACAAAGTCGCGGGCACCAGCTACTAATATATAAAAGTATAAAATCTCCAACACTGACTGTACATATGTAGGTGCATTTATGATGAAATCTCGAACGTTCATTTACATTCGCACGACATAACGTGGTGTTTCTCAAATTATCTCTCGTCTCATCTCAAACTACGAATCATGATAGCTTACAAAAACTTAAATCTTTAGGTAAAAATATTTTAGTGTCATCATCATCATCACCATATCAGCCGTAAGACGTACGCTGCTGGACAAAGGCCTCCCTCATTGATCTCCAAGTACTGCGGTTGGAAGCAGCCTGCATCCAACACGACCTGCGTTTCTTACCAAGTCTTGCGCATCTTGTAGGTGGATGTTCTCTAATTCTTTATTAATTAATTCATTCTTTAATGCTTTATTATTTTATCACATGTCCTAAGCTGTGCTTGCCGGTCCGTGGCCCCATTCGAGAACTTTGCAGCCCCATCGGTCATCCGTTCTACGCGCTATATAGCCTGCCCATTGCCACTTAAAAGTGCTAAGCCGTCTGGCTATTTCGGTAACCCGAGTTCTACCACGTATGTCCTCATTTCTGATTCGATCCCGTACAGAAACCCCGAGTATAGCCCTTTCCATAGCTCGTGGAGCGACTCTAAGCTTATTCATAAGGCCAATAGTGAAGGACCATGTCTCGGTTCCATACGTCATCACTGGTAACACACACTGATTGAAGACTTTCGTCTTCAGGCACTGAGGTATGTTGGACGAAAGGACGTTGCGAAGTTTCCCAAACACTAGTGTTTATTGTTAGTGTTTTCCCATAAAATGTTCCTGATTCTGTTATAATTTGTTCGTTTGTTGTAGCTTGTTTCTTAAGTGGTTTAAAAAACATTAATAATACAGGAAATAAATAATTACCACGATTTCCTATTGAATTTTGTTTTCTTGAACTAGCCAAATCATTTGATTCGAATGGAGCATACTACATTTGAATTAGTAAAACTTGCCTGTGTTATTAATTTAGATAAATATCATTTAAATATTCAAATGAAGAAATTATACAGAAGCAGTTTTGTAACATAACTCTAACAAAACCAGGCCCTTTTGAGATTGAGAAACACAGACGTCTTCAGATTGCATAACACTTAACGCTAGGTACCTATGCAGTGCAGTTGTAGCCCACCTGCCTCGTGTACGAAATCATGACCTTAGAGGTCATAACAACACGCCCCATACATTGCTCGAATTATGCAAGTACTTTATGTACACCGACGACCCCAATAGCGCAGTTAGTCTTATGGTTATTTACCTATAAAACAAAGTAATCATCATTTCAGCCATAAAACGTCCACTGATGAACACAGGCCTCCCTCATGGATCTCCATGAGGGGTAGTTGCCATACTCACCACGCTTGGCAGGCGGGTTAGTGAGCGCAGTATGGGATGTTGATACACGGATAGACGCTTCTGCCCATCTTCCGGAGGTATCCCTTAGCAGGCTCTTACTGCATCCATGGGCATGAGAGGAGGGGTATCATTCTACTGCCGGCACCCCACGGCTCACGGAAAACAAAGTAATGCGATGATCTAAAAACACGATATGCAAAACAATTAACTGGAAAATATATTTACTTATAGTTAAATCGAGGTAAAGTTTCCTTTATTGTAATAAAAATATTTCCTTATTCTTTCCGTTAGTTATTTCCAAGGTGTCGTAAAAATATTTAATTTTACTAAAATAAGAACATTTAAGCACATAATTTGAATTCAAACATTCCCTTTCGCTTGCGTGGTGTCTCTACGGAAGTTAGACAATTTCCTTGATGATATTAAGATAGGGACACGGAATCTGTTATGTATCATTACTGCACTTCCGATGAGAAATAAAAGTTTGTGATCACTATGCCACCGAAGAATATATTGTTTTTCGCGATAAGTGGGTTGATTGCCGGTGATAATAGAAAGGTGGTGGGAATGAAGTGTAGGTCTAAGTATTTATTATTGTGTTTCATTGATTATGTGTCTATAAATACTTTGAATCAAAGGCCTGTATTCTAGAGCAACGCAACCAAGATCTTACGCAAGGACCTTTTCGCTAGATTATATGCAATATTTATGGGATAATATGATATTACAGGTGATCATGTTGTAGTTTATCCGTGAACATGACGTGTGAACCTGCGTCGTAATATCGGGAAACTCAAAAATACTCTTAGCATGGTATATATACCATGATAGTTTAAAAAATAAAACTTTTCGATAGAGCTTTTAGGGATTCGTGACTGAGCAAGAAATTGTCACCAAAGTTCAAAGTTCAAAGGTTTTATTGCGTTCATGTTGTACAATGGTCTTACAAATGTAAAAAAATCAAGCATTAGCTTAGGGAGCCCAATTTATTTCCTCCCATCCTTTAGCCCATGCATGTATGTGTCCCACATTTATACAATATCGTTCACATAAACTAATGAACATGGTTTTTTACAGGGGGAGCAGCCAGATTCAACTGCAAGGGGCGGATCCTGGGTGCGTACTACGCCGACGCCAAGTCGGGATGTAAAGCCTTCCATGTGTGCGTCCGGGTGGCCGGCGGAGGCGTCAGAGATTTCAGGTCAATACATTAATCATCTTCATTGTTTACGTTATTATGAACAATCTAATCATTATTGCTCGTAGATAGGGCATTGTACCCACCACTGTTAAAGTCACAGGTGAAATAAAAGAGTAGTGGACTGTATAGAGAAAATCGTATAATTTTTTCTTTTTTGTAGTTGCCTGAATTAAAGATTATATTTAATAGTTATTATTATTTAAACCGACGGCTGACGCTTAAGAGTCAATACTACCGGAGAAGGTGTCTCAGTGAGAATCACTGTGATCCTCGATATTTTAACGATATTTGTGTTCAGTTCTGTTGGCGCACTTCATAACTAAAGCTAACTAAAAATTCGTAAAATGGACTAAATGACACAATGCTATTTGGTTTGTGCCGTTCTAAAATTAAAATAGATAAATTATATGTATATCATCATTCATCATTTCAGCCGTAAAACGTCCACTACTGAACTGGCCTCCCTCATGAATATCCATGAAGCGTAGTTGCCATACTCACCACGCTTGGCAGGCGGGTTGGCGAGCGCAGTACGGGATGTTGATACACGGACAGACGCTGCTGCCCATCTTCCGGAGGTTAACGTGAATTATGGTTTATATTATACATATATATAAACCATAATTCACATTGAAAACGCTTAATATAGAAACGTCATAATGTCTAATTGTAGCAACAAGTTCATAAAATTAAAAAAATAAGTAATCCCCGACACTTTACATAGTCTCGGAGGTTACCTTATTTTTTTTGTAATGTGGACCCTCAGTTTTGCAATCACACACACATCATGGCCTTTCATTCGATACCACACTTGAGTATATTTAAAAACATTCGATTGTCCACCCCTACTTTCAACCACCATACTGTATAGCACTTCCGATTTCTAAATAACTTCATTTTATTTCAAAACCGGGTATATTTGGAAATATTAGATTATTCATCCCCTCTTTCACCCCCCATATCTTGTAAACTTCTTAATAGATTTTGATAACCACCGCCAGAAAACATATGTAATTTTAAATAAAAAAACTGAATGCAAATCGGTTTACTCGTTTAAGAGCTACGGTGCCATAGACAGACACACAGACACACACACATAGCGTTTAAACTTATAACACCCCTATCTTTTGTCGGAGGTTAAAAACATAATCTTCACTACTGTATAATTACATTGAAAAAATACACAATAAAGTTGAGGACTCATACTGCACCTATATATTCAAAAATAAGATTCCTTATAGAAAAAAATAAGTTACGCGTAAAATTACAATTATACCGTTTTTATAAATACTTGTTATTACGTCATGAATCTCGTTGTGTTACAATTACAAACTAACGAAAATGCAGGTTCTATATTTGAAAATTTTTTATTAATTTTTTTTCGCCTTGACGACAAAATACCTGCATATATCATCTTCGAAACGCGTAGAATCTAGTGTACACAGGTTCGCTCTATGCTGCCCGACCAAGTATAAGGAGGCGCTGGGCCAAATTAGTTTTTGAGCTGAGGTTGTATCAGTTCATAATGATCCAAACAAAAACCTTTTAAAATGAATACGAGAATAAACATAAGTGGAATTCCCCACGAGAAACCATAACATGTTTTAT
Organism: Pasiphila rectangulata; assembly: GCA_963082625.1. Taxonomy (NCBI): domain Eukaryota; kingdom Metazoa; phylum Arthropoda; class Insecta; order Lepidoptera; family Geometridae; genus Pasiphila; species Pasiphila rectangulata. Next base: position 15,484,982 of record OY720240.1, read on the forward strand.
ATGTCCCAAGCTTACACAACTTCAACAAACAAACCATCTCCTTTTTGGCTCATTAAACTTGACAGTGGTGGCAATAATTTATTTGAAAGATAAAGAAAAAAATATTAAAAATAGAAAACAATAAAACACAAAATAAAAACAAACAGAGTATTTCATAAATTAAATCAAAAATATACTTGAGATTTTGGCTTGGTAATAATGGATGATGCCTATCAAGGTATCCTCCAATATCGTACATCAATGGGCCATACAAACGAAATCCTCGAAGGCGAAATCCGCTTTCGAAATACATATTTTAACATTGAATGAACCTACTGTACTGTATTGCTATTGAATAAAGCTTTAAGTCATTATCATCATTACAGCCGTAGAATAAATAAAAAAAAATAAAATAAAAATCATTTATTGCTTTAAAGATATAGAACTAGAAAGATCTAGAACTGTTGTCTTCGTCCACTGCTGGACATAGACTTACTTCATGGATCTCCAAGATAATTAGAGGTTTGTTGCCATATTTGCCACGCTTGGCAGGCGGGTTGGCGAGCGCGATTCGGGATGTTGGTGCACGGAAAGACGTTGCTTCCTATCTTCCCTTAAGAAGTTTGCCTTGGCAGATTCTTACTGCATCATCGGGCAAGACAGAAGAGTCAACATTCTACTGTCGGCACCCCATCGCTGGCTTTAAGTATAATCAGAATAATATAGATAACAAATGATTACGGGCGTGATGATTTGCGAACGGTCGCCGGCGGACGCTGGATGCGACAAGCTGAAGGCAGGGTGAAATGGTTCAATTTGGGGAGGCCTATGTCCAGCAATTGTCCTAGTAGCAATTGGATGCGCGGAGTCAGGTTAGCAGCACAAGACGTACTCTATCAATTGTATCATCTACTACCACCTACGTAGATGCCGTGGAGTTCGGCAGTGGAATGCCCCTTCCCTCTTGCCCGTAAATGCAGTAAGAATCTGCCAAAGAAAACCTTCGGAAGATGGGCAACAGCGTCTTTCCGGTTATCAACATCCCGTGCTACGCTCGCCGACCCGCCTGCCAAGCGTAGCAAGTATGGCAACGTAGAACATCATATAACGTTACAGATTAACCTGTGTTTCTATCTCTTATCAAATGTTCGGTGATTTCTAAAGCCTACAATACAAAAACAAAACGTCTTTATTTCATACACATAATACGACCTTTGAAAAAACGATCGCCAATGCATAATTTTATCATGCTCTGACGCATGACATTTTACATAAGAAAGGGCAGTGTGATTAGCTACCAAATAGCTATTGAAATCTTGTGAAACAGCTAAAGATAAATATAAAGGTAAAGATTATATATTCACACAAGACATGGTTACGCAAAAGTAATGGAAATAAACTGTCTGCGTTTTTCATTTTAATGGTTCGATTGTTTTTTTTTAACACAAATGACACGTTACAACGGGGTTTAGTACTGATTGAGATCGGGTTAGTTCATTTACTCTTTTCACTTTTTCACTTCCCTTCCCTCCCTCTTAATGTGTGACGTAATTTATGGATGGCCCCATAAACAGTATTTAAGTTAAAGCAGTGCCGTAAGGTGTGCTGCAACACGTAAAAAGGTTATTTCATTTATTCATCCTTTGACAAATACATATGTATTCTTGGACATACTTCTTTATGTAATTAAATAATTTAAAAATTACATTACATACAATAAGAAACAAAATTTCGGGGAAATATCAAATTATTTCCAATGATCCAACTGACCATTTAATTCTCTGGTTCCAGGTTCTTCTGCCCCCCCGGCACGCTGTTCCACCAGGAAGCGCAGACGTGCACCGACTGGGGCGATGACGACCCCTTGGCCTGCCCCGCAGACATATACGACGGTCAGTTCGATCTCTACAAGATCGGATCTGGTGAGCGCTTTGCTAACTAACACTGGGTATTCTTGGGTGGTCATTTTCCTTGAATCCAACTTTGAATCAAAGTCAAAGTCAATTATTATTTATTAATTTGGACTCAAATGCCATATAGAAACGTCAATTTACATAAGAATAACCGAACACGTATAAATTGAATAAAGCACACAATTTAATTCGTTTGAAAGCTTTTTTAAGTAAGGGAAAAGGCAAAATTTCAGCGAAAAGAAGCGAAGAATAGTTGTTAGAAAATTAAAATTTGACATGAATAATTTGAAGATATTTTAAGTAAGATCCAATTATTTAAGTCGCTGGCAGTACAAACTGAATAAAATGAAACGAAAAAATAACATACAAATCTTATCATAAATCTTAATACATGTGATACTGCCATAAAATATATAACTTAGGTACTAGGCATATCATATTCAAAGCGGCAAGTATTTTTAATCCGATAATTCTAATAATATTGCCTTTTTATATATGATCAGTAAAAACTCGTTTGATAAGATTTTTGGACGATCACAAAAGAAGAATGACCATACCTTAGTACACTATCACGCAGGATAACCACACGTTAGAACCTAAGTCAAGGATATCCAACTATTGCCTTTTGAATAGTGCTTCGAACGACAAGCGGCAATAACATCAATCTTTTGTTTAGCTTTTGCATAGCCAGCTTACTTATCATCATCAGCTCAGCCGTAAAAAGCCCACTGCTGGACATATGGCCGCTCTCATAGATCATAAGGTTGCCATGCTCACCACGCTTCGCAGGCGGGTTGCCGAGCACATTTCAGTATGTTGATACACAGAAAGACGCTACTGTGCATCTTCGGAAGTTATCCTTTGGCAGATTCTTACAACCACGGGCAAGAGAGGAATGGCAACATTATATAGCTTGCCATTATGAATGCCACCTAATTTCCCTGCCCTATTTATCGTGTTTCAAACAACTAGTTAAAGATCATTTTTTTAAACCTTTCTCCATAACTTAAGTGCGCTAATATAGAGAGAAGCAAAAACTGCTCATTTTATAACATGTTGTTTATAAAGTAAGGCCTTTGCATCTATTATAGATGATTTATACAGCAACTGATAATCAACATTGTTAGATGGATTAGGCTGGCCCAGCACCTATACCATCCTCTCAGCTAAGTCAGCTGTTAAAAATTATAATTATACGTTGCTTCTGCAGGTAGCATTTTTAAGTTAACGTTAAGTGTATCTATGTACATAAAAAAGAGATTCAATTCAGCAATCAAATTAATAACCAAGCTTCCCACTGCTCACGGCTTTTCACGGCTTGGCTAAAATATGTGCTATGCCTTACCCAAGTTAAATATACTTAAATGTAAGTTTCATCAAATCTGTTCAATTTATTCGAGGATCGATTGTAACAAAAATCTGTTTGTTGTAATGTAGACACTTTCTTTCTACAAAATAAACTCGGACATAAGAATCAGCCCCGAAGAATATCGGAATCAAACTCGTTTTAAAATACGAGCGAACTAATCCGCTCTTTTTCATAAAAGAACCGTGCGTATGTTATATTTAGAGTATTATTCATATTACAAATAGTGAACCAATGAAGTTGATCATTGGTTCACTGGCCTATGATTACAGATCATGAAACTAGGCAATAACGATTGCCAAACCAATAAGGTATTTGCCGTTCACACTTCTTTCATAGAATATAATGGCTTGTTTTTAATAGTAAGCAATCATTTCGATTTTATTCTTAAACTCAATTACAAAATCTGAAAGGTTAAACGAAATTGTAATCATCTATTGGATGAGATTTAATGCTAAGCTTAAGCTGCACGCAAGCGCTTCGTAATTGTATTAGTAATGTAGAAACACCAGGTACCTACCTAATGGCGCTGTCATTTTGTTTTTATAATTTACGGGCCTGCCTTTTCCTCAATAAATACAAAAAGGCCTTTTGTGTTTTATTTTCTTTGTAAAGTTCCTTTGTCTCTCCTAATATACGGAAAGTAGCACTATGCATTATTTACACGAAAAAGATTTTAAGATCTAAGCTCAATATGGCTTTAGCTTAACAAACCACAGATTTGGTTTGACTTTCTTGTCTGGTGAATCAATCAAACACTCAAACAAAATCTCTTCCCAGGTTTTGACACCAAGAAGGCGTCAATCGGGAATCGCGAAGAAGAATCAGAGTTCGGTCTCCAACGCGCTGAGACCGGCGACCGCCGCCTGCAGCAGAGCAACGACGCTAACACGCAGGGCAATGACCTCCGCGCAGCCCACTCCTCAGACTTTTTTAGTGGACAGAGAGACCGCGGTCGGGACGACCCTCAACAAACCCAAACCACCCGGGTAGCTCCCCGACAGTCCTTCCGCAGAGCATCCACCCCCCGAGCGCCCGCGCCCCCTACAACCCAACTACCCACGACCTTCCCAACCCAGCAAACCTATCAGCCACAATACGAAACCTCTAAACGCAAGATCGTCAGAAAGCGCCCCGTCTACCCTACCTCCCCAGTACCTCAGTCTACATTCGCGCAAAATAGTCCCCAAATCAAAGAACAACCTCATCCATTCCAGGAACCGCAAAATCAAAACTATAATCGTAGACCTACTCAATCACAAAGCAAACAGACGCCCACTACAACACCCTATGTACCTCCCCAATTCAAAGAGTATAAGGATGAGTACGTTGAAGTCAGCAGAGTCACACCTAAACCGAACAGGTACTACCCGGCAAACCCAACACCTCTTCCTGCTTCGCACGTAACTTCACCTGCACAATACAACAATAACAAAAAGGAAAGTCAGAAAGAGTATAAGAACTATGAAGCACAATCAACACCAGGACTTATTACAAAGCAAGACAAGTTCAAATTAATTCAAAACAGCTTTAGTGTTACTGACGGACCTCAAGAAGATTTTGCTCGCATTAGGCCAAATAATAAAAATAACTTCAAAACTAACAACAATTTTAATAGCAATAATAATAACAATTTTAATAATAATAATTACAACAGTGGCACCAACAGACCCACAACTACAGTTGATTATAGCAGCGTGCAAAATAACTTCAAAACTAACAACGATTTTAATAGCAATAAAAACAATTTTAATAATAATAATTACAACAATGGCGCCAACAGACCCACAACTACAGTTGATTATAACAGCGCTGCGCGTACCACCACCAACACTCCTACGTACAAAAACTTCAACAGTGTTTCTTACGAACCAGAAAAGAGCAATTTCGTTTCATTCTCGAAGCAAAATTACAATCCAACCACCATTCCCACTACGACAACCCAATACACGACCTACAGGCCTGATACCCCACAGAATCTGAATACAGTAGCGTTCGATACCAACAACGGTTTCCACACTCAGTCTAACTTCGCCGAGCCGAGCGCAGAAGACGACGGCCAGTACCGACTCCCGCAAGGCGAGGATGATGGCCAGTACCGACCAGAGTTGTACGGCGACCGGGAACTGCTATCGGGTGCCCACTCCCTCAACATCGCTGCCAGCGGTAACAGGTTGCCTGAAGATCAGAAACAAAAGTCGTTTGCTAAGACGAAAGCGCCTCCTAAATTCGTATCCCAAACGGCCGCACCTAGTCCCTTCCGCCCCGCTCCCACCACGGTAGCCCAGACCACTCGTGCTCCCGAGCCGACTTACATCACAACCGTAGCACCACAGACTCAGCGCCCTTTTGATCTGTTCCAAACGTACACGACTACATACCGGCCGACTGACTTCACGGGGGGCGCACCAGACTTCGTTCCTATTAATAACGGACCTGTTAGCAGACCAACCACCACCCCAAAAGCAGCGGAGACCCGACCCCCCCGGCCACAGCCCCGGCCCGCCCATGCTCCCACATTCCCCCCCAACCCAGCCCCTCGACCCAGCACCCAATCCCCCTTCTCTAAACCAGTCAACAAGAAAGAGGATAACAGCTACGACTACGCGTACTACGACTCCGACACCGGTTTCTCCGAATACGACCAAATAGAGGAGTTCGGAAGAACTAAAAAGAGAACATAATTATAACTAGGATACACTTTTTTATCACTGCCATTAAATTAGTCGCCTCTTTAGATAGGGGCACAACATAGAACAATTTTAAAACGCAAGCAATATTGATGCCGTATTTTATGGTATGTCCACAAATGTAAATAAAATTCATTTTCATATTTATCAATTCGTCCCTGATTCTAAGGAGGCTTGTCCGTAGTTACCGTAAATTATTTTGTGATATTTTTGATGGTTTTATTTTTACGTATCTAAACTATTGGTCGAGATAGATTTTATTTATTAGGTTCAAATGTCAAGCAAGATAAGGATGTGATTAACAGGTTTTTTAACATAACAGATGGAAGAAAGGATGTTTTCTACAATCCTTGCCTGAATCGGATGTTTTCGTCAAACAGTGTGCGTACCTTTTGGTACATTATGTAGTAAGTTAAGATTTTTCTTTCTCTCAGCCCGGAATCACCCACTGCTGGGTATAGGCCTCCCTTAACTTTTGCCAGCCTCCTCTGTCCTGTGCCCTTCGCATCCAGGTGTGCCCAGCGATCTTTATAATGTCGTCGACCCAACGCGCTTTCGAACGACCACCACTTCTTTGGCTTGACCTCGGCCACCACTCAGTCACTAACTTTATCCATCGGCCATCACCATGTCTGGCCAGGTGCCCTGCCCAACTCCACTTGAGACCGATGACTTTGTCTCCGACATCGTAAACTTTTGTCCGCCGTCTGATCTCGGTGTTGTGGACTCGATAGATGAGCTTGATTCCGAGCTTTCCACGCTCCATGGCCCTTTGTGCAACTCTTACTCGGTGCACAGTCTCCTTAGTGAGCGTCCATGTTTCAGAACCGTACGTCATAGTTGGCAAAACACACTGGTTAAAGAGGTCTTCAGGCATTGTGGAATTTCTTTTGAACGGAGGATGTTCTCTAACTTGCCGAAAGCCGCCCATCCCACTTGGATCCGTCTGAAGATAGATTAGTATATAAGTTAAGATATATTGTAAAATATTGCTTTGTAAATAAAGTTTACGTAAAACAATGACTTGTGCAATTTTGTGTCACTTCTCAAACCTTTTGGGTTGGATAGTCCATTTATCGCGGAAGGAATAAATCACGCTACGACCAATAGGAGTGGAGCATCAATGAAAAAGTTGCAAAAACGGGGGGAATTTGTTCCTTTCAGAGCTTGCGTTGTGTGCGCTGCGTAAACGGTTTAAATTACGCAATCATCATGTATGAAAAAAATACTTATTTACTATCCTGGCGCGATGACCCCAAAGTGGATCTTGGCGTCCGACATGATAGATCGCCATCTTACGAAATTGTTACTCTTTTAATAAAAAAGTTCTATGTTTGCGACAGCATAAGTCTATCTTTTATGGTTGTCTAACTATAAACTTCTATCAGGTTATAAAATGTGTTCTAAAATAATACATTATTTGCGAAGGTGTTTATGGCATTAGGTAATGCTTATCCAAAAAAAATGGGTTACCTTAGTGGTTAATCATCAGAAGTACTCGTATTTAGTTACCGTCAGGATGATGAGTTTGAATTATTGGTATATTTCAGTTATTCCGAGGTTATTCCCCACCGAACGTAATTTACAGCCTAGTGACCCGTCATTCTCACGTCAGAATGACCGGTCACCTCATCATTTCAGCCATAAAACGTCCACTAATGAACAAAGGCCTCCCTCATGGATCTCCACGAGGGGTAGTTGCCATACTAACCACGCTTGGCAGGCGGGTTGGCGAGCGCAGTATGGGATGTTGATATATGGAAAGACGCTGCTGCCCATCTTTCGGAGGTATCCCTTAGCAGGCTCTTACTGCATCCACGGCCATGAGAGGAGGGGCAACACTCTACTGCCGGCGACCCACGGCTAACCGGTCACCTATAAATGTTTAATTTCATCTAAAAAATTAAGGAAGTAAATCTATTATTGGGGGAAGCAAATAGAATCAATTGGAAAGCTAAATCTAAAAACTTTAGATAGCATTTCTACGTTAAATTGGACAGGTGACTCATGATCCTCACGGTGACCGTATTTATTTTTAAATAAAATTGTCCTAATCGTCATTGCAATGAATTTTACAGCCGTAAAAGAACTCCATAGTTATAGCAGAATCAAGTACCTACGACGCGCGCACTTTTTTAAGCGGAATGAACTCTCTTCCTCTTATGTGACGCAGACGAAGTTGCGCGGGACAACTAGTAATTTTTTATACAATACTATATTTTTGTACAAGACCAATTTTTCTGAAATCCAAAAAAAAATGCCAGAAAGCTACTACTACTAATGCCTATACAGATGCTTAACAATTTGATAATATAATATCTGACTAAGTATAAAAACTTCTAATTCTGATTCTGGCAGGGAATAGGATACCAGATCTGCACTGACGTCCCGTTGGGTGTACTGTTACTGTCAGTTTTCCTCGACCCTAGCAGGTCACAATACGGCACAGAGGACAAGCGGAGGACGGCAAGTGGTAGGTACGGAGGACATTTGGGCTGGCTACAGCACAAGGAGATGGAAAGATTTTGTAAAGGAAGGGCTTTACAGGTTTTCATCAAAAGACACATATACTTAAAACATTTATTAAGTAGTAGATATCACAAAATGTATAAACATAATTATTACATATTAATTCAATACATTTAATTTACCTGCCAAATTATAAATAAGGTAACTTTCGTAAATTTACGAGACTGATTTCTATACGAATTGTTTCATAATGATATTTTTGTTGAATCCTTAGTACCTTACCGTTTGTAAAAAATTTACAAACGGTAAGGTACTAAGGATTCCTTACAATCAGCTGTAGCTTTGCGGATTGCTCTAAAATTTACGAAATTACTCTACTGATAACTTTAAATTTTCAACCCTGTTTTCCTCTTTTCTCGTCGAAAAATAAATCCAATCCCTCTGAATAAAATCAAAAAGCCTTAATACTTATATTAAATGCCATTATTATTTACACAAACAAGGCTTTGTCGCTAAACGCCTTGGAAAGAGTAACTACTCTACGCAAAATGGAATAGGAAATCCTAATTCTAATGGACAACTTATTTCATCTCGTGTGCCATTGCTAGCATCCAAATAAATATGGATGGCTACCAAGGTTGAAAAATAAATTAGATCTAATATCACTAACATAGAACTAAATTAAAGTATAAAAGTACCTAAGTAGTTGAGCATCTCCGTTATAAGCGAAAATTGCACGATCTGGCATGTTTGAGCTTCACGCTGATTTCATCTGCCGATTACTACCATCACCATCCTGATCTACAACAGAAAATCCAACAGTTGGATTGCTATGAGTTCAGATGATGATGATATTCTCAAGTTTCTGTTTAAGTATGTGAATTTAAAAAGAAACTTGGGAAATCTGTTCCTTTATTTTGAAGGTCAGAGGTGAAACAGGCATATTATTCTAAGCACAAAATAACTATAGCCACCCAGAAAACGCATTTGTAACAAAAGGCAAAATCCCTCTTCTTTTATTTAATGGCGTGTGTGAGGCTAAATCCTCACAGTGCCTGTTTTGATTGCTAAGACAGATTTGTCAGGCTGAACAGGCTGAGATTCCGCGCAGAAAAGTTTATGACAGAGTGCGATAGTAGGTATTAACATTTTTATCGGGATGTTTACTGATGATTAACGAATTTTATTCCTGAAATTTTTACACGAGAAACAGTTGAATGTGGCTAGAGCATGACAGTTACGTGGTCATGGCGGATGAACAGTTGCTAATTATCCTGATAGTTTCAAAAGTAATGCACCAATTATCAATGTTTAGTGTTGCTTTCGTCACAATTGCTATTAGCTATGTAAGACATAATTTAGGAATATTGGCAGATCTTAGCGTCATGATCATCAAACTTCTGAGACCTTTACATCTATTATAGAGGATTTATACAGCGTCAGCAACTGATATTCACGTACAGGACACTGCAGTACCTGGGACATTACTAGACGGATTATGTATTAAGTTAATCATTCGCGATAAAAAATCGCGATCAATTTCTGAGACGCAGAAGGCGGCGGGTTTGATTTTCGCCGCGATCAAATATATGTAAATTTTCTGCAGATATTTGTCCTGGGTCTGGGCATATTTTTATATAATATGGATGTATATATAATGTAACTAGCTTTTACCCGCCGCTTCGCTTGCGTAACATTTTGATTGCTAAATTTTAACCAGTTGGATTGAGATTTTCATCCAAAAGAAAACTGTTTACGTCATATTTATCTTTGGGAACTCAATTTCAAACACAAAAAATAGCCTATGTGTTATTCCTGGTCCACGTCTATACGTATGCATTAAATAATTAATTTCAAAACGTAAATTCAGCTTAATCCGTTGGGTAGTAGTGCGTGAAGAGGTAACAAACCTCCATGCATCCATACAAACAAACTTTCGGATTTATAATATTAGTGAGGTTTAAGTATTCTATTAACCATCTGGTTACCATAACAAAAGCTCTGCTTCTGTGAAATTTCAAGCATTATCTGTATAAGTGTTTAATTTATTTTTGTCTCGTCTTGTCTTGCATTTTATTCTCTCTATCTACTTTGAAGTCAGCCTGTAAGCCTAGAGTGATTATGACGTATGTATGCGACATACGAGTATATTATTATATTATGTTAAATTTAAGTGCTTTTTCTTCCCTGATGGTTTTTAAGTTTTAATTTATAAGGTGAGATTTCGCCGTTTGATTAATGCGCTCCATGTTACAAATACCATAAATGTTTTGTGTTCAAAAGGTGCCTCCAAATGGAATATTTGGCTGCAGTAGTGTTTCCAGAAATATTGTCAAAAAATAGGTGCAAAATAGCAACTTGATATTCAGATATTTTTGATATTTTCAAGCATATTAAACGTCACGAAACTAGATTATGGACCTGTTGTATATATTTCCGAAAATGATTTTTTGATTGCCGGATTGTTTTTTAGTTGACAATTTTGTAGCCACAAATTGCAGTAAAAGTATGGCCTGTTTAGAAGCACCTTAAAATTGTGATGAGCACAGTGATATTCAGTCTTTTAGCACACAAATTCACTGTGTGGCGACGGCGCCGGCGACCCTTTGCCGCACGTCACTCATGGCAGATCCGTTACTGAAGCCGTTCAAGAGTGGCAGCTTCAGAGATTCTGTTTGCTGCCTGTTTTCTGAGTCGTCATCCTTTTTCGCTTTGTTCTTCAACATCTGCAATAGAAGAAATACTCGGTTAAGGCAACGGACCAATATCTACCAAGTTCAAGTAAATTAAATTTAGTAGTTGAAATTTGAAAATGAGTAGAAACAAAATGATATTGAATGAATCATAATATCCATGCTTTTATAAACTGATGCTTCTAGATAGGTACTATATTGAAATATGTGCAGAATTCGAGCAGAGATTTGTTCTGAGTCGACGGGGGAGGAGGATCTACTTTTATGTTGGCGCTTACCTTGCCCTTCTTGTAGGCTTGCTTGTAGAAGTCAGAGAAGAGGTAGTAGAAGAGGACTGCGTGCATGCCAATCCACCAGACAAAGGCACGTGGGTAGTCGCAGTCCGTGAAGAGAAGCTGGAATGCGTGGAAGAAAACAAGCACGAACTGAACCTGGAAACACACAAGTTACGTCATCATTAATATCTATACTATATTTTTTAATAAAAACAAAAGAAAATAAATTCATTTTAAGCCACAACACACTACAAAAAGCTCTATTTTATTTAACCTCATCTTACCTCTCATGAAAAAACAAACTAAAACAAGACCAAAACGTAATAACGCTGGTTTTAACACACTATAATTTTATGTAGATTGAATTCGCCATTTATGACAGACAGGTACCTGTTTTTCTCCTTTTTTTAAGATAGGTACGTAATGGAATATTTAGATTCTGGTTCTACGGAGTCAAAAAGATTCCGTTCTTGTTCCTTAATTATTATGATTACCCCTACGTCTTAAGGAGGCGTAGGCAGTGTCTGTGATGATAGCCACCAAGGTTTCTTGTCTCATGTAATTTCTAGTCTCTGAGCGTCGAGTCCAGAACATAGTTTGACTTTATAACGCATTCTAAAGAAACAAGAGAATTCCACAACTTAAACAGTATAAGATCTTTCCAAAACCACTTTTTTTTATTCTACTACGGGAATGGCTACCTGTATGTAATAATATACTTGACCTAAAGCGACCTGCAATTGATAATATACAGTCAGTCCCTTACCATTTGTAGCGCAGTCAAGTATCTCTTCCACCAGAGGTACTTCTGCACCTTGGGCCCCAGAGCCGCCAGCAGGTAATACGAGTACATGATGATGTGGACGAACGTGTTCAGCATACCGAAGAATGTCGAGTGACCGCCTGGTGAAAGAAATACATAGTAAAGTTATGTGAGACGAAAACGCTTTTACATCAGCATCAGAGGAAAACTTTTGTGCAAGCTGTGACACCTTGAAATTTAGCACATAGTTTTAAGTAAGAGATAATGTCTCGAGTGTCTTTAAAAATACTATTATGTAGGTAACTTCATCCTATTTGATTCAGTCAACATTTCGGACAGCCCAAACAGTTGATCGAACAGCTTTGGGGCTCTTTTTGTTAAGGTAAGAAAGTGAGATGGTTTACTCGTATTTTACTCCATATTTTGATTTTATATCAAAGCCACCGATTTTAAATTTAAATTAAAAATAGATTCTCTCGAAATAATTCTTTTCAATTATTTCGAGAGAAGAAGAGAGAAGAGAGAGTAAAAATAGAATCTATTTTTATATACCTCTATATGATGGTACGTCATGGACGCATACGTAGGAGACATGTACAGTACGAGTACGAGATGATGATGAACTTTCAAAAATTCATATCAATTTTCAAGTAACAAAATTGCAACGTACCGTGTCATTCATATTTGCATACATTTATACGTACATCCTAGCATACATAAATATACACCGCATTTAACTGCACCGCAAATAAGAGTCGAACGTAAACAAATATTTCCCCGAGATATGTGCGGTATTACTGAACTTTGTAATCTTTATGCGATTGATATTTAACAAACTAGAAAAAACCGAGACTTCACTTGCTTGAACCCGTGAAATATACAATTATATATATATATATCTATCTATCTATTATTTTTTAGTTTGCGCTTACTACAAAATGTTTTGCTAAGTCATAATGCATGTACGTGTACGAGTAGTTGCTGTTTTCCTTACATAATTATAATATCGTGATGTTCGTCTCAGTAAGTGCAGGTTGTCTCATACTCGTAGGTACTGATCATGTTTTTTTTTTTAGGTTGTTACTCACCATGCTTGGCTTGCTAGGGGGGTTGGGGAGCTCAGTACGAGATGCTCATACACGAATATACGCTGCTGCCGATCTTCCGGAGGTATTTCCTAGCAGATTTTTACTGCACCCACGGGCAATAGAGGACAGTTAACAGTTTGTCTTTTGAACGTCAATTGAAAAACTTATATCTTTTATAGCAATAATCGGTAACATTTTGCAAACATTTTTCTTAACGCTTCTCTCGTAGTTAAAAGTACATACATTTAGCATTTCGTGTTTCTTTCATCAGATTTTTCGGCTGTGCGTTAATAAAGTCAACCAGGTTTTTTTACAGTATACGTTTCGTTCTTGGTTCATTAATATTTAAAAAGCATCATAAATGCAAAGTAGGTAATGTAAGTGCGTTTATCTTAAAAGAGTACCAAGGTGCAAACTGATTATTGGTTATCAAGTAGTAAGGTCATTGCGAGGAATTCCCAAGATAATATTTCCGTTCTACTTACAAGAAGGTGAGATATTTTACGTCATGGCAATATTTATAAGTGACCTAACTGACCCGCGTGGTTTCACCCGCGTTAACACGCCATTTGTGACCTATATGTCCGCCGTGAGGTGCCGGCAGTAGAATGATACCCCTCCTCTCATGCCCATGGATGCAGTAAGTGCCTGCTAAGGGATACCTCCGGAAGATGGGCAGCAGCGTCTATCCGTGTATCAACATCCCATACTGCGCTCACCAACCCGCCTGCCAAGCGTGGTGAGAATGGCAACTACCCCTCATGGAGGCCTGTGTTCATCAGTGGACGTTTTATGGCTGAAATGATGATGTCTGTAAGACCGGGTAGATCGAAAAAGTCGAATAACTTTCTAACCCGCTATCGATTTGCGTTGTGATTTCGAGTAGTCGCCTCATTGCATGGGAACGCCCTACGATGGGTCCAACCTAAAAGTGCGATGCGAGTTCACGTCAGTTCACGTTCCGTAGTTTTAACGCAAATCCGGGGTCACCGATTATGTAAGACGAATGGTCAGTACTATACGTTTATTGATTTTTTTTGCTTATTTTATATTATTTCCTCGTATCAAAATACTGATAAATGCTGTTTTAGTTACAAAACTCTATGATTGTAGTCTTTAAAAATGTTTGTGATAAAACATGGTAATTTTTAGGGTTCCGTACCTCGAAAGGAAAAAACGGAACCCTTATAGGATCACTTTGTTGTCCGTCCGTCTGTCAGTCAAGATCCCTTTTCTCGGGAACGCGTAGAGGTATCAGGCTGGAATTTATATCAAATACTCAAATCTACTGTCCCTTGAAGCTCTGAAAAAAACAATTTTCTGAGCCAACGCAGTCTAAGATACAGCCGTTTATGCCGCTTTCCACAATTTTTCAACACTCGCAAGGGAATCATAACTTACAGGGTACTTCCCGTGAACTCAGAATCTTGAAATTTGGTACGAAGCAACGTCTTACAACAAAATAAAGGAAAAATTGCGAAAACCGTTAATTTTTTGTTACAACATATATTAAAAATATTTTAATAATTTTAAACTTACTACCCCTTTCCTCATGAACGCGTAGAGGTATTAAATTGAAATTCATATCAAATACTTCGGTTTTTCAAACCTACAGGTTTGTACAGAACTCTCAGTGCGCGAGTCCAACTCGCACTTGGCTGTTTTTTTTGTGTTTCAAGTGCATTCGTAATTAAGGTGTGATTTATTAGGTACCTAACTTTGTGTTATTGTCAAAAAAATATTTATTTTTAAAACTGAGCCACTTATTAGTAACATGGTATAATTAAATATTGAAAAAACCTTAGGTGAAAATCCTAATATTTATGCAAAATTTCAAGTAAGCACTTAATTCAAGAATAATGTTTTTTTTCATGCATACAAACTTTTAGTTTTAAAATTCATCAAAATTCAGCTGTTATGACGTGAAAACGGAACGTGCATACATACAAATATTTTTTTTTAAAAATACTTACTGGATTTTATCGCGTACTTTTTTATTATTTTTCCGAATAATATTTTAACAAATCTTTTATATATTTATTATATATATTTTAACAAGTTGTACCTACATACATACATCCACACTTGCACATTTATATAATAGTAGGGATTGTAATCATGACGTCAGCGGTCACCATTATTATTAGAAAACGTACCTAAAACACTATGATCTAACACGAGTTCTGCTTAGTTGGGATTGGACGATGCTGTGCAAAAAATTCCAGCAAATGTGTACCTATTAAGTTATCTTGGATTGATTATTAATTATTATTTTATAACGAGTTTCAACAGCCACCGCGGTTTCACTGCGTAGTAGGTACCCGTTTCCGTGGGAATACAGGGATAAAATATAGTCTAAGTAATGCGCTAACAATGCAGCTTTCCATTCGTGAAATAATTTTTAAAATCGGTTTAATGGTTCAGGCGTGAAAGCGTAACTAACGAACAAAATCACATTTGCATCTATAATATTAGTTAGGATTATTCATAGTTAACTATGTAGGGGTTGCTTAGATCTATATTATTACTTCTGATTATATAACTATCAATCAAAGATAACACACACAACACACTGGCTTGACAATGCCCTCGTATTTATATTTTCACTCACCCGAATCTTACACACATGAAACATTCATCATTCCCGCCCTTTTGGCTCACATGACAGTTCTCATAGTGACAGTGACAGTTCGCTAACCAATACGCGTCTATACATAGGACACACGAGACAGCGTATGTATGCATAGTATCACATACATCATAATTATATTACAGAACAAAAAGGAACATGTAAGCTACTTATTATATTATCAATTATTTTGACGCTCAACCTTAGCTGGACGTAACACCATACCGGAAAACTATAGGTAGGTACCTACTCTTAGTTGGAACCACAGTTGAAACCAAACATACCTTGTTTTTCATAGCCAACAAAGAAAAGACTTTAGTAGTTACCTATTCTACAATATAAAAGAATATTACGAGAGGTAATGCGAGTTACACGAACTAGTAACGAACTAGTAGTAGTATAAAAATATAACGAACAAGTATGAAGCATTCAACCACCGAAGAAGAACAAAATAGTTTTGGTAGAAGAGCGAGAAGAATTTCATGATCAACTGCGTTGAATGCGTTGCCGAAGTCGATTAATAATAAGATAAGATAAGAAGATAAGATAAGAAAAAGTTTATATGTGTCACTTATAAAAGATATACATTATGTTACATGAAACAGATGATAAATTATTGACAACAAAATTTGGTCGTCACTCAGCATAGGCCATAATAGAGAACCTATAATAATTATAAGGACCCTACCATGGCGCTGGTTTTCAGTGACGCCAGTTTAAACTAGGTACTGTGCGGTATGATACAACTTATGATGAAATACAACTTACTAAGCTAGATAAAAAACAAAACAAACAATGATTATTACAATTAAAACACTAAGGACGAATTATATAAAAAGAAGAACATTAAAACACAATAATAATATCAATAGTAAATCGCAATAATATAAAATGAAGCCTATAAAAACCGAAGCTCAGAACGACTGCCTACATTGGATAAATTTATTTGAGAGTTTAGTAGGAATATCTTTAAGCGGTTTTTGAAAGTCCAAATAGATCCAGAGTTTCTTATTGGCGGAGGCAAATTATTCCAACATTTCGTGGCAGCATATCTAAAGCTGCCACGAAAGGCAGCCGTTCTGTGGCGGGGACACACTAATCGGATAGCTGTTCGTATATGGCGGTCCGAAAAGTGGAGCTTCTCATATAGATAGACAGGACGCTGATTCTTAATGATGCCGAAGAGCAGTGTAGCAAAGTGGAGAGTACGACGTGATGACATATTAAGAAGGCTGTTATTGTTTATATAAGGAGAAATATGGGCTCGGCGCGGGATAGGGAAACAGAATCGTACACAAGCGTTTTGTATGCGTTGAATAAGTTTTTTTGTGCGACCTAGTAGACATTCTCCAAATACGTTGTCGGCGTAGCTAAGTTTGGATAGAATTAGTGAGTCACATAGCTTTATGCGTAAGTCGATACTTAAATGGTCACGCACCCGGTACAGAACTGACAAACGATAAAAACAATTGTGAACTATTTGCAATATATGGCTCTCAAAACGTAATTGGCCATCCATGATAACACCCAAATTTCTTGCTTCTGAAACCCGATCTATGAAAACCCCATCCACGGCAACTTGAGGATTTAGTATGACCATAGCGTCGATTTGATGTTTTGACCCAAGTATCATAAATTTGGACTTAGTAGGGTTCAGAATCAAACTGTTGGTTTCACACCAAGCAGTTATATCATCCAAATCCCTATTCAGTTTTTCCATTGCAGCGCTCAACTCAGTAGGCTTAGAGGATATATAAAGTTGAATATCATCAGCGTAAAGGTGGTATTTACAATTTTTTACTTTTGAGGTTATGTCTGTGCAATACAAAACAAAAAGAATTGGGCCGAGTATCGATCCCTGGGGTACTCCACGAGTCACTGGTAAATCTGATGAGGATGAACTTGAACCATCAGAATTAAGTAGCTCTACTAGCTGAGAGCGCCCAGTGAGATAGCTCGAGAACCATTTTATTACGGAGTTGTCAAAACCGTAGTAGGTAAGTTTAGATAGTAGCAATGAAATGTTAATAGTTTCAAATGCGCGTGAAAAGTCTAACAACGTTAAAATGGTTCCTTCACCGCTATCCTGAGCCATTAGGACGTCGTCCACAACATCCATCAGGGCTGTTGCCGTGCTGTGACACTTTCGAAATCCCGACTGTCTTTTGGGAATAATTTCATTGTCCTCTAAGTACCTTGTCAGTTGTATACATACAACCTTCTCGACAATCTTTGACAGAAATGGTAGTATGCTAATCGGTCTTAGGTCGCGCAGATTAGTCGGATTGTTAGTTTTAGGTATAGGTTTCACAATAGCTGTTTTCCAGGAAGACGGAAAGACGCTGGTCTTAATAGACGTATTAACCATTGCCGTAATTATACCAAGCGTTTGCGGAAGAGACAACAGTACCATATCCAAGGATACTCCATCCACACCAGTTGCATTCGTGGAGAATGATCTGATGATTTTTCCAACGTCGTACTCGTCAACACTATGCAATTTGAAAATGGACGACCCATAACGGTTAAATTCAAAAAAGGTGAGAAGTGAAATATTGATATCGTTACTACCAGGGAGCGAGAGAAAGTGATTGTTGATAACATTGGGATCATTAAAGTTGGATGGGAGATGAGAAGATTTTTGCTTGAAGTTAGCTACGTTTTGTTTAATGTTTTTCCATAGAACACGTGGATTACGTTTTGTTTAATGTTTTTCCATAGAACACGTGGATTAATAGAACAGTGACGTGAGACTTCTCCATACTGTTACGAATATTTTCTGTGATATTTAAGAGAGCCGTTGTAGTACTATGACCTTTTCAGAAACCTGATTGGAAATTATTAAAGAGTATTTATGTACGTAATTATGTGCAACAGTTAAACATTACAAATATTGTTATGTTATACGGGTTTTCTACTCACGTTAATTATTGTCTAAAAATTAAATAGGTTTCTAACGTGTTCAGCTACATAACAATGAATAGTGACACCACGAGTGTCAAGTCAATTCTTACAAAACAACACTCTCGCCGAACACTTAATTTGACACTGAGAAGAAGAAGGCATGAAATTTTTAAAGTACCTTCATGCAATACAGATTTTGCACATGGTTTCGCTTATGTTTTGGCACCATTTCTATATAACCGCATAAGTAAAGATATCCCACTATATGAGAAATCCAGATTTATGTGTAGCAAAGCAATACATGAATATTTGCAGAAATTCAACTATGACGAAACCGAAAAGCTTACTATTAGGTATAAATAAATTTTATACATAACAATATATATATATATATATATATAAATAAATAATTAATATAATTATATATACAGTACAAAGATATGTTTTTTTTTTTTTCTTTCTTTAATGTATTTTGTATATATCACTAAATATTCTAATTTTCCTTTTTACATAGTGAAACAAATATTATATATCTAATTATAACAACAAAAAAATCCCGTAATTATATTTATATATATGTATATAAAATACTTTATACCAATATATATTTTTTATTATATTTAAACATGATCCGGTATGAATATCTGTTACGATTAGAAAGTTTTCATTAGATTTCTAATTGTAAAATTATTTATTTATTTATTTATTTAATACTTTGTGCACAAAAACAATGTACAGAGGAGGACTTAATGCTAATAGCATTTTCTACCAGTCAACCTGGGCGTGCAAGAAAAAATGAGAAGGCACTAACAACAGAAGTAAGGAAAATTTCTACATAAATATTAATTAACATAAAAATATATACTTATAGTTAACTTAAAATAAACCAACACATTATATAACATAAATAAATATATATACATATTTAAAATATATAAATAATACATAATAGCTTATGGGCCTAAGAAGGGAAAATAGGGAAACTAGAAACTAGAACTAGAAAGGGAAAATTACTAGTTTGTAAGGTTTGTATGTATTCTCTTAAAAGTAATATTTGTAAGTCTATTTTTATGTCCGAAAGTATACGGCGACAACACCCATTGTCCTTGGATTCTTACCTGACACTCGAAACAAAAGACTGCTAATCGGGGTCTATTGTTTAGTTGCACCGGACTAATTAGCCTTAAGTCAAGTAGTGTAATCACGCTAATATGATACGTATTTGTATGGGACGGGAATCATTATCTTGCCGTAACTCAGTTATGAACTAGCACGGAAGATAAAGTTTTTTAAACTGTATAGGTACCCTCATTTTGCGTAAGCAGGTAATTTTGTTCTTAATTTTAGTAGTTTTTTAGATAAGTACCTACTTAATTATTATGTTATTTAGGTACCTTTACAAATGTTTTTTAAGTATGTTGAAAATAAATATTCTTATTCTTATTCTTATAATATCTATAATTTCACACCAGAAAGTGAAATTATAGATATTCTATAATATTTATTGAACACTGTGACATAGACAAATTAGCGCGAGGTAATTACAGCTAATAATATTATCAAGATAGATCGCGTACAATCGCTTCTATCTACTTAGTAAAACATCTTCAATGTAATGACTTCTACTTCTCACTTCCAAATAAGTGTTCATCTACTTACACGTATGAACTTGTTAATTTATTAAGTGGAAACGCGAGTTAGAATTGCTTGGCAAATATTTGAGAATGTCTTTAGAATTATTCGTGGGCTTCGCCCGTTGTTTTCATACGTCATTTGGCGTTTTTTGCAAAAGCTGTCTTTTTCTTACAAGGTATTTAAACTCTTTCAATCCACTCGTGTACCAAGGGAACCGTGACTCTTAAGAGTACTCCAATCAGACCAGTTGCAATAAAGCTGTAGGCAAGAAATAGGCAATTCGATTTTAGTTGATGGTTTAACAATAGTATCTTCACAGTTGTCGTGGGATGCCGGCAGTAGAATGTTGTTCCTCTCTTGCCCTTGAATGCAGTAAAAATCTGCCAAGGAATACCTCCGGAAGATGGGCAGCAGCGTCTTTCCGTGTATCAACATCTCGTACTGCGCTCGCCAACCCGCCTGCCAAGCGTGGCGAGTATGGCAATAAACCCCTCATGATCTTGGAGAACCATGAGGGAGGCTTATGTCCAGCAGTGGACGTGGACAGCATTCCTAGGCTGATATGATGATGATGATCTTTACATTTTTCGTTTCATGTCATGATCATGAGTGCTGATTGGATTATCATTTATCATCCAGTCACCGCTGCGTTTTATGTTAGACACGGTGACCGACACGGGTGAAACTCTTAAGGATGAACAAGTCACCCATCTTTCCATACAAACGTGGAAGGGTAACTACTCCACTGTATGACGTTAACCATTCAACACTACGGATTATATCAATTTATCTTGTCATAGTCTATGTTTGTATACACCCCAAACCGTAAACAAAGTATTTATTTCAAAAATACAAGCTTCTAAACTTTCGTATTTCACTACTGATTTTAGCCCAACTTTTGACGAAACTAAATAATATAAGGAGAAAGAAAAGTCAAAAATAAACGCCGTTCCGACATAGTTTAATTATTTAAAAGTTGAAATAAATGTTATTTTGAAAAGATTACACTCAAGTTTTTCTATAATAACCCTTGTGCTAAAAGTCTATTCACATATTTTTGCGCGGTCGGTTTAGGAATGAATCATTGTGCATTTCATTCTAGCGCCCGGGTAAACACATTATGTCAGGTGAGATAGCATAAATTTAGGCCGCGCCCACTGACGACTTTGCCTCCGCGACTAGTTAAGCCTTAAGGCGCGTTAGCGGGCTGATCGCGGAGTTTTGCTATTCTTCAGATGCTATACCCTCTTTAAATACAAATAGCTTACGACATTTTATGTTTAAAGTCCCCGTTTAAAATTTTGCTTAAACGTCGTATTTACTTCAGTATAAATTCTCAAAGTAACCTCAAAAAAACACAAAACCTTTAACTTCTTCTAAAGTTGAGGTTTTTTATTTTATTTTTGCACCTACGAGATCATTTATTTATAACCAAAGTGCCCGTTTAATTTTTGAAAAAATTATAACAGAATTTGTCATGAATTTATTATTATTGCAAATACGACCGTTCGTTCTTTAAACTCTTCCTACAACGGGCACAAGGAACGAAACTCTCAAAGTCATTGGCTCACTACAGTGTTTAAAATTATGAATGAATGAATGATTGAAGTATTTACTGACAATATAAAGATACAGCACAAAAAGGTTAAACGACAAACAAAACAAACAAATAGAAAAACATATTTGAGAGTAACAAAGCCAATAAATAAGGAAATAAAGAAAAACATTGTAACCTAATGGATCCCGCAAGACAGGAAACGACCTCGCGGCAGACCGAGACGTCGATGGAGAGACGAACTCGACGCATACTTGGAAGACTGGACCACAGTAGCTCAAGACAGAGAAAGGTGGAAGGAAGGAAGGGAGGCCTTTGCCCTGCAGTGGGACAGTACAGGCTCTTAATAATAATAATTATGTAAACTAATGCTCACTGTAGCAGTATGGCTCAAAAGGTCCCATCTCAGCTTTATGCTACACTACCCGCCTAGAAGCGCTTAGTGTAGCGCTGGTATTCTGACGGAACCTTTCTGACATCTCGACCAACTACTGACATGGACATGGACAAATTAGAAAAAGAAGAAGGATATCTAAAATACAAACCTGGAGTGAACTTAACACCGAACCACACTGAGAGGGGCATGATGCCGTGATGGATCACGTGGAGCTTCGACACGTGATCATTCTTCTTGCGCATAACGAAGAAGATCTGAAAATAAGATATTATCGTCAAACATTTTAATTCTTTTTACCCGACTGCCAAGGTAGGGTATTGTTTTCGCGCGTATCTTTTACGTTTGTTTGTAAATTTATTTATTCCCACGTATCTTCCAAACGGCTGGATGGATTTCGACAATTAAGTCGTTAGAGTAGTCTCAAAAACCCAAGCGTCTTTAGATAGGTATTAAAATAAAAACAAAATGGGGGATTTTTGGCGCCAATTTTTTTTATCAAACCTGTCGATTATAGTATCAAAATAAAGTGGATTAAAAGGAAATTACAAAAATATACATACAATATCATGTATGTATTTAAATTTAATCATAAATAATACGTTTAATGCAAATCGAAATGCACATTTGTTCTTAAATGACAAATAGATGTCGCCGTGTTTTTTCGTCAATTTTTAGATCGCGCTAGCAAAAACTCAGAGCAGCGGTATATATACTAAAATTTATTTTTAATATACGAATTATTGAGAACAACAAAAACCAAAGTGTTTTAATTCCAGCCTGCCTCCTCGGTTCTATACCTAGAGTTCTTCATGGTCCTTCGAGCCGGATAAATTAAATAAATAATGGATAGATAAATTTCTAATCAACTCATTTAGATGGTCGTATTTTGGGTTTTAATCGGCCATATGTGTGTTACCTTGCAGTTGGGTTTTTTTAGTCTATAATGTAATAACTTGTTTAATTATTTATTGTACACATTGTAAATATACACAGTCACAAGTTTAAATAAATGACATGTTCAAGGGCGAGCTTAACCCTAACCAGAGTTTTAACATTTATAAATAGGTACTTAGGAATTATTGCTAACTAAATACTCCAGCCACTTTCAATGTAGATTGTGTGTCAACAAACTGTTTATACTTAATTAACCTGAAAATAACTTTCTTTCTGTTGGTTTTTATAAATATTTCCCATTTCGCAATTTTTAGGGATTGGTGACCACTCCCTTCATTATAAATTGCTATAAGCTCGGTCAAAAAAAACAACCCTTAAGAAGTAATTCAATTACAAGTGTGACAGTTTGTTTACGAACATTCCACATCGAAGTGGCTGGAGTACAGCTGACTCGGCGAACGCACCCCATTTTTCATCTCAGCCGTAGGACATCCACTGTAGGACATAGGCCTCCCTCATTTATCTCTAAGTACTGATTATAAGTCTGATATGATGATGAACATGCCATTAAGTTTATATTTCTGTGTATTAGATACTTCTGGTTTGATAACTATGAAAATAGTACTTTTGTTGTAGAAATGAATATTCTTATTTTAGACAATTTTCCCACCCGTAACCCGTGTAAACAATAAGACTATTTACAAAAGGTACATACTCGTAATTTGTATTACATAGTATTCAAATGATCCGTTAATGTGCAATATATTATGTAGTACGTAAGTATTTGTAGTTCACTTTACGTGAGCGCCTCCAAGGCGAGCCACTTGCTGTACATAAAAGGCTTAAGGTACACATCTGTTTGTTTTAAATGTTACCTACACTTTGATAATTATTACATACAAGCTGTCCCGACGATCCGCATCAGGATCAACTACTACTTACACCTCTAATTCTACAAACTACTACTCTACTACTCATCAGAATCATCAAGGACATGGCTCCCTCATGTATCCCTAAGATAGATCCATAGATCCTAAACCTGGAGACCTAAGATCAAAAGAAAGAAACAGAACCCATATAGGATGACTATTGATTATTATTGTCCGTTTTTCTGGCTCTCTGTCTGTCTGCCATGACGTTTATCACGGGAAGGCGTGGAGGTGTCAGAGTTGAAATTAAAACCATAATACATTCAAGTCTACAGTCCCATAAAGCTGTTAAAAATCAACACCTTAATCTAAAATCTTCTGAGTTAACGTAAAAATAAGATTGTTTGTGAATGTATTTATGACGAAGGATGAATTTGTTATTATTTATAAATAGATTTTGGAACCGAATTTCGGGAAAAGCTTAAAAAAACTGCGAGATTCGATGTCTATCATAATATTATGTACCTACAAATTTCTACGGAATCCTCGGTGGGCGAGGCGGACTTGCACTTGTCCGGTATTTTTTTTATTCCAGGAACCTGTACACATATGGGATAAAAAAATATTCAAATACTGATCTGGATAGAGCTATAATCAATTAAATTAGTTAAAACCAGATTAATTACAAGGGTATCAGGGTTACTGATTTCTGTTTATAACAAATTTAACAAGGAATATTTCGTACTTATTTAATTAAACATGCTTTAATTAATGCCCTTTTTAAAAATATTTGCCCTTTGCGTGGTTTTTAGTTGCTAGGGAACCTCAAGAGGAAAAACCGAAATCTGATGACTGTTTTGTCTGGCTCTCAAAAGCCTTTTTCTGCAAAACGGCTAAAGGCATTACCTTAAAAATTATATTGAACATCAAGGTCTGCCGGCAGATGATGTCCTTCAAAAATCAAGATTCTACCACAAGTGATTAAGAAGTTATACAACAATTAGTGTCAAATTCTTTTATAAAAATGGCAAAAATAGCAAAGTCTGTCTAATGAAATTTGGAATGGTGGGAGCTTGTTTTAGCAAACTCGGAAACCTTTACGTGACAGCCGTGCCGGCTATGACACCATCTGAGCCTCGAAAGTTAACCATCTCAGCCGAAGTACTGCTGGATCTCCAAAACCATGGGATTGTTGACATACTCGCCACGTTTGGCAGGCGGGCGAGCACATAACAGGTTGACGGACACGGAACGACGCTGCTGCCCATCCAACGGAGGTATTACTTAGCAGATTGCTACTGCGTCCACGGGCAAGAAAGGAGAGACAAAATTCTACTGCCGTACTAATATGCGTATATTCCGCTATAAGTACGCCTATACGCCTCTCCTTTCTTTTTGAGCGTTTACAGCAACAAGCCAATTATTTTATCATTTGAAGACGGAATTATTTACAAAAAAATTCCATTTGTGCTCGGCCAGTAGGTACTGTATCAAACCTTTGACCTTCGGTATGAAAGTAGGGGGTCCACTTATGGCCAATTATGTCTATATAAATATAAAAATAATAATTAATACATAAGTACTTACAGTATCGAAGAATTCTGTGAACTTAGAGAAGTAATACCACCAGCATCCTCTTACGGTCTGCGAAAGGACAATTAAAGCAAATCAGTTAAATCAAAATCAGCAAATCAAAAATAAAATTCAGGATATTTCCTTTACGATACCACAGATTATTATCTGTGGTATCGTAATACACTAGTAACGATACACGTTTACGTAATACTACGTTTTAGGAATCGTCTTCGCATCTTTCTCTTAATAGGAAAAAAGTTATCAGAAGCGAACAAATTCAATTATGCATAATTATTTAATAAATATAATACGGCTTACACCACGTACCTAACTTATTATCATCTTGCTGACGTTTCGTATTATATTTATTAAATGATGTCTAGCCACGATAATTTCAATTCAGTATGCATAATTGTACAATTATGTGCAATACGGTATTGTGCGTTTATTCCCATTTTAGGTTTCCGTAGTAAAACAAGGAGCCCTTATATTATAGTTTCGCCTTGTTTGTCTGTCCGTCTGTCCATCTATCTGCGGCTAAGGCCACGATATTCCAAATTAGCCAATATTCGATTCAATTTTAAACGATCAAATATCCTTTGTTTTGATCGAAAAATATATGTTGTAGTTAATAAACCTAGTTGCTGACGCATGAATATTCAGTTTAATACATTAAGAATGTTATTTTCGATCGATAAAGTAATTCAATACAGATTCCGAGACAAACGAGCCAATCTAGTATTTTATAAAAATAAATGATGTAAGCAATAAGTATCTAATGAAGCCTGTATGTCTGGTTTAGGCATTAAAATTGTTATACTTTAACATTGAGGTACCTACTAAAGACAGAAACATATTTTAATGTGTTTATTCATACGACTCTGAGTTGGCCGTGGGGTGCCGGCAGTAGAATATGGTTTCTCCTCTCTTGCCCGTGGATGCATTAAGAATCTGCCAAGGGATACCTCCGGTAGATAGGCAGCAGCGTCTTTCCGTATATCAAAAAAAAACTTCTATTAAATACTTCAGCTGGCAAGCTTAAACGTTTACTGGCTAGCGATTTCTTTAGGTTAGGTTAGGTTTTAATCATAATAAATCTTTTTCTCTCCTAATTACATACTTAATTAAATATTACTATTATCTTTTTTGTTTTTAATTTGAGATTGTGTTTTTTTCTTTCTTTTGTAATAATGATGTAATGTTGTCCACGATAACTTTAATTTTTTTTTTACACTAAAAGTGGAAACTTGTAATTGGCCCTCAGATAGTTTGAAGCATTTTGCTTTTAAGTAGTTTATAATTTAGTTATAAAAATGTACCTAGCTGTAAGTTTTCTTAAAATTAATAAAATAAAATAATAAACATCCTGATAGTTAATCGCAAAAAGTAACTGATGTTAAAGATTTTTGAGGAACAATTTGAGATAAAGAACACATCACGTAAAGCTATCGTGCCGTTGCGTTGTAGCTTTGACGTCATTTAAAATATAGATTTGAAAACACGTTTTTTTTCAGCTTTGCGTTCCAACTCAAACTAGAGACTTCTTGGATTAAAATTCATCCGTTTGAATAAAATTTGGGGTCGTTGCTCGCGTGCTAATTCTGTTAAACCAGTTTACACGACGTTCACCCAGGAACCTTATGCACGCACGCATATAACGACCTTTGTGACGCTTCGGACGAATAGTTTACTTACAGTTCCTCATCGGGACTTGCTCTATAACTTGGTGGGGGTGGCAGATGCGCCTAATTTACCGATTTTTTTTTCAAGATTTATTCAATTTTCTTACATCATAAACCGACAGTAGAATGTTGCCTCTCCTATCTTGCCCGTGGATGCAGTAAGAACCTGCCAAGAGATACCCCCGGAAGGTTAGGAGCATTTTTCATTTATTATCTTTTCATTTAGGGATCCTTGAGAAAGTCGCCCTTAATGTATGTATGTATGTATGTATAATCTTTCTATGACATAATACATAACTTTCTACATAATGTATTGTGTTATTTATTATATACATACGTACTCATAACCTGTCCCCTCCAGTGTCTTCCTAGATGTATCCCTACTGTAATTCCAGAGTAATAATGACCAAGCTATCAACTAAACGTGTGGACGTGGACTGCGGTCGTACCTACGGCTGTGATGATGATTATGATACCATAAGGAACTTAACTTTTAAAGGTATGGTCACCTACGTAGGTGAGGAAACCATATAGACACATAATTTTATGAAATAAGCATCACAACTTATTTAACAACATCATCATCATCATCATCATCTCAGCCGTAGGATTATTGTCCACGTCCACTGCTAGACATAGGCCTCCCTCATGGATCTCCAAGATCATAAGGCTGTTGTAGCCATACCTACTCGCCACGCTTGGCAGGCGGGTTGGCGAGCGCAGTACGGGATGTTGATACTCGGAAAGACCTGCTGCCTATCTTCCGGAGGTATACCTTAGATATTCTTAGCCTCTTAGCCTCTCTCGCGCAAGAGAGAAGAGGCAAATTTATTTTGCCGGCACCCCACGGCCAACTCAGACTCGTATGAATAAAACACATAAATATATTTTTGTCTTTAGTAGGTATACTAATCATACAGTTTTAATCCATGCATAAATCAAATAATATCAGGATTAAGGGAGCGTTTTCATTGCGGCGGAGCGGGGCTAATTGGACCAATCACAACGCTTGTTTCCTCGCGCATATGCCCGTTGGACGTTGCGGTTAGTCATTTAAGCTCCGCGCCACCTCAGTACATACTACAATAAATATTTCTTCCTGATTGATGACTTACCCGTAACGCTTCAGGAGTGCTGGAATAGTCCACGGGTTGACACCGGAAACTGTAGGTTGTGAACCAGCCGCTGTGTATACTCTGTAGGGAAACAATACTATGATTAATAACGTATAAGAATAATAATGATTGACATTTCACACGAGAAACGACTACGACTCGTCGACTTTAGTAATATCTAGCTTCCAAAGTAAAAAGAGTTTGTGATATGTATACCAGATGAATGATTTAATTTTATATACATATCACAAAGAAAAATACCCAGACTCAAGAAAAATCTGCAGCAATCATTTGACTCCCGGTGGCAATCGAACCCGCAACCTCTTGCGTATCAGCCTGCAGACCAACAATGCCATTGAAATCGCCATCGTCATATTTATCCCCAAATGGGAGTCCATGAGTACCGAGTACAGAATGAGTACTCGGCGAATCCATATGTTTGTCGGGCTACATGGACTGTCCATTGCCACTTCAACGTGCTGATCCACTTGGCTATGTCGATGACCCGAGTTATTCTACGTATATCCTCATTTCTGATTCGATCCCTTAGAGAAACCCCGTAGCCCTCTTCATAGCTCGTTGAGCGACTCGTAGGCTGCATGAGGCCAGAAGTGAAGGACCACGTCTCGGTTACATAAGTCATCACTGGTAACACACACTGAATGAAGACCCTCGTCTTAGGCACTGAGGTAGATTGACGAGGTGGAAGTGGATCTGCGAGCTGATGATGCTAACAGGCGAGAACTAGTGCAAAACAAAGAACCCCTAAGAAGTCTTGTGTCGGAGGTCAACATCCACTTTGGGTCGCTGAGCCAAAGAAGTAAAGTAGTAAGTAATAAACTCACCTCAGCAAAGAGCCAGCAGCTGAAGATGACTTGGAAAAGGTTGTACCAAATTAAAACTTTCTTCAGCTCAAACGGTTTTCTGTTTTCCATTAGCTTCGGGCCCAACACCTGTGAAAGAAAGTTATAAGTATAAATATTACTGTATATATCACACAGCACCAACTATCCCCAAAGTAAGTAGAGCTTGTGTTATGTATACCAGATTGTTGATCCTTAAATATATATTTTAGTATACATATTTATTAAGTTATCATACAAAGAAAACAGCCACACCTAAAAAAAAAGTCTTCAGAGAGAACCAAACATTTTGACCCGCAGCGGGGTTTGAACCCTCAACTGCATTTCAGCCGGCTATTAAATCCCTGCGCCACGGAGGTCGTCAATTGAATTGGAACTTGAGTGGCTTTAAAATAAATTGAATTGGCCTTTTTCATCTGTTATTAGATGATTTATTTAACGTCAACAACTGGAATTTATGTTGCATGTGATGTTAAAGTGCCTGGGAAATTGTTAGTTGGTTAGGCTTGCCCAGCACCTATACCATCCTCTCAGATTAGTCAGTGGTATGTACCCCCGACTTTCAATACAACGGTCGTAGGTTCGATACTGGCAGTACACCAATGGATTTTTCTTTCTTGAAAATTTGACGTGCACACAAAACACGTGCTTTGACGGTGAATAAAACATCGTGAGGAAACCCGCGTTTTAGTTAGCTGCAGACGTATTGACCTTTATGTTAAAGCATGTGTTAAATGGGCACATTATTCAAAATCGTCTGGTATTCATTTTATTTCGGCACACCTTAAAATGTCTCAGATAGGTAATAATGTGCTCGAGTTCGTTTCCATGAAAGAAAAATCCATTGCTGCACGGCCGGTATCAAACCTACGTGGTTCGAAGCTACTTATACTACCTCGTGTATTATATGTATTATATATATGGTATAGTGTGTGTTTTGAGAATTACTAAGTACATGTAATACAAACAACAAATACAAAAAGATTTATTTTGCCGTGGGGTGCCGGCAGTAGAATGTTACCCCTCCTCTCATGTCCGTGGATGGAGTAAGAGCCTGCTAAGGGATACCTCCGGAAGATAGGCAGCAGCGTCTTTCCGTGTATCAACATCCCATACTGCGCTCGCCAACCCGCCTGCCAAGCGTGGTGAGTATGGCAACTACCCCTCATGGATATCCACGAGGGAGGCATGTGTTCAGTAGTGGACGTTTTACAGCTGAAATGAAGTTGATGACAAAACAATCAAAACAAAATTTATAAAACAGAGAAAACTTATACTAAATTACTAAAAGTAATCAGTAAAAGACTTATACTTAATTACTAACAAAAAAGCTAATATATCCAAAATAAGACAGATTAATAATTGAGTATAGTTGTTACAAAGTTATTAAATAATTCGATTATTCTCTTCTCAGCCTAATCCGAGTGGAGACTCGACCATTTAATGGATATGTTTGGTTTGATGCGTAAGTGCTAACTTATAATAACCATTTATGTAAATGTACCACGTAACAAGGGGCACGACTAATAAAAATAATAATGCTCGACACTTCACACAGCCGTGGGTGTCGGCAGTAGAATGTTACCCCTCCTCTCATACCCATGGATGCAGTAAGAGCCTGCTAAGGGAAACCTCCGGAAGATGGTCAACAGCGTCTTTCCGTGTATCAACATCACGTACTACGCTCGCCAACCCGCCTGCCAAGCGTGGTGAGTATTAGAGATCCATGAGGGAGGCCTGTGTTCATCAGAGCACATATTGTGGCTGAAATGATGAATGATGTTGATGAAGAGTAAAAGAACTAATGTAAGAACAAAATTTTCATTCTGTTGACTAAATTTTCTTAATCATTTTATTTATTTATTAGTCAAAAACTAATTTGACATTAATAAACGGTGTAGTTTAATAACCTGCTATTTTAAATGTACGCAAGTCATCCCACTAATATTATGAAGCCGAAAGTTTGTTTGTATGGAGGTTTGTTACCTCTTCACGCAAAAACTAGGCTACGGATTGAGCTGAAACTTTGCACACTGTTTGCACTATTGATGTTGACCAGGATTAACACATAGGCTACTTTTTATTCGGGTACAACGCATGCGAAGCGGCGGGCAGAAGCTAGTTAATTATAATGACCGAAGTCCTACTGCCTTGCATAGATATTTCATCTAATATTATAATAATTTTACTAATTGATGTCGTGTCGCTCAATAATCAATTTTTTGGTAATGCATTCACGTTTTCTTCTACTGTACAGAACCAGTTCATGTAGTCTTCATCTTTAGCTGATGACTTTATATAGACCACGCACACATAAAACTCTAAATCACAGTACCTGAAAGATGCCCACAAGTCTTCACCTCGCTCAGTTTTCAGATTTAGATGTGGGACAAGTTGTAGACCTGTTCTTGTAGTAAGGAGAACTCCACCCCCATCTCGTAGCTTATATATGTATGAATGTTGTTAAAATTTGTGCATATTTAACACGTGCCCGTAGCCCGCGGCTTAGTCAGCTTCAGACGTATTGACCTGTTATTTCCTCTTATTTATAGCCGACTAGGCTAGGAGGTTGATATAGGTGCTGGGCAAGTCTAATAAGTACATCATAAATGCACACTACAAAACGTATCACCAGAAGTCGTTTTGTATTGTGTTATCTTATTTTCTTGTCTGACCAGTTGTGCCTTCCGCTTTATTCAAATTAGCTTACTTTGTCCTGCTCGGTAAATTCACAGCGGAAGAACATAAACCTACGCGAGACTTATTACCACTTCTGTGGCAAGTTGACTGAGATGCAAGAGGTTGCAGTTCGATCCCCGTCCAGGGACGCATTTTTGCTTATCTGCAAATTTGTCTTTGGTCTGGATATTTCTATGTATGACAATAAGTTTTTATTCACAAAAAAAAAATAAGCATGTTATTTAGTTTCTGTAGTACAAGCTTTGCTTATTTTGAGACTAGAGGGTGATATGTGTCTAGCATTATTCGATCCAAATATGGGTCTAAAATATGTTTTGCTAATGAAAAAGAAATATATTATTCGGGTATTCGTGGCAAATATTTTATAATTCAGCTCGAACATTGCTTTTTTAAATTTCCTCATGAATCATATTTTGTTTACCATAAAAGTACAATTGAATTGAGTTGAATTTGCTTACCGTGGAAATAGCTGAATCGGTAATCTTAACTTTTTTGCCTCTATTACCAATACACCTACTCTCGGGCAAAGTCTATGTGATGACTTAGTAAATATACCAGGCAAAATACAGCGTAAACAATTCATAATAACTAGAATTACTAACATATACTTGTTTGTAAAGGTACAGCATGCGATAGGAAACGACCCTAATGATAAACAATCTAGGAATGTTCTGCGTCAGCGATCAATCAATTAAATGACGTAGCAGCTATGTAATTGAAGCAACAAACTATATTTTAAAACGCTTTTAAACGTCTTTTTATCTTTTCTGTTGGGCGACTAACTAAAGGTTATTAAAATTGCCTAAAATGATATACACTCTCGGTTAGTGCCGTTCCGTTCCAAAATTAAAATGTAAAAAAATAAGTACCTAACTTTATGTACATATCTCTTATTATAATGTTTTAGGAATAACATAGAAAAAGAGAATCGATACTATTGGACTGGTTTTTTAATAAGCGCGGAACATCTTGTGTCGAGAAATAATTATACTTAAAATAGACATACAAGTTATGTTATTTACCTTTTTAATGAGACATTGTTTTTTATACCAGTTTTAATCTATTTTTCCTCAGTTACTCCGTCGTTAATGAACCGATTTTAAAAAATATTTTTGGGTTCGACTAGATACCACACTTCCAGATTGGTATAAAAGTTTTTAACAAGTTTTTAACTTAGTTTTGATGAATCCATGAGGAATCGCGAGGAACTCCTTAAGTAGGCATGCAATAACGTTTTTCGTATTAAAAGTCATGCATTTTCATTTAGATTTCGATGATTGATTTGGTGTACTGAAACTGAAGAAGGAGATAACAGAAGGGCATCGAAACTCTTCAAAATAAAAAAAATCGGCGATATTGGAAGATAGCTACTCTCTGCTATGGTGTATCATCATTTCAGCCGTAGGACGCCCACTGGCCATAGGCGTCCCTCATGGATTTCCAGGTATTGCGGTTGGAAGCGGCCTGCATCCACCGTTAACCTGCGGTATTCACCATGTAATCTGCCCATCTTGTAGGTTTGGACGTCCTACGCTGCGCTTACCGGTCCGTGGCCTCTACTCGAGAACCTTTCGGCCCCATCGGCTATCTGTTCTTCGAGCTAAATGGCCTGCCCATTGTTACTTCAACGTGCTAATCCGTTTGGCTGTCTGTGACACGAGTTCTTCTACGTATCTCCTCATTTCTGATTCGATCGCGTAGAGAAACCCCGAGCATATTAGCCTTCTCCGTAGCTCGTTGAGCAGCTCTGAGCTTATTTATTAGGCCAGTAGTGAAGGACTACGTTTGGGTTCCATATGTCATCACTGGTACACATTGAATGAAGACTTTCGTCTTCAGGCACAGAGGTACGAGTATATTGGACAATTCCGGTCGAAAACCTCTCGAAAAACGCTAGTGTAATAAAGTTCAAAGGGATTATCATCCCAGCCGTTGGACGTCAAAAGTACCTACCTACAAAAAAGCTGCTGCTCATCTGCTGGAGGTATTCCTTTGACAGATTATTACTGCATCCACGGGCAAGAGAGGAGGGGCAACATTTTACAATCGGCACCCACGGCAAGTTAGTAAAATCAACTTACTTTATTAACATACATATAACCAAGCATGGTCCCGGGAAGACTGTCTTCCCGGGACCATTCTTGGTGCAATCCAAGCGAAATAATAAAGGTAATTTACGCGATAAATACCCGGTTATATGTATGTTAATAATGTGTTGTGATCGCGAAAGTTTAAAAAAGACAATCAACTTACTTTGACAGAAAAGACATATGTGAGGCAGATCGCGAGAGTGGGCAGCGGCGAGGACATGAGAAACCACCCCTTCACCCTCTGGTCGCTCTTGTTGTCCATCAAGTCGTGGTAGCCAGCTACCAGCCGGCTCAGCGCTTCCATTTTCACTAAAACAAACAGAGATATTCAATTAAACACCATTTCTTTATTAATTCTAGATGCTGCTATCGGCTTTGCAAGCTTTTTATTTCTTTTACGTGGAAAAGTTATCAATTTTCTAAAATTTTAGTTACTCCTAATATCATCAGCTATGTGCCAGGTAAAGTTTCTTCAAAATCGATAAAGCCGTAACGGAGATTAGCCATAACAATCCGATGGACAGATAGACAAGCAAAAAAAGGCTTTTCGTTATAGTATCGTTATGCATTTGGTAGAACGTTGA
Source organism: Pasiphila rectangulata (assembly GCA_963082625.1). NCBI lineage: Eukaryota > Metazoa > Arthropoda > Insecta > Lepidoptera > Geometridae > Pasiphila > Pasiphila rectangulata. The sequence continues at coordinate 15,519,710 of OY720240.1, forward strand.
TGTTGAATTACAACCAGACACTTCAATTTTATTTATTAGTACGAACCGCAAGACGAAAAACCGGAACCCATACAGGATCACTCGTTTGTGTGCACACTTTTTAAACGACTACAGGTATTACCTTGAAATTTATATCAAGCATCAAGGTTTGCAGGCAAATGATGTCCTTGAAAAGTCGAGGTTCTACCTCAGGACAGTCAGAAGTTGTAGCAACGAGTGGCAAATTTTTGTATCAAAATGATAATGATGGAAACCTTCTAGAGCACTTCCAGAAGTCTCACGACTCTGAAATTTGGAATGTTGGGAGCTTTTGTGGTACAAGTAAAGAATTGTTAATTTCGTTTTTTTATCCCCAAAATATTGTATTGAAGTTTAAAGACAAAATCATTTGAAATATAAAAAGACGTTGATTAATTCAAGAATTATTTAAGGGTCGTAGGTATTTTACATCAAGAATATGTAAATCGAAGTCCATTCTAAAAATAAGTTTTTGCGTCTTTTTAATAAAGTTTTATAACTGGAGTCAATTCAATATAAAACAGTTGAAAAAATAGTTTTTATAGTACCTATTGCTAATTAAGGCATTGGTGCACCGGCCGGCCGCTATCGAAGCCACGACCTTCGGATTAAAAGTCGAGGTTACATATCACTCCGGCCACCGCGCCTTTTTTCTCTTTTCTATCCTTTAATGACTGCCTTAGTACCCAATGTATGTATGTTTGCTGGTTTTTGTAATTTTTTAAACCCGACTGTCGTTTTTAAAGAGTCCTTCATATAAAGACTATAAAGTTGTTTTTTTTAGCTAAATTAAAAAATAAGTTTGATTCGAATTTAAATTATTAAAAAAATATTGTTTTAGAACTTGTTAAACTTTCGCAATTTGTTAAGATATTCGTTTTTAAATACAGGACTTTATCGCGTAAGTATCTTTTTTTTATTTTCCTGTAGTTTCGAACACGTTTTAGAGTTCTTGGCCACAAAGTATTATTTTTGTAAATATTAAGGTAAAATAATAAAACACAAAAAAGTATTTAATGTGTGTGGCACAAGCCAATGTGAGAAGGGTCAGAAGAGAAGTTTGGGCATATGTGTCAGTACGCCTCTCACCGAGTCAAGTGCACCAAATGTCAGGGCGGACTGCAATGCAGCTTCATATGAACTAGCCATGTATGTTGCCAGCTATTAATCAGTCATCACACTTGGTGGATAATGATGATGACTGACTATAAGACCTATCGAATCATTTAATTTTAGCTCGAATACCAGCCCTAAACTTTCTAAGATATGTTCATTATTGTAAAGATTTTTTCTATATGTTCTTAGGTAATTTACCTAAAATATCTTGGTAAAATAGTAAAATTTTAAGATAACTAAGTTTACTATTCTACGTATAGTATCGTATTTTTGGTTTAGTAAGCTTCCTAAAATAACCTAAATATTTAGCATATTGAACATTGGCAGCATTAGGCAGGTACTTGAGCCAAATCGAGCTGTGAACTATTTTTACACTTGCATAAGTGGATGTCTGCTACCACAACTCGTTGAAACTACATACAGAAACTGTGTATGGATCCTTTACATACATGGGTACGCAAAGACGTGAACTAAATTAGAGTGAGAAGTTTGGGCATGCGTGTCGCACCTCTCACTGAGTCAAGTGCACCAAATGTCAGGGCAGACCGCAATGCAACATTAAACGAACCAGCCATGTGTGATGACTATATCTACATATATACATACGGCCTATCCAATTCTTTTTTTTGGCTTAAATACCTGTTTAAGACTCTCTGTTTCGATATTCTGAAGATATTAAGATAAATTACTCGTAACTAAAGAATAAGTTAAGATTACTAATCTAGGAAACAACGAGAGTGCAAAAATCATCATCATATCAGCCGTAGGACGTCCACTGCTGGACAAAGGCCTCCCTCATTGATCTCCAAGTATAAGGTTGGAAGCCGTCTGCATCCACCACCGACCAGCAGTTGCTGCTCATCTTGTAGGTGGACGTCCTACGCTGCGCTCGCTGGTCCTTGGCCTCCATTCGAGAACTTTGCGGCCCCATCGGCCATCTGTTCTGCGCGCTATATGGCCTGCCCATTGCCACTTCAACGTTCTAATCCGTTTGGCTATGTTGGTGACCCGAGTTCTTCTACGTATCTCCTCATTTCTGATTCGATCCCGTATATAAATCCTGAGCATAGCCCTCTCCATAACTCGTTGAGCGACTCTGAGCTATTCATAAGGCCAATAGTGAAGGACCACGTCTCGGTTCCATATGTCATCACTGGTAACACACACTGATTGTATGTAAAAATGGATGTATGCTATCACAGCTCGTTGAAACTACATACAGAAACTGCGTATGGTTTCGTTGAATCGGGTGCGCATAGATGCGAGCTAAATCAGAGTGAGAAGTTTGGGCACACCTGCATATAAGCTAATTTTAATGATATTAACCCCTGGCCGAGTGTTGCTCGGTTCAACCGCTATAGGAAATGATGTCATCTTGCAATATCCAAATCATCCATTATCCTTGCGGACATTAAATTAATTCTTACAATATTTGTCTTAATATTATATTAAGACAAATTTAATGAATGGAACTGAATGAGTGATGTTTATTCTTCGCTTTTTTCCCTCACTTGGAAAAAAAAAGCTTTTCGAAGCGAACGAATTCAATTATGTGCTTTATTCAGTGTAAATGTGTTTTGTTTTTATTTTGTAAATTTACTAGGTACTTACTATTCTAAGTAGCGTTATGTTCTATTGAATAAACACGTATCGACTTTGACTTTTGACCTGTCGCGCCTCTTACCGAGTCAAGTGCACCAAATGTCAGGGCAGAACGCAATGCGAATTGATTCTAATTATTTTTTATTAAATAGCCTAGGTAAAAATCCCGAAATCAGTACAGCTGCTTAGGAGCCGGAAATCAAAAATTGCTTTTTTCAGTCTAGGTATCGTTGTATTGTAATGTGTATCAAAGGGTTATTATCACCACTTCACTCCAACTTTAGTTTTACGAAATTCCACGATTCAGTGATTTTCAGTAAATATGACGAAAGTTTTTTTTTAATAACTTATACAGCTCCGATTATGACAACCTAAACTCCAACTGATTCTTGACAGGGCATGGTCGTTCATTGACCTCCGCGAAGAGTTGTTCGTAGGTACAGAAAAAATACCTAAATCCATTTTTTTGAAATAAAATGCTTTGATAAAAATTAAATAATGATTTCAGGTTCATCTTTACACCACATTGCCTAGTAAAATTGATAAAAAACCCTACAAAAAATTAAAAAAAGGTTTCCTGATTGTATTCCCTTCAAAACCACGTGCTTTCATGCACAATATACGAGTGAGTGACAATCCCCACTAGTCCACAGTTAGTCTCTACCTTGCTAATATATAAAAGTTAAAGTGTGTATGTTCTGTTTTCACGTCAAAATGGCTGATTCGATTTTGAAGAATTTTAGTATAGGAATAGATTAGACCTTGGAGACGGACATAGGCTACTTTTCTCTGCGTAAATTAAACATGAAGCGTTTTAAATAGGAGATGAAAGTTTGTATGGAAAATTAACAATTTTAAATATTAACTTTTGCGTAAATATTAGGATTTCAAACTATATAAACCTGTGTTTCAGAATTTCTCAAACATAGAAATGAAAAATGCAATCAAAATTTTGTCTCCGACGGGACTCGAACCCGTAACGTTCAGACGAACACCTTCAACGCAGGCTGCCTTAACCGTTTCGGCCACCTTAGTGTGGGTTTACACTTTAAATAAAAAATCGCTTATAAAATTTCTCAAACATCTTAGGGGATCCTAAGTAAAAATATAGGGGATAATTTGTTTGTTGAATATTATTTTTCACTTGATTTACCTACTTGAAATTTCGCATAAATAGTTTTAGACCAAAATTATAAAACACACGTTTCTTAATAAATTCAAAATCACTCTCTGAGTGGCAAATTAGGGATGAAAGTTTGTACGGTTGGAAAATCATAGCTTTGCACTTCATTACGAACCGATATATTTTAACCGAGCATATGTCAAAAGCCATTTTCATCACGACAAAGTGTGAAGTGGATTCGCCACTTACACTTTATTCGTCCAAATCAGTATCCGTAAATAATTACTGACATACAATAGACTGATAGATATGTAGGTACTCTTCCCGATGTGTTAACGCGGCGCGGGTTAAAACGTGCGAGTGAGCTAGTTCTAAATAAACCAAAAAGTATCTAATACAAAAGACATAAACTCCCACCTTGTTTTATTTTATTTCAATGTGACTTTGTTGGTATCGAAAAAAATATGAAAAAAAGGTAAACAATATAATTCAGATTGTTTTGTGTTGTTCCTGTTATATTTTATTTGTATGTCGATAGTGTTAGCAAAGGTCGTGGGTTTTCCACGGATCACAATAATCTACATTTTTCACCTAAAACTATAATTATTAATTCGTTAACTTTTACACAAAAAATACTGATTTCAGTGATAAAATATGATAAATAATAATGATAAATAACTTGGTGCTGAAAATACCCAAATTTTTAGATATTTTTTACACAACACTATGTTTCAACACAATAAGTCAACCTCCACGTGAGATTACTTTCGAATAAACTAATTTCTATGTCTGAGAATCTACAATCTATGCAATTATAAAAATTTAAAAAAATAAACATATAATAACATTTCATCTTTAATTTTCAAGAAAAAACTCTGTAATGTCTCTAATAAATCCATAAAAACTCTTTCATGTCTCTAATAAGACCATGAAAACTTTATACACTGAAAAAGTTTCGATAACTCATCATCAGTTCCACTTCATCAAATATTTTTTTCTGAATGTAAATTCTTGCCTTAAGATGTCAAAGTTGTCATATCTTTTCATAAAATATTTAAGTTCTCTCGATTACTTAAGAATCCTATCATCTGAACCTATTTTTAAAATGGAACCAATCTGAAAGTATATCTATTACAACCCAAAAATAATTTTCCAAACCATAAGCGGCGGTTCATAAATGACGGAGTACTAAAGTATAAGCTATATGGTATAACAAAAAAAAAGCCGGCCAAGTGCGAGTCTGAATCGCGCACGTAGTGTTCCGTACCATTATTCAATCAGAATCACGTTTGTTGTATGGGAGCCCCCCGTGAAAATTTATTTTATTCGGTTTTTAGTATTTGTTGTTACAGCGGCAACAGAAATACATCATCTATGAAAATTTAAACTGTCTAGCTAAAACGGAACCCTAAAAGTACAGACAACTTGAAAACCGAAGGGGGGTTTTTAAGTCGTTCGTATATTTTTGTTGTTTAGTCTTTGTTGTCTTAAATCTCCGTCGTTGTTTCAAAGTCGTTATAAAGATCAGTAACGACAATGATTTATTTGATTTATCTTTAATAATGCGTGCACAGAATATCAAGGTTGAAAGAATATAATATAATTTCTTTGGTAAATCCGGTTATTTCACATTTAATATGATTGTGGCCACATAACACGCCTTTTACTTACCTTGACCTTGTGACTTAAACTAGCCATAGTTTACGTCACAAGGTCAAAGGGGTGTGTCAAAATTGAATATCGGACTTAAAATGCTTATTATAAAGGAACAACTTGTTGAAAAATGTACGTTTTAATTTAGTTTTAGTTTCGGCGGTACGTTGGTCCGTCAGTAGGTCACTCAGGACATCGCTTTTCATTGTAGTATAGGAATAGTACAGTGTACTCGGGTTCCGGATACCTATACTCCAAGCCACTTTCGATGTAGTATGTTTGTCAACAAACTGTCACACTTAAAATTAAATTAACAAACAAACAAATGATTTATTTATAGTAATACATGTCTTGGTACTTACTACAGTTACAATACTGTACATTAACTATTTTAACATTAGTAAGACAAGTAGCAGTTGTACCCGAATAAGCTCTGTTCCCCGCACTAGGTCTCAAAGAGCCTGTGTTGCGGGGTCACAGTGACTCACCCGAGACGGGCATCGAACCCGCAACCTCTTGCGTCGCATGCGGACCTTCGCCCGCTGCGCCGCAGAGGTCGTCAAATATGAATTACTTTTAACTCAGTCAAAAAGCCAACCTTTAGGAAGCAATTTAATTTTAAGTGTGACAGTTTGTTTACAAACATTCCACATCGAAATCGAAAGTGTGTGTAGTAGGTATAAGTAGAACTCGTAATGTCATCCTAATGAATGATGGACAAAGTTAGTAAAATGCGAGAATACACTTTTTTATATAATTTATTTGGGCTAAACCATACTTACATAATACATTCTGGTAGCTAATCACTTTGCAAATAATGAAGTGCTGATTAGTTACCTAATTATTTTTTAAATTTTTGCTTGTCTTTTATTTTCCTTTTAATAAAATACACTGCGATAAAGCAGACTCCATTGAATAGTTCTTTAAGAATTCTATAACGACTGCTTATGTGGACACTAGTCATACTCATACATACAATAATACTTATCCAGCTGTTGAGTCAAGGTTAATTAAATATACGTGCTTCGGACAGCCTGTCTACCGGAGATGTTATTGATTGGGTGCGGAGTTACCTAGCGCAAATCAAATAAAATATTTCTTAAAGTCAAGGTTTATTAGAAGTGTTTATTAATTTGGACCCAATCATCATTTCAGCCATAAAACGTCCACTGATGAACACAGGCCTCCCTCATGGATCTCCATGAGGGGTAGTTGCCATTCTCACCACGCTTGGCAGGCGGGTTGGTGAGCGCAGTATGGGATGTTGATACACGGATAGACGCTGCTGCCCATCTTCCGGAGGTATCCCTTAGCAGGCTCTTACTGCTTCCATGGGCATGAGAGGAGGGGCATCATTCTACTGCCGGCACCCCACGGCGGACCCAATGGCCACATATAAATATCAATTTGCCAAGTGAGTGAAAGAGCGAAAATAAAACCTGACTCTTTCACTTCTTTTATTATTCACAATAGTATCTCAGCGTCCAGGGCAGCCAAAACGATCTCGCTAACGGAAATTCAAAGACTTTGATAGCGGAGATAAAAATGAACTTTTGTAAATGAGATATTTTTGGTCAGTTTTTTGGAGGCTGAGATACATTTGTTGCTGACTGTAGGTACCTAGAGTGTAAAAGAAACATAAAAAGAATTTAATGAAACGAGATTACGTTCACATTCCATTGGATGAAGGACTAGCTGGTCATTCAACCAATGGACTGCACAGTAGTGGTAAACCAAAATTCAAGAAATGACTCTAATGTAAGAATTTGTTAAACTTTCTTAATTTAAAAAATTTTTAATGTGCACTTGATTCAACGTAGTTTAACACTTTATTAAAGAATTTTATGCCCAAAAAAAATCCGCAAAAATGCCGATTTAGTAGATTTATACAGTGACGTGATAGATGACTTTCAAGTAAACATTGAAAAGTGAGATGCAATGATATCTCACGTAAATAGTATGGCTCCAGGGAGGCAATTCTCATGGATTAAAAATATCTAAATTAAAAAAATCCACAAAAACTCACAAAAACTGTGAAAATCTCTTTTGAAACAAACTTTCTGCACTCTCGTCATCTCCGGATTAGGCAAATATCTATTGCAAACTGATTAGGATACATCGAATGGTGAAAAAAGAGATTATTAGTAGACATTTAGAGTGAGGTGCCGGTTATAATCTGAATCTTGTCGGTTTTGCCTGGATCTGGGTGGAGAAAGATCAGAGAGAAAGACACTTGGAACAATATTAAAAGGATCGTCGATCTTTGATCTAACGTCGCAAAAACACATGGCAAGTTTATAATTAAATGGGCTTGACGTGGCGTAGGAAAGATACCTATTTGTAGTTCCTCAAGAATCGTCTGAATGGAAATAAACAGAACTATTTGCTACGTCTCGCTGACCGATCATAATGATACAGTTGTCTAGGTAAACAAAATTATGAATATTCATTCAACTTATATTATAAATAGCTAGTATACATAGGTGTATAAGCTATATAAATGTAAGTTACCGTTTCTTAAGCCCATGACAACAATAAATATCATCAGGAAGTCTTATTGATAGCATTTCCTCGTTTCACCAAGCTACCTAAAAAGGCGTAAAAGTCAATATTTTTGACGAGAACAACACAGTTCATTTTATTGACTAGTGCCAAGTGCTTTCAAAAGTCGTTTATGGTAAGATTTGACAATCTTTTGACTTTCTTTTATACAAAGGAATCCTTCGTAAACTTTATTTGGTTCTTTGAAACAAAAAAAATATGATAGACGATTTAGCAAGATGAGGATTTCTGCAAGAGGGAAATGTCGAACAGATTTGTTTATAAGTTCCTCTATTATTTTCCTTTGTATTAAATTAACCTCACAAAACCGCTGCAATACTTAATAAACGAGTTTTGACAGTTTGAATTAAAATAAGAATAGTTTATTATCAACATACTCACTTGTACAAAACAAAGGTAAGGACACTTACATAAGTATTAATTCTTTAAAATATGTCAAAAGATCTTTAATAAAAGTGTTGCTTATATAACATCTAATCATCATTCGCCCGTAAATGAATAAAAAAACATAAGTATCTTTATTTAGATCGTTTTTTTCTTCATCTCATTGTTTATACCTCTACAATCGTAGCATATCCTATTGGTACTTTTACGCCGTTTTACAATTCTGCGCAATTTATAAGATCACACACAATTCAATAAAAACATGAATTACCATACAAATCTGTATGCCTTGTTTACAAAACTGTATACCTACAGGTGTTAAAATACGCTGGCGGCGTAGCGGCCGCTGTTTTATACTTAAAACGTGACGATGCCACACAAGACGGTAAACCCGAACAATGAGATCGAGACGACTCATTAGGTACTCATTATCTTCATCTTAGCCTTAGGAAGTCCACAGCTGCCCATAGGCCTCCCTCATAGATCTGCAAGGGACCCCCTCTCATGCCCGTGGAGTCAAGGGCAAGTAAATGTTGCATAATAAGTGCATTAAGTACGTATCTCACGACAGGTTTGCAAGAGGCGTAAATCTCCGCGATCATCACTGCGTGATCAAACGTGCATCAAACGTCAATTCCTTGCTGTTATCTAATAGACAATTGACAGCGATTATCGCGAGATTTACGCCTGTTGCAAATCTGGCGTGAGATACGTAATCAGCCCGGCAAAAATAAGATCGATACGAGTCATTAAGTGGAACAGTGTATTATAATATTATCTGTGGTACAACGCACTTATTATGCAACATTTACTCTGCCCTTGACTTTGCGCTCGTGTTACCAGTTTAAGTGAAGAAGCTATGGGTGGCGTATTTTTATAAATCTAAATAGTTAGGTAATTTATTCGAGGGTGTCAATTTAGAGCATACAGAGAACACTCTCTGTTATGCTCTAAATTTAAACTTGCGGTTGGGTTTTTGTTTTACTTAATGATGTTTGCTTGCTATTAAGCCCAGTTCCGATGATGGGATGGAAGCCGAAAACAGTGTGAAATGGCGAAAATTTGGGAAGCCATATGTCCAGCAGTCTTTCCGTGTATCAACATCCCGTACTGCGCTCGCCAACCCTCCTGCCAAGCGTGGCGAGTATGGCAACTACCCCCCATGGAGATCCACGAGGGAGATCTGTGTTCAGTAGTGGACATTTTATGGCTGATATGATGAATGATGATGATGATGTCCATCAGTGAACAGATATAGGATGTTTGATGATGGTGATGATGACGTATAGTCTCTATGATATGTGGGCCCTAGCCCATATCATAAACGCCTCGTAGGTTACTCTTTGTATGCTTTCTTTGTTGCCTGTTATTCTATATAATATTGAGAGATAAGAGATATGCCATTTGCCTATTTAAGCAGGAATTTGTTGCAGAGCATAACAAAAAAGTTTTTTTAACAAGTAAATTGAGCAATAAGTAAATGTATTCTAGGTCAATGTACAAATAGGCACTTTTAGTTGTACAATATGTGTTTTTAACAAAACGAAAACTGTAAAATAATTAAAGTGTAACCATACGCACCCGCTATAATAATTACTAAGCATAACGTATACAAATGGCCGTGGTGCCGGCAGTAGAATGTTACTTCTCCTCTCTTACCCGTGGAAGTAAGAATCTGCCAAAGGATACCTCCGGATGATGGGCAGCAGTGCCTTTCCGTGTAAAAACTTCCCGTACTGGGCTTGCCAACTCTATGCCCAGCAGTGACGTGGACCGCAGTTCTACGGCTGAGGAGATGACGACACAGAAGTATCTTATCCGCAAAATAAGAAATGTACCAAAACATTGACATTATGTTACATTCGAGGCCAAATTAGCACGAGGTCAGTGAATTTTACTTTTTAATCTGGTTTCTTCCTATGAAATTTCATTCCTATGAAAATGTGAGGCAAAAATAAATAACCGTATCCCAACCGGAACTTGACTGTAACATCGGAATGGGCTGTTACTGTTAGCTCGTTACCATTGAGCAACAAAGGATCAAGAAAACCTTGATGAGCCCAAAATACCAAAATGAATATACCACGTAGGCGCGGGAAGTGTAACCTTCGTTCTTTGATTAAACTCGGTGAATACCAGGACATTTCCTTTTCGGCTTTTGCGAATATCAAACTAAAATAAAAACAAATCGCCACCGTAAGGGCGCCGCCAGAACAATGTTACCCGTCCTCTCTGGACTGTGGATGCAGTAAGAATCTTCCAAGGGATACCTCCGGAAGATGGGCAGCAGCGTCTCTCCGTGTATAAACATCCCGTACTGCGCTCGCTAACCCGCCTGCCAAGCGGAGCGATTATGGCAACCAACCATGATCTTAGAGATGCATGAGGGAGGAGCCTATCTCAAGTGGACGTTCTACGCCTGAGATGATGAGGTGATGAGGTGATATTTGGCAGACAGGTGGGCAGCTCACTGCAGGGACATGGGTGTCATGCAATGTTTTGTACATTTTTTAAGACAACGATTGACATTTTACACTGACGTATAAAATATATAAAGCACTATTGGTTTAAAAGAAGGACAAATTGTCAACACTTCACATAACTCACACTTTAACCTTTGTTAAATTGGCTTCATCTGGTTGCGCCTTCCGCAATTTATTTTATTTTATTTGGGAAACAAACAGTACAATATTACAGTAAAATTGAATGATAAAAATAGTACAAAAACCAGTAAGTTTCCACTTATATTATTATATAGTGAAGCTTGCAATTATAATAATCACATTTAAATCACTGGTTGAAAATGTATTTATCCCAAATTGATTAGATTTAACCAAAACGAAAAAAGTAACGAGCAACTGTAATTTTTTTAAGTCCACAGTCATCTTTTTTATTTTTAGGCTTTAAACAAGTGTCCAAATGCCGTCCTTGTTTCCTTTCCTACACTTTGTACAAGTTAGAGCAGTAAGGATTAGAATTAAGAAATAAAGATTAAGTAATGGTTAAGCTTGAGGAGCGTTTGCCACAGACAAGGCATTTTTTGAAAATATAACTCAAGCTTATCGCGCAATTCATTACCTGTTGATCTTAAAATTATAATTACGATAAAATATATAACTATGTTTAATTAATAAAAAATATGGGTAGAAGATAATCATCTCTGTTCAAAACATAAAACTAGGTACCGGAATAGTATCAAATCCTTTTGTATAACGAGTTCCAGTTTTCTTGCATTTAAATAGTACCTAATTAATTTTATGATTATATTATACTTAATTGTAACACAAACATTCTATTTTTTAAACCGAGTTTACAATAAAAGGAAGTTCTCAAGTCGGTTTCTTTTACTTGAGAACTCCGTCGTTTCAGAACCGATTTGGAAAGAGTTTTTTGAGGTCGAATTTTCATAAAGTCTTAAGGTCATTTTTTAGCTCAGGTCTGATGATGGGATCCATGATAAATTGAGAGAATTATTCAAATGTAATAAGCATACTATAGCGGTTTGGGTATTTTAAGCAACAATTTAGATTTTATTACAGAAGTCGGTTTTTTGTTGATAAAAATAATATAATTATTTAACAAAACGTTTTGTATTTAACTGGCTGAGTAATATAAAATTAACCTCGATCATCCGCACCATTATTGGTTTCAAGAACAAGATCGGTAGCAAAAAGAAACAAGGCATTTCCATAATTTCCTTAACGTTACTAGAAGTCGAGCAAGTGACGCAGTTACATACAACCTCGTTAACAAAGTACGTGACAATATGACAGATTATATGTATAGCAAAAGTCGATACCAAATTTCGTCACTTATGCCAATAAATAACTTTCTTAATTAGCTACTGGAAATAATCCAGTACCATTTATTACCATTCCATTCTCCATTAAGCAAGAAATAAATAGGTATCTTCTGTTAGTTATATTACAGGATGAGTAATCTTGTATTTTCCGTGTAAAGAAATTTTTCTTATAATTTCCTTCTATGAAAGACAGCGCTATTATGCATAGTGCTGTCTGTCTGTCTGTCTGTATGTATGTGTATGATACGATTACAACCGAACGCGTTAACCGATTCACATGAAACCGTTTTGTTAGCACTGTCTTAATGAGAGAAGGGTACTGATTGGTTTTGGTGACCCTAGGTCACAGGGACCGGAGTTATTGTGACCTCAAAAGGTAACCAAAGGTCAAAAATTACATATTTCGGAAACCTTCGCCCCCTTTTCTGGTACCCCCGTACCAATGCTTGTTGACTAGATCCTCTTAGCTCTTTGAAAATTTACACCCAGGTACATTAAGTGCGGATTGCTTTTTAATAGAGGCAAAAACCGTGATCCAATATGAAGATCCAAAAAAAAACATTTTTCATGGCTTCTAAAGTTGGTTTTGCATAGCGTAGTCCTTACAGTATTTAGACGCTATATTGCAATAAATTTAATTAATGTATTGACATCATGACTGTATGCACCTAATAAATTTAGGACTCGGAAGAAATTATGCATTAAAGTTTTATTTTATACCAGCCACACTCCACGGTTTCACCCGCACGGTTCCCGTCCACGTGGGAATGCGGATAAAATATAGCATATAATAGTAATAGAAATAATGTAGGATTCTAATATTGAATGAATTTTTCAAATCGGTCCAGTAGTTTAGGAGCCTATTCAATGCATACAAACAAACTATCAAATCTTTCCTCTTTATTAAGTGTTGATCAGCTATAATGAGAGAAAACTATTACTATAACAATAACATTAATAAAAGACTAAATTAATGTATTCTCCATACTCACACCACATTATATTATATAGCATTATATTGGTGGTTGATATATTCTATACATAAATCTCAAGGGGTAAGTGTCAATATCAAAATTCATCATCTTTTGACTAAATGGTTTTTGTTTTGTTTTGTTTTCAAGACCCCTTGTTACTTTAATTTTAGCAATAAACGGCAACTTTGTTACAAATTCAGATGAGGACGGATTCCGTTGCGAAAGCGCTAATTCTACGTTGGAAGGTTGGTGACTTACGACATAGTCAGTCATCTTACACCGGAGACCAAGTTCAATACCGCACAATAGGCCGGGTGGCTTAAATTAAATGTTTATTCTGTCATTTAGATTATCGAAATAAATTAAAAGTAAAAAAAAACTTTTAACAAACAAGCTTTTATTTAAACGTACCTAGTATGTATATATGTAGCTAGTACATCATATGTGAAAGTTTCAACTGTCTAACTATACGGTTCATGAGATACAGCCTGGTGACAGACAGATAGACAGCGGAGTCTTAGTAATAGCGTCCCGTTTTTACCCCTTGGGTACGGAACCCTAAAAAGATTAAATTAGGAAAGATGTTTTTGGTAAAACTGTTTTTACATTATCATAAGCATCCTGTTATTTAAAAGTGCTAATATAATGTATTTCCTCTGTTTACATGGATGGACATCCAGTATATGACCAGATAATAAGGAAACCTGTTTATAACAAAATATATAAAATCAGAGGCAAAAAAAAGAAAATATAATCACTAAACTCGTTTTGATAACACGGTTTGTCAACAAGGAAGACGGAATATTTCTGCGTGCCAGGTGATCTTGATATCATCATCATCATCTCAGCCAAACGGCCACTACTGAACACAGGCCTCCCTCATAGATGTCCATGAGGGGTAGTTGCCATACTTACCACGCTTGGCCGGCGGGTGGGCAAGCGCAGTATGGGATGTCGATAAACGGAAAGACGCTGCTGCCCATCTTCCAAGAGCTATCCCTTGATATCCATTTCCCTTGCTGTCTGTCTGTCTGTCCTTTGGTGACCTTTTGAGGCCTTTCCCCCCTTTTCTGATACCCCCATACCAATGCTTGTTATGATTTAAAGAGGACTTCAATTCCGAAATATCTTTTGCGTTATTAACCAGTTCTAATGTGTTTTTAAACGAACTGTTGACAAAGTTTATAGGCTATTTACATTTATTGAAATTCAATAATTCTGTACAGCATAAATACAAGTTACTAAAGCTGATTAAATGGTTGATTCAAAACGTATGAAAGGTCAATGTCGGACTTACAACTAAAATTGTCTAAACAGCAAAAATTCTACAACTGTGACATTAACTTTGTACATTTTCGAATGTGTAGGTGACACATTCGAACCATTTGGACATTCAGTCATACGAACAGCCATGACCCGGAAGGTAATAAAATAACTGGGTTTTCATCGATTAGTGGTACTCCACTAACCTTAAAAAGGAGGGAGGTTTCAGCCCATGAAAACAAGTCGTTTTGAAAGGGAATAAAATGGGAAATTTATATTTTTTTCGTCCCTTTCGACATAGCACACATATGATACACCGTGTATAGACAGTAGATTATGCATTTACGTTTCGGCAATTATACAAGGCGAATAAATTACTGTAACAATGTCCATACTTTTTATACCGTCGATTAACGGTAGTCCAAGCCTTTACGATAGCCTCAATTATCTTGGAAAACTACTTCCTTCCTCATCTAAGAAACATATTTTTTATGTTTATCTTTGTTTAATTTTGAAAACTTGAAGTTACTACTACCGTTATTCGAACAAGCATTGGTAGGGGGGTACCAGAAAAGGGGGCGAAGGCTTCAAAAGGTCACCAAAGGTCAAAATGGCATATTTGGGTTTTTGGACGTTTTCCGCCATTTGAAGACTAATTTTTTTGGTGACCTTTTGAGGTCACAATAACTCAGGTCCCTGTGACCCTAGGGTCACGAAAATCAATCAGTGACCTTCTCTTATTAAGACGGTGCTAACTAAAAAGGTTTCATGTTAATCGGTTAACGCGTTCGGTTGTAATCGTCAAATACACAAACATACAGATAGACAGACATATTACGGGGCTTCGCCCCCTAAAAATTAGGGTTTAGTTGATGTTTCAAATTTGAGTTATTATTAGGGTGTAAGCTCTTGACCAAGACGTGATGTTACGCGAGTTAACGACTCAATATAAACTCGAGACAAATATCTGTACGGTCTGCAGATATCAGTTCAGGGTGTTCTGAATGTTTTTCTATATATAATAAAAAATATCTAAGTATCTATGTAGTATTATGTAGTGTAATTTATTAAGTATATCAGTCATCTAGTACCCATATCACAAGCACTGGTTAGCTTGGGGCTACTTGATGCTGTGTGCATTGTCCAGCATTATTTATTTATTTTATTTATATGACAAGTTACTTATTCAAGAAAGTTAATAAAAGTTGACACTGGTTTCAAACCCAAAAGGTTTTATAGTACAATATATCGTCGGATATATTTGAATCACTAACGTTAAAAAGAAAAAAATACGTGTTCAATAATATTTGATTCACGGACAAAAAAACTAATTTATTCAACTAGGCTACTTGAATAAATTATATAGTTCATAATAATACTAACATAATGAAAACACAAATTCGATTCGCGTAAATAGTGCGTAGATATACAAAGATTTTAATTCAAAATTACTTATTACGTAGGTATCAGAAGGTATGAGTAAGTAGCATATAAAAAACAACATGTTTAACATGCAAAGTGAACGTTGCGAAACCGCTGATGCCTTTGAACTTTCTTAAGGGCTGAAGGACCGTGACTAAAGAATTCACATGAGTGTACGGAACCACTGACTTTCACACAACTCATAGATTCGACGTGGTAGAGCTTAATATGTACCATGATATACTTAGATATTAGAAATCTGTTTCGATAACGTAAACCTATGGCAACCTAAAGTAAAAAAGTATAGGTCAGTGAGTTACATCATCTATATATTTATATACTATACAAAAAAGTTAAGTATCTGTTTGTTTGTCAAATAACAGGTTTTTGTATATTATAAGGTACTTATATTATATTATAATATGACATAATAACCTAAAGTACAGACTCAGTTCTTAAATTATTTGTCTGTCTATCTGTTTGTTTCAGCTAATCTCCGATACGACTGGACCGATTTGAAAGGGACTTTTACTGGCAGATATTTTATTCTATTTTATTATGTTATAGAATAGGAGTAGCTAAGATTCAGCATTCTAGATAAAAAATACATTTTCACACATATAATGATGTAAAAACAATTAAGTGTCCCTCAAAATGTTTCTTTCTTTTGACTATAAATTAATTAAGGTAAAATTCGTTGCCTTGGGGGCCGGCAGTAGAATGCTGCCCGCGAAAGCGGTAAGAATCTGCCAAGGGATACCTTCGGAAGATGGGCTGCAGCGTTTTTTCCGTATATCAAAATCCTTTACTGCGCTCGTCAACCGACCTTCCAAGCTGTTAAGTACGAGTATGTGTGAGGGCTTCGTCCCCACACCTCAGCCATTACACCCTCATCATTTGAATAAAGCAGTGCAAAGCTAACCAGGGGTGATTTTACTTGTCTATCCAAATATCCAACACAAGCGTAGTGAAAAAAAAACAATCCCCTCTTGCCCAGTGCTTGGAGATTTATGAAGGAGGCTTATCTCCAGCAGTGGATGTCCTACGATATTATGATAGATAGATAAACTCTTTATTGTACATTTACCATATAACATAAATTTCACAAAGAGAAACACAGACAAATAATGATGAATGATGTTGAAGGTAAAATCAACTAACGCCTTCAGACGCAGACTTGAACTTGGGTCAAGTAGGCCTAAACCATATTACAAATATACACGTACATAAAAAGAATGCTAAAATCTCCTTCCTCGGCTTTGCCATAGTTGTGTAAAAATCAATCGAATCCAATCTCTTCAATAGAGAAAGGATATTTACGACCGAAGATTAATTTAAAAAAAATACTTCCATATATTTTTATGTAAGTAAGGCCTTTGCATCTATTATAGATGATTTATACAGCGTCAGCAACTGGTAATCATGCTGTACGAGACGCTGCAGTGCCTGGGACATTGTTAGATGGATTAGGCTTGCCCAGCACCAATACCATCCTCTCAGCTTAGTCAACTATTATTCAGAGGAAAGAACAGGTCAATACGTCTGAAGCTAACTAAGCCGCGGGTTTCCTCAAATATACAAATATACACGTACATAAAAAGACTGCTAAAATCATTACCCTTCCTTGGCTTTGCCATAGTTGTGTAAAAATCAATCGAATCCAATCTCTTCAATAGAGCAGGGATATTTACGACCGAAGTTTAATTTTAAAAAATACTTCCATATATTTCAAAGGTATTTCGTGATAAATAAATAAATAATAAATAAATAAATAAATAATGCTGAACAAATCACACAGCATCATCTAGCCCCAAGCTAAGCAGAGCTTGTGTTATGGGTACTAGATGACTAATATACTTAATACATTATACTACATAGATAGATATTTTTATTATATATAGAAAAACACCCAGAACACCCTGAACAAATATCTGCAGATCGTACAGACATTTGTCCCGAGGCGGGAATCGAACCCGCAACCCCTTGCGTCGCAGGCGGACCTACGCCCGCTGCGCCACAGAGCTCGTCAATTCCCGTGTTTTTGTTATTACAGTATAATTTATGTAACCTCTCATTACTGAAATACTATAAGTGTATATTTCACGTGTATTTTTTTCTTATAGTTTAATTTCATAATTATTTTTACATGCTGTAATGCACTATGATTACGGGAGACCTTTGTTTTATATCTTTAATTTAAGGTTTCTTGTGCAAAAAGTGTAATCCCGCGTTAGGTATCATATTTTTCTGTCTGTTGTCATAATTATTTTGCATGCTGTTATGCATGCACCATAATTAACCCGTAGGTACCTTGTTTTATACCTTTTTGATTTTATTTTATATTTTTACTATTTTTTAATTTTTTCATTTTTTTCTATTTTTTTTCTCATGCAAAAAGTGTAACCCTTATTACTATTTATTTATTTTTTTCTTTTTTTTTTCTTATGCAAAAAGTGTAACCACGAGTTGGGTGTTATTAAATAGTGATGGGTAATGGGTCTTTTTATTTCACCTAATTTACGACACGGTTGGATCGTTTTCAGGACTTCACTGCCAGGCCGGATTAGACCCTAGGTCAAAATACCCGGGACTAGGGGTCCTCCAAGACTAGGGGCCTTCATGATGGCACATTCATACCCCTAAAGCCTGCCTTGCCCGAAAAATTGGCGCATATTGTAAGGCAGGGGGGCCCTAAAATACCATGTGTCTAGGGACCCTGGATCCCTTAATCCGGGCCTGTTCACTGCAGCTAGCTTTTTTATACTAGGGATACTCTAGAATCAGGGGTCCGCGCAATAAAATAAAAGCGCTGGCAAAGCCGCAGGCAGGTAGTAAATACATTTGTTTCGCCAAGCCGATATCCGTTGAAGAGTCACAGTCATAAATAATATTATTCATGACGACTTGCCTATTCATCTAACTGTAGATTATAAAACTTGTAGGTTACCTATCTAATAAAAACAGTTAGTATGTGTCTGAATGTCACGCGAATTCTCATATTTTTACAACTTGACTAATTGATTCCGAAGGTCGTGTGGGTTTGAATCCCCGCGCCGTCGAACAAAACATATTTTGTCTGGTAAATACCTACCTATATAAATTAGCTTAACAGGAATAGATAAGTCGCAGACATGGACTGTGACAAAAGCATATAAATAGGAAGATGCGGCCTTAGTAATTTACTATAGTATACAGTGGGATGCTTGAAGTAAAATGTTACCCCTCCATTGTTGCCCTTCGTTCCAGCGCGTGGATGCAGTAAGAATCTGCCAAGGGATACCTTCGTAAGATGGGCAGCAGCGTCTTTCCGTGTATCAACATCCGTACTACGCTTGGCAACGCGCCTGCCAAGTGGTAAAAAACCGTCAAATATTACATGCTGCTCGAAAGCAAAGTAAATATAAGTTTAAAAATAAAAATCAATAGTTATCTGAGATTTTCATTCAAAACTCCACCCTTTCCTTCCGATTTCCTAAAATCCTCCCGGGTACTAACCCGGGAGGATTTTAGGAAGTTGGCAACCCTAGTGGTGAGTATGGCAACAACCACTCATGATCTTGGAGATTCATGAGGGAGACCTTTGTCCAGCAGTGGACATCCTACAGCTGTATTGCATGTATTTATATGCTTTTGTCACGGGCCTTGTCTGCGACTTATCTATTCACTTGTAAGGCAATGAGGTAAGTCTATGTCCAACAGTGGACGTCCTAAGGCCGAAATGAGGATAATTATGATCTAATTGATATGATGATAATGAATCTACTTAATTTGAAAAATAATGAGTTTCTTCTTATCAATAAATTAATTTACGACTCATGTAGAGTCGTGTTCCAAGAAATAAATTTACTTTAATCATTGCAAAAATAAATTATTCCAACAATTAGAATTATGTAGTTTGGATAGCAATAATGCTTTAGGTAATAATTATTGAAACGTATAATTGACGTAAGCTAATGTATAATTAATAGGTTAATCAATCTCAATCACCTATACCTTCTGAACGAACCTTTAAATATTTGACAACTATTTAGAGATATTTGAAATGTCATCTATCACACTATCCGTATAAAATATAAGGAAAATCAATTTACGTTATGATTATTTTTCCTGTGTTTTTTTACGATGTTTATGTATAAATTATTGAAAGGATATTATTACATATTTATTTAGTAGTAATTGTTAACCCGGGCTCAGATAAATCTAAAACATTTAAGATTTAAGATAGGTCTAGCTGAGTAGTGAAATGAGCACGACTTTGTTTTATATGTATATACTCGTATAATAGATATTATTACGTATTATTTAGGAGAAAATGAAGTAGTTGGTTAGCTGAAATTTGTTTTTATGATATAAATTAATATATAAATTTAATTTAATATAATACTTGACTAATATTAATATTATAGGACTCCTAAATATTTGCACGCCTGCATGCAGGCTGAATACTGTAACTATCCTAGCTTTAAGATCTTTTTAGGTGTTTGTATTCTCCCAAATAAATGATTGAATGATTGATTCTTCTAATTAAATACAGATTCAGAAATATAGATTAAATAGACATTCAAATAATCAAGGTCCTTTTCTCATCCATTCATTAAGAATATCGTAGTTGTATTTACACATACTCATTTACGCTACCATCAAAACACACACTAACAATTGCACACACGCACACACACACACACACACACACACACACACACACACACACACAAACACACACACACACAGAGAGAGACAACATATTCACATTTACATACTCACACTCAATCACATCTACTATACATCCACTCATAAACATTACACAAAACACTGTGGTAGCTCATATTGCCTGGACTCTTATGAGACCTGTGTCCTTAAGAGAAACCGTACCTACACCCTTAAAAGTCGCTTCTCATACCGCTTTTATAAATTCTGTACTTGATAACTTTAACTTTAATTTTATTTCATTATTTAAGACTCTTTTTATTTTATTTTTGTTTGTTTTTATTTACCAATGTTTAAAATTGTGATTGGTTTAGGAGCCGGGCGCTGACACTGCTACACAGTTATTAAACTTTTGCAGTGCCAACGTTCATTATCTGTACCGATGTGTTTTTGTTCCACAATAAATACTTTAATTCTTTAAAGATAAAGATACAGACTGAACTGTTGAGTCTAGTTCCCGTTTAATAATTTTAATTCTTCCGTTAATTTATAGAAGAAGAAATACATTTATATTTGTCACACACACAACAAATAATAAGAAAACGCATAAAAATAATCATTTGCAGGTGCACTATAGTCTAAAAGTTTTAACTTAACAACATGTTGCGTGGGGTCTAAAAATGGACTCTGTCTCAGTATTACTGGTATTACTGGTATTACCTTTTACCTTCTATGTCGTTACGGCGCTGGTTTTCAGTCGTCTGCCAGTGCACAGCGTTAAACAGTAATAATATTACATACGGAGAATAAGAGTATTATAATAAATAAATGAGGAGAGTTACATAAATACATTAATGCAAGGCATCCGACCAACTATCAAGCCAACACCAACACAGGCAGAACAAGCGCCTGTGCGCCAATTATAGGATAGCAGCGCCATGTCTATCGGACTTCAGTGGTGGCTGGCGCATACTCTTAGATGATTTTTCTCGCTTGCTGTCATTTCAGTAATTTCTTGTGTATGTGGAGACTCAATACTTTGTTGTTCACACGTGGGTTTTTGTTCGTTTATCCTATCCTGTACCTGTGGTTACTCGATACTGCGTTGTTTACATGATTGTGGGTTTGTACTTGTATTCTATTCTGCACTTCCTAACGACCACCTCCGTGGCACAGTTGGTTTAGTAGCCGGCTGAGACGCAGAAGGTTCGATTCTAGTAACGGGACAAATGTTTTTATTTTGTTTACTGCAGATATTTGTACCGTGTCCGGATATTTTACATGTTAATGTAATATGTAGGTATAAAAATATATTTATGTATCCTGTCAGCCATCTGGTACCCAGAACAAAAGCTCTGCTTATTAAGGGGCTAGATGGTGCTGTGTCTCAAGTAGTATTATTATTATAAATTATGATTAACCACTTCTGTATCTTAATGCTACTGTGAATACCATTTTCTAGAAGTTACATCCTTATTCCTTTGAATTAATTAAAGGAAAATACCACCCACTCAGTTATCACGATATCTCGATAAAACTACAAGGTCTACAAACTTGGACTGAGGTCTTACATATCTCTTCTCATTTTACTAGCAATATACTATACATGTCCGCCGTGGGGTACCGGCAGTAGAATGTTTCCCCTTCTCTATAACCAATGGATGCAGTAAGAATATATAAAGGGAGATAGGCAGCATCGTTTTTCCGTGTATCAACATCCCGTACTGCGCTCGCCAACATGCCTGCCAAGCGTGGTGAGCATGCCAATCCCCCTGATCATCAGTACTTGGAGATCCATGGGAGAGGCCTATGTCCAGCAGTGGACGTCCTAAGGCTGAAAATATATGATGTTGATGATGATGATACATGTATGTCTATCCCGCTGGTGGTTTTTATATAGATTCCCATGGATCAATGAGGTTTTAGTGCACACGATTTTCAAACAACCGTCGTACGAAATGCGTTAATATTCATCAGTCATCATTTTGGGTCTAATAGACCCCCGTAATAGCCTTTTAGTTGTTGTTTAGTACGAGCGAAGGCCTGGCGGGCCCACTTGCGACTTAACAAATGAACTGGGGGAACCCTGTACAACCCGAGTTATTAACACACCCAAGCAATATGTTTTACTTCAGCTTCATCATAAGACGAACCGCGGCTCAGCAGCTTCAGACGTTGCATGTTCTTTCCTCTGAATATAACCGACTAAGCTGAGAGGATGGTATAGGTGCAAGCCTAATATATCTAGCAATGTCCTAGGCACTGCAGCGTCCCTTGCAGCATGAATAACAGTTTCCGTGTTATTTATATAGCGTAAGCAACTGGTATTCATATATTCATTATGCAGTATAGGTAAATCATAACTATTATTATTATAAATGTGAGTTTGTTTGTTTGTAACAATTTCACGCCTAAACCACTAAACCTATTTAAAAAATTCTATCTTCGATGGAAAGCTACATTATCAGCGAGTAACATAGAAATGTTATATTCCCGTGTTCCTACGGGAACGGGAACTATGTGGATGAAACTACGGGGCGCCGCTAGTCCCACTAATATTATAAAGCCGAAAGTTTGTTTGGATGGAGGTTTGTTACCTATAATTAATGGAATCAGGCGTTACTTTGCGGAAATCCATGACAATAAAATGCAATGAAAATATTTTGTTTTAGTTCCGCTATATATATACATATATATGTATATATAAATTTAACAGCCTAAGCGGAATTAAAACTAAATATGGTTTGTTAACTCTTCACGCAAAAACTAGGCTATGGATTGCGCTGAAACTGCGCACACGTATTGATGTTGACCAGGATTAACACATAGGCTACTTTTTATTCGGGTACAACGCATGCGAAGAAGCGGGCAGAAGCTAGTCATCTATAATAGACGTGAAAGGCCAAGCAAGATGTCAATGGTACGGTTGAAACTTGAAACTCGTTTCCAGCGAAATGCGTAAACTTGACACACTATCTATAATTTGCTTGTTTTTGAATTCATTAACAGTTACGAAATTTTAATTTTACATATTCATAGTAATCCTTGAGAACGTTTACTTAGTGAACGCTTTTGGATTTTGTGTTTATTAACTTTTACAACAAAGGTCTCTGCCATTTGTATTTGTTACAAGGCAAAATTTTACTTTAAATTTGTGAGTATTTGGAACAAGTTTTGGCATAAAAGTGCTCAGGATATATGCGAAACCAAAGCCGAAACTGATATATTTTGGCCTTTATTATCTTGCAGTTCCCAATAAATTGTTTGCTTAGCAAATGATTTCATTTGATTTTTTATCATCGAAACACATCCATTGTCTTTGATAATATTAGTGCTGCGGAGCCGCATTCCTATGTGTCTTATTGTTTACTGTGATTATATTTGGTAGCTGGTATTATCCTGTAGGACCTAAAGAGTTATCCTATATTTAGAACAAGGTAACTATTAAATGATAGGTGTGGATTTTTTTTTACTTAAAAAAATACAATGACTTCCTTCAAACAAATCGTTATAACTTTAAAAGAAAATGTAGCCTCCCTGAGGGAGCCAAGATTTAGCCCCACCCTGTATACTTGTATACCTACCTACAATCTTTACATAAGTATCATGTTTTCAAATACCACAGTGTCGTTAATTATAGGCCTCATACTTCTCCAGTGGTAAATCACAAAAGGTTAAGGTACCTATTAGCGCAGTAATGATCTTTTACGCAATTTTTAATTTAGGTGCGTTTCATTAAGTCATATTGCATTGTTCATTTTTAGACACTCAGTCGTACAATAATTAAAATAATTGATATTGAAACGAAAAGTTATCATAAATACATTTATGTTAATAAAAAATATGGTCCTGTTATGTAAAACGTAGTTACTTAATTTCGACAAAATTTGTTCGTTTTCCCATATTTACGGCACATCCAGAATCCTGAAACTAAAATAAAGGTAAAATCCAACACTCACCAAGTTATATTTCCCGGCACTAGAAACACTGAACGCACAAGTGCAAAGCTTCAAAATGTCCAAGAGATGCGCGGGCGCAAGATAAGTGACGCGGGCGCAAGCGCGATGCCGACTTGGGTCACTCGATCACTTGTAATGATCGCGCGCGCTGCTCGCGCCTGTATATATCATTGCAGTGACGTCACGGAGATAAGGGTTCAATCACGGCATTTCGCTTAAAACTTGCTACTTGGCTTTGCTTATACGAGCAGTTAGGAAAAAGGCACGGAACCATAGGGGCCCCAGTTTGACTCGTTCTTTACCAGTTTTATTTATTGTTTTAGTGGAGTTATAGAAGTACATTATATGGAAATCATGCAGCAAATATTAGTTTTTTTATAGCTTATAGACCTTCGTTTGGTCACAATAACACCTGATGGTAAACAAAGAGGATAGATCATTCATATTAATAGCGGGAATGTTCACGTTACTTCTTATTGTTGGTGGAGGCACCAACTGTCCCCGCTATTTAATATGAATTTAATAAGTCACGAAAGTTACTAGAGGATAGATCACTTTTTTGATCTATCATGAGTGAATAGGTGTCTTCTAGAAGAAACCTATTCACTCTTGACTTGAAGAGACACAGGTTGTATGTTTCGGGAAAAACAGAAGCCGGTAACGAGTTCCAGATCCTAGCGATGCAGCTGATGAAGGTCGAGAAGAACCGATTGGAACGAGCAAATGGAATGTCTACAAGATAGAAATGGTACTGTGCTGTGCATATGCTTGTCCTGGAGTGGATTGGAAATGGTGGTATCAGGTTGTGGAGTTTTTGAGAACCTTTCTCCGTTCCAATTTTCCGAAGTGTATCCTTTATAAAATCGAGAACCACCTTGTGGTGGTGGTCGAGACTTTGGACCTTTGGGTTTTCTTTGGAAAACAAAGTTTTCCTAAACGAACGAATTCAATAATGTGCGTTATTCAATGTACGTAAATGTGTTTTGTTTCTCTTTTGTAAATTGACTATTCTAAGAAGTTTTCAACTCTAATGAATAAACACTTATTGACTTTGACTTTGACATTAGTCTCTGCAAGAGACTGCTCACCGATGAGTCTGTAGGCCTCTTCTTCCATTAGTATTTTCCCATTTTATATCCAAATTTTGTAAATTTATATCTGTAAATAATATAAAGTTGTAATTGTCTAACTATCGTATATATCTTACTCGTAATAACGTATGTTTATAGATTTCAATATTCTATGTTGTGTTTGTTTAAGTGATGTTGTTTATATGGTATAGATTATTTTGCTTCAGTGTTTTAAAAATCAATCAACTTGTGTGTCTTGTGTGAATTTTACCATTTTTTGTATTCATTTTCTTTTGGCTCAACCCCATTGCTTTATTGTTAAAAATCTTGTCGAATAAACAGACGTTGGCAAAGTGGTGGAATATCTTTCCTGTCACACACACGCCATTAAAAAAGAAGAAGAAGAAGAGTCTGTAGGCTCTGCGTTTATTAGAGTCTAAGGCGGCCAGCTGGTACTTGCTTGAGCCATCCCAAACGTGGCAGCGATACTACTTATTAGACCGGATTTGTAAAGGATAGCTGTACTGGTGTGAAACATCGCTTAACCTTGTTCAGGACCCCCAGTTTCATGGCCGCACCTTGGGACTCGATTGAAATTTAGACTTTATTAATTTACTCTAATTTAAACGGCACAACCAATGTCATTAATAGATAGGAACATGTATGTTAATTAAATATCGCATAATGCATCATCATCATCATCATTTCAGCCGCAAAACGTCTACTACTGAACATAGGCCTCTCATGGATCTCTATGAGGGGTAGTTGCCATACTCACCACTCTTGCCAGGCGGGTTGGCAAGCGCAGTACGGGATGTTGATACACAGAAAGACGCTGCTGCCTTTCTTCCGGAGGTTTCCCTTGACAGGCTCTTACTACATCCATGGGTATGAGAGGAGGGTAACATTATACTGCATAAATAACATTAAATCTTAATATTTGCAATCAAAAATAAACTAAATAAGACAAATCAGTCAAAAATAAAAATGTTAAAATCAGTTTGTTAGAAGTAATCTTTATAGGTAACTTCACGTTTATTTTTGCATTATTTAGCTTTATACGTCTTAGGTAGAACCAAATTAAGAACCATTTGACTGTTTATTTACGCCATTCTTGTAAATTCCAAAGAGTATAACTGTTTATTATGCTATATGCATCTCTTTCAAAATCTTGATTGATTTTCGTTGCTATTTTAGCCTGGTTTCTATTACGTTATTATTCTAAGGTTAAAATAAAGAATAATGTCAAAGAATTTAAATCACGTCATGTCAAATTAATAAACTGATTTAAAAGAATTATTGAAAATAAAAAGCAGATCAATTATGAAAACATGACATACAAATACTATTTCAGCCCACTTATCAGCGAACAAATCAGAGTCGTATCATCCAGAAAAGCGTTGAGGGCAGTGAGTACACGCGAGATGGGTGACCAGGCCCGCGCTGCCGTACGAAACGACGGCACAGCAAACAACCTATGCTTCCTACTACGGCAATAGTTATTCGTTTCGTAAAATCGACACTGCTCATCACTCAAGTCTAAGGCGTCGATTTTGCTGTGAAATATTTTGCAGACCGTGGTAATTTGGTCATAGGCACGACTCATTATTTCAGCCACAAAACGTCCACTGATGAACACAGGCCTCCCTCATGGATCTCCATGAGGGGTAGTTGCCATTCTCAACACGCTTGGCAGGCGGGTTGTTGAGCGCAGTATGGGATGTTGATACACGGATAGACGCTGCTGCCCATCTTCCGGAGGTATCCCTTAGCAGGCACTTATCCGCATCCATGGGCATGAGAGGAGGGGTATCATTCTCCTGCCGGCACCCCACGGCGATTGAGGCACGCCTCAATTAGAGTGAATTATAGCCCAAGCATCCCAAAATAAATTTGGTGGGATAAAGGAAATAGTAACCGTAGCGGCGCTTATAATAGAGGAACCGCGCGGACCCCAATGAAGGAAAACGCAATGAAAGAGCCAAATAGTTGGTGTTAATGTAACACCGAGGAGCTCCAGCAAATTTTTAAGTACCGGCACATCTTCATCACTATCATCATTTACAAACCTAAACCGAAACGGACACTGTTTTGCTGGAGAAGAGACAGGCTTGTGTTTTAGAGCCATTGAAATTAACTCGATTGCCTTCTTCACAATCTGAGACTGCCTTTAGAATCCCGTTCAAGCGCTGTATCTCTTCTCTCGGCTGCTTGTGGCTTTGGTCAGGTACCTATCTATCACGGTGCTGTGGTCTGGTGCGGTGTCGCTGGACATTTCGCACAGCACCACTCTCCTCAGTGTAAGCAGAGCGTGTGTTATGTGTACCAGATGGTTGCTATAATACTTATAAATGTATACATTTTCTTTGTAAATACATACTTATCACACATAGAAAATACCAGAGACAATGTATGCAGAAAAGCAAACATTTTCCCCGGCGGGGATTGAACCCTCTTGCGTCTAAGCCGGAGATCATTATTATCATCGTCATCATCTCAATCATTGATTTATTAATTATAATAATAAAATATAAGTTGTGATGATAACGTTGAAGGTCTTCGTGACCTATCTTCCGGTCTCGTTTTTGCAAGAGTTCGAGTAAAGACGAATTGCGAAAGATTGTTAAGATTAGGACTTTATATGATTTGTGCAATTTTATGCAGTGGCGAATATGATAAGTTGCAATAAACATGTACATGGGTTTATTTTAGAAGTAATTATACAGGGTGTACATTTGTACTAACCCGAAAGGAAAAAAATCGGGAATTCGTGTTTCTTTTCTTTTTTTTAATATTATAATTTATAATTTTACTAGAGGGTGTGATGTAAAAATGATCCTGAGGTCAAAATCGGATTTTTTTTTTACTTAATAATAAACCTATTTGTGGTTATAGGTATTTTCATTTGTATCACTCTTCGCGGAGGTCAATGACCCTGTCAAGAATCAGCTGGCTTTTAGGTTGTCATTATCGTATAATAAATAAAATAAAATAAAGTAATCAATCCTGTATAATGTATGTCTATGTTATGAATGTCCTGCACCAGTTATGGCTGAGAACTCGACTCTTAAATCAGATATTTGTCTTAGTTCTGGTCGTTTTCTCTATACGTATGTATTTATAAAATAGCCATGTTAGCCTAGTGGTATATACCCCTGTCTTTCAATCCGAAGGTCGCGGGTTCGATACCGGCCGTGCTCTAATGGATTTATCGATCTTGAAAACTTTATGTGCACTTTTAACACGTCCTTTACGGTGAAGGAAAACATCGTGAGGAAACCCGCTGCTTAGTGAGCTTCAGACGTATTGACTCTTTCCTCTGACTAATAGCTAACTTTGCTGAGAGGATGGTATAGGTGCTGGGCAAGCCCAATGCATCTAACAATGTCCCAGGTACAGCAGCGTCCTGTATAGCATGAATACTAGTTGCTGACGTTGTATTAAAATCATCTATAGTAGATGTAAAGGCTTTACTTATAAAATAATTATTAAAGTATTATATCAACCATCGTCCTCCTCTCATGCCCGTGGATGCAGTAAGAGCCTGCTAAGGGATACCTCCGGAAGATGGGCAGCAGCGTCTTTCCTTGTATTAACATCCCGTACTGCGCTCGCCAACCCGCCTGCCAAGCGAGGTGCGTATGGCAACTACCCCTCATGGAGATCCATGAGGGAGGCCTGTTCTGTAGTGGACTTTTTACGGCTGGAATGATGATCAACCATCGGAGATTCATACTCTTTTATGGAAAGGCATGAAATCCTTGCTAGAGAACAATATGGATTTAGAAAGAATAAATCAATAAACTTAGCTATATATGATCTTTTAAACATAATAATGAATAGCATGGACAAAAGGACGCATATATGCGCTGTTTACATGGACATGACAAAAGCCTTCGACTATGTGGATCACGAAATTCTTCTTAACAAACTCTCCCATTACGGTATAAGAGGCATTACTTTAAACCTTCTTAAATCATATCTCTCTAACCGTCATCAATTTACTGAGATAAGTACAATATGCCCATATACAAAAACTGAAATAAAGTGCCAATCTGGAGGTAGAGAGGTCCAATATGGTGTTCCACAGGGTAGCGTCCTGGGTCCGCTTCTTTTTCTCATTTATATAAATGATCTTCCTCTAAACTCTCGGTACCCAATGGTACTTTTTGCAGACGATAGCACTTTATTAATTAAATGTACAAACCCTCTGACATACGAAAGTGAGATAAATAGTGCTCTTAGAGAAATTGTTGATTGGTTAGATAAAAATAATTTAGTCGTCAATATAATTAAAACAAAAATAATGCACTTCTCGCAACGCTCCCCCGAACCTCTTGTACAAATAACATGTAAAAGCCAAACTGTAGAAAGTACACTACATACTAAATTCTTGGGGCTGATGATCGATAGAAATATGAAATGGAACTTCCAAGCGGACGAGATATGTAAATCTCTTAGTAAATATGCTTATATGCTATACAGATTGCGAAGGATTGTCAGTCTAGATGTCCTAAAAACTATATACCACAGCTATATATCATCGAAATTACGCTATGGTATAATTTTCTGGGGTAACTGTGCTGATAGGGAAAATATATTTAGAGCTCAGAAAAGATGCATAAGAGCAATTTGTGGCTTGTTGAGCACAGTTAGCTGCAAGCCCCATTTTATAAATTTAAAAATATTGACTGTTCCATCTCTATACATATTTGAAATGGCGCTTTTTGTAAAAAATAATCTGGAGCTTTTTGAAAAACCCAGCCACTCACGCAGCAGACGGGATGTGAACCGTCTTTGCCGACTTCACCGATGCAACACAGCAATGTATCAAAAGAATGTATGTGGTATAGCTCCTAAGATATTCAACAAATTACCTGTCACGCTACGGGATCTAAACCTGCTCGCCTTCAAACAAAAACTATTTAAGCTGCTCACGCAAAAGTGTTACTATAATATCAATGAATTCATGTTTGACACTAATATTCGAATAATTTGACATTTATAATTTTAGTGATTTATTATTTTATAATTTGACATTCGATAAATAAATGTTATGGATCAATTTTTTTTTTTATTATATTACCATTGTTATTAAATTACCGTTATTCAATTGCTGTTATTAAATATTTGTTATTAAATTAATTTCATAAAATTGTTGATGTTAACATAAAAGAATCAAATTATTATTTTTCCATGACATTCTTATAATACTTATAATTAAAATTTGCTCTTAATTAAATTCTAAAAATTTGCATACCACATTAGCTGGTAAGACATCGGATGGAACCCATAATTATTTACCAACCTTTGTAACCCGTTGTTTGCAAATAAATATTTTGTATTTGTATTTGAGACTTATTACACAAGCTCTGCTTAGTTTGAGGTTTGATGGTGCTGTGTGAAATTTATTTATTAGGTTTTAGGGCACTATTTTTGACGAAATATTCTATAATAGAAGCAATGAGAGTTTCCAGTGCTTCTGAATAATATAGAGACCATAATAAAATACTTAATTGATATATTTTTTACACAGGTTATGTAATTTTTGTCGACTTCTACGTACCTATTAAAGATAATTTTATCTGCGATCAGTATGTTTCAATTAGGGTTGTCGTTAGAGTTGTGAGGTGGAAATGTTGTACTCAATTTATAAATTAATGTTCTTCAAATGGATGCATAGAAAAAGCGATTATATATTGCCTTTGTTGCTTTTTAATTTTAATGTGATTACTTAATATTACTTATCTAAGTCCTTGAGAACAGTTTTTACATTCGAATTTACGAAGATATTGGTGTCGATTCAGTTTTACACTTCCAAAACTAATTATAGTTAAGTAGAGATACTACGTTTTCTAAATTAAGAGCTATTAGCGTAAAATTGGGAACATTTTGTGCCGTTTTACGATTGTGATTTTCGGACAATCGTTTTTCGGAGACGAAATGGGCACCCGTAATAAACAATTATTTAAAAGACTTTCCTAATTTTCACCACTATTCACAAGTAAATGATAAAAATGGAGGTCCAATTTGAATTTGTTGTTGCGGTTTGTTAGTTTTCGGGGTCAAGATCAAATAACTTTAGAATCGTAAAGACATACTAAGTCAAGTATTTATCATATTATCAATCTAAAAGTATATAAAAATATTACTTAATTTTGCTATCCATTGGCTCAGGAACCCAAAGTGGGTCTTGACCTCCGATACGAGAACTTGCAACTTTCTTCTTTCCAGCTATTGCCATTTTTCAGCTCCAAGTTCGCGCAGATCAGCTTCCGTCTATCACTCCAGCAATGCTTGAGATGGCCAATCGGTCGACCCATTTAACGATCTTCACCCATTCGCAGTAGATGGCTTAGCCGGAGTTTGTGTGATTTGTATTCTCCTTGTATTTGGCTGAGCCTCACATAACAATGTGAGGCTCAGCCAAAAGGTATTCAATGCACGCGTTTTTCCGGACTCTCCAGCTGCCATCTTCACGCTTTAATGGACCCAGGATTTTCCGAAGAACTTTCCTCTCTGCTACTAATAGTTGGTTCTCCTCCTTGAGTGTTAGCGTCAGACTACGGAATCGTAACCCAGAATAGGCCCTATAACAGTTTTCTAGATGAGGATATTGTTTTTCTACAGAGAAGCCTGGATGCCAAAATTATAAGAGGTGGAGCACTGCATCGTAAGAAATTCTGGATACGAATTTAAATTTCTTCTTCACCGGTGTTCGTGTCTGTGATAGTGCATTCCAAGTACTTCGTTCGGCGACTCCTTAAAACGTGGAAACCCCAACGAGTAGATTTTGATGTTGGATACGTGTGTTCTTAGGTCGCTGCATATGGAGATACTCGTGATTTTGTGTCCAATCTTTAATAATCATACGGCCAATATTTTTTGCCTCCTCTATTTAAATACACTAGGATTTAGAATAAGCCACTACTTACACTACTTATTTACGGCTTTCGCGACTTCCTCACGACTTTCCCCAAGCAGGGCTAAGTCAGCTTACCCTATGACTTTGTGCTTTCCATTCAAGGTTAGCCCTGTCCCCAGTGCAAACCCTTTTCTTAGAACATATTCAGTACCAACTTGAAAAACATTGGTGATAGAGCGTCGCCCTGCATTAGACCGGAAATCACCGCAAGATTGTCAGTGAGTTCTCCTTCAATTCTAACTCTCATCGCATCTCATTTCGCCAGTAGAGAGTTTTAAAATGAGAAATTAGAAATCCCTCATAATAGTGTACAAGGCACACTGATCTATACTGTCTTAAGCTTTTCTGAAGTCAATGAACAACGTGTACACTGAGCACACTGCCACTTCTCGGAACTCACAATGAAAATATTTTAATTTATTTATTTCGTCTGTGAACCTAGGCTAACATAAATAGTTTAAAAAAAGTCAATAAGTACCACTAGAGGATAGAAATACTTGTAAGTAAATTTTTGTACATGGTTATGTCAATTATTATCGTTATTATACTCTCTTACGGCTAGGCAAAAGCCTATCTTCCCTTTATCCACGCGAATACGTCAATATTAAACAATAATTATAATTATAAAGTTACAAAAATAAACAAATTATAAAATGAGATTTTGGTATCATCCATCAACCAAGAAAATAACATTATAGAGTCGGCGTCACCACTGAAGTCCTACGGCAAAGGCAGTAGGTACAGTATGTTCAGTTCAATTCAATTATGTCGAAAAAAGGTCCACTACTGAACACAGGCCTCCCTAGTGGATCTCCGTGAGGGGTAGTTTTCATACTCACCACGCTTGGCAGGCAGGTTGCATGCATGGCCAGCATGGCAACAAGCCCTCGATGTAAGGGATGCCTATGTCCAGTAGTTGACGTGCTACGACTGAAATGATGATGATGATGACTAAATGACGAGACAAGCCGAAGGCCCGCCTAGTGTTAAGCGGTAACCTGTATCTATTACAATTGGAATACCGCGGTGATCACGTTCACTAAGCACGTGACCAAAAAAACAAGCAATAGGTAAACAAGTAATTAGGTATAGACAACCTCTATTATTGTATTTATTAAACTTTCGCGATCACAACACATTATTAACATACATATAACCGGGTATTTATCGCGTAAATTACCTTTTATGGCTCAGTTGGTCTAATATTCGGTTGAGGCACAACAGGTTGCAGTCTCGATTACAACCGGGGACAAATGCATAACATAAGCGATTTGTCTTGAATCTGGGTATTTTAAAGTATGACAGTTATATGGAGTATTTTTATTATATGTATAATACATAATTATTTAATCTCGCAACAAAAAATACTGACTTTAAATGATTAAATCATTAACTCTGAAAACACACAAAACGCTATATGTACGCCTATTCCATTTGAGAATTTCCCTCGATTCATCATGAATCCCATCATTAGAACTGGTGTAAAAACATGCAAACATTATAAAGTAACGAAAAATCCAACCGCAAGGTTAAATTTAGCTCATGAAACTATACCTAGAGAGACTCTATTGTCAAAGATATTTTTGTAATCTAGTATTACAATTAATTAATTCCTAATGGAAAAATAGGATCACCTCTGAAACATGACCTACCCTATAAAAAGAATAAAACAAAATCCATTCAAAATTGGCGGAGTAATCGCTTAACAAACAAACAAAAAAAGACTTACTTAAAGTCGAATTGATTTTTTTTGTTAATTTTTCAATTTCATCTCTTTCTTTTTGAAGTCCGTTAAAAAAGTAATTAAGTATCAACCATCTGGTACCCTTAGAACAAACTTTTTTATACAACTAAATGACGCAACAAGCCATGATGTAAGGTTACCCCTACCTATTACTATTGCAATACCGCGGTGATCACGTTCACTAAGCACGTGACCAACGCTGCATTGCATTGCGCCCGTCACCCTGAGACAGAGTTGTAAGGTCTCATGTGCCCGTAATTTCACCGGCCCTTTACCCTGTAAACCAGAAGGCAGCAATCCAGACATTACTGCTTAGCGGTCGGAATAGATATGGTTGTAGATGGTTGAACAGTACTAAGTTATCAGTGAGGGAGGCCTTTGTCCAGCAGTGGATGTTCCGGTGAAGAGTTCTATTAAATACTCTAACAAAAAGTTCTACTACTCTAGCTCTGCTTAAATTGGGGCTAGCTGTGGTGTGTGTGTGTCCAGCATAATTTAATTTTAATACGTCACTCGTGTTGTTCAGCTGGCTTGAATTCTTAACGGGTAAGTTGAGTGGCCTTTCACCTTCATTTATACAGCGTACAAACGTCAGGTTTTCCAACATAAAACATGTCAATACATGCAAATAATAGGTCAAAAACTTGAACTTTTAGCGAAATACTGTTTTTGTAGGATAATTAAGTTCCCCACATAGATGAGCTATTAAAATAGCATAGCTCTACAATATCACCATTTCATCCGTAACATACACTACTGCAAGTGGCCTCCCTCATGGATCTACAGATGTTCATGTTGCCATACTCGCCACGCTGCGATGTACGGAGTGTTAAAACCACTGAATTAGTAATTCTGTGGTTAAAACACCAAGTGTGGATCCACCAACAAGCGGGGTCCCGGCAGTAGAACGTTTCCTCTCCTCTTTTGCTATTGGATGCAGTAAGAATTTGCCAAGGGATACCTCCGAAAGATGGGCAGCAGCGTCTTTCCGTGTATGAACATCCCGTACTGCGCTTGCCAACCCGCCTGCCAAGCGTGGCAAGTATGGCAACAACCCCCTCATGATCTTGGAGACATATGTCCGGCAGTGGACGCTACGGCTGTAATGATGACGATGATTTTAATTGTCTTATAAAATGTTTGCTCACGTCATAGACCCAGTACCTACCAATGACACTATTCTTATTAAGTTTTTATAATTAAACACTTTTCTTATCATAAGACATCTTCATGAGACATATGGGCTCTAGTTAGATATGTTACTCAGAACTTGTCTTATTGTCATCATCATCATTATCAGCCGTAAAACGTCCACTACTGAACACAGGCCTCCCTCATGGATGTCCATAAGGGGCAGTTGCCATACTCACCACGTTTGGCAGGCGGATTGGCGTGCGCAGTATGGGATGTCAATACACGGAATGACGCTGCTACCCATCCTCCGGAGGTAGCTCTTAGCAGGCTCTTACTGCATCCATAGGCAAGAGAGAAGGGGCAACATTCTACTGCCGGCACCCCACGGCAAATGCCTTATTAAACTTGACATTAATTATGATATTATTATAGTGTCGTGTGGGAGCACGGGAGCTAAACATAATGAACGTCTGTTTTGTGCTGCAGAAGGTTTTAACTGTTATTAATCCGTGTTGTACGGACACTATCTAGACATTGTTTAATTAATGGATTAAGCTTGGCCAGACCGGGGCGCCTACTCTAGAAAACGATGACGATAATATCGTCTGAATTAATCTTTACGTAATGGCCAAAAGAGTTAGTTTGGCTTGATTACTATTTCAATTTATCGCAATTTTCATTCAAGAGTAGGCAGTAACTTTATACTATTTTATAAATATTATTTTTAACGAGGTCTAGAAACTCATAATAGTAGGTTTTAATAAATAAATTTTTGATTGATTGTTACCTATTTTGAAACCCCGACAAAAAATGAGAGGTATTATAAGTTTGACCACTATGAGTGTGTGTCTGTCTGTGGCATCGTAACTCTTAAACGAGTAGACCGATTTGGATACAATTTTATTTTATTTAAAAGCGGGTTTTATAAAGGTGGTTCTTAAACATGTTTTATCAAATCGGTTAAGAAGTTTACAAGATATGGGGGTATAATAATCGAATGTTTCAAATATACCCGAGTTTTGTATCAAATGAAAGGAAATTATGTGTAGAATGCAATACTGAAAGTTATATAGAAATCGGTCGAGCTATTCATGAGATATTGGGGTTGAAAGTAGGGGTGAACAATCGAACGTTTTCAAATATGTATACCCAAGTACTTACATATCGAATGAAAGGGCATGACGTGTGGATTGAAAAACAGGGGTTACATAAATTTTTTATTATTATAAATTTGTAATCAGATATGATCGGTGGGTCTCAGTTCTGTAAGACACCCCGTACAAATAGAATTCTGAAACTTTCTGAAAACACCCTTAGCCTCATGGCTAAACGACGCTCGTTACGACTGCATTCTCCCGATGATGCTATGTCACATAGGCGGCACAATAAACAAATTAAGAAGTCCTTGCGGCACGATATGCGTACTTTTAATACAGCTCGTAAATATTAAAGATACAACCTGAAAACCAGCGTTAATCCTTATATTTAAGGATAAAGATTACGCTGAGGTAGGACCTTTTGGTCCACAAATTTTACTTGTGTTAGAATTAATTTATTATACTTAAGCCTATTGTGGACTTAGACGATGGTGTTCTTTCTTTTAATAGGTCGGAACAAAGACTCCAAAATGTTTGCGAGAGATATGTCTATTGAGCAGAGCCAGATAACGAAGCTGAAGAGGGAAGATGGCAGTATAGCATGAAGTAAAGCAAAAGTCTTAAGGGAAGTCGAAAGATTCTATGGACGGACAGCTCTACGATTCGCTCAATAAACTTGTTTGCAGTGCGGCTAAAGACTCTAGAGCCAAACTGATCCGACATAATACCGAGGATATCCCGGACATTAGCCTGTACGAGATCAGGTCGGCCTTGAAACAGCTTAGAACAACACGCGCCGGGTGAGGACGGAATCACGTCAAAGCTTCAGAAAGCGGGTGTATCATCGGTACTTAGAGTTTTACTCCCGTCTTTCTCGAAGGTACTACTTCAAAAGCATAGAAAGAAAGCATAGTAGTACTGTTCTTTAAGAAAGGTGACAACACCTTGCTTAATAACTACAGACCGACCTCGCTTTTGAGCCATGTTTACAAGCTGTTTTCAAGGATCATCACGAATCTTGTCGATCGGAGGTTTGATGACTACCAGCCGAACAAGCGGGTACCGAAAAGGCTATATAGTACCATAGACCACATTCATCCGCTGCGGTAAGTCATATAGACCGAAGAGTATCATTTGCCACTATGTCTCGGCATGTGACAAATTCGGAGAAGACTCTGAGAAGTGAGATGAGACGCAAAATCACGATTCACGGCTCCCATATTTCGATATTTGGCGGTCCAATATTCCCTTCGTGATCCGACTCCAGACCGCAGTCAGCCTGTTCTTTGCCGTCGCGTCGCTCGTCTAGGCGCCTAGATGTTAGTTGCCATAATCAAAAACCCTTAGCGATAGGGCTTGGTGTAATCCGTCACTATCTTACATCACAAAGATGTTGCATACCTATCTTTATCAGATTCATTATGTTCACATATTAATGATTCCGGGTTTGAACTGGATCAACCAGTCAGGGTAATACCTACATTCTCCGTCGCTCCGGACGACGACCTTGTCGAAATCTTGATGAACAAGATATTCGAAAGTATGCAATTTGAGTGGAAATACTTGATTTATGACGAGCAAAATTTCTATTTATAACACTATTTTAATCTGATCTAGATTGTACTAGTCAGGAGCTTACCACACAGTTATTTTTAACCTTTTTTAGACCTTACCTGCGATGTTGGATATCTTGAATAGCACCATCATCTCAGACGTAGGAGGTCCACTGCTAGACATAGACCTCTCTCATAGATCTCCAAGTACAGATCATGAGGGGGTCGTTACCTTACTCACCACGCCTGGTAGGTGTGTTGACGCAGTACGGGATGCTGATACACGGAAAGACGTTGCTGCTTATCTCCCTTGGCAGATTCTTACTGCATCCATGAGCCAGCGAGGAGAAGCAACAATCTACAGCCGGCACCTCACAGCATGAATTAAGAATAACATATTATTATTTATTAATGAAAAATAATGCTAAGTGGGCTTACAAATCAAAGAGATGTCCCCAACACTATAGTGACCCAGTTTCCCGATGAATGTTTTATAGTGTACCTACACAGTCACATGGTCAAGTGGCAATGGGCAGGCTATGTAGCTCGAAGAACAGATGGCCGATGGGGCCGAAGGGTTCTCGAGTGGAGGCCACGGTTCGATAAGCGCAGCGTAGGACGTCCACCTACAAGATGAGCAGATGACTTGGTGAAGACCGCAGGTCGACGGTAAATGCAGGCCGCTTCCAACTGCAATACCTGGAAATCCATGAGGGAGGCCTATGTCTAGCAGTGGGCGTCCTGCGGCTGAAATGGTGATGATGATGACAGTCAAATGCTTTAGAAGACCGCAAAAAACACCGAAAGCGTCTTTCGACGCCTCCCAAGCATCATAGATATGCGAGAGTAACTCTATACAGGCATCAGTGGTGTAACGACCACTTGTTGAGCCAAATAGCTAGCAGTGAAGTAATTTGTTGTCGTTAATGTCATGCTTAGACACTGTTGCCGTGGGGTGCCGGCACTAGAATGTTACCCCTTCTCTCTTGCCCGTGGATGCAGTAAGAGTCTGCTAAGGGATACTTCGGGAAGATGGGCAGCAGCGTCTTTTCTTGTAATAACATCCCGTACTGCGCTCGCCAACCCGCCTGCCAAGCGTGGTGAGTATGGCAACTTCCCCTTTTGGAGATCTATGAGGGAGGCCTGTGTTCAGTAGTGGACGTTTTACGGCTGAAATGATGATGATGATGAATGTGCTTAGATAGTAGATTTCTTCTGTAAAATTCGTTTGTTTTTCGTTTATGGTAGGTATTCATGCATGGTACATAGGATAGGATGGCTATATAATAAAAGACATTAATTTATTTAAACAGATATTGTAGGCATAGTATTTTATCGTCGCTGGGCACTCTTGGATGCGAGAAGTACAAAAAGACCAGTCTGGCAAAAGCATGAGTAGGCCTATACCCAGCAGTGGGTGATGATACCGGGCTGAAATGATAATGATGATGATAATATTAAAAAAAATATTTACATACTTATTACACATTTCCTTACTCGCTTTATTTAAAAAAAATGTAAATTAAACAAAAGTATAATTTACAATTTTATTATTGTTTAAAAGGAATTTACAAAATTACTTCTTGTTAAACAGACTATGCTAAAAAACGTTAACAAGCA
This sequence comes from Pasiphila rectangulata, assembly GCA_963082625.1. NCBI lineage: Eukaryota > Metazoa > Arthropoda > Insecta > Lepidoptera > Geometridae > Pasiphila > Pasiphila rectangulata. Next base: position 15,559,378 of record OY720240.1, read on the forward strand.
CGCGAGGTGAGAAGATGAACAGTTTTAAGAAAGTTTTGTAAATAACTTATTCAAAAGCAATTTATTTTCGTAATTATTTGTGCGTTTTAACTGTTATGTAAAGCCACGTTGGCCAAATGGTACGTACCCCCCGACTTTCCATCCGAAGATCGTGCGAACGAAACCAGCCGTACGATATTTGTTTCTTGGAAAATGTATGTGCACAGGAAACCCGCGGCTTAGTCAGCTTTAGATGTATGAACTTGCTTTTACCTTTGGCTACTAGCCGACTAAGCTGGGACGATGCGATGGTATAGGTCTAGCAATAAGTATCTGATGCACTTAACCGTCCCGTACGTAAGATGTTATTTTGTGGGCAGCGATTAGAAGAAGGCCGTGGGGTGCCGGCTGTAGAATGTTGCCCCTCCTTTCTTGCCCGTGGATGCAGTAAGAATCTGCTAAGGGATGCCTTCGGAAGATGGGCAGCAGCGTCTTCCGCGTCTTTAACACCCTATACTGCGCTCGCCAACCCGCCTGCCAAGCGTGGCGAGTATGGCAACAACCCCTTATGATTGCGAAACCAAGGACCAGGCCCCGAGTCCCCGGCAGCCCCGCTAGTTGTGGCTACGGTAGCGGCCACGGTAACGGCGGGGCTAGGGGTGCTAAGAATCCCCGGGAGACGGACGGCTACCAACCCCAACGACGACCACTGGCCCTGGTAACACACAACATCCGCACTTTGAGGACAGACGAAAAGATCGTTGAGCTGGAAGAAGAAATGAGTAGGTTACACTGGGACATTTTAGGATTATCAGAAGTCCGTAGAGAGGGCGAGGACACGATATCCCTTAAGTCCGGTAATCTACTCTACTACCGGGAGGGCGACCAACAGTCCCAAGGTGGTGTCGGGTTTCTCGTTCACAAGTCACTCATTAACAACATTGTCACCATCGACAGTGTGTCGAGCAGGGTCGCATACCTAACACTCAGAATATCTAAAAGATATTCGCTGAAGGTCGTTCAGGTATATGCGCCGACCTCGTCACACCCAGATGAAGAAGTAGAGTCTATGTATGAGGACATTAGTAGGGCCATACATACAAACAAAACTCACTTCACTGTTGTTATGGGGGACTTCAATGCAAAGTTAGGCAAGAGAAGCGATGATGAGTTGAGAGTGGGGCAATTTGGGTATGGGCAACGGAACCCCAGGGGACAGAGGCTGGCCGATTTTCTGGAGAAAGAAGGACTCTTTATGATGAATTCTTTCTTCCAGAAGCCGCCTCACAGGAAATGGACCTGGATGAGTCCCGATGGTTCCACGAGAAATGAGATTGATTTCATCTTGACCAACAAGAAACGGGTATTCAATGATGTCACTGTGATTCACAGGGTGAAAACCGGAAGTGATCACCGAATCGTTAGAGGCACATTGAATATGAACGTTAGACTTGAAAGGTCCCGTCTGATGAAATCTACGCTCCGACCCACTCGTGCACATATCCAAAACCTCGAGAGCTTTCAACTCGAACTTTCAAATCGCTTTGATTGTCTGGGTCTCGAAGAACATGCATCAGTGGACGAGATCAATAACAGGTTCGTAGAAACTGTCCATACGGTGGGGTCTCAGTTCTTTAAGACGCCCCGTACAAATAGACCTCAGAAACTCTCTGATGACACTCTTAACCTTATGGCTGAACGACGCTCATTACGACTGCAGTCTCCCGATGATGCTAAGTCACATAGGCAGCTCAATAGACAAGTTTGGAAATCCTTGCGGCACGATATTCGTACCTTTAATACAGCTCGTATTAAAGATACGATAGAGCGGAACAAAGGCTCCAAAGTGTTCGCGAGAGATATGTCTATTGGGCAAAGCCAGATGACGAAGCTGAAGAGGGAAGATGGCAGTATAGCGTCAAGTAAAGCAGAAGTGTTAAGGGAAGTCGAAAGGTTCTATGGACAGCTCTACGATTCGGTCACTAAACCTGTTTGCAGTGTGGCAGAAGACCCTAGAGCCAAGCTGACCCGACATTATACCGAAGATATCCCGGACATCAGCTTGTACGAGATCAGGATGGCCCTGAAACAGCTTAAGAACGACAAGGCGCCGGGGGAGGACGGAATCACTTCAGAGCTTCTGAAAGCGGGTGGATCACCGATACTTAAAGTCCTTCAGAAGCTCTTCAACTCCGTCTTGCTCGAAGGTATTACGCCAAAAACATGGAACAAAAGCGTCGTGGTACTGTTCTTTAAGAAAGGTGACAACACCTTGCTTAAGAACTACAGACCGATCTCGCTTTTGAGCCATGTTTATAAGCTGTTTTCAAGGGTCATCACAAATCGTCTCGATCGCAGGTTTGATGACTTCCAGCGTCCCGAACAAGCCGGGTTTCGAAAAGGCTACAGTACCATAGACCACATTCATACGCTGCGGCAAGTGATACAGAAGACCGAAGAGTATAACTTGCCGCTATGTCTCGCGTTTGTGGACTATGAGAAAGCCTTCGATTCGATCGAAACATGGGCGGTGCTCGAGTCTCTCCAACGATGCCGAATTGACTATCGGTATATCGAAGTGTTGAAGTCTTTGTATAGAAACGCCACTATGTCAGTCCGAGTACAGGAACAGAGTTCGAAGGATATTCCCTTAAAAAGAGGCGTAAGACAGGGAGACGTTATTTCTCCGAAACTGTTTACGACCGCTTTGGAAGATGCCTTTAAGCTCTTGGAATGGAAAGGACTAGGCATCAACATTAACGGCGAATACATGACTCACCTTCGGTTTGCTGACGATATTGTGGTCATGGCAAAATCGATGGAGGAACTTGGCACGATGCTCGAAGGCCTCAACCGAGTCTCCCAACGGGTAGGTCTTAAAATGAACATGGACAAGACGAAGATTATGTCGAATGTCCATGTTGCGCCTGCCCCAGTTATGGTTGAGAACTCGGCTCTCGAAGTTGTCGACGCGTATGTATACCTAGGACAAACAGTCCAATTAGGTAGGTCCAATTTCGAGAAAGAGGTAAATCGGCGAATCCAACTCGGATGGGCAGCGTTTGGGAAACTACGCAACGTCTTTTCGTCCAAAATTCCTCAGTGCCTTAAGACGAAAGTCTACAACCAGTGTGTGTTACCAGTGATGACATATGGAACCGAGACGTGGTCATTCACGATTGGCCTCATGAATAAGCTCAGAGTCGCTCAACGAGCTATGGAGAGGGCTATGCTCGGGGTTTCACTACGCGATCGAATCAGAAATGAGGAGATACGTAGAAGAACTCGGGTCACCGACATAGCCAAACGGATTAGCACGTTGAAGTGGCAATGGGCAGGCCATGTAGCTCGCAGAACAGATGGCCGATGGGGCCGAAAAGTTCTCGAGTGGAGGCCACGGACCGGCAAGCGCAGCGTAGGACGTCCACCAACAAGATGGGATGATGACCTGGTGAAGACCGCAGGTCGACGGTGGATGCAGATCGCTTCCAACCGCAATAACTGGATATCCATGAGGGAGGCCTATGTCCAGCAGTGGACGTCCTACGGCTGAAATGATGATGATGATGATGATGATTAGAAGATATTCAAATACATTGCCACTTTTTACACGAGACTCTACAACTAATATTTATTAGTGAGGCATCTGTAATAGTAACGTTTGTTTTGGAATTTGATTAATTTTATTAACGTGTAAGTTTGATTTGATACAGGTTCATAATAATTATAACTAAAGCTCAGTCATTTTGTGATTTATTTTGAGAAAAATTAGGCATATTTGATTTGTTTGATTTACTTTAATTTATTTTTATCTTTATTCAAATTATAGTTTTTAGGATTCCGGACTAAAGTGGTAAATATTAACCCTTATGGTCTGACTTTGTCTGTGAGTCTGTCAAAGATATTTTGGAACTACTAATGCTATCGAGTTAAAATTTGAGAACGGTAGTATTATAGATTACGCTTATGTACTAATATTGCATCTATAAAAATGGTAAAAAATATGCATAGGTATTCTGATTGCATAGGGGGCTGAAACGGCGCGGGGCGCCGTCGTCTCAAAAATGTTGATGGTGTTACTGGGTCATGTGGGGACTTATCATAAAAAGGGCTTTATATGATATGGCTTTTTATTTACATTAATAAACAGATTTTGGTGTTCTTTAAGCAGTATAATTTTTAACTCGGAAAAATGCTCAAAGATATAAAGTACACCTGAAAATAATTATGATAGCTGGAAGAAGTGTGTATGTGAAGATTACAGGAAAATTTAAACGAACTTTCCAACTGGCATAGTTTTTTTTTAATTCATTAAAAGTTCAAATAATACATAAGTTCCACAATTCGATAAAAAATGGCGCTGTTGTTCAACAAATATAAACCTATAAACGCAATGATATTTTACGTGTGATGGCATGAAACCCTCGCCGCGGTGCGCAAGTCTGACCCGGTTTTATTTAACAAACGTTTTTAGATTTAAAGTTTCTTAATTTTATGTATAATATTTGTGTTCGTGTGATTCGATTCCAAACAAAAAGAAAAATACTTGAATATATTTCCAGATAAACTTCCAGAATGGTTTCATTTTTTCAAATCTTAACTAATTTTAAAAATGCTTCCTAATGGCATCAGGGAATAAAGAAAATATTCCTGTCTGCTAGAGTGCTTCAAGGCTACTTGACTTATTTTAACCCGCGGTGGGTTTTTTGTTTCACTTAATAATGTTATCTTATTTATTTATTTATTTCACATTAGATTTATAACATTACAGGATAAAACGTTATAGAACGATATAATTTATACAAATCAAAATATTAACCTACACATCTAAGTATATATAAATAAAGAAAAAAATAAAAAATACACGAATAGGAAATACAGGAAATAAGAACACGGAAAAAAAACTTAAAAATTAACACATTAATACAAAACATAAAAAATATACACAGTTTTATCCTAGTAGGTAAAAATATTGGAAACATTTTCCGAATACGACAAATGCTTGTTTCAAAACCTGATGATGGGATCTATGAGGAATGTTGAGAGTATTGATGAGTTTAATAATGCCGCTTTTTGGTGTGTTTCGGTCGAAGGTCGGCAAAGCTATGGTTTTCCTATTTGATAATGACCTCTTCAAGGCACAGCAGCCTTGCTATTATTATTTGTTAGAGCCTACGCGGGTTAGACTTTAGACCTAACAAGTAGGTACTGAGTTACTGTTAGCACACCTGTGAAACCAGTTGATTGAATTTGCGTATTGGATTCTGTTGGCGTCATTTACTACAAGACAGTGTAGTATTATATTATCTGTGTAGTGTAGTTATAGTGATTTATTGACTCGTTTTTTTCATTCGAAGCGGTCAAGAAATCGGCACTTATGGGATGGCATTTGAAGCTGAAGGCATTTTTAACGGACAAAAAAAACGGTGGAGGTTCTCTAAGCGATGCGTATATTTTTTATGTATACGCATAACGACGTAGAACATTTCAAATTTATGTTATTTCAGAAAATGTTTTTGAACGATTCAAAATCAAAGTAAAATCTTTATTTAATCAATCAATGAATAATTTATTTATTTAAACCTTAACAACATATAACATATTTACCGTAATTATCAAGACTTTACCTCCCGTGCTAGTTAAAAAAAAAATACCCGGTGTACAGGAAGGCAAGGTCTCTCCTACTACATGCACATATAAAAATATATTACAAAGGTTGAACATACACATTATAATACTATAGATACAATAAAATAGATACAGTTTATAAAATACGATAGCACCTACATAGACTTATAATTAGCACATCAATTTTATCGCGTCCGACGTGATGACGCGCGCGCGTTGTCTTGTGTCAGGCGGCCGATGAACTTCCTAAACAAGACACCTTTCGGCCAGAATGTGCGTCCTTATAATGTCAAAAGCCGCTTCGTAGGTACTCTCACCACATATGAATTAAAATTCACTTCACGGCGAGATTCCAACTTCACGACTCCCGTGGAGAAGCCACTCTTCTGCTTCATGTATTCTACCACACTCTGCTGTCACGGCGTAGTGGACGCATGAAATGTAGAGTTGTGTGGTAGGTACCTCGGCACGCAGGGTCGTCCCTGTACGATCGGGGCGGCAGTGCCACACTGATTACGACAAGTGGTTTTCCTCTTTTTCCTTTCCACTAGAATAAAACCATCCTTGTCGCAGCGGTTCTTTGCAGGATTCAGAAGCAAAGCGCTACGCTTAGGCTCGCTGCGCTTTGGCTTCCTTATTCATCCTACTTTTAATATATAAAACTGAAAGTAAGAATGTATCTATGTATGTATGTTCCTTTTTTACGTCAAAACCGCTGAACCGATTTGGATGAATTTTAGTATAGGTGTAGAATAGACCGTGGAGACGGACATATGCTACTTTTCGTTTCTTTCGCGTAAATTAGTGGTTGTAGGGTAGTTGTAGGATAGTTGTAGCGTAGTTTTAGGGTAGTTGTGGGGTCCACGGACCTGCTGGGCAGACAACAAACGTGATATTGATTGAATAATAGTACGAAACCCTTCGTGCGTGAGTCCGACTCGCAGGAGGTTTGTTACCTCTTCACGCAAAAACTAGGCTACGGATTGAGCTGAAACTTTGCACACGTATTGATGTTGACTAAGATTAAAACATAGGCTACTTTTTATTCGGGTACAACGCATGCAAAGCGGCGGGCAGAAGCTAGTAAATAATAAATATAAATGTTGTCGTCAATGAGAGGCACTCAATAGTACTCATATAGGTACATTGTGATGTCCTCCATGACTCAGACCTTTCCGGCTGAGATGCAGGAGAGGTTCGATTCCCGCCCGGGGACAAAATGTTTGTTTTTCTGCAGATATTTTTTTTAAGTGGTATTTAAAAGAATGGGCGGTCTATCTCCTAATGCGATCTGCATTAAGAGATAGACCGCCCATTCTGTATGTATTTCTGTTGTTTACGTAGTTTAAGTTAATTTTCTGTATTCTCGTACTTTCACGATAGACAAATGTCTATTGCATAGGTACTAATGCATCGAGGTAAAGAGGCTATCGGGATGATATTAGACTTTTAGAGTGATGTGGCATGTTCGGAGTAGAAAGGAATAGAATAGAATAGAATAGAAAAAGTTTTATTGTTATCACAATCACTTACATTACAGATGCAGTTATTTAATTACATGATAGAGAGGTGAAAACAATAAGGCTACCCCTCAGCATTTGCTACATCAGCACAAGGGCTGCTGGAGCGCTGGTTTTCAGTGGCGCCCGTATTGTGTGGCGCAGGCGGCACTGCGATACACATTTATACACATTTATGCATATAAGTCATACACGTTTATATATCACTCTCATTCACAATTTTAATTTATTATAACATTAATTACAAAGAGCAGATAGACATTACATAAGTACACATAGGAAGCAAGGCAAAAGACAACTAGGCAAACTTATATTCAAAATCTAGGTTAGTAAAAATAACAAATAACAACAGCTAACAATATAAAACCATGCCATAGGTACAATAAGTTGGCATGCCCCATAACATTGGAAGGCATAATCATAAATATTTAAAAAAGAACAAAGAACGACAACATAATCATTAGTTATTTTGTACATTAAGCAGGGTGTAGACAATGAGAAGTGAGATAAGACGAAGTATCACGCAAAATCGCGATTCACGCGAATTGGCCCCCAGGACTGAAAATGATGATATAGCGGTAGGCTTAACTGCTTACTTGTTACTGTTAATTTGTTTTTTTATATTACACTTTCACGCCTCAGCTCTTTATCGAGTTCCAAGGAAAGCAATTTTACAATTTACCTCTTCGCTTCATAAGAAAAGAAACAGTGTGATCTTTGAATGAATACTTATTATTATAGGACTGTTTATAAAAAAACTCACTTTACAACCTTAGTAGTTTGACGACTTCCTTGGCGTGGTTCGTTTAATACCCAGTCAAACTCAAAGTCAAAAGTCAGGAGATTGCGGGTTCGATCCCCGCCGAACAAATGTTTGTTTGCCTGCAGATCATTTTCTCTGGTCTGGCAATTTTTCTATGTATGAGTATACGTATTTACAAAAAAGTTGTCTATAAGCCGTCTGGTACGCATTTGGCGCTAAATGATGTGAAATGTCCAGCATTATTTTTATTAAATTTTAAGTAGGTATTTCTTCGTACTCTACGCACTACCATAAATACTTAAGTAGGTACGTTATCCGATTATCATATTTAAAATAATTATGATAAATGTTATTATAATATTAATGAATTTTTAAATGATAAACTTTAATAGATTATGGTATATTTCATGTTATTATATAGCTTAAATTATTATCTTTGTATTTTGATTTTTAATTTTGTAAGTATAATTAATGGAATCAGGCGTTACTTTGCGGAAATCCATGACAATAATCCATGACAGTTTATTAATTTTGTAAGTATTATGATTGTAATAAATATATAGTAGGTAGTTAAGCATGCCATGTTTTTGCAAATAATTTATCTAATAACTTTATATCCGAGACCAAGACGTGCAAATCATCAGCAGCTTAGTAGGTACCTATTTAATAATTTAAATGTAATTAGTTGATAAGGTAATTAAAAAGCGGAAGAATGTGTAGGCATTCCCTTCGCCTCGGCAAGTATGCGCGTCGAGAAAACAGTAGGTCTACCATGAGTTTTCACAATCTATACTACTAGAGGTAGTAACGACAGGCGATCTAACAGTGACAACTCATGGTAGACACACAGGAGACTCGGAGCCCGGCTTATCTATCCTCTCCCCTTGGGAGGGTAGTAGGTATGGATGAAAGATTCCATCACTGAAAATATAAACAAAATATTGGTAATTAATCCATTAATAGATAAGTATGCAGAATTGGCAAAAAAGACAAATTTTGCTATTCCGAACGGAAAGGCGCATTAAGAGATTTTTACTAATTTGCTATTTTGTAAATCTTTATTAGAATGCAAAATAAAAAATGGTAGAATCACGACACGATTATCGTGCTAGCTTTGTTTTGTACACCGTAAAAATTATTACTATGAACTACGATTGAAACGTTAAAGAAAATGTAAAAAAATCGAGAAATTATTTTGCCGATTTATAGATGTTTGCGTGTAGTCAAAATAAACAAATAAATATGCAGAATTGTTAAGAATTGAATACAAATCGAATAGCTTTATGAAAGGTTCACGTCCGCTGTCCGTCTGTCTGCTTGTCTGTCACCAGTCTGTGTATCTCATGAACCGTGATAGCTAGATAGTTGAAACTTACAGATGATGTATTTCAGTTGCCGCTATAACAACAAATACTAAAAATAAAGTAAAATAAATATTTACGGGGGCTCCGATCTCCGATACAACAAACGTGATTTTTTGGCTGTTTTTCGCTCGATATTAATAACGGCAAGAGGTAGACGCTTGAAATATTCACAGAATATTTAATTGATAGTCACTTTAAAAATTAATAATTAAATTAAAATAAATTAATATTTCAGGGGGCTCCCATACAACAAACGTGATTTTAATGCCGTTTTTCGCTCGATAATAATAACGGCAACAGGTAGACGCTTGAAATATTCACAGAATATTTAGTTGTATATTTATAGTATGTAATATGTTAATATAATTAATATTATAATCCATTTTCAGACGTTCATCTGCTCGACCTCAAAGGTCGGGGAAATAACTAATACACACGGGCCTAAGCCAAGTGTGTACTAGAAGAATTTATATAATAATTATAAATAATATTATAATAAAATTATTATTAATAATTATTATTATTAATATGTTTTGCCAAATAATGGTACGGGACATTCATATATTACCTGTGATATTACGCACACAATTTTGGACATAATCGTTGGTAAGCGACGATGTGGACGACGATAAATCACAAAAGTCTAGAAGACACATTTTCTTATGAACTTATGACTTGAAGAGACCCAGATTGTTGTTTTCGGGGAAAACAGAAGGTGGTAATATTGTGGTAATATTACGACATTGTTATTAACATAGATTCAGTATCGCGCTTGATTCGCGTGTGATAATTTAAAAGTTTCAAAAACAAATTATATTATTTAAAACTAGGTAGGTATACCTACCTACCTATATACTTCTAGTTATTTTTTGCATTTATTTATAATTTCTTCTCGGAAATAAAAGACGTTGGGTACAAAGTCCCAAGTAAAAAACATGAATGAAATTGTTTCTTGGAGAACTCAAGGAGACCTACAATTTTTCGTACCAATTCTTCAACTTCAATTGTTTTTTTTGTGCTACTTAAGGTTTTGTCAGAATGCACCATGCAGGTTTCCTACGCAGTTAAAAAAGGTATTACTTTGCGTCTTTGTCCGCCTTTTTATTACCTACTGTTTTTCTTTTTTTTGCAAGGAACCCTAGTTATTTTTCTAGAACGTCACAAGCAGTTACTTTTAAATACCTTGGTAACAGAGATATATAAGAGAGGTCGTTGCTGAGATCTGTTGAGCACCTTGGGTTCATAAATCAAATCAATATGGATAGCCTGAGATACTGTGAGTAGAGATCGTTTTGGCTACCCTGGACGCTGAGATACATTTGATGCTGACTGTACCGGGGATGTTGCTTGTCCTCTCTTGCCCGTAGATGTAGTAAGAATCTGCCAAGGGATACCTCCGGAAGAAGGGCAGCAGCATCCCATAATGCGCTCGCCAACCCGCCTGCCAAGCGTGGCGAGTATGGCAACAACCCCCCATGATCTTGGAGATGCATGAGGGAGGCCTATGTCCAGCAGTGGACGTGGACTGCAGGCCTACGACTGAGATGAGATGAGTACCTAAAACTGTGATCTCTTTCACTCTCACTGCTTATTAATTTTATAGCTCAAACAAAAAAACCCCCTCTCCCCTACTAGATGACTGATATACTTAATACATTATACTACATAGATAGATATTTTTTTTATGAATGAATGAATGAATTAAAATAATTTATTGTACACAAAATAAAGAAGATAAGCAAATTACAAATAAAATATTACAAATCAAGGTACAATGGGCGGTCTTATCGCTCAGAAGCGATCTCTTCCAGACAACCTTTGGATGGAGAAGATACAGTTGATAGGAAGAATGGTCGGAGGTGTACTAAATTAGAGAGAGACGGAGCAAACTCTTAAAAAAAATTAATAACATTCTAGTTTAATAATTTAACGTATTATATATTATAAATAAGTAAACAAAATAAATACATACTTAACACATACATATGTACATATTATATGGTGTAGCAAAAGGAAATATTATTATAGAGATATTATTATATTTATTATGTATAGATAAACATCCAGAACACCCTGAACAAATATCTGCAGATCCTACAATCACTTGTCCCGGGGCGGGAATCGCACCCGCAACCTCTTGCGTCGCAGACGGACGTTTGCCCGCTGCGCTACAGATCCAGAGAATCAATAGGCTACTTGACTAAATTTTGGTTTTCAGCAAGTTGGACACGAATTTTCTTTTTTTTTTCAAAAAATAACGGCCAATTTTTGCGGAAATTTAGCGTGACGTTACGCGTCGAGGTGTTGCGATAGTTTAAGGGATTTGACTATGGTTTCTTTTTCGCTTCTTGAGGTGAGGGATAACTTAAAAAAAACTTTTCTGAAGTAAACGAATTGTACTATGTGATTTATTCAATTTTAATGTATTGTTTTTCTTTTGTAATTTTTATTCTAAGAAGTTCTTTACTGTATTGAATAAACGTCGACAAATTTCTGTACGATATCTGCAGATATTCGTTTAGGGTTTTCTGGATATTTTTCGGTATATTTGTACACAAATGGCGTAGGGTAACAATCGAACGTTTCGTCTTAATCAAATAATTTAAGTTTTGGAATTAGCGCTAGTTGATTGGGACTAGATAACATTATAATTAGTGTGTTAGACGAAGCATCTTTATGATCATAAAATACAAAATCTCGAATTCGTAACGGAATTTCTACTTCATCAACTGACTTGCACTTTATTTTTGGCACACCAGCATCCCTGTTTCTAGCTTTATATAATGTTGATTTAATATTTCCAATCGGTGGTATATTTTCCACCATATTAATGTCACTATTACAGAACTGCGATTTAAATTTATTGTATGCGCAGCTATGATGTTTCTCATTGGAAATATTTCCATCCTGTGGGGACCAAAATAACTTATCAAAATACTGACTGACTGATCGAAAAACAATTTAAGTATCTCATCATCATCATCATCATTTCAGCCGTAAAACGTCCACTACTGAACACAGGCCTCCCTTATGGATCTCCATGAGGGGTAGTTGCCATACTCACCACGCTTGGCAGGCGGGTTGACGAGCGCAATACGGGATGTTGGTACACGGAAAGACGCTGCTGCCCATCTTCCGGAGGTATCCCTTAGCAGGCTCTTACTGCATCCATGGATAGGAGAGGAGGGGTAACATTCTACTGCCGGCACCCCCCGGCGGCTTAGTGGTTACTTCACCAAAACAATAAAATATTCTTAGGCGCTATCGCGGCACGGCGTGCTTGACTTTGATTGGTTGCTTCGAATTTTAAAACAATAGGAGCAAACTTACGCTATTTGCAGGTAATAATCACAAGTGATTCATTATAACAATATAGCATAATAATGCCGATAGGTATGTCAGTTGAATATTAAAATATTAAATTATTAGAAAGCAAATAACTTGTTATTGTAACTGTGCCACCTGTGCCAACTGTGGGCCACACGGCTAACTACCGGAAGTGCCCCGTCCTCAGGAGGGAGGCCAGAAAAAGGGGGGTCGTGATCCTACTGCCCCTCCCAACGCCACAAAATGACAGAGACGTATCGCCGCCCCCCCGCCAGGAGGGCAGGCCAGCAGCACCACAGCGACGTCCGATGATCTCAGCCCCGAGCAGCCGCCCGGTGGTATTTCACCCCTCCAATGCACCCCTACAGGCCGGTCCCCCCACTCGGGGTGGGAATCAGGCCGGGGTAAACCTGCAACACCACCTAGAGGACCCACACACGGTCGCAAATGGTCCAACCCAGAGAGGCGGAACTCTCCCGTTGAGAAGGAAGCGAAGGGCCCGCGGAGGAAGAGGCAAGAGGCCGGTGGCCTCCTCCACTCCACACGCAGTGCCGATACCCCCCGTACAAGTGGCCCCCGTAGCTCGAGAAATTCGCCTGGCTTCCCCGATGTACGTCCTACCGGGCCAACCAGACCAGCAACCAAGGCAGCAACAGGCGCCATCAGGCGCCGCTGCGCCCCTCCCACGCAAGGCCCCTCGCCCCGCGCCCAGAGATTACCTCCCTACTGACAGTGCACCAACTGCGCCCGCGGCTGGGATGACGCAGACCGGGTCGGCCGGGAACCCCATGACGGCGTTCATGGGTATCCTGACCGAGCTCCTGGTCGCCATCGTCGCGGGTGCAGACATCCGAGAGATCCGCGGCGATGCGGGGACTGTCCGCCATCCAATCCATCAACTATGGATAGGCCCCCCGCGTTGCGCCTCCTTTACTGGAATCCCGGAGGGGTGCGGAGTCAAATTCAACCCCTCCGTCTACTCGCCCAGTCCCAGGATATACATCTGATCCTGCTGGGCGAGACTAAGCTACGGAAAACCGACCCCTTGACTGTGCCCAACTTCCACACCTACAGACGTGATGAGGTGTCGCCCAGGGGGATGCCTTACCGAGGTACGGCCGTCCTAATCCGGCGCGACATTATCCACGAGGAGTTGGAGCACCTCCCATTCGAGGAACTACGCACAAATGGAGTGATGATCAACGCGGCGGGCGAAGAGATGAAGATCTACGCAGGATACCGCCCGCCGTCGCCCCGCTACTGCCCAGCCGACACCGCCGCCATCTTTGCTACCCGTACCCCCACCCTGCTAGCAGGCGACATCAACGCCAAACATCCAAAGTGGGGCTCCAGAACTACCAACACTGCGGGTAGTAAACTTCAAAGGGACAGCGAGAGACAGGGCTTCACGGTTAGGCTCCGACACCCCCACACACATCCCGACCAATCCACAGCACTCAGCCGATGTCCTGGACATCGTGCTTCACCACCAGATACGTTGCCCGGTCCAGGTTGAGGTGCTGTACGACCCGGACACACAGCACCTCCCGATCCTCATTACACTTGACCTGGCCGCGGACTTCACAGCACCGCGGCCCCTGGGTATGAGGACAGACTGGGCGGCATACTCCCATACGATGGAGGCGATCAACATCGGCCCCCTCGCGACGCCAGAAAATGTGGAACAAGAGGGCTCAGCCCTGGCCTCCAAGATTGTAGAGGCCAAAAAAGCGGTGACGACGCCTATCCCCAACCGCCCCAACAGGCGCAACGAGCTCCCGTGGCACCTAAAACGGGAACTCAGGCTCAAACGCGAACTGCGCCGCGAATGGGCGCACTCCCGCTGTCCGACCACGAAGACTCGCCTAAATAAGGTAACTGCCGAGCTGTCGGCCGCGGTACAGGCTTGGCGCGGGGAGACCTGGGAGATCACCATCGACCGGGCCTCAGAACGCGATACCAACCTGTACGCCCTTAACCGAGCGCTCACCAGGCAGAAACCTTCAGCCTATCCCCTTTTAGACGCCGAAGGAGTGCGGCGATTCGCTCCCGCTGACAGAGCCGAGATCCTGGCGGCTCACCTGGAGGGCCAATTCACACCGCACCCCGTCCCGATAGACGCACAACAGGAAGCCAGAAACCACCAAGCCACAGTTGAGGAAGCAGCCACAGAATTCCTCCGAAGCCCGACGCCACCGCTCGGTGGGGACATTTTCTTCTCCCCCGCCGAAGTGCGGAAGGCCGTCCTCCGCCTCCGTAAGCGAAAGGCACCGGGCTTCGACGGGATCCCAAACAAAGCCCTTGTACACCTCCCCAGACGGGGAATAACATCTCTCGCCAGACTCTACAATGGGATTCTCCGGACGGGCCATGTCCCGGACCTTTGGAAGAATGAAAGAGTAATAGTGCTGCCAAAACCGGGAAAGGACAAGAGGTATCCGGCTAGCTACCGTCCAATTACGCTTCTGTCGACGGTAGCTAAGCTATTTGAACGACTCCTCCTCCGACGTCTGCATCCAACCATCCAGCCCCGCCCCGAACAGTTTGGGTTTCGAAGCGGCCACTCAACAACACTTCAGCTGACGCGCGTGCTCCATCACCTAGCGGAGGAACATAACGCCCGACGCACCACGGTGGGAGTCTTTCTTGATATAGAGAAGGCCTTCGACCGTGTGTGGCACCCGGGCGTGGTGTTCAAACTCCTGCAGACCAGCACGCCGCCAGCCCTCATAAAGGTAGTAGCTTCCTTTATATCCAACCAACGCTTCTCTGTCGTGGTGGAGGATACCACGTCATCAACTCGTCGCATAGAAGCCGGCGTACCGCAGGGCACCTCTACACCGACGACATCCCCCCCCCTGGCAGGGATTATCCAACCGGGCAGGGGTACGGACGTCACCCTGGGACTCTTCGCAGACGACAGCGCTTACTTCGCGTCGTCTACCAGCCCCAAGTTTGCCGCCAAGAGGATGCAGCAGCTCTTGGACCTCCTCCCACTATGGCTAGACAAATGGCGCATCGCAGTCAACGTGGGCAAGACGGCGGCGCTTCTATTCACAAGAATATGTTCCCTTCCCCCTCTACAACTTCGTGGCCTGGATGTCACGTGGGTTCCGCACGCTAGGTACCTCGGAGTGGAGATTGACAGGTCGTTGAGTATGAAGCCACAGGTAGATCGCGCGCTTGGCGAAGCTCGCGCAGCCCGAGCGCTCCTCCGACCTGTCCTGGACTCCCGCCTCCCCCTAAGGAACAAGCTGCGGATGTACAAGATGTACATCCGGTCACGGCTGACCTACGCCGCGCCAGCGTGGTACGCGCTTACCTCGTCCACCAACAGAAACCGTCTACAAGCCCAGCAGAACATCTCGCTGCGGATCTGCACGGGCGCGGGCCGCTATGTCAGGAATGACGTCATTGCCCGCGACGTGCAGATCACTTCCATAGAGGACTTCGTGGTCCACACGGCGCGTCAAATGTTTCACCGCGCCGACAACGGTCCACACCCCCACCTAAATGACCTCGCACCCCTCCACGCCCGTCCGCCGGACCACAAAGGTCAGTGGCGCTCACAGCCACGAGACCTTCTACATACCTCATCAAGCGAGGATAACTAACACGCCTAACTGAACGCCAGCCGTAGAAGGCGCTATCAAATGACCCTTGGAGAAGAAGCCGGGGTAAAGAGGTCCCACCTCGAGGCCCCACCCAGTGAACCTAGAAAGGGGTACTGACAACAGCACGACGACGTTACTGTGACTGTACCAAAACTGATGTTTTTGGTATTCGTTCGGAGTAGATTTTTTACCTTACCTTTTTTTTTATTTTTTTATACTCAAAAACTTATATACATGGTTATTAAAATCAGTGCCATACATTCGTCTTAATTTAACTTAATTACTATAGATAGTAGGCAGTACACATTGTTTAAATAATGGCAAACATTTGGGTAGCACATTAATAATTTCCAAATAAAATTAAGTAATTAGGGTAATTACATTAAACAAGTACACCATGACGTTGAATGAAGATGAAAGTAAATAATTGCGTAGTAAGTTATTTATAACAATAGTTACGAGTATTTCTAAGGTGTAATGTTGTAACTATGGTTTATAATAAAAGTTTGCTCCGTCTCACCCACACAAATGCGACGCCCGTCTCACCGTGCGCTGCGAGAAAGAGATAACAAGTGAGCGCAAGTTGCAAATGGTCGAGTGCATTCCAGCCGCTATTGTTTCGATGTTTCGAGCCGAACAACAGTTTTATACAGGTTGATTATTAATTTACAAATTGTATGGTGTGTTTAATTTTGTTAAGGTAGTACGATTTATATTTGGTTTTAAAATTTCTGTGATTTATTTCCTTTTTAAGTGTAATTGGTAATGTATTTAGAATGGTCGGTAAGATAAAGTTATTTGTTCGCCTTCCATAGAAGTTTTTCATTTTAGGTATAATTAATTTTTCTTGTGTGATTTTTCTGGTCGTAATTTTATGTTCTACTGCTTTAAAAACATTTTGTTTTTCAAAATTTTCAATTAGAAGGCTTAATTGCACTCTTTCGTGTATAGGTAGTATTTTGCAGTATTTAAAGATTCTGTGTATATCTCCGTTAAGTTGATTTTTAACGTTTTTTGGAAAAATAAGTTTTATTAGTCTTGATTGCAATGTAAAAATTTTGTTTAGGTATGTCTTAAATGTCCTGCCATAGCTGCTAATGCTATATTATTGATTCTGCTAAGGCAGTGTAGATGTTAAGTAGTATTTTAAAAGGTGTCTTTGTTTTTATCATAGAGAACATGGCCAGAATACCGCGTAGCTTGTCACAGACCGAGTCAATATGTATTTTCCAGTTAAATCTATCATCTACTACTAACCCCAAATATGTATGGTGACAGACTTGCACAATATTAGGACACTGGCAGTTTGTTTTAGTCGCATGAAGACAACCATGAGTACCTATGCGCAGTTATATTAAAAGTTTTTGCTGCAGGTAAGTGGGATCAATATACATGAACTATTTTTGTCTTATTGGTGTTCATGACAAGCCCAGTATCATGTGCCCACTTAGCTACCTGAGTAAAGTCATTTTGTAAATATTGAACAGCTTTTTCTAGGTCATGGTGGGAAGCGATAAGACATGTATCGTCGGCATACTGATAAATTGAACAGTATTGAACTACGTTTTCCATATCGTTAACGTATGCCAGATAATGAAGCGGTCCCAATACTGAGCCTTGCGCTGTTCCTTCGCTGACCATTTGTTTATCACTGTAATAGTTCCCTATTCTTACGTGGTAGTTTCTTTCGTTCAGATAGTCCTTACACCAGTCTAGTAGTGGGCCTCTGATTCAAGTACTTCCAAGTTTATCAATGAGGGTGTCATGGTGCAAGGTGTCAAACGCCTTGCTAAAGTCAATAAATAATAGAATAACGTGTTTCTTTTCATTAAGTTGATTATGATTTTTTAGGTTGGAAGCCATATTGTGAGTCTGAAATAACTTTATTGTCGCTATAGATCTCATGAATCATGTTGCACACATATTTTTCACAGATTTTATCAATCACTGGGAGAATAGTAATGGGTCTGTAATTTAAAATGTCATCATGCTTCCCTTTTTTGTAAATTGGTCTGACTATTCTAATTTTGAGTTCATTTGGGTATCTTGAATATTTAATGCTTTGGTTAATGAGTCGAGCTATGACTGAAACTATTTTGCTACTGAGTGTTTTTAGGTCTTTACAGCGTATAGTGTCATAACCAGCAGATTTTTTGCTGTCTAAGGATTTTATTATTTTAGTGATATTATTTTCGGAAGCATTTCTAAATCGTAAGGATTTATCTTCAGTGAATGCGTATTCAGTCTCATCAAGTAGGCGTTTGTCACATTGAGGCATGACATCCTTGACACTTTTTTTAAATGTAGTAGCGAAAGCATTAGCTATTTGCTTGGTGTCATGGAATGTTTTCCTTAAAGCCTTAAAAAACCTAAACATTTAGAATTTGGTACTCGTTAGGAACGAAATATTAATAACCATCATAATGAGTGCGACGCGATGCGTGGTCGAATAAGGTCGCGTATCTTGTTGCACAGTATCGGATTATTAAATTCGTGAAACGCGCGGTTTAGGCCGCTGCACGCGATCGCGATGGCAACAAAAACGCTCATCGCTAATGAGCTTCTGGCGTTCATCCAGAACGCCATCGACACCATGGACGAATTGAGCATCCTGCGGATCTGCAAATCCAATTTTAAGGAAGAGGACGTTTGCAGTGGCAAGGCGCTACTTTTCAAGACGCTGGGCAAAACGGCTCAGATGCCCTCACGGCGAAGGGATGGTGGTGAGAGAAGTCTCCAGGACATCATCAGCCTTTTCAAGGAGACAGACCCAGATGACGTGCCGGATTTTGTTGCTAGGGAGCTCCATAAACTGCCCCCGGTGACATTTGACCACGTCGACGTAACCAGATTGCTGAAAGATATTACATCCCTTAAGGCAAGTCAGGCTGCTATGAAGTTGAAGATGGAGGAGTCCGAAGTCATCATCGGTGAACTTCGTTCCGAGGTGGCATCCCTACGGGTCGCAGCCGCGATTACTAGGTCACCGGAGGCTACCTCGAATATCAACACGTGTCGAGGAGCGGGCAACGTGAGCTTGGCGTCGTTCGAGTCAGCAATACTCGATGCGTCGTCACCGAGCGCAGTACCGCGCTCCCCCGCCCCGCCCCCCACCGCTCCGTCCGAGGGGCCGTCACGTGCGCGCGCGCCCTCCCCTCCGCGCCCCTACGCCACCGTAGCAGCCGCGAGCTGCCCCGCACCCGCTGCGCGCCCGCAGCTTGCGGGCTGTACAAAAAAGGGGAAGAAAAAGCGGCCCTGTGAGCCAGTTCGCAGTGCTGCGCCAGAGCCGGCGCCAACAAAGGAGCCCAGTAATATGGAGGGCTTCACGGAGGTGGTGCGTAAGCGCCGCAAGCCCACAAACCGGAACCAGTGCGGATCTGCATTGGCATCCAGTAATTTCCGAGCGGAGGTACCTACCACTCAGCTCTACGTGTCTCGCGTTCACTATGTCGTGCAGGCCGTGGAGGTGGTAGAATATCTACGCAAGAAGACAGGATTCGAATTAAGGGTCGAGAAGTTGGATTCTCGCCATAATGTGAGTTTTAATTCATTTGTGGTGAGAGTTCCGACTGAAAAGCTATCGACCTTTTTAAATTCGGAATTATGGCCGAAGGGCGTCAAGTTTCGTCGATTCGCGGGACGGCTGCGACGCGATCCCGCGCAGCGACGGAATGAGACACCGTGTCTGCGTCACTCGTCGCCGCATTCCCAACGAGTGTCTAGTAATTAAGATTTATTTTATGTATGTTAGTCTATAAGGTATATATTTATATGGGCCGTAGTTTAAGTATTATAACATCTTGTACTAAACTAAGTTTGTTGCCTGAAATAAAGTTTTATTATTATTATCGGGACATTTGTTTTTCTCAGTCGTCTGACTGGTATAAACTGCATTACGGGTTACAAAAACCAAGTAAATGCAGCCGTATATTTGGGTGTTTCAATTTATTGGTGTGGATGATGGGTCTATCTCCATGAATTTTCTGACTATTCTACACGTATTGAGAATGGCTGCTTTTTGTAGAGTTGTGTAAATGAATGCGTTTAATCCTAATATCTCTATACTGCGATGTAATTGTTTTGGTATCACTCCTGTGGAAGAGAGCACTATAGGTACAATATATACTTTATTTTGTCTCCATATTCTGATTATTTCGTCTTTCAGGTCTACGTATTTTGTAATTTTATCTGTAATTGTTTTCTGTATGTTGTGTGTGTTGGGCACTGCAATGTCTATGAGGAAGGTGATCTTATTTATTTTATCTGTCAAAACTATGTCTGGTCTGTTATAGTGTATGGTACGGTCTGTGAGTATAGCGCGATCATAGTAGAGTTTGTGTGTTGTATTTTCTAATATGTTATTTGGTGTGTATTTGTAATAGGGGGTTTGAGTATTTTGCATGAGGTTGTGTTTGTGTGCTAAACTTTGATGAATTATGTTTGCTATTTGATTGTGTCTGTGTGTGTAATCTGTCTGTGTCAGTGTTACGCATGCTCCTGTTATGTGTTGTATGGTTTCAGGTTGAGCGTGACATCTGCGGCATTTGTCGTCTGAAGCTAAAGGATCTCTAATGATATATTTCCTATAGTTCTTGGTGTTTATTATTTGATCTTGAATAGCTATTATAAATCCTTCTGTCTCTGGGAATAGGCTACCTATTTTTAACCATTTGTTTGATGCCTCACTATCAATATGTGTTTGTTCTATGTCATGGGGATGGCGTCCATGCAGTACTTTTTTCTTCCAACTCTCTATCTTCTGTAGTTGTAAGTTGGCAGTGATAAGGTTTTCTGTATGCATTGCTTTAGTTAGGTTAAGTGGTGTGTAGTGAATATCGTTGTCAACTATTGTTTTATGTATGTGACTAGTTTGGGATTTTGTATGGAAGAAGGTGTGTAAGTTATGTACTTGTTTTAGCCAGAGATGGTGAATGTCTATCATTCCTCTACCTCCATTTTGTCTTTTGATAGTGAGTCTTTCTATAGCTGATTTAGGGTGTAAGTGTTTATGTTTTGTTAGTGTGGTACGTGTGGTTCTTTCAATGTTCTCAATATCTGTTTTAGTCCATTTTAAAATACCGAAAGAATATGTTAGAATAGGAATTGCGTAAGTATTTATAGCTTTAATAAGGTTTTTTCCAGAGAGTTGAGTTTTACAGATTTTAGTTATTCTATTTTTATATTCAATAGATAGAGTTTGTTTAGTTGCAGTATGATCTATTCCTTTTAATTGTTTGTATCCTAGGTACTTATAAAGATCATTTGCTTCCATTGATGTGATAGTATCGTTAGTATCTATTGTGTAATTGCCTGGTTGGATTTTCCCTTTGATTATATGCATTATTATTATTCCACATCATTTATTTGTAAACTCATAAAAATACATTTTTTACTATAAAGAAATACAAAAACAAATACTCTACAGTAAAAAATATATCAAAACGGTGAATCACCGGCCGCGAAGCAAGGCTCAAGCGGTCGATGACTAGGGCTGCAGGGAGAGGAATCTCCTTACTATACGTGCCGAGTCCAGGAGTACTGCCTTTTGGATCTGGCTCTTGATCCAACTGCCTAGCGAAAGTCTCTCGAGATGTTGATCGAGACTCTTCGCTATGAGTCCGTTAACGGAAACGACTATCGGAACAATAGTCGCTGAGTCAACATCCCACATGGTGGCAATCTCGTGGGCTAAATCAAGATATTTGCTGAGCTTATCTTTCTCGGCTTTGACGAGATTGGCATCATGTGGAATGGTGACATCAACGAGTATTGCCTTCCGCTCCAACCAATCTATCAGAACGATATCAGGCTTATTCGCAAGAATAGTCCTGTCCGTAATTATAGATCGGTCCCAATAGAGCGTGGCAAGGCCATTTTCAAGAACCGGCTCTGGTGCGTATTTATAATACGGAACTTCAGGGCCCGTAAGGCCATATCGAAGAGCAAGTTGCTGGTGAATGATCTTGGCTACTTGATTATGTCTGTGCAAATACTCAGAATTAGCAAGATGCGAACAACCCGAAAGTACATGCCTGAGGGACTCCCCAGGGTGGTGACATGCCCGACATATGTCAATTGTCCCATCTTTCATGATGTACTTTCGGTAATTGTTCGTCTTGATTACCTCATCCATAATTGCACAGACAAACCCTTCAGTTTCTCCGAAGAGATCACCGAAACGTAGCCAATTCACTGAAGCTAGGAGATCTACATCAGGCCCCATAAGGGTCTTATAGAATCTCCCATGTAGCTCCTTGCTCTCCCATATTGCCCTACGATCCTGAATGCTCATCACCAGTGGTTGGCGCCAGTTCTCTTTAGCTAAGGAGAGAGGAGTAAAGTTTTTGTCAACTGCAACCACATCACGATGCACCTCGCACTCTGCTTGGAGAAAGTAACTCCTGAGATTGCACACCTCGCGGTTGTGGAGGGTTTTCGCGTTAAGAAAGCCCCGGCCTCCACACTTCCGCGGGATGTACATTCTCATAACCGACGAACGAGGGTGTCTCATGCGGTGAGCAGTTAGCATTTGACGAACTTTACAATCCAGGGCATCCAATTCTGTCTGAGACCACCTTAGTATGCCGAACGTGTAAATGAGTAGGGGCATAACCCAGCCATTGTAAGCACGCACCTTGTTACCGCCTGACAAAAGACTATTTAGAACTTTTGTGAGGCGACAAAAGAAACGTTCCTTCACTGCCTGTTTTATGTCCTTATCCACTATACCCAACGATTCAGACATACCAAGGTACTTGTATGTTTCGCCTTCGGAGAGACACCTGAGAGACATATTTTGGGAAAGCTGTAAATTTGTTGAATTTACAACTTTTCCATGTTGAATATGTATGATTGCACACTTTTCAACACCAAACTCCATGTTAATAGCGCTGCTAAATATCTGTGTAATATTAAGCAGAGCTATCAACTCTGATTTTTTCGGCGCGAAAAGTTTGAGATCGTCCATATACAACAAGTGAGATATGCTCTCACCACCTCTGCGAAGGCGATAACCTAGCCCTGAATCCTTTAGTAAAGTACTAAGAGGGTTCAGTGCTAGGCAAAACCATAAAGGACTCAGACTATCACCCTGGAATATACCCCTCTCAATCCTTATCAGGTCTTGCGTAGCAAGAGAATCCCATCTACTTCCTGGATGACGAAGTACTGTGGTCCACTGCCTCATACACGCACCTAAGAATGATCTTAGAGTAGTATCTACTTTATACAACTCTAAGACCCTCTCAAGCCATGTATGTGGCACTGAATCATATGCCTTCTTATAATCAATCCAAGCAGCAGAGAGGTTTTCCTTGCTACGCTTGACCTTTTCGCTAATGGCCATGTCAATGAGGAGGAGCTCCTTAGTACCGCGAGACCCAACTCTACATCCATTCTGAACAGGTGCCAAAATATTGTTCGCAACAATGTGTGTGTTAATTTTTACTGTTAGAATGGATGTGAGAAGCTTATAGATGGTGGGTAAGCATGTAATTGGTCTGTAATTCTTGGGTTCCGCGGTACTACCGGACTTATGGAGCAAGAAGGTTGCACCAGTTGTCATGAAAATTGGAAGAGACCCGAGTTCAATAGCTTCTTGGAATTGTGTAGCCAGAACGGAGTGTGAGCAACGAAACCATTTTACCCAAAAGTTATGCAATCCATCCGGTCCAGGACTTTTCCAGTTCTGGGCCGAACGGATTGCGCTAGTAACATCCATTGGACAGATGGTAATATTCTCCAT
Organism: Pasiphila rectangulata; assembly: GCA_963082625.1. NCBI lineage: Eukaryota > Metazoa > Arthropoda > Insecta > Lepidoptera > Geometridae > Pasiphila > Pasiphila rectangulata. The sequence goes on from OY720240.1 coordinate 15,583,317, forward strand.
GGTTTCGATTTGCTCACACTCTGCACTCACTACATTCATCCAGTCAGCTTCTGTGTGGTGAATAGGGACAGACCAGATGCTACGCCAAAAATTATTGCTGGTTTCAGCATCTGGTACGTGACCATTCAGAGCACTTTGATCTGGTTTCTCCCAATTTCTGTAAACCTTCCTTTGATCACTTTGAAAGTTGCGATTCTGCCAGTACCTGTCAATACGTTTCCTATAGCGTCTTATTCGACTTGCCCACGCATAGACTTTTTGCTTTAGATAATCTATGCGTTCTGTGACACAGGCTAAATAATCTCGTGGATTAATGTCTGTTCCAGAGAAAGCCTGAGTCACAAAACGCATAACCCTAGGACGACGATTGCCCTCTCTAAAGCAAATTAGCTTTGCAATGAGAGTCCTGAACGTATTAATACGCCGCTCTATCCTTAACTGCCAAGCAGGGGTATCACTCCCCCGACGCGGTGCACGGTCAGTGTCCGGTAGCTTGACACGTGCAACGCGGCAAGCTGCGATAGCCCCACAATAAAGGATAGAGTGTGTATCAATAAGATTTCTGCTAGTCAACAAATAAGGAGCTAGCAGAGAGTCCAAGGCCCCCATTAACGCTAAATTTCGTCTATGGGTCGGCAAGCGAGGAAGACGTGGCTTGACTTCTACTAATCTGTACTGAAGAATCGCATCTTCCAAAGCCCTCCTCAATTGCTCATTATCTTGGGTACTTACGTTTGTGTTTGCACTCACGTAATTGACCATATCATTAACGGATCCACTCCGAGAGGTCAACGGTGCCGTAGGTGTTGTGGTCGGCGGCGCGACACTTGGGTCACGTTGTGAATGATCAATCACTTGAGCACTTAACACTTCACGTCGGAGCTGATCAAGTACACTATCATCCAGTGTTTTCGAACGCTGGATCACACGCACTTGATCAGACAGTCGTTGCGCGGTAACGTTCAGGCCTGGTTCAAGAGCCTGAAACAAGGGAAGCATCCGAACTCGATACGCCGTCAGGTTAATTCCTCCCTCTGTAGCCCCAAAAAATGCGCGCATGACGTTTTTATTTATTTCTCTTGTCCACTTCATGCGCCGCACTATGCCATCAGTGACGGGGGCCGGGCGCGGGGCGGGATGCCCTGCAGGTCCCAAGCCAGCTGACAGCGGGGGTCGCCCACGTCGTACAGGTGGTCGCGGCGGCGGGGGCGATAGGGGCCCGTCCTCTTCGCTCGACACTTCACTCGTCTCCGGGGGTGTCACAAATTCCTCTTCATCGGACGAGGATGTGGAGCTTGGCGGAGCGGGCGGTGGTGGTGGTGGGAGTGCATTTTCGGCCGCTCTTGATTTTGATCTTGTTATCATTTTTTTTCAAATTTTACGTTTCTGTTTACATTTTCCATCATTCTTGACAACGTGTGTCATCTTTTAATGTTCAATTTATGGAAAATAAAATAAAATTTAAAATTAAAGAAAAGAGTCATGTTGTCCGAGCGGTGACATTTTTTTTTTTTTTTTTTATTATTATTATTATTATTATTATTATTATAAACAAATACCATTGGTATTAGTTTTTGGTACTAGAATGGAATAGATCGCAAAAACTACCGAAAAAAACAAGCTGAACCTGCGCTTTTAGAGGTTGAACACTGAACCGGATTAACACATAGACTACTTTTTATCCGGGTACAAGGCAGACGAAGCGGCGGCGCAGGTAGTATAGTATTTTTAACCCTCGTCGCAAAAAGAGCAAAATAAGTTTAACGTGTCTGTCTGTGTATCTGTATGTGGTATCGTAGCTCCCAAACGGATGAACCGATTTTCGTTTAGTTTTTTTTTGACATAGATAATTTTATCCCGAGTGTTCTTAGCCATGTTTCATGAAAATCTGTTCAACCGTTTGAAGATCATCAGCTCTTTTTTTTAAATATACCAAAGTGTGGTATCAAATGAAGGGGCATGATGTGTATATTACAAAACTAAGGGTAAAAATTAGGTTACCTCAGAGACTAGGTAAAGTGTCGGTGTTAATTAAAATTTTTAATTTTATAAACTTGTTCATAATACGAAAGTTGAACTTTGAAGGACACATGCTGATGACGTCATTATAGTACGGCGCGGCGTCCGGAATGTGATTATCAAATTAAAGGCTGGGTAAATAGGTACATTCTTTTGTTACGCAAATTACAACATTTTTGCAGCAGTTAGTATACTGTTTACCTGGACAGTCAAAGTGAAAAGTGTTTTCTATGCGATAGAAACAAGTATTGATAAAAAATAACAAGATATTTACCATGATATGCACGTATTACAAATATGTGTTTTCTATACGTTAAAAACATTAAAGAGTGAGTAAATATTATTTTTGTTTGTAGTCAACTTTAATTAAGTTTTCTAATATTGTGTTACTACTTTTTTATAGGCTATGCAATCTAAGCCTTTATAGAATTAATATATTTAATTTTGTTATAGGTTATTTTAATACAATTAATCTTAGAGAAAAATCTGTATTTATTAATTAAAATTTGTAAACATTTTTAAACATCTTATTACAATTTTAAAATCCCTATACAAAACATAATAAAAAGAGCCTATCATTCACATTTAAAAAGTATTTTATCTACAGATTAGGTTACATTATAAGTTGTTGTTACGTGATTTGTGGTCTCAAAATATTTTTTTATATTAAATATGACTAAAACCAGCTTAGCTACACTAACTTTATAGAAACAGCTAGTAAAACAATAAATAGTAAATATAATGATCTACAAGGAAATACGATGTTTGTACAATATTAATTGGTCTTTTACGTTAGAATTAAAATCAACATAGGTACTTACATATAAAACCTACTTAAGAAAATCAGTCTTATACCATGTAACTTACAATTAAAATTAAAACAGCTATAAGTATTAAATGGTTTTGTAAAATTAGTCAGCAATGTTGAAACGTGCCATCAGCAATATAGTCGCAGCAGGCAGTATGCGCCATTCGCTCTTTAGCTTTTTCTGAGCAAAATATTAAAAGTCTTTCTTCATCTATGCTGTCATACACCAGGAAGCATTCACGAAATTTATTTGGTCTAAATTTGGTTTATGTCTTCTATTTTGCTATATTTGAGGCTTTGCACACCTAAATCTTTGTTTCTCGCAGTATATAAACTTTTAGAAATACTTCTGAAGTTAGGAATTTTTGTTAAGAAGTTCAGTCCTTCGTCCTTCAATAAGCTCATGGTTTCCTCGTATATTTATGGTACAGGCGTTCCTTCAGTCATTACTCTTTTTTATATGTCTCTATTTTTTTCATCACTTCGTTTTATCGCTACTTGGCACGCAAGTGTGTGTTGTTTTCCTGACGACAGTTTCTTCCTTTATTGTTAAGGTTGCATTGCACACACTTCTTGCCGTGCAAGTCCACAAAACACTACCATCACTATGTCTTTTTTTTGTGTGTCTACAAGCCGAGCGAAATAACATAACTTTATTTTTTTTTCTTTAAGTTTTTACATAGTCTATTTTAGGAGTATTGCGGACGTCACTCATGTTTACTGCGCTGACACTTTTACACTCAGTCCAACCCTTCTTGAAATTCGTGTACCTGTGCAAAACTTGGGTGCATACCGACCTGTGCCCTAATTGGCTTATCTCATTGTATTCATTGTTTGCAGATATTGGTAAAACGATATTACTGTCTCGCTTTTTATGTTTTTCTTTTCATATTACGTACTACCAGTACTACTCTTTTACAAAGTCCTATTAGGGTAAGGATTACTGACATATGTAGGTCTATTTAATTTTGTATTAACCTATAATACTAAACTAACGAAATTATAAAGTTTCATGCTAACGAATTTATCAATATATGATTACCATAAAATTATTTGGACATTATTTTATAATTATTATCATTATGATAAAGTTATATCTTCTGTACCGATCCAAACTATCCACCTACAGAAAGGAATATGATGATGATGATGATGAATACTATTAGTTCAATAAAATATTCAAAACACGTAACACTTTTGCCAAGAACTGTGCAAATTTCAACCTTAAAGAAGGAGTGTACAAACTGCGTAATCAATGTATGGAAATTCAAAATTATTTTTTTAAGGGTCAAGTGTACGAAATGCCGACAACCCGATAAAACCAATAGGTAACTATTATTATTAAATAATGTTGTTTTATATAAGTAATAATATATTTACAAAATATAAAAACAGTACACTTTACATTTCTTGTATAAGTATTCGTAATTTTGAATTTGAAAGACTTGTTATTTTTTATTAACTTATTATTTGTCATACATTCTCGTAAAATTATCTTGTTATATGCCTATAATGTTGCAAAATTTGTATTCTTGCATGCTGTGACATCCTGTAAGTGGAGGAACACATTGTCATAAGTTAAATTAGTTATAAGTTTATATTTTATTGTGATTCTTTTGTTGGGTGTCCATAAATAAATAAATAAATTACTAGATGGACCTCATGGATCTCCATGAGGGATAGTTGCCATTCTACCACGCTTGGCAGGCGGATTGGTGAGCGCAGTATGGGATGTTGATACACGGAAAGACGCTGCCGCCCATCTTCCAGAGGTATCCCTTAGCAGGCTCTTACTGCATCCACGGGTAGGAGAGGAGGTAGGTAGGAGGTAGAGGGGGGTAACATTCTACTGCCGGCACCCCACGGCATATATTTCATTGTTTATTAATTAAAATAATACAAGTTGTCATTATTGTCTAAATCTATACCCAAACATTCTTAAGTTAGGTACCTTCACTTCCTCTGTACCTACTTACATTGCTGTTACCTATGCCCTCAGAACAAGGAAACCTACCTTAACTGAGCTTTTGACACTTGACACTAGCAGAATTACGTAAAACCTAACCAACCAAACACAAGGCCATGCCATGAAAGAAAGAAGAAGAAAAAATTATACGTGAAAATATTTAAAATTACTTCTCTTGTATCAAAAATGTAACCTTGCTAATTTGCGGGCGCCATCCGTTCAAGAAAAATACCTTGCGTGCAAAGAATAAAATAAATATTAAGTACTAAGTTTGAATGACAAAACCCAATAACTAAAATTGACAAGTCTAATCTGACTTGATTTGGCTTCTGCTGAGGATCATACAACATCTAAGGGGCCGTCTCCACGGGCGAGAGAATCGCGACGAGTCCGCGCTTTTATCGTCGGGTAATCTCCACGAACGTGCGATTATTCCGCCAGCGTATCGTCGCGACTCGTAACGGTATCACAGCGTGTCCGCAACGACTCGTTACGGAATCGCCACGTTTCTTTGACGACGCGTTGTGCTATTATTTCGCTCGCTGCGAGAGCGCCACGTTCCGCCACATCGCGCGCGGCTTGCGCGCCGCGCACCGCTAGTAGCGACAGGCTCGCCGCGATGTAATGATGTTTCGCGCACAATCAACCACTTGGTGCATCGCCGTGTGGAGACACATGCTAAGAGTGTATAGAAATACGTGGCACGACTTTAATGTAACAACGTAAACTGCAGAGGAAGTAGGTAACTGTATGTCAAAATCTATAGATATTTAGACAATGATGACAACTTAGGGGCCGTCTCCATGAGCGAGAATCGCGGCGATGTTATGGTTAAGCCTGTATTATATTACACGATATTCAGGGACCCTTACCCTAACTTAGAGTGGTGTAATAAGAGTTAGAGCGACGCGACGGGTCGGACCCGGCAAGCCTTGCTTGGTAGTTAGGGCGATTAGGGCGCCCTAACTACCAGGCCCTGAATACCGCGTAGTGTAATACAGGCTTTACTTATACCTGCCAAGCTGCCAACCAAACAAACACAAGGCCATGAAAAAAGAAGAAGTAAAAGAAAAATTTGTAACTACGCTACGCTACGTAAAAATATCTAAAATTATTACTTTATTTGTATCAAAAATTTAATCTTGCTAATTTGCGAGCGCCATCCATTCAAGAAAAATACTTTGCGTGCAAAGAAGAAAACAAATATTACTTAGTTTGAATGACAAAACCAAATATCTAAAATAAACAAGTCTAGTTTATCTCTGACTTGTTTGGCTTTGGCTGAGGATCATACAAATTACAACTTCAACTTGAATACTTGTTGTGAACGATGATCCCTGGAGATATTTTCGCTGAGGATTTAATGAGCACAGTAATTCGGTATGGATTGTACATCGGAGCGGCATTCCAAATAGTCTGCTTACTAGCGTGTGTGACGCTTACGGAACAAAGCGATCCTCTTTCAAACGAAAAGGTAAGTAAATAAATAACTCATCCACTAGGTACCTACCTATCTATGATCCCGATCGACATTTAGGACAGTACATAATTACAATTTTTGATGCAAAATTAACCCACACATTGTCAAAATATTGACTTCTTGCATATAAAAAGCCTGCTCACTTTTCGAAGATAACAAAGATTAATGTATAGCATGTTTTAAAACTTTTTAATTTTTCCAGAATTTTACTGACAGTGATGAATGCAGCTCTGAACAATCATCACCTGGACACCGAGCAACTATGTCCCGAACCCGACGTCATGATAAGAAGAAGCGTCGATAGATTACCTTTTATGCAGTAATAGTTTAATCTCAGTAGAAGACAAAGTAGGTATTTTAGGTAGCGAGACTGCATATGTAGCTTGTTGGAACCTTGCGTTACAGTTTATCTTGGAGTATTATACTTTTGCTAATTAATTTGTTAAACTATTGTGGTTTTACTATGAATTAGGTATAAGTTGACTATTCCTAAAATCATCTAAAGAAAACCCACCGATTAAAATATTTGAATTTTATTTTTGTAGTGAGTAGGATAAAAAAAAATTATGCTAGTTTTATTGATTTCTACCTAAGAAAAATGTAATAAAATAATATGATCTCAACATTTGTTTGTTTTTTAGGGATTAACACAGTAAAACAAGTGTCTAATAACAAGCATTTAATTAGGTGTTATGGACTAGAAACATTACAGGATTATATTAATTATTATTGCTTGACAACGTAATTTGATTAAACTAATAATAAAATCTCATTTATATAACAACATTTTAGAATATTTTTAAGTACACTACCTACTTATTAAAATAGCACCAACATTATGTGAAATCTGATTGTATATAAATATAATATCAAAAGACTTAATAATGGCACAAATATGAATACATCATATAAAAATGGACTATGGATCTTAATCACATCAAAATATTATCACTTATCAAAGGCACATGTAACCAGTTATGTGACAAATACCTTGTAATAAGTTATTTTTTTTTTTTTTTTTTGGTCCTCCATAGCACAGGATCGGGATAAATGGAAGGGGGATAGGGAGGCCTTTGCCCTGCAGTGGGACGAAAATGGCTAATAATAATAATAATAAGTTATTTATAAAAATCTACTAAAAACAACATTCAATGCATTTTAAATGACATGTCAATGATAAGTAGACTAACTTGCAATTTTTAACTATACAAGCAATCATTCATGACCTAACAACAGTAACAAATAAATGGAGTTTTAACCAATCTATCTAGGTTATTTGAGACTTGAACTTATGTGTTAAATAAACTAATATGAAAAATATATTATCACAAGACTACAGCAAGACACAGAATCCAATGCTTTGTACAAAATTAAATGCAGGATTTGTAAAGCCACCGACATTATAAGCTTGTGGTTAGATTAATAGTGCTTGCTCTGATAGCATGCACTAATTCATTTTCGTTCAGAAACTGTTTAAATGCATTTAATTTCTTAAAGCATATTGTAACACAACACTTTCTAGTTGAACTGGATTCAGTCTCAGATTCGTTATTGCAATTGCTGTCACACTTTCCGTTCCCAGCACAGCTAGTTTCCGAGGTGCTACAGTTACATTTCAAGCTCTCCACAACAGATTCTGATGTTAGTGTTTCGGTACACTCATGCAAAGTGTAAATGCCAAACTCTTCTATGTTAGCGTTGTTGTGTCGCTTGTGGTAATGCAGAAACGAGTTGTTTCTGGTGTCGGTTGCGCGGCCACACCCCACCGCACATTTCATAGAGGCGTGATCGCATTTACAGTCAACACATGAGCACGTATCCTCCAAAGAGGTTTTAGGTTTGGTGGAACTTTTGTCATGATTACAGTTTCGACATTCACCCTTACTAGGATCGCATTTACATTCCATGCAGCCGCAAATCCCAGCGTCAGCCGTCAGTTGCTGCAAGGCGTTCCTCTTAGCTATCTCTTTGCCAAATATATTTTCCGTCCTCACAACATACATATCAGACGGAGGCTCGTTATCAAACAGCAAGGTATCTTCTAAATCTAAATCTGTGTTGAAAAGAACAGAGTTCTCGGGGTTTATTTCGATATTTTGTTGGACTTTACATGGTGGTGGTGTATTCAGGGACCTGTCCTCGACATCGGCTTCTAGGAATAGCTGGAAATCTGAGTCTATTTTAGGTTCCAACTCCACAACTTCATGTTCTTTGTAATTTTTCGTCGGTTCGTCAAGGTCCGCCACGATTCCGCTGTCGTTGTAAAGTTTGCTGTGTACTATGTTAGGCACTATTTCACTGTCGTCGAAGACTTTGTCGGTGACGTCGATAATTTCTGGCGTGTCGAGGTCGAAAGTGGTGTGAGTAATGACATTGGCCATCGGAGCAGGCTCCGTGCTCAGGTCAATGTAGCTTTGCATGTGTGTGGGGACGAATGTGGCAAGAGTGAAAATGCTTTCTGGCGTCTTCTCTTTAATGCTCACTGGAGTTTCGGATATGGAAGCAGCTAATGCGCTAACATCGACCCACGGCGCCTGCATCTCTATCTCGTTAGCGAGAGCCAGCTGCATCGCTTTTGGTTTGATTTCCATTTTCGGCGAAACAACTTCAGGTAATGTGACAGTCGGTTGGATATTGTTGATGTCAACCCATGATTCGTCGTCTTTTTTCTCGGATTTGTCAATAGCGAATGGTGAGAGGGTTAGGCAGGCGAGATCGTAGTCTACGGGTAGAGAGTTGGGTTCTGGTTTGGTACTAGATGGGTTGTCGAAGAGTAGTTCTGTGATGTCAACGGTATCTGCAGCAAGGTTTTCAAGGCTGCCGTCTGAGGAATGGCACTCTGTGGTAATTTTCCCAAAAGACTCGAGCAGTACATCCCAATTCATGACTTCATTGGTTGCTGCTTTATCAGGAGTGTCTTCTACTTTGTCCACAGTCGATGGCTCAGCTTCGATCTGCAAAGTTGAAGAAAATAGCTGTTGAATAGTAAGAGAGGCTGGTTATATTAGTCTGTTCTTTCTAATCAGCCAGTAACACCCACTGCTGGTTAAAAATTGTCGCTTCCTAGCGTTTTCGTGCCACCCACGTATCGAAGCCACCCGAAAGTACATATGTTCTTCGAAAAGTCAAGATAATAGGTTTATGCTAATAACAAAATTTCCACTTAATCGGTGCTCAACCGATAGTATGATCTTATCAAGAATTTCGACTCGGCGCGCCTGGCGGTTTCGTAACTAAACGGTTTAAACACTTTGCTGGCCTGAACCACGCCGAAATCGTAAATATACAGGGCGTCCCACGGATATGCCACATGGAGGGAAAGTACCTTGAATATTGTAGATGGAACATTTTACTGAAAGAAGACATTATTTGAATTTAAAAAAAACAATTTAAACTGCATTCATAGATATTTAAATAATTACATGGTTGAACCGGGAATCGAACACGAGAAAAATAATCATCCTGTAGCTTTATCATACCGATCGAAAGGCTTCATCATATGGATTATTTTTTACTAATTATCATAGTGTCAAGAAATAAAAGGAAGACCATGAATTTTAAAATTTTTAATACAAAATTAATCAATTTATCAAATGCTCAAAATGAGTCCCTTCCTGTTGAATAAAAGTAGCACTCTTTTGATTATTTCGTCCCTTCCCTGTCGATTTTTTGATCTTGTTGTGGTGGATATTTAGAATAATATAAGCTATGCTTGTAGCTCGTGGACACTTTCATATGTTATGTAAAATAATGAAAATAGGTATCCAACGTGTCCAGTTCTTCCCAGGGGAACTTTCGTCAGGGAATGGAGCTTTTCCGCGGTACCGTCTCCTTCCCTCTCACGCGCTCGCGTTGCACTGTGCAAAGCGAGCGCTTAAATCCCAAGTGTATAACTTGGAACATTTTCCTGAAAGAAGTGTGGAGTCCCAAGTGTGGAGTTTAAATTATAATAGTACTTCTCAAGTGGGTACATTTATTAGTAATACTTATTTATTATTATTATTCAAGAAATAACACAGCATTACAGTACAACCAATGCGCTATGCTATACATAGGTTAAGTAAACAATTAAATTTACACAAACAACAAACATCTTACACCTTAATAATAAAAACAGAAAAAATACAATAAAATATTAACAAATGGTACTTATTCTTACGGTATCAACCTCTTCACAATACCTCAGGCAAACTCTGCACACATCATTCCAGTTGTCTGCAAATATATCACACAGTGGTGCTGACGCCAGAAGCTCATTTAGTAATATTAATGCTCGAATAAGGGGCGAGTTCCTGTGCGCCACCGTGCGCGCTCGGTAGACAGCCAGTAAGGCATGGCTTCGGGGCCTCAGAGAATACTTAGGAACTTCAGGTACATACAATCTTACCACTTGAGCTACCAATTCAGGGCAGTCCGATACACCACGCAGCAACCGACAAGCGGTCGTTAGTAGGCTGTAGTTACGCCTTGTTTCTAGGGAATTAAAACCTAGCATACCAAGTAAAAATACTGTGGGATAGAGAAATGGATAATATCCATAAAGTTTCTTGTAAAAGAATCTCAAGAAAGCCTTTTGAATTTTTTCCAATCGTAAGGCGTAGGTATGATAATGTCACTTGTATGTCCTTACGGCAATGTCAGCTTTTCATTTTTCTGAACAAAATTTCACATCACATGTTAAAATTCATGGACTTCCTTTTATTTCTGACACTATGCTATATTTTAGCAAAATATAATCTGAGAAGAATAGAAGATGAAGCCTTTCGATCGATGTCCATAAGGATTTGATGTGGCTCACATCAGATTTTAAAAATCTGATATCACCATTATTTATTTAGCAGCAATGTAGCTGATTTTGCAGCACGAATTCTGGATTTAGCAGCAAAATATATCACTAGTTATATTTAATGCAAAGTGGCTCCTCAATCTAAACGTCTGAATTGAGGAGCCACCTGGAACTCGTTAAGTAATAGATGAATATTTTTGTTTTTTTTTTATCATTTAGCAGCAATGTAGCTGATTTTGCAGCACGAATTCTAGATTTAGCAGCAAAATATAACTAGTGATATATTTTGCTGCTAAATCTAGAATTCGTGCTGCAAAATCAGCTACATTGTTTCTAAATAATGGTGAGATCAGATTTAAAAAATCTGATGTGGTTCCTCAATCCTTACGGACATTTCGATCGGTATGATAAAGCTACAGGTCATTATTTTTCTCGTGTAACGGGTTCGATTCCCGGTTCAACAATGTAATTATTTAAATATCTATGAATGCAGTTTAAATTGTTTTTTTAAATTGAAATAATGTCTTCTTTCAGTCAAATGTTCCAACTACAATATTCAAGGTACTTTCCCTTCATGTGGCATATCTGTGGGACGCCCTGTATATATTAAGTTTTTTATTATCTTGAGAGTAAAATAAATTGAAATATTACCTGAAGTCCTTTAACGTGCGTCTTGAGACCGTGAATGACGTCACACGAGTAGTACGTTACCTGGTGTCTTCTAGCGTGCGCCCTGAGGCTGGTGGGCGTGGAGAACAGTCGGCCGCAGCGGGGCGCGGCGCAGGCGTGCGGCCGCGAGCCAGAGTGCGTGCGTCCGTGGGTGACGTCACACGAGTAGTACGTTACCTGGTGTCTTCTAGCGTGCGCCCTGAGGCTGGTGGGCGTGGAGAACAGTCGGCCGCAGTGGGGCGCGGCGCAGGCGTGCGGCCGCGAGCCAGAGTGCGTGCGTCCGTGGGTGACGTCACACGAGTAGTACGTTACCTGGTGTCTTCTAGCGTGCGCCCTGAGGCTGGTGGGCGTGGAGAACAGTCGGCCGCAGCGGGGCGCGGCGCAGGCGTGCGGCCGCGAGCCAGAGTGCGTGCGTCCGTGGGTGACGTCACACGAGTAGTACGTTACCTGGTGTCTTCTAGCGTGCGCCCTGAGGCTGGTGGGCGTGGAGAACAGTCGGCCGCAGCGGGGCGCGGCGCAGGCGTGCGGCCGCGAGCCAGAGTGCGTGCGTCCGTGGGTGACGTCACACGAGTAGTACGTTACCTGGTGTCTTCTAGCGTGCGCCCTGAGGCTGGTGGGCGTGGAGAACAGTCGGCCGCAGCGGGGCGCGGCGCAGGCGTGCGGCCGCGAGCCAGAGTGCGTGCGTCCGTGAGCCTTTAGGTGGTGGGATGCAGTGAACGACTTGCCGCATCCTTCGGTTCTGCATCTAGACATTTATACACACATTTACATTCATTTATTCACTACAGAGCACACAAACAACATAATTAAATATAAGCGATCGTTTACAAATGAGCAAGAAGCATAACAAGAAATAGAAAAATCTTTGCAAGTGTTTCTTTAAGTACAAACTCATTTTGGTCAAGTCAGAATTCCTCCTTCATATTTGGTCACTGGTGGACGGGCCTTGAGGTCATCTCGCTTTACATTCCTAACGGCGCGGGGCGGTGAGATTCAGCAAAAATAAGGAAGTTTTTTTTTTTTTTTTTTTTTGTATTTTCATCCGCTATCAGTTGGTCTACTATAGGCGGGTGCGTTGGTGGATTTTCTCGCGTTTGGGGTTCAGTCTCATCAGATTTGTATCCCCTTATTCTAGCAGGTTGTCCAGCACATGGCTTCTCTTCAACCGCTTTGTGTCGTGTGGGTTGAGTAGTGCTCTTGCTAGTGGATTAGTATGACTTTTAAGGCGGTCCAGGTATCGGCTTCCTCTAAGTTTTATTTCCTCTTCAACTGTCGGAACCTCTAGATACTCATGGATCTCTTTGTTAGTGGCGAACCATGGTGCGTTTACAAGAGTGCGTAAGATTTTATTTTGGGCCCGTTGTATGGTTGTGCGATTGGATTTGCTGGTGGTGCTCCAGATTTGTATCCCATATGTCCAGACCGGTTTCAGAATACTGTTATAAACCAACCGCTTGTTGAGCAATGACAGTCGGGATTGTGGCCCAAGTAACCAGTATAGGCTTTTGAACCGAGCATCAACTTCTGCCCTTTTTGCTTTGATGTGATCTTTCCAGGTCCTAACGGCGCGGGGCGATGAGATTCAGCAAAAAAAAGGAATTATACATTTTTTTTCGAGCTACATTACGTGTTGGCAGTAAAATGTTGTATCTTCTCCCTTGCCCGTTAATGCAGTAACAATCTACCAAGGGCTCTGAAAGATAGGCAGCAGCGTCTTTCCATGTATAAACATCTCGTAACGCGCTCGCCAACCCGCCTGCCAAGCGTGGCGAGTGTGGCCCTCATGATTAGTACCTACTTGGAGATCGATGAATGTATATTTACTAGACATAATCTTAAAAACATCCGCGCAACAAAAAGTAGATAGGTACGTGAACATTCCCGTCAATTAATTCGAATAAGCTTATAAGTCACGTCACATAAAGCATACCTATAATGTAATCATAGAATCCTTAAAGCAGTAAATATTTGCTAAAGATTATAAGAGTACCTACTTGTACGGTCGTTCCTGAGTATGTGTTCGTATGTGTTTCTTCAGATCGCTAAGTGTTGTAAAGAATTTGGTACAGCCGGTTGCTTTGCAATTAAACGTATCCCCGCTGTGCAATCTCTGGTGGGCTCTTAACCTGGAAATAAAAAAAACTAACATAATAATTGATAATAAGCACTAGGTTGCCTGAAAGAGATTGCTTTCAGCGATAAGGCCGCATGTTCAATTACCAGCTGTTTAATATTAGTTTATATTATAAGTACTTTTGTGGTGATGAATAAAGAGTTGTCTATCTAATTGTGGACATCTCACACAGCAAGTAGCCTCAAAGTAAGCAGAACTTGGAGCCATATGATTGATAGATATAAATATTGTTACGAGCTGGAGGTTCAGGGTTAAATAATGTAGTCTAATTTTACCAAAATTTACACTTTAATTACGGATCACACCAATAAGAATCTCTCAGCAGATTCTCACTAGAACACTTCTTCACTGAACAACCACACTGAACACTATAGCACTTGTACACTGGTCACTGATCGATAACTGTATTCACTTTGAAGACACTCGGATATATCGCACTGTTCGCTTCCGTAACCAAATAAAGTCTGTCCGTTCGGCCAACATTCTGTTCTTCGGGACCCCCTTCGGTGTCACCGGATGACGTCTCGAGACATCAGCCTCTTTACCCCGGCTTCATCTCGGGGGGCTACAACCCCCAGGTCATGTATCTTGTAGCCCTTTTGGTGGGCTGGTGTCAAAGATTCTCCCGGGCCGAGGTGCGGTGGGGGGGGGGGGGGGGGGGAGGGCTATACAAAGAAGTTTCTACGCATGGCCTCCAGTCCCCGGAACGCCACCTTTCGCGTGTCTTCAGGCCATCAGGATCTCGGTGAGGATCCCCATGAGTACCACTTTGAAGTCACTCGGATATATCGCACTGTTCGCTTCCGTAACCAAATAAAGACTGTCCGTTCGGCCAACATTCTGTTCTTCCGGACCCCCTCGGGGTCACCGGATGACGCCTCGAGACATTAGTCTCTACCCCGGCTTCATCGGGCTACAACCCCCAGGTCATGTATCTTGTAGCCCTTTTGGTGGGCTGGTGTCAAAGATTCTCCCGGGCGGAGGTGCGGTGCGGGGGGGCCTATAGAAAGAAGTTTCTACGCATGGCCTCCAGTCCCCGGAACGCCACCTTTCGCGTGTCTTCAGGCCATCAGGATCTCGGTGAGGATCCCCATGAGTATCACTTTGAAGTCACTCGGATATATCGCACTGTTCGCTTCCGTAACCAAATAAAGACTGTCCGTTCGGCCAACATTCTGTTCTTCCGGACCCCCTCGGGGTCACCGGATGACGCCTCGAGACATTAGTCTCTACCCCGGCTTCATCGGGCTACAACCCCCAGGTCATGTATCTTGTAGCCCTTTTGGTGGGCTGGTGTCAAAGATTCTCCCGGGCGGAGGTGCGGTGCGGGGGGGCCTATAGAAAGAAGTTTCTACGCATGGCCTCCAGTCCCCGGAACGCCACCTTTCGCGTGTCTTCAGGCCATCAGGATCTCGGTGAGGATCCCCATGAGTATCACTTTGAAGTCACTCGGATATATCGCACTGTTCGCTTCCGTAACCAAATAAAGACTGTCCGTTCGGCAAACACGCCCAAGTATTTATATCTCACCTAAAAAAGATTCGAGTCGTCGAAGTATCAAAATTCACAATCTCATACCTCACACATCTCAACCTATGATGGGAATGAACTTTTTTATTTTCCCATCGTGTATCGTTGAATAGGTATTTTTAGGGGCTGCGAAGACAATTTTTCGATTTAGGATTCCCTTTGCGAAAAATCAAAGTTTTAAACTTTGCTTCCAAACATCATGATGTTGATGTTTTGGTTAACGTAAAAAAACATACACCCACTAACTTCTAACAACAGGTCTACGATTAACTACGGAACACTACACGCACCTGGCCTAATTTTAGGATGATGTGATCCATGAGGAATCGAAGGAAGATATTATTAAAATATCTTCTCTTCTCCGCATCATTTTATACATTATTATAAATGTTTATGTTGTGCAGTGTACAGGTACCATCAAAAGAGGGAAATTAGATACAGTACATCCACCATTTTTTTCTGTTTCAGATACAAGAAACCAATTATAATGATACTCATATACCTATGGTACTCAAAATTTCAAGCAGATTGTGTAAAAATTCAAAAATGCTTTCTAATAATACTAAAATCCTCCTCTCTTGCCCATTGATGTGTGTGATGGAGTAAAAATCTGCCAAGTGATACCTCCGGAAGACGGGCAGCAGCGTCATTCTGTGTATTAACATCTCGTACTGCGCTCAACCCGCCTGCCACAAGCGTGGTTATTATGACAGCAACCGCTTCATGATCTTCGAAGACCCATGAAGGAGGCCTGAGTTAATCAGTGGACGTTTTACGGCTGAAGTGTGTGAAGAAGCTATGTCCAGCTGTTCGGGTAAAACCGAACACGCAGCATATTTGCACTTTTGCGCGCTTGCAATTTAGTGCACATATTGCACGCGGGTTCCCGAAACTAAACCAGTTCGCGTTCGACCGCCTACGTCGTCGCGAGTTTATACCAAATACCTTAAATACCATACCATTATTTCTCACCATTAGAATTACCATTAGTTTATTACCATTAATACCTATAAGAAGAATAACGTGTTTTGTGAATATATAGTAAGTCCACCACACCACATAACCATAACCAACCATTACCTATCGTAAAAGGTAGTTTGGGGAAACACCAAAAAATCACCCCAAATTAAACCCCTTTGCCCTCCGGCTGAGATGAATGAATGAAAAAAAATCTTATCCTTGTATCTCGTAAGATGAACCTAATCAAATGCAATTATTATGTTTACAGCAACAGGGTCGCAAATTGTGCATAGCTCAATCATTTATGATTTTGGCGCAAACCCAAGCAGTTTATTACGAAAACTTTCTGAGTCACATGTTTTTTTTCAGCTGATATGAATAATAGCGGTGAATCTCAAGGGTTCTGTATTTTTTTTATTTGAATAATGTCCTCTGATTTAGACTTGTCAGAGCTTTAGGCGAAATTTATAATGTATCTGATCTGATATACAGATACTGGAAAATAAATAAATAGTGGCGGACACAGCACCATCTAGTCCCAAACTAAGCAGAGCTTGTACTATGGAAACCAGATATAAGATAAGATAAGATAATTTATTTATTTGTAAAACAAGCATTCACAAGATATAACAGCGACAATCACACTCGTGCTCACTACTAGGCTCCATAAGGTTAAAATATATTTTAAAAGGCAATGTATACACTTCTACGACAAACTACCAAGTCATTTATTTTATTTTGTAAATAGACAATTTTTCGATTTAAATAAATAAAATAAAGTTGATTTCTGTAAAAATAGTTACAAAACATGACAGTGATAGAGACCTTCCTTTAAGCATAAAAATACTTGTGTTAGAGCTAGTGTATTATATTCTGTGGTTCTATCTGTGGTTAGAGGTCTCGCTCTTCTATGATAAAAAAATAATAAATTTGAATTACAAAATAACATTTTATTTATTGATTAATTAATTAATTACATATTATGTGCAAGATGTGATTTAGGGTTCCGTTTGAGAAATATTATAGTTATAATAACTTTTTTCGAGCGTCTCAGCTCCTAAAATCTAAACTGCTAGTTTTACAAATTTGAAAAAATCATGAATGTAGTTTTAACCATAAATTTTCGGACAGACACAGACAAAGCGAAACTAAAAGAGTTTTTTGTCTACGAAACCCTAAAAAAAGGTAAATACGCAATAAATGTCTGATAATCCAATATAGTAATAAAATTAATAGTCGGTACCTATTCCAAATAGCCTCTGTGATCACTACCTATTCTGCAAAAAGTAGTGTGGTATGGTCTTAGGAGATAGCTAAATTAACATTTTAGAGAACCGGAATAAGAACCGGTTTTCGTTGGTTAAACAGTTATTGTTATCTCAAACGCACCCTGGTTTATAAGGAACACAGAGTTACATGACATCCTAAAACTTCATAGTGGTTGAAGCAATCCATAAGACAGCTAAGGTGTACCGAGAAAGATTAGAAAACGACCCCCACAAACTGTCGCAACAGCTTACAACACCTACTTATAAAAGGAGATTAATAAAGCGAAAGGACATAATTGAAGTCTATAAATCACAGGAGTGAGAGTGCAGAAGTGTGCTCCTTCTGACATAATAATAAACTAAAACCCTCAAAATATCTGCTCAAAGGTCAGTGGCGCTCCCAGCCACGTGACCTCCTAGAACAGGGAGAGGAGGACAACTAGGAAAAAAAATACTGACACCAGCCTGAAAGGCATTTATCAAAGGACCCTGGGGTAGTAGCCCCAGGAGTTGAAGCCGGGGTAAGGAGGTCTAACCTCGAGGCCCCACCCGGAGACCCCCAAAGGGGTCCGGAAGACAGAAATGATGATGCTCATAGTTACACTCCAGACTGATCGCACATAAAATATTATGTGCGATATATATATATTTTTTAATATTATATTATTTATATATATTATTATTATACATATTATATTATTATTATTATAAATATTATATTAATATTATTATATTTATATTATTCTCATTTTTTTTTATTTGATTGTAAAAATGTGACAAAATAAACGTTCCTTTATCTTTATCTTTATAAAAAAAAACCAGTTATTGTACTGACCTGTACAGTGTGTTAAATGCTTTTTTGCACCCCCCAATGTTGCATGCGAATGGTTTCGCCTTTGTGTGTGCTCGTACGTGAATTTTCAGACTGTATGATGTGAGAAAAGCCTTTTCGCATGGTTGCATCGGACATTTAAATCTGTATTCACCTGAAATGTATAAAGAACTGGTGTCGGTGTTTATTGAGTATAAACAAATCATCATCATCATTATTTCAGCCATGAAACGTCCACTACTGAACACAGGCCTCCCTCGCGGATCTTCATAAGCGGCAGTTGCCATACTCACCATGCTTGGCAGGCGGGTTGGCGAGCGAAGTATGGGATGTTGATACATGGAATGACGCTGCTGCCCATCTTCCGGAGGTAGCTCTTAGCAGGCTCTTACTGCATCCACGGGCAGGAGAGTTGGGGCAACATTCTACTGCCGGCACCATGGAATCTAAACGTTCTAAACGAATAAGTTAATTTAATCATTTTATAAGCTACCTTTTAATTCCTTTTTGTTAAAACTACATAGCAAAAGGTTTTTTTTTTAAAGTAAGGCAGGTGGGTACCTAAGTGTTATAAACAGTGTATTTATGTCTGGACTAAACCGATTTTTTTTTTAATAAGTCTTATTCTATTTAGCTCACTGCATTTTTGGTAATGAATCTTGGCATTTTTCCAAGCTAATGTGAAAGTTAAGGTAGTTTAGAGCTAGTTTCATCCACTATCTTCCAGCAAATTACATGTTATTCGAATTTCGACTACATCATTGTTGTGTAAATTGTGTACATTACTTGTATTAGTTACATTTGTAATACACAATTCACACAGCCCCCAAGAGCTTGTGTTAAGGGTACCAGATGATTTATTGAATACTTGAAACACATTTTTTTGTAAATATGTCATACATGTTCAATACCCAGACCTGGGTCAACTGACTGCAGAAATATTAGCTTTTAGACCGACTGAGCCTCAAGAGTCTTTTTTAAACTTTCGCGATCACGACACATTATTAACACATATTTAACCGGGTATTTATCGCGCTATTTACCTTTATTATTGCCCGACGTTTCGACAGGATTGCACCCATTGTGTCTTCCCGGGACCATGATGGGTGCAATCCTAATAAGCAATAATAAAGGTAAATTGCACGATAAATACCCGGTTAAATATGTGTTAATAATGAGCCTCAGAGGTTGTGCCGATAACTAAACTTTACTAGCACAACCTCCAGCCTTTAGTAGCTACTTTTATACCTTGAGTACCTTTGTGTGTTTTCATATGAGTTCTCAAGTTTCCGACCGTGCTGTACGTCCGTTCACATCCCTCATATTCACATTTATATCTCGCTCCATTATCATCCGTTTTTCTCGTGTTCTTCTCCATGGTATTTGTGATGTTGATACTGGATGTAGGCATTTCAGGGTCATTGTTACTGCAACATTAATAGAACTTGTTGAAAGACCAGTTCAGTTAATGGAAATATAAGCAATTTCAATTAAATGTTTCAAGCAATACTAACAATACAATCTTCCTACATTTAATTTATAATCAGCAGACATATTACAGATAACATAAAGAAAACAAAATAAACCTACATTAATATATTATATATAATTAACCTGTGTATTATTAAATTTATTAATTATGTGGGGAAAATAATAAATGGAAAATTCAGTAAGAAACAATTAAGCAACATTTGTTACATTGTCATTAATGCCAGAATCCATACATAGAACATGCACAGGAACTCGATAACAAAATGGTAAACAATGGTTCAGATCAGGTGCAATATGAAATACAATACTTCAAAGCAGATTGGATTAGTCACAGGTAACTGTATAAAGACATAGGTTAGTGAAGGAATTGAGTTTCAACAAAAAGTTGCTACTACACCTACACAATCCTTGCAACTTGGAATGAAGAACAACAGGTGGTGAAAATCAAATATCATAGCATAATGCCACAAATTTCATGATAATTTACACACCTTTGAGACGTCTTTCTGTTATGTATGTACTCTTAATAGAATACAAAATTAGGATCTTCGCATCACATCGTGATGGTAATGTACCAAAATAGAATGCCCAAAAACGATAAGTAGGTACCAGCGAAGAAGACCAACTATAGATCAAGTGCTGAAGTGCGAGCGAGACAGATTGTTATTGACAAACAGCTGATCCACACTAACGAGATAATCGTCAATTAGTTTAGGTTATTTTAGTTGTATTATTTCATGAATATTGTACTCACACTCTTAGTTCTTTTAATATAGAATCGTCTAATATTTGGTTTTCCATTCCAGTCACTCCGGCCGTCAAAGTCTTGTTCCTTAATAGTTTTTCCATCTTGCTTGTAATAGTGAAGCTAATCCCCGTATAGTTTTAATTAAACTGTAACAATAATAAATCGGCGAAGCAGCGGAATAAAACATTAATTTGTATGTTTGTCTGCCGCCAAATATTTTTTCTTGTTTTTCTTTCGAATTTTCCACATCGATCGATTAGCATCTAATAGTCTGTGGATCCATCGGATGGATGTATCATGTATGCTATGGATGGATGGATTGGATGGATGGATGGATTGGATGGGTCGTTCGTTTCGTTAATGTTTTTTTTTCTCTTGCCGATAGACTATTATGACATGTGTCAAAAAACCGAACACTTCCGCAAAAAAATCGATACTACATTGATTGAAGTTCACACGAGCAACAAGAGATGGCGCTTTGTGGAAATAGGCAATGACTCAAAATATCTGGTGCTATAGCTATCGCTTGTACCGGTGAGGACTCACGGCTGAATTCCCGTTAGAATACACCACTTGTTGTCTGTGCGAGCGGGCAGTGCGTCGACCGCACGCCGCCCTACCACTGCCGCGAATGTGTCATTTTCACATTAAAAAAAAACGCGTGTGTCGTCCTAATTTATTTTAGTTCAATTCAATATTTAAGAATGTGTTCAAAAAGCTTTTACACATTTTATTTTTTGTCGGTGAGTGGTTAAAAACATTTTTTAAATATAAGCTCCTTGATATTTTTTTTAACTATGTGAATATAAAGTAATAATAATTTTAAAACGAAACAAAGTAATCGATCAGCACATAGTTATTGATAATGTAGACAATTTTATACTTATTATTAATAAAGGGACATCGTATTAAATAATGTTTGTAAATCTATCTTCTTATTTTTATTATTAAAATAAACTTCTATACCTAGTAAAAACTAATTTTTAAAAACGACCTAAAAGTACAATTCTAGGATAGAATTGAAGATAACCAATAACTTTCATAAGCTTTACTGACACTTACAGTAACAGATACCTACTTTCGGACTGATGAATAACTATTTTTAATTAAGTGTCTCAATCCATAATAAAATAGGAAGGTACCAAAAAGCATGTAACATTTTATAACATAATCGTAATCCATGATCGACTTTTCCACTATAAATTCATGATATAATAAATTGCTGCTTGCGGTTCTCAAGTAAAAACAATTTGATTAAAGCTTACCTAACTTTTATGTAGTGATATTAAAACTCTTACTATGAACATGTTGTACCGACAAAACAATTTGATTTCTTATGATTTTTACTTGAGCTAATTTTATTATGTAAAACTACCTATAATACGAGTAAACCATTATGTGTAGGGATAATTGGATTAAAATTTACGATAAGCTTTTAAAGTAAACTCCATCTACTGCATGGTTGAGTGACTCATTGGATATGCATTTGGAGCGAACCAACCGCTCAGGGAGTAAAAAGCATAGAACAGTGAAGTTTATCTTGGTTTACTGTTACCCAAGGCCCGACACCGGCACCTACCCATTCGCTATCCAAAGAACATTAACGTGTCATTAGTTGAAGGTTGCTGACCGAGATCGTTTTCCATTACCTAAAATTGTGCTAACATAATAAAGTAGACGCAAATTTCATAAATAAACAAAACCTATGCCTTGGCTAGGTGCTTAGGATCATACATTTGACAAGATTTTAACTCCTTTATAACGTAGGTCTTACCTACATATAATGCTAAAGATACTCTGAAGGTTTTAGAGTTGTGTTCAGTAATCTTCTGTTAAAAACAGTTATGAAAAATCCAAAGAAAAATCTAATCATAACTCACACAAAATAATATGTTTGCCTCAGTCGAACTAATTTTGGTTTAATACATAATTCAATGCCTCTCGGTTACGGAACCTTCATTATATGTATTCTTCAGTAGGTTTATCTATTTGTTGCAAATTTACTTTAGAAACTATCATGTCTTCAAGTAGAAATTGACTAAAATTTCTCTAACATTGCGGTTTGAGATTTTACAGCTCATGTTGGTAAACATACGACACGAGCAAATTTAATCTTGTCTAAAACTTTCATTTGTGGTGGATTGGTAAGCCAGGTCAAGAATATTGCACTAGACATTTTACGACCAAGAAATTTAATCCAAATCGTCGCTCCAGAACGTGCAAGCCATACAATAGGCCGTTGAGACCGCTATACACTTTCGCTACTTTTTCTCTATTCTAATTTCACTTTTGAATATAATTAATTATTAGGTCCACTGGGTATCAAAATACTGATAAATCTCGTGGGACAGCTGTTGCGTAAATGAGAAACAGTGACTGTTATATAATAGGTACCTAATTGAACTGAATCGCTACAACTGTCTCAGTCTAAAATGTTTAAGTAACATCACTGACACTGACCTGAGTTTATTTATCAGTAGTTTCTAACTAATAAACACGTTAACAAGAAGACCACACTTATTTTTCAACAACATTAAGATCTCAGTTTGACCGGCCTATGTCAAAATTAAATTTAACAAAGAACATAAACTATGAACATAACAAGTGTATGTTCTTTGATAATTTAATAAATTGAATTTTGAAAGCAGAATAATGGCGAAACTGCATAACGATAAACACCTGACACTATATTCAAGCCAAGTTCAATGACATGGTATTCACGCGTGACCTAGAAATTTGACACTGGCACTTTCTTCTTAGGACTTCTCAATTCACTGGCTTCACTGTGCGTGTACTTTTGTAGCCCTTTCATTTTTCTATTAAGTACATATAAAATGTATTATTGTTTATAGTAACGAAACAAACTAACACAATTCTAATTGAATAGCAAAATATTTATTATAAAAGCTTTTTAAAAGTAAGGAAGCAAAGTTTACTTAACTAGGTATAGATTACGGTATTATTGTTATCAGATCAGATCACAATAATACCGAAATGCTCAGTAATAAAATGTTTGGACCACGGCCCTGACTTCAAAATATGACTCGAAGTAATAGTTAAGTTCGGGATCCGTGTCATTCGGCCACGGCACACATACCATCCTGACTGGCGGCCACATAAGTAGGTACGTCACGATTTTATTTGATAGGTATCCGCTAATATAATATTGAAAACCTGCGGGTACTTACTGCTAACTCTGCTAAGAGACATTGAAGAGGCTATAATAACTTTTTTTAACAGAAGAACATATATTTTCATGTTAGCAATTATTTGTGTCATTATTTCGATTTCTGAGAAAAAAAATCTGCAACTTTTTCGTTTGCCGAATTTACTTTCTACTGTCCACCTCTCCTCACCAATTATTTATTCATGATTGATTATTCGTAAGTAAAAACCGGTTTAACCGACAAGCGGTCGAATTTCTGTCTGTTATGTTCTGATTAACAAAAATAAATAACATCATTATTTATTGTTCCTTATTTCAGGCAATCCTAATATGCTGCGTTGTAGCAGACTGCGGACAGCGGTTGAAATATGCGTGGGGTGATGCATTACAGGGACTAAACTGCCCTGGACCAGATGGAAGTGCATATCCCAGGTATTTTTTTTAACTACGAAAAAATTAACGACTGATAATATTCGCCTATAAGACAAAAATCGATAGTTTTCTGTTAAAAAAAATTACGACCAATAATATTCGCCTATAAGACAAAAATCGATAGTTTTCTGTTAAAAATGTCAACCTGTGCATTGTGTGTCAAACTAGGTCAAACTGTAAAAGTTTTATATCCGTTTCCGATTTATTTTCTATAGGTTGTTTATGTAAAATTCTATCTATGTATGTCTATGGGTTGTATGGTAACCTAACCACAGACTTAGACGAGATAAAATAAATCTTTACGAGACGAGATTACGTGCAAAGTACAAAGCGGGTGCCAAGTACTCAACTATAAGAGTAGGCGCTACTCTACATGTAAAAATCTATATGTATGAGCTGCTATGAGTTAAGTCTAGTTACTTGCTCTATGGTAGGTTCTTCTACTTTTTGGGTAACTCTTAGAATAATAACGTAAGGGACTAGTCGAAGAGTGAGTAGGTGTAATTTAAACAAACAACAACAAATGACATGAACTAATCCTTAGAAATAATTACTTTTCTTGACGTTATTTTTCTTAGAACTAATAAATATCTTCTTCCTCTTTAATGGCTTTTTGTGTTTGATTTTACACAATTCTGCCAGTGCAAGTTCGTAATATAAAAAAAGGTCAAATTTGCCTAGATTTTGTTAACTCTAAGTCACAGACTAGATTACAGAACCTATGTTCAATTAATACTTAAAGGACTTTTATTTAATTGTATTACATACTAACTATATAATACTGAACTGTGTTCCTTTCCCGCGCATTCGAGCATCGACATCAGTTCCCGTTAAAGCATGACCTGCACAAAGTTACCTATTGTTAAAATCATACTTATCTCGTGGGAATCTTCCCATTTATGTACCTACCTACCTACATACAAGCATGGCTAAAGAACATGGAAGTTCACAATAACGGCACAAATAGCCGTCCATGATTCTGTCACTATTTTTCGTAAAGATTTAAAAATAGTTAAATCTTTGTGAGACTCAGGATGGCGGGTGTACTTTTTCAAAAATCAACAATATGATAATGTTATACATAAAAGGAATATAGTAAACTCGCTTAATTCAGTGATGAACTTAATTCCGTGATAGTGTGTTTCGAAGCGAATACTGATTTGTCTAGATTCCGAGATATTACAATTTTAATCAGAGGGAATCAACGCTACCGCCAAACGCCTGGCGAAAAACGGGTAATTATTCTATCAGTAATATTGCCATGGAAAAATGGTAGGCCTTAAAATGTGTTTTTAGATTTTCTTCTTATCTACTGGACGCATTTTATTTCTGATTATATTTTTATGAGGCACATTGAAGGTACATTCATCTGGTAAATATCAGGTAACCATGAGATATCTATAACCATCATTATCAGAGTACACCCGCGGTTCTGACCGTCAGGACCGCAGCTCATTTTACATGCTTACATGCTTGTACATTCCTTTTATGAATAACATTATCATACATGTTGATTTTTGAAAAAGTTACACCTGTCATCCTGACTCACAAATCTTTGATTTTGCGTGAGTCGATTTGTGATTAAATTTGAACCTTGAACCTTCGTTCCAAACTAGACCATACCAAATAGTAGGTTGTACGTACCTACTAACCTATTAGTTCGTTTTCGTACCAACCTACTTTCTAAGTTTACTTACTAGTGGCGCGAGGCACCATACGAGATAGGTATAACGGGACGCCTGACCAGGATGTAACAAATTACGTCAGTGTAGCCTACCTAGTAGGTGCTATTTCCTATTATCTTTTTAGGTCCGTAGAAGCGAATGGCATACCTACTACATAATTGGGCAAAACACGTAGGTAGGTACCATAACTAACTAAATGAAAAAACCTAGGTACGCAATCAGCTACCTTAATTTCCCTTAGTTCCATAAACAGTGCGCTCACTGTTTATGGAACTAAGGGAAATTAATAATAAATAATAATATCTTTATTATCAGGCAACAATAGAAAAGTACACAGATCTTTAATAACTTATTCTACGGCCCATAGATACATATATACCTTAAATCTAACATATATATAGTATATGCTTATTGCTAACACACGTTTAGGACGGCGACGTATGACGCATGCTTGTCTCATAGCGACGATTCACGGTGTCTGCTTGCAGGCGTCCGATGAACCGTCGGAATTTGACTCCCTTTGGCCAGAACTCTTCACTCATAAAAGTTGATAGTTTGTCCGTTGGAACTCTCACCATAAAAGAACTAAAGTTCACGCTATGGTGGGAAGACAACTTTTCAACCCTTAGACAGTATCCGGTTTTCTTCGTGAGGTAATCCTCCACCTCCTTAATCTGCACGGCGTAGTGAACCCGTGAGACATATAGTCGGGTAGTAGGCACCTCCGCTAGGAATCCAGAACACGTTCCAGAGGCGGTACCACACCGGTTCCGGCTGGATTGTTTCCGGCGTTTCCGTACCACCTCAGTGAAGCCTTCCGGATTACACGGCTCCTTCCTTGGAGCTGATACAGTGGCATTAAGGTAGCTGATGTAGAGGTAGGTAGCGAAACTAAGTCAAATATAATTATTCTTATTCATTTGGACATAAATGTCATATTGAATCGTAAATGTACTCGAAAATATGATTACGTAATTTTAAAACAAAACTTTGGCTTAGATTTAATAAAGCACATATGTACCTTATTGAATTCGTTCGCTTCTCAAAACTTTTAAGTATTTCAATGTAAAAGAAGCGAAAAAGCTCTTTCTTTTTTGTCTTATAATATAAGGTATTGCCGTGGGGTGCCGGCAGTAGAATGTTACCCCTCCTCTCCTACCCGTGGATGCAGTAAGAGCCTGCTAAGGGACACCTCCGGAAGATGGGCAGCAGCGTCTATCCGTGTATCAACATCCCACACTGCGCTCACCAACCCGCCTGCCAAGCATGGTGAGAATGGCAACTACCCCTCATGAAGGTCCATGCACCATGAAGGGCCTGTGTTCATCAGTGGACGTTTTATGGCTAAAATGATGATAAGGTATTAGGTATGTTTCATTTAACATCCGCAAAGAAATTGAATAGTTTGGATATAAATACGTTCACTATCCGCTTATATTGTGTACTTACCTACTTAAAAACACTAACGTTTATTTACCTTACCAAGAACATGTTCATGTAAAATGTTGCCAAGAAGAGACCGTTAGACCACCTATGATGGATCGCACGCACTGTCAAAAGTTATCTAGGTACTTATTTACATATTTTTTACAGCCAAGCTTTAACTCTACACGTCCTAACTCTAAAAGCCCTAACCCTAACTGCTTAAACTCAACACTTTAGTCAAAAATTTATGTGGCTTGGCCGTTTATTCTAAATCCAAGTTATGAATGTTAAGAAAAACGACGATGTCTTCGAGAATAGGTAGGTAATGGTTCTGTAATCTGTGCCGTTTTCTTCGTTTGGCTTATCTTGGCGGGGGCACTGGAGTGCTTCTAAATGCTGTGCTGAACTTTTCACACATTTAGTTTTAAATAATATGCAAAGCTTGCGATGAAGCAAAACATCGTGAGGAAACACGTAACTTAGGTATATGCAGCGTATCAAACAGAGCTAATTAACAGTTGCTGACGCTGCATAAATCATCTAAGTATAGATGTGAAACGCCATTTTCCTTACCTATATTATCGTCATCATGATTAGGACTTCTGTCCACGTCAGAGATAAATCTTGGCAGGTTAATACCTACCTATATAACCAAGGCATAATATACGACTCTTCTTCCAGGCACCTAGTGAACCGAGCTATCAAATCCGGACCATGGAGCGGCGGCTCCCGGCAGGCCCGCGCTGCACGCATCGACCCTCAGACCATGAGGAAGGCTCTACTGGACTCCCATGCGGTCTACTCCGAAAGCCCAGAGAAGCTGAACGTGCAAAGTGGCAATAGAACTGGTAAATCCTTTATCCATTTTCTCAGCCGCAGAACGTACCTAATAGACTTAGGCCTCCCTCGTGGATCAAAGAGGTCATAAGGGTTGTTACCGTACTCACCACGCTTGGCGGGCAGGAGCAGTACGGGATGTTGATACACGGAAAGACGCCGCTGCCCATCTACCGGAGGTATCCCCTAGCAGATTTTTACTACATCTACAGGCAAGAGAGGAGAGGTAACACTCTACTGCCAGCACCATGGTAACTTGAGTAAGTAGTTAGAGAGTAGTTAGGCTTTATTTGATTTAGAATAATTCATCAGCCGTGATGTGATGAGCTCATCGACTCTCAGACCATAAGAAAGGGTCTACTGGACTCCCATGCGGTCTACTCCGAGAGCCCAGAGAAGCTCAACATGCAAAGTGGTAATATAACTGGGAAACACCTTCCTTTCTATGCTAATAAATAAGTAAAAGTCAAATTAGCACATCGATCCTCAGACCATGAGGAGAGGAAGGTTCTACTGGACATGTGGTTTATTCCAAGAGCCAAGAGAAGCAGAGCGAGCAAAGTGGCAATCGGCGGGGTTTAGTCACAAATATCTTTTAGGTACCGGGGTACCGGCTCTGATTCAATACCGCAATGATCCATTAATTTCAATAGAACCGGTAACTTGCTTGCATTAATATCAGATAGAGGGTAATAAAAGAGGAAGACATGTTGGATACGGACCGCGACTAAATTGCAAGATGTAAAGGGCTGAAGGCGGAATGAAGAGCAGGGATTGTTTGATCTTTACCTGATCGTGTACAGAATATCTTTATTGATCAACTGTTGTACATAATATAGGTTTTAAGTTGGTAATGGTGTACAAGTTTATACAGTCAGTTCAAAACTGGATATTCAAATGTGCGCATAGACACTGAAAGATTAACACGCACTCTTTTCCCAGGGTATCTAATTTGTAGGTATTTTATACAAATAGTTGGTAACTATCCAATATAGTACGAGTTAAAGTGTAAAAATTGTTGCGTATGTCATTAGATCTTTTTGCCTGAATCTACATAGGCGACTTCTTAATCTGTCCTAATTGACCAAGTCACAAGCACACGCGTACTCACGCCAGTACGTTTATAGATATTTTATAGAAAGTGTAGATAAGGAGGTGCGTCTTGTTAAAACAAAAATCTAAACTTTTTTATTTTATCCCAGCACGTGCCAGCTCCCTCCCAGCTCTCACCTCAGCGTCGACTAGCACCTGCGGAGGCGGCCGTCTCTGTCGCACCCGCTACAACACAACGGCCCCGATGTACGGCGTCTCGCTCACTTCCGGCCAGCCAGTCACTATCGTGCAGAAGTTTCCAGATCTCCTTCAACAAGTGGTGTTTGAAGTGTGCGAGTGAGTATAGCATACCTTCCATTTGGAACTCGCACAGAGTACAGCAAACCACGGTAAAAAACAATTTCACCATAGCCAAAATCTAATGAGACCTTTTTTTATTATTGCAAAAATCTTTAAGGGACCTCTTTAGACACATAGTTTAAAGTCCTCCTCTTTGATTTCGATGCTTAGCGATATTTGATTTGCTCTCTATTATAAGCACTAATATGCTAGACCAAACTTGGTTTTAAAAACTCTACAGCAAGTGACAGTAGAGCCAACAGGCGGCATTGTAAGTATGTATGTGTAGGACTTGGGACTTTGCGAAGTGAATACCACTATATGAAAGAACTCGCATTCCATGTCCAGCTCCCAGACCACATTAATGCCTATTTGGTCTGCTAAGAAATAAAAAAAAATCGTTTATTCATAAAGGTCAGAAATGGTACAAAATTATTTATATATTTATATATTTTAGGTTAACCTAATTATATTTAGCTAAGACCTGTTTGTGTTGCTTATACATTGAGCGTCTCGTTCTAACTAAGCTCTACGCTTGTAAAAAGAAACGAGCGATCACTGCTTCGGCACAGTGAAAACTAAAGCGAATAAAACTAGTTACGGAAAAAAACTACATGTAGGTCGAATAAACTAAATTAAAACTATAGAGATCATCAGAAATATTTCTAGTATTTACTAGAATTTTTTTTATAGTATTTACTAGAAATATTTCTAGTATTAGCATTAAGTTGGCGTGTTTCGTACGTTCCTAGCGTGATCTGTGATTGTAAAGACTTCAACTAGTTGATTTGGTATGTAACTTGCGTGATTGTATGTATAAATGACACATTGGTGTGTACTTTCAGAATAAAAGACCTAAGTATAATGCTGTTGAAACATTTTATTTTTAAAATCTTATTATTTTTGTTTCAACTTCTTTTGCCATACTTCTGGTCCAAGGACTCCACTCAATCCTTCGCTAGAAAAAATATCTCTGCTCTGTATCCTACGTTTTCACCCCAACACCTATTGCACTTCTGATACAAATACACGTACCTAAGTTTAAAGACAAAATTGGCTAAATAAGTCATCTTAGAGTCCATCCACATTCCTATACTCCGATTCAAAAACCTAGATATTTTTTGTTTACAAAAAGGTAAAAAAACCTAAGGAACATTCGTGGAAAGTATTTAACGACATTGTTAACATCTAAGCTAAGCACAGAAGCTCGAAACAAAATTTTTGGATTTGACAATTTTCATTCATCATATAAACAAATGAAATGATCGAAAACGAAGAGGTAAAATTACCTCTCTTTTGTTTTCGAATTAAAATATAAACATTTTTCGCTGCACATGTGAGATTATGCATTGTTGAAGTTAGTGTTTTAGTTTTTAGTAATAACCTTTCTACTAGCCTTGTTGTTTTCTGTTATTGTTTATGAGATTTTTTTGAAAGTTTTCATTGGTGAATGTCTTGGATTCTGAATCGGAGTATAAGCAGATAATGGGTCGCCGTAGCCGAAATCTGTTAGGAATACTTTTAATTTTGATACAAGTTATGTGTAAATGTGCATCAGTTAAAGATTTAAATGAAAAAAAATCCTCCTCGAATGACTGTAAACTTACTTTACAGGCTTTTAGTCCTAGTGCGAGGAACATAGTTTTTACATTGGTACGTTCTATATTTAAAACTTATTAATTAAACCTTGTCTTATATTATGTACCTACCCTGTACTTTTTTTGGTATCTATATACATATTTTTTATTTTTCTTAGCCAGCCTCGGGGCGTCGTGATTAGATAAGACTGACAAACTTAGCCCATGCCTCGGGTTGCTTCGCTTAAAGTCAGTTGGGCTTTTGGCTTATCTCGTTATCATCATCATCATTTCAGCCATAAAACGTCCACTAATGAACAAAGGCCTCCCTCATGGGTCTCCATGAGGGGTAGTTGCCATACTCACCACGCTTGGCAGGCAAGTCGGCCAGCGCAGTATGAGATGTTGATATATGGAAAGACGCTGCTGCCCATCTTTCGGAAGTATCCCTTAGCAGGCTCTTACTGCATCCACGGGCATGAGAGGAGGGGCAACATTCTACTGCCGGCGCCCACGGCTCGTTATATTGTAGTATAAAAAAATTCTAAACAATGATTTTCTTCCAGGTCCAGCGAGTGTTCACTAGTAAGAGGTACCTGCACACAAACGTACGTACCTTACTTATTCCTGGTATTGCCTCTTGGGCCGGTGACTTTAACAGGACAGGACTACGTCCTCGTTGAATCTGGATGCGTTTGTAGGCCAGATCCTATGACATAGTTCTCTATCTAGCACAGTTTCTATATAATCATGGCTGATGGTTTTGCTTTGGGTTTTTAATACCTATTGACATAGTTCGTGCTGTTGCATAAAGTCAGTTGTTTGACTTGTTAATGGAAAAAGTGTCATTGATCTTAGCTACGGTGGCAGAGCTATCCCTTGATAGAATATAGAAACTTGACGTAGGCGAATAACATGCTTAGTGCCCCAGCGCATAAGGCGACCAGGTCGCCTACATGCGCGCACTAGACGGCCAGCGGCCTGCGGCTTTATTGAAGGAACAATTGGCCGCGGCGACCTGATCGCCTAATGCGACGGTCACTAAATGTTAAGTTTTCAATTGTCAGATACCGACATAGGGTCCGGGCCACCACTGAAATCCGATAGATGTGACACTGCTATCATTGAAATAAACTGAAAAAAATACAGACTGCACTGTAGAAACTATAACAGTTCTTGCTTTTGCAGTAAGTATTCAGTGGTGGCGCCGACTGTACCGACATTGTTGGAATAACTGTGTTTAGTTGGCAGTTTTGCTATATAATTATCTGTCTAGTTATTTCATGAAAATAATATATTTAATTATGAAACTTCATCATTTAGAAGTCTAGTGATAGGAGGCCTAAGTAGTGATTGTCATAATACAATCCCAGCCTACTCTCCTTGTATCATTTTTAAGCCTATTGAAATAGCGATTTGCTTTTTGTTTTTGAATAAATGATGTACCTTGATTGGCAAACGTATTTTAAATAGTAGAACTATGTCTCGAAAGTATTCAGAGAAAGCATTTATATTTAATAATTACTTATTGTTAAGTAGGTAAAACTAAATCAATTTTATTTTTAATATATTCTTGTTAATGGCAATTGGTTTAGAGTTTTAAGTTACTGTAAAATCGCCGGGAAATTTGCGAGTACCTACACAGATTTGTCGGCCATTTTTCGGACACATTTTTTTATAGACTGAATCTAATATATTTTTTGTTAACTACTTTAAATATTTATTTCATAAAACTTGAGTCTGTTTAAAAATTATTACATTATTTTTATTAAATTATATTATTATCATAATATCACCTATAAGTTTTATCTTGTTAATTATATCGAACAACGAATGTGTAGTGAAATATAAAATACATACGAAAATATGAAGCTTTTTTATTTCTTTGTGTGTACTAGGCTAAGTAGTAGTTGTATGTAGTTATAACCGTAGTAGTTTTCCTTTAAGTAACCGAGTGTAATTACACCTACCATCATCAGCAGATGTAATAATTGGCTACTTGGTTACTAAAACTACTGGTTTAAGGTACTGTTTTATTTTAATTGTGTTTAAAATGGGGTTGTCGGGGAAATAAGACCATTCCATATTTTTATATTTATTTCACATTTTGCTCGAAGTGACAATGGTAACTTTTACAACATTAATTTTATTTGGCTCTAGCTAACTCTCAAAGACTTATCTCGATAACTGCTATAGTAAATTAAACATTAATTTATACATGAATACGTAACATAGTATTTACAAATTCAGTAAAAAATTAATAATAATACAAAGATTTTTACGAAAATATTTAGTTTCTAATAATGTTAAATTATTGGCAGAAATAAAAAAACGTGTTATAACCACGTTTTGTAAATAACACCAAAATTTTAAAAATTTGAAATCAAAACATTATTGTCTTAGAATATGATTAGTTACATGAACACTTCCAACATCTTGCATTATTTTAATAGTGGTTTTAGATTAGTATAAAAATATTTAATTAGTATCTAATTAGGATTTCTTACATAAATAATAAAGTAACAACAAAACAAGGCACATTGTGGGAACTAAGTTAGATTTAAGTAAACTACTCTAAAGAGAAATAGTTGGGAGAACCGTAGGCACGATTATGAAAGAAGGAAAAAATCAAGATTTTAGGATTTCTTTAAAAAAGATACATACAAATAATTATCACTAGTACTGATCTCATGCCTGAAAGTCAATGGTTGAAAAAAGTTTAGAACAGCTCCACAACTACGAGTATTCAGTCATCGTTACTGGAATCAATTCGACATTTACTTTATGCAAAATAAACGTTTTCAATGTGCATCATATTGAAAACATCCAATGGAGGTACAGAGATGCCTTATGTATGATGTATGGTCTTTTGAACCACGTCATTGTAATGAGAACTTATAGACTGATTGTACATTAATTAAATCCACGTATGCTGTCAAATTTGTTAATGCCAACGCTTACAGAAGTCTCCAAAGGGTTCAAGAAATGGCAAAAATAGTAAATAAGTTATTATTCGTCACGGTAATATGGCTGAGGCGCCTGCTGAGTCTGTGACCTCGCCTGAGGCTGGTATTGCAGTGGCCGAGTCTTGTATTAAAATGATAGTCAAATTGATTTCAATGCCGACGATCGCTTTTAGAAGTCTAAAATGGATTTAAGAAATGTCAGAGTAAGTAAATAATAAAGAACTTATTGCTCGTAACGGTAATATTGCTGAGGTGCCTCCTGAGCCTGTGGCCTCGCCTGAGGCTGGTATTGCTGAGGTTGAGGCTGGTACTGCTGTGGTTGAGGCTTGTATTGAGGCTGCTGCAGTACCTGGGGCTTGGGCGTAGGCACCTTCACAACGATGTCTGTGGGCTGCCTTGAGACCTGCAAATTATTGGGGTATTGCAATTTAGGTCATCAACTTATTTGTTTTGGCTTGGTGTGTTCAAATTTGGACCGTGTCGGTATGAATCACATTTATTTTACCCTGGCGCTGGTAGTTAAAGCAATTACAGAATCAATATCCAAAATATCGATTCAAGATGAAAATTCCCCGGATCAAATCATTTATTTTATAAAAAAAAATCTTACAAAATACTGAGTTGTCTTACCTCAGCCTTGAATCCTTCCTTAGGATCAGCAGTGTACGTGACAGTCCTGATGAATCCATCACTGTCCACAACAGAATAGGAACCCTTGATGACGTCACCGTCCCTTTGCTCCTTACGGTTCTGATAGTTAGTGAACTGATCATCGCTCACGTCGAAACCGAACTGGTACGAAGGGTTGGGCTGGAAAGAGAGAAAATAATGATGTTGACAGGTGGATTATTTTCTAGGTGGAATAAAAAAATGCAAGATTTAAAAGTAAAAATATAAAATCTCCCCGACAGTAGTAGGACTTTTTGTGAAGAGTGTGACCGGGGACCACCATACCTATTTCTATTTCCTGAGACTAAATTGCGACTAAATTACGAGACGGGCTTGTCTCGTAATTTAGTCGTGTAAAAAACACAGCTAGTAAAATCTGGTTAGGTACAACTGATCATAGCATAGTGCTGTCTTAAAAGCAGTTTCCATTTTATTTCCTGTCGGTATTTATGGCGTTTTAAGTTTGATTCATTTAAGTAAATAAAAGAAACAGTCAACTTCCCTATTAGAAAGGTACAGTGTTGGAGTCATCGATCTAGCAAGGTGCCTCAGAATGTCGTTGATCTTAGCGTGCGAAATGTAATTTTCCGGCTGGATATATAATTTGCTGGACGTGTCATCAAAAGTACGGTGATATTTCGGTGTCAATGCCCTTTATTTGGTTCATTATGCTACATGTGCAGTTATGTATGAATGACGTAGTTTAATCACCAAATACGCATATTTGATGTTAATTTCACTCAGAATTTTACCGGCATATTTTGAGTCTTTTTGAGTTTCCCGATATATTCACCTCGATTTTCGTATGTCAAAATATCTGGACTACAAAAGACTCAAATCATAGTAGTATCCCGTCAATATTGCTTCTTAGAGGTAGTATTAACTAACGACATTAATTCTCTATCAGTTTTAACATTCGCAACGCCTTCCCTATTTGTTAACTTAAACACAACATTACAGGTACCCGAATCATCATCAAATTACTCTAAAAACACACTGCGATCCTTCCAATATTTTATTGGCGCCTTAATATCAAAGAAAGTAAGTATGGCCTTAGCATCTATTATAGATGATTTATATAGTGTCAGCAACTGGTAATCATGCAGTGCCTGGGACATTGTAAGATGGATTAGGCTTGCCAAGCACCTATACCATCCTCTCAGCTTAGTAAGCTATTATTCAGAGGAAAGAACAGGTCAATACGTCTTAAGCTAACTAAGCCGCGGGTTTCCTCACGATGTTTCCTTCACCGTTAAAGCACGTTATAAGTGTGCACAAACATTTTTCAAGAAAGAAAAATCCATTGGTGCACTGCCGGTATAGAACCCACGACCTTCGGATTGAAAGTATCTATTAGCATAGATTATGTAAGTATGTATATTACTCGTTATAGCATAGATTCCTAACTTATGTGGGTACCATCTCTGTATCCCTTTCCAAATCATACTTCCTATTACGTTACCCTAGAAAGTGGACATAATAACCTGTACAACTATACTATATCTACAATATAGTCCGAGCCAGTTCCCAAGTGAAAGTTGTCGGGTTCTCGACCGGCCAATCTGATCTGCTTACGTGTAGTGTCGGGTCGAAATCATCCGTTAGCGATAGGAAATATTCTTCAAAGTGTTAACTTGCAATAATTCGATGAGAAATGATAAAAGAAATTGTTAATTATTTGGTAGAGTGCAAGGCGCAACGTAGTCTGTCATGAAAATGCTAAACAATGTTAACTGTAGCTAGGCAGACGCTCTCTGGCAAATTTCCCGGCAAATGTGTTTAAACACATTCTTGAAGAAGCAATGTTGGTAAATTATGTCAAGTCTGGTTTTCATGTAAGAAAAAAACCAAAAAAAAAATCCGACAGGGTTGTTGTGTCCACCAACCTGAAAAAATTTTAATGAAACCATTCCGTAGACACTTACGTCATTATCCTCAGACTGCTTTTGGGGGTTAGCTTGGTACTGCGGCTGTGGACGATGCTACTGCGTTTGTGCGGTTGAGCAATGTATGCCTGTCTTATAGAAACTTTTAGTAGACACGTCATAATCCTCAGGGTGCTTCTGGGGGTCAGCTTGGTACCGCGGTTGCGGGCTGTACTGGGGCTGCAGCTGGTATCGACTGTCATCTTCTTGAGCTACTGAAAGATTTTGTCAAGGCATGGTGTATGCCTGCCTAATAAAACCTCTCAGTAGACATTTAGGTATTATTACCTACACTTACAGCTCTTAGAGCTGCTACTGGGGGTTAGCTTGATAGTGCGGCCGCGGGCGATGCTGCTGCGGTTGCGGTTAGGTTGGTACTGGCGCTGGAATTGACCGTCATCTTTTCAGGCGGTGTACCTATGCCTATTTGATAAAACCTTTCAGTAGACACTTACGTCATAATCTTCAGGCTGCTTCTGGGGGTTAGCTTGGTACTGCGGCTGCGGGCGGTACTGCGGTTGCGGCTGCGGCTGCGGTTGCGGCTGGTACTGAGCCTGCGGCCGGTATTGACCGTCATCTTCTTGGGCGGCGTATGCCTGTTTCATAAAATAATTAGTAGGTAGGTACTTATAAACACAACTTAAGATGGGAGACGGTATTTTATTATTATTACCTAATAGGCAGGCCAATCTGATGCTTTAATGATTATGCCAAATTGAGGTAGGGGGTTAGGCTAGGGTTCCTATTGTTACTATGAGGCCGATTAATCAGAGGCCCTCAAAGCCTCTAAACTTGTTATTATGTCTGGCATTATCTTACTTAACTATGAGGCAGGCCATTCACTATGCAGTATGTCTTGCTGCTCGAAGAGCGAATGATTAATGATTACTAGTGCTAAATTAAAAACCTGTGTAGTAGTTAGTGTTTTCCGATAAAAATACCTATTAGACACTTGAAATATTACAATGGTATCCTTAATACAAGCTCTGGTTATTTTGGGGCTCGTTGGCGCTGTGTGTGAAATGTCCAGCATTATTAATAAGTAACGTAGAAACAGTAACGGGTAGTGACCCGTTACTTATAATAATTCTTCATATTTCACACACAGACCTTTCATACACAGCGCCAACGAGCCCCACCAGGGGGGACACCTTCCGCCTGAATTGCCACTGGCAGTGGCAGGACCAATCTTTTGCACTACCTATCTTAAATTTCCTGCTTTGGAAATGAGCTAAATGTATTCGATCAGCTCATAGAAAGTTAAGTATTATAGTTTAGTGAAGCATCATGTTCTTATTATAAATCTAGCAGATTACCAGAAACCCATGTGCCTAGCGCCTTGCACGGCACGTGGATTTCTGGTTATTACCTGGGTCTGAAATGGGTATCGGTTAGCCATGAAGTGTTAAGATTCTACTCCACTACTCACTTTATTTTCTTGCGGGATGCGGGCAGCGGCAGAAACATGATAAATGAGGTGTTTACATTCTACTGGTCACTTCTCTGCTTCGCAGGAGTGAGCTGAATGTAATCTACTCATATCAGCTCTTAGATTGTTAAGTGTTATAGTTTAGTAAAGCAGCAGGTTATTCTTACGAATCTAGCAGGCGAAGGCAAGGCGCCAGGCACGTGGGTTATCCTGGGTATCACCTGGGTCTGAGCGGGCGAGCGATCAGCCAGGTACTGTCTCAGGAGATGCGGGGGGACACCTTCCGCCTGAAGATGAAGAAACTGTAGTTAAATTTAAATAAAATCTTTATCAGTCGTTAATGCGGGATTGGCATAGCGTGTTCTCCTCTTATACTCGTACCTTGATTTATAAAGATTTTTATATTTGATTTTTATACTACTAAATCACGAGAATAGCCGAAGGCCCATCTGATGTTAAGCGGTAGCCACGCGGTGATCACGTTCACGAAGTACGTGACCAACGCTGAATTGCATTGCGCCCGTCACCCTGAGACATAAAGTTGTAAGGTTTCATGTGTTCGTAATTTCAGATTTGACTTCACTTTTCAATCAAATGAATTTTAATTGTTTTTCCTTCGGATACCGACTGTTATCTACCTACCTAGCTGTTATCAAATCTTTTTCTACTAATTCAAGTTAAGTGTAGCATAGCTCACTATATTTGGACCTAAATAGTGCATTTTCACCAACGCTGAATTGCATTGCGCCCGTCACCCTGAGACATAAAGTTGTAAGGTTTCATGTGTTCGTAATTTCAGATTTGACTTCACTTTTCAATCAACTGAATTTTAATTGTTTTTCCTTCGGATACCGACTGTTATCTACCTACCTAGCTGTTATCAAATCTTTTTCTACTAATTCAAGTTAAGTGTAGCATAGCTCACTATATTTGGACCTAAATAGTGCATTTTCCGCTTTGGGCTAGATTTGGAAAATGCACTAATTAGGCCTGGTTATGAAGAAAATCTTATAGTACATATAATATTAATCTTGTTGCCTATAAGATAATTTCTAGCATGTTTCTTGTTCCCGATGCATGATTGGAACCTGAAAAAAATGGAAGAGTGGAACTGACCAATGGAGTTGCATAAAAACTCCGCTCCCAAAATTTTTTTATGCAATTCCATTGCTCCGCCCTAGTGGACAGGCATCCTCAGAGTCCCCATTAAGTACTAAGTAATTTTGACCGACTTTCGAAACTAAAGGCCTCAAAACAGCTGTATTTTCCGAACCATTCTTTATGTTTAACGATTGCCCTAGATCTCAATTTATTAAACAAAGAAACTCTTATCACGACGTTGATTCTCACGGATTCAAATATCTTTATATCTAATCACGACAAGTCCCAGAATACTGTGATAAAAGACACAAAAGCCAATTGAACAAACGGGGTCATCAACGGGTCAAAATTGTAAAGTTGCGCAACGAAACCTAATTACAAAGTCTGTAATTAAAAATACAATGCTTGACTGAGTCCAAACTACGTTACATAATTTGCCAGCAACTATTGACGATCTTGTTACGAAGTTACGACAGAACTGTAACAGCCTTTTTGTAATCTGCATTATTAGATGACAGAAATCGCATTTTGATTGATTTATTTATTTCACATTACCTATACAGATATTAAAGATTACAGGGTATACCACCCCAAGACGTGAATCTAAAGAAATATCTTACAAATCTAATAGACGATGAATATAAAATAAATTAATACAAATTACGATAAATACTGTTAAATTTACAAAAAAAAAACACTTTTTATTGTGTAAAAACATAAGAATACCTCAGAATAAGACAAACCTTCTAACTATTCGTTTTATCATTAAATAAATCGTTAATTGACAAAATATTGTCATGTAGATCAACAAAATCTATAGAGCACACTCTATTTATAGATTTTTGTGCACACACAAACTTACCGGAATATTTTGGATTTAGCCAATAGTTCGGATTGAAATAAACACATTAAAAAAAAATTACATAACAATTAAGGTTGTAGGCACCTTTATACGCTTAGGGATGTCTTATGCAACAGTGTAAAATACTTTTTTCGACAAAGCGGGCACTTCAACTTAGCCGATTTTCGCAGATTTTTTTACGTTAATGTGTTTATTTCAATCCAAACTATTGGCCAGGCGATTATTTCTGGTATGCTTGTGCTCACCCTATATAGGGTACGTATTTTTTCTTCTCTAACGTAATCCAAAAATAACCGCGTTGCGTAAAATGTCGCGTGAAGTCACAAGCTAGTATCGGCCAACGTGCCTCGGTACAGAATTATGACACCACGAGCCACTCCTCAACTTCAACTCGCCTAATTTAAGTGTTGTTTAATTAATTTGAAAAAGCAAAACATACGTGTCTATTATTTTAGTATCGTCTTACTGACGGACGAAATAAGATTTAGATTTGCATACCCTCTCATCATGACTATTGTCATGATATCGTGTCATAATCCCCTGCTCCCACTCGGACGTTCCAACAAACTCTAATCATCATCATCATCATCACAGCCGAAGGAGGTACATTGCAGGACAAGGGCCTCATGGACTTGGAGATCCAAGTACTGATCATGAGGGGTCGTTGCCACACTCGCCACACTTGGCTAACGGGTTGGCGAGCGCAGTACGGGATGTTGATACACGAAAAGATGCTGCTGCCCATTTTCCAGAGGTATCCCTTAGCAGGCTCTTACTGCATCCACAAGCAAGAGAGGAGTGGTGACATTCTACTGCCGGCACCCCATGGCGAACCTCGAATGCCCCAGTACAATTAGCAGCCGCTCGACCGATCTCAATTACCTTACATAACTAACCGACAAACAGCTGAGTCGTTTCGTTACGAAACTGTAACAGCTGGATAAGCGCGGCCGATTTGGCACGGGTTCGAAACTCGGACACACGTGATTGCGAAAATCGATGTTCCATTTTACAGAGCGAGGTCGGCGTGATGTCTTCAGAGAGTTGCCGGGGTTACGCAAGCCGTTTTCAGTAAATGAGAACAAAAAATCGACTAATCCATAAGTGCCGTGGGGTACCGGCAGTATGTTGCCCCTCCTCTCTTGCCCGTGGATGCAAAATTAATCTGCCAAGGGATACCTCCGGGAGATGGGCAGCAGCGTCTTTCCGTGTATCGACATCCTGTACTGCGCTCGCCAAGCCGCCTGCCAAGCCTGTTGAATATGGCAACAACTTCTCAGGTTCATGAAGGAAGTGTCCAGCAGTGGACGTCCCACGGCTGAATGATGATGATGAAGCCTTAAGCCAGCGAGCGAAGCTAGTAAGGTAACAATAATAGTTCTGTCATTCTCTTCTCTCTTTGCAGCCGTAAAACATCCACTGCTGGACAAAGATCTTCCTCATGGATCTTCAATTAGTCATCATTAGGGGGTTGCTGCCATACTTACCATGCTCGGCACTGGCGTTGGTGGGATGTTGATACACAGAAAGACGCGCCTGCCCATCTGCCGGAGGTATGCCTTGGAAGATTCTTACTGCATCCACGGGTAAGGAGGAGATGCTACAGGTAGTTTTGCAGAAGAACAATTGGTGTGAAAAGACCATAATCCATGGGGGCCTGTGACAGCAGTCCTACTACTGTTATAGGATAAACAGCGCTAATCCGTCATTTTAGTTTATTTAAAATTATTAGACACCTGCTTTTTAACGTAATTAAGAAAATAACGGCGATATATTATGTCGTAATGAAGCGTGACGTCACGCGCTGACGTGTTTCGGTACATTTTATAACCATGGTCTGACGACACGAGCCCCCACCCCTCAACTTAAATGCGCGTTATCTATATATTGGTGTCGATTCTGTTGTTGAACTTCCTAACTAAATCTAATTAAAATTACGTAAAATAGACTAAAATGACATATTGTTATTCCTTAAGTGTCATTCTAAAATTAAGTCGGAACAATTTGACCAAATTAGCATTTCTAATTTAATAAAAAACTAATTATATATTATAAATCTTTAATTAGCTTTAGGAAGTACATAAACATTATTAACACCATTGTTTTATTCATTTGGAAAAGATAAAAATACGAGTCTATAATTTGAGCATTATCTAACTGACGAACTAAATATAATTTTGATATGAAAATCAAAATTATACTTGATAGAGGATGAAAATCATTGCTGCCATACTTACATACGTCTATCATACTTGACAGAGTATAAAAATTATTGCTGCCATACTTACATACTCTATCATACTTGACAGAGTATGAAAATCATTGCTGTCATACTTACATAAGTTTATCATACTTGACAAAGTATGAAAATCATTGCTGCCATACTAACATACGTCTATCATACTTGACAGAGTATGAAAATCATTGTTGCCATACTTACATACGTCTATCATACTTGACAGAGTATGAAATTCAAAATCATATAAAATATTATAAGTTAAGTGGTGTATTTCTGATAAGATAAAGAAGACTATTTATCGATAAATTTATTTAATACAATTATGATTAAAAAAAGCTGCAAATCAGCATTTTGTCCTCAATTATAACGAATTAAGTACCTCTACATATACTACAACTGATATCTCACTGAAAAAAATGGTAACAACTTCCTACTACTTATTATGACTACGATTACTTAGTTGTGCTGTATGAAAGCCAAGTTACATGCTTGCTTGCCTACAAAGTAGAATGTAATAAGCTGGTCACGCAATTTTTACGTGGAAGTCAATAAAATTACATGTTGTGATTACATTATCGTATCGTAGGAAAATTAACTTGTCATAACTAACTGTTTAATTACAGTAAATTAACAACAGTTACATTTTACTCTCTGTTTTATTAGGCTTCGTAGTAAAACAAGAAACCCTTATTATATTCGCTTTGTCTGTCTGTTTGTCCGTTACCGGCTTTGAGAAGAGACTATTTGTCCTAGAAAGCTGTCATTTTGCATGGACATACAAAATAACAACGCCGAGTTATCGCAATAAAATAAAAATGATAAAAATATCATTATCATAATAGTTAAATTGGGGTACATCTGATACACGTGAAGTAGAGATTACTTTTTTTCTTGATTTTCCTATCATTTAGGGTATCGTTGAATAGGTATTTAAAAAAAAATAGGAATTGCGAAGACAGTTTTCGATTTAGCTCCGTTTGCGAAAAATTTAAATTTCAATCTTTTTACGAGCGTCCGTCTTAAATCTAAACTGCTAGCTTTACAAATATGAAGAAAACCGTAAATGTAGTTTTAACTATGAACTTTCTAAGAACACGGGGTAAGCTAACTTTTTTTGTTTCAGAGAAATAAACGCTCGAAGTAGTGATGCGGTTTCTCAAACATAACGGAATACTTTTAACCGAAAACCCAATTAATTCCTGTTAGTATGTTTTGGTAAACGTAAAAAAACATACACCAACATCTATCAACAGGTCTACAGTTAACTACGAAACCCTACATAGCGCGTAGCCCGACACGCACCTAGCCTGATTTATTTTTCTCGATACTAATCAAAGCAAAGATTACAAGCGTTAGATACGCTTTTAGCGTAATGAGACCGCGCCGTTTTGTTTTCACACGAAATGAGATAGCTCGCTCATTTGGAATCCGTGTACCGCTAAACTCATTGTTAGCCGGACGTAGTGTGTGTTATTTTTTCACGAAAGCTCGAGCTACAATAGTTAACAATCAACAAAAGGTAACTATAACAGTTTGATTTATTGACAAAACCAGTGTGCGTGCGTCGGTTTTGGTTTCATCTAACGATTTAAATGAATCAAAAGAGAATACGTTGGTACTAATGGTCAATAATCATGATACTATCAGGTAAAAATCTTTTTGTCTTGTATGAACTTAGGTGTACTTTGTCTCGAAATTTCAAACATTGAAGAAGAGGTTGCGTTCCATTTTCAAAACAATCCTAATGTGATTTTTACACTTCTAACAGTGTTCTCACTGCAACGTCCCGTACAGCATGGATTAACAATAGCGAATGCTGTATAAATCATCTGCATAGATGTAAAGGCCGGAATATCGACAATCGCATTACAAGGATCTGATATTACGGGTTTGGCTGGTGGATTACTCTTTAGCATTATGCGGGCTGTCCACTGCGTAAAGCTCACAACAATAAGGCATGCGTGTCAGAAATTTCACAGCTCGCTTTAAGCTCGTCTTTGTTATAAAGTTATTATTCATGTTATAATAGCTCCCATAGATTTTAGGCACGTTACCTACCTGCTGGGGTTGATACTGGTTCTGCGCCCTCGGTGCTGCAAGAGTGCACCCAAGCACCGCCAACGTGACACAAAACCTCAACATATTCCACTCACAAATAATTAAAAAGAAAAAATGAAACAAGCACAACACTCGCGTACAGATTTACGTATTGCCATGCGTGAACGCCACTCTCACTTTATATAGAGACACCCCTTCTATGTGAGGGCGGGAGGAGCCGAAACCAA
Organism: Pasiphila rectangulata; assembly: GCA_963082625.1. Classification (NCBI taxonomy): domain Eukaryota; kingdom Metazoa; phylum Arthropoda; class Insecta; order Lepidoptera; family Geometridae; genus Pasiphila; species Pasiphila rectangulata. The sequence goes on from OY720240.1 coordinate 15,627,998, forward strand.
GCTAAATTGAATTTTAAACCAGTTAGTCAAAGTGCAAATTACAATTTCGTTAAGTAGTCATGTGATGACGAGAACAAGTGCTGAAAAATGTTTTGTTTTCAGGCTGAAAAGGATTTTCATCTTGACCGCATTCTTTGTCGTAAGCTGTTTTCGACATGTTGATCGCCACCGGATATGTTGCGATTGATATTGCTTTTAATGTTAGATATCTTTTTATTTCAAAATCCTGATGTGATTGTAATATTATAATTATCACATGACCATACGTAAATGTAAGTCCTTACTTCTAAGCTTTTTGAAAACTGAACGTTAATTAGGTTTTTAACGTATAGTACTAATACAAATTAAAAAGTGATGCTGATAATTCTATCAGCATCACTTTTAATTTATTTATTCATTCTTTCCCATAATCTACAGTCATATTTTATTAAGTAAGTACTTATTATTTAACAAATTTTACACTACACTGTTCATTTTTATTTGAATTGTATCCCATCTACTAAGTCGTTTAATCCCAACATTAGCTTTGTATAAAGTCTACTATTTTAATAGAAACTCCTTTTGCTCCTCTTGCTAAAAAAGACCGTCATTGTGGCAAATAAATTTAACATTTAACATTGACAGTGCGCATTCAGCAGCTTTAATTTTATTTTTGTAGCTGTCAGTAATGTGCTAATTAGCCTTGTTTATTTTAATGTAATTATTTGTGGACAATGGCCATGTACGGGCATATAGAACTAAGAATTAGGATTTTGTTTATTTCTACCAACTTTTATTTAGATTTATTTTTGTTTGTTATGATTATCTTATTATGAGAAGTGACATTTTACATTTCATTTTTGGAATATATGATATAGTCAAGATCATTGAAATTGTTCAGTTAATGTTGCTCATAGTACTCTGCCACCGATTTTCCCACGCAACAAAGTAACAAAATTGTTACTTCCTCAACATCTAATATTATCATAATCATAGACTAATCTGGGATGGATAGGCTCACTTAACATCCCAGTGTTAAGCGAGCCTATTCCATCACAACCTAGGATAGTTATTGGCCTACGTCCAGCACGGGACGTCCTACGGCTTAGAAGAAATGCTGCTAGCATTTATGCAGCACCTAAGTCCGGTTATTTGGAAGTTTAAAACGCTTGACGTAAAAATTAACCCGTTGCATTAAAATCACGAAACCGCTAAATATAGGCCTAGTACATACATTTGAGTAGTTCCCTGGGTTTCTCAAGGATCTCATCATCAGAAATGGGCGGGCCACCAACTGCAGGCTTAAATTATGGGTAAGTAGCTACATCTTGAGGCAGTTCAGTAGACACTAGTACAATTGTTTCATTTTATAGATCCCATCGTTCTGAGTCTTGAAAAATATCTGGAAGAACCTAAAACATTTTGATAATATTCTAAATCGGTTTTTAGATGAGAGAAATCTGAGATCTGTGATAAAAACATAAAAAGGACGACAAAAAAAGGGGGACAAATATCGTTACTTATCTTCTGCAATCGTTTTTGTATGTAGGGGGAAATTTTCCGACGCTAATCATCGTGGCTTGTAGAGGTAAGTGTAGAGGGCAAGGCAGCAAGAAATGTGATTAAAAGCTAGTTTCATAGCGGACAGGGAAAGTGGTTGCTTTTATTGGCTTCAGTTCGTGTACAGAACTTTGACCCAAGAAACAGGCGGCTGGAGCTAATATAATTATATATAGATAATTATAGCAAAATTATATATAGGCAATATAAATGATTATATATTATAGGCAATATTCTAAAGCTGGCACCCTACGGCACAGAAATACTTCTTAAAAAAATGTAACAGTAGCAACGTCTTGGCCTTTTGTTAGAAGTAATTCTGTGCCGTAGGGTGCCGGCTGTATAATGTTGCCTCTCCTCTCTTGCCTGTGGATCTAGTAAGAATCTGCCAAGGGATGCCTCCGGATGATGGGTAGCAGTGTCTGTCCGTGTATCAACATCCTACTGCACTCGACAACCTGCCTGTCAAGCGTAGCGAGTATGGCAACAACCCCCTCATGATTGTTAACATCCATAACGAAGGCCTATGTCCAGCAGAGGACGAGGACTGTGATGATGATGATGATGAATAGAGACTGGATGTCTTAATCAAAACCTATTTCTAATGATGAGATCCATGGGAAATCGAGGAACTCCCCATATATATTGTAGGCATTCGTACATTTATAGTGTTTTTGGTATTTTCAGCAAGAAGTAATAATTTGCAAAGCATTTACTTTCAGAATGTATGATTTAGTGTAGTCACCAAGGATTGGAAATGTATCCATTTGTGATTTCTTCTATCATAAATCTTTACAAACATATTTACAAAAATCGGGCAAGAGCGAGTCGGACTCGCGCACCGAGGATTCCGTGCCATAATACAATATAATATATGATTAAGGCGGTTTATACTTGTTGGAGAACCCTGACAGCACCATCTCTTGTCTGATAGCGGAACTTATGTGATTTTTTTACACTTAAGATGATTATACCTATAGAGGTATATATATATTTAACCTGATAATTTTATTACCAAGCAAGCTATATTTCGACTCAATATGTGGAGACGCTTTTATAGTAAATAGCTACTTTCATAGATACGTTTTTTAGTTATTAAGTACTGTTTGTAATCCAACAATATAAAAATAAAATAAAATAAAAAAATAAACAACCCTTGCTCGTAGGTGAACAGCGAATCACATGGATCATCCTAATAAACCAACTTAACCGATCGAATGTAGTATTCATGCAATGTCTAATGGTTTTGGCCTTAGAGTTCTAATGCCAATGCACCCCAGCGTTAAATATCAACGCCTTCACTTTTGTATATTGTATTGTTTAAGACCTCGAGATACCTTGGCCTGTTATTTTTACCATTGGATTTAATCAATTTACTGGATAATTAATTACGGCAACGAGCCGAAACGAGCTTGAAATAGACTAGCCTAACAGCTTATACTAATGATTTTTACTTGCAACTTTTATTGCAATATAGTGTTGTGATCGCGAAAGTTTAAAAAAGAATAATATAGAGGTAGATTCCTATGTAAAAACCAATTTTGAGAATCAGTCAATCCATAAAGGACTTTATGTTTCTTTATATGAAAATTTAATTGAACCTGCCGTGGGGTCTCAGCAGTAGAATGTTGCTCCTTCTTTCTCACTTGTTGATGCAGTAAGAATATACCAAAGGATACCTACGGAACATGGATGGCAGCGTTTTTCCGTGTATCAACATCCCGTATTGCGCTCGCCAACCCGCCTGCGTAGCGTGGCAAGTATGGCAACACCCTCATGATCTTGGAGGGATCATAAGAGAGGCTTTTGCCTAGTCGTAGACGTGGATAGCAGTTCTACGTCTGGGATGATAATTCAGGTGAAAAAGTTCAGATTTCTGTCAACTTATATTAGAACAATTTTGGCAAAGTGGCAAATAGCATTCGGTAGCTAAGTCTTACGGGCAGATTGTAAAAAAAACCAGTAAGAGATTAGGTAAATATTGATAGATCGCATTTCTTATTTAATAGAGTTACGCAAATCAGTATACCTACTAGTATAATATAATAACACTCTACAAGAAGATTGATCTATAGATACCTACCTATTTGTATTGCTAATGTTAATAGAACAGTAAATGTAAGTAGGTAGAGTTTATTTATTCTAATCTTGAAAACTACCCATGTCATTAGAATATAAAAATAGATTAATGTTATAAGAACAATTAGTTTTTAAGTTTAAGTGCGCCTCCTAGTGCAATTTTGCTGTGCCCTAACAGGGTTTATGTTTCCAACCAGTCTTACTACCCAACATCTTTATTTACAACATAAATGCAACAAACGATTTAGATTTGATTTGATTTGAACATCTGGCATTACGTGTGTAAATTAGCCACTTAGAATTCTGCATAACACCACTATATAAGATGCTAATAAGATTTATTCTTATCACGCGAGTCTGCAGGTCTGAGTATTCTAGTCTAGTTTTGCCATTACGGAAACAATAGTTTACCTAACTAAATAAATTTTGCTGGATTTTTTACGCGGCACCATATATCCAATCCTAATGTTAGCTTGTGTTATCGAAACCAGATGATTGATAGATTACTTGAAAGCATTTTTTCTGTACTTAAACATACTTATTATACATCGAAGAGTACGAGAGTATCACGGGTCGGCCGGCACCCGTGATAAATATCTGCAGATAAAGCAAACATCTTTTCCCCAGCGGGGATTGACGTGTGACTGCGTCAAAATATCGGGAAACTCAAAAAGACTCAAATCATGTTAAAATCCCATAAATATTGCATATAATGTTTAACAACCATGTGATATTTTCAAAAGTTATAAGTCATGTCAGTCATAAGCGATTCAAAAACAGAGCCCCAGGTTTAACCCTAAACAGCAACTAGGTAACCTATCCATAAGATAAGTGGTCACCCAAAAGAGATGATATAAGACCAAAATATTAACAAAATATAGATTTTTGGTACAAAAGACTTCAACGCGCTACCGAAGCTTCCATGGTTGCTTAAATCGATCACTCAGGAAAGCAGTTCCAAAACTCTCACATTAACATTAATTCTCAGGAAACTTAACAGTTACGTAATTATATATATATTCAATACCATTTACTCTAAATGTAGGTGGCAGTCTGTAGGTTACAAGCACCTGGTGACCATTTACTCGGTCACTTATCAGGTTATCAATGTTCACACGATCGAGTTTTTGTATGCAATTGATAACCGGTCCTTTCACCAGCTGTATGTGGGCCGCCTAGCGCTTACTATGTGACCTAATATTGGGCTAATCAATATATCTATTGCAATATCCAAACGAAACCTTGAGGTTTAGCTATATTGTATTAGCAATTTTGCTGTGTATGTAGAGCAAGCACTTTCTGGGCGAAATGTGAAATTTTCTTAGTTGTTTTGGGAATTTGTCGACGTTTGGGTCGATCGTAGGTCATCCACTGCTGGACATAGGCTTCCCTCAAGGACCATTTATGGGGTTGTTGCCATACTCGCTAACCCGCGCGAATGTTGATTCAAGGAAAGACGCTGCTGCCCATCTTCCGGACATATCCCTTGGCACATTCTTACTGTATTCACGGGCAAGAGAGGATGGACTACTGTCTACTGTACCCCACGGCAATATATTTTTCCAAAATACCGATCAATGTTAAACACTCTTGCTGGGCCCTCGGTACAGGTTTTGCCTAATGTGATAATACTGATAAATCGTACCTGAATTGTTTAGTTAAATAATATTTTTTTTATATATATCGAAAATATCGATCTACGTTGTACGCATGCAGCCTTATAAAAGAGATCCTTCGTTGTGAGGAAACCCGTAGCTTTGTTGGCTTCAGGCGGATTGACCTGTTCTTCCTCTGTATACGAGTATAACTGAATAAGCTGAGAAGGGAGAGAATGGTATATATATGTAGGTGCTAGGAAAATCTTTACTATCTAACAATGTCCCTGGCACTGTAGCTTACAGTACAGCATAATTTTTACAAATTTATGATAAGGTTTTTATTTTTCTTGAAATTTAATTTGAATCGTTCTCTCACAAGTGTAGTTTAACACTACATTTTTTAACAGTTGCTATCGCTGTATAAATCACCTATATACATGTGAAAGGCCAATATAATATATGAGGACTGATACAGCATGTCGACAACTTCTCTGGAATTCCATAACTACATCATGCATCTGTCGCAAGCGGGCGTGGTTAGGTTCAAGTCACCGCACCCAAACTACCTACTTACATACAAGTAATGCATAATGCTGTATTTAGTTATAATGAGCTTCATGTGACATGGGATGAAGAGTCGTGGGTCAGATTTTCCTAATTACGTCTAAGTAAGATGGATATCTCGCATCGCATTTACGTCAGGCATGACTTATTATATTTGCGGTGGGGTGCCGGCAGTAGAATGTTACCACTTCACTCCTACCCGTGGATGCAGTAAAAACCTGCTAAGGGACACCTCCGGAAGATGGGCAGCAACGTCTATCTGTGTATCAACATCCCATACTGCGCTCACCAACCCGCCTGCCAAGCGTGGTGAGAATGGCAACTACCCCTCATGGGGATCCATGAGGGAGGCCTGTGTTTATCAGTGGACGTTTTATGGCTGAAATGATGATGACTTATTTCGGAGATCTTGCAACCGGAAGTATCCGAGTTTTGCAATTTGCTTCATCGTATTATCAGCTTTTCTGATAACCCAGGGTACGAGAGTTGCGCCAGCGGCTAACCCCGCAATTCTGTTAACCCCGATGTGTGTCCCTGAAAGTTGTTAACCTATTTTATAAAGCGCTGATAAGGCTGCTTAGAAGTGGCTAACAAATAACAGATACAAGAAAAAGCTTAATTAATTCGAACTGTATAATTCAAGTAGGCCCATGTCTATATTACTCAATATATTTCTAGACCAGGTTTAGATTTTTAATAAGAATAATAAACTCCTTTCCAAATAGTGGCCATGACCAAAACTGCCTATGTTGCACTTAATGCTCACAAATACTAAAGTACGACAGAAATGTCGGAATTGCCGCAAAGTCAAAGGTGCGGTGTAACTGCAAATGGTTTTTTTGTCGGAATAAGCAAGTATTATATGGGACGGAATCTGCTCCAACACCGGCAAACGTAACTAAGAAAAAAACATTGTTAAATGATGACTTTAAACGATTGAGTTAAGTTATTCAGTTCGCTTCTATCTAACTTGCGTGTCATCTGAAGACAACATTACAGGTATAATTACTTATGTACTTTATTCTTTTAATTATGTTGTTTTATTTTGTACTTTGTGACGCGTCAAAGGTCCATGCGGCCGCACTGAGTAAAGTTTTTTTTTAATTTGCATTTGTTATCCTCAGATACATTCTTTTGAACGGTGCTTATTGGAAACCGTCGATCTTCTATATGATTGATGAGATAGTAAGACTTTTTTAGTTCCTTATGAACATAAATCCATCACGTCTTATAAGAGAACCGACAGTATTTGTTTTGAGCCGATCGAATCAGATTCGCACAGGAAGGGTTCCGTACCATTGTTCAATCAAAATCATGTTTGTTGTATGGACGCCCTCTTAAATATTTCTGTTTTAGTATTTGTTGTTATAGCGGCAACAGATATATGTATATCATCTGTAAAAAAAATCAACTGTCTAGCTGTCAAGGTTCATGAGATACAGCTTGGTGACAGACAGACAGACAGATGGACAACGGAGTCTTAGTAATAGGGTCCCGTTTTTACCCTTTGGGCACGGAACCCCAATAGCCAACTATTACCTTTTTATTTTAGCAGATTGATCAAATCTGTCGAAATAATTGCTTATAGTGTTTGTGGGGTGGGAAAAAACAGTTCAGTAAGTACCCACATTTAGCATATTTTATTACTACACAAGCATTATAACAATAACATCTACAATTAGAACTAAATAAATAATATAAGCGTACTCAAAAGCCTGTCTACTACGAAGCATATTTGTTCCCAACGTGGTGTCGAACCCCCCACTTGTAGTTAGCGTTCTTATCCGTCTTTACGAAGGTGTGGACAGGGCCTGTCACTCCACTGGTTTCCTTGTGGTCATCATCATCGTCATCATAGTGACCACGCTTTGGTCTCTGGTATTGCGGCTCAGGTTCTTTGGCTGTTATGAAGAAAATGAACGAATTAATGAATGAACACTTTGTAATCATAGACTAAATTCGAAATAAATTTAAGTAAGAAAAAACGATGGCGTTAGTGGTCTTAACGTTGTCAGGAAGATTCGTTTGTCGATTGTCGAAACTTAATTGTTTTGGTAGGCGAGTAACGAACACTTTATTAAAAACGTGGATTAAATGAGAATTAGGTTACGAGAGATTGTGATTGGTGGAAAGTTGGCTATTCAATTGTTTGGCTTCGGTCTCTGGTATTGATATTAAGGTTATTTGGCTGACACAGAAAAAAATACAAAAAATAACAGTTTATTGTAAAAATGGACTATGCGCCACCACTGAAGTCCGATTAACGCGGCGCTGCTATCATATAACTAAATGCAGACTATAGTGAAGAATTTAGTTCCCGCTTTTGCCGCAAGACTTCAGTGGTAGTGCCGACCTCAAATGAAAATTAGGTTATGAAAGATCGTGATGGAAAGATGGCTATTCTATTTGGTGGGTCAAGGGAAAGCGATGGTAAAAGCGATTATAATAATGAACAAAAGATCGCTATCTCTTGTGATGATACACGAATTTTGCTACTCTGATGTTAGCAAATAATTGGAGTCTGTGTCCGGACAACGATAGATTAGCACGAGTTTTGCCTAATTATTTTTATAATAAAAATAGTCAACCATCAACAACACAAGTCAAAGACTTTGTTTGTAATATTTTTTTCATAAAAACGTAGGTTTGTTATGCTTTACAGTGTACGAGCTAGATAGGGACTTAAACCTCAATATGTATTTATATAACATATTTCTCTTTATCAAACCGTTCAAACATCGTTAATTAAGTAATTGAATTTACTTAATTTAGGACACCATTTTACTAGGACACCATACAATGTAACACTATGGAGAGTAGGTGACCTTAACTGGTGTTCTTTTGGTTTATCCGTTATTTATTGGAATAACGGACTACGCAACCAATAAAACTTTCATTAGGATTGCGCCAGGTGTCCTGGAATAATACTAGTACTTTATAAGTGAGCAGCAATAAAGTCTAGGTGATTTAAACATACCAGGTAGGCGATGGAACTGCGGTGGCACTGGCGCGTATCGGTACACTCTGACAGGGGCTCGAGGCACGTGGTAGGGTAGAGACCATGCTGATATCGTCCCGACGACACATAGCAGCCCCAGCTGTTAACAAGAGATGATGGTAACGATGACTTATGAAGATGATTCCTAGCCGATTTCGGCTATGGCGACTGGGTATTTGATACCTACAGATTGGTATATGATCTCACTAGCGGGATTTAGGTTTTCTACTCTACGTGACTTATGTGCCGTGACCCGTTGTCAAAATGTACTCCCTTCCTATCGAGCTCTTTGCAACGAGGCAAAACATAACATTTGTGTGAGAATAAATTTGTGTAAGTTCTTGTAGTTACTGAATACGGTTGTAGGATGTCATCATTCTAGCCGTAAAAAGTCCACTACTGAACAGGCCTCCCTCATAGATCTCCATGAGGGGTAGTTGCCATACTCACCACGCTTGGCAGGCGGGTTGGTGAGCGCAGTTCGGGATGTTGATACACAGAAAGACGCTGCTGCCCATCTTCCGGATGTATCCCTTAACAGGCTCTTACTGAATCCACGGGCATGAGAGCCTCCTCTCATGCCTCATGGTTAAATTCTACTGCCGGCACCCCACGGTTGTAGGATGTGATTGATTGTATTTATTTTAGGCTACCAACAATGGATACACAGCATTACGTATTAGCGTCAAAGTTGTAAAAGATTGTGCATCACCAATTTAGCAGTCATTTTGTGAGAATGTAATAGTCTGACCATTGAAATCAGTTAAATTTCAGTAATGTCTATGGTTTGGTGGAATGTTAGGTGAAATCACAAATATTATACTACACGTGAAACGTAGGCTCTGTAATGGCGTTTTATCTGTGGTCAGATTAGTTTTTGTGGAGATTTCCCGGCAAATGGTGTAGGTTGCTACGATTAAAGTGTAAATACACAGGATTAATAGGTTATTAGAAACCTAATTAGAAAGTTTAAAAAGTTGTAAATCCTGATTAACAATACGTACGATGAGAGAAATTCAGAAAGAACATGTCAAATCATCTGAAGCTAAATAAGTAAGCTAACAGTATAATGAAGGTACTTATGTAACGTAGGTACTCATAACCATGTAGGTACGTGGGTGTATACTGGAAGTTATTATGCTACTTCAATGAAGTATTACCAATTACTCCAGTAATTTTAGAAAGTATACGATTGACACATGCCATGCACCATGTGTAAACCTTCGCAAAACTTATGCCTTTTACCAACTTACAAAATACCTATCATAAAAAGCACTTTTACACAAAATAATTATTGCTTGCTAAATGTATGTGTATGTTTTTACAAATGAAACTTTATTGTATACGCTGGCCTGGTAACAAGCTTATGAAAATAATATGATGCTGTAACCACGTACTTATTGACTTGTTTTTCACTCTTAGGTGAGTGATTTAAGCATAGAGCCCGAGAGCACATTTCCTAGGAGCACCGTGCGTGACTACATGTAGGGCTCCAGGCCGATTTCAGCCACCGCGACTTAACTTTTGTTTATCGATTATTCGGTAGAGCTTCGTTCGTGTACTCTGTTGTGAATAATACACCCTATTTTGGCTTTTATAGTGCGTTTGCGATAATTGCACGTCAAGGTATTTTCTTAGTTATAAAGGACTTTTAAAGGCGGGTCGTCACGTTCATTGCCTATCTAACGCCTTTTAAAAAGTTTTTGCTTTTAAATGTTCTGATGCAACGTCTATTCTGGACGTTTTTACCGCTAAGGATGCTCTACGAGAAGGCTCAATTTGGCATCAACTGCTATGGTGTAGCCATGTCCTAAGAATATCCAACGAAAGAGTGACAAAGCGCATCTTTTTCTCTGAACTCCAGAAGGGCAAACGCAAACATGCAGGTCAGTTCCATAGGTACACGGACGTTTAGAAAAGACACTTAAAACCACATAGAATAACGCTAGAGAAGAGGCAGAATATATACGATCGTGACATCCGTTGACACGTCGCCGTTTTATAACATCCTCTTCCGCAAATACTAGACTGCGGGAACATTGCATAATTTAATTAAATAATTAACCTCAGTGCAGAGAGATATATTGCGTGTTATGACATAAGTAACAGGTATGGCCAATGATGTCACGTTAAATTTACTTCTTAACTTTTCTATTAGCAATAAAAATTGGACAACAAACCCACATATTCATATGGACCTTTAAGGCGCTGTAAACCTATGGCTGGCTGAGACTCAGGGTGTGGGTCGATTTCCGTCGTGTGAAATGGTTTTATGAACTGCGAATATTTGTCTACGATCTGGGTGTTTTCATAACAATGTTTATTACTCATCTTTTCGCATTTCGCATAACTCACACAAGCTCTGCTAACTTTGGTTCTAGCAAGACTTGTTAAAGCTGTGTTTACATAATCTCACTCATTTTGAGATTACAAGGCTGATTTATATGTGATGCGTTTATGATCCTTTGATAGTAAACAAAACATGTAAAAAGAAATTCTATTTGTAATTGAAATGTGCAGTTGAAACACACATTAGCTATTTTATCAACTCGCTAGAGAGTTGATTCGGCCCGCCGCTTCGCATGCGTTGTACCCGAATAAAAAGTAACCTATGTGTTAATCCTAGTAAACATCAATACGTGTGCAAAGTTTCAGCTCAATCCGTAGCCTAGTTTTTGCGTGAAGAGGTAACAAACCTCCATCTAAACAAACTTTCGGCTTTATAATATTAGTGGGATAGTGCTAGTTGGTGCGAGTAACATCATCTCTATGGACTTATCTCACTCTATGTAGTGTTGGCACAAAATGTTTTCTTTTTCCACTCACTCACTTCGTCATTTCTCTTTGTTCTTTCACAAAATTCATCCATCACCAGCTAGTGCGACAATGTTACTTGTACTAAACATATTTTTATTGCTTACCAGCACTGTTTTGTCCATAATAACTGTAAATAGTCTAGTTTCCGAGTCAATCGTGACGGCAATGACTGTAGTGGTAGCGATCTGTCTTTTATAAAGAAAGAAAACGAATTTAAAACACTTTCTACGGTGTCATGGTTGAGCGGAGATGACTCCCGGTGTCATATAATACCCAAATTCAAGTGGCCCATAACATTCAACGGTTTTTAATTGTTATTTATTATAACGAAAAGGAAAAATCGCGATTATTTTAAGGTTTAAATAAATAAATTATTAACTTTGAATACCATACTCATAATACACTCTCAGTACTGAAAGTTTAATATGGGCATTATATAAGCACAGAAAGTACGACCCAGATAATTGCGCCTAATATATTTATACGGTTTTATTAAAAAGATTGGTTGATTTTAACACAAGCAAAAAGTCTGAACTTATTCTGTCGAGTATAGAAGTTTGCTTCTGCTTCTACTGTAAAGATCGGGCTCACAGTTTGCATTTAGGTGCCTGATAAGTTCAAAGCCGGCACCTTTAAGGACTAGAATCATCATCATCATCTCGGCCGTAAAACGTCCACTACTGAACACAGGCCTCCCTCATGGATCTCCATGAGGGGTAGTTGCCATACTCACCACGCTTGGCAGGCGGGTTGGCGAGCGCAGTACGGGATGTTGATAAGTACACGGAAAGATGCTGCTGCCCATCTTCCGGAGCTTGAGAACTACCACAGATAAGAACTACTGATGCTATTGACTTGAAATTTGAAATGCTATAAAATAACGTTTTTTTATGTATCCCTTACAAGGCTCTTACTGCATCCACGGGCATGAGAGGAGGGGTAACATTCTACTGCACCCCACGGCATCTAGTAAATAATAATTCTATTAGCTAAATAATATTTATTTTTTTATTTAGGTGCCTAATAAGTTCAAAGCCCGCACCTTTAAAAACTAGAATACTATTGGGTAAATAATAATTCTTTAATTATTCAACAAAAAAACACGACTTCAATTATAAAATCTAAATATGTGTTCTTGTTACATTTGAGTATTTCCCTCAATTTTCACCGACCCCATAATCAGAACTGTGTTAAAAAGCAAGCCAACATTATTAATCTATATATCTAATCAGACGGTAACACCCACTGCTGAGTAAAGACCTCTTCTCTTACACGCCACTCCTGGCGGTCTTGTGCCAGCCGGATCCACTGTTTCCCTACTGCCTTAACAAGTGACTAGTAACCAATATAAAGTGAAACAAAAAACCCAACCGTAAATTTTAAATATAGGGCATTAAACTACCTTTAGTCCCATCTCGTAGCCAGATTTGGTAGCTAGCTACGAAATGGGATACTCTGAGGGACTCCAGTAGGTACACACTATTCAATGATTTAATTCCATTTTGTTTCATTCTCGACGAGCTCTGTGGCGCAGCGGGCGAAGGTCCGCCTGCGACGCAAGGGGTTGCGGGTTCGATTCCCGCCTCGGGACAAATGTCTGTACGATCTGCAGATATTTGTTCAGGGTGTTTTGGGTGTTTTTTCTATATATAATAAAAATATCTATCTATGTAGTATAATGTATTAAGTATATCAGTCATCTAGCTAGATGATGCTGTGTGATTTGTCCAGCAATATTTATTTATTTAATGACCTTGAATAAGATGTTGTGTAAATATGATGATTAGTTAATCATCATGAAGTCGGTTAAAAATAAGATTGAGCCACCGGACAATGTGTTATTAACTTACTGCTGTATCAACGGTGCTAATCTATAGAACAATGTAATTTGTACCACACACATCCAATCACCTGAATCTCACGCAGTGCGGTTAGGTAATCCAATTCTCACAGTTTGGTTACAAATAAAACATAGTGATGACAATAATAATCCCTTTCCATTTTATTTTACCCCACAAAAGATTATGTTTAGTTTGATATATTTACTGAAATTACCTAAAACATCTATGGTATCCATGGGTTTCAGTAGTGTTGGCCGAGAAGTAAGTGCCTAAGTATGCCTTTCAATGCGAAGGTCGTGAGTTCGATACCGGTGGATTTTTCTTTCTTGAATATTTTATGTGCTTATTAAGCGCTTTAACGGTGAAGGAGACCATCAGATTCTGAAGTATGAAACGGTTCTTTCCTCTGACTAATGGCCGACTTAGCTGGGAGGATGGCATATAGCTGGGCAAGCCTATGCATCTATGCCGGCAGTAGAATGTTTCCCCTCCTCTCTTGCCGGTAGATGCAGTTAAAATCGCGTGAAACCCTACGTTAAACCCTACCCGGGGGTCCAGCAAACCTAAAATAAGGAGTCTATAGTAATAAATCATAATTGTAATTAAATTGTGTTTTTATTTTATAATTATGAATTAATAATATTGGGGTCCTTACAACCCCTCGGTAGTAATAGTGTTTCTTCTGGAATGGGTAGGGTTTAAGAGTTAAACAGCGTCTACCCGTGTATCTACATCTCGTAATGCGCTCGCCAATCCGCCTGCTAAGCGTGGTGAGTGTGGCAACAGCCCCCTCATGATCATAGAGATCCATCCAGAGATCCAAGCCTATTCCCTCATGAATTTCAGTATCCAGCAGTGGATGTAGACAGTAGTCCAGTAGTCCTCAGCAGTAGGTGTTACCGGCTGATTAGTATTTTGGAATTTTTGGAGCGCTTTTTGACATAATTGCTTGAATTAAACTAATTTTAATTCACTTTACAGGAATGTCGTATTTTTAAATCTCTTGATATTCATTTTTAGGGTTCCGGACGAAGATGGTAAAAAGGAATCACTTTGTCTGTCTGTCTGTCACATATGGATATCTTGAGAACTACCACAGATAAGAACTACTGATGCTATTGACTTGAAATTTGAAATGCGTTTCTGCGTTGCGTGCGTGCGATGCGTGTATGCGTTTCGAAAATAACGTTTTTTTCAGTAATATGGAATATAAAAAAAATGTTAAAAATATCGTTAAGCCTTATTTATGTATCGTTTTCGAGTTATTTACAAAAACGTTGAAAAAAATGCGTTCACCCCTTATCTCCGAAGTTTGCGGAGATAAACCTCTGAAACTTTCATTGCTAATAAAAGTGTATGTAAAGCTAACAGAAAAATTATAAATAACTCTCTAATCTGCATAGATTTTTAGAAATCATCGAAAGTGTGAAAAATCTATATAAGTTCCGCTATCAGACAAGAGATGGCGCTGTCAAGGTTCTCCAACAAATATAAACGGCCTTAATCATATATATTGATATTATGATTATTATTGTATGATGGCACGGAACCCTCGGTGCGCGAGTCCGACTCACTCTTGGCCGGTTTCTTATTTATGAATCCCATAAGGGCACTGAAAACCAATGCCGTGCCTCACACAGCGTACTCTAAGTTGGCGACCAATTTATATCTATTGATTGTTCCTTTTTAACTGTGTAATTCTATTTGGATTTCTTTGAGGCATAATAAATAATTTTTAATTTCATAATAAATATATTTATACCTAAAATATATGTCACCTAAATTATCAATAACCTATGCTTGATTCTGATTCTTGTTCCTAAAATAGTAGAATTTAGTTCTGCCACATCGCCGATCGCTCTCGCGGCTCGCTCGGCTCGTGCGTTGTTGTTGCAATACCTAACCTAGATCTCTGGGAGGGGGTTATCTAGTTTTGTTAGTTCAATTTTAGTGACAGTTCTACTATTTTAGGGACGAATAAAAAAGGTAATAGGTATTGAAGATCAGTGACAAATCTAAACTTTGGTGACAGAAAATTTAGTTGCATTTATAAATAACATTCAGTGTACCCCGAGCCTAAAACTGAGCTAAAACAATAACGATCATTATGTAAGCAGTTACACGGTTAGTGCCTACAGTATTAGCGTTAACGATTTTTTTGTATTGGAAAGCTTCGCTCCATTTCTTTTAGGCTGAACGGCGTCTAGCAACTAATTAAAAATAATAATGTTGTTGAAATCTTCAGGAAGCTAACTGAAGTAATACAAAACCTACTTACTAAGATATGTCTTGACGGCCGCCGTGAGGTGCCAGCGGTAGAGTGTTGCCCCTCCTCTCATGCCCGTGGATGCCAGTAAGAGCCTGCTAAGGGATTACCTCCGGAAGTAGGCAGCAGCGTCATTCCGTGTAACAACATTCCGTACTGCGCTCACCAACTCGCCGCCAAGCGTGGTGAGTATGGCAACCCCTCTATATACCCCTCAAGGGGATTCATGACGGAGGCCTGTGTTCAGTAGTGGACGTTTTACGGCTGTAATTAAGTGAAATAGATGGATAAGAGGATCTGGAATATTCGTCCAGAAATCTCCTTAGTTTTTCCTTTGAGAACCGGAATGAGATTTCTTGACAGAAGCTTATATCAAAGCTAAAAAATAAGCGCTCAAAATTTTGACAGATGTTGGGTTACACTTATGCAAGTAAAATGTCTAAAATACCTTTACATCCCAGGTGAGCTCAAATGGTAACTCTTAGGATAACGATAATTTAAAATTAAATTAAATAATAATGCTGGACAAATCACACAACATCATCTAGCCCCAAGCTAAGCAGAGCTTGTGTTATGGGTACTAGATGACTGATATACTTAATACTTTATACTACATAGATAGATAATTTTATTATATATAGAAAAACACCCAGAACACCCTGAACAAATATCTGCAGATCGTACAGACATTTGTCCCGAGGCGGGAATCGAACCCGCAACCCCTTGCGTCGCAGGCGGACCTTCGCCCGCTGCGCCACAGAGCTCGACATTTAAAATTATACGCTTTTGCATGATACCTTGTACAAGAAATACAGAATACATAATATCTTTATTATTTACTGTTGTACTTACAAAGGTCCAAGTTTATACAGTCTGTCCAAAACTGGACATACAATAGAAAAATGTAAAAATAATAACTAAAAATAATCGATAACTGTGACGTTTGATCTTGAAAACCTTAGGTATAAGTTCACGTGATATGTACTTTTGACATTTTACTTACATCAATGTAGCTGTAGGTACCAGTTTTCAGTTCCGTGCGAATTATTGCAAGTCTAGTACTACTGGCCACTTATCCAAATAGTCAGGAGTAGGATATCACTTTAAGTTTCCTATTGTATGCAGCAAAAGCTAACTTCCCTTTCACAAATACTTTGTTAATACATGATACATTAACATTGTTATTATCATGTCGAAGAAAATTAGATGTGGGGAAGTAGTCAACATTTGGTTCGTTAGAAATTATTTCAGTCAAGAACCCTCGAACAGAAATAACAAGACTATGGGGAAAGTTGAAATGCTCTAAGCTTTTTTATGTTTTAAGTGTAAACCCTTAATAGGTATTATTATTAATATTACGGGCTTACACTTAAAATAATTTATAAAAATATAAAATACAAGCAGCATTTTCTTTAATAAATTCTGACTGTATTTTTATTTCTTTAAAATACTCTAATAATAGTAAATATCCCGATAAATCAACATTTAGATACCTACGTTCCGCTGATTCGACGCAGGTGCATGCTACATGAGCACGGAAGCGTTAACTGTTTGGCTATCCAAACAGTTGTCAACAGCTGGCCTCACAGAACCATCGAATTGTTACAGTGGTGTCTATAAATGAAAATAACTGTGGCTATCAATACAGATCTGTGATCAGCCGTCACGATGTCTCAACGTGCAACTACGGTACCGACTTTTGTTTACTGTTTTTCAATTTATTTTAAAGATTTTCTATGGTGCAGGCAGTGAAGTTTTCCATTGTTTGTTTTCATGTTATTAAAATTAACCTATTCGTAGGTACTACGTAAGAGTTTCAGTGCGGAAGTCGAATAAGAAAGTGTAGAAACGTATTAAGTTATTGCCTTATTGGAAGGCTTCGTTTACACTTAGTTTTCGAGATATTTGAAGTGTTAATGATTCATCAATGATTTCAACTCGGGCACTAGAGAGAACATTAGGAACATAATCTTGTGTTCGCTGATAAACTCCGATTTAACCTGCCTATTGTGTAGTTCTTAAGTACCAATAAATATATTTATCTTCAATTCAGGAATGGATATGGTATATTCTAGTACTTTATGCTGGTTCCTTCTGGAGCCCTGTGCCATGTGTGGCTGGGAGAGCACCTCCCGGCAATCCAACCACCATTGAAGCACAAGCCAAATTCTTTCAGTAAGTATTCCCAAACATCATTAGTTCCTCAAGACTCACCACTATTTAGAGTAGGTAATCAAAAAAGACAGTATTTAACTCCTATACGTTTTGCTATTCCTACGGAGGTTTTATTTGAAGATATGTTTATATACATTAAATATAATAGAGATGATAGATGAAATATAACATTTAAGATTTTAATTTGTCATTAAAATCTTAAATGTTTGATTCAGACATGAATGAATATATTACCTACTAATAATTATCGTTATACCTACTAATAATTATCGTTATACCTGCTAATTATTATCGTTACAATTATTTATTTAATTATAAAAAAAGTAAAGGTCTTTGTCTGTTACTTTAAAATATTTTTCTGTGACAAGACTTCTGCGACTAACCAACCTAAATTAACTAGATTCATTACAACGACACCTTAAAAAAATAAGCTTTACCACAAACTATTGACTGTATTTATAGGGATTTTTTCTCAGTACAGTTGAGCCCCTACAAGATAGAGTTCGGACACGTGTGTGAGGACCCTAACACGTGGGAGCAACGGTACGAGAAGAAAGACTTTAAGAACCACAGAGACATGGGAAAAGTACTTAACGATTTACCTCGCTCTTTCGTGCTGGGCCACGTATTCATCACACGATGTGTTATCTATCAGCAATTCCTATCTATGCAGATGACGCTGCCATTATCATGACATATCGGTGTTTAGTTTACGTGGACACCTTTTGGCTAAACAAACGCAACCAGGCAATTCCTAAAAAACAATAGCCCTTCGCAGGTGTTTATGACATATATGTAGTTTGCATGGTTTGGTCAGTGACAACTTTATAGGATCAGGAATTTGAGGCATCGTCGTGTGATGACTATGTTCCCAGCATAACTGTCTTTTTGTTTCTTTCTCTTTTCCGCTTCGCTTGGGTTGGCTGAAGGTATAGACACTTGCCTACGTCCGAGGACTTCGATCAGGGACACCGTCTGGGCAGCAAACGCCACTTCACTGAGCGACATGAGCGATCAAGGCCAGGAGAAGGACTCTTCTCCGCTAAAGTATGCTTATTGTGCTTCTAACACTTAGTTCTCGATCAAACAGTCTCTGATGATAAAACGGCGTTTACCTGCCTATTTCTGTAGCAAATTATTTTCAGGACTGTTTGAATGAAAAGTCTATACCCTTACTTAGCAAGTGTTTGTCTGTTACTTTTGGGTTACTTACTTTTACTAAAAAATCTTAATGCTCTTGCAAATAATGTCTGTTCCTAATTTTCTCTTCATAAACTAATTAATAACTCAAAAACTTTTTGTAACTAAACTAATTATGATCTCACTAAAATACCTACCAACTTAACCTTCCTAATTTTATGTAAAACCATTACGACACATGTTAATTATTTTGTGGCAGGTACGGTGGGGTGACAAAAAAGGAGGTTATGGTGAACATTACTGGGATCTGAACCACCATGGTCCTTCCAACGATCACGGAGATAATTATGATAATGACGATGGTTCATATCACGAAGCCAATGACGCCTATGACGAGCCGAGTGACAACTCTCCCACGTACGGTGATGACTATGACCCAGAGAAGGGCAGCTACGAAGAAACAAACAGAAATAAAAGAGCTCACCCGAGAGTGAAAGTTGCAAGAAAAACTGCAAACTACGAAAACCAGCCTTATTCCAAACACAACAGAGAACTTCTAGAAGCAGCCGCAACACGTCACGTTGAAAGCAACCAAGAAAAAATAAACCCTACAGCAGTTAGTCAAAAGCAAAAACCTAAGCGTCATCAATATCAACAACAAGATGAAAAGAAAGAGAAACATCAAGTGGTTTTAGTAGTCAATCACAAGGATAACACCGATGATCAGAGTAGCCAGGCTAATCAGTATCAAAGGCCACAACCCAAGGCTTCTCAATATGTTTCGTATGAAAGTGGTGCAGGTGTGAGGCAGCATCAAGATACGTATAACCCTGAAGACGCAAATGCCGCAGCATCAGTTCCTATTCCTAGATTATTTCTCGAAGCTTCCACGGGTCATGTCGTAGATAGAGCTACAGGACAGGCTTATGTTTTACAGCCTATTAACAACTAAAAAGTAGAATAAGTAATTCTAGTAATTTATTTCCGTAATTAAATTGTTTAATCTCAAATTTAAATTGGTTTTTCTTTATTGTCAGATTACCTAATCAAATACGATAAAAAATAGGAACTTTTATTCAACGCTATTTGTTTGGCAAAGTTACCTTATTACATTTTCGTAAAGAGAAAGTGGGAAAGTTGATAGAGCTTGCAGCAGTAGCATAGGTACATAGATAGTTAAGTAGCATATTATTTATATGGATCTACCTACTGATTTTAATATAACTGATATCCTTTTCAAAAGTAAATTTTCCTGGTTCCTTGTTGCAAATTTTTAGTTTCGATTACCAACTAGGTATTATTAAGTACTTATTGTAAAATAAACATGGGTTCTTTCCCGAAAACTAACTTGTAAAATAAGTTGCGCAAAAAAAGTTTAACCCCTTCGCCCCATTGAAACGGACAAGACTATATCTTTATATAGTGTCTTCCATGCAAATCAGGGGTCAGCTATTCCCACGGCTAAACAGGTTTGCAGGACGATAGTATCTCGGGTCCTGTGTCTATTGTAGATAGTACAATAACAGTTTTGAATTTACCGTAGCCGTTGTATGCGGGTTTGTGAAGCGAAGCGACGCAGTTCAAACGGGTTTTATTAAAAACAGAAATAGAATTCAATGGTTTTAATATACTATGAAATTGGCGTTTTGTCGTACACTTTGATCTCAAATAACTCCTCTTTGGTTAGGAATTCCAAATTCAAATTTGTACAGCTATTTACTCATGCATTCGTGTTTCGAAAACCATAATTCATTTGATTTTCCACTTTTGTATTTTTTCTTTGCGTCACTCAGTTTTCCAAATGGAAAACTTGAAATATCGCGTTATTTACGACAACGAGTTCCACCGTGGCACCAGTGCTGCAGAGACGGCTCGAAGGATTAATGATGTGCATTGAGGCGGTTTCGCAAAAGAAAACACAGGACACTAAAATTTTGTAAAGTAGACTAATCTGTGCTATGCCCTAATTACACCCTCTCCTTGAATGAAATCCTTGAAAAATGTAAGTCACCTACCAACTAAAATTGTACGAAACTGTACAAAAATATACTAAAAAGGAAAAGATCGCAATAAAATACCAAATCTTCCAAGAGTTGGATTTCTGCTGCATCACTTATTGCCTTGTAAACACAACCCTCATCATAAACCGTTTATCCAAACAAAACAGGTTGTATTTTTTGTCCTGGACCATGAAATCCCTAGACCATTCATTCATTAGGGGAGTCTCAATTCATATGTTCAGTGGACCCGCAATCCACAGTTATGCAAATCTCGCACGCGCCAAATGAAGGGCTAAGAGCAAGCCTGAGATGAAAAAAGCTGTACCAAGAAAAGAAGGGTGCTTTGAGAATGCTGTATAGTGATCTTACGTTTTGTCGGAAGCATCGGACTGTGACGCTGTTTGTGTCAAATTTTATATTTCGTCACCTTTTGACTGTGGATGATTTGATGACGGATGGACTGGGTAGGTATTGTATTAGGGTAGAATATAATACCTACCTACAAGATCTTGGGTAAGATTTTAACGTAGCATAAGTAGAATGGTAACTATGTAAAATCGATTATGTAAGTTTTGGAGAAGATTTTTTAAAATATTTTTTATGGTAAAGAAGCTCTACGGGATTTCTCTATCTCATCGCAATTGCGGTAAAATATGTATATACATATATATATATATATATATATATATATATATATATATGCGGTATAATATATAAACATGTATGTAATGCTGTTAAGTACTTGGTTTTTACACGGAAATTGTTCAGCGGAACAGCAAAAGTTTAGCTATAAGTATACGAACAAAGATTTAGAGTAGGTATGCAAGTACATGTAAGTGGGTAAGGCACAAAAAAGAGGAAAGAGATTTCTCTTTTATGTGGAGTAAGGTACTTATGTTTTTATCTCTAATCTCTCTTAATCCAGGCTCTGTAAATTCGATTTTTTTTAATATTGTATACTGCACCGCTAAGGTCTGGAACTCGCTGCCGGCTTCTGTTTTCCCCGAAAACTACAACCTGGGTCTCTTCAAGTCAAGAGTGAATAGGTGTCCTTCACGTCACCTTGTGATCCATCATCGGCCACATCGTCGCTTACCATCAGGTGAAACTGTGGTCAAACAAAGGTCTATCTGCAATAAAAAAAAACCTACCTTTGCAGCTCCAGTCAAAAAAGTTGCGAGTTAAAAAATAAGTAGGTGGGTAATCTACCAACACAGAATAAATATTTCAGGGTACCTAACGATAATTATCACGTTTTACAGGACAGCTAACGTAATCTACTTTTATAACCAAAACACTTAACTAAAGTTAATCGCGAACTACTTCCCTCAAAGCACTAGGTACCTTCGACCAGAAACCGTTATCCTATCTGCTTCAATCTAACCAGCATTCCCACACACCGTCAATAATCCTTGCCAACTAACGGTCCTCACGTACCTATCTAGGTGCTTTCTTCACAAACAAATCACGGTCAAAGGTGTCCCTTCATAGAAACCAGTTTGACCAGTTATACGTGGGAAGATTGTCCAGTGACACAGAATACGGAAGTGGAAGTTGCAAATAATAAAACCACCCTTTGTCCATTCTTGTTGCGATGTCTTTTGTACTGTCTTTACACTTGTCTGTAAGGGTTGCGAATATGTTATTGCTGCTACATACAGATAGAAAGGGTTAAGAGTATAAAATTAATGTTATATTATGAAATCTACAGAACCAGTTTATTTAGGTAAGTACATTAACAAAAGGTATGAGATGATTCTAAAGCATAACTTGGGTTTTTGATCCAAACCTTTAATTAAAAAAATTAAAACTTTGCTTAGGGAGATATATTTTTAAGCCAAATGCGCACAATACCATCGAAGAGGGCAAAATTGCTAATGTTAGTACATAGATGAGTACCTCATTATCATCATCATCATTTCAGCCGTAAAACGTCCACTACTGAACACCGGCCTCCCTCATGGATCTCCATGGGGGGTAGTTGCCATACTCACCACGCCTGGCAAGCGGGTTGGCGAGCGCAGTACGGGATATTGGTATACGGAAAGACGCTGCTGCCCATCTTCCGGAAGTATCCCTTAGCAGGCTCTTACTGCATCCACGGGCATGAGAGAAGGGGTAACATTCTACTGCCGGCACCCCACGGCAACACGATGAGTACCTATTTACCTCCATTTAAAACGAGTCATTTAAAATGTTTTTTGTGCTTAAGTTAATATTGTTAAATGCATTGATATAAATCGTGTTAACTGTAGTTAGTTATAAAGATTTCCAACCAAAATTTATATACATAGGTATATATTATAATTTTTGAGTTTCAGCACAGATAACTTAATAAGTACACTGTTTTAGTACCTACCTAGGTACTTTAAACAAAAATCATCTCAATGAAATAAATTCCTAAAAGTAAATACCTATTTACATAAAATTACTAGTTGGAGGAATATATCAACTCAATGTGACTTTGTTTATGTGATTGAATACATACCTACCTAAATCAATATAAAGTTTAAAAATCAATCAAATTTATTAAGGTTGTTGACCCTTACTTCCCAAACTTCGTAACCGTGTGTCACATGGAGACCCAGCATGCAAATAAAGGGTCATTCTCACTGTCCTTTCCCATACAAGGAAGAGGTCAAACTGGTTTTAGGACGAACCCTTTGCAATTAAAACTGCAAGGACAAGGACAGTGTCTTCTTGGTCCATTGTCCAAAACGAGTTAGGCCAGTTTATGGACTGTGAGAAATTAGTGGAAGATAATGTGATGTATACCTACCTAATGATGATGACTGATGAATCCGACCCCTTCCGGGAATAAGAAGATAGATGGGTGGGTATTAAGTGGATACATATTTGCTTACCTACTACCCTTATGGACGGCGAAGGTTTATTAGAGGTTTTTTTTTAACTTAGGGTTATCCAGAAGTCCTAGAAAATGATACTAAAATTTGGTATATAAGCTAGTACCTATACCTAAGTACACAAACAACAACAAAAAAATCGAAAACTAGAAACTTTAACCATCCCCCAACCCCTTAAACTATGACAGTGACCGATGATAGTTTGTATAACCACCTTAAACTGGATGACAGTTTGTATGAGACTTCCAAATTTCGTTTCTAGAGGTTTGAAAATTGTTTTAGGGATTCCTTGTAAGAAATAATATAAAAAATATTTTGTGATTTTAGCAAATCACGAATTAAAAAAATACTGACCTAAGCAATTTCGGTACAAAGAGAAGTAAAATCTCACTGAAACAGATTTCTACACTAAAGTAAAATGTTGGCAAGACGGGACCATATTGCTCTCACCAGAGATTAAAATCTTTGATTAACTGGGCTTCCACTGTCAAAAATCAAATCATATTTCATTTAGTTAGCAATCTAACTCTACAAGGCCTAACTTCACAAACTCTACACCTTAGTCAAAATATATGGCTTGGCTGTTTCGTTACTACAAGATTGGATAGGAGAAAAGTAGTGAACAATGAATACATCTAGGTAACTATCCCTCATGTGACGGTAGGAAAATAAATGTTTCACCTTACGCCCATGTGACGGTATAGAAACGACAAGACACATATTCCGATTAAGGTGTAGGTAGAGTTTGTAAAGTTGGGCGCCGCATTGAGATCTGATACATTTTTGACATGCGAGCCATACCTATGGTCTCGTCCTGGCGACATTTTTCGTAGGATTGAACTGTTCTTTCCTGTGACTAATAGCAGACTAAAGCTGAGCGGATGGCGATGGGCAAGCCTATTCCATCTAACAATGTCTCGGACACAGCAGCGTCCTATACAGCTTATAAACCAGTTGCTGACGCTGTATAAAATCACCTACCTATCTTAGATGTAAAGGCATACTTTAGCTTTCTCTATCGTTTAATACCTCATGTAGGTATTAGGTATTAAATTCGTGCGGCCGTATTCTAAAGCAGCTTCATATTTACTCCTCACCCCACACACATTTTTATCGGCGGATTTTTTTTTCTTTTTCACAGCCAAAAAGGCGGCATAAACAACACCACAGCCAGCCAGCGGTGATGTGAAGTGATTCGCGGTGAATGCGCTACAGTCCTAAAATAGGGCGGGGACAACACCCTTTTATCGATAACAATAGAACATGCAAATGCAAAAGGTGACTTCAGTTAGTTACCTACTTGCATAATCAAATTCAGTCATCAACAGGTCCTTCTGTTGTATACGTCTCTTGTAAATTCATAAACTAATTCGTAAACATACTTAGTGTAGGTAAATTTGAAACACGAGTTTTCTAGTGATAAATATATATATATTATACAAAGGTACATTTTCGTATTTCGAGGAAAATAAAAGGTATGTACATAATGTTATTTTGGTTATTAGTACAATAATTTAATAAGGGTTATATAGGTAATGCATTAGGTACATTGTAAGGTTTGTATATTAATGATTCTAAATATTAACATCATTGACACAAAGACACAAGTTTAACCTGTCCCCACTCATTAAAGAGGGCTTGAAATCCATGCATACCGTTACTTATTTCAAATAAGTTAATGATTAGGTATGTATGGTAAAATTATTTTGATACCTACATAATAAATTAAAGATGAGAGATTATTTTATAGGTCATAATTAGGATAAAAATAATGTTATTTTTCATAAGGGAGAAAAAGGTTTGTCAGGTCATGGTTATATTGCTTAGTTGTTGGTTTTTTTTGTCCTTAATATATTTTGCTGTTTTTTTGTTTGGTTTTCGAAGTATATTGTTTATTCTGGCTCGTTCATGCGAAGACGGGCGAAGTCCTCAAACACAATGTTGTCTTCTTCCTCATTTGTATACAATGAGTTTTCGTAACGGTGTCTTTCAATAGACTGCATCTTCTTCATTGCGTTGAAACGTTGGCGCTCAATAGTTCCTGAACAAGATAAAATTATATTGATAGATATATACATAGTATATATACATTATTTTTATATATTGCTGCTTCTCAATCTACACAAATATAAGCGAATGTTAGTTGCTCTAGGGAGATAAGTATTAATTTTACCTTCAGCTGGATGAAGCAATTTGAACGGCACATCAGTTACTAGCTCTCCTCCAAGAGTTCCACAGTTCAACTTCACTCGAATGGAATAAGAGACCACAATACCAATGGCGTCAGCTGGGCACTTTCCTTCGGCTACCAATGTAGAGCTCGCCAAATTTACGTCATCTTCTTTTAAATGTCCATCCAACGCCACACCTAGAAATCGGAAAACATTGTTTAGGTAGGTACCAGTTACCACGCAAAATTTAACCCAAAGTTTCTTTGATTGTTCTTCTAAAATACGAACCTCGAATGTCCTTGTTACTACGTGCCAGAGGCACTAAGTAGAAGGATTTCGAGAGACTTGCTCCAGGTGTGACTGGACAGCCTTCACGGCTTTCCAAAGATGCAACATGACGACTGAATTGAGAGTTTATCATGGTGATCTCAACATGTTGCACGACCATGCATCGAATGTTTCGCACCGACTTCCTGGAGTTGTTCGACACAATCACGTTAGCTGCGATCTTCTCTCCGTGGTAGTAAATTTCACGATCCAATGTCACTTCGAGATTAATCTTCCCATTGCTGAAAGTGAATCCTTTGCTCACGAGTGAGCTAGGTAGACGACGTCCACGGGAAGTTGGGGCATGTTGCAACTAAAAATTTCAAAAGTTATGTTTTTAAATTATTGTTGAGTATTATAAATTATGTTGCGTTATAAAGATAACTCAGTAGGTATCTACAACATACCTTTTTGATAGCAAGAGTCACAGAGCTGCGTTTGTGACTCTTTTGTTCTTCTTGTTCAGCTACGTAAGTTCTTACGCAATAATCAACGCCCATTGGTTTTCCTTGATCTTCTTCAGCTGGTTGCAGTGTAACCTACAAAAATATTAAATTATCTATTGGGCTATAGGTAGGTAGTTCCAATTTTGCAAAAGATTACGAGTTCCTTTTCTATTTACCGAGCTGGGCGCCATCTCTGGGAAGTTGAAGGTGAAAGGATAGGCATTAGGTCCGAGTTTTTTCAGCAATTTCTCCTGTACTGGGGTCAATTCCATCTTAGCGTTGATCATAGGCACCACCTGCTCCTGTCCAATTACCATCTCCTTGGAAAACTTCACTCCCATCACTTCATCTTCCTCCCGACCATAACGGTAAGTGGTCACCAACTGATTAAAACAAAGTCACTAAATTAAAACTCATCAATTAAAAACCTATCCATCGCACCTTGGTAAAATCACTATTTTGAAATATCCAGCACATTTGAGTAATGACAATACCTGACTGTAAACTTTTCTTCCTTTCAGGTATTCCGAATCAACAACGACGACACCATCAATAGGGTCGCAGTAATCCATATGATCAATGAAGTCCCGCTTGCCGAGGTAAACAGTGACTTTTCCATTTGGTGTAGTTTTTTTGAACACTTTCACAGCAACAACCATTTTTGATGATTGTTTTGGGCAAAGGGGAAATAATAAGACGTTTTTTTATGTGTAGGTTTATGGTTCGGAGGTATCTTATGAGAGCAGTGTTTGACTTGAGGAGTTCACCAGAAATGATTATCTTTAGGAAACTTTGCTTTTATATGCGCAACATGTGAGGTTTCCTGCAGAGTACAATAACAGTATAATTGGATTTTGCAGGCTGACACCCTAATGAGATTAGTATGACGCATTATACCCACATTGTATGCTTATCGATTGATTGGCGCATCACCATTTTGGTGAAGTATCTACCTACCTACATACATCCTTAGACGAGATAAATCCTCGTTTAAGCCTACATCTAATCAAAACTCGCGCGCTCCTGAAATGTTGCAAGTTTTCGTTATGATTAATTTCTTACCAATTTGTCATTTTATAAAATGACTTTGACGTTTTTGACACTTAGTTGATTTCGTTTCGATGGTTCTTGTAGTATGATTTTCAAAACATTCTGAAAAGCTAGGTTTTATCCGATTTATCAAGCAATCATACCATAAAATTGTCTAATTATAGCGTGTTTAAGAAAATGTAACAAGCACAGTCATTGTATGTCTTTGAAATGTAGTAACGCTGTAAAATTGAATTGTTCTGATAGATATACCTGAAGTTTATGAGTTTTCAGCTACACCCTCAGTATGCCGACGTTCCTGACCCAAGGGCGTCACGGCTACAGCGTGAGGTTCTCCCGAACGAGGCCGGATGCGCTGGCGGTCGCGACCAGCCAGTACTACGGCCTGGCTGGTGGCGGTACGCTGTTCTTTCTGGAGCTGACCCCCGATGGTAGCACCCTGCTTGAAGTACAGAAGCTGGAGTGGAACGATGGACTGTTTGACGTGGTGAGTGGGGAAATAAGGTGAATTCTTTGATTAACTTGGAAAAGCCACTGCCCTAAGGAGATACCATAAGATTATCTCATACTTGTGATGTTGTGGGATTCTTATATAGAGCTTATTAGCTTAAACAGGAATATCACTAGAATGTGATACTGGCTAATTTGTATAGTACCTATTAGTATTTATTAGCCAGCCTAAACAAAACTTTAAAATTTGGCTATTGTTGTTATGAAATAAATATGGTTGACATAGATACCTGCTTCTAGATTAAAATATAAACTATAGCATTTTAATCAATTTGCAAATTTTCAGCAGACTAAGAACTTGTTAACCCAGTTATAACATCCTTGACGGAATGTTTGGTTGGTTTATATGGGTTCTTGTAGATTTACATTATTTATCTGGGTCAGTGAATAACATTATTTTAAAAGCTATTTTAGGAGAAGTTTATGTAAAGATTTGTGATATTGTATGAGATTTGATTTATAATCTTGATCTTTTTCAAGTTTTTGCTTCTCTCTTAGTGGGTGTCCAGTGACAAGAAAGTTCCTTGTTAAAGTTATTTTAAACTAAACTACCCTATGGCAGCAGTGGTAATTAACAGTTGTCAATGTTTTTCCATATTTGCAAGTTTATTTTTCAATGTTCAGTGATAAAATGATTTATATGTCCACATTTTAATGATTTTATTATTTACTAGCCTCTGCCTGCAGATCTGTTCAGTAATTTTGGCTTGGAGTGGTGGTAACAAACATCTAAGTTCATGATCAATGTCATAGTTTTTATTTCTTTCACATTTAACATAATGTGCACACACAATAATAAAAACTACTGTGAGCTGTCATCTTAACTAGCTAATTTATAAATCTGTTTGTTTGTTTCTATGGATGAAATATTCATAGATGCTTTTATGCTGCATCAGCAGCAGGGAGATTGACTATTGTCAAGTTCAAGGCTTGCTAAAAATTTATACTTTCATTGTCATTGTTAACTATATTCAAAATAAAGCTAGTCAAAAATATCAGAGCAGATTTAGCCTCTTGTCTTACACACTTGTGTATTACTGTAAGATCCTATACTTGATAAATAGCATAGGTATGTAGCTCATAATGCTGCCTCTCCAAAGGGGCTTTGTTAGACAAACATAAGTACCTAAAATTTTCTAGAAAATCATACAACATATTACCTATGGCAAAAACTCAATAAGCATTAAAATAAGTCAATTATGATAAATCTGGTTTGTATAAATAGAAAGAAACCCTACACTCAATTTACATCACTACCCGCATCGCCAGCTAAAAGGATTATGCTGTAACATGTTTTATTTGTAGACAATTGACTTAGTCACCTGGTTGTTACACACTTACATTACTTTGTGTTTCACTTCACTAGTTAATGATCTACCTATCTAAACATGAACTGATAGACTAAGGGACTTATAGACTAAAGAAACAGTTGGGAATTTGATATAGCGCAGGTGGTATAAATAAACAATTATGGTAGTAGGTAAGTATAAAATACAGTATACAACCCTTACCTACTGTGCTGTGCTAGCTTAGTACTGTAAGTTATGGGGACCAAGACTTTAATTCCAAATGACCTTGGTTAGGTTTTCTAAAAGAATTTTGGAGTATGAAGGTTTTATTATTATTAAGGAGACAAGTAACTAAAGAGTTGGTGCCACCACTGAAGTCATGAAGTCACTGAAGTCTTTTAGGAAATAAGAACATTTACTAAGACATTTTTATTTAGTTCTATGATAGCAGTGCCCGCATCTATCCAATTTCAAGTTGCCATTTGTATTTGACATTTTATTAAATGCTCCTGCTCCTCAGTAAAATATATCAATAATCAGATTGGTCCAATAATCCTGTAGTTTTCACACATGTCTTTATTTTGGACTGATGTTTCGGGTCATGCAAATGTGCTGTGGGCAGGTTCTAAAACAGTAAAACTTGTTAAAATTATTTAAACACAGTCTTCGTCTTTCTCCAAATTCCAAATAATCTTGGGGATACCCTGTTATATCCATATTGTCTGCTCATTCTATAGCCCTAATGCCTTTAGGATTAACACCAGCTTATTCTATAATCCCTTGTACTGATTGGCTCAATTGTTACTGGTGATTTATTAGAACAAGCATTGGGACGGGGTACCAGAAAAGGGGGTGAAGGCCTCAAAAGGTCACCAAAGGTCAAAAACGATGATTTTGTAGAGGACTTGACCAGCATAGCTCTGGGTAGAGATGTCTGGAGGAAATGGGAAAGGCCTTTACTCAGCAGTGAGACATGAATCATCATCATTTCAGCCGTATAACGTCCACTACTGAACACAGGGCTCTCTCATGGGTCTCCACGAGGGGCAGATGCCATACTCGTCACGCTTGGCAGGCGGATCGGCGAGTGCAGTATAGGATGTTAATACACGGAAAGGCGCTGCTGCCCATCTTCCGGAGGTGTCCCTTAGCAGGCTCTTACTGCATCCATGGGCATGAGAGAAGGAATGACATTCTACTGCCTATATCTCCAGCGTTTATTTTTTTATCTCTTTCAGACATGGTCAGGTACGTCGGATAACACGGCCGCGTGCGGCGCAGGCGACGGCGCCGTGATCGTGTGGCGGGTGGGTTGCTCCGCCCCGCTGAGGGTGCTGCGAGCTCACACCAGCGAAGTGTGCTCCGTGGACTGGCCGCGCTCGCACCTGCTCACCGCCAGCTGGGACACTACTGTTAAACTGGTGAGAGGATCTTTGATATATGTTGTCGATTGGGGTGAATTTTTTACAGGCTTTTGCAAAACCGCACCATCTCGATGGCTGGTTCTCCACAACCGCTAGATTCGCTTTTTGAATCATTTAAAAACTGATATTTAGCAGAAAATAATACTGGTGATATTGTCACAAGAATTATAAGATTTATAATTATATCGATATTTAATGCATACTGAATATGGATAATATTTTAAAATTGTACCGAATATTAAGAGTTATAGCTTTAGTTTTATAAATTTAAAATTAATAAACTAAATATAATTTGCGTTCCATTCCAGTGGGATCCCGACTCGGAGACCTGTCTAAGCACATTCGCGGGTCACTCTCAACTGGTCTACACAGCTGCATTCTCCCCACACTCACCGGCGACCTTCGCGTCGGTGTCGGGAGACGGACACCTCAAGTTGTGGACGTGCTCCGAGTCTGGGAGGCCGGCAGCCGTGGTCAAGGCGCATGATGCTGAGGTAATGTCAACTTTACGATGCTATCATTTGAGATCAAAACTACATTGAGCATTCCACACTCTGGCGACCTTCGTGTCGGTGTCGTAGATGGACACTTTAAGTTGTGGTCGTGCTCTGAGTCTAGAAGGCCGGCAGCCGTGATCAAGGCGCATGATGCTAAGGTTATTTTAACTTTATGAAGCTGTCATTAGAGATCAAAACTACATTGAGCATTCCACACTCTCTGGTGACCTTCGCGTCGGTGTCGTAGACGGACACTTCAAGTTGTGGTCGTGCTGCGAGTCTGGGAGGCCGGCAGCCGTGATCAAGGCGCATGATGCTAAGGTTATTTCAACTTTATAAAGCTGTCATTAGAGATCAAAACTACATGGAGAATTCCACACTCTGGCGACCTTCGCGTTGGTGTCGTAGACGGATACCTCAAGTTGTGGACGTGTTCCGAGTCTGGGAGGCCGGCAGCCGTGATCAAGGCGCATGATGCTGAGGTATTTGCACCTTTATGAAGCTGTCATTAGAGTTCAAAACTACACGGTACAAGGGTCTTTCTCAGGGGGGTGTACCAGCCGCATTCTCTACGTTTTCCAGCTACCTTCGAATTGGTGTCGGGAGATGGAGTACTCAACTAGTTAAAAATTACCAGAATCAATTTAAACTATTCTTATTTCAATGTCTGATTAAATAGGGTGCACAGTAAATTCTTCAATGTGTGTAGATCAAGATTTTTTTTAGCCTCATTTTGTGGCGTCACACAAAATAACGCCAAAAGATTTACTACACGTTTGAATTGAGCAGTGGAAACTATTTTCGGGATTCCTAGAACCTAGTTTAAGAAGAATAAAAATAACTTTATTTAACTTTGAAATAAAACACAAATTAGTATACTTAACTAAAAAAAGAGACTTAACTAGGTACTATAGCAATTTATGCCAGTAAGACTAAACCATTTGCGCTAGTTTTGGAAATAACTCAATGACATAATAAACATTGGCCTTAGGCAAGCATACAGAATAAGAAAGCCCTCACCTCCCGTGCTAGTTAAGAACTGTGTTACAGCAAGGTAAGGAAAAGTTGGAAGTTTGAAATCGTAAATAACTGGGAGTATTATCAGGCGTCCGTCACTCGCTCAAGGCCACGCGTTAAATGCCTACCGCTTGGTGTAACGTCGGTGTTACGCCGGCTGTCACACGCCCGCTTGAGCGCACGCACGTTAAGGTGACGCATTGATAAACTATTGTTTCAAAAATCGAGTACCGCGCCCCTTCACTCGGACAAATACGATGCTAACGGCGCGGCGGTGGCACGCGTCAACTCGATTTGCCTAGAGCATTGATAATCATGGAGTCGCCTTGTTCTTATTCAACCATTTAAAAAAAGGCAAAAATTCTATTGAACTATTTAATGATTGTTTTTTTTTTTCATACAATACAGGCTTATTTCTAATCAATTAGCATCCTTTTAGGGGCTTATTCTGTGCATCAAAACTAAAAACTTTTGTTCTGCGACTTTTGTCAAAACTCAAAAAAATTTTTGTTGTTCCATAGAAAATATCGTTCACCCGCGACAAAATGTATGGAACAGCTGATTTTTAGGGTTCCGGACCAAAATGGTAAAAAGGAACCCTTATAGAATCACTCTGTCTGTCTGTCTGTCTGTCACAAATGGATATCTCGAGAACTACTGATGCTATCAACTTGAAATTTGAAATGGTAAAAGACAACACTTTTTTTACTTATATAGCATATATTATGAAAATGTTGAAAAACATTCTTATTTTGATTGCAGGGGGGCGGATAGGGGATTTCAAAAATTTTAAGTAAAGTTATTAGGCCGTGTGGGGTATCATATCAAAGGTATTTATTTGCACATTAATAAACAGTTTTTAGTTTTCCTTTAAGTCGTATAGTTTTTGAGTCATTTACAAAAATGTTAATAAAAATAGCGTTCCCTCCCCCTTATCTCCGAAGTTTGCGGAGATAAACCTCTGAAACTTTTATTGCTATTAGAAGTGTATGTAAAGATTAGAGGAAATTTATTACAATCTCTCTACATAGCATACTTTTTTAGAAATCATCGAAAGTGTAAAAAATCTACATAAGTTCCACTATCAGACAAGAGATGGCGCTGTCAAGGTTCTCCAACAAATATAAAACCGCCTTTGTCATATATTATATTGTATGATGGCACGGAACCCTCGGTCCGACTCGCTCTTGCCCGGTTTTATTTTATTACTTTTGACAAAAGTCGCAGAACAAATGTTGTTAGTTTTGATGTACAAAATAAACCCCTAAAAGTATACAAACTTTTACTTTTTCTCCGGCTATTTTAATTTCCTCCCAGGCAGTTTCTTCCCAATCGACACAAACATCGTCCTGCATTTTATTGTAAGTGTGTTCAGATATAATGGGTAATCCTACTGCTGCGGAAAAATGCTTCAGTTGCGCGTGACCACAACCTGCTGCCATTATTTCTGCAACAGCATCTTTGTTTACATCAGCCAAAGATTTTATTTTGTTTTTATAATTACACATAGAGCAGACAAATGTAAATTCCGATTGTAATCCTATTCGATGTTCAGAAACTAATTTAATTGAGGCTGATCCGCAGTCAAACAGAGATTCATGTTAAGAGAGTTGTATTAGTTGTGATGTAAAATGATTAACATCTATTACTCGATGCCCCAAGTCGGGTGTTTCTGTTTGAATCTGACATTTAAGCACATATTTTAGTATTTATTCAGTCAACGACATTTAAAAAATATAACCAAATCGACCACTTCTTCTTTTTTGAAGTCGGTAAAAAGACAAGACAATAATCGCTATAGTTTAAAAAGGTACTTAAGTTTACCGTTTCCCGAATCCTCAGATGTGGGCAACACATTTTGTAACTCTTCATTTTCAGGATTTGGTTTTTTTAACTGAAACAAAATTACTTACAGTACTATTAAAGGAAGTAGACATCTACCATATGACTAGAGTACAGTGGCGGAGGGATGGGTACTAAATACTTACTAAATACCTGAAAAATCTTTGTGATAAATCAGTGAGAGTAATTTTACTTTCGTTTATTTAAAAGAGCAAAAAATAATAACCCAATCGACAACTTCCTCTTTTTTGAAGTCGGTAAAAAGACAATAAAATAACCGTGATTATTTAAAAAAAGTGTTAAGTTTACCGTTTTTCTGAATCCTCAAATGTCGGCAACACATTGTGTAACTCTGCGTAAGTTGGTGATATTTCTGGGTGGCTACAAAATAAAATGATGTAATTATATCGCACCTTCACAAATATAGTGACCTAATCCAAAAATTCGGGATTTCGGGTTTTTTCCATAAATAGACCTTATAAATAAGGTCATAATTATATTATAATTATTAAAAAGTTAAAGCTAACACAATAACCGTCGGATTCGAATAATATTTATTAGGTGATAGAACATCACCTAAGTAATAAATATTATTATTTTAGATAGGTTTCTAAAATATCAAGAGACGACTCCATAGCTTTTTGTTCTGATATTTGTTTCCTACAGTATGGTTACTTTGTATTTGTACAGACAAGTCTTAGTACCTACACACTTGAAAATAAAAAATAGACGGAGTATTATTATTAGATAGGTACTTTAAATTGATTGCTGAAATGATAAATAGGTATTAGGTACCTACTCAGTACTCACTCTCTATCTACTGGCTCTGTTGAGGATGTGGGTTGACCATCGTCAATAAAAATATTACCTAACTTACTACCAATAATGTTCTGAAGCTACAATATAATATAGTAGGTAAACTAAAGTCTAAGTTATAATTTTGAAAATAATTCTGAAGTAAATCACTCGTTTGTCGTCGCACAGAGTACAAGACAATAACCAAAACAAACAGCACGCGTCTCGCGCCGTGCGGCGTTGCCAGCCCGACGGTGAGCGAACAGGCAATCGTGCGTTCGTCGGAGTCGCAACGTCGCCGTCGCACCGGTGCGCGCCGGCGCGCGGCGGCCCAGATAGCGCCTGATCAAATTTTCTGAGCAAACACTGTTGGGTAGAGTAAACAAGAGTAGGCGCAAATGGATTTGATTGAGTTTTTAATTAATTAATCATAATATACACATTAAAAAAAAAAAATTCTCGAACTATGAAATAGAAAAGTAATCTGGCTATTTTATTCGTAAAAAATAATGGGGTGTTGTCGCGGATAATTCTGAGCATTCGAATTATTAAACTTTTTTTTGGTGAGAAATTTGTATTTTTTTTTTTTGATAAAGCCGGTTACTTTTCAAAATTTTGTCCGATTCATTAAATTTTTCAAGATTTTCCCTTATCTATGACATTTTTTAAATTTGAATCAATATCATCCATCCTCTCACATCGCGCATTCAAAAGTACTTGTTTTCGCCGTTTTCGTGTTTCTCGGCCCGATGCGTCATCTTAAATGTGTTCCTTTAGATGCCGAAACCGCGTAACTTTTGTGCAGTGGATGGATGCCAAAGTCATATTTTCAGCACTATTTTAGATTTTATCATTGAAGTCGGTTGTTTTAAATAATTATTCGCGTAACTAGGCAATAGCAGTAGCAGTGCAAGTAGGTTTAAACCGATTAAAAATGGCTCCCTACTGTTGAAATGATGATGATAATGATGATGATGAAATGGATCCCTACTACTTTTATAAATTCTCACCATATTTTGCACTTAGCACATAGGAAGCCGGGGTTCGTTATTAAATAACGTAGTCCAATTAGAACAAAATGAACTGCTTATATCGGAAATCACACCAATAAGAATCTCACAGCAGATTCACACTAGAACACTTCTTCACAGAACACTAATTACCATTATTGTTTTCTTCATGCGTACCTATTAAAATTATTTACGCGATTTAGCATATTGTCAACGTTAAAATTTAGTAACCATGATTTTAGACAAGGAAAAAAATGTGTCCATTATTTTATAAAGCTCAATTATTATGATCAACCAATTTGTTTTTTTCACCACATTCGTTTTATTATCAAAATCATCGTAGAAGCAACCCTAGCCACTCATTCGATGCCGCGTCACAGATTACTTGCAAGTAGGTGGGGAGGGTGAGCAAAGCAATCTCAACTCTATTGTTTGCTTATTTATGGTACACTCTTTCTCGCTGTGAACTGCTGGTATTATTAATAAAATTTTGTAGGCTATTATTGCGTAAGTATTTTGGCTTTTGTATTGGAGAGATCTGTTAGTTTCTGTAATCTGTGGTATTTATGGTATTATATCGAAATTATTATTTTTTTATAGGTTTTATCCTGTGATTGGAGTAGAACTGAAACACACGCCATAGCCACTGCCGGCTCCGACGGACTAGTCAAAGGATGGGATCTGAGAAGACTTACCTCACCTATGTTTACACTTAAAGGTAAGAAAATCTAATACAAGGATCATATAACTTTGATAATATAATTTCGGCCGTATTACGTCCACTACTGAACACAGGCCTCCATGGATCTCCATGAGGGGTAGCTGCCATACTCACCATGCTTCGTAGGCGGATTGGCGAGCGCAGTACGGGATATTGATAGACGGAAAGACGCTGCTGCCTATCTTCCGGAGGTATCCCTTAGCAGGCTCTTACTGCATCTTACTGCATCCAGGCAAGAGAGGAGCATGCTAAATTCTCCACTGCCGGCACCCCTCGCCATTTTGATGAAAAAAAATATTAAGTAACTATGGATTTATGCACAAGGCAAGCTCTGCTTACTATGGTGCTGTGTGTGCAGCACTATTTATTTTATAACCTATTTTGTATCCCGATTCTGAGAAAATTAAGTAAGTCTCCCCCATATCGGGCTTATTATTCAGGGAACCGGTCGTTTTTTCAAAATTTTTGTTAATAGCTCGGAAACGATACGGTTTCGAGGTAAAATGAAATCGTTTGTTAATGTGCAAATGAATACCTTTCATATGATAGACCACACGACCTAGTAAAACACTTCACTTAAAAAAAATTAAGATTCCCTATTCGCCCCCTGCAATCACAATAATAATTTTTTTAACATTTTTGTATAGTTAAGTAAGCTATAAGTAATAATAAAAAAGTGTTTCCTTTAACCATTTCAAATTTCAAGTCGATAGCATCAGTAGTTCTCGAGATATCCAT
The DNA here is from genome assembly GCA_963082625.1 of Pasiphila rectangulata. Classification (NCBI taxonomy): domain Eukaryota; kingdom Metazoa; phylum Arthropoda; class Insecta; order Lepidoptera; family Geometridae; genus Pasiphila; species Pasiphila rectangulata. The sequence goes on from OY720240.1 coordinate 15,665,716, forward strand.
TTGTGACAGACAGACAGACAGAGTGATTCTATAAGGGTTCCTTTTTACCATTTTGGTAACCCTAAAAAGCACGTAAAATTATTGTTTTAGTTTGGAGGAGCGAGGTAAAGAAGCGCCTTTAATTGTGTATAGCGCCATCTAGCTCCACCAGCGTTTACTAAAATAAAACATTTGTGACGCCAGACGTTTCTTTCTGTCTAAATGAGATGGCGCTTTTTATGAACTACTTACTAAAAGCGAAGAGAGATGGCGTAAATTCTCTGATTAAATGAATTTTTATCTCAATATTATTTCTCTTTATAATCCAGACAGAAGTATTATTTAGTTATAAAATGGCTATATACATGAATAAATCGTGAAGTGCTTGTTGTGTGTTTGTAAGTAAGAAAGCGTTTTTAATTTCTTTTAGGTTGCGAATGTGCCGTCAGAAGGGTTCAGTTTTCTCCACATGCGCCTTCAGTGATTGCAGCTGTTTCCTACGACTTTACTACGAGGTTCGTATTCTTAAACATTTTAGCGCTAAAGACATTTGTCGATTCGGGCCTGCAAAAAACAAAGTCTTAGCAAGTGTGGATCATAAACTGCCGGCCACTATCCGGCTTAGTGCGGTTTAACGCGACCGATATGCATGTGATTCTTATAATTTTGGATTGTAAGAAGACGTATTTTTTAAATGTTCCTAATAAATTTAATAAGGTATTTACAGAATTATATGAATTCATACAATTTTAACAGAATAATAACTCTGTCTTGAGTCAGCGAGATCAGGCTAAAACTCGGAGATTTTACCTATTTTGGTTTTAAAATATTTGTGGGAGTACAGGGAAGGTTTCAAAAGGCGAGAAAATATAGAAAAAAACAGTAGTAGTATAATAGTAGTAGTGGAAGAGCAATAGTAGAGTGGTTGTTGTAGTATAAACGGAGAAGTAGACGACCTCTGTGGCGCAGCGGGCGAAGGTCCGCCTGCGACGCAAGAGGTTGCGGGATCGATTCCCGCCTCGGGACAAATGTCTGTACGATCTGCAGGTATTTGTTCAGGGTGTTCTGGATGTTTTTCTATATATAATAAAAATAATGTACATATATAGTATGTTTTATAAGTATATCAGTCATCTAGTACCATGGACCAAATAAATACTGGACTGCTAATGTCCATACTAGAAATCGTCAAATTCTCAGCGTATTTCTAGATGGCGCTTTACCTTGAGCTACTGATACGTTGCCAATAATTCCCGTTTGGAGCGCTAGCCGCTGACAAAGAGTACGAAGTTCAAAAAATGCAATCAATTTTTTGTTAAGAATTAAGTACAATAATTTATGATAGCGCCATCTATATTTTTGACTGCTGTATCTTTACGATCTCTAAATGGTGTTATGGTTCGTTTAGTTGTCGGGGAATGACCAATTTATTAAAATTTGTTAATTCGCTACTCCTCGCGCTATCTATATGTTGAGACAGTAACTAATTTTCGAATTACGTTTTGATGTTGACCCATAAAACAAGCTCTGCTTAGCTTGGGTAGCCCTACATCGCTAGATGATGCTGTGTAAATTGTCCAGCATTATTTATTTATTTAGTATTAGCAGTAGTAGTGTAGTTGTTGTAGTTGTAAGTAGGTGATTGATTCTGTGGCGGTACGAATGTCGCCGGGGCAGCTAGTCAATAATATGTCGAGCTCTGTGGCGCAGCGGGCGAAGGTCCGCCTGCGACGCAAGGGGTTGCGGGTTCGATTCCCGCCTCGGGACAAATGTGTGTACGATCTGCAGATATTTGTTCAGGGTGTTCTGGGTGTTTTTCTATATATAATAAAAATATCTATCTATGTAGTATAATGTATTAAGTATATCAGTCATCTAGTACCCATAACACAAGCTCTGCTTAGCTTGGGGTTAGATGATGCTGTGTGATTTGTCCAGCATTATTTATTTATTTATTTATTTAATAAATCGTTGTCCAACAGAATATGGGATCTGAAACGCGGCTGCGACCCCCTGGAGACGATCCGGCACCACTCGGAGTTCACGTACGGCCTGGATTGGAACTCGCTGCGGCCGCACCAGCTCGCCGACTGCGGGTGGGACTCGCTCGTGCACGTCTTCATGCCGCGCTCGCTCACTTGCGTCTAACGTGAGTACTCTTTTTTTAACAGACGCAAAAACGGAGAAGTCGACGCGTTTCAATAAACGTATAAAACAATTTTTTAGTGTTCTGTACTGAAAGGGTAACAACGGGACCATCTTGCTAAGACTCCGCTGTCCGTCTGTCAAGCTGTATCTCATGAACCGTGATAACTAGACAGTTGACATTTTCACAGCATAACTTTTTACAGAGTAGTCCGATTTTGATATATTTTTTTATTTGAAAAGTTTACTCCGTTGGTCTCCAAAATAAAACCCTAAGGGTAGGAAAACAGGGCCATCGCTTCGCTGTGCTGTCTTGCCTTTTTAAGACTATTAGGCAAGCCAAGCGAATCTCACAGCAGAGGGGGTGTCCATCATGATATCACTATGGCCTACCTTCCCGGCTCATGGAGAGTAACCCCTCTGCTGCCTTACAGACAAAGGTTATGCCAAATTTCTTTATAGCTGATTCTTACAATGGTCAAAGTTGTGCAAGTAATTTTTGAAAATGCAATTTAAATCCCTCAAAATCTATTAAGGACGCATTTACAAAACGCGTCAAAATATTAGGAAAATAGGACTAGTTTCGGTTCATTTTCTAGTTTATCCGTCGAAGTTTGACATATTTTAAGCATACCAAATGAACCAGAAAACTAGTGCCTATGGAATATGGGTTTTTCTTCAAAATATTATACTTTTAATTCGAAAAATATAGTTTTCCGTAGCCCCTTCTCGCAAAAACTATGAAAATAGGCCCACTTTCGGTGCATAGATCTCAATAACTCGAAGATTTCAAATAATAAAAAATATACTACAATAAAAAAGAAACTATAAACATTAATTCATGGGAAAAAAAATCCAAAAATATTTACATAAACCACAAAAATAAATCATCAATATATAATAATTCAAAAATTTTTCTAATTCACGTTAAGCGTATTGTCTAAGAAATAAGGTTGACTATCTTTTGTCTTTGTTGATGTTTGGTGTATAAAGTAACGATCATTTTGAATGAATGGTCACTTATGCAATTCAAGCGCGTCAAATAGTAATGCGTTTTCAAACACAAACACGTGATTGGGTAATTATTAAGCTCCATCCATGTATTATTCTCAAACTTTAGACTGACTATAGTAGCCTAAATCACATAAAAATTATTTAATTATTCACAGGTGAGAATGAAATGGAATCGTATGAGTGAAGAACAGGCTGTGTTTGTCAGTGCCAAAATAGCACTTATTCCAATGGTGTCAGGGTCTGAACGTTGCTACGAGGATGGTGAAACAGGGAAGGACGAATTTGCAGTGATGGACTTATTTTACCAAGATAGCAAGATAGTTTAGATTGTAGAAGATGCAACTTCCAATATTACGTTACTAAGTTGCCATAAAGGTTCGTTTTGTCTATGAGTAACTTAATTTTGACAGATTGTACAGAGAAGCAACCTCAATTTAACTATACGTAAGCAAAACGATTCGCCTTATCCGTATAGGCAACTGCGTAAAAAGAGGATTAGAGACATTCACCGATGGTTATAGATGTACGACTAAAATTAACCTTACATTATGTTATTTACTATTATTTATTTACTATTATTTGTTATTAACTACTCAATTATCTTTCCTTATATCTCGACTTTGAGGTTAAACCTTTCTTAAGTAAAGGTATTCTTTTAAATCTTGCGTATAGTTCACAAGTTTGTCATCAATCATAATGTTTAAGATATAAAGTATTATTCTCAAACTTCATTAATTAATCGTGTTATATTCGGCTCAAACCGTGGTATAGTTCGCGCAAAACTTCTTGAGCTCTGTGAAGTTAGCTTCAGTGACTGCGCAGTACACAGTTTTTAGGGCGTTGAGGGGAAGGAATGATAAAAGGGGTTCGAGAGGGGCTCTGTCTGTGAAATTAGGGTTGCCAGCGCGAGTTTTGGTGTATTTTCGTTTTATTTAGCACACATTTTACTATGCATTTATTTATTTTTCAATTATTAAAACAAACATATTTAAAAATCAATTATTATATTAAATTAAGGATTAATAAAAACTTAAATGCTAGAACGAATTCACCTTTAATATCGCAAGAAGCCAATTTTTTAATACAAAATTTCGACTATGTGGCAAGATTATTTATAACCTAGTTGGCAATATTGAATGAACATGTCAACATGCGCAACTTTTCATTTGCCGCAACGTTCACAGAGCTCAAGAAGTTTTGCGCGAACTCTAGCAATCGGTACCGACTATAAGTAATCATATTGTCTTTGAAATGGTGTATCCACACCCATGTTATTTATTGTTGAATCGGAATTAGCTATGAAATTGTGCATCCACACCCAAGTTATTTATTGTAGAGCAACATTATACAAATCGTAACAGTTAGTTCATTTGCACTATGACAATTCCGTTTGTTGTGTTGCACAGTAAAAAATAACTTGGGTTTGGTGCACAAAAATATATTATAGGTAGGTGTTGGTCTCAATTTATTGCATTCCAAGAATTTCCATGTGATTTCAACTTTTTTTATTATTTTTATAGTTGTAAATACCTGTTTTGTTTGTAAATATTTTTTTATATTTTGTATATTGTATAGTCTACTTGCTTGTTTGTTTAAGTCGTTATGTAATCGTGCCAATTCTAAGTGCGGTATTGCACTTTTGCGTTTTGTACCGTATTTTCTATTTATCCAAATCAAATAAACGGTAGGTATTATTTACAATTTTATTTTATTTCACAGAACAAATAGAATATTAAATACAATGAGCAGCCTCGGTTATCATCATAGATAAATTGGCGAAAATTATTAAAAACAAACAGACACGAAATAAAAAAAAAAAATCAACATATTGTTGAACATTACACAGCGTCATTTACCTTTTAATCCCAAACTATGCAAGCAAAGCTTACCATGGGAATTCAAAAGACTGATTTGGGCATAATATATTACAAATGCCTAAAAACACACACAAACGACCGTGTCCCCTAACGGGATTGGTAATTTATTACGTAAGACGATTAAGGTGGGGGAGAGAGGGTCAGAAAATGGTTAAAATGGCCTTACGTAATAAAAGAACGGACCTTCTACACACAAGAAAAACATAAAAATGACCTATTCTAAGTTTGTTTTGAATCTCCTCAGCCGACCCTCAATAGCAGTAAGCATGTAGTGAACAGATCTCAGATATTCTTTATCATTCCTGCATATGTTAGTCAAACTTTTCATCCTCATAACGGTACGACACCTCGCTAACTTGACGCTAGGTCGACTCCTGCTGGATTGGGTCAAAATGCAGGTTGAAGGTTTCACGCATGTCTTGGGATAAATCCTTGGCTCGTATCGATTCTGTGAGCTCATGGACAGTTCAGCTACTGGAAAACGAGAACATTTCTGGTTAGTCCAATGGTTGTCGTAAGGTACTATGGTGTCTGTCAGGGTACTTAGTACCCCTACAAAGGTGTCGTAAAAGGTGACTCTAATGTTTGTGTATTTAAGCTAGTTCAGATATCCCCAATATTCTCGGGTTCGCGGGTAGCGGGCTACAGTGACGTGAATGCTACAGGCTTGATGTGTTTACCCTGGCTACTGGTGACGTAACGAGCCAATATAGATAGGTTCCCGGTTTATTGTTTAATGCCGCAATGCCAAGTGCGGAGGTGGCCAAACATTCCAATCTTCCAGCAACCACCGAACCCCTCCATATCCTATACTCTTTCTCATTTCTGACCGAATTCCGAATTTCATTAAAGAAATATATTTTTAGCAGTACCGATGTAGGTGTGTTAAAACATGTCAACCTGTTGCTTACCTATTATTAACATGGTATAAGTTAATAAATACTTACTATCTATGTAGGTATTATATTAATCGTACGTAAGATCTGCTTACATTGTTCTTTGACGCGGTCGAGCTGCTTCGAGAGTAGTGACGTGAAGAATCGGCAGGAGTCCAATAGCTCAGTTCTCGCATCTCCACCCAACAAGCACTCTGAAAATAAAGCTTTTATTTATTTATTTACTATGAGGACGCCCAACTGAAAAAGTAATTAGCATACATATTTTCTTACTTAAACAATTTAATTTACAATCTTAGATATATCATCTAAGATAGTAATTAGTTAAATAAATTAATTATCTTAAATAATATATCTAAGACTAGCTTTTTCCCGCGACGTCCGCGTGGAAATCCCCTTTTTCACGCAGAGCCACTTTGATTCGAAAATATAAATCCCATTTATTCCCTATCCCGTGGGAATTTCGAAAAATCCCTTCTTAGTGCACCTCTAGGATACTCAAGGTAGGTATGTGTGCCAAATTTCAAATCTTTAGGTCCAGTGGTTTAGGCTTTGCGTTGATATATCAGTCAGTCAGTCAGGACTTTGAATTTTATATATATAGAGGTAGATTGCCACCACTGACGAACTTGACGCCGTGGCAGCCTGCGTGAGATGAGGTTGTTCCATGGGAAATGGCGCAGGCGGCAGATCGCGCTGGTCAATGTCAAATGGACAGAAAAGGGGAAGGTCTTTGCCCAGCAGTGGGATATAAAAAAACTGGTCATGACATGACTCAAGAGTAAGGATCTCAACGATCTCATCAGAGAAATAAACATTGTAAATGTATTACCACTACTTTTATCCAGAGCGGGCAGGTATAAGAACGTAGGTAGTTGGTGTTGGTACTTCTGTGCTCTACCATTTATCAGCTGTTGGCTGCAGCTCTTTGTTTCTCTTTTCTCTTCATTAAAGCTTGGAGAATCGTATTGAGTGCTAGTGCTTAACTTGTGGACGGAATCTAGAAAAATATAAGAAGGTACATACGTAGGTACTGGAGATATTTATAACAAGAAGTTTGTAGCGAACTCCAGGCTCAGTTAATTTCATTAGCCGGCTGAGACGCAAAAGGGTTCGAATCCCGCCTTTGGACAGAAGTTTGTTGTCTGCAGATATTTGTCGCGGGTATTTACCTAGATACTATTAATATTCTATCATTAATCTGATATCATATTAATGACACCAAGGTATCACATTAATGATACATTAATACCGTGGGGTGCCGGCAGTAGAATGATGCCCCTCCTCTCATGCCCGTGGATGCAGTAAGAGCCTGCTAAGGGATACCTCCGGAAGATGGGCAGCAGCGTCTATCCGTGTATCAACATCCCATACTGCGCTCACCAACCCGCCTGCCAAGCGTGGTGAGTATGGCAACTACCCCTCATGGAGATCAATGGCCTGTGTTCATCAGTGGACGTTTTATGGCTGAAATGATGAATGCCGTGGAGTGCCGGCAGTAGAACGTTGCCTCTCCTCTAAGAATCTACTATGGGGTACCGCCGGAAGATAGTATTTCCGTGGATCAACATCCCGTAGGTACTGCGCCCGCCTGCCAAGCGTGCCGAGTATGGCAACAACCCCCTATATGATCTTGCAGATCCATGAGGAGGGGCCTATATTTCCAGCAGCGGTTGTCGACAGCTGAGATGATGATGATGAATCTGGTATCCCTAACACAAGCTACTTTGGGGCTAAATGGTGATGTGTGTTAAAATATCTAGCATTATTTATGAATAAAATCTAGATATTATTTATAATTATTGTTGAAAGAAGAGTATCTGGAACAGATCGCTCTTAGCTATAAGGCCGCCCATTGTGCATTTGTGTTTATTTTAAGTTTTCGTATTGTATTTAATTTAAATTTTGGTGTACAATAATTATAATTATTAATATCCATTCATTCAGTGTTTCACTAATCTTGTTTCGTAAAAAAATACTGGACATAGCTTGGAAACATGCTAGAGACACGCCACATTCCATTTTGTGTCACGTCATCCCCTCAATCATTCGATTTAATCAATATGATTTCTAGAATGATGAATGTTTTGTTGTATTGCGACACAGCCTAGCTCAACGAAAAATTAATTATCAAAGTCCTCATGAACAATAGGTATAACATTATAACATGTAGGTAAGCTATAACACATTTTGTCACGGAAATAATAAGAAAAAGATAACTTAGAATTCTGGATTGCGTTCACAACAACTGAGTTCTGAAATGCTTCCAATAAGCCAAATATTTTTAGTATGGTAAATCACGTAAAAACAAGCTATGAGGTATGTATGTCTTCATTTCATCCCGCCATATTAGTGTCTTTCTTTTTATTATGTAAGTTCGCGCCAAGCCAAGTTTTAGGCTCTTCTTCTTTGATGCTTGCCACTCTGCCGGTGTCGGGCAGGTGAAAGTGTTAGGTACTTGTAACTCAGAGAGCGGAATTTTGTTGTAAATGTTTTGTAGTATCGGATCCATAAATTGTAATATTTATAAGTAGTGTTGAACATTTCAAGAAAATTAAAAACCTCATATTTTTTTTTCGTATACGGCGCTTAATCGTTACTCGACCGATACGACCATATCAAGAATTTCAACTAGCCCGTCATCGGGTTCCGTAGCTAAGTTGGATAAAGCACTTTCGTCATGTGGGGTAGGTCAGTAGAATGGTAATAAGTTAGACGCTGTACTGTATAGCCATTGAGTGTAGTTATTAGGTCAGTAGAATGGTAATAAGTTAGACGCTGTACTGTATAGCCATTGAGTGTAGTTATAAAGTATGACAGGAATAAATAATAAATGCTTCCGGGTGTTGTGCGGCAGGACACGAGGAGTCACGTTAGCCGCGCGGAAATCGTAGGTACGCTATCAGTTGTATCTAACCCGTTACCTTCCCGTACGTGGGCATAGACCGTTACAGCCAGCCGCAAAGTGCGATACTTCGCAGTACCTTACCATTTTGCGTAAACTGGTCGATGCTATTGGACTGCTTGAAGATTTGGCTTCCGCGCAGTGACGTCACAGCCGCTGCGCATCGCATTTCCGGCGAAGCTAATATCGAAGCTGAACGCATTTCTGTTAAGCGAGAAACTTTGTGCCCTGAAACAAGGACATTTTATGAGTAACGACCTGAATACCTACATACCTAGGTAGAATGTTTTGATTTAAGCTCAGAGAATGAAAAATCATTTACCTACCCTCTTTAGCTGTCGCCAAGCAGTTATGTCTGCATTGCTGTGTTCCGGTTTGAAGGTTGAGGGGCCGGTAAAATACGGGCACATGAGACCTTACATAACTCTATATCTCAGGGTGACGGGCGCAATCCAATGCATCCTTGCCATGTGCTTAGTGAACTTGATCACCGCGGTATCACATAAATGTAATAGGTTACCGCTCAACGTCAGCTAAGGATTGTCTCTTCATTTAGAAGCATAAAAAATTGCCTTACCTTCAACGCTCTGCTGGCGTATGTCCACAGAACAATATACCGTATGTCGTTTGAGGAAGTCAGGTTGTTTTTTAGGGCTCCGTGGTACAAAAAGGAACCCTTATAGTTTCGCTTTGTCTGTCTGTCTGTCAGTCTTCGGGTTTACAAATAAAGTATTAGTACTAGAAAACAGTAATTTTGCATAGTCATCAAAAATAATTACACCGAGATAACGGTACAAAAAATGTGGTCTTCCTATCGTGTAGGGTATCGTTGAATCATCTAATCATTCCAGCCGTAAAACGTCCACTACTGAATACAGGCCGGGAGGCCCCTCATGGACCTCCATGAGGGGTAGTTGCCATACTCACCACGCTTGGGAGGCGGGTTGGCTGATGTTAATACATGGAAAGACGCTGCTGCCCATCTTCCGAAGGCATCCCTTAGCAGGCTCTTACTGCATCTAAGGGTATGAGAGGAGGGGTAACATTCTACTGCCGGCACCCCACGGCAATCAAAAAGCAAATAAAAAAATATCTATTCACGGTATCGTTGAATAGCAAGTCAACGCAATATGGGATGTCGATATACGGAAAAACCTTTTGACACCCCATGGCAAAATGTAGTGGAATGTTATTGTGTTCTTGTAAATAAATGTTAGGATTATCTTACCTTGGCTTTCATTAACTTGGCAGCCATTTAGATCTAAATCCTGTTGTCGGCAAAGTCGACAGCAACGTAATTTTAAATATTAAACTTGGCTACCATTTCACATTTATATTTTTGATGAGATCATTGCTACGTTTTATGGAAGCTATAGCATACGGTAATTAAATATTAATTAATTGCTAATTAGTAAACTAACTCAATTTTCTATACTACTGCGGCCCGTAAAGCGTTCCTATTAACTTGCACTTTGTTCACCTTATTCGTATGAACCTAAAAGTTAAATAAGGACTAAGTAGGTAGGTACTTCATTTAAATATTAGTACCTACTTAACAGCCAAAACATTCATTTTGTAAAAACGGGAATAACTCACGTAGTATTGTAACGTCGAAGATTATTACTACTATCTAGATACTTACTACTATCAGTGTCGTGTCGGCCCCACGCGCGGACGGGCATTCAATCCCATGATGATTTTCTTGAAAAATCGAAACGTGTCGGAATAATCTTCGACGTTACAATACTACGTGAGTATTCCCCGTTTTTACAAAATGAATAGTATATCTCACGTTAATTTTGAAAGTGAAATAGCCAAAACATTATTTTTAAAAGTAATCTCTTAAAATATCTATTTAAAGTAAAATACGAGTATCTTCGATGCGAAGTATGGAAGTTGTAGTTTGTTCTGTTTCATAAAGCGATGCGGGTATTCCAACAGAACGCGTGCCACATAACGGAAATAAATCTGCAATTTACAAACCTATCAAATAAAGAACTACCTTTTGACCTGCGACTTTAACGCTGCAATCTCTACCTGACTTAGGGGGTCAAAAAACATGAAATTCATGAATTTCCCAGTATCATACCTATTACGGAGCGACCCTTGTGAACTTTGGCAGGATATCCAATGTGTTATGACTTGCCCTGATAAACTGAACCTGTAGTAATTAATTTTGTGTTTTTGTAAAATAGTCCAACTACTTACGACTAAAGACCAATAAATTGTACCTTTACTATTACTTATAAAATAGTAAAAAATATAAAACTTGACCTTTTATTAGGAGAAACTAATTACCAGTTTGAATTTCCATTCCTTTCGGTTGAGACATGATATTGTATGAAACACAGGTTTGAGACGAAGCATTGGCAGTTTCTTTGCTGTGCACCACACATTTTGGCATTCCATAAACAAACACGCATTCTAGAAATGTATTGCATTAAATTAAAGAAAAGTGTTTATATCTATCTACTTCCAATAATAGAGAAATATAGAAACGAACATAAATAAAGTTATTTTAATGATATGTATTGTCAGTTTTTTGACGAACAATATGCACCGAATTTGGCTGAAGACAGGTTTTGTTGTATTTTATATATTGATTAGCGTCAGGTGTAAAAAAAATAGAAATTAGGAAGGCAGATAGGAATACTTGGATCTGAGATTAAAAATTCATAAAATTAAACAAACCTCCAGCACTACATCCTATTTTTTCGCAACAACTGCAAGCTATTGCCCAGGGTAGAACACAACGAGATGTATAAACAGAAGCTAATTTTTTTTCAGGTACTATGCATTCGGTAACTGAAAAAGGTAATGAATAAAATAAAGATGATGTAAAAGATATAAAATAATAAGTAAATAATTTAAGGAACAAATAATTAGGTCAAAATTAAATCGTTACTTTGATATGGATGCACTAAATGACATAAAAATACACAGCGGGCCTACCAATGGAACTTTTTTCGATTTGGAAAAGTTAATCGTGATGACGCATTTATTGCTGCGACTATTATCCAATTTGAGCATAATATTGAGTTTGGATTCAGGTTTGTTCGTAATGCTCGTATTTCTCGACTCTACGGCAAAAATGTCAAGTAAATTTTCTCTAGTTATCAAAGAAAACACAACAATACGCATTTGTTCATGTTACCTGCATCACAAATTGAAGTTTTAGGCCGGCGATTCATTTTCTTCACTTGTTCAATAAAAATATCATCTACAATTAGAATATTTGGTTACGATCTCCATCAACTCGCTACAGTTTTGAGAAAACTGTCAAACAACATACCTGGAGTAAAGACCTTGTCCACTATTGTCAATTTTGTATCTTTTACGGGTACCAGGTCGTCATGAAGACTGTCAAACAGCATATCAGTAATTACCGATGACACTGTAGTCTCTGAAATAAATGTACATGTTAAATCCAGGGATGTCTAAAGGATTTGGAGAAGTCCTTTGACTAATAGTGAGACTATAAAGGCTAAAGAGAAAACTATCTAGTTCTGTGACGCAGTTGTTTGTTATAGTTTTGAAGTTGTGTCTCCTCAACAGTCGCAGTTCTGTATTCACAAACACAAATTCTGCTTTACTTAAATTTATGTTATTGTCATAATTTATTAATTAGTTGAATATTTACCATTAGGAACCAAGTTTCGGCAAGCAAATGTTGTATCTGAGCCAACGGATTTTGAAATGCTCTTCGTGTCAGGTGGACTAATAGCATGGCATGATAAATCTACAGATTCTGAAATACGCTTCTTGTCAGGGATACTGTTATGATCACATACTGAATCTACCGATTTTGAAAAACCTTTCATATCAGCTGTACTGTTAGTATCAAACTCTGAATGAACAGATTTTGAAACACTCTTGCCAGGATCACTGTTAGGACCACGACCTGAATCTAGAGCTTTTGCAACACTCTTATTGTCAGGAAATCTTGCAGCATCACACCCTGAACATGGTAAATATTTAGATTTTGAAATACTGTTTCTATCAGTGTTACTGTTAGTACCAAACTCTAAAGTTGCAGATTTTAAAACACTTTTCTTCATAAGGTTACTCGTGTTATCACTCCCTGATCCCATAGATATTGAAATACTCTTCTTGTCAAGGTATCCTTTAGTATCACACCCGGATGGTAGTATTGTTTTATATTCATTTCTGCTCATATTGTTATATAGTAGAGGAACGCCTCCTAAAAAAGAAAGTTAATAACAGGATCTGGAGAAGTCCTTTGACTAACAGTGGGACTATAAAGGCTAAAAGGAAAACTATCTAGTTCTGTGACGCAGTTGTTTGTTATAGTTTTGAAGTTGCGGCTTCTCAACAGTCGCAGTTCTGTATTCACAAACAAATTCTTCTATATAGCATTTTCTTATATTTATTATATTGTCATAATTTATTATTTAGTTGAATATTTACCATTAGGAACCAAGTTTCGGCAAACAAATGTTGTATCTGAGCCAACGGATTTTGAAATGCTTTTCGTGTCAGGTGGACCTAAAGCATCGCACGATAAATCTACAGATTCTGAAATACGCTTCTTGTCAGGGATACTGTTATGATCACATACTGAATCTACCGATTTTGAAAAACCTTTCGTATCAGCTGTACTGTTAGTATCAAACTCTGAATGAACAGATTTTGAAACACTCTTGCCAGGATCACTGTTAGGACCACGACCTGAATCTAGAGCTTTTGCAACACTCTTAATGTCAGGACATCTTGCAGCATCACACCCTGAACATGGTAAATATTTAGATTTTGAAATACTGTTTCTATCAGTGTTACTGTTAGTACCAAACTCTAAATTTGCAGATTTTAAAACACTTTTCTTCATAAGATTACTGGTGTTATCACTCCCTGATCCCATAGATTTTGAAATACTCTTCTTGTCAAGGTATCCTGTAGTATCACACCCAGATGGTAGTATTGTTTTATATTCATTTCTACTCATTTTGTTATATAGTAGAGGAACGCCTCCTAAAAAAGAAAGTTAATAACATACATAAGAACCTAGACTGATTCATAAAACAAGGAAATAATTCAATGCTCACCACAATCTGTATTACCGGATGATGCTTGGTTTAACAGTTGACCATGAAGTGCAGATTGCGATGTTAGCACAGATGCACACTTGTAGTCACGAGGCGAGAAGTAAGCCCCTGCAAACGTATGTGCTACTCACGTATAATTGTACGTTCAGAATAGGATTCCAACCTGTTCAGTTCCTCAGGGGAACATCAGGAAATGGGGAAACCCGTAAATCATTACAATGATTAGTCTAACTCACAAGTGTTTCGGAATTGGAAAAGTACGTGCTATTTTCCAAACACACTTTCGCGCCTAACATTCTTAAGGATTTTAGGTGAGGTGAAAAATAAAGTTTCATAAATGTGTCATGTCTTTTGCACAATCTCAATGTTTCCGTGCCATTAGGCGCAATTGTAAAGAGTTTTGGGGACTAAGGGGCCTCTCACATCCGTAAACTACATGTGAGCTTCTTGCCTAGACACCAAAAGAGATTTTACAAAGGCGTTGTCTCCGTAAAATGTCTAAGAGAAATTTACGACGATGATTTAAGCGTAACCTAAAGGGTGCAAATTATTATTATCCGGGATGTATTGAGATGCATAAAAAGAGTTTTCACAGAAAACATATTTAATAGATTAGCACGAGTTGGATTTGATACAAGCTAGGTGGATGAGTATACATTTTGCCGAAACTTCTGGCAGATGCAAGCCGATGCTATCTTCGGCTTAAGGTGTACGGCGCATATTGGAGGAGGCCTTTGTCCAGCATTGGACAAACATAAGCTGATGATGATGGTGATAAGAAGAGTTATTATTTAATGAAAAAAATTGCAAGTGACTTAGGGATCCAATGCTTACCATCGTCGGTCTGCACTTCAGATTCATAAGTACTCAACTGGCTGCTGTATAAACACTTAAATGCACTGGATGACGTATCTAAAAACAAAATTAACGTACACAGTGAAACCATGCAAGCTTGGCTTGGGTGATCTTCGATAAATGCCATGTAAACTTAGAAATCTGGATACTTGTGGAGTGGGGTGGGTGTCAGACGGATAAGCAAAAGGAATAGTTGCGGAATTTGATCTTGTGGGTGATATCTTGGAAGTATTTAAAAAATCCCCTGAATTATTCGTCAAGATTTCTAAAAAGTAAACAACTGTATATTATTTAATAGATATCTCTTTAGATATAATAATACAGAGTGTATTAAAATATGTGTATACACCCGAAAGGGGGTGATTCTTACCACCCCAAGAAACAACTTTAGCTTTACGATTTTCCAGGATTCGGTAATTTTCATTCTAGAAAAAACCTCGAAAGGCTGAAATTAAATTTCAGCAGCTGATTACACGATAGTGACCAGCTAATCGCCAGCTAATTCTTGACGGTCGAAGGGTAATTAAGACCCATTAACCTTCGCGAAGAGTTGCCGTAGAAGTAACAAATAAAAATACCTAAAACCACAGAGAGGTATTTTTTCAAATAAATTAAAAAAATAAAGATCCAATTATGAATCCAGGAGCATATTCACACCAAATACGAATTTCCGATTTTTTCCCCTCAAAAACGACTTCATTCATGGACTCAAACCCCTCCTTTTGGGTCTTACACATCTTATAATACAATCTGTTTTTACTCAATATAATTGCAAAAACTACTTTCTTATACATATATACAAATGCAATTTTCGTCTAAGTCTAAACTCATCCTTAGTCGTTTCACATTACTTTTACGATATAAAATTCACAAGATCATAAAACGTATGCCACATTTCCTGACAATGGATCCCCTTGGCTCCAAAACTTACCGTGAACAGGTTAGGACGTATATTTTTCAAACACAATGCTTTCCACCCCCAATAGCTACTGATTATTTCGATATAGTTAAAGAAGATAATTTCTTGATGTTACAATGTGACATCTTATAAAAGCCCTTTAATTTTCTACCCGTGCAAATTACATTAGGTATCTGCTATCATGGCGCAACAGTTAAAAAAAAAACTTATCGACACCATTGGAACTAATAGAGTAGGTAGTTATGCAAAATTTTAGCTCAATCGAATGTCAGAATGCTATATTACCACCTAACCAAACTTATTAACTTACATTGCTAGTAAAATACAAGCTAGAAAATAGTCCACTGAGCCCATCTACCATTTATTATTATTATTATTTTTTATTTTATTAAAGGATCGGGATGGTTGGAAGACTTTAGGGGAGACCTTTGCCCAGCAGTGGGACAACATAGGTTAAATAAATAAATTATCTAAAACTCACAGTTACATTATTGTTTTTTATTACACTGTATAATACCTATGTACTATTCATAAACCAAATCGAGTCTACATTATATTAATAGCACTTACTAAATAATTAGGGTAGGTAGGTAAGCAATGATAATAATCGTTAGACCAATTGCTGCGCCCTTACAGGGTACATGTACCTACCTCTAAGCTAACTACCACCTAAGCTAAAACTGTAATAAATAATGTATATGTATGCAATAAATGAATAAATGATGCCACAAACAAACTAAAAATATTAACAAGATAACATAGGTAACATGTAAACTAAACTACGAACAAAAATCGCATAGTGTAAGTAAATGTGTAGTGTAAGTGTGTAGTGTGGCTGTGAGTAAACCATTGACCTACAACTTCTGAGCACAATTTTCTAAGTACAAAGTATAGGCATATCTCGATCGACAACAACAAGCTGTAAGGGATGGTTGATATTATTATGAGCCATTTGGGTCCCACTGCTGGGCAAAGGTCTCCCCCAATTCCCTCTTGGGAATCAATCTCCTCCATCTACCATTTACATAAAATAAATGTATTATATTCTTTTTAGAACTAGTAGTAGTAATAATTCTTTAATATGTCAAAAAAAACCGACTTCATTGAGATATTTTATATAGCTTTATAATACTTAATAAAATTAAGACTTATATGGTTTTCTCATAGATTCCAGTGTCAGAACTGGACCAAATTGAAATTGGACCACCTCAGAAGTGCACTCTTTCGAATAAAAAAAGAATTTTGATAATCGGTTTACAATTGGCGGAGAAATCGGTTAACATACATAAAAAAAATATATACAGCCGAACATAAAATCTCCTCCTTTTTTAAATTCGGTTAAAAAAACGATGAAAGAAACAAGAAGAAGTCAACAAGAGGACTTCCAAATTAATGTTTCGGGAATCTAAAAACGTATAAAGCTCACCAATCCGAAGATAGTCGTTTCAGCCGTAAACGTCCACTACTGAACACGAGCCTCCCTCTTGGATCTCCATGAGGGGTATTTGCCATACTCACCACGCTTGGCAGGCGTGTTGGCGAGCGCAGTACGGGATGTTGGTACACGGAAAGACGCTGCTGCCCATCTTCCAGACGTATCCCTTAGCAGGCTCTTACTGCATTTACGGGCATGAGAGGAGGGGTAACATTCTACTGCCGGCACCCCACGGCTAGAAGCAAAAGTAATGCAGAGTAAAACATACGAAAGCAAGTAAGAGTCAAAATGTTACCTTTCCGTGGGATATTGTACTGCGTAAACGTCGATTTGGTTTCTCGAATATTGTCTGTATTGGTATCCACAGATAAACGCCTAGGGCATATTACTGGAATTTAAATAATGTTAATATTATCGAGATCACAAATTATGAGTATACAGTAATGAAGGTTTTTCAGAAAGGTTTTTCAGGCACCAACTGTCACAAAACAGGCTTAATATGTGGGGCTTAAGTAATACTACACTAAATATCGTCATTATGTGTATATATATAAATCATTTTGTGTGAGAAATAAATAATGTTCTATTTGAGAAATATTATCACAAGTGAAAATTTGTCAAAAAATTCGAAAGCGTTGCCCGTATTGAACGGCTTTTTCGACTCGATGGCTCTTACATAGACTTACAATTTTAAATCGGTTATAATACTGTTTTCATATTCTACACTAACTGACAATAAAATTGTGCGTAACAAAAAAGGTAATTTCCGTTTGGCTTGTGAATATGACAACTCGTGAATACAAACCTTTTTCCTTTTCAATAACTGTGCTGTTTGTACTAGTAGAGATATCAGACGTGTACTTATTTCCAATTGATTTCGTATCTAAAAGAATAATAATATCTTCGGTAAGCAATTTTACGACTTCATATTGGTAAAAGTAAATATACATTTCAAAGAAAAAAGTAATTCTATTTACAGGAGATTGCGTACAAGTACATTCGAAATTTATACAGCTGAAATATACTTACTTATTTTTCAGAAATACGGGCTGTTAAAAAGTTCATCATCTCAGCCGTAGGAAGTCCACTGCTTGATATAGGCCTCCCTAATGGATCTACAAGTAGTATCTTGCGAGGGTAGTTGCTAAACTCACCACGCTAGGAAGGTACTACGTTGGTAAACGCAGTACGGGGTGTTGATACGCGAAAAGACGCTGCAGTCCATCTTCCGGAGGTATCCCTTGGCAAAACTTTACTGCGTTCACGGGCAGGAGAGGAGGGAAGATTCTACTGCATTACGACCTAAAAAGTAACTTGATACGAATAAGTATCTAATAAACAAAGGTACCTGTGCTTATATGTGCCTTTATCTTACTGTTCAGTATTGCACTTTCTAGCAACGAGTTTATCAAAACACCTTGAATGAAAAAGGAAACTTTATTTTCTGTTTCCTAAGTTTATAATTTTCACTAGGCAGGTAATTGATAAAATCATACTTAATAAAAATAAATTAAATTACATACATTCACTTATAAACGCTGATTAAATTAGTCGGTACTTATTTAAAGGATTTTTGACAGTTTGTTTAATTTCTTAAACAAACTGTCAAAAAATAACCTTAAAATAATAAATATGTCAACACAAAAGTCATATAAGAAGAAGAAGAAAAAGAATAAATATGTCAAAAAACCGATGATAACTGTTGCCTGATTTAATCGGCAAAGACATAGATTCTGAAATGTTAAAAAACTTACCAGTATTGAAATACGACAAAAATCTGCTTGGCGATGAATTAGTCTCATTAGTCGTGCAGTATTCTGAATAAAACAAAATAATATGTCAATATATCTCCAGTTGCTTTATAATATTTGTATACAACCCGAAAGGGACCAGGAACAAATCTAGTTTAGTTACGACTTTTTAGGATTCGGTAATTTTCATACAATAAAAGACCACGAACGTTTTAATTTTAACAGCTGATAATATGTTAATGGCGTCAGTTCTGTTAGCGCATTTCTTATCTAAAGCTAGCTAAAATTACGTAGAACGGACTAAAACGACAAATTAATTAGCTGTTCGGTTAGTGCCGTTTTGAAATTAAAACGAAACAATTTAACCTAATTTTGCGATGACAGCTTTTAATTTAGAAACGTCGTATCTTTTATTATATCTAGCTTTAGGAAATGCAACAACCGTATCGACACAAAAGCCATAAAAGAAGTAGAATCGACACTAATGGCAACGCAAACGCCAACTGATTCTTGATAGGATCATTGACATCCGTAAAGAGTTGCCGTAGACGTACGAATAAAATTACCTAAATACTACACTAAGAGGTTTTTTATATGCTTTATTAAAAAATAAAAATCCGACGCTGATGCTCTATCTTTAAACCAAATCAATTAGTAAAACTGATAAAAAAATAACTAAAACAAGCGGATTCCAAATTTTTCCCCTTCCTACACTAGGTACTTGTTTTCATGGGTGGAAACTTCCCCTTTCGGGTTTGTATAGATATTATAATACACCCTGTGTTTCTATTTGTACAACTCATGCATGGAAAATACATTTAAACCCAAAAACCTGTTGGTAAATCTAAAGCATAGAACAACAGTTCAGTCTTGTATAATTATCGAGCACATATCCAATAGGAGAAATAATGTCATAAGAATTCCGAAACACATTAGTGCTTTGCACTAATGCAATGACAACTGTCTCTCGCCTTTGACAGTACAGCGCCAATACCCCCGACCTGCGTACTTTTCCGTACAATTATGAGATATTTTTGGCGGAATTGTTCTTTAGACAAAATAAATGGTATTTCCTCTCTATTGGGTATGTCCTCGATGTGTACAACAAACAAACTACTTATTCATCAGTTGAATCTCCCAAGAGTACGCATTATAAGACCAAATACCCATATCTGAAATTTTATGTGGCAATAACTTTGTCAAAACGATTCAATCTTTAAATGTATTCTAGCGTAAAATGTAAATTTCAAATGTTCCAAGTATTCAGTTTTACTTATTTTTGTAGTAGTAGAATTTTTGTGAAGATTTCATCCGGGGAAGTACTACCACCATACCTATTTCTGCCGTTAAGCAATAATGTCTGCCTGCATTGCTGTGTTCCGATTTGAAGGGTCCTGGGGGTCGGTGAAATTACGGACACACGAGACCTTACAACTTTATGTCTCAGGGCGCAATGCAATGCAGCGTTGGTCACGTGCTTAGTGACCGTGATCACCGCGTTATTGCAGTTGTTATGGGTAGGGGTTACCTTAAACAGCGTCAGGTGGGCCTGGCCCACCTGATGTTGCGGTAACCCCAAGACAAGCCGAAGCTTGTCTTCTGATTTAATCGTATAATAAAAATAATTTACCTGAACTAATAAAACTGGGACGTAGCGGCCATATTTGATTACCAAAGTCTTTCGAATCATCCGCAATTGTGTCCATGATTTCAGTAGCCATGTCTTTTTCTATAAACAAAAGTAAGGCCTCTCACATACATATGTACATTATGTTGCTATCGCTACATAAATCATCTATAATATTCATGCTTTAGTGTCTGGTACATTGATAGATTGTTTAGGCTTGCCCTGTACCAATACCACTTTAGTCGGCTAAAACCGTTGAAGACTTACATATATGAAATAGTAACAGTAATATACTGCCACCGTGGCTCAGTTAGTCTAATAGCCGACTGACACGCAGGATGTAGCGGGTTCGATTCCCGCTACAGGACAAATGTTTGTAATTGTTCTGTAGATATCTGCCCCGATTGTATTTTTTTATGTACCTATGTTATGCATGAATTTATAAAAAAATAGTATTCTACGAATCATCTGATTACCATAGTACAAGATTTGCTTAATTTCCGACTAGATGTGTAGCGTATAGTGTCCTACTGCTGAGAAAAGGTCTCTCTCATATCCTTCCACCTCTTGCAAACACCGGTCGCTTCCCACCATTCTTCCTGAACGGTATCCATTATAATCACGTTATGACTTCTGAGCCTGCCTCGGCGTCGTCGTCTTCATTATTTATTTATTTTATTTATGCGTTCGCAAGTAGAATTGAAAGGATGAAGGAGTAGGGAGACCTCTGCCCTGCAGTAGGAAACTTATGGCGTATGAATAAATAGTAAATATAATGCATTACTGAGGCGAAGTTGTATAGATAACCAACTTACTTGGAGAGTTGTTTTTGAGAAAACTGTCGGTTACTGTCACATCAGTCGATATCTTTTTCAAAGACGGCACGGGTGTTACTTGGGTATCTAAAAAGAGTAAACATTTAATATGTACAGAACTACTAATTAATTGGGCACCTAAGAAAAACACACTTTACCTATTTTTTATAAGCTTTTATTTAGCTTGCCCTGTATGTATGTATGTCACTATGTTTGTTCGGGTGGAATCTTGCAACTCAATTTTGAAGCAGATATCTTCAACCAATTGAGCTGAAATTTTGTATACTGTTTTCTTTGGATGCATGGTCATCTATTTGATGTCACTCTGAATCCAACATGGCGGAACACCCAAGATGGCGGACTACTTATTTTTAATGTACGCCTATAATATGGGTATCAAATGAAGGGTTGCTGAGAATAACTCAAAAAATGAAATGACGTCACTCTGAATCCAACTAGGCGGAACATCCAAGATGGCGGACTAGTTATTTTTTTAATGCACTTTTACAATATGGATATCAAATGTAAGGGCTTGCTGAGAGTTACTCGAAAAGTTTTATGACATCTAAATCCAACATGGTGGGCATGAGATAAACAGACAAGAAACCAACTGTCCAGTGATAGATATAGAATTAAATAAACATTTTCCATTAAAGTTTAATGTCAACTTAAAACGTCTTTACACAATTTATGTGATAAAAAAGTTTGTCGCCTATAGGCTATAATAGTAGTAGAACTTTTTGTTCATCCGGGGAAGTATTACCACCATACCTATTTCTGCCGCCAAGCAGTAATGTCTACTGTGTTCCGGTTGAAGCGGGCCGGAGAAATCACGGGCACATGAGACCTTACAACTCTATGTCTTGGGGTGACGGTCGCAATGCAGTACAGCGTTGGTCACGTGCTGAATGAACGTGATCACCGCGATATTACAGTTGTAATAGGTAGAGGTTACCGCTTTACATTAGGTGGGTCTTGCGCTTGTCTTGTCATTTAGTAATTATAACCTAAATTAATTAATATATTTACCAATATGGCTGACTTTTTTGGAACATTTCAGCAATGCATCTGAAGTCATCATGTTAACTGAGCACAAGTTTTTCAAGTCTGTAAATAATAAATTCTATTAATAGTAATCGGACAGCTATTTTTGTGCTAAGTATTTTTGTGCTAAGCACAAGTTGCTGTTGGGTTTATTGTCTGTGTTGTCTGCGTAGACGCCTTGCATCTTGGGGAAAGAATTATTTGTCCCCGATTTATTAGGCCCCAAATTTTTATTTTATTTTATATATTGAGGGGAAAATCTTAAAAGTAAAAATAAGGTTCCAAGATATTTACCTGTTTGAGTTACACATTGCTTTTGCGAAGAAGTATTTTGTTTTGATGCAAAAGCGGGCACCACTGTAACTAGTGCTGGTGGAAAATTTGACAACAGATCTAAAAATAAACATAGTTTTTTATTCTTGGATAATATGAATAGGTAAAAGTAAAAGGGAACTCATACTACAAGACCAACCTGCGTTAGTGCAAATTGTAAGCAGTTGCTGATAAAGGTTCTCATAGTTCTTATTGAGCTGAGATATCGCCTCCAAATTGACGAATGTACTCGTAACATTGTCTTTTATGAGAGAAATGGTATCAGCGTCTGAAAAATATAGCTTAGTGTCTACAATTTGTTCTTTAGATATAAACCGACTTCAAAATATAGAGAAGGATCTCAAGTCGTCTTTATTTTGAACTAGATGTCCCGGTGAACTTCGTATCGCACCTACTACATCCACTACTTACAACTACCCTAAAACTAACCTACAAATACCCTACAACTACCCTACAACTACCAATGTACACAACGAAAAGTAGCCTATGTCCGTTGTCCGTCTCCATGGTCTACTCCTATTCTTAAATCCATCTAAATCGGTTCAGCGGTTTTGACGTGAAAAGGGTATATATATTCATACATACATTCTTACTTTCACTTTTATATATTAAGTAGGATAGGAAGTAGGAAGTTGGATAGGATAGGATCTTTTTTCACTCAGAACTCCGTCGGTTATAAAGCGATTTGGAAAACTCTGTTTGAGTTCAAGTGAAGTCGGTTTTTTTTTGAAAACACAAATATAAGGTATTTTTATTATTATGTCTGTATCGCATAAATAAAAATACCTAAAACTCTTTGCGGAGCCTTCTCAATCACCCTGCCAAGAATTAGCTGGCATTTAGGTTGTCAATATTGTATTACCAGCTGTTGAAGTTAAAACTTTCGTTAAGTTAAATCATCTTGTTTCCATAATACAAGTTTTGCTTATTTTGGGACTGTGTTTGGGTGCTGATCCCTCCCAATATTTTTTTTCTACTCATCTGATAATTACGTCTTATAGCTGACGCGGTTCTCAAACTTATTAAAATTAACCCTAACAGCTGAATAAATACCAACCTTTCAAAACAATACTATGCGTATTTTTTGTATTTGAACTCAAGAATTCAAAATTATTTTGAAGTGCTTTCTGGTCATTGTCGCTTTTTACTTTCTGTTCACATAATTGATCAGGACTTCTTTTTTCTGAGACTTTTGATTGGCAAGGGTCGCTTACTATAAATGAAAAAAAATAAGGGTTATTAAATACGCCTGAGCTTGAATGATCGGGTCATGTTTAGATCTTCTAATTCTAACTGGTATAGGATTAGATCTGGCGATGGGATGCTGGCAGTAAAATGGTGTCTCTCCTCTTATGCCCGTGGATGCAGTTAGAATCTGCCAAGGAACACCCCTGGAAGATGGGCAGCAGCGTCTTTCCGTGTACCCCGTATTGCGCTCGCCAACCTGCCTGCCAAGCGTGGCGAGTATGGCAATTACCCCCTTCATATCTTTGAGATTCACGAGGGAAGCCTAAGTCCAGCAGCGGACGTCAACAGCTGTCCTACGACTGAGATACTTACTTACTGGCTTGGCGCAACGACCCAAAGTGGACCTTGGCCTCTGACACCAGAGATCGCCTATCTCTCTCCTTTGACGTTTTAGTCCAGTCAACGGCACCCATCTTTTGGAGATACATTCATTAATTTCAGCCATTAAACGTCCACTGATGAACACAGGCCTCCCTCATGGATCTCCATGAGGGGTAGTTGCCATTCTCACCACGCTTGGCAGGCGGGTTGGTGAGCGCAGTATGGGATGTTGATACACGGATAGACGCTGCTGCCCATCTTCCGGAGATATCCCTTAGCAGGCTCTTACTGCATCCATGGGCATGAGAGGAGGGGTATCATTCTACTGCCGACACCCCACGGCGGCTTTTGGAGATGATGACATGAGATTATGGATGCTAGTAATTGATACAAATTATCTTAGTACTTTATTCAGTGCGGCCGCATGGACCTTATTGACGCGTCACAACTTACAAAATAAAACAACACAAATAAATAGAATAAAGCACATAATTGAATCTGTTCACTTCAGATGACACGCGAGTTAGGAAAAGAAGCGAACAGAAGAACCTAACTCGGTCGTTATAGTCATCATTTAACAATTTGATTTTGTCTTATGTTACGTTTGACGGAGTTGGAGCAGATTCCGTCCCAAGTGGTTTTGTCCTCTAGGTAATCTGATATTTTATAATAAGCTTTATTGCATAGATTGCGTTTAATAATGTTTTTGAATTTATTCAATGATAACTTCTGCAACTCACTTGGGAGTTTGTTGTAGAAGCGTATACATTGCCCTTTAAAAGATATTTTTACCTTATGGAGCCTAGTAGTGGGCACAGCGAGTTTATTCTTATTTCTTGTATTTACATTGTGATTGTCGCTGTTTTTCTTAAACGAAGCAATATTTTTATGGGTGTACAACAGGTTCTCATAAATATATTGACAAGCTACTGTCATTATATTTATTTCTTTAAATTTAGTGCGAAGTGATTCTCTGGGACCCATATTGTAGATAGAACGAATAGCCCTCTTCTGCAGCACAAATACGGTGTCTATATCTGCAGCACATCCCCACAGTAGTAAGCCATAAGACATAATGCTGTGGAAATAGCTGAAGTAAACAAGTCTAGCGGTATCAACGTCTGTAAGAAGGCGGATTTTTTGACTGCATATGCTGCAGAACTAAGCCTACCCGATAGTTGTTCTATGTGTGGGCCCCATTGAAGCTTATTGTGTAACGTTATGCCTAAAAATACAGTTTTTTCTACAAGGTTTAAACTTTCACCTTTTAATTTAATCTTGGCATCAGCCTGTTTTACATTCGGGAGAGTAAATCTAATGCATTTCGTTTTATTTCCATTAAGTAATAGGTTATTGACATTAAACCAATTAACAACTTTTGAGATTGCATTATTCACCTCGTCATAATCGGTGGTACGTCGTTTCATTTTGAATAAAAGTGAAGTGTCATCAGCAAACAATACAATCTCATGATTGTTTTTGACAAGATGAGGTAGATCATTAATGTAAATTAAAAATAGAAAAGGCCCAAGAATCGATCCCTGCGGTACACCCATTGTAACTACAGATCCCGAAGAACGATTTCCATTAACATCAACTCTTTGTATCCTGTTACTGAGATATGAATTAAGTAGATCCAAAGAGATACCTCTAACTACTAAGTTCTCTACTAAGTTCTTAGTTCTGTCAAAATACCTGGCAATTTCTTGTAGCATCTTAAGCTGGACTTCAGTTTCATAATAGTGGAAACAGCGACTGACTTCTGGTCTCTCAGATTCGGCATAGGCACCGTGCCTAAAAGCAAATCTGTGTCAGTGAGGAAGTGCGCAGTCGATTTATGAGCACTGTACTTAAAGTAGGCATTTTCGGCTCATATCAATACTCTACAGCTTGTTCACTGCATAAAAGGAATAAAATAAACTTTAAAGAATGTATTATAGAGGTAATAAGCAATTTTTGTAAAAATTGTATGTTTGTGCTGAAGTAGTAAATAGAGCATGTCAAATGCAAAGAGAGACCAAAGCCCTACACATTCACATTTAAGTCCGCGGACCAACTCTACTACCACACGTGTTATCGGGTATTAAGACCAAGCTGCCGAGACACATCAGGCTTCCTACAATAAAGATATAAAAACAAATAACTCAGAATTATTTTAGGGTCGCCGTCATCGAAATCGATGAGGAGGACTATACGTTGTATACATTATAAAGCGTGATATGGTATAGGTACTCCAATTAGTCGGTGTTTTCTCTTGGACCTACTATTTTGTTGGTTACGAGAGGCATTTATTTCACGTGATTCCAATGTAATTCAGTGTTTTGAAATCGTTCGACTTGTTTGTCCCAATATTGGGGCTAAGGTGGACTTGTTCTCTTAGTTCCACTCTAGCAACATAAATTATTATGATTCTTCTTCTTTCTGTATGTATTGTGAACTGTGACGGCATAAGTAGGTAAATACATTATTTTGTCAGCATTAGTGACAATCACGTTAGCGGTTGTAGTGATCGAGCTGTTTAAGCCCGGACTTGTGCCATAGGAAATCGAGCATAAATTAGCATTGCGCTTTTAGTGGGTAGGATTTGAAACATGGTGTATATTGAAACATTCCTACATTCATCGCGTCGACATTGAACGTGACTTGTCCAAAAATGCAAAATTCTGCATTTAATTTCAAAGATTTTCATGAATAGAGTGAACTAGTCAAGTAGAGCCTCTTTTCTATAAAAACAAATACAGCCGTGGCATGTACATTAATAATATAAATGAGAAAGTCACTATTTCTGTTCGTAGGCCCAAACCGGAAATAACATAATATTGGTTACTTTGTGCCCGGGTTTAACGTGTCAAACGTTATACCCAGGCGTACGTGTGACGTAGGTAGAGCTAGATATAAAAAAAAATAGGACAGAATATGGTCTGATTTGTATTTTACTGATACCCAGGAGGTAGCGGGTTCCCGCCACGGGACAAATGTTTGTAATTGGTCTGGGTATTTTTACATGTATTATAGTATATTAAGTATACACAAAAAAAAGATGTATTTATCAATCATCTGGTTTCCATAGTAGGTACAAGCTTTGTTTAGTTTGGGACTCGATGGTGTTGTGTGTAGTGTCCAGCATTATTTATTTATAATATTTATTTATTTATTTAACATAAGATTAAATTAAAATATCTACGATCACCGGCTGCTTCTCACCAGTCTTCCCGGAAGGAGACCTTTGCCCAGCAGTGGGACACAATATAGGTTAGTTTTATTGTACTGACGTTTGATGTTTTGTAACTGCAAACTATGGGAATAAGTGAATGAGTTTCTGAGTTTCTTATACAGTCTTATTACCGATTTCTCTGTAGACGAAGACGCTGGTTTGGACGTTGGCGTCCTCCCATATTATTGTGCGATGCAAATAGTGCCTCAGGCGGACTGAAACCAATTATATAAACTTCAAAAGATATTTAAAAAAGCGTACAAAAGTGCACTAAAGCGTACACTCGACATCTGAGAAGTCACACGCCCGTCATTGCGACCTATAAAAATGAAAAGACAGCCCTTAGCAAGAACTCTCTAATTATGTTTAATTGCTAACACTTGAAAGTAACCATTCATATAACAAATTTAATTATCAAATCACGTCTCCTTTTAATTATTGCTGCTAAAATTATGAGTGTTTCATGCTGAAATAATTAAGAGGGCAATTGTTAAGTGTTCTTATTCTATAAAATTCAAAATTAATATAAAACGTGCCTATGGGTCACCTAGGTGGATTAAGAAGGTAGACAAGTAAACTGAAGAGTGTGACGATAGATATTATGGTATATAGCTATATCCCTGGCACTATACTATAACGTTCCATCCAGCACGACGACTCAGAACTCCATATTTTTTATTGCTTAGCTGTTGTACTTTGTAGTACAATAGGCAATAGATTGCGATAGGTGCAATTTAGGTAAAGTAATTAAACCTACTTATAACAATAATACTTATAATAAATGTGCATTATGTCAATCGATGGTGGATAGAGCTAAGTGTACACTGAATGCGCGGCGACTAGGGTCTGTTGCGGGCGCAACTAGCAAGGGCGAGAATTCTAACTAGAAAAAATATGACGCGCTTACGCTGGCGCCGAGCGACAAGATCGAATTGGTTTGATACCTCCGCCACTCTCGCGTAGCATAGCTTGCTGACTAGTAGTGTAGCCTCGTAAGCCCCTTTATTAAATTAAATAAAGAACGCGCGATAATAAACTACGCTTATCTCGCTCATTCCTACCGCGCTAGTAGCGTGCTTTAGGCCACTCAGTACACACTGATCAATAAAGTGTTATCTATCTATCTACACTATGGACGCAAACCGCGTTTTCGAATATTCACTATTTCGGACCCATCAACGCTACCGTGCTATGGCTGCACTGCGGTTGAGCCGGCTCAAAAAATAACAAAACTTTGAACGAATATGCCCTCCATTTAGTTATCTATGTTACCCTGAGCATAAAGGTTCTCTCACGTTTCCTAAACTTGTACGGTGACCTGGCCGACCACATTGCCCACTTCTGAGCGGTCTTCTTCCACACACTGCTGAGTCGGCGCCGGCATGCCCGCATGAACATGCGTCTTCTCAGCATAGATATTGTTCTCGGCACTGTTTTAGATAAAATACGATTACTTCACTGAGAAAATGTTTCGGATAACTATACAGTTTTTAGAATAGCAAGATGTTCGCAGAAAACAGTGTTGTAGGTAAGTGCCACTGCCAAACCAGGTATGTAACAACAAATCAAATTATGTAAACTACAATATTGGACGTTTGCATATGGTTGTACCAATAGGTATGTACATTCAAATAATTTGACACACTGAGAACGAACTATAATTTTATTTGAAATCAGAACAATTTATGACACTATATTTTCCTAAACGTCCCATTAAAACATTGTTAGTAAAAAATATAGACGGTCGAATTGAGAAGATCCTCCGTTTTATTTTCGTCGTTTAAAATAAATAAGGCTCTCAATTGCTTACAATAATATTTGCGGCTCGGGAATCTGTAGCATAGGTCGTTTTCCTTAGAAGATCTGACATCTCCACGATGTAGTTGGTTGTGGCGACAATTGTAGCTTTCATGATCTGTTTTACGGAAATGATTAGACAGCTATACAATCAGTCGTGGCGTGTCGGCGCAGTGGAGGTAGAATGTTGCCTCTCTTCTCTTGCCCGTGAATGCAGTAAGAATCTGCCAAGATACCTTAGGAAGATTGGCAGCAACGTTTTTTCATGTATCAACATCCCGTATTGCGCTAACACGCTTGCGTGGCGAGTATGGCAATAACAACTCATAATCTTGTAGACCCATGAGAGAGGCCTATGTCCAGCAGTGGACGTGGACAGCAGGCCTACGGCTGAGATAATGATGAAGTAAGAAGTGCGAGTCAGACTCGCGCACTGAGGGTTCCGTACCATTAGCCTGTGAATATTTCAGCCGTCTACCTACCTGTTGCCGTTATTAATATCGAGGAAAAACGCAAAAAATCACGTTTGTTGTATCGGAGCCACCGTCAAATATTTGTTTTATTATGAAATAAACATTTATTTTTAAAGTAATATTTGTAAACTCATGCCCAGTGTGTAAGAATCAGGTTTGGGAGATTATAAACTTTTAGAAGCGCATGTAATTAATTCAAAAATGTTACTGTGAGTATTAAATTACCTTTATGAGGACAGGAGGAATCGTTAGAGCTTCTGTCGTTTGAATCAAACGTTCTGAAAACATAAAAGAATTAAACTTCTTTACATGGCTCACTAATTCACACTGAATATGCTAAAAATTAGGACTATTGAAAGACTGTTTACGGGAGACTGTTTAGGCTTAGGTTAATAAAATTAAACCGGACAAGAGCGAGTTGGACTAGCCGGTGGTTTTGTGCCTTCATACAATATAATTCTTAAATATAAATAATGTTTGGCACAGGCGGTTTATATTTATTGAAGAATCTTGACATGGTCATCTATTGTCTTATAGTGAAACTTATGTAGATTTCTTAAACCTTCGATGATTTTTAATAATTTATGGTAATAATAGAGTTCGTTATAATTTCCAAAAAGCCGTGTTGGCCGAGTGGTATGTACCCCCGACTTTCAATCCGAAGGTGGTGGGTTCGATACCGGCAGTACACCAATGGATTTTTCTCTCTTGAAAAATTTATGTGCACACTTAACACGTGCTTTAACGGTGAAGGAAACATCGTGAGGAACCCCGCGGCTTAGTTAGCTTCAGACGTATTGACCTGTTCTTTCCTCTGAATAATAGCTGACTAAGCTGAGAGGATGGTATAGGTGCTGGGCAAGCCTAATCCATCTAAAAATGTCCCAAGCACTGCAGCGTCCCGTACAGCATGATTACCAGTTGCTGACGCTGTATAAATCATCTTAATAGATGCAAAGGTATTACTTTTTATAACTTCCATGTTATCTGTACAAAAACTTCTATTAGCTTCAGGGGTGTATCTTCGCAAACTTCGGAGATAAGGGGACAGAGGGGACGGGACGGCATTTTTTTAGCATTTTTGTAAATAAGTCGCAAACAATGATATTCATATTATATTAATCGGCTTAAAGGGTAACTGAAAACCGTTTATTAATGTCGAAGCTCTTTCATATGACCTCCACTAAAATTGTTGAGACTCCCTTTCCGATATATAATAACAATATTTTTCAACCTTTTTATAAATGCTATACGTGGACAAGCTACTGTCAATATATTTATTTCTTTAAATTTAGTGCGAAGTGATTCTCTGGGACCCACATTGTAGATATAACTAATAGCCCTCTCCTGCAGCACATACCTACAGCAGTAAGCCATAAGACATAATGCTGTGGAAATAGCTGAAGTAAACAAGTCTAGCGGTATCTACGTCTGTAAAAAGGCGGATTTTTTTGACTGCTGCAGAACTAAGACTACCCTATAGTGGTTCTATATGTGGGGGGCCCACTGAAGCTTATTGTCTAAAGTTATGTATAAAAAGTTTTTTTTACAAAGATCTGTCAGACAGACAGACAGACACAGTTTCACCATAAGGGTACCTTTTTACCATTTTGAATAACTTATGCTCTCTCGCGTATACGGTCATGGGAGGAATTAGCTGTGGATCGAAGGGACTGGAAATAGTGGAGGGAGGTATTTGCCCAATAATGGGATGATTAGGGCTGATAGTAACAATGATGTATCGTAATTAAACCACATTCAGGTAGA
This sequence comes from Pasiphila rectangulata, assembly GCA_963082625.1. Lineage (NCBI taxonomy): Eukaryota > Metazoa > Arthropoda > Insecta > Lepidoptera > Geometridae > Pasiphila > Pasiphila rectangulata. The sequence goes on from OY720240.1 coordinate 15,697,194, forward strand.
AAACCAACCGGTGCTCAGCCGATATGACCTTCTTAGGAATTTCGACTAGCCCGTCACGAGTTCCGTAGTTTAGTTGGTACTTCAGGTTTCAGGATCGATTTGAACGACGTGGGTTCAAACCCTACCGGAATCGAAAATTTTAATTAGATTTTTCATTTCCATGAAAAATATGACTTGCTTATAAATATGCCGGCGATCAAATTTTGCCCCTCTTCTCTTGCCCGTGGATGTAGTAAGAATCTGCCAAGTGATAACCCCGGAAGACGAGCAGCAGCGTCTTTCCGTGTATCAAAACCCTGCACTGCGGTCACCTACCCGCCTACCAAGCGTGATGAGTATGGCGACAAACCCTCACGATCAGTACATAGTTTGATCACTATGAGGGAGGCCTTTGTCCAGCAGTGGACGTCTTACGACTCGAACAGAGAGAATACCTGCAATGCGGGCACCAGTCCACGCTACATCGGTCACTGAGGCTGCAATCGTCTCGATGCATTGACTGAAGGGAGATATCGTCGAGGGTATCAAGACCCGTTCCCGCCATGCTGCCAAGCTCTTTAAGAGCCAGATCTGTAAATAATTTTACCGAATTCAAACAGTATTTAATATAGGTAACAATCTTTACAGTAAATACATCAAACTGGCTTCAAGGAGGCAGACGAAACTAATATATGTTTTTTACCTGTCCGCCTGCTTGATGTCAAGCCAGTTTGGTAATTATTGTTTAAAGTCATAATTAGCTGCGTTTGCAAGTTAGGGTGCCTGTCCACTACGACAATAGCGCACATGGGTCACGTTGCATACGGATATCGAATACCCGACTGAGGACAGCCAAGATTCCGTCCGAACTCTAAAAGGCTGTTAGGCGAAAAACCTAAAATGTTGGCTACGAGCAAAAAACATGTTGTATCTGAAACATGTTGTATCTGGACTTAGTGAAAACTTGCAGTTTCTATTGATATACTTACCATTATTTTTGTAATTTCATAAGCTATTTTTGGAATAATAAACACGGACATCAAATTAAACAAGTGATATTTTAATTACATTTATGTGTTTTAGATATGGTTATCTACTTCGTAATGTAAGGATATGCTAAAGTAAAAAGTTACCACACATCTACCATGTCCCTTGGACTTGGAATTTTGCACATACTTTTACGTGTCGAATTTACTTAGTGACCAATATACCTACAACAACTCGTTATCGTCACCCATAACGTGACGGGTGACACACAGACACATAAACGCAAAGTGGACCACGTGCGCTGCTCTGGACAGCTGCCTTACCAAGGGGTACTACGAGCTGATGAAGTTGACCTGAGCGCCGAAAAATGCTAACGAGCCCCATCGACCTACTAACCTTCAAAGTTGGTTGTTTTTTGCAAAACCTCCGATGCACAGTTGACGTAAGAAGGAACTACAGCTTGATGTATTCTATCTGTGACTCCACGCGATGAGGACTGGCGGTGATTCTTGCTGTATTCTGAACCTGTTGAAGAAATGCATAATGGAATGTAGGAACTAAGTACTAAGGCTACGGTCACGAAGTCAGCGGAGCGGGAAGCGGAGTGGCGGCGCGGGAGGGGCGCGTTTCAATGCATACATTTATTATGAAACTGGTCTCGAAGGCAGCGGCGCGGGGATCGGTGTACTAGCAATGCGCGGGTGTAGAGCGATACCCACACGTCTGCATTGACGTAGTGTTGCACTTTTGTTTAATTTGATTTTGTCACAAACAACAGTGTGTAAACCATTAAAAATACACTGTGATTATGAAAAAGCGGTAATGAATGCAATTTTGAAAGTTTTTACAAACTGCACTATAAAATGATGCTATTTATTACCACTGGGTACGCAATATTTGGAAACATGCTAAATCTCAAAAGTTAGACATAACTAAAACAAGACCTGAAAGGAGAATCGTGGCAATTACTGCCGCCTTACCGCTTCTGCCTGCTGAAAAAATATTACTAGGACTAGATTATAAAAAATCAGAGTGTAAGAAATTGAAGCGGATAGACAAATTCATTCACTCTCCTGACATATTCAGCGTTTACGGTGAAAGACATCGGATAACAAATATATTAGTCCTTTAATTCAAAATTAAATAAATTACTAAATAAGAATACAGTAACGTTAATGCGATTGTTAAATGTCCTTCAGAAAATTCAAAAAACGAAGTTTATTCCTAAAAAACGTCGTGCGGAACAAATTATTAATGATGATTTTATTAGAGAAGTTCAAATGCAGTTACTGCACCATGAAATCACCATAGGGCATGCATTAGACAAAATAAGAACATAGTTTATTAAATTATTATATTTCATTTGAAGTGTTTTTGTAAGTTCAACCTGCTATAAGAAGTTCAAAGTGTTTTTGTTCAAGTTTAACTTCTTTTACGTTTAGAAGTTCAATTACAATTATTTTTATGTTTCAACGTGTAGTTTTTATTTAAGTTGATTAATAAATTTGAATATAATAATTTTTTTTTAATTCCCATCACTACCTCTATTATAGTGGTATGGTTTCGTTCCACCCAACCCCTAGGGATGGCCAGGGGTATGGTGGGTACGAGGTGGATCTCCATGAGGGGTAGTTGCCATACTCTCCACGCTTGGCAGGCGGGTTGGCGAGCGCAGTACGGGATGTTGATGCATGGACACACGCTGCTGCCCATCATACGGAGGTATCCATTAGCAGGCTCTTACTGCATCGATGGGCATGAAAGTAGGTAACATTCTACTGCCGGCACTCCAAAGACAACAATTGTATTACTTATCAAAATTAAAAAAATACCTAGTTTAGAGCGCTTTTTGCTGCTGTCACCGGAATTCAAGAACCTAAAGCTTTGAAGGTTTGCCGGTGGTGGTGTAGTGTTCGCAAAAAATGCAGGCTGACGTTCCATCACCTTTGGATCTGTGCGGAATATCATCAAAAATAAGCAGGAGGTATTTTTTTATAATCTGGGTAGGTATCATCATCATCTCAGCTGTAGGACTGCTGTAAGGGTCCACTGCTGGACATAGGCCTCCCTCATGGATCTCTAAGATCATAAGAGGGTTGTTGCCATAGGTACTCGCCACGCTAGGCAGGTGCGTTGGCGAGCACACGGAACGACGCTGCTTATTTATTTATTTATTTAATTTCACCAACAAAGTAATTATCATCATCATCATATCAGCCGTCTGCATCCACCGCCGACCAGCGGTTCTTACCAAGTCGTCTGCCAATCTTGTAGGCCGTCCTACGCTGCGCTTGCCGGTCCGTGGCCTCTATTCAAGAACTTTGCGGCCCCATCGGCCATCTTTTCTGCGCGCTATATGGCCTGCCCATTGCCACTTCAACGTGTTAATCCGTCTGGCTATGCCGGTGACCCGAGTTATTCTACGTATCTCCCCATTTCTGATTTGATCCCGAAGAGAAAACCCGAGCATAACCTTCTCCATAGCTCGTTGAGCGACTGAGCTTATTCATAAGGCCAATAGTGAAGGATCACGTCTCGGGTACATATGTCATCACTGGTAACACACACTGATTATAGACTTTCGTCTTAAAGCACTGAGGTACGTTGGACGAAAAGACGTTGCGAAGTTTCCCATACGGAACTTCAGGGCCCGTAAGGCCATATCGAAGAGCAAGTTGCTGGTAATGATCTTGGCTACTTGATTATGTCTATGCAAATACTCAGAGTTAGCAAGATGCAAACAGCCCGAAAGTACATGCCTGAGGGACTTCCCATGGTGACATGCTCAACATAATATGTTGACATATAACAATTGACATATTATGTCAATTGTGCCATCTTTCATGATGTAGGTACTTTCGGTAGTTGTTCGTCTTGATTACCTCTTCCATAATCGCACAGACAAACCCTTCAGTTTCTCCGAGGAGATCACCGAAACGTAGCCAATTCACTGACACTAGGAGATCTACATCAGGCCCCATAAGGGTCTTATAGAATCTCCTATGTAGCTCTTTGCTCTCCCATATTGCCATATGATCCTTAATGCTCATCACCGGTGGTTAGCGCCAGTTCTCTTTAGATATGGAGAGAGGAGTAAAGTTTTTATCAACTGCAACCACATCACGATGCACCTTATTATTATAGTTATTATTAAGCCTCCACTGTCCAACTGCAGGGCAAAAGCCTCCCTTCCCTTCTTCCACTCTTCACGACTTAACGCAGTGACAGGCCTCGTGCTCGTAAAAGTAAAGACGTACCTATTGAATATTTCCTGATTGCTCCAGTTTGTTCGCAAATAATAATGCCCTTTTGCACATTCTCATTAAATGTTGTGCTCCTCAAGATTCCTCGCGAATGTTTGTTCGCCGATTCTGTACCTACGCAATAATATTTGGTTAGTTATAATTTATCATCATTTCAGCCATAAAACGTCCACTGATGAACACAGGCCTCCCACATGGATCTCAATGAGGGGTAGTTGCCATACTCACCACGCTTGGCAGGCGGGTTGGTGAGCGCAGTATGGGATGTTGATACACGGATAGACGCTGCTGCCCATCTTCCGGAGGTATCCCTTAGCAGGCTCTTACTGCATCCATGGGCATGAGAGGAGGGGTATCATTCTACTGCCGGCACCCCACGGCCATATATAAGTTATAATTTATAGTACAAAGAGAAACTTTACCATAAGAGTTGAAAAACTTTTAATAAACATCCTAATAAACCAGTACGTTTAAAAATGAAGTCGACTAAAGGCGCTGGTGGTCAACAAGGATAGAAAAAAAATATTGTTGGACATTTCACAGAGCATCATCTAGACTAAATGTAAGCAGAGCTAGTTAGGTAAACGAAATCAATTTTCTGTTAGTCCATACACCCATTACAAAATGATGGTTGGATTTTACATAATTAATAATGGTTTTATTGAAAGCGAAAATCACTCTTTCGGCACTTACGTCAGTTTATATGCAGTCTTAATAATAGTTCCGTAGTAAGTTCCATACTTCACTCACCAGCATAAAAATCTGAAAACTTTCTGGAACTTCCTTTGGACTTATTTTCATTAATACCCCTAACGATCGACGTTTCTATGCCCGATTGGAATGAGCTTTTGGATTTAATGTCCATAGGTTTGCATAGATGCGAACCTAGAGACTGGTATGCTGTAACGAAAAACTTTAAAATTAAAAATATAATAATACATTTATTCCCTCCGCAGCATCTCCACACGCGATGGCTCTGCTTATACAATCCCATAAAAATGCAAATTTCTTGTTTTTTTTTGAACATACGAAAATTGTCGGAGTAAGCTTCGACATTACAATAATAATAATAATAATAACAGCATCATCTAGGCCCAAGCTAAGCAGAGCTTGTGTTATGGGTACTAGATGACTGATATACTTAATACATTATACTACATAGATAGATATTTTTTATTATATATAGAAAAACACCCAGAACACCCTGAACAAACAATACACGAGCAATCCCCGTATTTTACAAAATGAATAATTCATTCGTTTATTTATGAGCCTGATTCTTCTAACTGCAGGGCAAAGGCCAAAAACAAGAGGGAAGGGGTCCTTCCACTGTGCTTTCTGGTGCCAATCTTTGCTACAGGAGTCTAGCTGTCTCTCCATCGCCACCTTTCACGAGGTCGTCGTTGTTGGGGAACCTATTTAGTGGTTGTTTTTGACTAGAGTTCTTGGGCCCTAAATGAAAAACAATGATAACTTAGTTAAAAAATAAACTAAGTACAAAATAAACGTCAGATGCCATTTACTTACTCGCGTGACGTAATCAACATTTTTAAGTAAGAGGGAATGTAATAAGTACCAGACTCGTCGTCCCTAGTTGGGTATTCCATATCAGACATGCAATTCTCCTCTATGCTCCTGTATGGCTTGGAGCAGCAAGTGCCATCAGAATCTGCGTTTGAGACACCAACGGTTTGATATTTGTTTACAATTTTTACGTCTAAGTGGTTAAAAGTAAAAAAAAAATTTTTTTTCTTCTGATTTTCTCGATACTCAACCTAGTGAGGAAGTTGACAACGGTTGTTTCCCCTGTTGGATCCCCTGATCCGGGACATATCAGGAAAAACAATCCTGAGGTCTCTTCTAGGCAGATCTTACTTTAAAAAATATTTTAGAACTGTTTTCTCCCTTGGGCAGGGCTTGTTTAAGATATTTCTACATTTATCATAAATTGGGTAGGATACGACTATGGCTAATCGTTGTTTTTGACACGTGTCAAATATGACGTAAATGTAAAAAAATTACAGTAATTCCAGAAAATAAGTAATAGTCAGAAAAGACAGTAAATGCCAAAAATGACAGTAAATGTCAAAAATTATGGTATTTATTTTTATATCTACACTTATACTACATTTAAACCTAATTTAGTGAATTGACTTTCACTTTTTAGATGACAGCTGTCAAACGGCAATAACTCGGAAACTATTCATCAATTTTATTTCACTTTATTTTCAGTTTCAGTATATTTACGTCCTACACATTCCGTGGTGGGCACAAATGAAAGACCTTGATGAGATCTAATTTTTCAATGACAGCTGTCAAAACTTCAAAGGGCCATATCACGGAAACTACTCGTTCTACACTTTCCGTTGTGGGCTCAAATCGAAGCCAGTCACTGATATATTAAAACTTTTTTCGTAATACTTTCTGAATGGCTTGGTATCTCATATCCATATTTTTACTACAAAGTTTGCTAATGGCACGATAGCGGTTTAATAAAATGTTAAGCAGAATATTGTATAATTAGGTTGCAAAATCTAGAGTAATCAATGTAGCTCATTAATCAATCAAAGTTCTTACTTTTCGAAGCCTTGACGCTTGCGTGTATCGGGGATGTATTTAAGAAGTTTGATGCTGGTGAATTTACTGGCGCGTTCAATTCCAAAAACCAATCTGTTGAAACAGAATTTAAAACAAAATACACACTCAAAAATCATAAAAAAACCTATGCGCCGTAAAATTCTCTGATTTTACCTCTCTTCTGGTACCTAGTTATAATCACCAAATATAGGCGTTGAATATTTGTATGGGGAATATCTTTTTTTATTCGATTTACTTGAATTTTTTCACAAATTATTGACAAACAAGAATTAATCCCACTAATATTATAAAGCCGAAAGTTTGTTTGTTTTGTTACCTCTTCACGCAAAAACTACCCTACGGATTGAGCTGAAACTTTGCACACGTATGGTCGTCTGGTTTAACACATAGGCTTTTTTAGACTTTTTGTCCGGGTACAACGCGTGCGAAGCGGCGGGCAGAAGATAGTAAGTAATATATAATATTATAAACATATGTCATGTTTCAGTGTTTGCAGTTTTTCAAAAAGCGTTCCCCAACAGTAAAATTATGGGGATTGAGTGGTTGTTTTTCACACCAACCGATTAGAATCGTCTGTCTTGGTGTAACGTTGGTGAAACCACGCGGGTCAGCTAGTACGTCATCAAACTGACCTCTATATCACTATACCTCAAAATATATATGGATTTTTGTAAACCACGTTGAGAATGTGAAAAATAAACCAATTTACAACCCTGCCCTATAGACCCTGCAATATATTTCGAGATTTCGTCTCTACATTTTCAATAAGAATTCACCGACATAGAGACCCTTTGTAGTCTTGAGCTCATACAAAATATTTTTTTTTATTTAAGGAAAATGCTGGATACCTACTATAACTTCTATCTTTTGCTCCAATTGACTGGACAATAGTAAGTAGACCCTTTAGATAGACAGATAAAACGTTTATTTATGACTGCAGACACACATACAAGAAACAAAAGCTGAATTATCACTGTTGTAATGTATGTAACAATGTGTATCTGCAGTCATAAATAAACGTTTTATCTGTCTATCTAAAGGGTCTACTTACTATTGTCCAGTCAATCGGAGCAAAAGATAGAAGTTATCCAGCATTTTCCTTAAATAAAAAAAAATATTTTGTATGAGCTCAAGACTACAAAGGGTCTCTATGTCGGTGAATTCTTATTGAAAATGTAGAGACGAAATCTCGATCATCGAAATCGTTAGTTATATTTTGTGTTGATTTGATGTATTGTAATGTTAATGTTACTTTACTACTTATGTTTACTTTGTTCATGTTACAAGAAACAAAAGCTGAATTATCACTGTTGTAATGTATGTAACATTGCAACAGTGATAATTCAGCTTTTGTTTCTTGTAACATTAACATTACAATACATCAAATCAACACAAAATATAACTAACTAGAAGTCGCCCGCGGTTTCACCCGCATCTTTGGTTACTGCTCGGCTCCTGTAGGTCGTAGCGTGATGTTATATAGCCTTCCTCGATAAATGAGCTATCTAACACTGAAATAATTTTTCATATCGGACCAGTAGTTCCTGAGATTAGCGCGTTCAAGCAAACAAACAAACTGTTCAGCTTTATACTATATAAAGTATTAGACTGCGACGTGCCTCGTACAGAATGATGAAGTCAAGAGTCCACTCCTGAACTTCAACTCGCTTTATCTAAGTGTTTTTTCATTGATTTGAAAAAGCAAATAATCCTGTTTGTCTGTTTCTTATTTTTGTATTATCTAACTGACTGACTTAATATAATTTAGATTTTCATGCCTGCCTATTTTCGCTCAAATAAGTAATGCAGTTTACCAAACATACCGGAATACTAAGCCGAAAACTCAAAGAAACCTATTAATATGTTTTGGTAAACATAAAAAAACACACACCAACTTCTTACAACAAGGTTTACGGGTACCTACGGAACCCTACACGTCTCGTAGCCCGACACGCACTTGGCCCAATTTATTTACCATTAATCCTGTCCGTATCGTTTACATCGTTTCTCGCGAAGATGTCTCCTAGATAGGGCACAGGTCTTGCTGAAGCAACTGAAACACCTTGTTTTCTGTCTTCTACGTGAAAATCTAAAAGTATAAATGTCAATGAGAACCTGTAGGATAGAGAAATGTCAAAAGTGGATAAGTAGTCTTTCTCACCGGACTTGAGATGTCGCAGCATAAAAAGACATGCTGATCTATTATTATAATATATAGTATTTCATAAACACGCGAGGTTATCGCGGGTATCTTATCTATTATTTCTCGGTCACGGCATGCACCTACTTTTTGTGTACTTTTTAACGGGTGTAGAAAACCAACAAGCATTTAATTGAAACAAAACTAACCTAACCCACCTGCAAGTTTAAATTTAGGGCATGAAACTAGGCCTTGGGGGACTCCAATGGACACAATTGCAATTCTTTAATTCCTCATGGATCCGATCATCGGAATCCGACGACTTGAGATCCTCCCTTTTTTGAAGTCGGGTTGAACTATTGGGAACGGCTAGCTGTCACTAATAACTTCGTGCGCTTCGCTCACTCATTCGACAATTTTGTATTTCATATCCTAAGTAGTTGGCTTTTCAATAAATAAACGATACAAAAAACCTACCGTGGCTAAGCAACAACTGGACTTGTTGTACATTCCTTAACTGCATAGAATCTACACAGAACTTTTGCGCTACGTGAATTGTTGTACTCTTAGGCTCTTCTTGTAGTTTTATATCTTTAAGCGTTGTTTTACGAAGTGGTATTAGACTGGGCTTCAGTTTTGCGACTGAAAAGAACTCATAATGTTGATCATGGTCACTAATTTGGACTTGTTATAATGAGCTTACGTTTAGGTACGAGCGGAGTTTACAATAAAGATCTGCTTTATTTTGTACAAGAATTGAGAGAATGTGATACGATATTGGTTGAATTCGTCATCATCATCTCAGCCGTAGTAGGACGTCCACTGCTGGACAGGCTTCCTTCATAGATCTCCAAGTACTGATCCATGAGTTGTTGCCATACTCACCACGCTTGGCAGGTGGGTTTGCGAGCGCTGTACGGTGTGTTGATACACGGAAAGACGCCTTTCCATCCGGAGGCAGTTAGGATCTCCCAAGGGATACCTTGGCAGATTCTAACTGCATCCATGGGCAAGAGAGGAGGACCAACATTCTACGAAGGCACCCCCCGGAATTATGATTCAAATGAAAGGGATAAATTAATGTTAATGTTACATTGGCATAACGTTAGTCGAGTACATAAAAGGGATCAATCTCACTAGATCAAGTCAACAGATCCAGATGTAATTTTTGACACCTGTCAAAAATATCAATATGGAACTTGAAGATTCATTAGATAACATAGATACAGTTATAATAACTGATATTCATAAGATAACATAGATACAGTTAATATAAGTTAATATAGCTTAACATAGATATAGTTAATTTTTTTTTAAATTTAGAAACTGGATCTACTGAGAGTACAAATAAATAAAAAACTCTCACTTGATCCAGACTGGATCTGTTGACTTGATCTAGTGAGAGTGATCCAATAAAAGAGGATAGGCCTTTACATCTATTATAGATGATTAATACAGCATCGGGCTGTGGGGTGCCGGCAGTAGAATGTTACCTCTCCTCTCTTGCCCGTGGATGCAGTAAGAATCTGCCAAGGGATATCTCCGGAAGATGGGCAGCAGCGTCTTTTCGTGTATCCAACATCCCGTACTGCGCTCGCCAACCCGTCTACCAAGCGTGGCGAGTATGGCAATAAACCCCTCGAATGTTCTTGGAGATCCATGAGGGAGGCCTATGTCCAGCAGTGGACTTGGACAGTAGTCCTAAGGCTGAGATGATGAATACAGCATCAGAAACTGGTATTCATATTGTACGGGACGCTACAGTGCCCGAGATATTGTTAGATGGATTAGGCTGGCCCGGCACCTACACGATCCTACTGGGTTAGTCGGCTAGTAGTCATAAAAAAGAACAAGTCAATACGTCTTATACTAATTAAGGGTTTCCTTCCAATTTCCCTTCACCGCTTAAGTACGTGTTAAAGATGAACATAATTATTTTTTCGAACATACGACCTTCTGATCGAGCGCAAAAAAAAGGTTACTTTAATTACCTGATACATTCTTTGGGGGTAATTTAATTGTTCTGCTTGATCCTGCTTTAGTATCTCCTGAAATAGTAGCATTATAAAATGAAGATTTCTTCTCGACATACTTAATACATTTTTGTTTACGTAAAAGTATACCTAAAGGTAGAATTCCACCATTCTGCGGCACTGTGCAGCACAAAAGTTTGAATCTCATTTTGGTGTTTCAAAAATTTGTGGTGGCATTCAAAAATGTGTGCCGCATAGTGCCGCATACTGATGGAATTCTACCTTTAGACCTTGTCTCCTTTAGGTTCCCAATGAGCAGCTGTGCGCTGACTGACTCTAAGCGGCGCGTAGGTAGGATCACCGCGAGCGTCGTCCGATGTGATTCACCCTAATGGTTTTTTAGTAGGTTATGTAATCCGTGAGACGTGACCGAAACTCTACGCGGGCACAGACATTTGTGACACTTGTCTTCTCTTCAGAAGACAACCCGAGACTCCATTTTAAATACATAGGGGGCGAACTAGAGGCATACAGTATGCCGCTCAGTGCAAGCCTAATGGGGACAAGACCTTAGACTATTATTACCAGAGTTAATATGAAGTTCTGCCTCAGGCTTCAGATTGTTAATCACTCGCGTCACCCGCGGTAACTTGTTGTACTCGTATTTCCCATTTTGGGCAGTATTACGTCTTTTTGCTAAAACATAATTTCAAAATAGCGGCTTTTTTCAGTGTAGATCTGTATTTCTTTAACGAGTGTATCAAAATTATTTAAAATACGATAAGACCAACTTTCTTGTGAATTTGATAACCTATAACTTTATACTAATGTTTTAGTTCCTATAGATTCTTATTTATTTACAGTATAAATATTGTTCAATGATCCTGATGACGACGAGTAGGTACATAATGGCGATAGTGGAAAGATGTATCTTAAATATGTTTCGATGTGGCCGGCCACCCGTGATTTGTAAGCATTGATGAGTTTCAATGGCTAACAGTGGTCTTCTCCGTTTCTTTTTACCAAATCGTACTTTCTGAATGATTGACCTTTATCTGAAGATCCCTATTTGTTTGCCTATGATATAAGAGGGATTTTCTCGATTCCGCATGGATCCCATCATCAAAACTAAGTTTTGAAATGAATGCCTTTTTTTGAAGTAGGCTTAAAATAAAACTTACATTCAATAATTACCATTGATTAATTTATCTTTAGATTTACTGTAACCGATTTTGTAAGTCTGTTGCAGTTGTCCTGCTACTATTCTTACAGCACCTTCGTTATTTTCATTGAAATCCATAAGTTTCTAATGACAACGTGTTGCTAAAATAATATTAAAAACATCATTCAAATCACTATAATGTCCAACCACAATGCTTATATCAAAGATTTATGGCTTAGATCACCAAATTTAAAGTGTTCCAAATTTGGTAAGGTAGTTAAATCAACTGGCGACTGGAAGTAACAAAAGCTTCCACAAGATCATCCCAAGTGGGAATCTCTTCTAAAAGCCCTATGTCCCTGATGAGGGATAAAATGACACCATCACAATCATCAAAAGAGTTCCAAATGAGAAAGTGGGTTTTCAGCGGGGAGTAAACTTGTTATGACAATAAATTAATCGTCTTACCGTTTTACGTCACGAGACAAACTCAACTGCCTTCTTGAGGCAAATTCAACTACAGAACTTTTATAATAAAACACGGAAATTTACCAATTGAAATATATTGTTGTTTTTTCACAAGAAATTTATGATTGACGAGATGCATTAACTTTGACGTCTTAGTATAGTTCTGAACTTAGAATAATAACATCATAGAAGTAAGGCTAAAATACAAGGAGATTTTATTGTTCTGTCAGTCAGCCTTTTACTAATTTTGCGTTTCATCTCCACTCTGTCTATCAATTGCTGCTGCTGCAAGTAGTGCTGCAGATTTTTGTTCCGCTTGAATTTCTTCCAGTTTCTTTACTAAGTCTTCTTGGACGCTGTCTACTATTTCTTTAAGATTTTTAGCTGAAATAATGAATTAAATAACTTTTGAAACTACCATGGTTGTGAACACTATATTCACTTGACATGATCACGAATAAACAGTTTATCGGTGTACATGACGTGTGAAAGTGCGCCGAAATATCGAGAAACTCATAAGACTCAAATCATGGTAAATATCCTGTAAATATTGCTTACAATGAATTATATCAAGAAAAGAAAGACTTTCGACAGTGGGCCTACAGTCGGCCAAGACGCATTGAAAGACCTATTGAAAACTAAAGATTTTTGTTGGAGGTTTTTATATATATTTGTTTGACTATTTACCGATAGCGTGTTCATTAAAAACAGTGCCAAATCTATAAAATTAGATCAACTTTAAAAAGTTTATTTCTTAATTTGTAACACCTAACATCAAGCAGTTAATAAATAAATAACGGTTTACATTAATCTCTACTCTTACCGGTTTTTTGGTTAAGCTCTTCAGCTATCAGTGATATCTTCCGTAGCGTGCTTACATGCTTCACCAGCTCATTGGCCATGTCATGTTCTGCTTTATTATCAGTAGAAGCGTCTAGCATCACAATCTTCTTTCTTTTCTCAAGTGCTATCTTAAAAATTTCGCTGTTTACGAGTGGCATTTTAGGTATTTTAAAAGCAATATTTTCTGACGTTGTAGCCACTTCTTGAATAACCTCCATAGGACTATCTGCTACGACTTCTTGGGAAGGTTCATTATGTTCATCCTTTATTATCAGTTCCGGGGCCGGACACTCAACCTCCAAGGGAGGCTCTTTCGTCTCTTCGGAATTTCGTGAAAATATGACTGGCAATGCATTTGTTATGCTTTCGATTATCGTTTCTGTGAAGATAAAATGATGTTGCGATTTGTTTTTACTAGTATTTTTTTTGATCTTAGTCTTTCAAATTCTAGTACTGGGCATTTCATTTACCTGTTTACTTACAAATTTAAGCTAGAATTTACACGCGCAACTTACGAATTATATTCTTTGGAGCCTGAGTCTCATCTTGTCTTCTTTTGGCTGCCAGTTTCTTTGTTATATCAGCTAGAAACATAGAACAGCCTGGACCTGGATAAAAAAAATCACATAACATAATATTATTTGCTATTTCTATAAGTAGAGATAACTTATGTGTTATATGTTTAGTAGTAGTAGTAGAACTTTTTGTAAAGGGTTCATCCGGGAGAGTACTACCTATTTCTTCGGCCAAGCAGTAATGTCTCAAACAAGGCCGGTGAAATTACGGACACATGAGACCTTACAACTCTATGTCTCAGGGCGGGTGTAATGCAATGCAGTGTTGGTCACGTGCTTAGTGACTGTGATCGCGGCTGTATTTTAGAGGTTTCCGCTTAACATCAGATGGGCCTTCGGCTTGTCTTGTCATTTAGTCGTATAATATGAAAACAAAATATAATGTGTAATATTAAGCCATTGATGGGATATTCCCCACTCAGATCCTCTTTTACTCGGAAAACAGTCATTCAGGCAAGTCTTATGCCCTAGCTAAGTATAGTTACCGTCACTTGGTTTTCGTTTCTTTGTGGTCTTGGGCTTGGTTTCTGGCTTTTTGTTTTTCGATTTATATCTGGATGGTTTGTCCATAACGGTTTAAATTTATCTGCAAAACACAGAATCGTCTCCAAGCTACAAATACCTACGTATCTCGAGCAATATAAACGTTTTATATTCTGTTCTAATCAAACAAAAAGATCTTTAGATTTGAGGCGGCCTAGTTGAGTATGCAAAGATTCGAGTATTTCACAAATAAGCTCTACTTACAAAGAATTTTCGGAAAGTCTCGAATAATCAAGACTTCCCACCAAAATCGAAATTCATTGGCACTGAAAATTTACACAAATTCGCACGCATCGATCACGTTGGATCAGTGTCCTTCATCTTCTTCTTTTTAGCGTGCGTATGTGCCTCAGAATATTTTGTCATTATAGCATTATTCTGAGGCATAGACATAGAATTTTACTTACGTAAAACAGTATTACTAACTCTATGGTTCTGAGGTATATGCGTAACAGGAAACGATACTATGATTGACGGTTATATTTGATCGAAGGACATAGTAATACAATCTTTTTTTAAAATTTATTTGTCTTGTATTTTTATTTTATGGCTTTTTGTGTTTGGTTTTACACAATTTCGCCAGTGTCAAGTTAAATTTGCAAAAATATTATCTAAAATTTATTTAAAGACTTAGTCGCCAAGCGATTAATTCGCCCAGTGATACAATCTTATGTCACTGTCTACGAGTGAATCCCTTAACCAATGTCGATGCTATTTTAGATATAATTTGACTGGCAATCGGACTTGTGCAAGGTAAACGTGTGATTTTCGTTTTCCTGCCTAATTATTTGAATTATTGTGAACATTTTCTCTGACTCTGTTATGCTTTAGTGTATTTAGTTAATTTAATTAATTTACTTATTTATGAACTTCTTTTGTATATATTTTTGATCATCCCACATCGGGTTGGTAAGTTTTTTGTATTTATTTTTCTGCTTCCGGGTAGTTGAACGAATGCATAACCAAAATGGAGGTCGAGCGTGTAGATCCTGGGCCGGACCCCGGCCCTCCGCCTGGAAATATTTTTATAGTTCCGTCCCCGGAACTATATAAAGAATTGCCTTCGTCAGACTGTTATGAGGATAATTATATTCCAACTGTATCCACGCCAAGCGACAGACGAGCGGAATTTTTGAAAATTTATGATACTACCGCTGATAGCGAAATAGAAATACAATCTTAATTTTGAATTTATTTAAAGACTTAGTCGCCAAGCGATTACATCGCCCAGTGATACAATCTTATGTCACTGTCTACGAGTGAATCCCTGAACCAATGTCGACGCTATTTTAGATATAATTTGACTGGCAATCAGATTTGTGCAAGGTTCACGTGTGATTTTCGTTTTCCCGCCTAATTATTTGAATTATTGTGAAAATTTTCTCTGATTCTGTTATGTTTTAGTGCATTTAGTTAATTTACTTATTTATGAACTTCTTTTGTATATATTTTTGACACATCGGGTTGGTAAGTTTTTTGTATTTATTTTCTATCTGCTCCCGGGTAGTTGAACGAATGCATAACCAAAATGGAGGTCGAGTATGTAGACCCGGGGCCGGACCCCGTCCCCGGAATTATAGGTATAAAGAATTGCCTTCGTCAGACTGTTATGAGGATAATTACATTATTCCAACTGTATCCACGCCAAGCGACAGACGAGCGGAATTTTTGAAAAGTGATGATACTACCGCTGATAGCGAATGGTCTTTATTAAAAAAAAAACAAAAGACTCAAAAAAGTTGACAAACTTAAGTCAATTTCTAAGATAAAGCATTCTCATTTGAGCAAGGCTCTCCCCAGCAATAACTTAATTAATGACATGACGACAATTCCCCACGCTTACCCAATAAAAAAGTTTCATCTCCCATGAGAATAATTTCGCCGGCTGTTATTTCCCCCCAAAATTTGACTCCTGGTCAAAACATGATTCCAACTCCAACTTCTGTAACACGAGACCACTATACCACAATAGTTAAAGGTATCCCCTCTGACTGGACTCATGAGGAGATTGTGGAGTCAGTACAATATGGCCTCTCGGGACAGGAAAAATATAAAAACGCGTCGTTTAAATAAAAAAAATACAACAACTGATGCTGAGCTGGACTCAAACCCAGACAGGTGGTATTTACGTTTGATGGACAGAATTTGTCAAAGAAAGTAATCTGCTGTTATGCTATTTTACCTGTGGTATAGTATGTTATAACTGTTGCCAATTCGGACATACGAAAACTCAACGTCGCTCAAGACGTGTTATAGATGCTCTGACAACCATACAGGTGACTCTTGCCCTGTTGATGTATCCGAATTAATTTGTATGTATTGCTCCGCATAACATTTTGCTACCAACAAGGCTTGCTCTGAGTACAGCAGACAGGTAAATATAAAACACCACATAGTCATGTGGTGTTTTATATTTACCTGTCTGACATGGTGATTAGTCAATCACCATGTCTCGTACCAAGAGGCTATTAAAATAGTTCCTCAAACTAAAAGATCATTTGCTGAGGTTCTAGTGTCCTTACCCAAACCATCCCAACAATTACCATGAACAGTCAACTCTTCCGGTGTAATACTGCCCACCCTCACCCAGTCTTAGTACCAGGGTATGATCAAAAAG
Organism: Pasiphila rectangulata; assembly: GCA_963082625.1. Classification (NCBI taxonomy): domain Eukaryota; kingdom Metazoa; phylum Arthropoda; class Insecta; order Lepidoptera; family Geometridae; genus Pasiphila; species Pasiphila rectangulata. The sequence goes on from OY720240.1 coordinate 15,714,342, forward strand.
CCCACAGAAATTTTATCAAATCATATGAAATTCCGGAACCTACTAATGGTTGTGCTATAGACAATAATAATAAAACAGAACCCCACTCAAGTGACAAGGAAACCTTGTCACCAGAAACAATAATATAATTAATTTCATCTTTGACGAATATCATTCTTCAAGAATGAAAAATGTCATGTCATGACTGATTTGTTGTAAATTTTTAATAAAATATATTTTAAAATGATTAAATAACTTGACACTGGCGATATTGTATAAATCCAAACACAAAAAGCCATAAAATAAAAAGACAAGACAAGACATCATTCTTCAAATAGACTTATCGAACACCGATGCAATACACATTAATAATAATTTCTATAACACTTTTAAATATAATAAAATATGAATGTGGTCCTACAATGGAATTGTATAAGTGTAGTTCAGAAAAATCTGAATTGCACCATTTATTTAACCTTCATAAATCATTTATTATTTCTGCCGTCTCTGAGACGTGGCTGAATCCTGCTTACATCCATAGAACCCCTGTGTACATCATTCTCCGGGACGATAGAGAAGATGGTTGAGGCGGTACTGCCCTTTTTATTAAAAATAATTTATCTTTTATCAATCATCCCTTTGGGCAGCAAAGGAGATGTTTCAAAATGGGCTAGGTCTATGTACCCAGACTGAAAAATTGCGTAAAAATCGGTGATTTCGGAAAAAATACTCTTTATTTAATTTAAACTAAAATTACTGTTTTATTATAGTTTTAAATACGAGGCATAATTATCACTGGTAACATTTTTATTGGGCAGTCGAGACAGTTTCTAATAAATTCTCTTAACTGTCACTGCTTAATGATTTTGACAGATGGTTTTACGCATTTGAGTTGAAGATTTTGTAGTTATCACTATGAGGTGTTTTCATTTAAAAGTAAAAACTTCAAAAATAGTTCCCTCGAACCAGATAGATGGCGTTACTTTTATTTTACTGGTAGGAAACACAATTTGACAATGACAACAATTGTGATGAATCAAAGAGATCATTAACGGGTGTAAGTAGAATTTTACAATACGCTGATGATTTACTTATCTACTCGACGGATTATTCTATAGTTCAGGCAGCCAACAAAGTAGAAGAAGCGATTGATATTTTTTCTACATGGTTAGAATCCCATTTTCTCTCCCTTTCGGCTTTAAAAATTTCTATTTGTGTATTATCTCAGAAAAGACAAATTCCTGATTTGACTATTTCTTCTAGTTGTTCTATTATACCTATTGTTAAAAAAGTTGAATTTCTTGGCAAAATTTTTGATTTAAAATAAAACGGCGTTGCTCATGTTAAGCAAATTTTGGGACGAAGTGAAAGTGGTATCAATATTATGAGGTGCCTAGCCGGAGTGTGGTGGGGTGCGCACCCATTCTCTCTTAGTATATAATACTTTATAATGCTTTTGTTAGGAGCCATTTAGATTTTGGTTCCTGTCTATTAATTCCAGGAAACAAAACTATAATTATAAAACTAAATTTATGCCATTCAAAGGCTCTGAGAATAGGGGCTATGAAATCTTCACCTATCAATTCTCATCAAGTTGAATGTTCAGACGCCAGTATCTGGCTGACCGGTTTATTTTTAAAATAAGTGTTTTCGAAAATCATCCTTTAATTCTTTAGGAATTTGTTTACTATGTTTGCTAAATTCGTACACTAAAAACAAGCCATATTGGAGAAATAAATCCTTACCTCGCTATGTATGTAGTATGTATGTACGTACGTAAGGACAAACTTTTGCGTTTATAATATTAGTAGGATGTAGAGTTAGTGCGAAATGTTCTTACAGGAAAAGGATTTCCTATTTCAATACTTGCCTAAGTGTTCCGAACTGATTATGTCCGTGAATAAGTTAAAGACATTTTAGATTTCTTTACATAAATATTAGGTTAATTATATCTGGCACAGAGGTTTATATAATTTTCCTTCTTCTATTTCAGTTAAAAACCAATAAAACTGTCACAATTTTGCTACAAATATCGCAGAAAACTACACATACGTGCTTTTTACACGGTACAGTACATGCCAACTGGACATATCAAACGGTTCACGTCGAAATCTACAACTTCATGCCGAAAACGCCGATGAGCGGGCAAGAATACTTAATCGAGATGTAAGAAGACTAAAGGCTCGAGCAGACCGGATGCGTATGCGTAGACGTAAGCGTAGACGTGCACGTACCACTGAGTTGTAATGTATGGAACTGTATGAGACAGAACACACCGCTTGCATAACGTAGACGTGCGCGTCATATGTCAGTTCCATACATTACAACTCAACATCCGGTCTGCTCGAGCCATTAACCGGGACCGCCGATGGGCGGGCTGTATATCGCAGTATGTCGGCATCTGGGTAAAGTCGCTACTTTTCAGGAAGGCAGTGAATGGGTTAATGTTAATGTTTTTACCTTTCCAAGTCTTCACTTTTCCAATTTTGCACAAAACAGATCATGCTGAAACTTTGCACACATAATACATATATAATTATATGTATAGACGTTGACCAAAATTAACACATAAACTGAGATACTTTTATCCATCTACAATGCAAGTGAACTGCGGGCAGAAGCTAGTAGTAGGTAGATAAAGCTATCGGTACCTTCAAGAATGACCAAAACTTTAAATAAAATCTATCTTATATGAGTAAAAAAACCAATGTTGTATATTGTATTTTATTATGCTGTGATTATGTAGCACACTGGTTTAGTTTTAGGGTATTTCTGATTTGATTGTTGCAGCTTGTTATTTCGTTACCTGAAAATAAAATATTTAAGACTCGATTATTTATACATTAAAAAATATTCAATATTCAGACCCTTTGGTTACCGACGACAGCTAGACCGACGGCTTCATCCCGAGGGTTTCAAATTTGCAACCTACTCGACAATGGAACAGTGGATAATGGATTTGAATACAAATTTTCGATATATCTATTACATAAAACTAGTATAACATAAAATGACGTTTACGTCAATCATGTACAAATATTTCATAAAATAATTGTGTTTTTTTATACGACTAAATGATGAGACAAGCCGAAGGCCCACCTGATGTTATGCAGTTACCACTACCTGTTACATACATTTATTTAGTCTATGCATTGTATAAAACATTAAGTTTCAATTCATTATTTTGATAAATATAATGCAATACTCACTCCCCAATTTCTGGATTTTTGTTCATTCTGGACCACTGACTGGTTTCTGAAAAATAAACATTTTTCAATATCTTATTAAGCGTGTGGCTTGGTTTCTTCAATTCATTCAACTGAAATTTTTGCTTCGATAAACTTGTTACAAAAATGTCAGAAAGCTACACGGACAAAAGAAAATTGTGTTAGAAATGCTTTACAAGATCAATTTATTTGATGCGGGCTTGTGAATAGATCTCAGAATAAAGAAGGCAATATTTTTGACAAATGAAAATGCCTTACTGTTAATGCAGATTTCTTTTTAGCTACCGATTTATTCTGGCTTGGAGCTTTTTCTATAATGTTAGAATCCTGTGTTTCAGAAGATATTTTTGTAAATATAATTTTGGCATCTGAAGATTTAGCATCCTGCACTTGCGAACCGCTCTTCGACGGCAGTGCTTTAGAATCTGCTTGAGAAGGTATTTTCAATAGTACTGCATTAGAGTCCTGTGCTTGAGAAGACCTTTTTGATGGCAGTGCTTTAGAATCTGGTCCTTCAGAAGGCTGTTTTGATGGTAATGTCTTTTCACCTTGCGATGCAGAGGGCAGTTTTGATGGTAGTATTTTAAAATTCTGTGTTTGAGGAGGTCTTTTTGATAGTGGTGTTTCAGAAGGCTGTTTTGAAGGTATGGCTTTTGTATTTTGTATTGCAGAAAGTAATTTTGACGGTATTTCTTTAGAATCCTGCGCTTGAGAAGGGTTTTTAGGTGGTGCTTTTGAATCTGGTACTTCAGAAGGCGGTTGTGATGGTATTGCCTTTGCATCCTGTAATGCAGGAGAAACATTTGCCCGTGGTGCTTTAGAATCATGTGCTTGTGAAGGCTCTTTTAATGGAAATGATCTAGATGCTGGTGCTTCAGAAGGCTGCTTTGACGTAAATGCCTGTGCGTCTTGTGTTCCAGAATGTAGCTTGGAATACTTTGCTATTGAATCCTGTGCTTGAGAAGCCTGTTTCGACGGTAATGTCTCAGAATCCGGTGCTCCGTAAAGCAATTTGGTAGGTACAGCTTTCGCATCCAGTTTGTCAGAGGGCAACTCTTTGGTATCCTTTGCTTCAGATGGCTGCTTAGACAGTGTAACTGCCTTGGAAGTCTGTTTAAGCGGTGTTTTATTATCCTGTGCTTCAGAGGGCTGTTTAGCCGCTAATATTTTAGAAGCCTGCTTCGGTAATGTTTTTAGATCGGGCAACATGGGATCTGGATTAGGATTGGGTGCTTGGGAATTCACCAGTTGAGGTTCCAATGATATGCCGAGGTCTGCTTCTATTTGCGGAGTTGCGTTAAATAATTGGTTATCTATTAAAATACAAATTAGTAAGTATACAAGTATAAGTTAAGTTCAATTTCGATTTTATTAAAAAAAATAATGAAAAGAAATAAAAGGTCCAGTGCGTTGTGCATCAAAGTTGTTTTCTCTTTATCTTTGAATAATTTTTATCTCTGCAGAGTTCTCAAAACTAACCAGGATTATTTAATTTCAAATTATATTACCTTTGAAACTATATTTAAAATATTTACGGGATATTTACCTTGATTTGTGTTTACGAGTCCGGCTGGTACCGGTTCGCGATATAACTTTTGAAACTGTCATGGTTGTGAACTCACTAATATTATAAAGCCGAAAGTTTGTTTGTATAGATGCATGGATGTTTATTGACTCCTTACGCAAAAACAACTTAACGGATTGAGTTTAATCCTGGGCTATTTTTTATGCGGGTACAACGCATGCGAAGCGGCGAGCAGAAGCTAGTATGCAATATAAATATTGCATACTAACTTCTGCTCCCCTACTAATACTCAAATCATGGTACTTAAGTATCTCGTAAATATTGCATATAGTTCCAAATTATATGTTTATTGGTTTGTTTCTGAGGTTATCCTCATCATATTCATCACCTCAGCCGTAGGACTACTGTCCATGTCCACTGCTGGATTTAGGCTTAAGGATCTCCAAGATCATGAGGTGATTGTTGCCATACTCACCACGCTTGGCAGGTGGGCGGCTGGCGAGCGCAGTACGGAGTACGTTGATATGCGGAAAGAGCTGATGCCCATCTTCCGGAGGTCCCATACAGATTCTTACTGAATCCGAAGTAAGAGAGGAGAGAGGACTGCCGGCTTTAGAGAAAATTTGATGCCAGATGAAACAACCTAGGAAAAACTCTTCAGTTTATGAGAAGATACCTGCTAAAGTATAGAAGCTCTCACGGGCGTCATGGAACTCTTCCTCAGGTGTGGCCTCCAACGCGCGAGGTGTTATGATAGAATCGATAACTGAGGTAGAATCGCTGGATACACTCGCTTGGCTCCTACTAGACAAAATGCTTGGCATCACCAAAGTTTTACTAGTATAACAACATCTCATATTCTAAGTTTGTGCACTACTTTACGCAACATAATAAATAGCAGTAGCTCTTTTCTATTTACTCGTAAACGAATACTTGTGTAGTTTTTTTGTTCGTTATTACTTTTCCTCGAAACGAGAAATCACAGCCACTCATGTCGATTCCCAAGGGATTAAAAAATACGACTCATCGAGAATCGAAGCAAAATTAGTAGAATTGGGCAATCATGTTATACGAGCGATTTAAAACTTGAGCCCCGGATGATGAAAATCCTGATGGAAATCCGCATAACAAAAAAATAGTCCTTACTCATCATGGGCATTTTTGCAGTAAATAGTGATAGTTCGGCGACAGCACTTAATTAAAGCCGCCGTGGGGTGCCGGCAGTAGAATGATACCCCTCCTCTCATGCCCATGGATGCAGTAAGAGCCTGCTAAGGGATACCTCCGGAAGATGGGCAGCAGCGTCTACCCGTGTATCAACATCCCATACTGCGCTTACCAACCCGCCTGCCAAGCGTGATGAGAATGGCAACTACCTCTCATAGAGATCCATGAGGGAGGCCTGTGTTCATCAGTGGACGTTTTATGGCTGAAATGATGATGATGATGACTTAATGTAATGAACGGGCATTTTGTATATGTTTGAAATACCTGTGCCTCTTCTTCTTTTTTGTCTTCTTAATTTTCTTATCAGTGATAGCGCTATTCTTTGTTATTCCGTGGACGTCCAAGACTAACGCTGTGTTTAAAAACGGGGTAACTGGGCTTTCTGGTGAAGAGCTTTCTGATTCCCCTGTGTCCTCACTAAAGCTATCACTTTCATCACCTAAGAAAATGGAATGTTATTTTATACGGAACTTTTTCTTGCACGTAACTATATGTTTGATGCAATTTCCTGATTACCAATCCGGAATATGTATTAGAACCTACAAAAAACTTTCTCAACATCTTTACTTTTTTCCAAGTAATTTTATTGATATTCAGTTGATGTTTTTGTTCAACTCATCAAACTAATTATTCATATTTTTGCCGCATTAATTTATATAAACTGAGTGCGAAATAAAATATTATATGAATATAGCTACGATAGTGTACCTTTTGCTGCATAATATACTTGATTAGTCATTATTGGTATATTTTTTTATCGAATAACTTTGCGGATTTTAAGTTTGTTCTAAAAGATAAGTTCACTTATGAGGCCATGTTTGTAATTTCTGTGAAAACGGAGTGACGGGATTAAATAAAAAGATATTATAACATATTCAATGATAGAGTTTACACCATTTACACATCCATGCAATATTGCTTTGACAAGTTTTGACAGTCTAAAAAAATATGACAGAATCTGTCACCTGATGAGATCGATATTTGAAAATGCCATGAAGGTTTTGCACAATAAATTTAACAAAATAAGTTTGATATCTTTGATTCACGTATCCATAGAGTTAACGTTATTAAATAAAACCGGGCAAGAGCGAGTCGGACTCGCGCACCGAGGGTTCCGTGCCATCATACAATATAATTTATGACAAAGGCGGTTTTATATTTGTTGGAGAACCTTGACAGCGCCATCTCTTGTCTGATAGCGAAACTTATGTAGACTTTTTAGACTTTCGATGATTTCTAAAAAAGTATGCTATGTAGAGAGATTGTAATAAATTTCCTCTAATCTTTACATACACTTCTAATAGTAATAAAAGTTTCAAAGGTTTATCTCCGCAAACTTCGGAGATAAGGGGGGGGGAACGCTATTTTTTCAACATTTTTGTAAATAACTCAAAAACTATACGACTTAAAGGAAAACTAAAAATTGTTTATTAATGTGCTAAAGAATTTCTTTCATAAAATACCCCACATAACCTAGTAACTTTCCAAAAATTTTGAAAACACCCCTTCCACCCCCATTGTCTAAAAAACTATGCAAATTAGAGAGTTCGCTATAATTTTCCTATGAAGTTTACATACACTTCTATAAGCTATAAAAGAATCACGGGTTTATCTCTGCAAACTTCGGAGATAAGGGGGGGGAACGGTAGTTTTTTCAACATTTTTGTAAATAACTCAAAAACAATACGGCTTAAAGGAAAACTAAAAACTGTTTATTAATGTGCAAAGGAATACCTTTCATATGATACCCCACATAACCTATTTACTTTACAAAATTTTTGAAAACCCCCCTTATCTAAAAAACTATGCATATTAGATAGTATGCTACAATTTTCCTATTAAGTTTACATACACTTCTATGAGCTATAAAAGTATCACGGGTTTATCTCTGCAAACTTCGGAGATAAGGGGGGGGGAACGGTCGGTTTTTCGACATTTTTGTAAATAATTCAAAAACAATACGGCTTAAAGAAAAACTAAAAACTGTTTATTAATGTGCAAATGAATACCTTTCATATGATACCCCACATCACCTATTAACTTCACAAAAATTTTGAAAACCCCCCTTCCACCCCCCTTGTCTAAAAAACTATGCAAATTAGAGAGTTCGCTATAATTTTCCTATAAAGTTTACATACATTTCTATTAGCTATAAAAGTATCACGGGTTTATCTCTGCAAACTTCGGAGATAAGGGGGGGGGGAACGGTCGTTTTTTCAACATTTTTGTAAATAACTCAAAAACAATACGGTTTAAAGGAAAACTAAAAACTGTTTATTAATGTACAAATGAATACCTTTCATATGATACCCCACACGGCCTAGTAACTTCACTGAAAATTTTTGAGATCCCCTATCCGCCCCCCTGCAATCAAAATAAGTATTTTTTTTTAAATTTTTATATATGCTATATAAGTAAAAAACTGTTGTCTTTTACCATTTTAAATTGCAAGTCGATAGCATCAGTAGTTCTCGAGATATCCATCTGTGACAGACAGACAGACAGACAGACAGAGTGATTCTATAAGGGTTCCTTTTTACCATTTTGGTCCGGAACCCTAAAAATCTAGTTCTATGCTCGAAGTATGCTCGTATCTAAAGGTAGTTTTTTGGAACTGCGCCAAAGCGTTTGCAGTTCGAACCAAAGTTAAATTTAAAAATGTCTTAAAAATGCAACCTTCAACTGTCTTTTTCCGTAATCTCTATAGCTAAATACAGAAAGACTGCCCTATACCTATAACCTTGAACCTCTAAATCAAATAATTTTTTTATGAACTACTAACTCCGTACACGAGCTTTTTACCTAGATATATACTCGTAACACTACATTGTAGTTTTTATAGAGGACATAAAATGAATGACACTGGCTTCTTAGTCGGCTTTATCGTTAGTATGTGATTGACAGTGACCTCAACGCCTCCTTAATATAAGATATGTTTGTTATGGGATATGATTTTATCAATCATCTAATAAATAAAGGACATTGCCAAGTTTTCATAAATGGCCCAGGCCCTTCGTGGGCAACTGAGCCCACACACGACTGGTGTACATAAATCAAATAAAAGCTATATTATAGAGAAAAAATATAACCCATTTCTGTCAACGTCCTTTGTTCGTAAAATGTTAGGTCTGGCACCAAATTAGTAGATCAGTCACCAAAATTCAATCACCAAGTAGATGTGACCAGCCGCTGCCGCGGCACGCTCGCTGTGCTTGTGCGTTGTTGTTGTAACACAACCTAGAGCTAACCTAGTTTTTTGGTGACAGATATTTCAGGAAAAAATATATTATACAAGATGTGTACTGACTACGTCTGCGTCATTTAAGAGAAAGAGGGGGTCGTTGGCACCTAAAATTAAAATGCGCGCGCGGTTAAACTGGGATATCTTCTATGATATTCCTTGAATTAAAATTGTGTAAAACGCAATCTGTATATAATCTAATACGATTGATGAATAAAGTAATTTGATTAACTTGCATAAGACTCGTACATCATAAATACGAGTAGCTGACGCTGTATATTGAAATTGAAAAAACATTTATCACAGCAAAAAGAAAAAGTATAAAATACAGCGAAACTTATGCTAAAACTTAAAATTACCATCCTAACTGTTTAAACATTGTTTCCTTTTATGCTGAGGAATAATTCGTTCTGTGTTATTGGTGACTCCCTCACTAGGCTGAGCCTGTATCGAGGGAGCCGAAAGATGTGAACGGCCCCTATACTTAAATTAAGACAGACTACCTAAGCCATTATTCTAAGACCTAAGGTGAGAGTACGTCAAGTGTATGTAAATCTTCTACTCTGCAGATGTCATAGAACAGAAGTTACTTAAACCTCTGAAACTTCCACTACTGTAAAATTGTCAAATATTATACAGGTATATGTTATATATTACATATTATATGTGTACTAACCCGAAAGGGGATGATTTTAACCACCCCAAGGAACAACTTTAGTTTCACAACTATCCAGGATTCAGTGATTTTAATTCAAGAAAAGATCACGAAAGTTTTAACTCCAAAAGCCTCAATAACCTTCGTTTAGGTTGCCATTATCGTATATACAGCTGATACGACGAAACGTCTGGTTTTCATGGGCTCAAGCCCCCTTTGAGTTACTACACGTATTATAATTAATCTTTTTTTATAGTACAGGTCATTTTAGGTCGAATACAACCGGAATTTATGTCAACTTAATACCTTACCGTAACACATTTCACATTTACAAACATAGTAGAAGCAGTTAATAACGATGTCAACTCGAATAAACACGACGATGGTAACATTAAAACAAAATAAAACCATCAAAATCGACTCCGATTTACTGGAAAACATTACTCTATAAAATTTTGCATCCCCATAAATAGAAGCAATCAAACAAAGAATAGTTATTGTTGACAACGCTATAAAATCCTGTTTCATCTGCAAAGTTTTGCTGAGTTGCTATCACTTTACTTTTATCTTGCAATTTTTGCTAGGACTGATTTATGTTTTTTGCTTACATCGGTACTTGTTAAAACTGTCTACATAGAAGATGCTACTAGCTCTAGGGAAAAGAGGACGTCTACAAGTTTACACGGCATTTTTTCTGCACAGTTTTATTTGCGAATGGTTTCACAATCTTCACTTGTTTCATAGAATGTTGACGACCTTTGCGTAGTTGGTTTAGTAGCCGGCTGAGACGCAGGGTTCGATCCCGCTGGGGGCAAAATGTTTGCTTTATCTGAAGATATTTGTCTATACTCCTTTAGAGTTAATAGTAATTTATATTGAAGAGGTCACAAATTCCCAATAATATTTATTTATTTATTTATCACACGCACAAAACAAATTACAATAAAATAAGAAACCAAGAAACTTAACAAGTAAAGATTTAGGTAAAAAAGAAAGAAAGTTATTTTTAGGTTAAGTATTGACAGTTTGTTGACAAACATTCTACATTGAAAGAAGCTGGAGAATAGGGTCTGGGTGTTTTCTATGGATGTTATAAATGCATTTACAAAAAAAATGTATTTTAGTATAAAACCAACCATCTCATTCCCAATAATGCTGAGCTTACTTGGCGGCTATAATTAGGTGCAGTAATATGAAATATATTATTATTAATGAAAAACAATTCAATCAGTTCATAAGAACGTGGGATATTAGTTCATAGCTGTGGATCGAAGTGACTCGAAGAAGTAGACGCAGGGCTTTGCCCAATAATGGGATTATGAAGTAACAGTATTATGTACTTTCTTAAGGAAACTTCTAAGAAATATAATAAAAAACCATATCATAAAAATATGTAGCTTAGACCTTGCCTGTAGAAGTGACCTCTATGCTTGCGGAGTATGTATAGGAATTGATTCTGAAAAAATCTTGACAAATATATTTGAATCTTGAATTGGGTATTGGGATAGATACCTTAATCCTGCACATTAATAGCCCTTCTCAATCGATATTCATAACAAAAATTTATAAATATAAAACATCTATAACCAAAGGTTTTGTAAATATTCAGTTTCAAATTTTCAGAAGAATCAAAAACTATACGAGTATGTTTGCAGAGATAAAATAAATGCTATCAGCAAACTAATAACGATTTAGGCGATTTACGTTCTACAGCTCAAACATTCAAATTGAATCGTACAAGCGTTGCCACCCTATCGACTGTCTTAAACAGAATTTGAATAGAAACTGCAGCAAATAACGAGTTGTCTCGCCATCGTGAAAGTTAAGTTCCAACACTCGTTTGCTGTTGATTCGAACATGAAAACAGCCTTTTTTTACAGCTGAAAGAGGATAATCAAAGATTGCCGTGAGGTGCCGGAAGTAGAATGTTACCCCTCTCCTCATGCCAGTTGATGCATGAAGAACCGGCTAAGGGATGATGGGCAGCAGGCTCTTTCTGTGTATCAACATCCCTCGTACTACGCTCGCCAATTCGCCTGCCACGCGTAGTAAGTATGGCTACTAACTCTCATGGTTATCTATGAGGCAGGCATGTATTCAGTAGTGGACGTATCACGGCTGAAATGATGATAATAAATAAATAAATAAATAATGCTGGACAAATCACACAGCATCATCTAGCCCCAAGCTAAGCAGAGCTTGTGTTATGGGTACTAGGTGACTGATATACTTAATACATTATACTACATAGATAGATATTTTTATTATATATAGAAAAACACCCAGAACACCCTGAACAAATATCTGCAGATCGTACAGACATTTGTCCCGAGGCGGGAATCGAACCCACAACCCCTTGCGTCGCAGGCGGACCTTCGCCCGCTGCGCCACAGAGCTCGTCATAATGATGTATCGAAGATTGTCAGCTACTCGTTTACGTTGACAAACTACAAAATGGATACTTTCTAAATATTCTAAATATAAAATACACAGGAATTTATCGCGTAATAATACCTTTGATTGTTCCTGACGTTTCAACTGTGTTTTAACAGCCGTGGACCCAGGTAGACTGCTTGTATTTAGAATGGATTGTGATCACGAAATTTAACGAACAACTATGGATGCTATTTGTTATTGCTTAAATGTACAAATTCAAGTAAATGTGGCTGCAATACATTTCAATAAGATTTGCATACCAAAGAAAAATACAACAAAGAACAACTTTTATGAAATTTTAAGTCTTGGATTTGTGTCGTAAGTGTTGAATTGTTGTAATTCTTGACATTTGCAGTAGTTCTTGGTAATTTAGTTTTTTGTTGGCGTTGATTCTATTTTACACTTCCTAAAACTAATTATGATTAAGAGATCTGACGTGTCTTAATTTAGAACTGTCAGCGAAAAATTTTATCTATTTGTTCGTCCGTTTTAAATCAATTTAATAGCATTAGCTAGTTAGTGCAACAACAGAATAGCCACCATTTTAATCTTAATTTCTAATCCTATGATAAAGTTTTTATAGAGGCCTGTATAAAAAAAAGATTTATCCCTGTTTTTGTCTCTGTCAACTTTTTGAGTCGTCACAAAACAACATAATATTTTATCCCAAAGTGTTCACATAATTTACAGCAAAAAGCTTTTTAAAACCGTGAATGAACATGCTTACGGTCTCAATAATATGCAAATAAGGAAATAATATAAAGGCAAGTACACATGAATAAAGATGCAAAACGGATGCGTTGATTATTCAAACGCGGTGAGGCCTTGGTACAGTTTATTTAAAATGTTCAATAAATAACTTTATTGACGACCGCCGTGACTCACTGTTTCGATTCCTGTCGTGGGGCAAATGTTTGCTTTTCTGCAGATTTTTCTCTTGGGTCAGGGTTCATTCTCGTGAATCGTGATTTTGTGGGAACACTTCGTCTCATCTCACTTCTCAGTGTCTACTTTGAACTTGTCACACAATGACACTGTAAGTCTATTATCGTCTCTTTACTAGTCGATGAATCACGGCATCGGTTTGCAATAGAGATTATGAAGGTTTTTGTGAATTGTATCACGATGCACAAGATTTTCCCCCCTGCTGGGCAAAACATTCACTGGCTTTTTTGACATTTACCGTCATTTTTGACATTTTCTATCATATTTTTTTAACTTAAGGATTGGCCATAGTCATGGGCCATATGAGGATACAAAAGAATATATAATTATTTTGGTTAAGGCGATTTGTGAAACTATTGTCCAGATATCCCCTTTGCGTCCTCTTCGAGAGCTGGAAGGGAATTTCTGGACAAAAAGTCCAATAATCCTTTTCGCAGGGGATCGTCGAAGGGGATTTTTGAAATAAGCCATTTTGTGGGACGTTTTACGGCTGAAATGATAATGACGATATTTAAAAAAAATGCATTAATGCATTCTTTTAGTTATCCTGTACACATAACATAATCTATGTTTATTTTAAGGATAGATGGCGCTGTGTTGTCCAGCACGTTCTTTTATTACACATGTTAATAAAAAAAATGTACACGTAGATAGTTATAAATTAGTTATCGCACTGTTTTTATTCTATTCATCATCATCATCATATCAGCTGTGTCATGGCCACTGCTGGACGTAGGCCTCCCTTGTGGATCTTTGAGTGATCATGATGGGGTTGTTGCCATACTCACCACGCTTCACAGGCGGGTTGGCAAGCGCAGTACAGGATTATAGTTTACGGAAAGACGCTGCTGCCCATCTTCCGGATGTATCCCTTGGCAGACCCCACGGCAAACCACTATATTGTTAGAGGTAAAATGTAAGACTTAAAAATTTGTGCTAGAGAAAAGATAATTGACACTAAGCTTCCGAGTAGTTTGATCCTTAGACGAGGATTTATCTCATCTAAGGATCATAATACTCGGAAGCGTCAAGGTTTGATCAGAATAAAGCTTTCAAACCATAATGCATAAAGGCAATCAACTATAAGTGATTTAAGGTGATGAATATAAGGATAACATAATTAAATTATACGTTATTTCATTCCATTAAATCTCGTATAATGGACTTCCGAAAAGCAACATCTGATACTAGTTAATTAATCAGCTTAGAGTTTTGTGAGAAAATTGTAAGGAAATACTCCATTCATTAAAAAAGCTTGCTTGAAAATACAATTGAATCCCCTTGGAAAACATTCACAACAAAGAGTACGAGTATAGCTATCGGCACTGATCAAGAACCCTCAGCTGAAATAATAGTGGATATTTACGTCTATAGGCAAAAGGTTCCAATTCCCTTGCGGAATACAAAACTCAAATTCTTGCCGCTGAAGTTAATTTTAATTAAATAGAATCAATACTCCACTCGTAGTAAGGAGAGGGTGATTATTGCGCTGCTTTTACACAGCGCAAAGATGATACAGCTGGGTTTGTTATTTGGGCATTGCATTTGTACGTACCTAACTATCGATTCGATGTTCATTTATGTGAGAAATTAACACATTATTGATCAAAACGTAGAGCTGCTACGCCGTAGCGATTTCGTAGCGTCAAAATAATTATTTTGTATAGTAATTTTTAAAAACCCTAAAATACTTGTTTAGTATAATAAAAACAAAACACGGAAATTTATCGCGTAATACCTTTAAATTGAGAGAGGCTCTTGCCCAGCAGTGGATGTCCTACGGCTGGAAGAGAGAGAGAGAGACCTTTTATTACTCGACATTTCGACTGTGTTTCAACAGTCTACCCGGGACCACGGCTGTTGAAACAAAGTCATAACGTCAGTGCAACAGTTGATTTGTTTTCTTTTGTTCTAAATCTGATGAGATACTGAGTGTACCAGATGTTATTCAGCTACGCTCCTGACCCTATTTCTAACGGGTCGAATGCGATACAATGAACTATGGGGAATTCCATTTGGTGGGGTGATTCGGAGATTTAAAGGAGTTTGACGTTTGGCAGTTTAGTTGAAGTAGGGTAAATTAAACGAGATGGAGCGTACTAGTGGAATCGTATTTGGGTCAGATGCAGCTAGATTTATTTCAAAAGCAATCTTTTAAAATATACTTGGCTTCGTTGGGAATTTTGAGATATGTGAGCATTTCAAACATAGCTTGAACGTCTTCACCTACTCAAGTTGTTTTACTCCTCTTAGATAAATGTAAGCCTTCATTTCAAAAGAGCATCACATGATTCCCGTGGAAAAAATTCTAAGCTACACTAGGATTTGAATTTTTGAAAGAATTCGCAACCTACTCGATTTCCTATTGTTCGCTACAATTGTGACCTGACTGCATATGATCTCAATGCATCCAAAGCCCAGTTCACTTTCTAAAAAGGTCAAAAGTTAAATATAGTGCATTTTAGGGTATTAACATAAATGCACTGTACACACCTACAGGTTCAATATTCGACTTATTGTAAATTTTTATATGTAAAATCGGCGTAGTCCCACTTGTTCCGTCATTTTGTTCAATTAGTGAAAGAAATGGGATATAGTATGTACCATTTGTTCCATTATGCATATAATATAGTCATACTTTACACGGATTGTTTCTTTTTAATCACCTGGCACTGATGATTATGGTCGCCTGTAAATCTTATGTTTTTACCGAACGCACAAGAAACGTCGCGAGAAATGCAATGATAAAGGATGTGCTAGTTTGTAGTTACCGACTGCTACGGTTAAATTCAGAAACTATTGAATGGATTTTCATACGGTTTTTTATTTTATTCAGTTTACAGTTTGTGTGTAGTGTGTATGTCAACAAACAAAAATGTTTCAAGTATTCTATTAATAGTACCCTAAACAAAGGTTGTGCTTGCTTTGGAGCTAAATGGAGTGGTGTGAAATGTCTGGCATTATTTATTTATCACTAGCTTATGCCCGCCACTTCACATGCGTTGTACCTGGATAATATTTAGCCTATGTGTTAATCCTAGTCAACATCTATACGTGTGCAAAATTTTAGCTCAATCCCAAGTAGCCTTGGGATTGTTTATGCGTGAAAGAGTAACAATCATCCATACATACTCACAAATTTTTGCGTTTATAATATTAGTAGTATTTACAACTGTCAAAACCAAGTCAAAGATTCGCCGATCCGATAATTGCTATATTTATTTTTAGAGGCTTGTGTGTGCAGACCCTTAGATAGTTAGAACGAATTGCTGCAACGGCTAGTTGCCGAGCAAACGTACCGTCCCGAACATTTGCAGGGAAGTGGCAAAAAGCATCAATGCCTTTTGAAAGTTCTCTTATAAAGTTGTAACGTTATTTTAGGCGAGCGACATTGTTTCGCACTCAGCACGATACATTTATCTTGAATGTGGTACCTATTGTCCTACTTTTGGATTTTCAGTACCTATATGGAGTCAATGTATTCTAGTAAGCAGTAGTAATATACAGGGGGACTAAAGAACGATAATGATGTGAGTGTCAATATTTAAAAGGGAAAGTCTTACACGTCTTGTTCAACTGGTTGAACAAATAGTTCAACATATTGGAGTAGACGCTATTTTACATGATTTTTACAGCGTCAACAACTGGTATGCATGCTGTATGGGAAACTTCAGTGTCTTGGACATTGTTAGATGGGTTGGGCTTGCCCAGCACATATTCTAGCCTCCCAGCATAGTCAACTATTGGTCAGAGGAAAGAACAGTCTAGAAAGAAAAGTAAAGAACGTCAGAAGCTGACTAGTACTCGGGATTCATTTCGATGGTTATCTTTACTGTTAACGTACGTGTCAATTCTACATGATAATACAAGTATTTTTTTTATTATTTAGCCTCCACTGCCCAACTGCAGGGCAAAGGTCTCTCGTCCGTTCTTCCACTCTTCGCGATTTAACGCAGTGACAGATAAGATAAGATAAGATAATTTTATCAAAAATCAATATGAATTCACAATAAATTACAAAAGCCGTAGCTATTTAAATGTACTAAAATATCCGTGTCTGAACTAGGATAAAACCTGTGTTTCAGTTTGTGTGTAGTGTGTAAATATGTCAACAAACAAAAATGTTTCAAGTATTCTATTAATAGTACCCTAAACAAAGGTTGTGCTTGCTTTGGAGCTAGATGGAGTGGTGTGAAATGTCTGGCATTATTTATTTATCACTAGCTTATGCCCGCCACTTCACATGCGTTGTACCCGGATAATATGAAGCGTATGTGTTAATCCTAGTCAACATCTATATGTGTGCAAAATTTTAGCTCAATCCCTAGTAGCCTTAGGATTGTTTATGCGTGAAAGAGTAACAATCATCCATACATACTCACAAATTTTTGCGTTTATAATATTAGTAGTATTTACAACTGTCAAAACCAAGTCAAAGATTCGCCGATCCGATAATTGCTATATTTATTTTTAGAGGCTTGTGTGTGCAGACCCTTAGATAGTTAGAACGAATTGCTGCAACGGCTAGTTGCCGAGCAAACGTACCGTCCCGAACATTTGCAGGGAAGTGGCAAAAAGCATCAATGCCTTTTGAAAGTTCTCTTATAAAGTTGTTACGTTATTTTAGGCGAGCGACATTGTTTCGCACTCAGCACGATACATTTATCTTGAATGTGGTACCTATTGTCCTACTTTTGGATTTTCAGTACCTATATAGAGTCAATGTAAATGTATGTATGTATGTGTCAATGTCTAGTAAGCAGTAGTAATATACAGGAGGACTAAAGAAAGATAATGATGTGGGTGTCAATATTTTAAAGGAAAAGCCTTACACGTCTTGTTCAACTGGCTGAACAAATAGTTGAACATATTGGAGTAGACGCTATTTTACATGATTTTTACAGCGTCAACAACTGATATGCATGCTGTATGGGAAACTTCAGTGTCTGGGACATTGTTAGATGGGTTGGGCTTGCCCAGCACATATTCTAGCCTCCCAGCATAGTCAACTATTGGTCAGAGGAAAGAACAGTCTAGAAAGAAAAGTAAAGAACGTCAGAAGCTGACTAGTACTCGGGATTCATTTCGATGGTTATCTTTACTGTTAACGTACATACGTGTCAATTATACATGATAATACAAGTATTTTTTTTATTATTTAGCCTCCACTGCCCAACTGCAGGGCAAAGGTCTCTCGTCCGTTCTTCCACTCTTCGCGATTTAACGCAGTGACAGATAAGATAAGATAAGATAATTTATTCAAAAATCAATATGAATTCACAATAAATTACAAAAGCCGTAGCTATTTAAATGTACTAAAATATCCGTGTCTGAACTAGGATAAAACCTGTGTTTCAGACTAGTGGGACTTACATTTACTTATAGTAGGTAAATAACATAACAATCATTATAATTAGAAGACTTAAATGGAACAGTTTCATATAGATTTTATAAACTAAAACTAAGCAAAATTTTTACACCTACGTTCGTTAAAAACGCTTGCGTAACATTTCATTCTTGGAATACTGGTAGTGATAATAGAGTAACAGTTAGTTACTTAGTTATTGCTAATAACTTTTCTGTATTGTATTGTAAGTCTATTGTAGAGAATTGGACCTAGAAAATTATAAAATTTAGTTGAGAAGGCATATTTTGTTGAGGTTGACCGGGGGCAAACAATATAATTACGTCTTTTGTTAGTAAACTCTGTGCTATAGGGAAGAGCTGTGTGTTGTTTTAGTACCACATTTAATAAAAATAACTGCCGAACTGTTAGCACTTCGCAGGATTGATATAGAAGGTAAGTAGAAAAAATAAAAGGTCGGAAAGTAGCTACCTTAAGTACGGCTCTTTGAGCTCTCTCGATTGGAAGTAATAATGATTTACCTACTCCTCCCCGAATATAAATTCAGTATGACAAAATGGACTGGCAAAGGGCAAAGTAAGTTTCTCTTAATAATTTCTGATCCGCAATACAACGTAACTTTTTGAATACGAATATCAACTTACGAACTCTATTGCTTAAAACATCTATGTTTGGTCTAAAAGAAAGAGTATCATCTAGCAAGATACCCAGATATTTTATTTTGTTTGAATGGTTGGTAGCGGGACACATACATTTAGTTTCAGGAGAGGGAATGCAATAATGAGCGAATAATTTCAAATATCCTTCGGTTGACGGTAGATTGCGCATAGAAAACTTGATATGGATAGTATTTGTTGCGTTGAGTGTCAGTAAATGTACTGTACTGAAGCCGTTTAGTCACAATATTAAAGCCATTTTGCGCTAACTCGTAGACTTCTTTTTCCGAATCAGCCGAAAAAATTAGAGCAGTATCATCAGCATATGATATGATTTTGCCCTGTTCTAGATTAAGATTGCAGAGATCATTTATGTAAATCAAAAACAGAGTAGGTCCTAAAATACTTCCTTGGGGAACCCCAAAGGATGTATTTTGCATATCATCACTGAGAACATTTCCAATTTTAAGGCATTGCATGCGTCCTTCTAAATAACTTGAGAAGAGATTCAACTGGGTGCCTCTAATTCCAATAGACTCAAGCTTGCGCAAAAGGATAGGGGATGAAATAGTATCAAAAGCCTTAGCTAGATCCAGGAAAATGCCTACGGTGTGCTTACCTTTATCCAATTCTTGTGCGAGAAAGTTAGTAAGATGATGAACAGCGTCAGAAGAAGAAAACTTAGATCTAAAGCCAAACTGTGTATTTGACAAGATTAATTTATCTTCTAGGTATCGCCACGTGCTAAGGCGAGTGTCCAGTCCAGCTCTTCCCGCCATCTCCTTCTGGGTCGCCCGCGCGGCCAATACGCATTTGGGTTTTTTTAATAACAAGTAGTAATAGTATAGACATTCTTACCCTAACACAATTAATGTCAGAAATTATTTTATAAACATTTCAATCGCCCTAAAGACGGTTATCTTGTAAATCGCAACTTATCGTCATGGTATCCGAATCCCCGAAATTTTATAATGTTTTTTTTATCCACGCATTTTGATAACATAGTTATAGGGTAGTTGTAGGGTGTTACCTCCTGGCGGAGATGGACGCACGAGTGTACGTTCGTCTCCGGCAGGAGGGCGAGGGTGGGGCTGCGCCAGCTGAAGTGCGGCAAGAGGAGCGTCGACGTGCGCTTGGGAAGTGGCGCGAACGGCTCGAGGAGCCGAGGAGCTCGCGCCAACGCGCCGTCGGCGCTGTTCTGCCTAGCTTCGAAGCCTGGCTAGGGAGGGAGGGAGGTAACGTCACCTAAAGACTTACTCAGGTACTCACCGGGCATGGTTGCTTCGGTGAGTACCTGAGTAGGATCGGACGCGAACCGACACCACAATGCCACCATTGTGGGTGGGGCCAGGATTCCGCCCAGCACACGCTCGAGGATTGCTCGGCGTGGTGCGTGGAAAGGCGGAATCTGGCCCTCAGGATCGGGCAGAATCTCTCTCTGCCCAGCGTAGTTGCGGCTATGCTGGCAGATGAGACGGCGTGGAAGGCGGTGGCCTCTTTCTGTAAGATCGTAATAATTCGGAAAGAGGCCGCGGAGCGGGATCGCGAGAGGGCTGATCCCGCTCGTAGAAGGCGGCGGCGGGGTGCAGGCAACGGCCGCCCCGCACCGCCTGCCCCGTGAGGCTACGGCGTCATGGGGCTGCGGCATCCCCTATAGGGGACCATCTGGGTCCGTAGGGTAGTCAGAGTGAGGGCTTCGACTATCCCAGACGGACCCAGGGAGGGCGATGGTGCATGATATGGCTATGCACCATCGTGAGTTCCGCGAGACGTAGGGGGCGTTAGTTGTGGACGCCCCCGGGACGTGCTCAGGCAAGGTGCTATAGGGGCTCCGGAGTGTTCTTTATGAGGAACCGGAGCCCCTAGTGCACCGAGGCCGGCCATCGGGGTGGTTTTAGTGAGTCGTCAGGAGACAACCTCACATAACCATGCTCTGCCCTTAACGCAGCATGGTATCTGAACTAGCAGATTTCCACCCCGTCACCAAAAAAAAAAAAAAAAGGGTAGTTTTAGGGTAAGTTGTAAGAAGTGGTTGCAGTAGGTGCGATACGAAGTTCGCCGAGACTAGTAATAATAATAAATAATGCTGGACCCTACACACAACTCCATCTAGCCTTGTACAAATACATGAACATAGATTTTTATTTTACACGTAAGAAAAACCGATTTATGCCTTTTAATATTCATTACATTATAAAGATATCGTTTTCGAAAATGGTAGTGACGCTTACTACTTTTCATTTTAAGCTATCATTTCGCGCCCGTTTGTATCATCAGTCCGCGTTTTACCTATGTAAATTTAACCCGTCATATTAATACAAATTTTACACACCCGGATGTGCATTTGGCATTTGAAGAGTACAATCACATTTCGAAAAATTTATTTCTAAAGAACTATGGATTGTTACTTCAAGGATACAGCGCGTTCAGACTGCTCCGCAGTTATTAACTTTGCAGTCTCTTCGTTCTTTTGCAACATATATTTATTACAAGTTCAGAGTAACGATGTCATTTATTTATTTTATCTGCGATAGCAATGAATGACTTGCGAGTTTGGACCCAGTGCATGTCACAGACCGCATAAGAGAATGCTACGGTGTAGAACTCCGAATCATATATCTAATCTTGATTTGTCAAAATCAATGTCATAACATAGTTAGCATTGGGTACTAAATCTTTGTTATTGTGAGTCTCATCTGAAATGGATATGTTATTAGAAGAATGAGTTTGGCTAGAAGTTTATAGGAGTCACCATAGGTCAACAAACCACCATAATTCAAAACCTTCGCTACTTTATCACCAACAATTGATCTATAACTTTCTTGTTATGATTTATCTTTTTCGCATGCGTTATATTAATAACAATACTAAATCTGGGTTCATATTTTTGGTAGACAGCAAAAAACATGTACTCTTAGTTGCATCGGTATTGGCCGTGACTTTCTTTAGTTTCTACGATCAAAATGACGTTAAAAAGCGTCCTGATGCTTTTTTTAAGTTCTAGAGTGTATTATATTATCTAGATACATATGTATAACCGGGTATTTATCGCGTAAATTACCTTTATTATTTCCCGACGTTTCGCTTGGATTGCACCAAGCATGGTCCCGGGAAGACTGATGTGATGGAGGTACCGCAGCAAAGCGAAGGCGTTTGTTGAACTACCCTCACTTGATCTTCATAAAAATTATTAGGGCCGGTTCCCACTGGGACAGCACACTACACTGACTGTATCCACATACTGAGTTGATTTTTCACGCCGAGTACACTTTGCTATCACTGGATTCCATGAGGCAGAGAGTCTAAAACCGTCATGCCTCATGGAATCCAGTGATAGCAAAGTGTACTCGGCGTGAAAAATCAACTCAGTATGTGGATACAGTCAGTGTAGTGTGCTGTCCCAGTGGGAACCGGCCCTAATATTTTTTTATGAAGATCAAGTGAGGGTAGTTCAACAAACGCCTTCGCTTTGCTGCGGTACCTCCATCACATCAGTCTTCCCGGAACCATGCTTGGTGCAATCCAAGCGAAACGTCGGGAAATAATAAAGGTAATTTACGCGATAAATACCCGGTTATATGTATCTAAACAATGTGTTGTGATCGCGAAAGTTTAAAAAAGACAATTATATTATCTGTGGTTCTAGCCAAACTATGGGAGGCCAACAGTTGGTAAAATCAGGGTGTGGATGATGATCATGGTGATGGCGTAACGATTGTCATTATCGTATAAACAGTTGTTGAAGTTAAAACAAGTGTGCTCTTTTCCTGAATGAAAATCAACGAATCCTGAAAAGTCATAGAACTAAAATTGTTTCTTGGGGTGGTTAGAATCACCCCCTTCTCAGTACATATGTATACTATAAAACACCATGTAAACTATAGGTATTTATCGGTTACAATTTTGCAACAAACAACAACATTATGCAACAAAGAATGTCTAGAATGTTCCATGAATAAATATCCTCTAGTGAAATAATTACTAGTTTCATAGCACATTGTATATTAAATTTAATAACTGCTTTCCGTTATTAAAGTCATCATATATTGTGTTCGTTCATTTTGTGATTTCAACTAGTATATTTACACTTTCCTTTGTGAACAAGGATCAATCGTCGAAGTATAAATAGTATTAACATGGGGTGATTGTAAGAGTTAAATTAAAAAAGAAATATTTTAGGTCAGAAATTAATAGGTCGGTAAGTACAAAAAATATCAACATCTCAGTCGTAGGCCGTCCACTGCTAGACAAAGGCCGCCCTCATGGATCATTGATTTTAAAGGGTTTTTGCTATCTATACTCGCCACGCTTGGCAGGCGGGCTGGCGAACCATTTATGAGATGTATGTGTATGCGACCAAAATTATGAAACTGATTGCCACTCAGCTTTCTGAACTCACTGTCGAGCAAGACGTCACTTTTTAGGGTTCCGTACCCAAAGGGTAAAAACGGGACCCTATTACTAAGACTCCACTGTCCGTCTGTCTGTCCCTCTGTCTGTCTGTCTGTCACCAGGCTGTATCTCATGAACATAGCTAGACAGTTAAAATATTCACAGATGACGTACATATGTATGTATGCTGCCGCTATAACAACATATACTAAAAACAGAATGACATAAACATTTTATAAGAGCTCCCGAACAACAAACGTGATTTTGCCGTTTTTCGCTCGATATTAATAACGGCAACAGGTAGACGCTTGACATGAATATATAAACATAATATTAAAATATACAATTAAATATTATGAGAACATTCACATAATATTTAATTGTATATTCACTTTGAAAATAAATAATTAAAAAAAATTCCGTGGGGCAGTAGAATGTAACCCCTCCTCTCATGCCAATGGATGCAGTAAGAGCCTGGCTAAGGGATATATGATGGGCAGCAGCGTCTTTCCGTGTATCAAAATTCTGTACTGCGCTCACCAACCCGCCTGCCAAGCCTAGTAGTAGTATGGCAACTACCCCTCATGGAGATCTATGAGGGATGCCTGTGTTCATCAGCGGACGTTTTACGGCTGAAATGAACGGGCTGAGAGAAGAAGAAGAAGGACATGGAACTGAAGATTTAAATGGTTAGATGTGCCCTGACACAAAAAACTGTAGCATTGTCCTTAAATGTGTGTGTAGCATGTATATAGTAATTAACAATAGGAGTAGTTGACCCCTTGTCAGATTAGTGATGACATCTGTTATGTTATACGTCATATTAATACCACTTTTTATGTTGATTGGAGTTTTAACTTAAATAAAAATATATAATTACCTTTGTTAATGTGATTTTATTGTTGATTTATGACTAAATGTTGATCTCATGTCAATTTTTGCAGTTTTTAGGAGGACACATTTTGTAAATACTTGTTTTTTTTTATAAAAGATATAGTAGGATTACTAGAAATTGTTATTATATATCCCTTTGAACGCATTTTGAAAAGAAAATAAATACTTATACCGTATACTATGTCAGGCCTCATGTCACCAGTTACGTTACAAAAATGCTACGTCACCAGTTGAAGGTTAAACAAAACTGCCGACGCACGTACTTGATTTTGACAATAAACCAACCCGTTATTGAAACCATTTATTGTGCAATTATATTGCACGAGCTTTCGTGAAAAAAATACACACATCACGTCCGGCTAACAACGTGTTTAAAGGTACACTGATTTCAAATGAGCGTACTTACGCATTTCGTGTGGAAACAAAACGGCGCGGTCTCATTACGGTACGGTAAGGTAATCATATCTAACTATTTTAATCTTTGTTTGAAACCTTAAACAGAAAATATATTATGACGTATCCAATTCTTCCATTTCTGCAATCGCAATCAAAAAATATACCAAAAGCATATAAATCTCAGATGAAACCTCTTCAAGCATCGTGAAGAAGCGACGACGGAAAAATTAATTATTGAAGTCGCAATTTATTCCCGGAAAATGAGTTTAGGACGACGACGCTGAAATTGTAAAGAAATACAAAAATTTAAAGACAGATTTTCGGAACGACCTTGTCGGAAAAAGTGAAGAGGAAAAACTTAGAGTTAAATGGTGCTTCTGCACTACCTCAATCGCAAAAAAGCCGTGTTGGCTGAGTGGTATGTACCTCAACCTGTCGTGCAGGCTTACATACTGCCCGTGCTCTAAAGGATTATTCTTTGTTGAAAAATGTTTTCACATTTAACACGTACTTTATTGGTGAAGGAAAACATCGCAAGGTATTCTACGGCTTAGTAAGCATTAGACGTATCGACATGTTCTTCCTCTGACTAATAGTTGACCAATCTGGGAGTATGTTTTAGGTGTTGGGCAAACCTAATCCATCTAACAATGTCCCAGGCACTGCAGCGTCCCGCACACCATGAACTGACGCTGTATAAATATTTTTTATTAGATGTAAAAGACCTTTGTACCATGATTTGTCACTGTTAGATTGCCTGCCGTTACTGCAGTAGTAATAGTACGTGACTATGATATCTGTCAGATTTGTAACTCATGGTACTAAATTCTAAGCAAATGAAGCCCAAACTGCAGTCGCTGTAGATTTCACTACTATTCGCCAGAGGCGCCTTACAAGTTTTCATACATTTTTTAACTACAATCGCTAGAGTATGGATTGTGAAAACTCAAGGTAGACCTACTTATCACTATTGTACTTTGTCAAAAGACTTGGCTGGACACGCTGTCACGTGTCTAGATGTGCTGGAATAACAGGATGAAAAAAACCCGACCAAGGGCGAGTCGGACTCGCACATCGAGGGTTCCGTGCCATCATACAATAAAATATATGATAAAGGCGGTTTATATTTGTAGAAGAACCTTGACTGCACCATCTCTTGTCTGATAGCGGAACTTACGTAGATTTATTACACTTTCTATGATTTTTAAAAAACTACGCCAATTAGAGAGTTTGTTACAGTTTTCCTGTAATCTTTACATACACTCCTATTAGAAATAAAAGTTTCAGAGGTTTATGTCTGAAAATTTCGGAGTTCAGTTAGTACTATCAAAGGTACCGTTTCGGTACTGTTACAGGCAGTGTTTTTGGATGGTTATTGAAAAAACCTAATAACCTACTGTTCTTCCGTCTCGGTTCTGCCACTGGAAGGTTTTATAATCGTTCGAAAATATTCGGAAGAATAAGTATTATGATTCGATATTATTATGACACATATGTATGTTTAAAACGATGAAAATTATGGAAAAAAATATATTAGGTAACATAATTTTATGCGAAAAGAACATAAGGAATTATAAATGATATTTATGGGACCATAATATTGTTATTGTTATTATTTGCCGTGGGGTGCCGGCAGTAGAATGTTACCCCTCATCTCATGCCCGTGGATGCAGTAAGAGCCTGCTAAGGGATACCTTCGGAAGATGGGCAGCAGCGTGTTATCAACATCCCATACTGCGCTCGCCAACCCACCTGCCAAGCGTGGTGAGTATGGCAACTACCCCTCATGGATATCCACGAGGGAGGCTGTGTGCAGTAGTGGACGTTTTACGGCTGAAATGATGATGATGATGATTATTGTTATTGATTATAATTTTCGGACAATCGATTTTCGGAGACAAAATGGGCACCCGTAATTTTTGCTTCAGGAGGTTACATATTCAAAATTTCAGATATAGGTACTCGTAAGTGGGTTTAGTGAAACAGTATTCCATAATTCACTTTAAACATCTTCTATTTTTAAATTAGAAGTTCTGGCTGACAATATTTTTGTGTAATTCTATCTTGTAGGTTCATAAATTGCGGATAAAGCTGTGGTTCTTTAGATCTTTAATTTATCGTAGGGATTGTTAGTTTTTACGAGGCTAGCGGTGCCAAAATTTCAACACTTCGACCTAAATAATCTGTTTGATTAGTTTATGAAATGTGGTTTGTGTTTTTACTCATTTTTATTATAATTGTTTGCTTTATTCCACAGCTAAGCTGAAAGAATAGGTTGATGAGATTTATGAGAGATGAATGAGAGGAGTTTTTATAGGTTTTATAGATATTGGGCAAGCCTAATCCATCTAACAATATCCCAGGCACGGCAGCGTCTCGTACAGCATGATAATTAATTTGCTGAAGCTGTATCAGTCATATAAATAGATACAAAGGCTTACTTTTTACAACATATTTCATTTCGTCAAGGGAGATATAGAATAATAATGCGAATTATTGAAATACATTTAATAAACGGTTTGCAAGTAATACAAGTATCTTCTTAACAAGTTTGTAGAACATACCAACATCCACACACATTAAATACACATTAACAATCGAAATTTTACTTAAAATATATAAGACTAGAATCCAGAGTTAAACTCCAATTGAATTTGGCACTTTCGTTCCACAAAAGTATACTCACTGTAAATGGAAATAAACCCTATTTTACTTTGTGAATCTTTTTGACTCAATCTCAAATTGGAATACATTACATTTAAGTCGCATAATGCTGGACATTTCGCACTGGAACTTTTGAGTTTTTTTTGTCTGGGGATCAATAGCCTCAAATTAAGATTACAATTTCTGTATAATATCTGAGGCCCTAAATAAAGCAAAGCTTGTGAGCGAAGTTGGAAACAGGTAGGTTATTAAAATGGTGCTTGGTTCGATGATGCTGAACTTTGATGCAAATTATGATGACGATAATTAAATTAATTTTTCAAGAAAACTAAAAACCTTATATTTTTTTTAGTTTGCGGCGGGTTTCTTACCCACGCCAGTCAAATTTATCTTTAACCCTCTAAGCCGGAAGTAATTTATCAACTGAGCTACGCAACCCGTGACAGGCTAGTCAAAATTCTTGATAAGATCATTGTTTATTAGGTAACTAACACGATTTTTATAAACCTATTACTCTAGTTACTATCGGTTCATAATCGGATCATATCAGTTATGACCGATTTAGCGTCATCTACACGTAACTACAAAAGTTATCCTGCTCATTCTTTGATAAAGCTTATTCTAGTTTTTGTATTTTGTATCGTGTCGTACCAAACCATATAAATAACATTTAGGTACAACATTTCAAAGAAATTACAAAATTTAATAAAAAAATAATGTTTGTGGTGGGCTTCGAACCTACATCGATCCTTGACCCTACCTAAATCCTGAAATCTAACTAACTATATTAAGAAACAAATTTTATGAAATTTGTTTTTTTAATATAGTAAGATTTTCACAAAAATATAAAATTTGCAAAATAACATTATTTTTTTTACTGAAAAGTGCCTTAAGTATAAGAAAGTATAACACCTGTATATTTACATAACTTACACTTTTAGTTTAATGTCCATTGTATTAATGGATCTAGAAAATGCAACATTGTTCTTACAGTATTACTTATACGACTTAGATACACAGTAACATTTGGTTCAAGAGATCTATCATACAAAAGTGTACTATGAAAAGTAGACAACTTTCTAAATAGTCCCTGTAATTAATGTCAAAGATAATATAATTAATCCATCCAAAGTAATACAAATTGCACGAATAAATTATGCTACCTTTCATAATGTAACCCGTGTTATTTTTATGCTTGTGAATATAACCATATAAATAACATGGATTGGGCTAGCTAGATAAACTTACGAAATAGTTATAGTAGTACTTACGTTAAAGTGAAACTTAGTCTAAATAAATGCACATCACGCAATATCAATTAGATTTTTTAAATAAATCTAAGAATTCGGTCCATTAACGAACAAAGTACTATCTCCACTGTAGCTGAAAAGGAATGCAACATGTCTAGTTTATAAAATAGCGTTAGAGAATGTTGTCTAGTCAACCAGAAAAGTACTTTAGAAAAACGTTCTAAAATACATGACTGTACAGTCAGTGCCAAAATAATCGAGCGTTCAAAGTAAGAAAAGTTTATTATCGCTAAGACAGCATTATTGTTGCCACAGGACACATTGTGTGTCTTTTTTTAACGTGTTTTAAAAATTTAATATTTATAGAGTTGGCGGCATAACGAATCTAACGAATCTTTATTATACTGAGTGCAGTATAAAAAAGATTCGTTAGATACGTAAGTGTACCTATTCTGTCAACTTTTTCCGCGTCCACTAAACCCTATTTTACTTTGTAATAAATGATTGGTCAACGTCTGCACTCATAGACAGCTACGAATTACGAGTACATACCATAGATACAACTATCGATTACATACCTTACACACTCCTGGTGTAGCGGAAAACCCGCGCACAATAGCGTTATTTCTACTGTGCACATGCTGAGCGCCTATTTAGTTTCCACGTCTCTATTGTTTATATAGCTTTAATTAATTGAAAAATGATGTGAAGCAAAATAAACGTTTTAGCTTTAATATCTTTATAGAGAACGCGTGGCGTTGCACATTGATAATGCTATTGAATATTTACAGACCGTATAGTCAGTATTCAATGATATTATAAATTAAATTTTCTTAAACTCAGTGGTTTTGCCGCTGACTGTACCTGAGCTTAAGTAATTTACAAAAATGTGTCTGCTCTCCGTTGTGGGTGGCAGTTGTTATTCTGACCATCTGGCAGATGCATCCGAACCTTGCGGGAGTTGGTGCTGTTGCAATGGACGCGTTGCTTCGGGAACTTCACGCTATCGTCTTTTACCTAAAGCAAAATAATTTTATGAACATTTCGACACGACCGACAAGACCGCCAGGGGTGGTTTAAGAGAACCTTGCACTTTCAGCTGATTAGATAGATACATAGAGATCCTATATTTCAATAATGGAAGTTCTATTCCACTATTCCAGTACAGTCTAGTGACAGTAGTTACGAGTATTAAACAAACAAAAAAGTTTGTATAGGTGGGATACGATAAAAATAACATTTTGACATGAACGAATGGATCACTGAACAGTAGATCCTGTTTTTAGAACAGCATTAAATTATGGATTTAGTGAGAGTTTTAAGCAGTAGATCTGTTCGATAATGCTAAGTTAAGACGATTTGCTTCGTGAACTTAAAGATACGCGGTGCGATAAGTCCAAGACTTGATATGTGAATAATATGCCGTTTTCATCAAACCATAGAAAGTTATTATAGTAAAAAGTTAAACAGGTAGGTAATTAAAAAAATATTTATAGCTATCGTAGATTGTTCTACTCACCCTTATAGTAAGCTCGTGCCTAGTCTTTCGGTGCGATGACGTCAGCAGCTCTGTGTGCGCCCGCGACTCGTTGCCGGCAGGACTGTCTCCGGACTTCATCCAGCACCATAGCCACTTGTATGGAGGGATGTTCCTGGAAATGGTGACGATATTACTATTGGAATTGAGGACATACACAGAACAAAAAATATCATCATCATCATCATCATCTCAGCCGTAGAACTGCTATCAGCGTCCACTGCTCGACGTTGGCCATCCTAATGGAACTCCAAGATCATGAGGGGGTTGTCGCCTTACTCTCCACGCTTGGCAGGCGGGTTGGCGAGCGCAATATGGAATAAGGATGCACGGATAAGAAAAGGACGTATCGAATAGGTATAGATAATATAATGAGCCGTTTTCAGTAACAAAACAAAAAGAGTTTTCTACTAAACCTAACAGATGGAGCTGGCAAGCGGAGTAAGCAAGTTTGTGATTAATCCTGTCATTGTCAAATTGTGCCTACCAGTAAAAGAAAATTAACGCCATGTATAAGGTTCGAGGTAACTATTTTTGAAGTTTTTACTTTTTAATGAAAACGCCTCATTCCTACTGTGAGCTGTCAAAAATGTCACTCTTTTGACAAAGTCTGTATACTTTGTTAAAATAATTCCTGGGATTTTGTTTACAAAGAGGGAAGTGTCAAAAATGACGGCAATGGCTGTCAATTTATGTTTATAATTTAAATAATGCTGTCGATACTGTTGCTGAACTTTCTAAAGCTTAAAATTGGAGATTTAACGTTTATAAATTTAGGCTTATCGTCGTAAAATGAAGTCAAATTGTTTTGATTTTAGAACGGCACAACCGAATATGTAAACTTAATTTTAGTCCATTTAGCAATTTTAATGACTTTTAGTTTTGTAGTTTGACATCAGAATTGACACCATTATCCTTCTAATTTTTCCTTCCAACGCGGCTGATTTTACGATCGTCTACGAGTTATTAAAGCCCGGGAAGCAACAAGTTTTCACTCGCACATAAACTGAATAATAGCAGTTTTATGTTCTAAAAATCATAAAGCCTTTAGTACTTAAGTGCACTGGTCCACTATTACTGACCATGTCGCTAAGTATTAATAAGTTAAGTATGTATCTGGTTACTTAGTGAATTCATAAGTGCAGAAAGGAGCGTTTTATATCATAAAATAAGTGCGTGTCGGGCAATGTATTCTGCAGTTACCCGTAGACATTTTGTTTAGAAGTTGGTTTGTTTTTTTCGTTTACCAAAACATATTAACAGGTATAAGTTGGGTTTTTGGTTTAAGGTATTTTGGTATACTAGCTCGGTAGCTGAATAACTTAATTAGGCGATAATTTCTTTTATTAAAAAAGCTTAAGTTATTGTTATCGTTTTCCTAAAAAGTTTATGATTAAAACTATATCCATGTTTTTATAACATTTGTAAATCTAACAGTGATATTATAGAAGACGCTCGAAAAAAATGTTAAACTATTATATTTCGCTAAAATTGAATTGATTAATTTATTTATTATTTAGATAAAATTATTTATTAATAATTGACAACATTGAATAGATCAATAAAATTGTCATTGCAACATAAGAATCATCAAATACATTCAAATGGCACTCCGTACTCCTCATATTCTGAGGTCGTCTTATTCTTAAAAGCTTGGGATGTAATCCACGAGGAAGAAAATAATTGTAACAGTAGAAATTGGAGTCCCTCAAGGCATAGTTTAATAACCTAAATTTAAGCTTGCGGTTGGAATTTTTGTTTCACTTTATAATGTTACTTTGTTTTTTTCACCATGTTGATGATTGGAAAATACTCAAATTAAATAGCCGTACTAGGTTTGTTTTTTTTTAATTAACTTTTTAATGTGTAAACAACAATACGGAATCTAATTAAGAAATGAAAAACACAGTCTAAAATTACAAATGAAATGTTTATATTCTTCTCTTCTATTAGCGTTCAGCTTCAGGCAAGCTTGGCACGTGAAAGGTGTGTTTACATTATCACGCATCCTTGCTTCCTGTCGCTAAGTTATCTAAATGTAAACACAGTATTAGATTTCCATTGTATTATCGATCGGAAATTGGTTAGTGGGTAAGGCCTTACATCTATGACATGATACAGCGTCACCAACTAGAATACATGCTGTTAGGGACACAGTGTAGAGCCTGGGACATTGTAAGATAAATTATTGTATTAATTATTATTAATGTATTGCTATAAGTGCTAGCACTTATATCCTCCCAGCTTAGTCAGCTGTTAGTCAGAGGAGAGAACAGGTCAATTCGACTGAAGATGACCTAGCCACAGGTGCAAAGCACGTGTTAAATGTGCACACAAACATTAAAAGAAAGAAAACTCCATTGGTGCACGGCCGGTATTGATCCCAAGACCTTCGGAACAAAAATCAGGGGTACATACTACTCGATCTACACGGCTTCCTATAAGTGTGTAATAAACTCCGATTAGAACGGATTTTAAGCTATTTTTTTGTTAAAATGATACATACGTACGTTACCGTTAGTTATAATAAAATCATTTATTTAGATTTTAGAACATAACAAAATTACTTACAATAAAAGTTAAATCTATAGGCTTCCGAGCTAGTTCTAACACTTTTTTTCTAAGAGCCAATGGCTTTCCTAAGAAACACATAAACATACGGGTCAAAGTAAATGATTTATTGCAAAATTTCAACCTTATGTTATCAAGGAAGAGAAACCTATGTGAAAATATTTTTAACGTAAAGTTGAGTAGAAATTTCCGTTAGATTACCAACATTACAACCACTATGAATAGAAGTGAAAGAGTGGCGTTTCTTGTTCGCTTCTTTCCAAAAAAAAGGTTATGGAAAAAAAGTTAAAAAATGTTATGGAAAAAGAGTTATTTGAAGCGAAGAATTCAATTATGTGATCTGTTTAATTTAAATGTGTCTTTCTATTGAAGAAACACTTATTGACTGTGATTTTTATGCTAATATCTTTTTTTTGCATCACTACTTTTCTAAAACTTACTTTACGCTGAATTTCTGAATACAAAACTTTGTTCCGTAAATCAAATTACAGGAAAGCTCGAGAGTTTGTCTGCGGTTTGACGCTCAACATCCACGGCACTGAATTGGTATGGAAAAATGTGTGAATTATAGACTGAGGCTGCCTGTCCACAGGAGCGGAGTGAAGAGAGAGAGAGAAGTAGAGCTAACCGATAGAATTGCATAAAACTCCGCTTCGAAAGAAAGAAAAAAGTAACATAACTGAAATAGGTCAGATTTAAAAAAAACTTGTTCGGTTTGAACAACAATGGACTGACCATGAAGGTATTAATAAAGTAAGGCCTTTACATCTCATCATTATTTCAGTCACGTCCACTATTTGACAAATTCTACTGCCAGACAGGACTAATATTTAGAATTGCATTAAAACTCCGCTTTGAAAGTTTTGATTTTGTGCTTTATTTTACAACTTCTAACATAATCAACAAGACGAGCTCTGTGGCGCAGCGGGCGAAGGTCCGCCTGCGACGCAAGGGGTTGCGGGTTCGATTCCCGCCTCGGGACAAATGTCTGTACGATCTGCAGATATTTGTTCAGGGTGTTCTGGGTGTTTTTCTATATATAATAAAAATATTTATCTATGTATTAAGTATATCAGTCATATCTAGTACCCATAACACAATCTCTGCTTAGCTTGGGGCTAGATGATGCTGTGTGATTTGTCCAGCATTAAAAAAAAAAATAAAGAGAAGAAGATATCTGAAAAAAGGTCGATTTAAACAACAATAGACTGGCCATAAAATATTTTAAAAGTTAGTAAAGTAAGGCTTTTACATTTACTATTGATGATTTATACAGCATCAGCAACTGGTATTGATGCTGTACGGGACGTTGAAGTGCCTAAGACATTGTTAGATGGATTAGGCTTGCCTAGCACCTGTACAATCCTTTCAGCTTGGTTAGCTAAAGGTTATAAAGGTAGAATCACTACTATTACGAAGTTAGTAGTTACTACTACAAGGAACTACCGTTGCCAGCTGTAAAATGTTGCCCCTCCTCTCTTGCCCGAGGATGCAGTAAGGATCTTCCAAGCGATACCCCATGAAAGATGGGCAGCAGCGTCTGTCGTCAACCCGCTTGCCCAAGCGTGGCGAGTATGGCAACAAACCCTCATGACCAGTACTTAGAGATCCATGAGGAATACCTAGGACTTCCTGCGGCTGAGATGATGACTACGGAGTCTGAGTCATCAGACTACGGAAGTAGGTATTAATTTATTTATCATTTACAAAACAATACCCAGTCTAAAAGTATTCCGAATTGCATCGCTACTTTTCTGAACTGTTTCACGCTCGATTTCAATTCTAACTTCAAAAATTTGTTCCGTAAATCATATTAGAGGAAAGTTTAAGGAGAGTTGGCTGCGGCTTGGCGCTCGACATCCGCGCCACTGATTTGATGTGGAAATGTGAGACATATTGCCGCTGAGTCTTGGCTCTAAGTTACAGAGCCTTTTGTCACAAATATGAAGAGGCCACTGACCTCTTCTCACGAAGATTTAGTATTTTCCTGTATATCATATCGTGGCCCCGTGAGGCTTTATGTTTGGATACGAGTATTTTAAGGAAAACACAATTTCTTCTGTTCTCTCTTTTTCAACTTTTCTAAACCGGAATGGTTGCCCCAGGAATCAATGCTTACTTCAAAAGGTTTTTTATATTATAGTGTGAATTTCACTTTAAAATTCTCTCTTATACCCGCAAACTCAAATCAAATTCTACTCAAGCCTGCTTGCATGGAGGGAATTAGGACAAATCTTTATGTCCTTAGTTATATTGCAATTAATAGGGATGATGATAGAGTATGAAAATCTTAATTCTATTTAGTCCGTCAGTTAGGTAATACAAAAAAATAGGCACGTATTTTGCTTGCACATATTGTACGTGTTTTGCTTTTTAAAATACTAAGATAAAGCGAGTTTACTATCTATTAAAATTTTGTCATCTAACCTATTAGTTGAACAAATAAAAAAACATGTTGGAGTGAGTGATGGATGACGCAAACTGGAGACGCTTCTACCTATTGTGTATAAGAAAGAATAATGCTAGAAGTAAACCTGATTTCATTACTGATAAAACTCAAATACCTATTTATGTGATATTTGTCTCGGACTTTGTTCATTAAATTTACTGTTTCTATGTATTTCTTGTTAAAAAAACTATCAGTTTTCTGGTTTTCATTACATTTGCTTTTCTTTCTTTGGGAAGTGATAGTGCAGTGTTAAGCACCTAGGAGTATTCATTTGAAACTGTTACCTTTTCTTATTCAACACCTTATTTAGGGAGTTTAACAATTACTATATACGACGTACCTGAGACTCAAAAATATCCTGCTGGAGAATATGAAGTAGATGATAGGATTGGCTGCAGAGTTAAGCGGAACCAGGCTTTGGATCAGTGAGGCGATGGACACATTGACTTGCGTTTCGGGAACCTTGTCGTATACTTGCAGCAAGTCGAATATCATGTATGGCGACCAGCAGAGGACGAATACTGAAACAAAAGAAGTTCTTAGGGGTGTATCACAGTTGATCGCAGGATTCTGATCAGATCCTAAATGATAACACATAATTCATTTATTAAAAAAACAACCGAATTCAAATGATAAAATCCATGACTGGTTGCTGAAAACACGCAAAACTCTATTTAGTATTTTACTCGATTTATCATGGATCCCGTCATGAGACTCCAGTGTAAATTACAATTACAATAATTTAATTCCTCAATCCCATCATCAGAATCCAGTTATGCGAATAGTGGGACCAACCTATGAAACATGTTTCACCTATCTCATAAAATAATCAGCCAAGTGCTAGGCGGACTCGCGTACGAAGGGTTCCGGACTATTAGTCTGTGAATATTTCAAGCGTCTACCTGTTTTTGTTATTAATATCGAGCAAAAAACGGCAAATAAATCACATTTGTTGTTTGGGAGGCCCTCTCAAAAATTTGTTTTATTTTATAAAATTTATTTTTTTAACCTATTGCCGTTATCCATATCGATAAAAATGGCAAAAAAAACACCTTTGTTGCATGGAGCTCCCATACCCCTTAAATATTTATTTTATTCTGTGTTTGTTGTTATAGCGGCAACAAAAATACATCATCTGTGAAAATTTCAACTGTCAAGCTATCACGGTTCATGAGATACAGCCTGGTGACAGACAGACAGACATACAGACGGACAGCGGAGTCTTAGTAATATGATCCCGTTTTTACTATTTGGGTACGGAACCTTAAAAAAAGAATCAATGAAAGAAAGGCAAAGTAATCGCGTAACAATCATGGAAAAAAACATACAGTCGAATTGAGGACCTTCGTTATGAAATAAGTCTAAAATCAGCTTATTTTAATTAAAACCGTGCAAGAGCGAGTCGGACTCACGCACCGAGGTTTCCCTGCAATCAAAATAAGAATATTTTTTAACATTTTCATATATACTATAATAATAAAAAAGTGTTGTCTTTTACTATTTCAAATTTCAAGTCGATAGCATCAGTAGTTCTCGAGATATCCATTTGTGACAGACAGACAGACAGACAGACAGAGTGATTCTATAAGGGTTCCTTTTTTACCATTTTGGTCCGGAACCCTAAAAAGTGCCTTTCATTCCCGGCATAGATCTCGCAGCTTTACCTATATGGCGTAGCACCGTAGCGTTTTCGTAGAGATTGCGTAGAGCTTCGTAGCATAATAGATTATCATTCCCTGCCCATATCTGACTCAGCGACCACTACTAGCTTACCACACCGCAACCTTGTTGCAGCGTCACTAACGGTGTCCAAAAATAAAGCTTATGTTACTGTTATGTTACTCATACTCAATAAATATTGCTATATTTTTATGAACTGCTGCCAGCCTGAAGTCTTATGGATTTCTTGTCAAAACTGGTATTAGCCTCGTCTTTGAGTTAGCAAAGATTACTACAAGTAGGTTGAAAATTGTCTTGTTAATATAATTTCAGCCGTAGGACGTCCACTGTTGGACAAAGGCCTCTCTCAAGGACCTCCTTCTCTCTCTCAGGATCAAGGAGTCGTCGGCCCAGCTTGTAAGAAGACTTACGTTTCGTGGTCTCCATTCAAGAATTGTGCGGCTTCATATGAGGTTGACTTAGGTGTTAATATAAATATATATATATATATATATATATATATATATAAAACATTACATAACAACATCAGAATAATCATTACCAAAATATTTTTTTAAATCGTTAGCATTATCAAATAAATTAAGGTTATCTAAATAGAACCACTAAACGTGTGTCAAATATATTTTTCCTTTAATAAATCATCTCCAACATCCCGTAACAGTCTACTATTTGACTTAAGCCTCTTCTTAGTATGAAATTTATTGCCGAAATCGCCACCCACGTATAAAATAATAGCAGAAAATACGTTTTTGTTACGTTAGAAATAACAATTCTTTGTACATACTTTTACAAAATATAGTGGGTTTGAAAATAGTTCTTGGCTGTTGTACAACACAGGCAATAAATAACAATAATATAACATGAAATTTTGTTCTATTATGTGATTAAATAACAATCATGGTATTGGTTTACGATTTTTACATTCCAATTTTAAATCACACCGATAAAAGTGCTCAAACTGCAAAGTATGAATTTATTTCCAACAAGAATTAAGTAGATGCAAAAACTACCTCTGAGTGCCAGAAATCCAACAGCGAGTGTGATGCCAACTTATACTCTTGCCTAAGTTCATACTAAAAGTAGATCATGATTCATCCCAAGGCAGTTTTACATTTTTATATGATTTGTATTCTTTTAATCTTTGTTACCTCTGAATTCCGTCGTATTGAATATTCTTTTTCCCAGTTATGGTTGAGAACTCGGCTCTCGAAGTTGTCGACGCGTATGTATACCTAGGACAAACAGTCCAATTAGGTAGGTCCAACTTCGAGATCTTTCTACTCGTCGATTGACCTCTTGGTCAATCGACGAATCCAACTCGGATGGGCAGCGTTTGGGAAACTACGCAACGTCTTTTCGTCCAAAACTCCTCAGTGCCTTAAGACGAAAGTCTACAATCAGTGTGTGTTACCAGTGATGACATATGGAACCGAGACGTGGTCATTCACGATTGGCCTCATGAATAAGCTCAGAGTCGCTCAACGAGCTATGGAGAGGGCTATGCTCGGGGTTTTACGCGATCGAATCAGAAATGAGGAGATACGTAGAACTCGGGTCACCGACATAGCCAAACGGATTAGCACGTTGAAGTGGCAATGGGCAGGCCATGTAGCTCGCAGAACAGATGGCCGATGGGGCCGAAAAGTTCTCGAGTGGAGGCCACGGACCGGCAAGCGCAGCGTAGGACGTCCACCAACAAGATGGGATGATGACCTGGTGAAGACCGCAGGTCGACGGTGGATGCAGATCGCTTCCAACCGCAATAACTGGATATCCATGAGGGAGGCCTATGTCCAGCAGTGGACGTCCTACGGCTGAAATGATGAATATTCTTTTTGAGTCTGAATAGATACACTTTCAATTTTGTCCCGTTTTTAGGGTTCCGTACCTCAAAAGGTAAAAAACGGAACCCTTAAAGGTTCGCTTTGTTGTCCGTTTCTCTGTCTGTCGGTCTGTCAAGACCCTTTATCTTGAGAACGTGTAGAGGTATCGAGTTGAAATTTAAACTATATACTCAAATATACAGTCTCTTTAAGCTGTGAGAAACCAATAATCTAAGTTAACCTGAAAAAAGATAACGGCCGTGTCTTTTATATGTCGTAAAAAACGCATGTTTCGACATTCTCAAAGAAATCAAAATTCATAGTATTTTCGTCCTTATCGTCCTTATAAAAGTACGAAATCAACCATCGAGGTTAAGCATCCCAACAATACCCAAATTAGATAGATGACCAAATCTGTTTGTGCATTTTTAAAACTATACTAATATTTATTATGTCCCTACATACCTCGGAACCCTCGGTGGGCGAGTCCAGCTTGCACTTGTCCTGTTAATTTTTTTTAAGAAATTCTGCATATGGGATCCGTGAGGAATCGAGGGAACTCCTCAAATATTTTAGGTTCACTTCCGAGTATACAGCGTTTTTGGCTTATTTAGCTTAAGGTCAAGCATTCGCATTCAAAAAGTACTATTTGATGCACACAGATGGTTATCGAAACCCTTCAGTATCACAAAATTTACGGGTGACGACATCGAAAGATGGCAAAGTTAATGTATCCCTGATGATGATGATGATGTTTCCTAGCCGATTTCGGCCATGGCGACTGAGTATTCAGATAAGAAGTCTCGGAGGATTCTGGTTTTCTACCCTTTCATGTGCTCTAAGGTGACTTGTGTATCCAATCTTATAAGAGAAGGTACGAGAGCACTTTGGGCACGTTAATACTCCGTTGATAAAATTGTACCGGATGTCAGCTGGTGCACGGGCCTTCAGCTCATCGCGCTTCCTATCGAGCTCCTCGCGACGCTCGTCTTCAAAGGTACCTGTTGATGGATGAAACGTCTCCACTCAGGGCGCTGTGCTGCTTTTGACTCCTATTGTATCCCTATCCACTAATCATCATACTTACCTTCACATCCTGATCATCAGGGTCATTAAAATGAAATAATGTAGTGTTTTCTGTATACCTCGTCTCGATTAATTGCCTTTTTGTAAAAAATTAAAGAATTATTAGAAACTAGCTTTTGCCCACCGCTTCGCATGCGTTGTAACCTAAAAAGTAGCAATGTGTTAATAATCCTGGTCAACATCAATACGTGTGCAAATTTTCAGCTCAATCCGCAGCCTAGTTTTTGCGTGAAGAGGTAACAAACCTGCATCGAAACAAACTTTTAGCTTTATAATATTAGTGGGATAGTGTATGTAGAGTTTACAACTTTTATGCCTGGCCTGTTAATGTAATGAATACAATGAGAACTACTTCAGATATAAACATGAATTTCTAACAGAAGCGGATAAATCGCATACATAAAAATACCTAGACATATTTATAATAAAAGTGATATCTTTAAACATAAATGTAAATTTATCTATTTTAGGTGGCATCATCTATCTAAGGTAATATTCAGGACGGGATCCGCATTTGCATCGCTGTAGTAACAGAATTTTGTACTAGCACGGGAGGAAAAAAAATATGTAACTGCATTTCTGTACAGTCACTTTTTACATGACTCTAAATAAAGTTTAAGTACCTAACACCTATGAAGATTTTATTCAGTAGACCACTAAGTTGCCGTAGGGTGCCAGCAGTAGAAAGTTGCCTCTTCTCTCTTGCTCGTGGATGCAGTAAAAATCTACCAAGGGATACCTTAGGAAGATAGGCAGCAGCGTCTTTCCGTGTATCGACATCCTTTAATGCGCTCGCCAATCCGCCTGCCAAGCATGGTGAGTATAACAACCCCTCATGATCAGTGATTAATGAGGGAGGCCTATGTCCAGAACGTCCTACGGCTGAAGATAGATTCTTATTGTGAACGTTATTCTGTTTTCCACGTAATACCATCTCTAAAAACGAATCTGTCAAGGGGCAAGCTTGCCCCTATCAGACGTCGTCGCAAATTATGGTAATTTATGTAATCAATCGCCGTGTTATCTGACAGGCTACGAGTATTGGTCTCGGGATGAAGAAAGGCTCATTTAGGAGAAATATCGACGATTTTTTGCGTCGAAAAACCCGAATTCGTGTTGTATCTGGCTCATAACGATATCATGCTATTTCGTTATCAAAACATACCACTTATCACAAACGAAACTAGCTGATGCGTGCGGTTTCATCAACAAAGCTACTCGTGAGACGATCAGTCATAAAATAGTGTCTTTCACAAACAAAAGTTAATTTAAACCTTGACAGCGCCATCTCTTGTCTGATAGCGGAGCTCATGTAGATTTTACAAACTTTGATGATTTCTTAAAAACTATGGTAGTTAGAGATGTTTTTATAATTTTCCTGTTATCTTTACATACACTTCTATTAGCTATACAAGTTTCAGGTGTTTATCTCTGCAAACTTCGGAGATAAGAGGGGAACGGTATTTTTTGTATATTAGTCGAATACCCTTTTGGCATAGTAACTCCACTAAAGATTATTGAGACCCCCTTTCCGCCCCCTTTTCAGTCTTAATTAGAACATTTGCAAACATGTTTATGTATGCAATATTAGTAAATAAGCATTTATAATATAATTTTCAATTTCAAGTCGATAGCATCAGTCGTTCTCATGATATCCATGAGACAGACAAAGTCACACCATAACCCTAAAAAAGGCCAATTTTTGTGCCGGTTCTCAAAATTGGCCTTTGAGTCCCTAAAACTGTACCTGCAAAATTGTATAACCTAAACGTTATCATAAGATACATATACTATATGCAAATTGACATAAACGAAATACGACATGTTCCTGACTTTGGCTAAAGATACATTAATATTGCGTGTTTCCCGTGTTATTACATCACCAAATGGATCGTATTACCGGTAGGTTTTCAGGCTTTCTTCTATTGTTGGCGTCGTGTAACTTGACCGTTAAACAATATTTGTTTAGTAATTTACGCAGAACCAATATTGCATTGTATAGGGGGCGAATTTCTAAGTAAACGATTATATTCAAAATTAAATAATAATAATAATAATGCTAGACAATTCACACAGCATCATCTAGCCACAAGCCAAGTAGAGCTTCTATTATGGGTATTATACACAATATATTATTACATTACATTACAATTAGCCATAAGTGTCCCACTGCTGGGCAAAGGCCTCCCCTCCAACTCTCCATGCATCCCGATCCGCCGTCAATTCGACCCATGCGCTGTTATGCCGGTCTAACTCGTCACGCCATCGCTTCTTCGGTCTGCTGCGGCGCCTCACCATGTTGGGGCTCCACTGAGTGGTGATCTTTGCCCACAGGTCTTCGGGCATTCGGCAAACATGACCAGCCCAGTATATTATACTACATAGATAGTTTTTTAGGGTTACGTACCTCAAATGGAAAAAACGGAACCCGTATAGGATTACTATGCTGTCGGTCTGTCAAGACCCTTTATCTCGAGAACATGTAGAGGTATTGAGTTGAAATTTAAACTATATACTCAAATCTAAAGTCTCTTTATGCTGTAAAAATCAATATTCTAAGTTAACCTGAAAAAAAGGATACGGCCGTTTAAAGCCGCAAAAAACGCATGAATGTCGTCCCGTAGACCTACGACTATGAAATTTGGCAAGGTATATCGTCTTATACCGTAGATAATGCGAAAAAATATACATTTGCAATGGAATCATAAAAAATCGTCCCTAAAAATGTACGAAATCAATCATCGAGGTTTAGCAACCCTACGCGCGGTTCAACTTGGATGGATGACCGAATATTTTACTAATATGTTCCTACATACCTACGGAACCCTCGGTGGGCAACTCCAGCTCGCACTTGTCTGGTTTTATTTTAAGATAAAAAACATCCATAACATCCTGAACAAATATCTGCAGGTCTTACAGGTATTTGTCTTGAGGCGGGAATAGAACACGCAACCTATTTCGTGGCAGGTGGACCTTCGCCCGCTGCGCCACAGAGGTTGTCAAATAAAACTGATATATTTATTTTGTCACAAATATACAAGTACTCAAAATACATGTAATCATCATCATCATCATCATCCCAGCCGCAGGACGTTCAGTCCTGACAGGCCTCTCATAAGATCTCCAAGTACTGATAATAAAAAAATCTGTCAAAACTTTTAGAACTTCTCTTATGAAAAATCTTTTACTTACCCAAAAAACTCCCTAGCCGTTCTGAGGGTTTTAGCTTTCTATTATTAGGTACTTCTCAAACTTAAATTAATGTTTAGGATATATTATACACTAGAAGTCACCCGCGGTTTCACCCGCAACTTTGGTTACTGCTCCGCTCCCGTAGGTCGTAGCGTGATGTTATATATAAGGCTTATAGCCTTCCTCGATAAATGGGCTATCTAACACTGATATAATTTTTCATATCGGACCAGTAGTTCCTGAGATTAGCGCGTTCAAGCAAACAAACAAACAAACAAACTCTTCAGCTTTATATATTAGTATAGATTTAATATGAATTAATGTAATTATAATATTTTAGAGATATGTATAAACTTACATACATACCCATAATTGTTTTAACATTTTATTTATTAAGTAAACTAGCATTTGTAGTTTGTAATTTTTAAAGTGTGTTGTTTTCATTTGTTTAGCTAGCATTTTGAGTGGATTGTTATGTTATGTTTAGTGTTTTCTATAGAATTAATGAATTAATGTAGATCTACTAAGACAATGTTTTTAGCACTGGAAAGAGCACAAAGGTCCTTATTAAAGGTTATGTATTTCAAAAAATACCGTTATCCAACTGATATGCTTTACCGAGAATCAGGACTTTTATCTATAAGGAAGCTCTATGTCTTAAATGTAGTGTTAAAGGTACACAGAGACAACATCTATGACCCCTCCGTACTAACAA
This sequence comes from Pasiphila rectangulata, assembly GCA_963082625.1. Lineage (NCBI taxonomy): Eukaryota > Metazoa > Arthropoda > Insecta > Lepidoptera > Geometridae > Pasiphila > Pasiphila rectangulata. Next base: position 15,758,247 of record OY720240.1, read on the forward strand.
AACGCAGAAAACACAGGATGTTGCCTACACATAATGCGCGATCTAAATTTGCTTCAAGACAGTATGACACACAATCTGCTTACATCTACAACTGTATCAACAAAAAACTTAATATATACCATGAAAACAAACATAATTGTAAAAAAAATATAAGGGAATGGCTACAAACATTAGGTTACGAGGAAGTGGAAAATATTATAAAAGTAGTATCATAACTGACCTAAGCATACACACACACACACCTCATACGCACACGCACACACACACACACACACGCACACACACACATACACTCTATCACGCACGTATACTCATTTTTCTTATTTATTTATTATTCAAATTTCTGCTATCTATATATGTATTTAATATGGTTCTAATAAGTGTTAGTATTAGTTTGTCTGCATAAAATATACCTACTTTTGTACACACTTAATCATAATGTTTTCGTAAGTACCGAGGAAGAGCGAGGTCTCCTAGCACAGGTATATTATACATACTTAAAAGGAGCCTCATACCACTGAAATGTACATTTAAGATTAAGTTATTGAAATAAATCATTTTTTCATTTTTTTTTTTCATTTTTTCATGTAGATAGAGTACTGAGTTGGGTGTGCGTTCCGCGCAAGAATCATCTAAGGCGCCACTGAAAACCAGTGCTGTGTCTATCACAGCGTACGCTGAGTTGGCGACCTATTTATGTATATTTTATTTGTTTCATGAGACATAAATAAATATTTTTTCTTTCTTTTCGTTTCTTGATAATACGGGGATGTTGCCATATTCACCAAACTTGGCAGGCAGTACGCGATGTAGCAACAGCAGCGTCTTTCGTGTACCTATACAAGATTGGATTGTAAAAACAAGTAACGAAAAGCCAAATTAAAAGAATTTTGTTATCTTTACAAGTAAAAGGACCGGAAGATAATACAGAAATACAAGAAGCAGAGTTTTGTTTTCCCTTGTTTCTTCCGTAAAATATATTTATGAGTGTTGAATAAATAATAAGTAATAAAAGTCATTGATTTCACGACCCCACTCAAAAAGCAATATCATCCGGTTCTGCATGATGAAGGGATCGTGAAATGTTTTTATTGTTTAGATGGCTTTACAGCTCCTTTGTCATCTTGACGCGGTTTCCGAGAGGCTTTGAACCTTATAATTTTGTAACTATTGAACTTTTTCGGGTTCCGTTGTAAAACAAAGAACCCTTATCAATTTGCTTTGTCTGTCTGCTGAATCGTTGAATAGGTCTTTTGAAACCATTGGGCATTAAGAATTGCAATAATTCCGTTTCCGAAACATTAAAGTTTTAAAATTTTATAAGGGCATCCCCTCTAAAATCTTAACTTAATCTTTAAAAATTGAAAAATAATAATTAATGTAGTCTTAACCATGAAATTTCTGGGATAAAAAAGGTTAAGCTACCTTTTTCAGTTCTAGAGAAATTGTCGCTTGAATAAGTGATACTGTTTACAAAACATGCCGGAATACTTTAAACCGAAAACTCAATTAAAACCTGTTAATATGTTTTAGTAAACGTAAAAAAACACACACACCAACTACTTACAATAGGTTTACGGATAACTACGGAACCCTAGAACACGCGTGGCCCGACACGCACTTAGCCTAATTTATTCATGTTTTCATGTTAATTACAGAAAGTTTACGGAAGCAGAAATTTAAGCAATTAAGATTTTACCTAGTACTTTTATTTGATGTACTAATGAGAAGACCTGTTTTGGTTTACCTGACTATGGCAAAGCCACAAAGGATGACTCTAGTAGATATATCTCAACCCATCATGAAGTATCCGATCGCACGACAAAGCAATCCCACCAATATTATAAAGCCAAAAGTTTGGTTGGATGGAGGTGGATAAAGATGTCTAGGTATTGCACTTTTATATATGCGATTTATCCGTTTCTGTTAGAAATTCATGTTTATATCTGAAGTAGTTCTCATTGTATTCATTACAATAACAGGCCAGGCATAAAAGTTGTAAACTCTACATACACTATCCCACTAATATTATAAAGCTAAAAGTTTGTTTCGATGGAGGTTTGTTACCTCTTCACGCAAAAACTTGGCTACAGATTGAGCTGAAACTTGCACTTTGACCAGGATTAACACATAGGCTACTTTTTATTCGGGTACAATGCATGTGAAGCTACGGGCCGAAGTTAGTATTAGTATGTAGTAGTAGTTACGTGGTCTTTTGTGGTGTTCATCATATCAGCCTTAGGAATGCTGTCCACGTCCACAGCTGGACATAGACCTCCCTCATGGATCGGCAAGAGGGCCTCCTGGATCATGAGGGGGTTGTTGCTATCCTCGCCACGCTTGGCAGTCGGGTTGGCGAGCGCAGTACGGAGCGTTGATACACGGAAAGACAATGCTAGAATCTGCCAAGACAACCTCCGGAAGATGGGCATTTTCCGGATGTTGTCTTGGCAGATTCTTACTGCATCCATGGGCCCTGACAACATTCTACTGACGTCATCTACGACAGTAGTTGCAATATTCATTCATAACAAAATAGGATATATGTATAAAGCTAAACGAATAAAACCACGCAAAAAAGGTTGCGTATTAATAACAGCATTTATCTCCTTGAACAACAAAAAAAAATGCAATTAAAATATTTAGTTTTAATTCCGCTAATGATGAGATGCATATGCACCACCCTCCCGCCCGCTTATTATGCACATGCAGGGAAAACCAGGTTGTTAGTGCAACATGCACACCCGAACCCACACGGCAGTCGTGTGCCTGGTTCTCCCTGCATGTGATGAATTTTATTGTCATGGATTTTCACAAAGTAACGCCTGATTCCATTAATTATCCTTAAACAACGACAACCTTCGGAAGGTGAGCATTTTCCGGAAATTGTCTTGGCAGATTCTCACTGCATCCATGGGCCCTGGCAACATTCTACTGCCGTCATCTACGGCAGTAGTTGTAATATTAATTCATAACCAAATAGGATATATAAAGCTAAACGAATAAATCCACGCAAAAGTGGTTGCTTATAAATAACAGCGCTTATATCCTTCAACTCAATACGCAATGAATATTTCCTCGTAATATTTCCATACGTGCTTCACGAACCAAACATAATCTCAAAGAAGAAACATACTGATCTCTATTTTTTCAACGTTTAGAAACATATATGAATTGTAATAATAAACAACTTTTTGTCGTACGAAAATACCAACATTTCTTGTCTTTTAATACACCTAAACTGAGAAGTCACGTACTTGTGATCGTAATAATAACAAACTTATGAAAGTAGGTACCTTGTTTAATTTCTAGGAAAATACACCGTTCGTAAGAGATGTGGATGTGGTTTACCTGTTCTGAGTACCTTACTTATTTAAGTTTGTGTTGTAACATTCAATAACATTTGAAGATCTGTCCCAAAGATTTTATATTATATTTTTTTATTATTTAGGAAATGTAGAAGTTGTAAAAAGGATTTAGTTTATAAAAAAGACGTCAAAGGGCTAAGCTTGTATTAATTACCAACATGCTAGATTTTTATATAATGTAAAAAAATGTGGTTTGGACATAGATAATGCGACAATTAGTTATGAATTCATAGGTTCCAGAACTAGTTATTAACTGTGTATCAGAACCCAGTGGCTTCTCAAACAATCTGCCATATAAGTTATGTCTATAAGTCATTAAAAATGATATGTTTAAAGACCCCTTCGATACCGTTATTTTTTTATAGTAATGAGGATAAAGGTTAAATTAAAAAAAGGGTATGAATTTGAATTTGAAAAGCTACCAAAAAATTGTTGAGAAAGTTTGTAATTTTTTTACAAAAAATCTGTCATATCTTTGTTATTACGATGTGTGGTTCCATATTATTTCTAGTATCAGTAATCTGATCCCTGTAACACATATTATGCTCACTTTAAGGCCTATAATATGGTGTTGTGTGAGATTTTCAGCACTATTAATTTAGTCTCTCGATGTAACCATCTTTTACAAAAAACGTAATAAGTTTATTGTGAACTGGCTTTATGCGTGCCAACATGCCTATTCCAGGTACTTATTAAATATTATTTCAGTTTATCGACATACTTTTCCTATTCCTGTTTGTGTTACGCGACAATAAAAACAATTGCGAAGACACAGGATTTCCTCAGCATATTCTGATGGGATTGTATTGATTCCTGGCAGGTTGTCAAGATCGCTAACTAAATATGCGCGTCAACGGCTGAAGAGAACTTAGCTGTCCAGTATTTGGCACCTTTTTGTGCCTGTTCGGCAAGTGATTCGTTGGCTGTGATATGTAATCCATCATTACACTGATTTATTGCTTGTCCATGATCAAACTTGGGCTATAAATATATGTGATCTTCATTTACAAGATGAATAGCTGAAATAGTAGTTTTCGGCAAAAATATCATATTTAAAAGTATAATCGTTGTACCTAGAACTAGCTGATCTGTTTTAACAAGTAAAAATCCTACTAATATATAAAAGTGATAGTAACAATGTATGTATGTATGTTCCCTTTTCGGCTACTTTTCGTTGCGTAAATTAAATCAGAAGGGTTAAAATAGGGGATGAAAGTTTGTATGGAAAATAATATTAAACACATGTTTCAGCGTTAGTTGTAGGGTAGATGTAGGGTTGTAGTAGGGTAGTAATAGGGTAGTTGTAAGGTAGTAGTAGGGTAGATACAATATATAAATATATATACATATATATGTGTGTATAACTAGCTGACCCGGCGAACTTCCTGTCGCACCTATAACTACAACCACCACTTACAATTATATATATATGTATATATACATATATATATGTATATATATGTATAACTTGCTGACCCGGCGAACTTTGTATCTATATATATATATATGTGTGTGTTTTTGTAAGTGTGACTTGCATTGAAAAATATTGGAAAACATCTACTACATGTTTTATATATTTTTATAAGCTAATCCTCTACAGAAGGTTAAACCATAGCATGTTTTTATAAATAATCAATTTATCACGCAAGCTCAAATTGTTATTACAGAGTCCGTCATGCCTGTTAGCACATTAAATAGTGGAAGCTATGTATGTGTATATTTTCTTTCTTCAGCATAAAAAGACAAATAAATAATTTTTAAATTGACTTCATCCTTCCAGCCGTAAAAAGTCCACTACTGAACAGGCCTCACTCATGGATCTCCATGAGGGGTAGTTGCCATACTCACCACGCTTGGCAGGCGGGTTGGCGAGCGCAGTACGGGATGTTGATACACGGAAAGACGCTGCTGCCCATCTTCCGGAGGTATCCCTTAGCAGGCTCTTACTGCATCCACGGGCATGAGAGGAGGGGTTACATTCTACTGCTGGCACCCCACGGCAATTTTTAAATTGACTTGTTCAATTTAAAATTTTCAAGCTTCAAAAATCATGGTCATACGTGTTACAAATTATATTTTTGTACAAATTGCGTCACAAATTCTGGCATTGATTTAATAGTGTGATCTTCATACAATATGGAATTAAAGTTCTACTTTGCAAAAGCTTTCTAGAGTCAAGTATTTATCTAAAGTAAATGTTTTCAAATCCGTAGTCCACGCGCTAAAGTAGCGAGAGGCTACTCGGAGTGCATATTAACGAAGCGCGCACTGTACCAGATAGCGTGACCTGCCTTCAACAAGACATGTTTACTTCAAAAGCAACGCTGGAAAGCTTTTAACACTCACTACACATTACTGTTCGTTTACACAATCTATCGGTATAAATCTCTTGAAAGGTTAAAATATCAAATTGGTGTAACTGCCCGAAAAACTGTAAAATGGCGTGGCTGAAAGTCGTTATGCGAATAACCATTGTGTGTAAGGTTCTGTCACAATTAGCAGGAAATCATTTCAGTATCCTATAAGTGTTTCTTGGAGGTAACATCTATTACCTATTACTTATTAATAGTTTATTTTTTTATTTTAACCTAGATTATCCAAAAAACTTGTTATTACACACAAGCGTGGTGAGAATGGCAACTACCCCTCATGGAGATCCATGAGGGAGGCCTGTGTTCATCAGTGGACGTTTTATGGCTGAAATGATATCCAAAAAAACATTAACATACATTATACATTCATCATTTCAGCCATAAAACGTCCACTACTGAACGCAGGCCTCCCTCATGGATCCTCCATAAGGGGCAGTTGCCATACTCACCACGCTTGGAAGGCGGGTTGGCGAGCGCAGTACGGGATGTTGATACACGGAATGACGCTGCTGCCCATCTTCCGGAGGTAGCTCTTAGCAGGCTCTTACTGCATCCACGGGCAAGATAGGAGGGGCAACATTCTACTGCCGGCACCCCACGGCATCATTATACATTATACATACATAATATCTATCTCCAAATTATTTCAGTTCGTGTTAAATTGTTTTATCACCAGTGGCTGAACATAAGCCTCAAATATAAGCGTCACAGAGTACGGTATTCGGCTTTTTGACGGCTGTCTTTCGCAGATCGTGGGCCTCACCTAGCCGTGGGGCGACTTCACTACGTATTCCAGTTCGTGGTCTCCACTCAAGAAAGTCATGGAATTAAATAATTGTTTTCTCAATAAAGAATGAGCTCGAGCTAGAGAATTACAAACGAGGTACCAAGTCACAGTTGCAGAAGCCAAATAGTGTTTATACATTTGGACCTAAAGGCCACACAGAAACAGAACACATTTAAATTGAATAAAGCATATGCTTTTTATATAGAATTCGTTCGTTTACTTCAGAAAACATTTTTTAAGTAAACAGAATGGATCTTGTCTCTGACACAAAAGAAATAAAGCCTCAAAAATCACTCACCAAAAACAATGACAAAAGTCATCTTGACCGTCTTGATCTTCGCTTTCGGAATTATTCCTCGGCTGCTGGCCCGCCTGGTGTCCAGGTCATCGCTGTCTGCAATAGGAGAGACATATACATAACCATAGACATGATTTTATGGGATTAATTCTATGAAAGAACGTGAAGTGTTATTCCGCTACAAAATTAGTAGAATTCGACTTCTTATTTCTGATTGACTTTCGAATCGTCGCATGTTTAGAGATCCGATCCAAAATGGTGTAGCATGACTCTGTCTGTTTGTCACAGCTGGTCTTGCTTTCTAATTCTGAAATGATTTTATTCGTTCAGTATAGTTGATATGATTGTATCACGAAATCCTCATTGTCGAGTCGACTCGCTCTTGACTGGTTTTTTTAAAAGCTCGTTACTCGACAAGAGTATTGTCAAAAGATTGTGTGAAAATTATGACAAACGAATGTGTAATTAGAAGTATCAACTCGGCTTGACAGAAAATAAGTGAGAGTAAAAAAAGTTATCTAAAGCCGGGTACTCACTAGCGAGCCATAACCGTAATTATTACATGTACTGTTACCAAAATATATAGTGGGTGCGTGGTTCGCCAACTTGCTGCCAGCGGTTCGCTAGTCGACGATATCAAGGTACTCATTTTTGTAACCGTAACGTTGCACGTAACCTGACTATTTGAAAAACATAGTATATGCGCTACACGAGCGACTCACAGCCGCGAATCACAAGTAGTGCGCTTGTGGACGTTAAATGGAGAGGTTGTTGGAAGCGGCTACGAACCGTCCAATATTATCGAGTGTTCTTTATCATCATCATCTCAGCTGTGTCCTCATCCACTGCTGGACAATTGCCTCCCTCCCTCATATCCAAGTAAAGATTATGAGGGTTTATTGCCATACTGAAGAGCGCAGTAGGTACAGGATGTTGATACATGAAAATAGACGCTGCTGCCCATCTTCCAGAGCTATCCTGCAGGTTATTCCTGCATCCACGGGTAAGAGAGGAGGTGCAACATTCTTCTGCCGGCATCCCACGGCAATAAGTGAATGGTCACAAGATAATTTAAAATAATTTCCACCAATTCTTCGTATATAGTAAGTTTTAAAAATTAGTGGAAACTTTATTGGATTGTGTAATACCTTATATTTAAGATTTAGATTGTTTTATTGTTCTGTGTGTTTTCCCAAATAAACTTAAATAAATAAATAAATAATTGTCTTCTTATTTGATCGGTTTGGTTACAGTTACAGTTCTCAAAATGAGTACGCTTGGTAAAAGCGTTCGGGCGACAACATGAGCCTAAACTTTTAACACGCGTACACACTAGCTCCTCGTTACTGTATCACGCAAGTTACGGCTACAGCTTGCTTATGAGTACTCGGCTTAAAGCGAACGTATTCAAGTTGTACACTATTTTAATCAGGCGTTCATAAAAACAGGAAAATGGTTACCTAAAACTTATGTGCTCATGTTCGGAATTCAATATTTGTTATAAAAATACAGTAAGCACCAATAAATACAGAACCTAAAGATTAAACTTGACAAATGGATGTGCACGAAATATCCTGATATATGAATAATTGAGTACAATGCAAACAAAACGGAGGGCAAAAACATATCAAAATTAATTAAGCGTTTTGCGGATGAAAAAAAACTGAATTTTTCTAGGACTCAATTAAAGCCGTTTCACGGTTTGAAGTAACGTAATAAACCAATAAACGTTAAAACGAATTACTTCGCTCCTTTGTTCGGCCTTTTAGCATACCGCAGCCAATTATTTTTTTATTAACTGACTTCAAAAAAGGAGTTCTCAAGTCGTTTGAGCCCCAAAACTTTGTCGTATAAGAAACGATTTGTAAGATTATTTTTTGAGTTCGAAATGTTAGCATTTCCTGGTCTTAACTAAGCAAAGTTGAGTATGGAAACCAAATGATCGATAGAATACTCAGGGTATAATATAAAATGTGTACAAAGCTGAAACATTTTGACCACCCCAAGGAACAACTTTTGTTCTACGACTTTTCAGGATTCAGTGGTTTTCATTCAAGAAAAGACCACAAGAGTTTTAGTTATAACTTCAATAGCTGATTATACGATAACGACAACCTAAAGGCCTTACAGAGCCTTTATTGTCAGGGTCATTGAACTCCGCGAAGAGTTGCTGTACAGGTACAAATAAAAATATGTAAGTATAACCACATAGTTTTTTTTTATTTACATAAGGAAAAAAACTCCGATATTGACCCTAGGATCATTTTCATATGACACCAACTAGTAAAATCGTGTATAAAAAAATACAAATTTCCGATTTTTTTCCCTTCCAAAACTACTTGTTTTCATGGACTGAAACCCCCCCTTTTCGGGTTAGTACACATGATATAATTCACCCGGTTTATTGAATATTTTTTGTTATGTAAATACATACACAACATAGATAGAAAACACCCAGACCAAAGATTAATATCTGCAGAAAAGAAAACATTTATCTCCAGTCGGGGATCGAAACCGTATACATCCAGGCCGGCTATTAAAACAACTGCGCCACGGAGGCCGTCAATTATAAGGCTTTGAACAAAGCTTTGTGCTCAAAACAAATTATATTTATTTTTCCTTTCTATGATTTTATTCGAACACGTTCTATAATGGCAATGACTATGCACCATGTTTAGGTACGTATTCTAAAAAATCATGCTGTTACATCACAGAACAACCAGATACGCTATCCACAATTACAGAGTAAACACACGTTCCTGCACTCGCAAACAATATTTATCAACAACCTAACCCCCCATAATCCGAGATTTCGTTTACCGCGACGGGATTTCAAGTTCATATTTCATTGCGCCCTGGTCATTAGTCGGATCACGTACACTCTAATTTGTGCCGATTTCTAGGTTACACGCACAGATTTATTAAGCATTAAAGCTGTATCACTCATTTAAATCATACGAGAATTACCTACGTAAAACTTATTGGTTATGAATCCTAAATACATATCCGATTTCACAACTACTTAACCTTTTTGATTTCAATAGGTCTAAGGCCTTTCACATCTATTTATGAGGATTTCGACCGTAACTGGTATTCATACTGTATGTGACGCTGCGGTGCCTGGGATATTGAGTAGGTAAAGGGGTTTTCAACAAGAACTTTGTTTTCTAAAACAAAATAAAACAAAGTATTTAGATGAAGATGATTTAAATTTTTATTGTATTAGGAAGTGAAAAGTTTGGCAATTATGAATGAAAAATGATATTTGACAAATGTCTACCACGGGCTTTACAATGGGCTCCACAATGGGCTTCGTCTGAAACAATTATTTTTTCAGAGAAACCAGCGGGTTGTTCCTGAATGCCATTTTCACTTGTCAGGATACGTCAACAAGCTAAATTAAAAAATTCCAGTCTCATCTTCGAAAAAAAACGGCCCAATCACGCCTCCAGACTACATAGCGCACCATACAGTGACACGTTGAGCATGGTAAGGCTTCTCAATAATTGCTCTTGGATTTTCAGAAGCCCAAATGCGGCAATTTTGCTTGTTGACGTACCCTGACAAGTGAAAATGGCATTCAGGAATAACCCGCTGGTTTCTCTGAAAAAACATTTTTTCAGACGAAGCCCATTGTGGGGCCCGTTGTGAAGCCCGTGGTGGACATTTGTCAGATATCATTTTTCATTCATAATTGCCAAACTTTTCTCTTCGTAAAAAAATAAATATTTGAATCATCTTCACCTAAATTCTTTGTTTAATTTTGTTTTAGACAACAAAGTTGTTATTTAAAAACCCTATAATAAGGCCTGCCACATCTATTATTATAGGTGATAATAGACAGTGTCAACAACTGCTTTTAATTTAATTAAAAATGTCCCAGGCTTGCCCCGCTCCTATAACATTCTTCCAGCTTAGTTGGTTTTAAGTCAGTGGAGGAGATAAAACAAGTCAATGCGTCGGAATCTGACTATTCTGTGGGTTTCCTCACCTTGTTTTTGTCTAAGAGACTGTATCTGTATGTTAGTGCCAAAATAACTAATTGACAAGAGACCTAGCTGAAACAATAATAAGCTATATCAGTCAGATATGCAAAGCTAGTTTTTTGCAACACCAATATAACTTATTTGTTGACGTGTGGGATGCTTGCCCCATTAATATTTGATGAACGGGATGTCCTGATATCCTTCCATGAGAATAATCATTTTCTAAGTCTGATAGTTAAGGAATTATTCATGAGATGCTTCAGTAGGCTTGTTTTTATGAACGTGGAACATTTACCTATACGTTGTTATTGCAGAAGGTGTCATTGTCCTTTTAGTTAAAATTTGCTTAACAATTTTATTAAAAAAAAATTACCTTAAAGGTAACAAAATACTGGACTGTGTTTACTAAACAGCAACTTTGTAATGAACCAAATATTTATTAATATTAATCATTACTTGAAGACACTTTAGTATATCTTCATTTCCTTAATTAACATCTTTTTAGGGTTTCGTAGTACAACAAGAAACAAGAGAATACTGTTATTTTGCATGGACATATAAACCGTGGCCGTGGGGTGCCGGCAGTAGAATGTTACCCCTCCTCTCATGCCCGTCGATGCAGTAAGGGCCTGCTAAGGGATATCTCCGGAAGATGGGCAGCAGCGTCTTTCCGTATATCAACAACCCGTACTGCGCTCGCCGACCCGCCTGCCAAGCGTGGTGAGTAACTACCCCTCATGGTGATCCACGAGGGAGGCCTGTGTTCAATAATTGACGTTTTGAGGCTGAAATGATGATGATGATGATATAAAATAACAACGCCAAGATAACGCTACAAAAAATGCTGAAAAATATAATAATTTGGGGTGCCTCCCATACACGTAAGGTTTTTTGTTTTCTCATCGTGTGAGGATATCGTTAAATATGTATTTAAAAATCATTTAGGGGTTGCAAAGACAATTTTGATTTAGGGTACAGTTTACCAAAAGTAAGGCCTTTGCATCTATTATAGATGATTTATACAGCGTCAGCAACTGGTAATCATGCTGTATGGGACGCTGCAGTGCCTGGGACATTGTTAGATGGATTAGGCTTGCCCAGCACCTATACCATCCTCTCAGCTTAGTCAGCTATTATTCAGAGGAAAGAACAGGTCAATACGTCTGAAGCTAACTAAGCTGCGGGTTTCCTCACGATGTTTTTTTTTCACCGTTAAAACACGTGTTAAGTGTGCACATACATTTTTCAAGAAAAGAAAAATCCATTGGTGCACTGCCGGTATCGAACCCACGAACTTCGGATTGAAAGTCGGGGATACTTACTACTCGGCCAACACGGCTTTTTCGTTTACCAAATATTTATGATATAAGCTTTTTTCGAACGTCACCCATCCCCTCTGAAATCTTAACTGCTAGCTTAAAAATCTGAAAATACTCTTAAATGTAGTTTTAACCATGAACTTTCTAGGACAACCATAACGGTTAAGCTAACCTTTTTAGTTTCGGAGAAATAGTCGCCCAAATAAGTGATGCGGTTTTCCAAACATTCCGAAATACTTTAAACCGAAAACTCAATTAATTCCTAAGATATCACACCAGCGGCATCTTCTTTAAGTTTTGCACTAACAGGGTTCTATTTCATGCGATTATGGCGACATTATGTAAAACTCATTTATTGTTGATTGTGTTTAATTTACTGTGAAAATTATCTACTGGGAAACCTGATAAGGTGCCCGCATTTGGTTTCGCACCTTGTTTTTAATTTAGCAGATTACCAGCCAACATGTTGATTGTAAGGTTTTTGTTTAAATTGCAACTACACCTAAAACGTGCTCAGCACAGTTTTTATTAATCGCGTGCATCCACCAAGTCATCAGTGTCAGTGCTTTTAGACCAAATTATTATATAATATCAAAGTTTTATAGCTCTTTTGATTGCATAACTCTAAGATTATGCATTATGTATGATTATGAGATTATGATTTATTAGTATGATGTGTGTCTGTTATTAATGTTTATTTTTTCAAGCCAAAATGTGTGGCAACACGCTGTAACTGTCGACACTAGACAAACCTTGTATGGTTTTAAGTGTCGTAAATATAAGATTGAAATAAGTTTTTTTTGATAATTATAGAAAGAAAATAAAGAAAAGACAACATTTATTGTATGTGGCATAGCGTTGTAAACCATAAAGAATAGGGCCATACTATGAAATAGGCTCTGATAAAATGACATGTACGTTTTACCGCGGTACGGCAAATTAGCCCCGGCCCAAAAGAGACGGGGAATTCAGAAAAATCCGCGACAAAGACTGATTAACAAGTTCTTTGTTACGCATGGTATTATGCAATAAATAATATCCCGTGCTCGTAATTATTACGTGTGTGTTACCTACATAAGTACAACTGCTCTAATTTTGTTATTGACAATATCAATGAAACTAAAAGTTTTGAAATTATGACAAACTAATGTGTAATTAGAAGTATCAACTCGGCTTGACAGAAAATAAGTGAGAGTAAAAAAAGTTATCTAAAGCCGGGTACTCACTAGCGAGCCGTAACCGTAATTATTACATGTACTGTTACCAAAATACATAGTGGGTACGTGGTTCGCCAACTTGCTGCCAGCGGTTCGCGAGTCTACGATATCGAGGTACTCATTTTTGTAACCGTAACGTTGCACGTAACCGTGACTATTTGAAAAACATAGTATATGCGCTACACGAGCGACTCACAGCCGCGAATCACAAGTAGTGCGCTTGTGGACGTCAAATGGAGAGGTTGTTGCAAGCGGCTACGAACCGTCCAATATTATCGAGTGTTCTTTATCATCATCATCATCATCTCAGCTGTGTTCTCATCCACTGCTGGACAAATGCCTCCCTCCCTCATGGCCAAGTAAAGATTATGAGGGTTTATTGCCATACTGAAGAGCGCAGTAGGTACAGGATGTTGATACATGAAAAAAGACGCTGCTGCCATCTTCCAGAGCTATCATGCAGGTTATTCCTGCACGATAGCTCCACGGGTAAGAGAGGAGGTGCAACATTCTTCTGCCGGCATTCCACGGCAATAAGTGAATGGTCACAAGATAATTTAACATAATTTCCACCAATTCTTCGTATATATAGTTTTAAAAATTAGTGGAAACTTTATTGGATTGTGTAATACCTTATATTTAAGATTTAAATTGTTTTATTGTTCTGTGTATTTTCCCAAATAAACTTAAATAAATAAATAAATAATTGTCTTCTTATTTGATCGGTATGGTTACAGTTACAGTTCTCAAAATGAGTACGCTTGGTAAAAGCGTTCGGGCGACATCATGAGCCTAAACTTTTAACACGCGTACACACTAGTTCCTCGTTACTGTATCACGCAAGTTACGGCTACAGCTTGCTTATGAGTTGACGTACCCTGACAAGTGAAAATGGCATTCAGGAACAACCCGCTGGTTTCTCTGAAAAAAACATTTTTTCAGACTAAGCCCATTGTGGGGCCCGTTGTGAAGCCCGTGGTGGACATTTGTCAGATATCATTTTTCATTCATAATTGCCAAACTTTTCTCTTCGTAAAAAAATAAATATTTGAATCATCTTCACCTAAATTCTTTGTTTAATTTTGTTTTAGACAACAAAGTTGTTATTTAAAAACCCTATAATAAGGCCTGCCACATCTATTATTATAGGTGATAATAGACAGTGTCAACAACTGCTTTTAATTTAATTAAAAATGTCCCAGGCTTGCCCCGCTCCTATAACATTCTTCCAGCTTAGTTGGTTTTAAGTCAGTGGAGGAGATAAAACAAGTCAATGCGTCGGAATCTGACTATTCTGTGGGTTTCCTCACCTTGTTTTTGTCTAAGAGACTGTATCTGTATGTTAGTGCCAAAATAACTAATTGACAAGAGACCTAGCTGAAACAATAATAAGCTATATCAGTCAGATATGCAAAGCTAGTTTTTTGCAACACCAATATAACTTATTTGTTGACGTGTGGGATGCTTGCCCCATTAATATTTGATGAACGGGATGTCCTGATATCCTTCCATGAGAATAATCATTTTCTAAGTCTGATAGTTAAGGAATTATTCATGAGATGCTTCAGTAGGCTTGTTTTTATGAACGTGGAACATTTACCTATACGTTGTTATTGCAGAAGGTGTCATTGTCCTTTTAGTTAAAATTTGCTTAACAATTTTATTAAAAAAGAATTACCTTAAAGGTAACAAAATACTGGACTGTGTTTACTAAACAGCAACTTTGTAATGAACCAAATATTTATTAATATTAATCATTACTTGAAGACACTTTAGTATATCTTCATTTCCTTAATTAACATCTTTTTAGGGTTTCGTAGTACAACAAGAAACAAGAGAATACTGTTATTTTGCATGGACATATAAACCGTGGCCGTGGGGTGCCGGCAGTAGAATGTTACCCCTCCTCTCATGCCCGTCGATGCAGTAAGGGCCTGCTAAGGGATATCTCCGGAAGATGGGCAGCAGCGTCTTTCCGTATATCAACAACCCGTACTGCGCTCGCCGACCCGCCTGCCAAGCGTGGTGAGTAACTACCCCTCATGGTGATCCACGAGGGAGGCCTGTGTTCAATAATTGACGTTTTGAGGCTGAAATGATGATGATGATGATATAAAATAACAACGCCAAGATAACGCTACAAAAAATGCTGAAAAATATAATAATTTGGGGTGCCTCCCATACACGTAAGGTTTTTTGTTTTCTCATCGTGTGAGGATATCGTTAAATATGTATTTAAAAATCATTTAGGGGTTGCAAAGACAATTTTGATTTAGGGTACAGTTTACCAAAAGTAAGGCCTTTGCATCTATTATAGATGATTTATACAGCGTCAGCAACTGGTAATCATGCTGTATGGGACGCTGCAGTGCCTGGGACATTGTTAGATGGATTAGGCTTGCCCAGCACCTATACCATCCTCTCAGCTTAGTCAGCTATTATTCAGAGGAAAGAACAGGTCAATACGTCTGAAGCTAACTAAGCTGCGGGTTTCCTCACGATGTTTTTTTTTCACCGTTAAAACACGTGTTAAGTGTGCACATACATTTTTCAAGAAAAGAAAAATCCATTGGTGCACTGCCGGTATCGAACCCACGAACTTCGGATTGAAAGTCGGGGATACTTACTACTCGGCCAACACGGCTTTTTCGTTTACCAAATATTTATGATATAAGCTTTTTTCGAACGTCACCCATCCCCTCTGAAATCTTAACTGCTAGCTTAAAAATCTGAAAATACTCTTAAATGTAGTTTTAACCATGAACTTTCTAGGACAACCATAACGGTTAAGCTAACCTTTTTAGTTTCGGAGAAATAGTCGCCCAAATAAGTGATGCGGTTTTCCAAACATTCCGAAATACTTTAAACCGAAAACTCAATTAATTCCTAAGATATCACACCAGCGGCATCTTCTTTAAGTTTTGCACTAACAGGGTTCTATTTCATGCGATTATGGCGACATTATGTAAAACTCATTTATTGTTGATTGTGTTTAATTTACTGTGAAAATTATCTACTGGGAAACCTGATAAGGTGCCCGCATTTGGTTTCGCACCTTGTTTTTAATTTAGCAGATTACCAGCCAACATGTTGATTGTAAGGTTTTTGTTTAAATTGCAACTACACCTAAAACGTGCTCAGCACAGTTTTTATTAATCGCGTGCATCCACCAAGTCATCAGTGTCAGTGCTTTTAGACCAAATTATTATATAATATCAAAGTTTTATAGCTCTTTTGATTGCATAACTCTAAGATTATGCATTATGTATGATTATGAGATTATGATTTATTAGTATGATGTGTGTCTGTTATTAATGTTTATTTTTTCAAGCCAAAATGTGTGGCAACACGCTGTAACTGTCGACACTAGACAAACCTTGTATGGTTTTAAGTGTCGTAAATATAAGATTGAAATAAGTTTTTTTTGATAATTATAGAAAGAAAATAAAGAAAAGACAACATTTATTGTATGTGGCATAGCGTTGTAAACCATAAAGAATAGGGCCATACTATGAAATAGGCTCTGATAAAATGACATGTACGTTTTACCGCGGTACGGCAAATTAGCCCCGGCCCAAAAGAGACGGGGAATTCAGAAAAATCCGCGACAAAGACTGATTAACAAGTTCTTTGTTACGCATGGTATTATGCAATAAATAATATCCCGTGCTCGTAATTATTACGTGTGTGTTACCTACATAAGTACAACTGCTCTAATTTTGTTATTGACAATATCAATGAAACTAAAAGTTTTGTAACTTTTGATGTGCTTGGTTGATTTATTACTTCGTTATCTCATTAATCTGATAAAAGGCTCCTGAAAGCCTTCATAACAATTTCACAATAAAATTGAAAAATGTCACAAGCAACATGTAGTTTTTTCTTGCTAGATTTTCACAGTACCATATGCAATAAGACAAGGGAACAGGACAGTACGTGCCGCGAATGTGCCAACACGCTCCATTTGTATTTTTAATTTATTATGATATATGCTGCTCGTGCGATAACAGGCGTTATTTTTGCACGCTCGTGATACGATGTCCTGGGGATGAAGGTGTACTAACTAGGCTACATCTATATAATATCCTACTTTTACTGATATGTACCGTAGGGCGCCGGCAGTAGAATATTGCCTCTCCTCTCTTACCCATGGATGCAGTAAGAATCTGCTAAGGGATACCTCCGGAAGATGGGCAGCAGCATCTTTCCGTGTTTTTTCACTACCCTATATTGCGCTCGCCAACCCGCCGGCCAAGCGTGGCGAGTATGGCATCAACCCCCTCATGAGAACTGCTGGTCGGCGGTGGATGCAGACGGCTTCCAACCGCAGTACTTGGAGATCAATGAGGGAGGCCTTTGTCCAGCAGTGGACGTCCTACGGCTGATATGATGATGATGACTGATATGTTAATTTACTTTGTGAATGTAATGTGAAGATGTCGTAGGAGTGTCTTAATAAATAAATAAATATGTGCAGATGAGGGATATATGTAACCTCTTGCTAGTAATATGAAAAAAGTTAGTTCTTGGGACGCACGGTAGATGTAAAAAAAACTGCCGGGCAAACCTAGTACACATGAATCTGACCCATGCACTGTGCAGCGGCCTGTACATCATGAATAGCAGTTGCTGACGCTTTCGTAATAATATTATAGATGGAGGGTAATTTATATCCGAAAGTATAGAGAATGAAAAATCTATAAATGTATCGCATCAAGAACATAAATGTAATTTTTTTTATACAAGTAGACATTATTATATATGTACTACCTTGTAATTTTTAGTCAAACCCATATTTTGAATGTCGTGGTTTTCGACTTCGCCCACAAAGGAATTGAGAACGCAGAGTTCTGTAGATAATACTAAAACTTAATAATTCATAGAATATTGCTGATAACCAAATTTCACGTGGGTTTAATCAATTTTGAGATAATATGAAGAGACAAAAGCGCCTCCAAATGCCTCCGAAAATTCGAGTAAAACACACCGATGCCACGCTGCGTTGTTGCCCATTCGCTTTGCTTAAATTTAGTTAAACACGCAGCCACTAGTAGATACCAGAACAACCCAACAAATATCAATAAAAAGAGTATATAATGCAAAGATTTTGTTTATCCGTTATAGGACGAAACTTTGATATTATATTTGACTGATAATAAACTGAGCATTCAATTTTATTACTTATCTTCTACTAAGCTTGGTAAGCTTCAGACGTAGTATTTGCCTACTCTTTATGATCGACTAAGCTGAGAGAATATTATAGGTTCTAGGCAAGCCTTATCCGTCTAACAGAGTCCAATTACATTATGAAAGTGAAGTTGCTGGCGATATAATATATGGTTATAATTATAATCATCGATATTGGCATGCAAAGAGAATTTGCAATTAACATCTTTAAATCGCTATTCTATAAGAGTTAGGTACACATACACTGAAAAAAATCCAGCCAATCAAGTATGACATTTTACTTGATAGAAAAAAAAATGAATGAAACAATCAAAAACTTATAAAACTAGATTAATCACTATTTATTGTCACAATAAAGGTGAAATGATCAACTTTTCTATAACATTCACTTCATAAAAGGAATTAAGATATCATGATTATGTTATTGTAAACATGGTTTTATTGTAAATGTAAACATACAAATATTTGATTCGAGTATCGAACATAATCAAATTAATCAAGTTACCAATACACAGTAATCAGGTCCATTGATTGTAGAGATCCCTACCTCTCAGTGTTTACATTTAACAGAACTAGATGTCGCAACTAGAAAAATTAGAACGCGCTATCGAAGTGTTTCACCCATTTACTTAGGTCTCGGGTCTAACTTTTTGTGATTTGACCATAACCGACTACCACTCTTAAGAGCGGTGCGTACCTAGCTTCACCCTTGTTTGGACTAGCGTATTGAAAGCTGAGACACCCTCTGTAGTTAAATTTGGTTAATTTGATTATAAGTTCTATAATCCATCTTCATGCCCTCTCATTTGACGAAATCCCGCTCACACCCGCTATATTATATATAACTTTACTATATAAAATTA
Organism: Pasiphila rectangulata; assembly: GCA_963082625.1. Classification (NCBI taxonomy): domain Eukaryota; kingdom Metazoa; phylum Arthropoda; class Insecta; order Lepidoptera; family Geometridae; genus Pasiphila; species Pasiphila rectangulata. Next base: position 15,777,644 of record OY720240.1, read on the forward strand.
AGCATACACTTTACTGAAACTACTAAAATACTTGATAACCATTACCACGTTCGTTGTAAATTCAATCAACATAAATCATTGGCATGTTAACCAAACTTGATTGTATTGACAATTACTTTGTTTGATATCATCAAGACAACTTGTCTGTTGCTTATTCAACATAACTTTATTGCCATAATCGTATTACTTTATGTGCTCGTATATAAACAAGTTCCTTGATAGCTGCAAACATTTTTTTTATCAATGTTATCAAGTTTTTTTTTCAGTGTAGTTTCTATAGGAGTTGTCAAAAATTGATATCTTGAGAACTACTGATACTATCAACTTGAAATTTTAAATGGTATAAGATAACGCCTTTTAACAAAAAAATATTATTATGATTGCAAAGGGGGCGGAAAGAAAGTCTCAAAAATTTTAAGTGCAGTTACTAGGTCATGTGCCTCATATGAAAGGGCTTGATTTTTTAATAAACAGTTTTTAGTTTTCCTTTCAACCATATAGTTTTCGACTTATTTACACCCCCTTTCTCTCCAAAATTTGCGAAAATAAATCCCTGAAACATAAATACTTAGCTTAAATAAGTGTTTGTAAATATTACAGAAAAATGGTTAGCCATGTTCCAAGTTACCACTTATCATCGACAGCTAGGAGTACAATATGGATAATACGTGAAGAGAATATTCAATAAGAGTTACGCGGGATGCATCACAAATCTTCTAGCTAATATACAAACTTACTTCTAGCTCCGTGTAAAACTGGCTAACATTATCAAAGCTAGGATAAACTTTCGAAGAGTGCTTTAGAACCAAACTAAAAGCGATATAAAAACACAAAAAAAAATATTGAAAAAAAAGTGCGGTCATCTCGAACCATCAAGTCATCAGCAAGCAGAGATTGAGTTAGGAATACCCACTAGATGGTTGATGTAATTTTATATACATTTACTATGTAAATACATACTTATCATACATAAAAAATAGTAAGACCCGGAAAGCATCATTCATTATTTCAGCCGTTAAACGTCCACTAATGAACACAGGCCTCATGGATCTCCATGAGGGGTTGCCATACTCACCACGCTTGGCAGGTCGGTTGGCGAGCGCAGTACGGGATGTTGATACACGGAGAGACGCTACTGCCCATCTTTCGAAGGCATTCCTTAGCAGATTCTAACCACACACACATGCCGTAGCGTGAATATTACCGCTCCTCTCTTGCTCGTGAAACCTATACACTGATTATAAATTGCTAATTTATGACTTAATCATCATCATTACAGCCGTAAGATATCCACTGCTGGACAAAGGCCTTCCTCATTGACTTAGAGATCCAAGTGCATGAGGGGTTGTTGCCATACTCACCACGCTTGGCAGGCGGGTTGGTGAGCGCAGTTCGGGATGTTCTTACACGGAAAGACGCTATTGCCCATCTTGCGGAGATATCCCTTAGCAGATTCTTACTGCATCCACGGGCAGGAGAGGAGGGGTGACATTCTACTGCCGGCACCCCACGGCAGGTTTTTGATTTAATTTTTGCATCTATTTAGTTACTAACATTGTGTAGTAGAATTTAGGTAGCAAGATGTACACTGAATAATTTCATCTAATTACATTAGACTAATGACTCAAACTTAATCACCGATGCTGCGTAATTAAGTAAACACGCGTCCATCTATCTACGTCTACGCGCCAACCCGCCTGCCAAAGCGTGGTCAGTATGGTAACAACCCCTCATGAACAGTACCTACTAAGAAATATATGAGGGAGAGATATGTGTACGTCCTACGGATAGGTTTTAATTTAAAGAAAATATGTATGGATTTTTGTATGACCCACGAATAGAATCAGACACATGCGGGTTACAGCTGACGATGATTAACCAATCGTATACCGTAATTACCCATCGCTGGGTCATTCTTGGGCTGTTCCAAGTTAGGACCTATCGTCAAAGTCTATTTCACTTTCAAAACGAACTCTAAACTCTGAAGACAGACTCTTAGTTTTTAACCTTGACTTAAAAAAGGTGTTATAAGTTTGACCTCTATGTATGTGTGTCTGTCTGAGGCACCGTGGTCCGATTAAAATGCAGTTCTTTTTACTTAAAAGCTGGGTTTTTTTATCAAAATCGTTATAGACGTTTTCAATATATGGGGGAAAAAAGAGGGGATGATGATCGAATGTTTTCAAATATACCTAAGTGTGGGATCTAATGAAAGGGCTAATGTTGTTGGCATGATATTAATTATCCGACCTATAATTATTACGTGAGTATAATCCCCGTATCTCTAAAATTACTAGCGAAAGTCACCCACCTACCGCAATATCAGACCACTATGACTTTTTTGAAACCATCAAAGCTTTGCCCCCGACCGGGCGAGGTGAGGTTGGCCACATTCGTCCACCCACTTTGTTATCGGATGGCCACGACTTATTTGGTCACAATCCAGTCAACATTCTCATCCACCAGCCATCATCGCATCTAGCCAATAGATGTCCGTCCAGCCTAGTTTAATTTAAGATTAAGTTTTAAGTATTTTTGTAATTAATAGTAATAGCTTCATATTCTACTCACATTTCCTCGTAGCAGTAGCTCGTCTGCCGAGTCGATTGCTCTTCTGCCGTATGGTGACCACGATGACGCCGTAGCAAGCTGAGATGGTGACTGCTGGAGCCACGAATAGGGTCAAAAACACGCTTGTCATCCAAATCCGCCATTGCAGCTTGCTTATGCTTGACCAGCATTGTGTTACTCCTAGAAAAAAGTATTTATGAAATAAGTTTGCACGTTGAGGTATGTACTAAGTCCCATAGCGTTTTTAGATATTATACCTCACAATGGTGAAGGAAAGACCATTAAACCTCTACTACCACCTCTAATACCTCTCTCCTCTCTTGTCCCTGGATGCGGTAAGAATCTGCTAAGGGACACCTCTGGAAGATGGGCAGTCCTTCCGTATATCAGCAACCCGTACTGCGCTTGCCAACCCACCTGCCAAGCGTGGTGAGTATGGTAACAACCCCCACATAATCTTAAGAGATCCAAGATGGGAGGCCTATGTCCAGCAGTCCTACGGCTGAGAAGGAGATACATCTAATAATGTGCGTCAAGGACTGCAGCGTCCCGTAAGCATAAGACATATGTGCAGCACTGTACGATCTACGGCTGAGAGGTTGTACGCTGTCAGCGCTTTCTGAAATTTGACATACCTAAGGCCGGCCTGGCAGTACCTACTCTGAAACCTATACTTTTTTACACATGTAATATTATGCTAAATTATTACTATATCTTCATTTTAACTTATAACATAAAATTAATTTATTAAAATGTTGAATTTTCAATCTCAAGACGAACACCCATCTCCTATCATTTTCTTATTATTCCTCGCGATCCAAGTGTGCTCGAGGGGAACACGATATCACAAGTACCAATTAAGTTTTCTCATCCACCGTGTTGTAGCGGCCAGACAAAATGATGTCTGAGCATGTTGCGTGGGTTAACTTCATTATTCTGTCTCGGATAATCTTGGGGCTAATGAAGAAGTTAAATCAAACAATAATTGGGTATAGCTCGGGATTCCAGTCACATACGTTTTAGCATGACTTGACCTGTTCGGTGACGTATGCTGATTGAGTGATACATTACTCGCTGCGGTCTTTGAGTTGTGGGTAAGGTCTGCTCAAACAAAGGACTAGCAATAGAGCAATTTAGTGTCTCTAAATTAACCATGCTGTTTGACAGAGGGATAAATTTACGAAAGTCTGTTACCTGGTAGAAAATATTTCTAGTTGAAAAGTAGACATGTAGTTTAGGTATGCAATCTTATTTATAATGAGAAAATTGTGCAAATTATTTTCTATTACTAGGATCTCTCTATGCAGCTATATTAGTACAACGAGTGTAAAAAAAGTCTGTAATTTATGGTCACAGTCATACATATCATGGATGGTGAAGAAATTGTCAAAAGCGCCTTCTAAGCGTGGTGGCTATGGCAACAACCCAATACCTTGTAGATTCAGGAGAGAGGCATATGTCCAGCAGAAGACGTCCTATGGCTGAGCTGATGATGATGACGATGACGAAAAAGAGTCATCTGTGACCAGGTAGGGTGCAGACAAATAAAAAACAAATTTTATATGTCCTTATAGTAATATCAATTATTCTTCTTCTAATCTTTCAAATTCAGTTTCACTATATTGTCGGTTCCACTGATGCAACCTCGTGTGTATGTATTTCTCTCCACAGCAGCCTCTTGAACTTCTTGCTGACAGCAATTTACTTCTTCACCTGGTTCATATAACTAAAACTAGGTCTTCCTCTTCCTATTCTTCCTATAAATCAATTTAAATTTTATATTACCTTCTACGTTGGCTTCTGAGAACAGGAACAGCATTGGCAGACAGAACAGGAAGCTCAACAGCCAAGCTCCGAGTATTAGGGCGCGTGCTCGCCTCCCTATGAAATTATACATGAACATATTTTCGTAACATTATAGAATATGATTGTTTAAGTTGGCGCGTTAAAAAGGAGGCCTATTACCCAGCAGTACGTGTGAACCCGCTGATATGATGATGAACAGAACCGATTTGCCAATACGGATTTGACACGCGTTGAGTATGCGCGTATCAAATCCGTATTGGCAAATCCGTAGGGCGACTTTCGCTAGGATGAATAAAACCTTATGACGATGTGTAAAATCAAATAAACTACTAACATAGACTAAACATAGTCGCTAAACGCATTAAACGATCTTTGTGAAAGTCGCTCTTACTATTTATATCACACGCTAGACTTTACTTAAGTATAATGAATAGACTATCAGAAAGATGAGACGACGTGAAGGCAGGTGGAGGAAAGTTTTGAGCAAATGGCGACCAAAGACCGACCTAAGAAGCTGTGGTCGTCATTTTGTCACGTTAGCACAAACGTTAGTTATTGTTAGCACAGCTAACAATGTGCCTTTTCAATGCCTAAGTGGCATTGAAAAGGGAAGCCTTCATCTAGTGGTGTGTACCTATGGGATGTAAATGTACGTAGCTACTGCGTAAACCGGTCTTGGTGGGTAACCGGTTTAATTACCCACTCGATACGATAAGTTGAGAGTGTGTCTTTACATACGTTTCTTAACCCCTTCGGTTCGATAGGTTGAGTGTGTCTCTACATACGTTATACCTTAACTTCGATAAAATATGATGATGAATAAATATGATAAAGAACAAGAGAGGAAACATTAATATTACCTACCTCCGTAAAAGGAGAAAATAATCCCCGATAATTTTGCTTATAAATTCAGCATTCATATTTCCACCCCGATACTATGAAGGTAGATAAAATGATTATTCCAACCGTAATTATGTGGAATGGAGTCATAAGTATTAATTTAACGAGGTTATCTGGTAAAAATACTCGTAAAATCAATATACGTAAATGGCAACGGGTTTTGGATCTGTCGCTCCTAAATTTTTATTGGCCTGTAAATAGCTCGGTGCCTCCAATAGAAATAAGATTGTGTATTTCAAGGGATGGCGTATAGGTCAATGAACATCGACCTATTGTTATTTTTGAGAAGGGTTACAAAATGCTAAAGAGTTTAGTATGTAATTTTATTATTTAAATAGAATGCAAAAAAGGTTAAAGGTCATTTCGTTTCACAATGGTACTTTAGGGACTAAGTTATGCTGCGAAAGGGTTGATGCTAAACCTCTTACTCACGGATGTCGTAAAAGTGTAATAGTAACAATACCTCTTTCAAAATAAACACATAATGTATCATGGAATTTCCTACGACCATGAATGATGAAAATATAAAATAACCATAGGTAATTGACAAAAAATAGCGTTATCTAGCATAAAACTCAGGAGATCATCATCATCATCATCATAATCCACAGCCCGATTTCACCCACTGCTGGGTAATAGGCCTTCCTAAGTTTGTGCCATCCACCAGATCCTGTGTCTGTCGCTTATCTCAGGACATAACACAAAAAATTAAATAGCTTATACATTATTTCGCCATTATGAACACGTTAATAAAATAAAATAAGTACTTATAAAGGAATTTAGTGAACCAAAATGTGCTGATATGGTTAGTGTAAGTGTGCTGTCCCAGTGTGAACCAGCCTTAAATCTCAAATTTCTAATTATGAAGATCAAGTGAGGCTGAGGGAAGTCTGAAAAGACGCCTTCACGTTGCCGCGGTCAACTTCAGCACGCCAGTCTTCTCGCGACCACGACCAGGTGCAATCCGGTCGAAACGTCGGGATAATAATAAAGGTAACTAGGCGAAAAATACCAGTTAATCCAATATAGTCGTATAACGTTAAGAAAAGTATACTTACAACTGCCCGTGAAGTTCATAGGATGAGTGATGGCATCACAACGGTCCACGCTAAGAGCCACCAGTACGTAGGTCGAGGAGTACGTTACAACACCCTGAAAATACCACTTTTTATCATCTGTTGCATGGTAAATGGAATAACAGACCTTAGTTGGAAGGGGTTGAAGAGGTAATGTTGTGTCTACGTAATACGGGATTAGGGAAAGAGAATAATGGTATACAACACTCGATATTCACATGGTTGTTGCCTTTTTGGTTGCCTTTCGATGTATGTACATATTGATAGGCATGTTGAATTTACGTTAGTAAAAACATCTAAGTTTATGATGTTGACAGTATGCATATGGTATGAAATAATTTGTTTTTTAATGGCATCAAAATTATTTTTATAATAGTCGGTCAGTTGAAGAAAAAAAAACCCTTGCGTCGGTTAAAAATCGTAGTGCTAAAATTACCACAAGCCATGACGTCACGCGACATTTCAGCTTATTGTGTAGCCGTCATTTTTTACCCCCGACAAAAAGTGGGGTGTTATAAGTTTGACCGCTATGTGTGTGTGTCTGTCTGTGGCACCGCGTAGCTCTTAAACGAGTGGACTGATTTGCATGCAGTTTTTTTTTATTTAAAAGCAGGTTTTCCGGCGCTGATCCCTAAATGTTTTATCAAAATCGATTAAGAAGTTGACAAGATATGGGGGTTAAAGAGGGGATGTATAATCAGATGTTTTCAAATATACCCGAGTTTGGTATAAAATAAAAGGAAATGATGTGTCTAATGCAAAACTGAAAAATTATATAGAAGTCGGTCGAGCCATTCATTAAATATGGAGGTTGAAAGTAGGGGTGAACAATCGATGTTTTAAAATACACCCAAGTGTGGTATCAAATGAAAGGGCACGATGTGTAGATTGCAAAACTGAGGAAAAACTTTACAAAAAAAATAGGTAACCTCCGAGACTAGGTAATGTGTAGGAGGTTACTTAAAATTTTAAATTTTTTAAACTCGATAATTACGTTAAAACCAACCATGGTTTTTTTATTACGTAAAATGCAAACACGTTCGCATGGTCTACAAACATTTCTCTCGGTATTAAATCTCACCTGTAAATATTTCATCATCTTGCAAGTAATGGATCCAGCTAGCCACGTGATTGTGATCCGCTGTATCAAGTCTGGCAGCACGCTTATAAGACCCACCAGTAAATCTGTGAAGAAGATCCATTATAAGACTTTTAACAGAGGCGTTAAGTGAATAAATTAAACGTTACAAACAAAGAAAAAACTCTTATGGAGGGTATCTCCTTTATTTCAATCAGCAACTTCAATTTATCATGCACAGAACTGGAGAATAACCCAGTTCTGTGAGCTTCTTTAAATTGTTGACTGTGTATTCATAAAAAGAACCGCAGGCTCTGGCAGAATTGTGTACAACCCAACACAAAGTCATATAAGAAGAAGAAGAAGAAGCAAGGAATTGCCGTTTTAAGAGGTGATCGCGAGATTTACGACTATCGAGATATATTTCAATAACCTGCCGAACTTGTTCACGCTGTCAAAACACACTGCCCGCCACCGTGGACGACTATTCTCTTTATAGACTTCTTTGTGATTCAATATTTAAAATTTTTAAAATACTTATTTTGTAACATAGACAAGATTTTTGTAATTTTATCGCTTCTTGTTTTGTAAAATGCTGCATAGACTCGTTTAGTAATGAACATAGTGAGTCTATGCAGCACATAATATTATAAATATAACGGATATCATAAGCGTCACTTTTCTGAATCAGTAGCTCGGTATTTTTTTTAGATTAATTTAGAACAAGACAAATTACCATGAATCAGTTCTGTTAGAAATAGCTAGACATAAATCTACTACGAAATTGAAAACAACGTTACCCAATCACGTAAGTTATTAAGATATTAATGTAATACGGAAAAAAATAACTTTGGAATTCGAATTTCGAATAAAGCTAAATATGATTATGGAGATTGTCTTATTCATAACGTTTATATAAGAAATTTAATTTGCTATTTTTCTCCAGGCGCTTGCTCCCATCGGCCGTCGGGCCGGCAGTGGACGTACTACGGCTGAGATGATGAACGCAAAAAGTTCGAGGAAACGAGCGTTGTGATTGGTCTGTGATGTGGATTTATACATTCTCATCAGTAGAAACGAAGCTTAAGGCTATAGTCATCATTTCAGCCGTAAAACGTCCACTACTGAACACAGGCCTCCCTCATGGAAGGTAGTTGTCATTCTCACCACGCTTGGCAGGCGGGTTGGCGAGCGCAGTTCGGTATGTTGATACACGGAAAGACGCTGCTGCTCATCTTCCGGAGGTATCCATTAGCAGGCTCTTACTGCTTCTATAGGTATGAAAGGAGGGGTAATTTTCTACTGACGGCACCCCACGGGGGACGCCACCCCTGGGTGGTAAGGATGGTAAGGCTAGTACCAAGTATCAAGTTGAAATTCATACCTGCTATCGCCAACTGCATGATGAAGAAGTTCATCCGACTCTTCCTCGTCTTGGTAAGCAGCAAAGCCAAGACGACGGTGGCGTTGCCGGCTACGATCGCCACGAGCAGTACCCATAGGATCGCTAACTGCGTTGACTGGGAAGGACATCAGTATTAATAAAAATTTGTATCAAACAGCTCACATAATTTTAAACACCCAAGATGGCGAACTGGTTATTTTTAATAGACTTCTTTAATATGGGTATGAAATGAAAGGGCTTGCTGAGAATAATTCGAAAATGAAATGACGATACTCTGAATCCAACATGGCGAAACATCCATGATGGCGGACTAATTATTTTTAATGTACTCATACAGTATGGGTATCAAATAAAAGGCCTTGCTGAGAGTTACTCGAAAAATTAAATGATATCACTTAACTTAAATCCAACATGGCGGTAAACTCAAGATGGCGGACTAATTTGAAAAATGAAATAAAGTAACTCTAAGTTTAATATGGCAGAATACCTAAGATGGCGGACTAGTTATTTTAGGGTATCAAATAAAAGGGCTTCACTCTAAATCCAACATGGCGGGTATGAGATGGACAGACAAGAAAACAACTGTCCAGTGATAACTAAACAGTTAAAAATAAATAAAACTAAAAAAAAAAACTTTTTAACAAAAAGCTTTTATTTAAACGTACTAAAAGTAATAAAATAAACATTTTCCATTAAAGTTTAATGTCAACTTAAAACGTCTTTACACATTTTATGTGATAAAAAAGCTTGTCGAGATATTTAAGCAGATACTCGTATTTACATTGTTTGAAAAAAGCTTAAATCAATTAGATCAAGTTACAGGTACACAGCTTAATCTCGCGACAAGCTTTCTTATCACATACATTGTGTAAAGACGTTTTAAGTTGACATTAAACTTTAATGGAAAATGTTCATTTTATAATTTTTAGTACGTTTGAATAAAAGCTTGTTTGTTAAAAAGTTTTTTACTCCTAATTTATTGTTATGTACTTTGTATACGAACATTATGCATGATGGTAATCTGATAACGTCACAGCACTTCTAACAACAACATCAGTCCATTATGTCGTGTATGGATTTGGTTTTGATTTTAAAAGATAATTGAATATGTTCCTACGTACACCAATATTTTTATTACCAGAATTATATCAGGGTTATATCAGGACTTACAACCGAATTTAACAAGAAAAATGTAATTCCTTATTTGTTTTGCTACAATCATTCAGTAGGATTTAATCTTGACAGACCAATATAAAGAAACATAATAACTTCGCTTCTTCAAATAAAATCTTCAAAATGTAATAAAGTAAGATGTGAACTGTCTCTCCGCCAATCTTTTATCAGCTTCTACGAAAACTTATTCGCGCAATCGAAAAATCTTTCCCTCAAAACCAAGTTCAAATCTAGATTAAAATACGGGGGTAGTCTAGACCCATATTTTAGTGGGAGAGAGACATTGTCTTTCGCAATTAATTTAAAGTACCGTGTTACTTTAGTGAATTAGATGGTATTATCTGTGATATTATGGTACGAGCTCGTGGAAGAGGGCTCGTCTATTTTATAGAGCATGTTACGTATAAAAAATCCTGGCAAAACTCTATCTACACTAATATTGAAATAAGAATAGAAATACAAATCTTTATACAGAACTATTAAATAAGTACGTTATGGCTACAAAGAACACCGACACTGCAAAAGTTTCTAACTGCGGAGCAGTCTCATCGCCCGGCCGCGCTGCCCGAACCCTTGAAGTGACAGTAGGTATTCCAAATTAAGGATATCATTTAAGATGGTTTACAGAGTTCCGTTCCCAAGGAGTTAGCTGTCTGTGAGTCTATGTGTTTGTCCGTCATAGGCATCTTTCTCATTTACCGTAAAAAGGTGTTCGCTAAGCGACAACGACTTAAATTAATTAATTAAAACCATGAAAAAAAAAATAAGTCGCTAACTAGCGTATTAATTTCTCGGAAAATGTAATTCTGTGGTCTCTAAAAAGTTATACAATTACTTCAAGCTATTGTGTCAGTATTTGGAAGATTGAAATCTCAGGGCACAATAACCGATAAGAGCGAACATTTTGTAGTAAGTTGTTAGCCGGTAGGGTGATACCATTCTCTGTGATCTCGCTTTAGGTACATGCACAGTAATTAATCAAGGCCGTATCGCTAAAGACGTCATCAATTAATCAGGAAGGTCATTAGTATTATTATATATATATGTATATGTAAGTGTAATATTGTGTTAGATGTAAGCTGTCGGTCTTCCTTAACAATAAATAAATAACCTAAACCTCCTTACTTAAATAAGTTCTAATAAGATACGAATTTCATTGTGGGCGCCAATATGACCAACCAAATAACAATAATTTATCAATTAACTTGACACTGGCGGAATTGTGTAAAACCAAACACAAAAAGCCATAAAATAAAAAGACAAGACAATACAAGTTATAATAAATAAGGAGAATAGGATTTTAACTAAAATCTGAAACCAAGAAGTTCCGTATCCAAACGATCAGAATTTCTGCCGTGCTCTGGTCTGGCTGGTAAGTTATATAATTCATAGTGAATGTCGAATGTCAAAGCAAGTATCTTATTAGCATTACAAACTTATGTTCAGCCATTTGAGAGCTTAGAAAGTAGCTCAGTATTCCAGGGTTATAATTAATGAGCTATTCTTTTCGGACCTCTAAACGGTCTACGAAACGTCATCAGGATGATAATAGAGGTACATACGTATTGAAAGCCGTAAAACAATATCGAGCTACGACTATAATAGGCTGCTTGACTACATTTAAATTTTTAGTACGTTATGTAAATAAACGAAAACTATTGTAAATAAACGTAAGTATTGCATTTATTTTTTAACGTAACAAAATAACGGCCAAAAATTATATGACGGTACGCACCAAAGTATTTCGGAAATGTTTAAACTCTGCCCTGACGTCACGAACCCTCCTGAACTCCTAAGCTTCAATACGCTTTATCTAAGTATTGTTAGATTTATTTGAAATAGCAAAACATACCTACGTGTCTTTGATTTTTGTATTACCTAACTGTCCGTCAGTTATCTGAATACAATTTTGATTTATAAAGTAGCCGAGAAGTCTTTCACTGATTTGATTTCAATTCAGTGAAATACTTTTTGGCTACTTGACAGTGTATACAAACTAATCAAAATATAATGTTGACATTTTACTACCTGGCGTGAAATTCAGGCTGTATGTCAGTATTTCCTAGAAATATAAGCTACTACAAACAAAAGACATTCACGTGTAAACATCCAAATTAAATAATTCAATCATTGATTACCAATAAACTAATCATGATAAAATCTTTTTATCAATTTCCAAAGTCCCATGTCGAAAGAGCCTTTCAAATATAGTTGGTTTCTCAATAGCATACCAATAGTTCAGACACCTTTTTTCCTAAATAAGACATCGTATCTGTCTTGTCTTATTTGTTCTATAAAGCTTTGGCGATTTATTGCCTCAATTCTGCTTATTTACGTACTTCTTCATCATCTCCCTGTCCTTATCCCACGCTGGATGGGGTCGGCACAACATGTTCTTCCGCTCTCCTCTTACAGACGTCATCTCGTGACACACTCCTTTCCTTCTCAAATCCTCATTTACACAATCCACCCATCGCTTCTTTGGTCTACCTCTAGCACTCCCTCGATCCATATTCATTCCTAACATTCGTCTCCCTATTTTCGATTCATCCCTCCTCCTCGCAGGACCATACCATGTCCGTACTTAACAGATTCTAAGTGTGTGGAATAGATATACTATATATATGGCCGGTTAATTAACAAGGTATTTAAATATCAAGAACTCAACTTACCCGATAAAAGGAGAATTTGTCGATTGTAACGTTGACATGTTTAGTAATGTTTCCGAAAGCGAGACTTGAATTGTTGAACTCGTATAGACTGCAGTTTCGACAGTCTTCTTCCATCGTCAGAGCTTCACATTTTGTCACCAAGTTATCTGTAAAGAATAAGAAATTGTTCAATAAATACCAATGACCACTTCAAATATTTAATTACCCATGTTTTTGCAACATCGCTAAAATTAATAATAATTCGTAGGAGGATTTGATAAATCGAATTATCAAATCATCCTACGTCATATACAAGGTAATTTTTATAGAACTTAAAACGTATTATTACTTAAATACTTTTGAAACCAAGATATTAAAGTGTGGAAATTCACGATATGAAATTCAGCTAACTTTTCCAGAATCGATGTTTTAATGAAAACCGCAGCTGCTACCAAAACTATGCGTTTTGCAGTCGTTAATTTCAGCTGCAAAATTTCTCAGTTACGAGTAACATTCTGGAAAGTCCCTAGAATGAATTTCTCAGTTTACATTCTAACCGTGTGTCGGCAGTAGAATGTTGCCCATTATTTTTTTCCTTACTGCTTACTGCATCCACGGGTAAGAGAGAAGGGGCCACAAATCTGCCTAGGGATACGCCCGAAAGATGGGCGTCAGCGTGTTGATACTGCCAAGCGTGTAGTGTACCTATGGCAACAACCTCCTCATGCTGCTCATGATACTTGAAGATCCATGAAGGCCCAAGTCCAGCAGTGGACGGCTAGGATGATAATGTCGATATACTAGATTTTTTATTCCAACTGACTAACCGACCTTTTACAAAAACGACCGAAACCGACGTCTAATACGCTCTTAATCAATTCGCAGGTGCGATTCATTCCCAGGATTACAATTTATCGCTTGTACAATATCCCTTATCATCATAAAAACAGGGTTTAATTTTCAACAGCACAAAGGTCAGGCAGAGCGTAATCAATCAATGGGGTAATTCAATTGGTGTCTGAGAAAGTGAACTAATTTATCAAATTATATCCAAAGCTGATATTGATACTGCGGGAACAGGTGCGGTGGGATTGTGATTTATTATATTTAGATAGTAGTGGGGCGGCAGTAGAATGTAACCTCTCCTCTCATGCTCGTGGATGCAGCAAGAGCCGGCTAAGGGATATCTCCGGAAGATGGGCAGCAGCGTCTTTCCGTGTATCAACATCCCGAACTGCGCTCGCCAACCCGCCTGCCAAGCGAGGTGAGTATGGTAACTACTCCTCATGGAGATCCATGAGGGAGGCATGTGTTCAGTAGTGGATGTTTTACGGCTGAAATGACGATGATGACAGAATATAACCTACGTATTGTTGTGGTGGATTTTAAGCCGCTTAGTTGTCTATTTTGAAGTTCTCTTACATTTATTTTCTTAAAAAAAGCTATAATATTATAATTTTTTTTCATTTGTCTCACCAAAGGTCCTACCTGAAAACCAGCGTTGATCCTTCTTTTCAAAGATAAACATTATGCTTAGCTCCTTTTGGTCTACAAACTTGTTATACTTTCTATAATATAAATTTAATAATGTTGTACTGTGAAGGTTAAATAAACTGAAAAAAGAAGAATATTTTGTTTTTTTCTCCTTTTTTCAATTTATTTAACCTTCCTATACCCACGCCATAATTTCTAACACATGTAGGTACTCGCGTAGGATGTCACAGACCGAAAGTTTGGGGCTTTTTTTATATCTGATACACGTTTGTTTGGCCACAATCTCACCTGATGGCAAGCGACGATGTGGCCAACCATGGATAGAAATGAATGTCTAGAAGACACTCTTGACTGAAGAGACCCAAGTTGTAGTTTTCAGGGAAAACCGAAGCTGGCAGCGAGTTCCAGACCTTAGCGGAGTAATAGATGAAGCTGATGACCGCTTAGTAGGAGTGGACGGAATTTTGTGGAGTTCCTACTCTAGTACTAGTACTTGCAGCTGAATTTAAAGTCTCTTCCTTAAATCTAAATGTTTATTTTACCCTAGACGAAATGTTTGTTTTTCTGCAGGTATTTTTCTCGGGTCTGGGTTGTGTTAATAAGTATCATCATCATCATCATTACAGCCGTAAAACGTCCACTACTGAACACAGGCCTCCCTCATGGAAATCCATGAGGGGTAGTTGCCATGCTCACCACGCTTGGCAGGCGGGTTGGCGAGCGCAGTTCGGGATGTTGATATACGGAAAGACGCTGCTGCCCATCTTCCGGAGGTATCCGGAGGCATGAGAGGAGGGGTAAGATTCTACTGCCAGCACCCCACGGCAACAACGGCACAATAAGTATGTATTTACAAAAATGTAATGAAGTATTCTACCAATCATTCGGCTTCCATCGTACAAGCTTAGCTTAGTTTGGGACTAGATGGTTATGTGTGTTGAGTCCAACAATATTATATTTAATATATTATGACAAATGATGTGTTTTCTGTCTTGTCCGTGGGCGCAGTAAGAATCTGCCTTGGAATACCTCCGGAAGATAGGCATACAGTCATTCTCTGTATCAACATTCTGTACTGCGCTCGTCAACCCGAATTGCCTGTCAGGCGTAGTGAGTATGGCAATAATCCCCTCATAATCCTTGAGATCCATGATCGAGGCCTATCTTCAGCAGCGGACGTGAACCTGAGATGATGATGAGACAAATCGCTTTATAGAAAGTGAAGGAACTATACGCCCGTTTACAAAATTACAAGCACCGATTTCGCTCAACAGTGTGTAAAGTTGTTGCAAGTCCATTTCACTAAAACAGGGGTCCACGTTAACTTTACTCTGATAATAACAAAGGAACGTGATGGATAGAGTCACAATAATTACATAACCTTATTTGAAATCTCTTTTGACCCAAATACGGGCTACCTGAGCCTACGTCAACAGACAAGGCGAGTGATTTTGCTAATGTACGAAAGATTGTGGTAACAAGTTTCCGGTGAGCTGTATTTATACGTGATTAAGGTCGTGGGCTCAATGCTGGCCGTGCATCAATGGATTTCTGTTGAAAAAAATATGTGATTTATTGGTGAAAGAAAACATCGTCAGGAAACCGGCGGCGGGTTTAACGTCTAAAGCTATTCGTCAGAACTGATAACCGACTTTGCTGGGACAATGTGATAACTGATAAGTGCTGGGCAAGCATCTATCTTTGTACCTGAGTGTAGAAACAAGCATTGTTTTACTACTTATTAAGCGAAATGTAATTATAATTGAGAATAAAGATTAATTAAACAAATATTTAGAAAACCGAACATACCCTTAACCCACCTCGAATTATCATTTCCTACAAAATATCAACGGTATAAAACTAATTAGGGACTATTTCGTTCGGTTCTCTTAACCAAGGCAGAGTCTCACTTTAACCCCGTATAAACTAGAAGGGTAATTGAGAAATAAAACCTACTAATCTCTCCCTAGGGACCGTAAGGAGGTAAAACACATACTTCAATGGAAGTGAAACTCGTGTATCCTAGAAGCCCGGTCTGTACACACCGGGATAGCACACCGTTATGTCCGGTTTTCATTATTCCAATAGCATTCTAGTTTGAATGAATGTGAACCAACCCTTTTAGCCATTTATATGAAAGATTTAGTCCAGTGACTGGATTGTAACTGATTCAGCAGGTTAGGCTTCTGGAATATATTGTAGACGAATGTTCCAATCCAGCAAAGGTGAAATAAATTCACATGCTACCATTAACAGTATCCGGGTACATCGCTCCCAAAAAGCAAATGAATTACCATTCAAATGATTGGTTTTGACTCAAGATACACTTCTACACAATGTTTATTTAGCAAGTTTATAAAATTAAAATTTTTAGTAGCTTCCGACACTTTTGGAGGTTACCGATTTTTTATATAATAATTATGTAATTGCCCTCAGTTTAGCAATCTACACATCAGCTTTCATTTGATACCAAACTCCTACCAAATTTTATAACTTTTTTTACTTGTTGATAGAAAATAGCTGCATTTCTAAAGGATATTTATTGTAGAAGCGTGTACACTCCCTCTCAAAAATAAAATAATTATTTTAAAATTATCACGTAGCGATTCTCTGGGACACGTATATTGTAGATTGCACAAACAGCCCTCTTCTGTTCCTCCAATGTTTTAAATTATACTATAAAATGTGTACCAACTATAGGCACGCTCAGCATTTACAATAATATCGAACAAACAACAGCAAGATTGAGCTAAATTAAATACGCAATTTAAGAAAAATTTAAATCAATTAAATTAAAATATAAAACTAAACTATGATTGTATTATCATCCGACTGATAAATTAATAGCAAAATGCTTTACCAATTTGTTTATGGCCTAGATCCATTTTGTGAATATAATAACAGGCCTTAGTGCTTACCCAAGTAAGGAATACTTGGGTAAGCACTAAGGCCTGTTATTTACTGTAATGCCTTACTTATTATAATTAAGGGTCCATTAATACCATAATTTGTTCTAGTATATGGAGAATTTAACATTTCCCGATTGGTTTATTTGGGTTTTTAAATGAAAAATCAAAATTAGAAAAATCAAAATCAATAATTGTTTATTCAATAGAGCAAAACGCTACTTTGAATAGTCAGTTTACGAAATAAGAACAAAACACATTTAAATTGAATAAAGTACAAAATTGAATTCGATTCGGAAATCTTTTTTTTCCAAGTGAGGGAAAGAGCGAACAATAAACCTCACTCTTTCACTTCTATTCATCGTTACAATATTTGTCTTAATATTATGTTTAATTTAATGTCCGCAAGGATATTGGATGATTAGGATATTGCAAGATGACATCATTTCTTATCGCGGTTGAACCGAGCAACACTAGGCCAAGGGTCAATATCATTCAAATAAGCATCTATGGTAATAAGCTTTTTCTTTGAGATTTTGTTTTATAAAAAGCTTAAACCTATGAATCGATAGTTGATAGTAGATAGTTGGGTAGACTTAGATGGAAGCTTAATAAAGACGATATAGAGATATAGCTTATAATAAACGCACACAGTTTCCCATAAATGATTTATTTACTTTTCGGAGCCTAAATTTAGGGATGTGCAATTTATTTTTGTTTCTTGTATTTATGATATGCAAATCAGGTCTCTTGAATCTTAAATCTATATCTAAAAGTAAGGCCTTTGCATCTATTATAGATGATTTATACACCGTCAGCAACTGGTAATCATGCTGTACGGGACGCTGCAGTGCCTGGGACATTGTTAGATGGATTAGGCTTGCCCAGCACCTATGACATCGTCTCAGCTTAGTCAGGTATTATTCTTATTATTCTATTATTATTGACCTGTTCTTCTATATCTAAACTAATATTATAAAGAGGTAAATTTGTGAGTGTATGAGGTTGTAGGGGGTAACCTCTGAATTTACTGAACCAATTTTAAAAATTATTTTACTATATAGAAAGCTACAGTATCATAGAGTGTCATAGGATATAAAATACTGCCTAACAAAGTGGGCACTGGGTCAGCTATTTAGTTATATTTTTTTGTGCTTACAGTATGTTTTCATAAATATATTGCGATATAATAACAGTTAAAATGTTGATTTCCTTAAATAGTTCTCTAAGTGAGTCGCGAGGTTTCAGTTTGTAAATGATACGAATTGCCCTTTCTTAACATAGAGATAGTATTCGGTTAACAAAACAGTGTCAATTATGTTTTAAATTGTTAAATTCTTCATACATTAGAACGAATTTTGGACGAAGTTAGCACCTTTATTGCGATCTTACGTCGCACGTGGACCTCAAACGTGGGAGGCAGGTCGATAAATAGAATTTAGAATGGAGTTGCGCTTCTATAAATATCTCTCCTTTGGGAACGATAAGGTAATTTAGAAGTTAGACAATAATCCCGAGTCTGCATCGCCAAGTCAGCATTTGAAGATTTATACGGCAAGTTAAGGTAAAATTAAATTCGGAAATAGTTAATGTTTCAGTAGCTAGATGTACCTGTCTAGATTATTGTAAACTGTTTCTCACTATAAGGTATATAAGTGATAGAGGGGAATTAAAGAAGAATACATTATCACTTGTTGCCGTGGAGTGCCGGCAGTAGAGTGTTACCCCTCCTCTCATGCAGTAAGAGCCTGCTACGGGATATCTCCGGAAGATGGGCAGCAGCGTCTTTCTGTGTATCAACATCTCGTACTGCGCTCGCTAACCCGCCTGTCAAGCGTGGTGAGTATGGCAACTACCCCTCATGGAGATCCATGAGGGAGGCCTGTGTTCAGTAATGAACGTTTTACGGCTGAAATGATGATGATGACATTATCACTTGATGATATTTATTGATGAGAGCAGAACTGAAGAAGAATAGATTTGTCGGCATATTCTGAGATCATGTAGGAAAAAGAAAATAAATTAGGTACCCTTCCCTAGATAGAGTAGCTATATGTCTTAAAAAATATATAGTCTTACTAATTTTATCCTCAACATACAAAGTAAATGAACTAGTTGTTCGCTAGGAACATAGAAAGAGCGAGCGACTTCTTTCAATGAGTTCCCATTACATTTAAACCTGATTTTACGTAGCGATCTGGAATGAGTAGAACACAAAACAAATTAAACTCCAACATTATCTTTTAAGGGCACATGACAGGACGGAGTTGGGTGTGGACGTCATTAAGGCCTCTGCCTCGAATCTTGCGGGAATTGGCGGCGGCGGCGGCGGCGCGGGAGCGGCCGGATTTAGAAGAAATTATGCATAAATATTAGGACATAAAAATAATCGTATTTCATACTATTTCTAAAATCACCTTCTCTTTGGTAAAAATATAGGGTATGAAACTTTGTATGGGAAAAATTTTTTTTACTTGAGATCCTTGAAAGTTGGTACTAACGTAGTCAAATTAAGAAATAAACATGTGTTTCAACCTTTTTCTTAAGCCGTCCCCTGCCGTGTAGTACTGGTAGTAGAATGTTGCCTCTCCTCGCTTGCCCGTGGATGCAATATTGCTGTCAAATGTCAAATTTGTATTAAAGAACAGCAAGGAATTGACATTTGACATTTTTATTCTATTTCACTGAGTTGATCGTCTAGAAAAGTAGACCCGTTAATATAGAGACTTAATATAATTTAAAGGCGTTACCTATATTATGTTATTTTACAAAAAAAAACCATTAACCTTAGTGCCCCATAAACTCATTGTTCTATAATCGTTTGTACGAGGAGGTACAAGTTGTACGCGCTACTTCCGGGTTGTCATACTATTTTGTCTTATCAATATACCAGGACAAACATGGGCTGGTAGTCATTACGAAAGAGGGTTTTCCAAGCGTAATCCCACAAACGGGAATGCCTACAGAGCCGCCGAGTGCAGGATTCCGACGATGTCCCCAACCCACTAATTCAATTTGTGTAAACTGCTTTCCCAGCTTTGCCTCCAACAGCCTTATCAAAGGTCCCTGATTGAGATGTCAGGCATACTCTGACCACTAACACTATAAGGGTTTGACATATAAACCAATGCTTCTATATTTTTGAGTTTCATTATTTTGTAATTATAAGCTATGGAAATAGAGTGAATGAATTTAAAATTTTTGTATGTTATGCCATACTTTTTATCCGCTTGTCGTGGAATTTTACATGCACCTTGTAAGGATTACCGTAAAGGGCATAACATACTTTTTATCAAGGTACTAGCCGCACCCCGCAGTTTTACCCGCGTAGTTCCCGTTCCCGTTAGAATTTAAAAATCCCTCCTTAGTGCACCTTTAGGATATTCAAGGTATATGTGTGCCAAATTTCAAGTCTCTAGGTCTAGTGGTTTAGGCTGTGCGTTGTCTGTCAGTCATTCAGTCACTCAGTCAGTAACGAAAGAGTTTTATATTATATTGATAACGCGTGCAAAACCGCGGCTAGCAGCTAGTATGAAAAAGTAAACCTAAGGCTACAGATAAATCTGTACTAGAATACCAGGACCCTACTGAGGCGTAGTGTACATATACTCCACTTTACTGCAGCAATTTATTAAGCTGAAAAACTTGGCTACACACTAGAAGAACCGCAACATTGGTCTCTGGAGGACTAACTTTTGACTTCTGTTACAAAACATAGAATTGTCATGTGGCGTTTAGTTTCCATACCTACTTAATTAACTACAATCAGAGTATAAATCCAGAGCCTTTAGAAATAAATGCACGGTTTACTTTTTACAAATTGATTTCTAGTTGTTCTAGTTTCTAGTTCTAGTGATTCTAGTCGCACTAAACTGTTTTTTTATAATAAATTTTGTACTCAGTATGATGAGTATAGCTTAGCGGAATTGTCTATCTTCCACATTGGCTACCAATAAAATTTTCACAGAAACATAACAGTACACATCGAAAAACTTTCTCACATTTACCGAATTTCCCGCTTGAACACCCGTATTTTTCACTAAAATGGCAACTATCCAAACGCACTTTTGATATTTTATCAAAACGACTGGCTTGCGGGATTCAGGTCGAGACTATTTGTACTAAAACTCTGATATAATGCTGAAAAGTAGCACGAATTCACCATGAAATGTAATTTGTACAACTCAATAAAGTAGTGGCAACGGTCCGGAACGCTGAGATTGTAAACAGAATTTTCTTTTCGTGCTATATGCGCCTCGATTAGTATCTAACGAACGGACGAGTGCCAAAGTTTGTTTACGCTATTTTGCTATTTTCATAGATATTTTGAAACGGTTTAGATAAGTTTAGACAACGATGATTGATGCAACAGATAGTGTTGACTATTTCAGTCACTGTTTCATGCACTCGGCTTGTTAATGTAAGAACGCGTTTCAGGAAAGTTTTCAACTGCTACCGTATGATTTAGTACGCTTTAGTACGATTTAGACACAAAGAAGGCAGAAGGAAAGGGAGGTCTTTGTCCTCTATGACACTTATTTATAACGGCTTAAATATGATGATTTCACACAAAATTTTAGACTTTGTAAATATAATTTTGTGTCAAAATGTAAAAAAAAACTGTTACAGTTAAAACTGATGAATATTTATGACTTAGAAAAAAAAGATATAAGTATAAACAGCTCGTCCCGTAGAGCGCTTACGGTGTATAAATTATCTACAGAGATGTGAAAGATCAATTTAAGTACTTACTAATGTAGACTTAGAGAAGGTGTTCTAACTCAGCTTAGCATGGTGAGTATGGCAACGACCCCCATATGATCTTGGAGATCCATGAGGGAGGCCTATGTCCAGCAGTGGACGTGGACTATAGTCCTACGGCTGAGATGATGATACCAGATCTGCAATGTCGTTCTGTAATGGGATGTTTCTAGACACGCGGCAGCGTGTCCAGCCAAGAACAAAGCGAACGGGCGACGACGCAACAGTGTTATATACCCGAACCATTGGGTGTTTCCAGCCCAGCTCCTTATAATAAGGAGAAAAGCTCACGGTTAGGTTCTGTAATCTGTGCTCTGAGTTGCTGGCGCTGGTTCCATAAGCATAGGTATTATTTAACAAATGCATTTAAAACTTAAGCGCCTTTAAACAGCATTAAGCTATATAAATACAAAATTAATCTAAATGACACTTAATTGTATGTCGCGCACCGAGTTCATATACGCGATTAGCGTTCACCCGTATCACCCTTCATGTGCACGTAAGGAAGCGGACTCACTTGCGAGGTTTCGGTCGCGAAAATAACCACGTTGCAACCAGTGGATCAAAGGACATAGTTACTCTCTGGGGAATGACGCCGCGGACGCACTGGCTCGAAGGGGATCGGAAACGGTTACCGTCGGCCCTGAACCGCTCCTCTCTTTACCCTTCTCACAACTCCGATCCTGGACTAGGCTTCAAATCAGAGTGTAAGTCTCTGGTTTGAAGCCAAGTCTAAGCCTGTCCAACACACGTTGGACAGGCTTACCAGACTGCCGACAAGCAAGAGCAGCGCTTCCAACGCCACCAAGGCTCTCATGACGCCAACTACAAAGAACAGACCTAAGGACAGTGGTGGGGACACTAACGGGCCACTGCACCCTTAACAAACACCTCTTCAACATCGGAGCCATAGACAGCCCCCTCTGCAGAGGATGTCTCAAGGAGGTCGAATTAGCTGCCCACGTAGTCCTGGAATGCTAGGGAGCAACAGCACAACGACAACAAATCCTCAAACAACCAAGGTCACTCCGTGAAGCGTGTGAAGATCCCAGGAAGATTCTGCGCTTCTGGTCGGAGTTGGGCTTGCTGTGCTAGCCAGACGCCTCACGCATAATGGACCAACTTGGAGTCTAAATGCGGAAAACGGACTCACACACAAACATATACCATACATAGTTTTGAAAATACAGGATTTTATCGCGTACCTTTATTATTCTTACGTTGTTATGATTATCTTGCCACCTTATAGAATAGGAATATTATTACTTTTTAAAACACAGTATTTTATCGCGTAACGTCGGGAAAAGTATAAAGAAGTTACGCGATAAATCCTGTATTTTCAAAACTAACAATAAGTTAACAAATCGCGAAAGTTTAACAAGTTCTATAGGTAGTATAAATATACAGAATATTAACTAACATTTAAGACACATTAAGACACAGTTGCATGCGCCATGATCGACTCAGTTTATCCGTGATCATCAAATACAAACGTTTTATTCATATCGCATTTTTACATTAACAAAATGAAAAAAAATAAGTTAAAACCTCCTTTGCAAGTAATAAAGTCATCTTGAGCATTGATTTTGATGCACAAAGTAGTATATAAATACATATATAATATAACAAAACAAAAAAAACAAACAGGATAAAATATTACGGGTAAATAATATTTTAATCGATTAAAAAAATATAAAAACAAATAGAACCATAAAAAACAAAACACGCAGGGGTTGCATGACACAAGTTTTAGTTGGCAAAAGTATTAGGTTCTCGTATAGTTCAATTTTTAAGTAAAATGCTCATCGTGATTCTAAATTGTTAAGAAATTGACCCTTTCGTAACCACACTTTGAAAAACCATAATGTAACCTTGTTACTGACAGCTTATTTTGTCTTGAATTTCCACAGTATCGACGTAGGACATTGTGCACCGGTTTGAGGCGTTAGAAAAGTCCTCGTCAATGAAAATCTCCATAATATTGTAGACGTAGGTTTATACGTTTATGGACATTAACATAATTGTATGCACACTGGCTACACTAGCTATAACCGTATGCCTCAGATTATAATAATAATTTCATGCACAGACAAATCATTACGTAATACCCCAGGTATTATGGTCTAATTTAATTTAATCAAAACACGTTTGCAATAATTCTAACTTAGAATATGCAATGAACAATGGTTTTGCAACGCACAATGGTTCATTACAAACGTGAGGTACCTGATTATTAGCAGTACCTATAGATAGTTACGGGCTTGGATAATGTATACAACATTAGCTGTCCTGGCGAACTTCGCGCCGCCTCAGATTAACTAGCTATTACCACAGATTACAGAAACTAACTATTACTACGAGTACAACTATTAACTACTAATATTTAGTAGGCACTTATACGTAACCCTTTACTCAAAAAAATATGCGTTTTGTTTTCTTCTTAATTAATGTCAAGTTTCGTAAATCAGCAAAATAGTAGAGGGTATTGTATGGCGTCATGTTTTATGATACCTGTCCTGGATGAAGATGAAGATGACGGCTAAGATGATGATGATGATCATTGGATCATTATCATCATCTTAGCCGTAAGACGCCCACTGCTGGACAAAGACCTCCCTCATGGCCAAGTTCTGAATATGAGGGGTTGTTGCCATACTGGCACGAGCAAGAGAGGAGGGGCAAAATTCTACTGCCGGACCATATTAATAAACACAACAAAAAATAACTATCCCATTTGGTGCCAGTGGTTCTAATGTCTTACATACATTTCTGTCTTCTATAGTTCTTACAATCCTGTCCATCCAAAGGTTGCCTGGAAGAAATCGCTTTTAGCGATAAGGCCGCCCATTGAGCATTTAGTTATGTATCTTATCTTCTACTGTTATTTCTTTTCTTTTATGGTGTACAATAAAGTTATAATCATTCATTCATTCATTCATTTCTGCTACTTCCGCGTTGTCATACTATTTTGTCATATCAATATGACCACCAGGACATACATACATAGGTAGATGGTCATATCACATTATTTTTATAATTTTGATTTATGTAGATAGGGACAGATAGAATATTAATAGCCCAGGGGTCATAATAATGGATGACCGTCTGAGGCGCAGTAGAATCCGGGTTCGATTTAGATATTTGCAGTTATTTATTTCTGGCCTGGGTGTTGTTTGTACTCGACTGCAAAGACAAATAAAGTTGTAAATTAATCAATTTTTGTTTAGGACAATAAATAATACAAAAACTAAATTCATTTGGTATACTTTAACATTTTCTTTGTATCATGTTTTAGACAACATAGAAAAATATAATTAAGGAAAACGATCTTTTAGGTAGCCGATAATAGCCCAAATCTTGAAACAATATAAAAAGAGCGCAAAAAGTTTGCGAAGGGTCAACTGAAATAAAGGGTCGAGATTGTGGTCGAGATGGGATCCGTCAGTAACTAGGTGACGATATCAATCAATGCCAAATAAAGACACTTTAAATCACAATTTATTGTTCCAGTAAATTTGTGGCTCTTTCGGTATCATTTTTGTTTCATTTGAATAAAAACCAGTCGTGACCGTAGAGTAAACTACGAATTTCACAGTTACTCCAACATCCTAGGTTAGAAAAAGATTATGCTTTTAGCACTTTGGGTCTTGTGATGTCGTCTAGTTTAGCACGTGCATCATCGTTTTTCTTTGTAAATTGACATGCTAATTAAAATTCTAACCTGCACTGACGTCCCGTAATGTGCATTGTTTTTTATACTATATATGAAGCTAGCGCGGTCGTTATAGTTATCATTTAACAACTTTATTTTGTTACGTTTGACAGAGTTGGAGCAGATTGCGTCCCAAGTGGTTTTGTCCTCTAGGTAATCTGATATTTTATAATAAACAGATCAAGTTGTCTCACCAACGATACCGTATTGACTATCAGTAAATGGAAGTGTCAGTGTCAGTGTCAATCCGAGTCCAAGAACAGAGAGCTCGAAGGCGATTCCCATATAAGAGGTGTAAGACAGGGAGGAAGATGTCATCTCTCCAAAACTGTTTACGACCGCTTTGGAAGATGCCTTCAAGTTCCTGGTATGAAAAGGACTGGGCATCAATAGTAAAGGCGAATACATCACTCACCTTTGGTTTGCCGACGATATTGTAGTCAGGAGTACAGGAGTTGATAAACGGAAAGTCGCTACTGCCCATGTTCCGCGGGTAGCCTTTGGCAGATTATTACTGCATCCACGGGCGAGAGAAGAGGGGCAACATTATACTGCCAGAACTTCACGACAAAGGTTAACGATGGAAAGAACATATTAAGGAAAAATATGAAAAAATAAAGTTTACCTAAGTACCATTAAAACCTGATCCAGTAAAAATCCTCTCAATTTTCAATTAGGAACATAAAAATCTTAATTTATTACTAGCCTGCGGGCGGTAGTAAAATTATGAAAATTAAAGTTCATTTTCGTAGGAAGGGGAAACCTCAATTTTTTCGACAGCTACGATAATCTGGCTAGGTTTAAAAATTTTAATCGTTACATGTGCTCTGACACCAAAAATTGTGGCATTGTCTTTATAATTATGTATGTTAACAATAAGGACGACGCACGCACACTGGTTTTGTCTAAAAACCAAACTGAATAATATACAATAAAAAACAGAAACTGTTACCACTTACCATATAATGTGCAATCATATTGCACGAAGTTTCGTAAAACAAAATAACACACACCACATCCGGCTTACACTGCTTAGATTCTTTGAATATAATTATGTTTTAGTATGTTGCCTGAAATAAAGTTTATTTATTTATTTTATTATTATTTCATATTTATTTTGAGAAGTTCGACAGTAGTTTCGTGCAGCTGGTACAGCACTGCTGGGCATAGGCCTCTGTCCTGGATTTCCAAGATCATGAGGCGGTCGCGAGGCATTGTTGCCAGACTCACAACACTTGGCAGGCGGGTTGGAGAGTATAGAACGGGATGTTGATATATCATATTCCGCAGGTATCCCTTGGCTGATTCTTACTGCATCCACGGGCAAGAGAGGAGGGGCAACTTTCTACTGCCGGCACCCTACGGCAGTTTTGTGTAACTGCATTTTTATGCAGTATCATAGCTATGCATCAGCGTTCTCACAAAATCGAAGTGAAAAAAATTAGGCACACGTGTCTAAACTGGACTTTGTAATTTGCATCAAAGCGATCAAGATCAAGAGCAAGATGACATATGGTCCGTGAAAATTGATCTAACCTAAACTAAATCGGGGGAGAACGGACCGGGTTAATACAGGATAGTGGGAGAACGAACTAGGGGCCTCGTCAATCGTGATTTTTCGTGATACTTCGTCACACCTCACTTCTCAGCGTCCACTCTTGAAACTATCACATCAGTAAAAAGTATTCTATCAACTCGATCTCGTTCCTTACTAGTCGATGCATAACGATCAGTCAGCAGCAAAGATTTAAATGTTAGACATGTGTCTATCGTGAGATCACGAGAATACAAAAACTTCGTTTTATTTGAGATTTTGTCAGTTTATGTAAAATTTATTGACTGTGAGCGTTCGATAATTGCAGCCCGTGAAATATGTACGTGTATAACAAGCCGTATCTACTATTTGTTTTGGTTGATGTCACATCACATCCTTGATAATTTTTAAAACAGTTATTTTAGTTTGACCTACAAAAACTTCTATACTGGGATCCTATACTGGGTGCCGGCAGTAGAATACTGTTTCTTTTCTTTTGCCCGTGGATACATTAAAAATCTAAGAATGCCTACGTAAGGCGGCCAGCAGCGTCTTTCCGTGTATGAACATCATGTACTGCGCCCGCGAACCCGCCTGACAAGTGTGGCGAGTAAGGCATCAACCCCCTATATAATCATAATAATCAGTGAGGATCTCCATGAGGGTGGTTATTTTTAAGCAGTGGACGTCCCACAGCTGATAATGGTGGCGATGAATTGTATCAACTTACATAATACCACCTTAACGAAATTACCTATGTGTTTTATTTTTACGATTGTATCTGCGGTAGTAGAACTTTTTGTGAGGAGTTCATTCGGGAAAGTAGGTACTACCACCATATCTTTTTCTGTCGTCAAGCAGTTATGCCTGCATTGCTGTGTTCCAGCTTGAAGGGTAAGGGTCCGGCGAGGTTACGGGCATATGAGACCTTACAACTCTGTCTCAGGGTGACGGAATGCAGCGTTGGTCACGTGCTTCGTGAACGTGATCACCGCGGTATTGAAGTTGATATAGGTAGAGGTTACCGCTTAACATCAGGTGGGCCTTCGGCTTGTCTCGCCATTAAGTCGAATAAAAAATGTATTTTATCATCATACATCCTGAGTACAAATTAAGGTAATTTATTGTCGTACAAAAATGTAAGGCTAGACGGGTACCATGCGTGCATAGCTAACATAGAATCAAGAAGAATCAAGAATCAAAAAATACTTTATTCAGTGCGACCGCATGGACCTTATTGACGCGTCACAAATTACAAAATAAAACAACACAAATAAATAGAATAAAGCACATAATTGAATCTGTTCACTTCAGATGACACGCGAGTTAGGAAAAGAAGTGAACAGAAGAACCTAACTCGGCTCATAGCAATTGTTATTCAAGCCGGAACCCTGAGCGACCCTGAATATTGCCGGGAATTTCCGCCTTTTACTGGAGGACCATAGACAAGACGGAATTAAAGTGAAACTTTATTAAAAATCATGAGCAAAATAACCATAGAGCAACCAACAACCTAACTCATATTATTAATCTAAAAGTTTGTTTATATGTATGGATGTTTGTAACCTCAAAATTACCGAAAAGATCAAATTGAAGCTTTGCACATTTAAACATGTCAACTAGGGTTAATATTATTGTAAACTATGGGAGATGCTAGTATAGTATATTTCATCCTTCCCATAAACGTAAAAAACAGATTATTTATACAGCGTCAGCAACTAGCATTTATACTGTACGGGACGTTGTAGTGCCAATGTTACATGGTTAGTCTAAATCGTCATTTGAAATTTAACGAAAATTTCAGCGTCATATCATAATCATCATTATCTCAGTCGTCTTCCAAGTTATGTCCTTTCCTCTGTCTTGGCCTCCTTGATGGATCTTGTTGCCATACTCGCCACGCTTGACAGGCAGCTTGGCGTGCGCAGTACGGGATACACGGAAAGACGCTGCTGATTGGTAGGGTTGGTGCAGAAATGGTCAGTTGTAATAAATAACATGTGTTTTCTCTCTAACTTTGGGAACTCTCGGGTACGGCATTAAAAAAGACATTATAATGAGGGATGTTCGAGACCTTTGTTGTTCTATCAACCATCTGGTGCCCATAACAGAAGCTCTGCTTTTGTTGGGCTAGATGGTGTTGTGTGAAATGTCCATCATCATTTATTTAAGTACATAATACATTACCAAAATGTTGTACCTAGAGCTATTTACATTCCGGAAGTATGCCAATTTAGTTTATGCCTATCTTGGTGGGTAAGGGTTGTAAGTAGGGTTGGTGCACAGACAGTCGGTGGCAATAATTTGTGCTCTCTAACTTTGGGGAATTCTCGGGTAACACTTTTAAAAGGGCATTATAATGATGGAAATATGAGTCCTTTGTAGCCAGGACTATTAAAGTTTCCCGTTCACATTCCGTAAGTTTAATTCCTGTCTTTATTCCAGCTGCAAGAATTCCAAACGATCCTAAAAAGGTAGGGATTACATCAACTTTAGTATACTGTATTCAAAATATTTTTTCCACATTTATAAGAACTTTGCTTTGCTCTAAAATATTTTGTAGAAGAAGCTTCATACGAAAATGGTTGCAGGGATCATTACCTCCCCTAATAATATCTTGAGAGCTTTGTTATAGGAATTTACAACCAGTTACATAGCACCCACATAAAATCTAGAGGCATTTTAGTAATAAATTCAAGTCTGGGATATAACGTAGGATCAGACATTGCGGTGCGACAACAATCTTCAAGGAATTAACTTGATAAAAAGGCTATAAGTCTTTGTTTTACCGTGCGTCGAACGGAAATCTCTACACGAGACCTTCAATTTTGACCAGTGGATCCATACATCAGGAAAGGATCAAACTTCACAAAGTGCCTATGGTTTTGATTTGATGTTCATAATAATATCGGTTTATAATAATATCAACATAAGTAACTATTCTATAAGTCACACATTAATAAAGAAAAGTTGAGCCATCCCATTGGTAGAAACCATATAAAATACATGCGGATTTTTTCGAGTTTAGCCGTTGAAGTCGGTAACTAGGATCTTGCACGTCCTTTAATACGTCATTTCTCGCGTCGTTTCTCGTGTGATTTATGTAATTAATGTTTGACGTCAATAATCAATGTTAATTTTTCATAGGTATAATAAAGAAATAGTCCAGTGGATATGGTATAGTAGTACGGTAAACTCGGCACTAACACGGTTATCTTACTATGAAAACCAGAACTGAAAATGTATCTTCAATACATGTGAAATACCAGTTTAATTAGTTTTATAGTAATATACTTATTTATTTACCAACTCAAAAAAAAACAGTTATTTCATAAATTAAAATGCACTCAAAAAACCCTTTTGGGCTTGTACTTGTTGTTTGGCGGTGAATATGACTATCATCGCCATAATTTAGATCTATAGAAGTCTTTAGTGATGTAACTAAAGACTTCTAAGAAGGTAGTCACGAATAAGTAAAACCAAAATAATGTAAGTACATAAAATCTTTATCAAGTCTTAAAGTCCACTTTATTTCGTTTTTTGGTAATCTTTGCTAGTAACCGCATCGCATCGTATTAGCCTAGCTTACTATCGTTATGAGAATAATGCAGCTCGGGAACTTGAATCTAAGTTATGAGACGCCAAATCGGATTTTTAAACCAGAATAAAACTGTTTTCCATGTAACGTATTATTATGCTGCATGACTTTGTAAAGTTGGTTCGTAGAAATAAGAAGATACTAGAGTATCTTCTACCAAGAAAACTACCTACAAACTAGAGTTTGTAGTTTTCTTGGTTCAAATAAATGGTAGTTCTTATCACAAAAAAAATGTTAAATGGGTTAAAAACTGTATAAATAATAAATGATTTAAAAAAATGGGTTACAAAAAATATTATTATGAAAGTATTGAAAAAGTGCTTTCAGAATTATAACCGTGAAATTGTAGGTATATACACATAAAATATAATACTATGTACTTATAATATTTAAAGTAAAGTTTACTTATGTAATTTTAGTATAGTTTATTTATGTGGATATATATTAATAATATAATAGTTTATATGTGTAATTATATGACACTAATATACTATTAAATTCATACTCATTACATTTATTTTGCCTGCAATAAAAATACGTCACTTATAATTTCATTTTTTCATTAACATGATAAATAGTTTGCCAATCAGCCACGTTCTTAACTTTAGTTTAAAAGACTGAGTGGATTGTGTGGTGATAGACGTTGGAATACGGTTGTAAACAGCCGTCCCTTTCACGTGTGGCAACTTGAACGTCTTCGCTAGTCGTCGTGGAAGAGCTTTCAGTCGGTGCGCTTGCCTCGTATTGTATCTATGACCGTCCCCGCACCTTGCTTATTTGTCCAAGTTGTTACGCACATGGAGAGTGTATATTACAAGGGCGGGCACGGTCGAGATCCCTAAAAACTCAAAATACGGCCGCGCAGACTCATCTTCAGGTATTATCACTATCACCCTTATCGCTCGCTTTTGGAGTCTGAAGGCGTGCTCCCAATAGGATGTACGCCCCCAAAACTCCACACCATACAGAAGGAGCGAATGGACGTTGGCAAAGTAGATACCTTGCACCATAGCCCTGTCTAAAGGTATCTGAGAGGCGCCACAGAGCAAAGCATGATCGGCCTGTCTTTTTTACATATGTGAGTGCCTCCCACGTGAGACTTTTTTCCAACGTGAACCCCAAAGGTAGCCATGTGGACTTGCTTAAATACTTCGCCTCCCAGGCTAACAGCCATCGGCATACAGCAGTGTCCAGCAAGGTTAAAAAGCATGAAGTTAGTTTTGGTTACATTAAGAATGAGGCCATTTTGATGAAACCACTCCTGCACTTCAGCTGCAAAGTTATTTAGTTTTTGCTGCAAAGCATCACGTGATGAAGCTTTTACGATGGCCGCAGCATCATCCGCATATATGACTATGTATGCATCTTTAATGCAGTCGGGGAGGTCGTTCATAAGGAGGGAGAAAAGTATGTTTGACACCGAGGAGCCCTGTGCCACGCATTATGTATCAGTCTCTGATCGATATTGAGTGAAATTGAGATTAACTCGATCTGGAATCATATCGTGTTTGTGAACTCGCTCGGACACTTCATAGGTACGCTGTCACCGAAAAAAAACGATGAAACGGTCCTGTAATACACCGAACCATCTGTGTGAACATGCCCTAGCCTTGACCTTCAATCCCTAGGCAAACGATTCCGGACAGTGTTGTTTTAAAAAATGCCAATCGCAATCATAACAATGCTACGATGGAAAATCTTATGAGATCTGACACAAACCTACATAAAAATAAGTAAATTTGATTTTTTATAGAAAGAAAAACGAATGTTTCCTACAGCCTAATAGATGACACTAGTGTTCTTTGACAACACAAATGACAATGACAACACTGTTATATTACCTTGCTAACTCCTCTCGGTAGCTTTTCCATGAAAGTTATGTACCTATACTTTGATTTATATTAATATTATGTAACTTTTTCTATTAGGTTTTCACTGAAAAATTCTCATTTGTAGTGTTACGAATTGTAAAATTAAATCAGTAAGTGAAAAGAACTATGCGCGTGTTAGTTTGAAACGAATTATTATCCACTGAACGGCCCGGGCAACAATTTCCCCTAAAACTGTACGGAGTTGATTGCCCCGGCAACAAATGTTGCCTTTTATAAAATGTAGTGACGTCACTTTAAAAAAAACTGTTCCTTTATACGAAAGTTTTTTTTAATACTTAATGGTTCTTGACTGTTTCAGTAAATATATTGTTTTAACATATCGAACTTGCATTAATACTCGTACACACGAATGCTCCCTTTATATGAAAAGACACAGAGCCATTACACTACCTATCTAATTTTAAATATTATGATTTCCGTTCGAAAGACAGTCAAAAAGGTTTCAATTTGTACACATAATTCAATTCCGTTGTTTCGAGTGTTCCACGGGCTTTAGAGAATTTTAAAGTTGGATTTGAGTTAAGAAGAAATAATTTATTTCATTGCGATTAATAAAGCTTATACAGAGGCAGACAGACAAAATAAACTGGCAAAAATAAAAGTTCTATGTTTATGTAATCCACAGTGCCGGATTTACTCGTACCAATAGGCTGAGTATAGGCTGGAGCCTAAGGCAGCAGATTTTAGGAGGCGGAAAATTTAATGCATCAGTTTTTTAGTCTTAGTGAAACAAAAACGAAAATATGTACAAAGAGAAAACCAGTCTTGGAAATTTAGCAAAAATATCATAATTACTACTACTACTACTAATTACTATTACTAACTAGCTTCTGCCCGCCGCTTCGCATACGTTGTACCTGAATAAAAAGTAGCCTTTGTGTTAATACTAATCAACATCAATACGTGTGCAAAGTTTCAACTAAATCCGTAGCCTAGTTTTTGCGTGAAGAGGTAACAAACCTCCAACAAACTTTCGGCTTTATAATTTTAGTAAGATAACGTGAAAGAGCTGGTGTTATAAGGACGATTATGCACAAACCATAAAGTTGCAATTTCTTAGGTCAGAAGAGGCGGAAAACGTAATAGCCTACTAGCGCCAAATTTGTAAATCCGCCGCTGGTAATCCATGTTCGTGACGGCACCTTGGTGGCGACTGAAAACCACCGCGTATCACCATGTTCGTGACGGCACCTTGGTGGCGACTGAAAACCACCGCGTATCGCCATGTTCGTGACGGCACGTTGGTGACGACTAAAAACCACCGCGTATCGCCATGTTCGTGACGACACGTTGGCGACGACTGAAAACCACCGCGTATCGCCATGTTCGTGGCGGCACGTTGGTGACGACTGAAAACCACCGCGTATCGCCATGTTCGTGACGGCACGTTGGTGACGACTGAAAACCACCGCGTATCCGAGCGTTAAGCTCCTATAGTTATGCTGACATGTAATCACATGCATAAGCACACGTGTAGCCGTTCGTTTGGTTTCGCGCCGCGCCGATGACGCACAGCATTTGGTTCGCGTTTTGACGCGAAATACGGCGTGCGCTCCACATAGGCGCTAAGTGGATACTGGCTCGGTTTTTACAATGGAACATATTGTGGTATTTATGCTCTATGGCAAGGGTTTGAATGAAGCTTGCCAGAACGTTTATTCATAATTTAGTCTGTGTTCGGGGTATACAGCGTAAAAAAATTTAATATTAATTTAATCGAATATTTTTTTTTCTTAGGCGACGTAAAACTTATTCGTTATTGGCATTGTCAACTTTACTCAGAAGGCACAAAAACAAACAAAAAGTCGATAAACACTATAGTTTACCGATAATAATTGCTTTAGTGGAACGCTAAATCACTGGTCAGTTTACTTACCAAAACCAAACAAGCGGGTAGGAAGCCTTGTTTATCATTTGCAATCATAGTTTCAATACTTCATCTTGCCATTTTATTTTTCATTTTCTTTTTATTTTGTTGTTCATGTGTTGTGTGTCATGTGTCCCGTACACATGTTTAACAAAATAAAACAAATGAGATTTCTTTCTGTCTTCTTACTACAAAGTATGCCTTGACTTAACTTTCTAGGCTGTTATGATGATGATGAGCTCAATTTGGCATAGTTAGTTTTATGGCCAACAGTTATCCCACGGAAATTACTTTCGGTATTTCTCGACAACAATTATACTGATTTACAGACGTAATCACCCTGATTTAGTAACCAAGCTTGATTTATAGCAATGGTAATTTTGTTTTACTAATTTAAGCCAACCGAATAATTACTCCATAAGAACGTTGTAGACGAGTTCCTCAAAATTTAAGTATAGAAATAGATTTATTTTCATTTCTGTCTGAAATCTCCATCATTATAAAAAAATCGGCCAAGTGCGAGTCGGGCTCGCGTACGAAGGGTTTCTATACCAATATTCAATCAAAATCAAATTTGCTGTATGGGTGCCCGCCTTAAATATTCATTTAATGAGGTGTTTTCAATAAAAAGTAAAAACTTCAAAAATAGTTCCCTCGAACCATATAGATGGCGTTAGTTTTATTTTACTGGTAGGAAACACAATTTGACAATGACAGCAATTGTGATTAATCACAAACTTGCTTTCTCCGCTTGCCAGCTCCATCTGTTAAGTTTAGTAGGAAACACTTTTTTGTTTTTCACTGAAAACGGCTCATTCTGTTTATAGTGTTTGCTGTTATAGCGGCAACAGAAATACATCATCTGTGAAAATGTCAACTGTCTAGCTATCACGGTTCATGAGATACAGCCTGGTGACAGACAGTCAGACGGACAGACAGACGGTCAGCGGAGTCTTAGTAATGGCATATACCAAATAAATAGAGGACCGCTAATCCCATACATCAAAACGTTATTGGAATATTACTTAATGTCTCATTATATACATAGATGGCGCAAGGAGTAACGATTTAACAAATTTTAATAAATTGGTACCCCCGATACCTAAACGAACCATAACACGATTTAGTGATCGTAAAGATACAGCAGTCAAAAATATAGATGGCGCTAACATTAATTATTGTACCTAATTCTTAACAAAAAATTAATTGCATTTTTTGAACTTCGTACTCTTTGTCAGCGGCTAGCGCTCCAAACGGGAATTATTGGCAACGTATAAGTAGCTCAAGCTAGTGTATTATATTATCTGTGGCTCAAGGTAAATAATAATAATAATAATATATCTTTATTTCAGACAAGGTTCATATCAGTATTACAAGCTAAATTTAAAATAGAAAATAAAATAAAATAAAATTAGACATTAAACTACATGTAGGTATACAGGCTAGGATATACCTACCTACCTAAATGTAGGTAAGTATAGCTCAGGATGTTAATTCCATCCAGCGTTTAAACAAAAGCGCCATCTAGCAATACGCTGAGAATTTGACGATTTCTGGTATGGACATTAGCAGTCCAGTATTTATTTGGTCCATCTTGGGTACCTACAAAAACCTTTAAAAGAGGTAAACAAGTAAAAAAAAATTAGGTAACCCCCGTCGCTATGAAAGAGCTAGAAAATATGTTTTCTAATAAAATAACACATTTCCTTTAATTTTATATTAAAGGTTGGGTATATTTTAAGAAATTGCATTGTCCATACCCACTTTCATTCTCTATATCCTGTAAATGGCTTAACCGATTTCTATGTACCTTGTTTCAGTTTTACATTATACTTCATGTATTTTTTCTTTTAATCTGATACCAAACTTGCGTATATTAGAAGACATTCGATTGTTCATCCCCACTTTTCCCCCATATCTTGTAAACGTCTTAACAGATTTTGATTGAAAAGATTTAAGAAAATCTTCTATTAAATAAAATAACTGCAATCAAATCGGTCCACTAGTTTAAGAGCTACAAGGCCACAGACAGACTCAAAGACACACACACACACAGCAGTCAAACTTATAATACCCCTCTATTTTGTTGGAGGTTAATAAAAAGACACAAACCGGTCGCTAACTCCGAACACATTGATTTTTAATGGCACCGTATTTAAATTAAGATAAATTTGCCGTGGGGTGCCGGCAGTAGAATGTCACCCCTCCTCTCATGCCCGTGGATGCAGTAAGAGCCTGCTAAGGGATACCTCCGGAAGATGGGCAGCAGCGTCTTTTCATGTATCAACATCCCATACTGCGCTCGCCAACCCGTCTGCCAAGCGTGGTGAGTATATACCCCTCATGGATATCCACGAGGGAGGCCTGTGTTCAGCAGTGGACGTTTTACGGCTGAAATGATGCAATAATGCATTTAATGCATTCTCTCTCTATCTGCATGGCTAAGATTGTTGATTCTTTTGTGTTAAATAAATTTTATTAAACCCAAAAAAAAACAAAAGTGTTTGAAAAATATTAATTAAGTATAGAGACAAATTGACTTTTGTGCTAAAAAGGCTCAGCATAAATGTTGGGTGCGTTGATTAGATGTCTTTATTAATTTACGGGTTACAGTATTAATTCATACAGTCTTTGCCAATTATAGCATAATCTATACTGTTGCTAGTAGCAACCAAGTGGTTGCGATCATTGATTGACGGTTTATCTGTCCATGGCTATTAACCCTCCCAACTAAGGAATATATAAAGAGTTTTAAGTCGAAATCGGAGAAATATATCAAGATAATTACGCAACAACACTAAATCAGCATATTATAACTTTGGCTTTAGCTCCATCCACTGCTGGGTGGATGGAGCTAAGGACGAACTCCACACCTCTCTTAGTTTGTGCCATCCGCCACGATTCTAAAGGCCCTACTCCTAAATTCAAATTGCGATAAATCAAAATCATAATGAAGCCAAATGAACTCTTATGGCCATTGCGTAAATACTGCAATTCTGACGATAATATCGTAATCGGTTTTTAGAGTAGGCGCCCAGGGCGCCTGTGCTAGTCCGATCCATCGCTTAGTCCGATACATCAACATCATCGCAGCTGTAAGACGTCCTCTGCCAGACAAATACCTCCCTCATAGATCTGCATAAGGGGTTACTCCATACTCATCATCATCATTAGCCGCATCCCAACTTCACCCGCTGCTGAGTATAGGCTACTTTATGTTTGTACCATAAATCACGATCCTGTGTCAAATGAATCCAGGTCAGCTCTGCGACGCTTGTGATGTCCTCTGCCCATCTCGCTATAGGACGACCGACGTAAACTCACACACACACACAAACACTTTATAGGGACCAAATACCCTCAAATACCTAACCTTGTTCTATTCCAAGGCACAGTTTGTGATGACAATTACTTCCTTAATTTACGGCCTCATTGCTTATTTTATTGCGGCGAAATTGCGGTGTGGCTACGATCTGTTTCATTACAATTGGGATCTGACTCACTGACAAAAGTATCCCACCAAATAAACTGATGATTTATACAGCGGTAACTACTGATATTTATACTATATGGGAAGCTGCAGTGCCTGGGACATTGTTAGATAGATTCGGCTTGCACAGCACCTATACCATCCTTCCAGTCTGTTTTTTTACCAGTTCACCTCATGTCAAAAGTGCACGTGTATTCTTTTTTTGAACGAAAAATCCTTTGGCCGATATTGACTCAAAACCTTTGGAAAGTCAGTACATACCATTTAGCTAAAACATAGTATAGTACCTATTGAATAAAAGATAACGTAGATAAAGGAAAAGTATTTATTTTGACAACTAAAAGCACCCGTACCACTAATCGCATAAAAGCTTTTGAAAAGCCTAACATTACTGAAGTAGGGGCTTTTTAGAAGCTTTTATGCACAAAGCTTGTTAAGGATAGGTATCCATAACAAGCTTTGTGCAAAAGTAATTTGTGATTATAGGTATAATTGGTATCCCATAACAGGGTTTGTGAAATGAGCTAATTTAGTTAGGCTTACACAAGCCTGAGTGTGAGCCTTATAAAATTGATAAAATATTTTATTTTGACGTTGATTTTCCAAATCGGTTTTTATACGAAATAAAATACAGACGACCCAAAGTCAATACGTGTTTATTCAATAAAATATAAACCTTCATAGAATAGTAAATTTACAAAAGAAAAACAAAACATAATGAAATTGAACAAAGTACATAGGTACATAATGGAATTCGTTCACTTCAGAAGATTTTTGTTTTCCAAGGTAATTTAATGACGGCAAGTATATTGGAGAGTTTGGATATTGCAAGACGGCTAAACCGAGAAACACTCGGCCAAGAGTCAGTACCACTTTATTGTCATCTACATCAGATCTGCCGCCCTTCCCCAAAGCAAGATACCATTTATGACATTACACTATAGAAGTAGCTTAACTAAACCAGTCTAGCTGTAGCTTCCTCAGTAATACTCGTAGTTCTTTTTGTTTTAACTAGTACCTAAGCTGATACACTTAGCCGACCTCTAGTGCATAAATTTGCAGTTTTCACTAAAGTATAGAATCTATGCCTAAATGTACTGTGCTATCGACCGGATGAGCTTTTCCCCAACCAGCGTTATTTTTGTACAATAGGTATCTATTTCATTTGGTAAAGATACTTTCGTATTTTATTACAAGCTTTTTTTAGCTTGCCCTGTATGTATGTATGTACATACATATGTAACTACATATACATATGTTTGTTCGCGGAATCTTGCAACTCATTTTTGAAGCAGATATCTTCAACCAATTGAGCTGAAATTTAGTATGCATGTTAACTTTGGATGAAAATACATGGACAGCTATGTGACGTCACTCTGAATTCACATGGTGGAACATCCAAGATGGCGGACTACATAATTTTAATGTACCCCTATAATATGGGTATCAAATGAAAAGGCTTGCTGAAAATAACTTAAAAAATTAAATGACGTCACTCTGAATTTAACATTGCCAGGACTGGCCTGGACTGGACTGGACTGGACTGGTCTGGACTGGACTGGACTGGACTGAACTGGACTGGACTGGACTGGAATGGACTGGACTGGACTGGACTGGACTGGACTAGACTGGACAAGACTGGACTGGACAGGACTGGACTGGAATGGACTGGACTGGACTGGACTGGACTGGACTGGACTGGACTGGACTGGAGTAAACTGGACTGGAGTGAACTGGACTGGACTGGACTGGACAGGACTGGACTGCACTGTACTGTCATGTACTGTCCTCTAATGTCCTGGCAAACTACTTATTTTTTTAATGTACTCTTATAACATGGGTATCTAATGAAAGGGCTTGCTGAGAATAACTCAAAAAATGAAATCGCTTCACTCTGAATCCTATCGAATCGAAACATGTCAGAACATCCAAGATGGCGGACAAGTTAATTTTAATGGACTTCTACAATATGGGTATCAAATGAAAGGGCTTGCTGAGAATAATTCGAAAATGAAATAACGATACTCTGAATCCAACACGGCGAAACATACAATATGGCGGACTAGTTATTCTTAATGCTATGATATGGGTATCAAATAAAAGATCTTGCTGAAAGTTACTCGAAAAATTACATCAGTCTAAATCCAACATAACGGTATACTCAAGATGGCGGACTTAACTAGTCTTACTCTTACAAAATGGGTATCAAATGAAAGCCTTGCTGAGAATTACTTGAAAAATTATATGACATCACTCTAAATCCAACATGGCGGTCATGAGATGAACAGACAAGAAATAAACAATAAAAAGTAAAAAATAAATTAAGAGTAAAACCAAACTTTTTAACAAACAAGCTTTTATTTTACCCACTAAAAATAATAAAATAAAATACTCGGTTAAATATGTGATAACAATCTAAAGCTCACAACTTAGTGCTAAATAAATTAAAATTAATAAAAACATTTTACAAAACAAGCTTTTATTTAAACCTACCCACTAAAAATAATAAAATAAACATTTTCCATTAAAGTTTAATGTCAACTTAAAACGTCTTTACACAATTTGTGTAATAAAAAAGCTTGTCGCGAGATTTAAGCAGGTACTCGAATTTTCATTGTTTAAAAAAAAAACAATTAGATGTTAAGGTAACAAGTTACAGGTACACAGGTTAATCTCGCGATAAGCTTTTTTATTACATATATTGTGTAAAGACATTCTAAGTTGACATTAAACTTTAATGGAAAATGTTTATTTTATTATTTTTAGTGGGTAGGTTTAACAGCTTGTTTTTAAAATGTTTTTATTTTTTAATTTATTTAGCACTAAGTTGTGAGCTTTAGATTGTTATCACATATTTAACCTGGTATTTATCGCGTTACATACCTTTATTTTTGCAATTTAAAAAACCTTTAGATTGTTCACAGTAAACCAATCTTCCACTTGTGACAGTGAATTATTTACGTAGTCGTAATTATCTTTATTTATGTCAACTTTAAAAATCAACGGAACATCGTCGACAAATAAAATTAACACACACGTTTTTTTTTGCAAAGAACGGAAGTTCATTTCAATAAATGAGAAACAAAAAAAGGTAGGTCAGGTAGGCGTGCCACAAAGATCAATTTTATCCTAGCGGCCCGCCTAGGTAATTCAATTCTTGATCCCTCTGATCTCTGGCCGCAGACCTCAACGTTGTGTATACCAGCAGATAATAAGGACTAAATTAGATTAAGTGCCTTGCTTTCAGTGTCGTGATTTTTAAGATTTTAAAACATTGTTTTGACAACACAATCGAAGGCCTTGGACAAATCACAAAAAAATATTGCATTTCGAACTTTTCCAGAACCAAATTACATGTAAAAAGTAAAAGTAAAAATTTATTTATTAGATACAGGAAACATTTTGCTTATTATAACCTTACCTTACGAACTACGAATTAATTAATTAATCGAATAAATCAACCTTAATTAAGAGTAAGGTAAGTGGTTTACTAGCCTCCACACTAGGATTCCCTGTGTTGTGGAGGGTAGTCTCTTCAAGTGCTGAGATTGTGTGCGTGCATAGTGAGTAAATATTTTTTGTAAGGTTGGGATACACTAAGTGGCCAAGTTTAAGGGATATTATTTTTTTTACAACAATTTGCAAATATAAATGTAGTGTTCGTTTTGGGTAGTTAATGGATTGATAAATTGTATTTATTGATATTAATATGTAAAAAATCTACAATATATGTATCTTATTATTAAATAAGATACATATGTATATGTATCTTATTATTAAATAAGATACATAATGCAGCAACAACGAAATTATTTATTTACCTGTAAATAAAATTATTAATGATAATTAAATTTATAATCAAATTATTATGATATTTAGAGTATTGATCATGAAGTGGTGTTTATATTTATCCTAAACTATATAACTACTAG
Source organism: Pasiphila rectangulata (assembly GCA_963082625.1). NCBI lineage: Eukaryota > Metazoa > Arthropoda > Insecta > Lepidoptera > Geometridae > Pasiphila > Pasiphila rectangulata. The sequence continues at coordinate 15,819,490 of OY720240.1, forward strand.
CATACATTTAGATATTATATTCTATAAATACATGTTTATGTATACTTGTTAAATTGATTTATCGATAATTTAATCTTAAATGTTAAATATAGTAAATTAGTAATTTTATCAATTTTATTTTATTTTAATATTTTTAATTTTTAAGTATTTATCTTTAATATATTTTCAGTTTCACGGTGGTTTAGCGAGGTAAGCCATTGTTTTATTAAATGCTTACATTTGTGTTTAAGACAAGTTAGTATATTGATTTGACTGTTGACTCTGGAGTATAGAAAAGGTCCTAAAAATTGTGGAGTCCTTTGAGCAAATTTTGTTTTAGTCCTATACGTTGCCCAAGAAGTATGTCTTGATGATCTTGTGAGAGTTTTTTTATTTTTAAGGGCTATTTTATGGAATTTCGTTACTGTTGCTTCAATAAAAATTTGTCTTACTCTGAGAAATCGACATTCGCTATGGAGGGAGTCAGTAGGATACCGGAACGGTTTTTTGTAGGCAATTTAAGAATTGCTCGCTGGGCTCGCTCTAATTTCATTAGATAGGAGCCACATGCAGAGCCCCAAGCTAATACACAGTATGACAGTATAGACTGACATAATGATGTATAGATCAATCGGATAATATCTTTACTGGCCACATTTCGTAGTCTGACAAACAAATACTTCAATTTTCTGACTCGAGTACTGACTACATTAATATGGTTCTTCCAAGATAATCTGTCATCAATGTGTACCCCCAGATATCTTATGGAATTCAGGTTTTCAATAATTGGACAGGCGCAGGGGTTGGTTATTGTATTATCTAGAACGCAGTTATTGTGCAGTTGAATTAAAAGGGGGTGTCTGGGGGCAGTGCGTTGTGAGATACTGAAATTTAGAAATTTTGTTTTAGTTGTGTTTAGTGAGAGTAGGTTAGAGTCTAGCCACTGTGAGACTTGTTTTAGGCCCCCGTTTGTGGCTTCAGCAACTGCATCCCAGGTGGCACCGTGAAAGATTATTGCAGTATCGTCCGCGAAGGCTAGTGTCTCAGCCTGTGTCAGTTTTAGCCTACAAAGGTCGTTAATATATAATAGGAAGAGGGTAGGGCCAAGAACACTCCCCTGCGGGACGCCAAAATGCATTTCTGTAAAGTCACTACAAATGCTTTCCATACACACTCTTTGCCTGCGATTATTGAAATATGAGATGAACCAGTTTAGAGTAATGCCACGAACACCTATGTTTCGCATTTTTTCAAGGAGTATTGGACGAGATACGGTGTCAAAGGCTTTGGCAAAGTCCAAGAAGACGCCGACGCACTTGTTGCCAGTGTCTAAGTGAGAAACGATATTATTAGTCATGTGTACAACGGCATCCTCTGTGGACCGACCTATTCTAAAACCGTATTGATTGTCAGCCAGAGCATTGGTCCTTTCAAGAAACGATAGAAGTCGTGAATTAACAATTTTCTCCAATATCTTTGAGAAGGACGTAAGCAAAGATATTGGCCTATAATTTGATACGTTGTGTGGGTCGCCAGCTTTAAAAATCGGGGTGATATTGGCAATTTTAAGTTGATCGGGGACAATACCTGTTGACATACTTAGATTAAAAATAAAAGTTAGGGGTGAAGCTAGAATATACTGGGCTTCTTTTATTAAGGAATTGCTGATATTATCAAAACGGGTGAAGAGTGTGATTTAAGACTTTTGATGATCTTTAGTATTTCAATTTCGTCGGTAGGTTGGAAAAACATAGACTTCTTCGATGATTTTATATTTAAAGAGCACTCGCTCGCCAGAGTTTCTTCTGTGGTTTTTAGTTTATGTAATATTTTGTTTGCAAGACTGTCTCCTATTGTGGAAAAGAAATTGTTTACGCGGTTTAGAGATTCAGTTGGCGAAATTGATATATCTAAAAGGTTCTTGTTCAGGGTGTTCTGGGTGTTTTTCTATATATAATAAAAATATCTATCTATGTAGTATAATGTATTAAGTATATCAGTCATCTAGTACCCATAACTCAAGCTCTGCTTAGCTTGGGGCTAGATGATGCTGTGTGATTTGTCCAGCATTATTTATATTATATTTATTTATTTATTTAAGGTTGAGTTGAATGAACTAATGAACTTTTGTTTTCTAGATTTTCTCATCGTGTGGGGTATCGTTCAATAGGTATTTTAATTTTTTTAAATCATTTAGGAGTTGCAAAGACAGATTTTCGAGTAAGGGTTCCGTTTGCGAAATATTAAAGTTTAAACTTTAACTTAAAAAGTTCCCCCTATAAAATCTAGTCTTAACCATAAAAATAACGGTTGAGCTAGCTGTTTAGTTAGGAAGAAATAGTCACTCAAATAAGTGATGCGGTTTCCCAAACATATTATACCGGAATACTTTAAACCGAAAACTCAATAATTAATTTCTGTTTATATATTTTGGCAAACGTAAAAAAAAATAGGTACCTACACCAAGTCTACGTTTAACTACGAAACCCTACATAGCGCGTGGCTCGACACGCACCTGGCCTAATTTATATTTAAAGTCGGTTGAATCGGAGAATAAATGTCCGTCCATTTCACCCAGAAAACCTAGCCCTTTTCTTCTTCATGGAAGCGGGAAAATGAGGGGCGACACGACGATATCTTCCGAAAAAGCGTTCATCGATCTCGCTGGGTTACAGAGTTGATGGGAAACTGCAAAAAGTTCATAAGTACGAATGGTTTCGAGGGAGGCAATCTCGGCCATCAGTGGGCTAGCAGTTTAACAGAAAACCAGGAAAAAGTATATTTTTTTTTTATAAAATAATTATTGTAACGGCATAAAAGGCTAATTGGACCACTGCACACCACGATCGCAGTACGGGATGTTGATACATGGAAAGACGCTGCTTCCTATCTTCCGGGGATATCCCTAAGCAGATTATTTCTGCATCCACGGGCAACATTTTACTGCCGGAACCCTTAGGCAGTTCAGAACTTGTCAACACCTAATCAGGGACTCTCTAATTTTATATTACGAGTATGTTATACGATCCTTCTTGAAGCGTCGAACAACCACATTAATTTGTCCTAAATGGAAACTAGAGCGTACAGTCGTTTAAACATAAAGGAAAGGTCTTTATAATAACAGCGTTCGTAATGTTGGAAAAACCGTGGTCAACAAATAAATTTTATTACGTGTATATAACTGTGCTTAATGGAGCCAAATGGTTCCATATTGTAGTGCTATTAAGTGCCCAATTAATAGAGTTGTCAAGGCTTTCGATATAATCAAAGGCTTCAGAGAAAACCTTGCATACTTTTACTGAGTGTTTAGATAGGGCTAGATGGTTCTGTGCTTAATGTAAATGCTTTTTTTAAATACTAATTTCATTAAATTCAAATTTAAGTGCCCAATTATTAGAGTTGTCGAAGGCTTTTTAGATAGAAAAAGGAATCAGAGAAAACCTTTCGTATCCATGTGTACTTTAGGGCTTGATGATGATGTGTGAAATTTCCAGCATTATTGATTTAATTTAATCATAATTAACATGGTTTTATATTGTGGTGCTATTATGTGCCCAAGAGTTGTTAAGGCTTTAAGATAAGACAACTCTTTCTTGCACACAATAATACATGTACATACGATAATTATAATCAAGGGCATTTACAGAGCACTTTCTTACAAGTTTACAGATTGTACTCAGATTCTGTAATATAGCTAAATTAAATCAAGTGAATTTTTATTTCATATTATCAAACAAAGGGCAGAAATTTTGGCTTATATTGCCGAATTTGCAGACCGTAAAAAAGTTTTAAATAATTCTTCGAGAACCTCATTTCCTTCCAGTCACTTTTTTAGACGGGTTTCTTGCAGATATTGTATTCGTGATAACTATGATGTTGATCACAAAAAAATTTTGGGTACCTACTAAGTTGGTTGATACATTCGAATTACGTAGAATTTTACCTCATCAACTCGAGGTAGTTAAGTCAAATTATCATTATAACTTTCTTTAAAACAAATTTCATCTCAAAGTTACTAAATAAAGGGTAAGTAGACAAGAGGTGTAACTTTGCAAATAAAGAGGAAGTGATCTGAAATGACATAACACTCTTTTGGTTCCATAGCGAAAATGGCAAAAACGAAAACCTTATAGTTTCGTCTTATCCGCTTACCTGTCTGTCTGTTTGTATGTATGCACACATTTATATGGTATGTGTGTTCTCCGAACCGCTATACATTGATGCGGTGAAACTTTGATTTGATTTGATCATAAATATATATATTAACGGGTAAAAATGCAGTTTACATATACATACATAGGTGTGTAGCTCTTTGAATAATATATACTCGTAGAGGTTGGAAAACTTTTGGTTTGATTTAGTTTAGTTAGAGATTTGCGCTTCGAGGGTTGTAATAAGTGTCCATCCCTCCCCCTCCAACTTTTAAACTATTTTATAAAAAATTCTGAAACAAAAACCATTTGTAGAACTTAATACGACGAGCTCTGTGGCGCAGCGGGCGAAGGTCCGCCTGCGGCGCAAGGGGTTGCGGGTTCGATTCCCGCCTCGGGACAAATGTCTGTACGATCTGCAGATATTTGTGCAGGGTGTTCTGGGTGTTTTTCTATATATAATAAAAATATCTATCTATGTAGTATAATGTATTTAGTATATCAGTCATCTAGTACCCGTAACACAAGCTCTGCTTAGCTTGGGGCTAGATGATGCTGTGTGATTTGTCCAGCATTATTATTTATTATTTATATTATTTATTAATAAGAACTTTCAACTTAAAATGATCTTGAACAAAATATAATTATGTAGTTTCTAAGATATGAGACAATAACGGAACCCTTGAGGGTGCGTAGCCAAACAGGCACTTGGTCAGTTTATGTTGCAATGCGTGCAAAACTGCTGGCAAAGTCTTATAATTCTTATCGATAAGAATATGCTTACACTATCTAAGTAAGATCAGAGTACCCTTCCATAAGTGAAGCTCGTAAATCTTATTCATCACGAATAGTTTCAACTTGTCCGATTTGTCCCCACCCCCAGGTCAGTTTGATGTCTCATGCCATTACTCATAATATACCATTTGCATTTTATGCTTGCGTCTGATACGTGCCAACCCCGTACCCTAGTTTCAGTTTGAATTAAGACATTTATTTTTGTGGGATATTACGAAAAATGCTATAACCGTTTAAATAAAAAAGAAATAATTTTCATCGTATTACTTAATCACATCATCATTCACAACCCGTACTGCTGGGTGTAGTTCTCCCTTTGTGTACGCCACATAAGCCAGTCCTGTGCTGAGCTAAGCCAGGAATTTCCCCTTATTAAACAAATGAGCATTAAATACATTATTATAATTGGAAAGACAATTAAGGTTTCTTTAAACTATCATTCTTATCAATTTCGATAAAATCTCGGAATATATCAAATATTGTATGTATATAATATAAAGGTACACGCAAGTCTCGCAGCTATTGTTCTATCATGAAGAATTATATCAATATATTATCCGCCAATATGGCATGTAGAATTATTATGGTTATCTCTTGGCGTTAAAGATTTAAATCTTTGCCTGGTATAGGTAGCGTAATGGTGAAGTAGTTAGGATCAGTGACCAAATTCGTCCTGTTTTTAACTATTACGCATTTTGATTATAATAACGGCTTGTTTTTTAAAAAGCTAAAACATTTAACTAGAGCTGTTCCTGACATCAATGGATTGACTGACTTCGGTTAAATCGGGTAAATTTAAATTACTATGGCCTAGGGGTGAAGAGTGTTGCCTCTCCTCTGTTGCCCGTAGGTGCAGTAAGAATCTGCCAAGGGATACCTCCAGAAGATGGGTAGCAGCGTCTTTCCGTGTATCAAAATCCCGTACTGCGCTCGCCAACCCGCCTGCCAAGCGTGGTGAGTATGGCTACAACCCCCTCATGGTCTTGGAGATCCATGAAGGAGGCCTATGTCCAGCAGTGGACGTGGACAGCAGTCCTACGGCTGAGATGATGATGATGACTAGCATGAGATTAATTTGTTTATCAGTTACACAGCCAGTGATTAACCCCAAAGAGGTCAACAGCACGAAAATATTTTAGATGAACTATTCTTATTTTTGTGCCTGCTTACTATCACAGTTCCAGGGTGTAATTATCAGACTGGCATTTCTCCAAACATGCTTTCTAAGGCTTAAAGGGCTTTCGTACCGCACAGTTTTTGTAGGCTGTTGTTACTTTGCTGCCCTACGAAATGAATTTCGCGAGGAATCTTAATAAATGGGATGAATGGTAATAGGGAGTGGAAAGTCTTATATTAATGCCTTTATGGAGGCGATGAAAACTGTTTTGGTTTTGTAACATGTTGTTGTTAACTTGTATATAATAATTTAATATAATCTTTACTCTCAGGCAACAATAGAAAATTACACAGATCTTAAATAAATTATTTTACGGCCTAGATACATACCTTACATCTAACATATATATATATACATATATATATATATCTATACTATCTATACAAAAATTATAAAGAGAAAAAAAAATATGTGTTGTTTGTTGTATTTATATGTTTGTAACGAATAAACTCATAAACTACTGGACTGATTTTCAAAATTATTTCACCATGAGAATGCTACATTACCCCTGAGTAACAAAGGCTTATATTTTATACCCATATTCCCACGGGAACGTGAACTACGCGGATGAAACCGCGGACTGCGGCTAGTGTAGTATAAACTTATAACTAACACACGTTTAAGACGGCGAGGTATGACGCATGCTTGACTCACACCGACGATCACGGATTATGGTAAACTGCCGCGGGTTCGTTTTTGATTCATTTAACCGAAACATAGAGATTTTAAGCCGTGTTGGCCGAGTGGTATGTACCCCCGACTTTCAATCCAAAGGTCGTGGGTTCGATACCGGCCGTGCATCAATGGAATATTCTTTCTTTAAAAATGTACATATGTGCACACTGTCTTAACACATACTTTATTGGTGAAGGAAACATCGGTGAAGGAATCATGAGGAAACCCGCGGCTTAGTTAGCTTCAGACGTATTGACCTGTTCTTTCCTATGAATAATAGCTGACTAAGCTGAGAGTAGAGTATAGGTGCTGGGGCAAGCCTAATCCATCTAACAATGTCCCAGGCACTGCAGCGTCCCGTACAGCATGATTACCAGTTGCTGACGCTGTATAAATAATCTTTAAAAGATGCAAAAGGCCCTTACTACTAGAGATTTTAGAAGAAAGAAAGAAAGAAAATTTATTTATTGATCCACATAGTTACAAACATAAACATAATAAATATAAAAATAAAAAATGTTACCTACGAGTAGTTTTCTGATAGTTTAGGGTATTATGCGCTTACAAAAAACATGCGAGAATAAAAAATGTACACCTTTTTATTTATCGTCGCACATACTCATCATCATCGTCATCACCATCATCAGAGACATTGCAGTCGGTTTTTTGTTAGAAAATTAAAGAGTTAAAAAGCGTTCTTAAGTCTTCATAAATCTGACTGAATTTACCTTTATTTGACCGGCCAAAAACAATAATAATAAAAACATGTATGTTAAAGGAACTGTGAAATATTCATAATATAAAATTATCAATAACGTATTAACGCTGGTTGGTGCGTTTTAAAGTTTGTGATTATCCTTTCCGTGCGGCGTTTATTATGATTCTACCGTTTATTTGTTTTAGACATAATAAACAATATTTATTTTTCGCAGGCTCATATGTGAGGCGCTATTATTATAAATTTATTAACCTCATTGAGTTTAAGTATTATTTATATTTTCAGGTTAATTTAAAACATATTCAGTTATATTCTCATTATCGTTACTATTTGACGAGCTCTGTGGCGCAGCAGGCGAAGGTCCGCCTGCGACGCCAGGGGTTGCGGGTTCGATTCCCGCCTCGGGACAAATGTCTGTATGATCTGCAAATATTTGTTCAGGGTGTTCTGGGTGTTTTTCTGTATTATAATAAAAATATCTATCTATGTAGTATATTGTATTAAGTATATCAGTCATCTAGTACCTATAACACAAGCTCTGCTTAGCTTGGGGCTAGATGATGCTGTGTGATTTGTCCAGCATTATTTATTTATTTATTTATTTCCTTCTTATTTTTTCTTGCACGCCTAGTATGACAGGTAAAAAATGTTTTTAGCATTAAGTCCTCCTCTGTACATTGTATTTGTGCACAAAGTTAATAAATAAATACTTCATATAAAATCAACCGAACTGAACCAAACATTATAGAGTTTATCTTTTTATTGATCTGCTTCTACATACAACCAGTAACATAAATTTAATTTAATGATTTGAAATTTATTATCAACATAAAGATAAGATAAAGATAAAAATTGTTTATTTTGTCACAGAAATAACACATTATTATATTTTTAAAACTAATTAAATTTAGACAGAATAATACCGTGACAAAAAATCTATCTACATCTGAGCTGTAAGTACGTCCACTGCTGCTGGACGTAGGCCTCCATCATGGACCCCTGAATACTGATCTTAAGGGGGTTGTTGACTGACGACGCTTGGCAGGCGGCACGTTAAGATTGAATACCCGTCCGCGCATAAGACCGACATCACAGATATGATTTGTTATAGACATCATCATTTCAGCCGTAAGACGTCCACTACTGAACACAGGCCTCCCTCATGGATCTTCATGAGGGGTAGTTGCCATACTCAGCACGCTTGGCAGGCGGGTTGGCGAGCGCAGTACGGGATGTTGATACGCGGCAAGACGCTGCTGCCCATCTTCCGGAGGTATCCCTTAGCAGGCTCTTACTGTTTCCACGGGTAGGAGAGGAGAGGTAACATTCTACTGCCGGCACCCCACGGCGAACCGACATAATAAAAAATAATTATTAAATCAACCAAACTGAACCGAACAATAGATAGTTAACTACTAAGATGTAATTTTAAGAGATGACATATGAAAATGTTATAGTTTACTATTTAATGCAGTACTAGTCCGCCGTGGGGTGGCGGCAGTAGAATGATACCCCTCCTCTCATGCCCATGGATGCAGCCTGTTAAGGGATACCTCCGGAAGATGAGCAGCAGCGTCTATCCGTGTATCAACATCCCATACTGCGCTCACCAACCCGCCTGCCAAGCGTGGTGAGTATGGCAACTACCCCTCATGGAGATCCATGAGGGAGGCCTGTGTTCATCAGTGAACGTTTTATGGCTGAAATGATGATGTACATGCCCCAATCAGCATCTTTTAAATAAATGCGCGGCGTTTTATTATAACTGGCAAAGCTTTAAATATTCTTTTTATTTTGCGTATTAAACTTCAAGTTTTATCAACAAATCAAAGTCTTTGGGAGTTGCAGTAACTATGCCCACTTTCTACCTCTATAATCATATTTAAATACATGATACCGTGGGGTGACGGCAGTAGAATGTTTCCTCTCTCTTGCCCGTGGCTGCAGTAAGATTCTGCAAAGGGATACCTCCGGAAAAAAGGCAGAGCGTCTATTCGCCAACCTGCCTGCCAAGTTTGGTGAGTAAGGCAACAACCCCTCATGATCGGTACTTAGTCATTGTTCATGAATGAGGGAGGCCTTTGCCCAGCAGTGGACGTCCTACGGCTGACAGAGACATGATACTGAGAGATAAACTAAGTTTTTATATTTTAAAATACGAAAAACTTCCGAGTTGTAAAAGTGATTTGATTTAAAGACTGAAATTTCACGCAAAATGTTTCACCTTGTTGTAGTTAACAGTTTCATTCACTCATTGTTTTCATACACATTATGTCACCTGTTTGCGAATAAATTTGATTTAATAATAACTTAACATACTTGAAGGCACTTAATCTATCCGACCAAATATACATGTCTTTATAGTTTAAGTATCGATTACTTATAAAAGTTATTAGACATAACTTCAAATAGTAATTAAATAGTAATCATCCTTTGTAGTCCGAACTAAATAACAAATAATGGATTAAAAATGTATACTTCTATAAAAACAGAATGCAATAGAATTTTGGGATACAATTTCAATATTACTTACGAGAAGCAAAACTTTTTCAATCACCGGTAAGCACATCGCGGTCACAGTACACAAAGTGAGCTTTATGTCAAGGGACGAGAGTTCAAAACGCGCGTGTTTTCAGGAGGCATACGTCTGAACGAAACGGGTGCCCGATACAGACTCGTTGGGACGCCAAAGCTACGTTCTCGTATGATCTCTGAATGAACTAAGACCAACTACTGCGAGTGGAATGGGCTCGTCAATGACGATATGTTTTAGCGCACGACTTAGCCGTTATTGAATAATTAATTCTATAATTTAATAACAGAAAAAAATCGGCTTCAATGTAATAATCCTTGACTTGTTGCTGAAAATACCAAAACCGCTATAATGTCATCATCATCATCATCTCATCCGTAGGTTGTCTACTGCTGGACATAGACCTCCCTCATGGATTTCTAATCATGAGGAGTAGTGGTAACTGTAATGGTAATGGTAGTTACCACTACTCCTCATGATAAGTAAGTATTGTAATACTCGCCACACTTGGCGAGCGCAGTTCGGGATGTTAATACACGGAAAGAAGCTGCTGCCCATCATCCAGAGGTATCCCTTGGCAGATTCTTACTGCATCCACGGGCATGAGAGGAGGGGTAACATTCTACTGCCGTCACCCCACAGCTATGCTTTCAGCTATTATCGTTTCAGCCGTAAAACGTCAACTACTGAACACAAGCCTCCCTCATGGATCTCCATGAGGGGTAGTTGCCATACTCACCACGCTTGGCAGGCGGATTGGCGAGCGCAGTACGGGATGTTAATACACGGACAGAAGCTGCTGCCCATCATCCGGAGGCATCCCTTGGCAGATTCTTACTGCATCCACGAGCATGAGAGGAGGGGTAACATTCTACTGCCGTCACCCCACAGCTTTTCAGCTATTAAATTTGAGTATTCCGCTCGATTTGTTATGAAATGGGTGTAAAAAGAAGCCGGCAATAAAAAGTTAAACGAAAACCGCAACCGCGAGTTTAACTTTAGGGCAACTTTGCCTTGAGGGACTCCAGTAGGATATTATTACATTCTGATGATGGGATTATTGCAAAATTATCTATGGGACCTTATTGAATGTGTATCTTAATGTATCTATTATCTTTATCTTATGTGTCTTATCTTATCTCTAGTTTAATTATACTATGACGAAACCGTGCTTTTTCTTTCTTGTTGTTTTTGTCCATCCAAAGATTGCCTGTAAGAGATCGCTTATGTGATAAGGCCGCCCATTGTGCTTCTGCTTTTGGTTAATTATACTTTATTTCCTTTATTATTTTGTTTGTGTTAGAATTAAGCTGGGTACAATAAAGAGTTATCTGTCTATCTATCTATTCAAACTCAAAAATATTTTATTAATCCTTTCTTCATAGACGGAGTTTTCTCCTTTTATTTAATGGAATAAAAATTAAATCAAAGCCAGTATTTAGATTTTTCGCATCGATTTGAAAAAACTACAGTCAATCAAAAATAGAGGAAGCACTCAATATCTACAGATGTATTTCTGTATCCTCCGCGTGCCTGCTTCCGCCATATTGCATTTTTTACACAGCGGCATACAATAAATTGAGTTAACTCATTTTATTTCAGAACTACGTCGTTAAAGAACCGATTTACGAGTAATAATAAATTATAATTATTATAACTCGTTTTGATTGGTTTTGAATTCGAAAATAATGCTCAAATACGTGGCTCTATTGGTCTAATAGCCGAATGATACGCAAGAGTTAGCGCGAATTTTACATTATAATGTAAAAATGCCGGACACACAACACCATCTAGCCCCAAACTAAGCAAAGTTTGTTTCCTTTTTGTTTAAATACATACTTATCATAATTATATAGAAAAATACCCAGACCCGGGGCACAATTACGAACATTTGTCCCGGGGCGGCAATCGAACCCGCTACCTCCTGCGTATCAGTCGGCTATTAGACCAATAGCGCCACGGAAGCAGTCGTATTTGAACATGATAATGAATTGTGATCGCGAAAGTTTACGAAAAACTATTATTTTCGAATTCAAAACCCAGTTCTGTTTATGTAATATCCATTTTATATAAATAAATAAAATAAAGTCGTGTTATTTAAACCACTCGAGTAGGGCTGGACCGATTTCAATGATTTTTCCTTTTTCCGAATTCATTTTCCCATACATTTTATACAAATAATGTAATGACATTTTTTGGTTAGCAAAATATAAAGTTTAATATATTGTTAATAAACTGAAACTCAATATGTTATATTTTAATAGTAGTGTATAGCCGTAGTTATTGAGTAGTTGAATAGTAGTAGTAGAGTGGTAGTAGAGTAGCAGTAAAGTAGTAGTAGAAGTAATAAGTAGTAGTTGGTGTGATATAAAGTTCGTCGGGACATCTAGTTAATAAAATAAATAAAAAAATCATAATTTTTCATCATTTCTGCCATAAAACGTCCACTAAAGAACAAAGGCCTCCCTCATGGGTCTCCATGAGGGGTAGTTGCCATATTCACCACGCTTGGCAGGCGGGTTGGCGAGCGCAGTATGGGATATTGATACACGGAAAGACGCTGCAGCCCATCTTCAGGGGGTGTCCCTTAGCAGGCTCTTACTGCATCCACGGGTAGGAGAGGAGGGGTAATATTCTACTGCCGGCACCCCACGGCTAATGTTCAATGTTCACTTCTTCTTCTTTCTTCAAATATAATTTTCATGAATTCCAAATTACATACATAGTTATTTATTATCCAACTAGCTTGTGCCCGCCGCTTCGCATGCGTTGTAGCCGGATAAAAAGTTGCCTATGTGTCAATCCTAATCAACATCTATACGTTTGCAAAATTTCAGCGCGATACGTATGCTAGTTTTTGCGTGAAGATGTTTCAACTCGATAAGACACAATGTTTAGCAAGGAAACACAAACTTAGCATATAAGGTACTTGTTGGGTAAAACTAAAAGGTGTAGAAGTTAAATAAAAAACCTTTCTAGCCCAATTCTCAAGAGGTTTTTTCCCAAGATGCGTTAAAACCTTTTTATGATAGTTTAACCCGCAGGGTGATTACGTATCTCGCGATAGGTATGCAATAGACGTATATCTCGCGATCACCGCTGTCAAACGTCAATTTTTAACTTATATACATATACTACAAAATTGATTAATGACAGCGAGATTTACGCCTATTGCATACCTGTCACGAGATACGTAATCACCCTGCGGGTTGAACTATAATAAAAATGTTTTAACGCGTCTTGGAAAAATAACTCTTTTGAGCTACACCCTCTAGTTTTAGCCAACAAGTACCTTATATGCTAAGTTTGTGTTTACTTGCTAAACATTGTGTCTTAACGAGTTGAAAAAGTTTAGCAACAACAATGCATAGGCATAGGCCTGCTTAAAACCGTAAGTAAGCCATATTAATATTTGTATAGTGGACGTAATAATAAGCAGAGTAATCAGAAAATTCGAAGAATGCTCAGAGCGAGAGTCAAGTAAGTGTTTTAAGTTTGTTAATTTCCGAAACAGCATGTACGTGGGATACTCAGAAAATTTTACGAAAATAAAATAACCTTCTCCCTTTTTGAATTCGGTTAAAAATTCCAGCTTTACCACGTCTTCTACAGTTGAAAGGACCTTGTTGTTCTCCACCCTGACACACCGCCCCCGCCTAAACCCGTGAAGTGACGCGAGGCGCGAGGCTTCGCGGCGGTATAGTTATATGAGATTTCCAACTAAACTTAAAAGCTAAATAACTTTTCATTCTGTGAGTCCATTTTAATGATTCATTAAAAAATAAACACTACTTAAATCTTACTGAAAATAATGCTTGACATTTTTCCGTGATTATATTATATTGAATCAAATTTGTGGTTTTTGCGTGATACCCTCACAAATAAATAAACAAACCGACAAACAGACAAAAATTTCAATAATAGTATTTTTTACGTTTTATTTCCTTTTCCTCAGATATCCCACCTTTTTATTTGCAAAAATATTGAATGTACAGACGCGAAAGGTTTACGATTTTATTATAATTATGTATTCATTTCTGAATGCCCTTGACCTTTTTTTTATACTACTAAATGACGAGACAAGGCGAAGGCCCACCTGATGTTGAGCGGTAACCTCTGCCTATAACAATTGCAATGCCGCGGTGATCACTTTCACTAAGCACGTGACCAACGCTGCATTGCATTGTGCTGACGGGCACAATGCCCTGAGCTTAATTTGCCAAATTATATGTTTACATACAGCGATCTTGCGAATTTTGCATGGATTGAGGAGTTCCCTCTTTTTCTCATACATCCCATCATCAGAACTGAGTTTTGAAAAACAATTGGACCTAATTCAAAGTGTATCTATTCGAACTCAAAAAGAATTTTCCAAATCGGTTCATACTCGTAAAAGACGGAGTTTTCAGGTAATAAAGATTTAAAATATATATACATAACAGTCGACTCTCGACTACCTTTTCCTCATGTATCCCACTTTTTTATTTGCAAAAATATTGAATGTACTGACGCGAAAGGTTTACGATTTTATTATATGTATAGAAGACGAGAATCACGGTTTTGGCGCTTATGACTTTTCATTTCAAGCTAGCTTTCCGAGTCAATTTGTATGCAAGCGGTCCCCCTCAGTGCGTCTACCATTGTAATTATTACCATGTAATTACAATTAGTTACATTCAAATAATTGTTTATCAATTCGTCGCCTTAAAAATGATGGCGTCATTGACGTGGCGTCAACATAAATAAATGGTCGCCTTCGAAAAATGCTTGCCTACTCCGGGTAAAAGTCGACGTTTTAATTTCCTAGATTCACAACAAACCTATGTTTAAATAACAATTAAAATTAAGAGGTATTAGTGTCCATTCTGTAACCACATTTCCTAACTAATATGTAATAAAGCTATTACAATGGAGCCGATCTAAAATTCAGTCGGTCCAATTTGACCAATTTTAAGTTGACAGTTCTAAATTAGAAACGTCAAATCTCAAAATGGGATGAGACGTCATAATATAAATATGGAACATCCCAGTAGAAAAACAGGATCAACACCATATTTTTGTTATAGCCAAATTTAAATTTGATGTCATTCAAATAACACAGAATCTGGATTGTAACTTTGTTGTCGATGGCAAATGTTCTAAGTAGTTTTTGTTTATCCCCTAAGAAAATAATGACCTTACAAGTATCCGTTTGTAACTGGTGACACATTAATTCAACACACAACTCCCAACCCTACTATACACAATTACACATATAAGTATACAGCAAAATATCAATTTGAAGTACCTATAATCACGGGCGTTTATGATCCGTAGACGCTTTCTGGGACGTAATTAAGTTCAGGGAGTTCGGTATAATTGACCGGCTTAACCCGTCAACGTTACAGAACCGTAATCATCAGAAGTGGGACACCAGACCCCGTGATTTTGATTGTAGAGGAATAGATTACTTGTGGTGATTTCTGGCCTCTTACAGAGCCATTCCCACAAGATTGAGTTTGGGATTGAACGAGCGAAATTGGAAAATCGGTATTTGTGGTTGTGATTTTATTTAACCTCCTCCGTCTTCAGTTGATTTCTTTTGCTTCAGTGGTCACAGAAATTCGAAAGAGAAAACAATGTTCTTGCTATATAAATAGTAGATTTCTCGATGGCAAGTTGTGAGCTGATTGCACTGTTTTAATCGATTTAGCAAGGCACTTATTGTGCAGAAAAGAATGAAGATATTTTTTTCCACTATATTTTATTTATGCCGTGGGGTGCCGTGAGTGGAAGGTGCGTCTCCCCTCTTACCCGTGTATGCACTAAGAATCTGCTAAGAGATACCTGCGGAAGATGGTGAATTTTTTAGAAGAATAATGATGCTCTCCTGCCCGTGGATGTAGTAAGAACCTGCCAACGGATACCTACGAAAATAGACAGCAGCGTCTATACCGTATAGCCAACCCGTTTGCGAAGCGTAATAAGTATGGTTATAACCTCAAAAAATTGTGTCCGGGCGGTATCGAACCTTTCAGATCGACAATCAGGGGTACACACCACTCAGCCAACACGGCCCCATGATCAACTAAGGATTACGATATTATTTCATATTCTATAGACCCATCACGGGGCTATGAGGTAGACGACCAGATAAAATGCCCGACCCTAAATAAAGTTTTTTTACGCGGAAACACGTCTCCTCCTGAAGAAAGGTCACGTGCGATATGTAAGATGAAGGAATGTGGCCGGAGAGGGATCCTGAAGACATTCGAAAGACAGTTATAAATTACTTTGCGTGCGCCTGCCAGGTCAGGTAAAGGATATGTCTGGAACTAGTATTTAATTTGAAGGAAGATGCAGCTGGCCGTGCGCTACTGAATAAAACATTAATTGCTTTGTGCTGAATCCTTAGAGATTAAATGAGCCTAGATACCGTTTCTTTTAAATTATTACACGAGACAAATAATAAAAAAATATTATTTTAACAATGTACGCTCGCCACAGGTTTGCTTGCAACAGGCGCAAATCTTGATCGTTGCTATCAAAGGTCTGACCATTGAAACCATTTAAACCATTTATTTATTGTAATTGTGGTACAGGTTGATCTTAAATTTCCTAAAATTAGTTCATACACAATTTACTCATCGGAGTTTACAATAATGAAAAATATTACAATAACGTCATAAGAATTAATATTGAAGTTAAATGTCACAAAAAATAATCAAAGGAAAAAAAAACATTGATGACATTGATTTAGTTAACAGTTGTTGTTGTAATGCTTGGAATGAAATTTGCTCCAACTCCAAAACAACTAAAGAAACTAACTATTATAAAGAACTGTGTTTTCTGATCGCTTCTTATCACAGTTGTTAAAACAGGGAAGCGAACAGATTGCCCTTCTATCGATATTTGAAGTTGTAATAATAGTTAAGATAACAAAAATACGTATGTCACACACAATAAAATAGATCAAAAATAAACAAATGAGTACTTTTAATATTATATATTTAAATATATATAAACATTTAATACGGTCAGATATAAACAGTAAGATATACACTGCAATGTTAAGGTTGTTGAGTACGGGATACTCAATAACCTTAACATTTCGGTGTACACTATATTACATGTTCCGTACACTAAAGGATGCGTTGTGTAAGCCATCTATCTGAACATGCTTTAACCACCACTGTGCCATTGCCAATACGCAACGTCTTGAACAAGTTTACGTTCAGGACGACAAACACTACACGCCAACACTCTGAAAAAATACAGACGACTTGAGTTTTAACCGACTGACTTCATAAAAAGGACAGGTTCTCAAGACGTCTGATAGTTATTTTAAGCATTTGGAATAAAATTTAATGCAATTAAATTATAATGTCATAGTGTGTACTGGTGTTAAGCCCTAAATTTAAACTTATGATGGGTTTTTTGTTTAAATGTTTGCTTGCTTTTAAACCCAGTCCTGATGATGATCCATGATAAATCAAGGGAAATTTTCAAGTCTTACGTATGTAAGTAATGTATGCTATAATAAGCATACATTACTTACATACGTAAGACTTAATGTATGCTTATTAAAGCATACATTACTTACATACGTTTTGGGTATTTTTATCAACATTTTAGATATTCTCATTGAAGTTGGTATTTGTTGACAAATGAAATAATTATTAATAGTTTCATGTTCTGCTTGTCATGTTTTTTTTCTATCATGGCGCTGGCAGAATAATTATTATCTCTTAAAGTAGTAAGAATCTGCCAACGGATACCTACGAAAATAGACAACAGCGTCTTTCCGTGTATATCCTCTATTGCGCTTCTCAACCCACCTGCCAAGGGTGGTGAGTATGACAGCAACCACTCACGATCAGATCTTGCAGATCCATGAAGGCCTATGTGCAGACATCCTGAGGCTGAGATGGTAATGATGAAGTTTATTTGGCTACTTATTTTATTGATAGGGCAACTATTAGGTAGTTTTATTTTATTTTACAATTTTAGGAAAACCAACAGCTAGTTTAAGTCTTAAAGGTAACTATAGTAATTAGAGGCTAATTATAGGTTTCCACAGATAATACACAAAAGTTATATAGGTTCAACAGTCCTTTGAATTTTAACAAAAATACTAATTTAAACACTATCACTAATTATCAAAAAAAGAATTACTCAACAAACGTCTTAGACATTCTGGAGATGTGTTATATAAATCTATATCTAACGACACTTTATTCGTCACATCATTAAATAGTTTGCTTGCTCTTATAATAAATAAATTCTGTCTGTAGTTTGTTCTCACTAGTGGTTCCTATAAAAGATTAGGCTTACGAAGCGAAGATATGTTGGTACGTATACCAACTAGTTCAAGGAGTTCCGGATAATCCACCGTTCCACTTGCTATGTTCATCAGGCAGCACGGGTCAGCAATATCTTTTCGCTCTTTAAGCGGTAAAAAGTGAATTTTTTAGATCGGTCAATGTAAAGTGTAAGTTGTACAATACTTCACAACATACTTACAATTAGGATAGAAACTAGATAGTATGTTGTATAATACCGTTATCTATCTCTACCGGATGCAGGGCGCGTTTACACCAAACAATAAAACAGCAGTTAAACGTTATCACGCTATTGCCAATTTGACAGCAACCTTGTTGGATTAACTGGTGGTATAATTGGCTCTGGGATGGTTTATTGGGCCTTTTACTGATGTTTCGTGATCGGTAACTAAAGTAAGGCGCTCGAACAAACGGACACTTAGAGGAGTAAAAGGTAGGTAGGTATCGTTTATGATTTTGCAAATAAAAATCGATGCAGAGAAAAGTTATCTAAAATTTTAAGTTTAACTGTATCTAGAATATAATGGTTTAATAGAGTTATGTGGTTTATTTTATTTTACCATCGACTAGTTTGATTTTTTTATGAAACAGGTCAATAATAATAATAGGTTAATAATAGTTTCCTCGACATATTTTGCATCCAAGTTTAATAATACATAGGTTATTCATTATTCAAGTATCGTCTCCAAAATTTTTAAAGACGCAACTATAAGTTGCGATGATTGATTTAAATAATTTATTTAAGATTGCAACTAGAATCTTATGAAAAGAAAACACTAAGTTTTGAAATACACACAATTTTATCAATGTAGAACAAGACCTATGAAATTTTAATAAATAAAATTAAAGCCATAGATTTAGCGATTCCCAGCCCTATTTAAAAGATTTGACGCATTCCATAATACCAGAGATATTTCAAGGTTGCAATAAAATTGTTTGATTGGATTTCACTAGTTTGTTTTATTTTGATCTTTGGGAGTAAACATAGGAAGCAAGAATAAAGTAGGTAGGTCATTAAAAATCTTGGCAGTTAGCCAAAGCAACAGACATTCAAAGAGTACGGATTTATAAAAGTTTATGAAGCCGCATTATTTATTAAAACAGAACACAAATCTTTTTAAACAATGGGCTGATTATAAGATGTGAGCATTAAAATTTTAGAGTGCTCGTAACAATATATCAAATATTCATACTGATTCAGAGGCGTGGCAGAAGTAGTTGTTCGGAAAGCAACGCGGCGCGGGTAAACAAGAGTATATTTTATGCTTTGTTCAAATCTCAATAACCGTGCAATAGTGTTATTACAATATATTTGGTTTTCTTAGGATAGATAATGATGATGAGTTAGAAACTCCTTAATTTTGTCGTTTGAGCGCGAGCGGAATGCCTTGTTTAATCACTTATGAAAATAAACTTAAATGTAAAAAAATTTTTAATGTAACCTACCGGGAGTGTTCAATTCAGGATTCACTACTATTTCGACTCTCTTTGTGTGTTATTAATCACAGTAAATACAATTTACAAATAAAAATTCATATATAGCCATTTGCCGGTAAAAATGCAAGAGACATGGTCTGCTAGACCATAGATAAAAATAATGTTTATTAGCATGACATGACTACGATCTACCTAGCATTCTACCAAAGCAAACATTGCCTCTTTTAAAATTTTTCATTATCAAGTTATTGCAAACGTAGCTAAATAAATAAATAAAACAATGCTGGACAACTCACACAGCATCATCTAGCCCCAAGTTAAGCAGAACTTGTGTTATGGGTACTAGATGACTGATAGACTTCATACATTATACTACATAGATAGATATTATTTTTATTATATATAGAAAATCATCCAGAACACTCTGAATAAATATCTGCAGATCGTACAGACATTTGTCCCGAGGCGGGAATCGAAGCCGCAACCTCTTGCGTCGCAGGCGGACCTTCGCCCACTGCGCCACAGAGCTCGCCAAGTTCTAAAATTGCAATAACTATGTTGGGGTTTTCTCCTCGTTGAGGGATACCTACTCCAGTTAAGTTGTAAGTTATATAGCTCACACCAAACCACTTGTTATAGTTATAGATTTATTAAGAAATACACGTTAGAATATGTAAGTTTAATAATCTGAGCCGCACGTAATGATAATTACGTAAAAAACCGACACATCGGTGCGTGGCAAAGGTTTCGTTACGACTGTTCAAGACAGTTTACTAATGCATAAAGTAAAACTGCTGTATGAGAAATATTGGCTCGTATTACTTATGTTATTTGCAACAAAGAAGTAACTGAGTTTCCAGAACGTTATATATTGTCTCCAGATCATAAGACTGACCGATTTTCTCTTTAAGTACCTAATATCAACTGACCGAAAGTGACCTTTAGGTCTGATGTAGAAAAAGGTAGTAATACTATAAGTCAGGCTGCCGATGAATTGATACGCCTTAATAAATTGTGGCAAGAAATACTTGGAAAATGATAGTAAGGCAATAAATTACAAATAGTTGACGAGTATTAAACCGAGTTATGACGTAATTTATTAATATTTATGTACAAACGTATTTTCATGGTGATTAACAAAAATAAAGTCGGCCAAGAGCGAGTCGGACTCGCGTACCGAGGGTTCCGTGCCATCATACAATATAATATGTTATGATAAAAGCGGTTTATATTTGTTCTCCTTGACAGCGCCATCTCTTGTCTGATAGCGAAACTTTTGTAGATTTTTACACCTTTGATGATTTCTAAAAAACTATGCAAATTAGAGAGTTCGTTATAATTTTTCTGTAATCTTTACACTTCTATTAGCAATAAGAGTTTCAGAGGACGCTATTTTTTCAACGTTTTTGTAAATAAGTCGAAAACTATACGGCTCAAAGCAAAACTAATGTGCAAATGAATACCTTTCATATGATACCCCACATGACCTAGTAACTTAAGTTAAAAATTTTGAGATCCCCTTGCAATCATAATAAGAATATTTTTCAACATTTTTTTAAATTCCATACTGCACTGCAGCGTCCCGTACAACATGATTATCAGTTGCTGACGCTGCATAAATCATCTATAATAGATGCAAAGGCCTTACTATATATTCCATATTAATAAAAAACGTCAAACCATTTCTAATTTCAAGTCTATAGCATCAGTAGTTCTCAAGTTATCCATTTGTGACAGACAAGCAGACAAAGTGATACCACAAGGGTTCCTTTTTACCATTTTGGTCCGGAACCCTAAAAACGGCTTTTATTTATCGCGTTTTTACTAGATTTTAATGAAATTAAGTCAAAACGTTTATTTGTAAGATTATCTAGGTGGTGGTGCATTCAAAACGTATAAATGTTTATATGGATTAGTTGCAGTTCGTGCGCTGTCATTTTGAAGTAAATAACCAAGTAAGCCGCGGGGTGCCGGCAGTAGAATGTTGCCCCTCCTCTCTTGCCCGTGTATGCAGTAAGAGCCTGCTAAGAGCTATCTCCGGAAGATGGGCAGCAGCGTCATTCCGTGTATCAATATCCCATACTGCGCTCGCCAACCCGCCTGCCAAGCGTGGTGAGTATGGCAACTGCCCCTTATGGAGATCCATGAGGGAGGCCTGTGTTCAATAGCGGACGTTTTACAGTTGAAATGATGAACCAAGTAAGACGCAGTCGTATGTGCGTAAAAAAATTAAAAATTGGTAATAAAATGTCGGGCACCAGAATTGTCAAAACTCGGACTTTTCAAGAGTCCGAAGCCATTTGCGCAGATGGGAGCAATTTTGCTTGAGGTTTGTAAGATCTCGTTGACCTTATTATTTATGCTTTATCCCTTCGGACCTCGTGTGGATTGTTCGTTGGAGTGAATCTGGATGAAAAATTCATATCAGTCACTGAGGCTATTTTTTGTAAGATCTGTTTCTGTGTTATGCGCTATCTGTATTATTTAATTGAAAGGTCGACGTCAACCTTTTAAATAACAATTTATAATTTTTAGAAAGCTTTCTTGTTAACCTTACATCACTGGTTACATTTCAATAACGTGATAAAATTAAAAAGAGACATTTCTACAAATTATATTTGCCTTCCTTATTTAAATATTATCTGAAATGTTAAATAATGCTTGTCTCATAAACAAGTTAGTGATTGTAAAGTACAGTTTTTGTTTAAAAATATTGGACACGTACATTAGAGCACGGAGTAACAGTATTTTTCGCGCAAAACAGGGTCGTATTATTCTATTGTCAACTTAATTCGGCCTCGCGAGCCCTAAATAATTAAGGTCAATCTCTACGGGTCCAAATCCACAATAGCGCGAGACACCGCCTTAATCCTGTAAATAAATTAAATTATCCACTGTGTTTATCGAAAACTTGTTTTTGGAAGTTTCCAAGAAGGATTTTCCGGCTAAAGCCGGCTCGTAAAACGAGTCGTAAAACCTGTTGGCGTGGTCGGCATTGATTGTGCTTCAAGGGCGAACAAGGTCGCTGACTCGAGGATTTGCATCTCTGCTCCCTGGGGAAGCTGTAAACTAGCGGTTTCGTACGCTTTTGCAAGGGATTTATAAAAGAGGATGTATTCGTGAAAGTTAAAGGATGGAGTTTTTGACACGCTTATTAGCTTCACTGTGTATCTATGTAACTGTAACAGAATGTTCATTGAAAATTTGTATACATATAAAACCAATGGCTATATAATTATTAAGTATACTTGCCGTCTCTTATCATTATTATTAAACAGATTATGGGGATTTATATAAGGTACTTACGATAGTAGAAAACATTACAGAGTAACGAATGTTGCTTCGAGGCTTCCCAATATGTCCGATATACGCATTGATTAACAGTTTTGAGTATAATTGTTTAAATTACAATGGTAAAACGTGGACTGAGGGAGGCCCCTCAGTCAGTCAGTTATGTAGGCGCATACAAACTGACGCGAAAAGCTAGCTTTAAATTAAAAGTCGTAAGCGCCAAAACAGTAATTCTCGTTTAAAATAAATACTACAAATACCTATGTAAAATTCATTTGACAAGACCATTCAACCACCATTTGAAAAGAGTGTGTAGACATTACATGTACAGAAAATTTTGAGGCTACACCGGTTTCGTTCATCTGTAAAGTGAGAATATATGTTTTTATGAAGCAGTTTTGTTGCTGTTGTAATAGTTATCCGATCGTGGAAACTAACTACCAATTGAAAGTAAGAAACATAAGAAATTTAAAACTTCAAATTTGTATCAATTACGTGTGTTTTGTAACTGCTGAGAATTGTTGAAATCCGTGACGTCAACATCGTCAGTTCATCGTCTAAAAGATTAGGTTTTCACTAAATTACAGAATAGATATTTTGTCAATTGACCCCCTAAATCGCTCTACGTCAGAGCGTCTTTAGAAATTAATAGGAAGCGTTTATCTAAAGAAGTTGTTAGTTTATGGTAGTTCTTGTGACATAACGGAACGTTCTTTTTAAGCATAACGTTTTTTAATATATTTTTAAAATAATAATAAGTAATGTTGAATGGTTGAATCGCATTTTCAGAAAAACATTATGATTGAAATTTTAATCTTTGAACAAACACAAGGTTGACACAAAATTCCAGATATATGATTCGTAACATGACCTAATGCTAAACTTCTCTACTCTAAGTCAGAGCCTTTGTAGAAAATGAATAGCAATCGTTTATTCAAAGGAGTTGTTAGCTCGTGGCAACTTGTTTGCCGGCTTTTACACAAACTACACTCAACGGAGTTTGAAGTAGCACTAGCAATAAGTTTGATCTTGTTTTATGTTGCAACATTTCATTAGCTAGGAGCTAATGTGAGAAAAGTAATATGAAGTGTAAAAAGAAAAAACCTCAATCATAATTTATGGGTGTTTATTTCATCCGACCGACTGTTGCGACAACGACAACGGTTCCTATGGATTGCACCCATAGCGGGAATGCTAAAGTGTCCAAAATACCGCAGCAAATTGCTTGTATTTATTTTTTGTAATTAAAGAAAGAAATAATGACTTTTACCTTTAATAGATAGATTTACAATTTTTATAGAGACATACAAATTTTAAATAGAGAGATTACCTTTGATAGCCTAGAGGTTTGTTTCTTACTTTAAATATGGCTTGCAATAAGTTCCTGAAATAAGGCCATTTTTTAATTTTTCTTGAGTCAACCTCCTGCTTCTCAGCCTGCCTATTAGACCAACGACCTCCGCCATAGGAATTGAGTGAAAATAATCGAAAAGTGCAAGATAGATGGCATCACACTGTGCAATTAGAGTTGTGGGTGTCTGACCGCATGTGCGCGGCTGAAGAGCAGATGAAATTAACGCCGTTTCAGGATGATTTGATTCTAATTATGCATGGAGCTGGGTCCTCCCTCAATTGAATTTGACAGACTTTGTCTGTCTGTCTGTCCGTCTGTCAGAAATGGATATCTTGAGAACTACTGATGCTATCGACTTGAAATTTGAAATAGTATAAGATAACGCTCTTTCACTAATAAAGAATATATAAAAATGTTGAAAAGTATTTTTATTATAATTAAAGGTATTCATTTGCACATTAAAAAATAGTTTTTATTTTTCCTTTAAGCCGTATCGTTTACGAGTTATTTGCAAAAGTGTTGAAATAAATACGTATCCCCCTTTCCCTTATCTCCGAAGTTTTCCGAGATAAGCCCTTGAAACTTTTATATTATAAATAAATATATTTTATATAATTTTGTTAAGATTATAGGCACAGAACCTTCGGTACGCGAGTCCGACTCGCTCTTGGCCGGTTTTTTTTTAATCTGACTTCTTGATAAATCGGTAAAAGTAAGACTAAGAAAATAATACACATTTCATCTTTACATTAAAGCGTTTTTTAATTACTCGCAAGCTTTACATGTGTGTGTTGACGTATCTAATAAATATTTAGCGTTATTGTATCGCTTAATAACTGCGACTCATATACAGGGTTTGATTAGGTTAACCGAAAATATTCGGCCAGCCAATAGTTTGTACGCAAATAAACACATTAAAGTAAAAAAAAAATTGTTAAAAAATTGTGACACAAAAAAGTCTGAGAAAATCGACTAAGTTAAAGTGCCCAGTTTGGCGAAAAAAATATTTTACACTGTTGCATAAGACATCCCTAAGCGTAATTATGAAGGTACGCTTATATATAGCGTATACGCTTAGGGATGTATAAAAGAACGCTAAATATTACGACATCACCACTCAGCAATGAGCTGGATTCGCAGTCTAACAACCAAAATTACTACCTTCCAAATAAGGACCAAACTTTGTAAATTGAAATAAGGGAGGACCCAGCTTAATGTATTATTAGAATCAAATCATCCTGAAACGGCGTTAATTTCATCTGCTCTTC
The DNA here is from genome assembly GCA_963082625.1 of Pasiphila rectangulata. Taxonomy (NCBI): domain Eukaryota; kingdom Metazoa; phylum Arthropoda; class Insecta; order Lepidoptera; family Geometridae; genus Pasiphila; species Pasiphila rectangulata. The sequence continues at coordinate 15,845,189 of OY720240.1, forward strand.
AGCCGCGCACATACGGTCAGACACCCATAACTCTAACATACAGTGTGATGCAATCTATCTTGCACTTTTCGACTATTTTCACTCAATTCCTATGGCAGAGGTGCCTCTGTTGGTCTAATAGGCAGGCTGAGAAGCAGATGGTTGACCAATAAAGACAAATAAAAAATATGCCCTTATTTCAGGCACTTATCGCAAGTCACCATTAAAGTTAAAAATTACTCTCTAACCTCTAGCTAGTATTAAAGGTAAAAAGTAATGTATTTCTTTGTTTAATTACAAAAAATAACTGCGACTCATATACAGGGTTTGCATAGGGTAACCATAAATAATTGGCCGGCTAATGGTTTGGACTCAAATAAACACATTAAAGTAAAAAAAATTGTTACAAAAAAAAATCGAGAAAATCGACTAAGTTAAAGTGCGCAGATTGTTGAAAAAAATACTTTACTTTTTATAATCTAAATTTAAATATGTAGGTATATATTTTATGTAAATATCTATTTAATGAATAATTTATTTATAAGATAAATATTTGTTTACGAATAAAATAAATAAATAATATAAGGTTCACCACACACCGTTGCATAAGACATCCCTAAGCGTATAAAGGTGCCTACAACCTTCATATGCTTAGGGATGTCTTATGCAACAATGTAAAATTTTGTTTCTACCCTTTGTAAACCCTATACCAGGATACATTATTAAAATTTTCACAACAAACTTTTTTTTTATTTATTTATTGTCATAACACAAAAAAAATATACTCAAATGAGTAGGCATCCCGCTTATGAGTTAGAAAAATACTTTGATGAAAACACTTGAAATTAACTGAAAGTAAAAACAAAACATACTATTAAAAGCTTAGGTACTACTGAGACCAATCTAGACTTTTTAAGTTTTCGTAATGTGCAGAGGCAGATAACGAAAATACGCGTACTGAATATAATATAATATTATCTTAGCTTTCTTCAGAATATTCTGGTGAAGTAAGTGCTATCTGACGTTTATCATACTCGTGGCGTGCATTCAACATATTGAAGCAAAGTTTTCTTGGCTCACTTTGATTTATCTCTTCCGCAACTTATTCAAACTTTCGCATCAAATTAATGAAAACATTGTAGTGAACCGTAAAAACCCGAACAAATTACAAAGTGCAATGAACTCCGACAATTTTACTACAAGCAACTTTTACTGCTCAATAAAAATTTTCGCTCATTTCCCGCAATTAGGAGCAAATAACTTAAGTCCATTATAGGTATATCCTGTGGACTACGACAAAAGCACTACGTTCGAATATCAACCTTAACATTTAGCACATTTAGAGTGTTTTCGTCCGTAGAACTTAGAGTAATGTTGTTAGAGCAATATAGTTGACTTAATTAATTTCGAGATCACTGTTTACTGTGTTCGCCAAGTTGTTTTTGGTAAGGAGTAAGGCAAATTTTGTATAATAACTAAACTGGATTCATTTAGGCGAGTTCATATTAACATAACATTTCAGTTAATTTCTTGAACCGATATTCGAATATAATGAATAGTTGATTACAAAACTCATACCGAGTTGAAACTTGCTTTCAAAGACTAAACATTGCTATTTTAACCACTAAGGAATGTCATAATATTACACAACTTAATTTAGATATTTAACTAATCAGCGAAAATTATAAGTAATTTAAAGGTCACAACAGAGGTAATTTTGTTTGATTCTTGTCAAACACTTGGCTTCTTCCCAAATGCCAACTTCAAGTTAAAGTATCAATTTGCAAAGTTTCTCCATAAAAATTGTTCGACAAGTCCTATCCGTTTCCTCTGTAGAGCCCTGTTTATAGTCTATTTGTGATGGTTTACGACCCAGCGTGATCGTTAGCTGTCTGACAGCTCGTAGGGTTTGATATAATCTTTCCAAGTTTTTTAGGGAAACTTCGATATTTCAATAGAAATGCAAATATTAAGTACCATAGCTTCGACTTAGCTATGCGTTTATATGGCATGTTAAATTTCAATGGTAGCTAAATTTTCACACAAATTTTGCAAGTTTCAATGCGATACTACAAAAATCATGTCTTTGAATGAATGAAACATGTTTCTGACGACCTTTGTGGTAGGTTTAATAGCCAGTTGAGACGGTAGGTTGTGGGTACAATTTCCACCGGGGGCCAACATGAGCTTTATTTGAAGATATTTGTCTCGGGTTTGGGTGATTTATATGTGTGATAAGATAAAAAAGTGTAGTTAAGCATTCTATGAACCAATAAAATTTAAAAAGCAGAGTTTTGCTGATTACTTTCGTATTTGCAAGAAATGTACAGCATTATTTATTTATATCATTTTTACTACTTAGTTTGTTAAGCTAAGGTTTTAAAGCATTTTTTAACTTTTTTATCTAAATGTTAAAACGCAGATGGAGCAGATTCCGTACTAAAAAAATCTAAATATAATTTTAATCAACGGATTGTAATCGATTCCAAAAACAAAACATTTGAGAAAGGCATTTTTCTCTCAATAAAACTTATAATTTAGAATATGTAACTAATGTTTAGCCGTGGGGTCCCGGAAGTAGAATGTTACCCCTCCTCTACTACCCGTGGATGCAGTAAGAGCCTGCTAAGGGACACCTCCGGAAGAAGGTCAGCAGCGTCTTTCCGTTTATCAACATCCCATACTGCGCTCACCAACCCGCCTGCCAAGCGTGGTGAGTATGGCAACTACCCCTCATGGAGATCCATGAGGGAGGCCTTAGTTCAGTAGTGGACGTTTTACGGCTGAAATAATGATGATGATGTTGAATTAATGTTTGCTCTCGTTGAACGATAAAACTTGTTTGCGGCTACTGCAATTTTATACCTTATATTTTTATTATTTTATATAGCTAGGTAAATCTGCGATGTTTTCCGAAGACGTATAAAACAAGTCATCATCACTCGCAACCTAACTTTACTAACTGCTGGGTACGTATATAATAGGTCTCCACCATTTTGTAAAACTCACCACGGTCCTGTGCTCGCCCCATCCAAGATCGTCCGGCGACACTCGCTATGTCGTCTCGTATCTTGCAGCTGGAAGACCCACATTTTTGTACCCAGTTCTTGGTCGTCATTTAGTAGTCGCCTTTTGCTTTTATCTGTCATCATGTCTCCGTACTAGGTGTCTTGCCCAGCTCCATTTTTTTTATATGATTCCATATATCTTTCACCCTTCTTTCTTGTATACAGTAGGAACACGATCTATGCTTAATGATGAGCATGGCGCGCTCCATGGCTTTCTGTGCTCTTATGAGTGAGTACTGAGTACGCAGCCTCCTTCGGAAGCGTCCATTTCTCAGCACCGTACAAAACAGATCATATCTATGAATCTTCGGCTTTTCCTAATTTCGCAATTTGATCACAACTCAACATTATTCACACGTCCGCAATCTATCCCTTTCCTAGGTGATTGACCTCAGATGTCTTAAAGACGGGACACGTACACGAGACAAAGAAACACTCTTAGAAATGCACTCATAGATGATTTTATCGGTGATATGTGACTGAGAGCGCCTTGCTCTCGTATTAATTTATTATCTTAGAAGATGTATACATGTATAATGAACATTTGAACATTCTTACCAAAAAGGGGCCATGAATAATTTTATAAGAATATATTTTCGTGACGGGAGAGAACTTTAAATAAAACGAAAGCCTTGTAATCTACATTACGAGGGGCCGGAAAATTATTTTACTCTAAGGATGTTGAAACAACACTTTACCTAAATTAGAATATAAAATATAGATTGTATGGCGACACTTACTAACGAGTCGATGACTAAAAACTTAATATAAGAGCTAATTATGCACCTTACTAACTTATTCATCATCATCGTCTCCCTTATCCCACGCTGGGGTAAGATGATATTATAAAAAATAATACTAGGGCACACGTGATGTTACCGACGCGTTGCGGAGCGGGTCAGGCACATCAATTTATTAAAAAATAAAAATCCATTGGTGCACGGCTGGTATGGAATCTCGACTTTAGAATCGAAAGTCGGGGTACATAGTACTGCCAGCACGGCTCGTGTGTTTAATTAACACCTTCATAACATTTCAACAATAATCTCAGCAAGCAGATGCCCTATATTTGCGGAAAACAGTTGAAATGCAATACTGCTGCGGATATTAACTAAATCGAGTGCAATTTATATCTCTCCCGCTGACAAATCACCGAATACGGGAAACTTTAATGTAGCAGCTTCGACAATTTAACATAGTGGATGTTTCTTCCGTGTTACTAGGAACTAGAAGCTTATTTATTAGTGCAGGATATATGATACTTCATTGGAACAAAACTTAGGATTGTTATTTTATTCTAATAACCCAAGCGTGGTTAGTATGGCAACAACCCCCTCATGATAAGTACTAGGAAACTCATGGAGATGACATACATATGTCCATCTCGGGACTTCCTAAGGCTGATATGATGATGATGAATTCTGAACGCTTCACTCAGGTAATGGACGAATTTTGCAGCTATTTGTCTTTCAAACCTGAGTTGAGTATTTTTTACCAGTTCTTAGACTCTTTAGGCGCCTTAGGAACATATTTTACATATTCATCTCCCACTCACTTCAACTTAATTTTTTCCTTATCAATTTTAAGCAGATTGAAACTAGACGATCATCACCTCAGCTGGACTTTGGCTTCCCCCACTGATCTACAATTATTAATCATACTGTCTGTATTTGCCATACTCAACACGCTTGGCAGGCGGGTTACAGGATATTGATACACGAAAGGACGCTGCTGCCCATAGTTCAAGGGGTTGTCCTTTGGCGAATTCTCACTGCATCCACGGCAAAAGAGGAGGGACAACATTCTACTGCCGGTGCCCCACGGCATCACTAGACGATCATTGTCGAGCAATTTAATAAAGTCAAAAGCCTACTAACGACAGGAACGTAACGACTTCTCTCTATTACCTCTAGCAATGTTATTCATCGCCCGAATTTCGCCTTTATAGATTTCCAAAAGGAATTTCTTAAACAATTTGTTAGATGCCAGAACACATTGTATAAATCTTTGTTCGACCAGTTCTGAGAGTGACTTTATGGGACTAAAGCTTCTAAACGTGACCAGCCATGACTCAAAATCCGGCTTTAAATGTCCAATAAAAGAGCTCTGCTCTTTGTATGGCCACTTACCTTGCTTGTTTTTTGGGATGTAAAATTTTATTGCTTTAGCAGTATTTTCAATTTGCATTCGTGTGATTTATTTTGTTAAAAGGTTTTTTTTGTGTTTTTGTTAGACAAAAAGTCGTCGTTACCCTTTTTAGGGTTCCGGACCAAAATGGTAAAAAAGGAACCCTTATAGAATCACTCTGTCTGTCTGTCACAAATGGATATCTCGAGAACTACTGATGCTATCGACTTGAAATTTGAAATGGTAAAAGAATAGTTTTTGAGTTATTAACAAAAATGTTAAAAATACGACCGTTCCCCCCCCCCCCCCCTATCTCCGAAGATTGCAGAGATAAACCCATGATACTTTAACAGCTAATAGAAGTGTATGCAAACTTTATAGGAAAATTATAGCGAACTCTTTAATTTGCATAGTTTTTTAGACAAGGGGGGTGGAAGGGGGGTTTTCAAAAATTTTGTGAAGTTAATAGATAATGTGGGGTATCATATGATAGGTATTTATTTGCACATTAATAAACAGTTTTCAGTTTTCCTTAAAACCGTATCGTTTTTGAGTTATTTACAAAAATCTTGAAAAAACGACCGTTCCCCCCCTTATCTCCGAAGTTTGCGGAGATAAACCTCTGAAACTTTTATTGCTATTAGAAGTGTATGTAAAGATTAGAGGAAATTTATTACAATCTCTCTACTTACATACTTTTTTAAAAATCATCAAAAGTGTAAAAAATCTACATAAGTTCCGCTATCAGACAAGAGATGGCGCTGTCAAGGTTCTCCAACAAACATAAAACCGCTTTTGTCATTTATTATATTGTATGATGGCACGGAACCCTCGGTGCGCGAGTCCGACTCGCTCTTGCCCGGTTTTATTTTCTAAGGTCTTGACTATACGTTTTTCACTATCCCACGTTTGGATCCTAACTTCAGGAGTAGGTACTTATGTAATGACAATTTTTGTTTAGTCCTGTTTATCATTTTTTTCATATAGGCTTGTGTTTAACCACATCTTGCCTGATAAAGCAATGATGTGGTCTTCTGTTTGCATAGTTGAATGTTCTAATTTTCTTTTTTGTAAACTTTTGTTATATTCTAATTTTATTGTATATACCATAGAATATGCCGACTTATGTACATTTCATATTATTATAAATTATAATATCATGAGGTTTCGTGGAATTTTTCAAAACATGCTTTGCATAAATTTCAAATATATTTGTTGGCCGTCCAAGGTTGGAGTATTGCCACAGATTGCAGAAACTAAGTAGTAGTTGCGGAGAGCTGCTCGGAAAATCTTTAAAATAATTACGGCAAAATTTGTTTGGATTAATTTTTAATAAACCTCAAAACTTTTATTCGAAAACCTAGTCTGTTATAATGTTTTCCTACTGCCATATTTTTTTGCGGAATAAAAGCTGATGATGCTTAGAAGTTCAAGAAAACTCATACAGTATTAGAAAAGTTGCTTTTGACATCTATTATAGATTACCTATACAGCGTCAACAACTGCAATTCAAGCTGTATAAAAAATGTAGTTGGGTTAGGCTTGTCAAGCACCTTTATTTCTTATGTATTTGCTATGTTATTATGTTATTTTAAGGTGTAGGAACGATGAGGCGTATTCTATTTATCTATCTATCTAAACCATCTTATCAGCTTAGTACTTTTCAGATGAATGAACAGGTCAATACGCCTCAAGCTGACAAGGATTCAGATGCGGGTTCACACACGATTATTAATTTCCTACAACGTAACATTATTATGTAAAAAACGAAAGTTTTTAATCTGTGCGTCCTACCCGTCATGAGCTACAGTGCCGAAACGTGGACACTTACGGTACGGCTGGTCCATCAGTTTAAAGTCGCTCAGCGAACTATGGAGCGTGTTATGCTCGGAGTCTCTCTGAAGGATAAAATCCGCAACGAGGTTATCCGACAGAGAACCAAGTTCGTCGACATAGCACATAGGATTAGCAAGCTGAAGTGGCAGTGGGCTGGCCATATCTGCCGAAGAACCGATAACTGTTGGAGTAAACGAGTTTTTGAGTGGAGACCGCGGCTTGGTAAGCGTAGTGTAGGACGACCACTAGCTAGATGGAGTGATGACTTGTGGGTGGTCGCTGGTAGACGCTGGATGCGGCATGCTGAAGACAGGGTGAAATGGCGCAGATTTGGGAAGGCCTATGTCCAGAGAGTCCAGCAGTGGACTAATATAGGCTGATGATGATGATGTAACATTATTAGGCATTATTAATGCACTGCCTCTGTTTGCTAAGGCTGTGCGATCTATCGATTTTATTAAACATAATACTATTGAAAGATACGGCCATACAGTACAGCGACAAAAGGTCCATTTCCATTACAATGCGAGCGTAAAACAATAATGTTGAGAATGGGATACTTTTGCGGAATCTCGTTGCATAGACAATATTGTAATGTCATCGCCGGGAGCGACGCTATTGGACGGTTACGCTTGTAGACATCTACTAGTCCAGTAAACCAAGTCAAAATGAGATTGGTATATTGAACGTCCCTAATAGGGATAACGACTTAGACGAAAGTTAGCAACCCCTTTTTGCAGAATAAGATGTGTCATAATTACATAAGCAATAAAATTTATCTGAAGTTTTCTGTAGCGTTTCCAGCTTGGAACTTATTAATATACTGTGTCGTACTATATAATTGTGCAATAACATCATAATATTAAAAAACTCAGCAGATTTTCGCCCAAATATTACGAAACCCGAAAACATGAAACGGATTTCTTTCATAAACATTATAAATAATGTTTCTTAGGACATAAACTATATTATGTTGCTAAGCAAATTTTTTTAATCGGAACAATATCAAAAACTATATCAGATTTTTTAATTGTTAAAGGTTTAATTCTATGATTAAATCATCACAAACATTACCTAAAGCTTAAGCGCCTACGTAGGTCTACGTCGTAGCACTGTCTACGAAATTGTCATATCCACCTCTCAAATATTATGATAGCGCATAACTGGAGATATAAAAAACTTAAATATGATATATTAATCCAGAAACTGCTTCATCTCAGAATCCCGGATATCTCAGTACCGTCTCTCCGATGAAACGGGGTCAAGATTCGACCTTCACAAGGTTAGACCGTCGAACTCTTTACGCCCTCCGGACTTCCGACGACGGGGAAAATGTGCCCATGTTTGATGATCTGTCATCCTTTCGGAGAAGGGCATAATTTCTCATATGGTGATGATAAGCTTTATTTTGTGATTTTGTATTTAGGTCTGTACTTTTTATGAAAACTGGATAAATCAAAGTAAAAAAATAAAATAAAAGTAATAATTCTCTTTAACAAACAAGCTTTTATTTAAACGTACTAAACAGAATAAAATTAACATTTTCTATTAAAGTTAAATGTCAACTTAAAACGTGTTTACACAATTTATGTGATAAAAAAGCTTGTCGCGAGATTTACGATTTAAATCAATTAGATCAAGTTACAGTTAATCTCGCGACAAGCTTTTTTATTCACATAAATTGTGTCAAGACGTTTTAAGTTGACATTAAATTTTGAGGAAAAATGTTTATATACCTCTTTTTAGTACGTTTATACTATAAGCTTGTTTGTTAAAAAGTTTATTTATTTTTTATTTATATTTATTTATTTTCCATCGCACATTCGGGTGGGGTATCGTTAAATAGGTATTTAAAAACCATTTCAGGGTTGCGAAAACTAATTTTGAATTAAGGATTCCTTTTGTGAAATATTAATGTATTTAACCATGATATTTCTAGGAAATCTATAACGATTTATCGTTATAGTTTTCCTTTGCTTAGTTGCTTAGTTTGCTTAGTTTTGCTAGCTTTAGCTAGCATTTTTATTTTCGGAGAAATTGTCGCTAAAATGAGTGATGCGGTTTACCAAACATACCGGAATACTTTAAACCAGAAACTTAATGAATTACTGTTAATATGTTTTGGTAAACGTAAAATAATATACAATAAGATCTAACCACAGGTTTACGGGTAACTACGACATGGCAAAATTATCAAAAACTTTTTTAAACTACGTTAGATTTGTTGTGATGCAGATTAAAGTACATTTTCCACCAAAGTTATGTATTACAAATAAATAACGCTATATGTGTCGCAGAAGACACAACAAACTGTCCGTGTAAACATTTCAGAAAACTCTCGATGTCTTGTCGAACAACGTCGCTAGATAGGGGGCCACTACTACGACAACTCGGCAAACAAATAATATAATTTCATTATTATGTCTTATAATCATTTTTAAAGGGATTTTTTTCAGATCGGTTGTTTTTAGGGTTCCGTGACCAAAGGGTCAAAACGGGACCCTATTTCTAAGATTCTGCTGTCTGTCTGTATCTCATGGCCACCAGTCAACAGGCTGTATTTCATGAACAGTGATAGCTAGATAGTTGAAATCACAAATGATGTATTTCTGTTGCTGCTGTAAAAAAAATACAAAATAATATAAAAACAGAATAAAAAATACTTAAGGGATGACCCATAAGACCTGTCACTACCATATTGTGTTAATTAAATAGATTTTTATGTAAAGAAGCCCTTTCAAGGAATTATTTGGCGGCTAATTCATATCCTATCTTACTCACTCATTAGGTGGAGTGGAAGCTGTCTCTTTTTTTCATTTGCTCACAGTTTTCACGGTGAAACTGAACATGAATTGTTCGAATACCTATATTGATTGCCAATTGGATAAAGGTATATTGAAAGAAATCATATTACATTAGGCTGTGGGGTTGCTGTGGGGTGCCGGCAGTAGAACGTTACCCCTCCTCTCATGCCCGTGGATGCAGTAAGAGCCTGCTAAGGGAAACCTCCGGAAGGTGGGCAGCAGCGTCCTTCCGTGTATCAACATCCCGTACTGCGCTCGCCAACCCGCCTGCCAAGCGTGGTGAGTATGGCAACTACCCTTCATGGAGATCCGTGAGAGAGGCCTGTGTTCAGTAGTGGACGTTTTACGGCTGAAATGATAATCTTGCATTAGGATGTAATTTTTTATATCCTAACTTCGTTTGTAAATTTAATACTTATTCGTATTTGCAAAGTGAAGTGAGTTCATGGTAAGGGCGTCCTTTGTCGTCACCAATGTGTGGGATGGAGCCTTATCGTTTTATTGTTTCGTATTTTCTATTTCATGGGCGAATTGATTCGATTACACGAAATATACAAATTTATTTTGTTACATGACTTGAGTAAATATTAGCTACGATATTTTTTTATATATCTTGTAGACGCAACGAAAGAGGCCTTATAGACTTAATTCCACATTTCGTCGACGCCCCGTAGCGTAGATGATTGCGGCTTAGTTACCATTGTAGTTCAAGTAAATATCAAAAGATGGCGATGTATGCCTAGAGTTGTTTGTGGCCTTAGACGAGTTTGTGGCGGCCTGCACGCACACTATGTAATCCCACTAATATTATAAAGCCGAAAGGTTGTTTGGATGGAGGTTTGTTACCTCTTCACGCAAAAACTAGACTACGGATTGAGCTGAAACTTTGCACCCGTATTGATATTGACCTCCTCCTTTTTTCAAGTCGGTTTAAAATGTCTAACAGCTCTCGGATAACATAACATAAATACTAATGTAACGTATTCCCATGACTGTTTTTTTTTTTGGTTTAAGCAAACTTCAAATACACGATATTGGACCCAACCTTAAATTCGATGAAATGAAATGAAATGAATTAATTTATTTGCCTCAAGTATGGTTTTACACAGATATTTGTATGTTTATTGCTAGGTATCACACACTTGACCGAACTATCCGGCATGCAAATGTTATTGTTATGAAGTTATGACTCATATTACATTGTACACAGTAGATAAAACAATTTAAAAATCAATATATAATAATAATAATAATAATACTAATAACACATATTGATAGTGAGGCATCAAACAAATGGTTAAAAATAGGTAGCCTATTCCCAGAGACAGAAGGATTTATAATAGCTATTCAAGATCAAATAATAAACACCAAGAACTATAGGAAATATATCATTAGAGATCCTTTAGCTTCAGACGACAAATGCCGCAGATGTCACGCTCAACCTGAAACCATACAACACATAACAGGAGCATGCGTAACACTGACACAGACAGATTACACACACAGACACAATCAAATAGCAAACATAATTCATCAAAGTTTAGCACACAAACACAACCTCATGCAAAATACTCAAACCCCCTATTACAAATACACACCAAATAACATATTAGAAAATACAACACACAAACTCTACTATGATCGCGCTATACTCACAGACCGTACCATACACTATAACAGACCAGACATAGTTTTGACAGATAAAATAAATAAGATCACCTTCCTCATTGACATTGCAGTGCCCAACACACACAACATACAGAAAACAATTACAGATAAAATTACAAAATACGTAGACCTGAAAGACGAAATAATCAGAATATGGAGACAAAATAAAGTATATATTGTACCTATAGTGCTCTCTTCCACAGGAGTGATACCAAAACAATTACATCGCAGTATAGAGATATTAGGATTAAACGCATTCATTTACACAACTCTACAAAAAGCAGCCATTCTCAATACGTGTAGAATAGTCAGAAAATTCATGGAGATAGACCCATCATCCACACCAATAAATTGAAACACCCAAATATACGGCTGCATTTACTTGGTTTTTGTAACCCGTAATGCAGTTTATACCAGTCAGACGACTGAGAAAAACAAATGTCCCGATTATAATAATAATAAACCATACTTAAACATGCTACCACTAATAGCCGTAATTTACATTTAACATACATCGATTATCAAAAAGCTTTTGATAGTGTACCACACTCTTGGCTGATTCGCGTATTGCAGATTTATAAGATAAATCCAGACATTATTACTTTCTTAGAAAATACTATGAGTACCTGGCGAACAACACTATCACTCAGAAATAACGATAACTTGGTCACCACAGACGAAATTTACATTGAAAATGGTATCTTCCAGGGAGATTCATTGAGTCCCTTGTGGTTCTGTCTAGCATTAAATCCACTATCAAATATGCTAAATAAATCAAAATTTGGATACAAACTTACTACAGACACCGCCATTTCTCATCTCATGTATATGGATGACATAAAATTATTTGCAAAAAATTGTAGAGAGATGAATAAATTAATAAGTTTAACGTCAGAGTTTAGTACAGATATAAATATGAAATTCGGATTAGATAAATGCAAAACTCTAAAATTACAAAGAGGCAAAGTATCGACTAGGGATCATATTAATTATGATGAAAATATATTTTCAGTATTAGAAGATAATGAAACGTATAAATATTTGGGACTTCACCAAGGTAGGATAATTGATCACGTCAGTATTAAAACAGAAATTAGAAAAGAATTCATCCATAGACTAAATCTTATATGTAAAAAACCTCTCAACTCTAAAAATCTTATAAAAGCTATCAATACATATGCGGTTCCTGTACTAACCTATTCGTTTGGCATTGTTAAATGGTCAGCCACAGACATAAAAAAGCTACAAGTAAAAACTAGAACAACATTCACTAAACATAACTATTTACACCCTAAGTCTGGGATTGAAAGAATTTCATTAAGTAGAATAAAAGGTGGAAGGGGACTTATTGATTTGAAAAACTTATGGGTAGGCCAGATTCAAAACCTGCGAAAGTTTTTCTACGAGAAATCAAGCACCAGTAAAATACACTTAGCAACTACAGAATTAGATAAAAACTTTACACCATTAAATCTTTATAATCAAGACTTGCAATTTAAAAATTCTACAGTTAATGAAAAAGAAAAACTTGATAGATGGCGAAGTAAGGAACTCCATGGTCGTCATATAAAGGACTTAGAGCAGCCACACATTGACCTACAAGCCTCGAACAACTGGCTCAGATTTGGCTCCCTATTCCCTGAAACGGAGGGATTTATGATAGCGATACAAGATCAGGTGATAAACACAAGAAATTACAGAAAGTTCATATTAAAAAGCCCCAACAGTCAAAACGATAAATGTAGGAAATGCCACCATCAATCTGAAACAATTCAACACATCACCAGCGCCTGTCCCAGCCTGACACAAACAGACTACACCCATAGACACAACCAAGTAGTTCATATTGTACATCAAAAACTGGCAATAAAGCACCATCTCGTTTCTGGAAAACTTTTACCTTATTATCAATACAGTCCTAAGCCGGTATTAGAGAGCAATAATTACAAAATGTATTATGATAGAGCTATTCTTACAGACAGAACTGTACATAACAATAGACCAGATATCACATTACTAGACAAAGTCAACAAACATACATATTTAATAGATATCGCAATACCAAATACACATAACATTCAAAAAACAGTGACGGAAAAAATACATAAATACACAGAGTTAAAAGAAGAGATACTGAGAATGTGGAAAATGAATAAGGTTTACATCGTTCCACTTGTGCTCTCTTGTACCGGCGTTGTCCCTACGAATCTCATGCATTACCTGAAAGTGTTAGGTCTTCAGGAAAGCCTACACGTGACTATGCAGAAAGCTGCTATATTAAATACCTGTAGAACGGTCCGAAAGTTCTTGCAGGACGATTCCACTACAACTCAACACTCCAGTGATACGCACTTGGCTTAGGCCCGTGAGTTTCACTTATACCGAAATATCTAAAAGATATTTTGAGAAAAAAAACCTTTTAATAATAATAATGTCATGCAAATAATTATAATTAATGGGTATGTCAAATTTTTAATCTAATAATTCTGAAACAGTGTAAAACTGTTTGTCATATAACCATAATTTTAATTTATGTTCAAAACGCTTTATCGGTAGGTCTTTAATGTCTCTTGGAATTTTATTGTAAATGCGTCCATACATTGCAAAACAGTTTTTTTTATAGAGCGTAGTTTTTGAATCTTTGAAAAAACAATTCTGTCACGATCTCTTACACATCTAGTAAAGATATCACCAGCTTTACAAAATTGGTCTAAATGTTCTTTAACAAATTTAGCAGCTTCAAAGACATACATACTGGGTAGAGTTAAAAGTCTAAGTTTTTTAAAAATGGGTTTACATGACTCCCAGGGTGGTATGCCGACTATAGCCCGAATGCATTTCTTCTGTGCAATAAAAACCCTCTGAATATCAGTGGAGTTCCCGTATAAAATTAGACCGTATCTCAACACCGATTGCTTCTGTGGCTCAGTTAGCCAACTAATACGAAGGAGAAAGCCGGTTCGATTCCCGCCACGGGACAAACTAGTTGTAAAATATTTCAGTACAGTACAGTAAAGTACAGTACAGAGTACAGTAGAGCACAGTACAGTGCTGTACTGTACTGTACTGTACTGTACTTTACTGTTCTGTTAAATAGCGCGATAAATACCCGGTTAAATATGTGTTAATAATGTGTCGTGATCGCGAAAGTTTAAAAAAGTCTATATCTCTATTTGAAAACGAGAATCATAGAGATTATTCAACTTTGAACCGGCAAGCTTGATATTGAATGGTTAACCTACTTTTCGTGATTCTAAACAAAGTTCTGATCGGTTTCGAGAAGTACGAAGAATTTCAATCAAAGATCTTCCACAACTTAAAGCACCTAGTTTGAGACTTACATGAGCGGCTTTTAGTGAAAGTGGTATTAAATTGTTTAATTTCAGAGTAAATAGACTTTGGTTTGAACCTGTGTAATTTCTACAACAAAAATTTATAAAATTTAATAACCATTAAAGCTGGTTGCGAAGGGGAAAGACTTCTATAATATTTTGACATTGTTTGGTTTTTCAAAAACATAATTTCTATTTTTTAAGGGTGAGCAGCAACTGTTTGACTCTAATAAAACTATTCTTGAGCTTGCCTAACACACTTTTTCAAATAAATACTTATTTTATTTTAACATCTACTTACATAACACCTTGGTGCTCCTTTTGTGTAAATTAATTGGTTGTTCTGAGTAGAGCTCTATATATACTCGTACCTACCTATATATAGCTTAAGATCCAAAAGTGTTAAATCTACTGAGAGTTCAAATTAAAAAGATAAACTCTGAAGACTACGAGACTGTCTATTTTAAGAGCTTAGTCGTGGAAGGAATGAGACTCCTGACATTTAAATTTTGCTTCGCACTATCTAAAGTGCATTGGAGTTTAGTTAAAATGTACGACTTCAAAGAGAATTGTTGGATATAACTTCATGCTAAGCAAAACAATTCGTTAATTGCAAAGAGTTTATGTTACTGACAACCTCCGTGGCTGTGTTGGTTTTTTAGGAATTTGCTTGATTTTCGACATGGAACAAATGTTTGTCAGTTTTCTGCATATTTGTACTGGTCTAGGTAGTTTTCTATGTAAGTATCGATTAATATGTATAAATTATCTATAATAGTATAACAGATGAAAATGCCTTACTTACTTTGTATTGATAAGAATAAAACCGGACAAGTGCGAGCTGGAATCGCCCACTGAGGGTTCACTAGGTATGTAGGAAAATAATGAGTGATATAAATTAGCTAATGTGATTTAATAAAAGTTTTAAAAATGCACAAAGAGATTTGGTCACCCATCCAGTTTATGACGGCGCGTAAGATTGCTTAAACTCGATGATTGATTTTGTACTTCTTTAAAGATTTTTTTATGATTCCATTGCAAATATATAGTTTTTCCCTGTATCTATTCTATAAGACAATATACCTTGCCAAATTTAATAGTTGTAGGTCTACGGGAAGTAGGTACCCTAAGAATTTTGATTCCTTTGAGAATGTCAAAACATGCGTTTTTTGCGGCATAAATGTAGATTCAAATATATGGTTTTCATTTCAGCTCGATACCTCTACACGTTTTCGAAATTAAGAGTCTTGATAGACAGATAGACGGACAACAAAGTTCCGTTTTCCTTTTTGTGTTACGAGTGGTATGTACCCCCAACTTTCAATCCGAAGGTCGTGGGTTCGATACCGGCCGTGCACCAATGGATTTTTCTTTCTTGAAAAATGTATGTGCACACTTAACACGAGCTTTAACGGTGAATGAAACATCGTGAGGAAACCCGCGGCTTAGTTAGCTTCAGACGTATTGACCTGTTCTTTCCTCTGAATAATAGCTGACTAAGCTGAGAGGATGGTATAGGTGCTGGGCAAGCCTAATCCATCTAACAATGTCCCAGGCACTGCAGCGTCCCGTACAGCATGATTACCAGTTGCTGACGCTGTATAAATCATCTATAATAGATGCAAAGGCCTTACTTTTTTTCACGGAACTCTAAAAAGTAATTAAAGGATTATTTTAATAACCATATCTGGTACCCATATCACAAGCTTAGCTTACTTTGAGGCTAGATGAGGGCAGCATGGTCTATTTTAAATATTATCAATACAAATCATTTAATCACAGTGTTAGTTGGTCCAATTTATAACGGTTACAATCAAAACGAATGCATTACATAATTTAAATAAAAACACACAAAAAAAGCAACCCTCGCGAAAATGAAAAAAACGAGAACGCAGAATATGAAATGATTTTGTGTAAAAACTTTACTTATAGATAAAGTTAATTACTTATTAGCTTTATATTTTTCTTAGAAACGTCTGATAATCCTCTTCCGTAAGAAACGAATATTCAACAAGCGCGTTCAAGTAACGTAACGTGTATTTTCAACGCCGTGAAAACAAGGATTTGCGTCACAAGCAATGGTACCTACTTAGGGTATTGATAAACGATAATACTTACTAGTCCTACTTAAGAATCCCTTAGCCCGTCGAATGGTTTTATAGGTCATCAATTCCTTCGATTTTGAACGCTGGTTAAGAGGCACATTTAGGGTACGGCTGGTCGAATAGTTCAAATTCAGTCAGCATGCCACCCACTGTACTATGCTTGGTATCCGACAGAAGACCAGTCATCAGCATAGCATAGATCTGTCGAAGAACCGATAACCCTTTTAGATATCGGTTATTCAAAAACGAATTCTTGAGTAGTAGAGATGACGACTATAAATTATAGGCATTATAATTATAGGCAAGACTATAATATTGTAGAACGTTTATCAGCTGGGTCTAGTGATCATTTTCAAACAGTCTCTAGGTGACAAGGTGAAGACGGAAAAGCGGACAGTTGCAAAGTTAAAATTTTCACAGATGATTTATTTCTGTTGCCGCAAAAAAACAAATATTAAAAAAAGAATAAAATAAACACATAAACCCATAAAACAAACGTGATTTTTTTGCCGTTTTTTGTTCGATATGGCAACAGGTATACGCTTTAAATATTCACAGAATATAAAATTTTTAATTATTTGTTTCACCACAAACTATAAAACTATAACATCATAAAAGGTTAAACCTAAGGCGATGTTACATTCTTAAATGGGTTGTTGGGTGTACAATTTGTTACTATGACCTACCTTTGCTATTTCCATGAGTTTCGGCAGGTTGGGTAATTTACGAGTAGTTGTATATTTGTTTTGAACAAGTTGTTTTACCAAATAATGGTACGGAACCCTTCGTGCGCGAGACCAACTCGCACTTGGCCGATTTTTGTATTTGATTTTAAGGGTTCCGGACCAAAATGGTAAAAAGGAACCCTTATGGTATTGAAATGGTATAAGATAACGCTTTTTCACTAATATAGAATATATAAAAATGTTTAAAAATATTCTTATTATGTTTGCAAGGGGGGCGGAAAGGGGGTCTCAAAAATTTTAAGTGAAGTTACTTACTAGGTCATATGGGTATCATATGAAAGGTATTCATTTGCACATTAATAAACAGTGCTTAGTTTTGCTTTTAACCTTTGAAACCAAATGAAAGAACCAAATGAACCTAAGGTCATTTGATTCTTTAATTTGGTTTCACTTTGAAAGTTATTTACATTATGCTAAAAACTTCGAAAAATACAATATTTTAGTTTACAGCGTTTAAAATTAAAATAAAAGATTTAATCTCATGCAAAAATTGTATTAGCGGGAATTCAAATCAAGTTTTGATTTTCCACGAAAACATGATGAAGATAATAATTATTAATAAATTTTGACCTTCTAAGAAATTAGTGGCATTTTCTTTTTCCTAATGTTATTTTTTTCTACTATTTCGTTTTTGCGTCTTTTTTTGAATATATGTATTATATATATGTATATAGCATAACTTAATATTGATAGATTGATTAACAATTTGAAAGAAATAATAAACAGTGATTAAAGTGACTAATTCGTTAATTTGTTGGTTTTCAATGAATAATCATATTTTATGAGTATGATTAAATTTTTATCATAAAGTTACATTGTAAATGTGCTTGAAATTATATTTTACTAAAAGTTCGCCCCGCGGTTTCACCCGCGTTCCCGTATCCCGTGAGAGTTCGGGGATGAAATATAGCCTATGTTACTCGCTGATAATGTAGATAGCGTTTCATTGGTAAAATACTTTTCATAATAGGTTTAGGCATGAAAGCGTAACCAACAAACATATATTATAGATATCGCTCAAATCATGTCCTTAAATTGAGAGCTAAAGTCTAGACGAGCTCGTCATCCAGCCATAAGTTAAAAATAAACGTATCAACTCTAGGTATGTGATAATATTTTATTTGGCTGATTATTATTTTATAGTTAAGGATTCAATTTATGGAGCTTAGCAAAAAAAGGTCCGCCGTGTTGGCCGAGGGGTTCGATACCGGCCGTACGCCAATAGATTTTGATGTGGAACATCTTTTGCTGCAAATATGACCCGATTAAATAATTAAGTCATGACGCGATTAAATTGACATGCAAGTACTCGTAACTAGCTATTTTATTTACGCCTGTACTTCTGTCGAGTAGCGAATATGTCGGATCCAAGAATCTGCCCAATTCACGATCTGTCGAGTAGCGAATCTGTCTAATCTACAACGTGTACTAAGCCGAAAGTGGGGGTTTCAGCCCATCAAAACAAGTAGTTTTAAAAAGAAAAAAACTTGGATATTCGTGTTTTTTTTTTGATAACTATTATTAATTATAATTTTAATAGATTTTGTGATGTGAAAATGATCCTGAGGTCATAATCAGTGCTTTTTCTTTTTTTTACTCCTTTATAAAAAAATACCCTTTGTGGTTATAGGTATTTTTATTTTTACCTGTACTGCAAAGCTCGCGGAGGCCACTGACCCTATCAAGAATCAGCTGGCTTTTAGGTTGATATCATCGTATAATCAGCTGTTGTAGTTAAAACCCTCGTGGTCTTTTCTTGAATTACTGAGTCTTGAATATTCTTAGAATAAAAGTTGTTCCTTGGGATGGTCATAATCACCCCCTTTCGGCTTAGACAGATTCTACAACGTGTATATACATGTTACAATACACGTTGTAGAATCTGTCCTACACCGAACAAAGGAAACGTGTAAGAAGTTAAGATTAAAATAGGTTTCAATATTTGAATAATCTATAGTTAAGCATTCAATATAGAGCTTACATGAAAAAACTAAAATAAAATATTAGAGATGACAAAACAATGAAACAACCACAATTCCATGCGATGAAATGTTTATTTAACTTATTTCTATTAAAATGATCTATGTACATTTTCTTATATTATTCATAGTAGGTACAAAAATAATCGTACAATAATATTAGCCTCTTAATATTTTACAAAACTTGTTTTATACAAAACGAATAGCTTATATTAATAATCAATAAATCTCAATTTTATATTATAATACTTGGTTACAGTCGAAAGAACTTTAATTTTATATTTACCTTATAATCTAAGACATCATAATTGTCGAAATCGTTGTACTAACTAAATAATTTTAGCAAGAAAATGCTTTTTTTATTTATAAATGCAAAATAATGAACATATTTTTTTACTTTTTGATTACAAATAAAACGAACTTCTAAATGCTGCACAACACTGACTAGATCAAGTAAAAACATCCAAACAACTGTAGGTTTGAAGCCACATAACGCTTTTGTGTTTTTAATTATAAAATAATGTAACTGGGGTAAAATCAGATATTATATATGTGCCAAAAACGACGCTTAATAAAAGCCCCATGTTGGGTGCCAGATCTTTCAAATTTATAGCGATATCAATTTAGTTATGGTAACAATAAGCTTATATTTTTTGTTGAAACAATTTAACACCTATTTACAAAAATAAAAAACAAAAATATAATGTGTGTTGCACTTAAACCTTCATAAATACGTTACTATCACTAAGGTAAGCGAATCAAATGGTACTTTTCGATGTTTTCAGTCATTTGGCAAGTCATTGCATTAGAACCGGATCTTTACCGGGCTTTTACACGTTTATTTTCAGCGAAATAAAGCACATTTTCCAATGTCATTAGTCATAGGCGGACATATATTTACGCCCGGCATTGGGGACTGGATAACTATACAAGACATGTCATAATCGCTTTCTCTTGAATTTTTAGAAAACACAGTTTTGATTACCTCGTCAATCACGGAAGGTTCAATGCATTTTAAATTTATTACGTACAAATCGGGTCAAGAAATAACTTCCCCATACACAAACAGCCATCACTGTGGTCTGTGAGCGTCGCAACGTCGTGATAAAAAACAATTGAAACAATTCAAGATAGATTGTTTGTTTTACTAAATGTATTCAAAAATGTACATTGCTCTGTACATACAGAGCAATGTACATTTTTAATACCGCGTCAATCACGAATGCACTCGTACTATTCAAGATTAGTCATCATCACTTTCACCATAATTATCTTTTACTGCGTCATTCATTAACTATTTCATTGGAGACAAGTCACTTTCACAGTTATTCTCAGATCAATGAAGCACTAGTCACAGATGACGGGATGAGAACTGTATAAATAATCCACCATTACTGTTATCTTCTGGGAAATTAGCATTTTTGTATACCGCGTCAGTCACGGATGCACTCTTAATATGCATGACACGATTACAACCGAACGCGTTGACCGATTTACATGAAACCTTTTTTGTCTTAATGAAAGAAGGGTACTGATTGATTTTGGTGACCCTAGGATCACAGGGACCTTAAAAGGTCACCAAAGGTCAAAAATGGCATTTTTCGGAAACCTTTGCCCCCTTTTCTGGTACCCACGTACCAATGCTTGTTTGAATACTGCGTCAATCATTAACTATTTCACTAAAGACAAGTAACTTTCACGTTTATTTTGAGCACTACAGAGCACAATTTCCAATGTCTTTAGTCATAGGCATGCATACACGCCCGGCATCGGGGCTAGAGCATCACATCGCGAACGGGCTCGCAGACGGTTCGCTGTCAGTCACGAGACGACGCCATCACTATGACCTGTGTGCGTCGGACGTCGTGACGGGAAGAGATGCTGCTGCGTGGACGGTTTAGGATCTGGCAATACATGAAACAAACATTGAGATTAGCCTTGCCCATCTAATATTCCTGTCAATTGCCTGTTGCAAAACCTGTCTTGAGATACGTAATCACCCTGCGGGGAAGATATACTATTTATCACCAACCCATTGGGAAGGATCTGGTTTGTGCATGCCTCGTGCGGCGACGGCCACACCACCACTCAACATGCAACAGGCAGGCGGGTTGGCGAGTGCAGTACAGGATGTTGATACACGGAAAGACGCTACTGCCTATCGTCCGGAGGTATCTCCTTACAGATTCTCCGAAGTTCGGCGTGGAGTCGTAACGAGACCGCAGCGTGCCGCGCGTTGTGCTTCGCTGGCAGCACCACAGCCTCTTGCACGGATGGACTCGTCAAAAAGAATGCCTTTGGTAAACTTGGTGTATATTACCGTAGCAACAGAATGTGAGCGCCTAGCATGCGTGGTGGAGATCAGGTCGGAGTTCGCGGTGGAGTCGGAGCGGGACCGCAGCGTGCCGCGCGCGTGTCTTGTGCGGCGCCGGCCACACCACAGCCACTTGTACGGGGGTACTCGTCTGGAATTACATGAATGAAGGTTTTTCATATACAATGCCGTTTTTACTAAAAAATATAAAATCTATTAGACCTTACAGATGGAGCTGGCAAGCGGAATGTTGTTGATTTATAATTCTGTTCTATTTAGTAAAATAAAGCTAACACCGTCTGTCTATAAGGCCAAATTATGTTTCCCACCAGTAAAATACAGCTCAAGCCATCTATAAGGCCAAATTTTGTTTTCTACCAGTAAAAAAACACAAGCATTGTAACGGGGGTTCCAGAAAAGGGGGCGAAGACCTCAAAAGGTCACCAAAAGTCAAACGTGGCATTTTTGGGTTTTTGACGTTTTCGGCCATTTATGAAGAATTATATTTTTTTGGTGACCTTTTGAGGTTACAATAACTCCGGTCCCTGTAACCCTAGGGTCGCCAAAATCAATCAGTACCCTTTTCTCATTAAAACGGTGCTAACAAAAGGTTTCATGTAAATCAGTCAAATCGTTCGAAAACACCCAGAACCGGGGCAAATATTAGCAGAAAAGCAAACATTTTGTCCCTCGGCGGGGATCGAACCCTCAACCTTTTGCGTCTCAGCTGGTTAGTCGACCGACTGAGCCACGGAGGACAAAGGATGTAACCTGTTTATCACCATCAGCGCCTATAGGCCCTTTGCATGCTTTTGCCGTTCGCCCATGTCGATCGCTATTATTCTAGGCCAAATGCAACACATGGTCTTCTAAACTTAGATATTTTTCTTCTTCTTCTTCTCAGCCGTAGTACTGGCTCTCCACGTCCACTGCTGGACAAAGGCCTCCGGAAAGGCATTCATGGATCTGCGAGGAATCCTTCAAAGATCGTGAGGGGGTTGTTGCCACACTCGCCACGGCAGGCGGGTTGGCAAGCGCAGTACGGGATATTGTTACACGGGAAGACGCTGCTGCACATCTTCCGAAGGTTACCCTTAGCAGATTCTCACTGCATCCACGGTAAGAGAGGAGGGGCAACATTCTACTGCCAGCACCACACGGCTCATTCTTACCTTAGACTGGCATATATATGCGGGGAGAACATACAGCATATAAGCGGGTTGGCCGCAGAGTTGAGTGGCGCGAGGCTCTGGATCAGAGTGGCCACTGCTACCATCGTCTGCGTCATTGGGATGTAGTGGTAGACTTGCAGCAGGTCAAACACTATGTATGGCGACCAGCAGAGGATGAACACTGGAAATACGGTGCTTAATCAATATATATAAAACTCTTCCGTTACTGACTGAGTGACTGACAGACAACGCACAGCCTAAACCACTGGACCTTAGAGACTTGAAATTTGGCACACATATACCTTAAGTATCCTAGAGGTGCACTAAGAAGGGATTTTTTGAAATTCCCACGGGAACGGGAACTACGCGGGTGAAACTGCGGGGTGCGGCTAGTTTAGTATATACTAGGTTGTGCCCGCCGCTTCACATGCGTTGTTTCCTGATAAAAAGTAGCCTGTGTGTTAATCCTAGTCAACATCTATATGTTTGCAAATTTTCAGCTTGATACGTACGTTAGTTTTTGTGTGAAGAGGTAACAAACCTCCATACAAACAAACTTTCGGCTTTATAATATTAGTTAGATATAAATTCTTAAATTTTCTTAGCTTCAATGTTAATATTTAATATGTTACTGAAAATACCGCTATATGTATGCTTATTACAATTGAGTAATTCCTTCGATTTATCATGGATCCCATCATCAAAACTAGGATAAAAAGCAAGAAATTCAGAAATTCATTCATTTTCTCCACATATTGCAATTACAGAGCAGATTCTTTTTTTAGTCTAAGAGAAACAAAAAAAAAACAGAGGAAAACTATAAGTAAATTTCATAATCATACAATATTAGTAGAACAACGGGAAAAAGCTCATGTAATGAGGACGATAGCACGATAGTTTACAAATCATATATGTAGTTGCAATTACGTTGTTTCAAAATTTCATGGGGCAAGGAATATGTAATAGTCTACGGGCGGCGAATTTCTAAATCCGCCACTGCTAGTCTCCTTATCAACTTGTCCGATTTTGAGAGACTTGAACTTAAGTTACTACTTACGAGGACTTACCAGTACAGCTGTCGTTAGTACCTAGTAACTTAGGCTACTAACTAGAAAAAAATATAGTACTTATACGCAAAAACAAAGAAACCCGGACAAAGCCATGGGCAGCAAATATATGTAAAATAATCACCAAACACAATGACGAAGGTCATCTTGACACTCTTGATTTTCGCTCGCGGTATCAACCCCCTGGAGCTGGCGCGCCTCGAGTCAGGGTCGCTCTCGATGTGACCTGAACGAAGTCAAATAAAAAATTGTTTATTTATTACAGTGATATGATATACACTTTATGCCGTGGGGTCTTGCCTTGGATGCAGTCAATATCTGCTAAAGGACTCGGAAGATGGGCAGCAGCGTCACTTTGTCTACCAACATCCAGTACCGCGCTCGCCAATCAAGCCAAGCGAGGTTGATGGCAAGCTCCTCATGGCTTTATTCGAAGATTCACGAGGGAGGCCTATGTTCAGCAGTGGACAAGCTACGGCTGTGATGATGATGACACGGTGTTATGGGGCTTCCGAATATAACATCATCCTGCCATCTTGTATCGGCGGCCATTTTTAATGTATGGGGGGATCGCGCAAATCTTTATGACCTCTGTGAACGTTGAACGTTGCGGCAAATGCAAAGTTGACATGGTCATTTAATATTGGCAATATTTAATTTATTAGTTTTATATAAAAATGGGCTTATTAAGATAAATAAAGTTAAATTTTATTTTTTATTATTTAATTGAAAAATAAATGATTACAAAATAAAGTGTGTGCGAAACAAAACGAAAATACGCCAAATATCTCGCTGGCAACCCTAGTTTCACAGACAGAGCCACTCTAACACACCTTTTGTGTTTTTCCTTCCCCCCAACGCCTTAAAAACTGTGTACTGCGCAGCCGTTGAAGACAACTTCACAGTGCTCATAGAAGTTTTGCACGATACACACCTATTTGCCTAAGTTTATGTGGGATTACATACCATTCCTCAAAGTCTTCGTTCTCCTCGAGTCTACGGGCGGACTCATGAGAACAGCCTTGCTCTTCGTCCAAATAGTCAGCACGATCACACAGTAGCACGCAGCGATTGCCAGAGCGGGCACCACGAATATCATCGCCGACACCAAACTCATCCAGATCTGCCACCTCTTGGGGGAGCCTAGGTCTATCCAACATTGCAGTTGACCTGAATAGTAACGAAATCATTTTAATAATAAATACGAGTATTGTATCTGTTAAGAAATGCTTAGATTGGATTATGCACAGACGTGTTCATAGTAAAGGCTACCACTTGTGACTGGCCGACTAATGTGACTGGCCGGCTTAGTGGTATCCTTTAACGTGTCAAATACAAGGAATTCTGTTGTTACAATTCATAATTATATTTTGTATTTGTATTGCAGTTGGCCAAAAAGGACCAGCTTCAACTAAATGCTACGCCGCACCAGAGTACGAGTCAGCGCTGGTTGTCATACTGATTCTGAAAGGGTGGCTTTAAATACAAAAACAAACTTAGACTTATAGGAGGAAAGGCGTTCCTAGCCAAATATTGAAATCGTTATGAGTGAGCACACTCATTTGGAATCAGTGTACCTCTAAGCACAGTGTTAGCTGGACGTAGTATAATTATGTTATTTTTTTCACGAAAGTTTGTGCAATATATGTATTTGCTTATTACATGATAACAATAACAGTTTATTTTATTGGAAACCAGCGTGCGTGCGTCGGCATTAATGTTAACACACATTTAGAGGCAATGCAGTTTTTAGTGTCAGTGCACATCTGACGATCTGAATCTCTGTTCCTAGCTACATTAAAGCTCACCTTGCACTTCCTTGATCTCGTAGAGGAAAAGTATGGGTACTGAGAAGAGCACGCTGACGACCCAAGCAGACACGATAAGAGCTCGCGCTCGGTTCCCTGAAATTAACGGAAACACTCGGTCAAAGTCTATTATATTGATTGTGTGTACTGTTGTATTGTCTAGTATATTAATTTGCGAATAAGCTAGATGCACAGAGCTGTAAAATATCTTATGTTATGTGGCTAGATGACGTAAGTCCGTCATTTAGATTTAGAAAATCTATTGTACACGTATTTTTTCTGTCATCCAAAAACAACCGCGATACATTTTATCGAAGTGTCGCGCGAAGTCACACGCTAGTACGCGCCGACGACGTGCCTCGGTATTATGACGTCACGAGCCCCTTCTGAACTTCAACTCGCTAAGTATTGTTTTATTAGTTTTTTGTTTGTTATTTTTGTATCTATCAGACGGAATAAATAGAATTTTGATTTTCATACCCAGTCGTCATGCCTAACAGCGAAAAAAAGAGGGGTGTAACACTTTACACCCCTCTTTTTTTCGGGGGTTAAAAACTAAGTATATTTGGCCTTTGCACACAGAGTCAACTTTTACCATCATCTAACCTCAACCAAAGATGTTGAACTTGTTCTACATCTTCCCATAATTGTCCCAGCACTCCCCTTTCAAAGTGGGAAAGTATTGATACCTAGGTATATTGTCATTGATCAGAGACTAAGTTTGAAGCAACACTGGATACTTTAGCTGGTAGACTCCGAAAGCTCATGTATTTTAAGATGCTGAAAAACGTAGCAGACCGCAATGTATTAAAAGTGTTTTATCAGCGCTAGCGCAATAGGTCATTAATTATCACCTAACCTGTTGGGGTGGTATTGCTAAAACCCAATTCGCAGTTGAGAGGGCGCAACGCGCTATAATTAAAGTTGGCCTACCTTTCCGTTACCCCGTTATCCCAAGTCTATACAACGATTGGGATGTTTTGACGGTAAGGTGGTGCATCCTACATAATTTGCTTTTCGCAAAAACTCCCAACTTGACTACGACAAGCGTAGAAAAGGCCCACAATAACTTTGTTTTCAGGGTAATTTCCTTTTTATTAAATTAAACAACCTTTTAAATACTTACCCATTGCCTGAATTTACTTTATCGTTATTATTATGCAAAGTCAGCAATAAGTGCGTAGTAATGATGTTAATTATCAGCCTATTTAGGACCTCCGTAGATCAACGTTTAGGCGTTTTCTGTTTACTTTTGTAGATTCTTACTGTACTCTGTGGCCCAGCGGGAGAAGTTCCGCCTGCGAAGTAAGATCCCTGCGTTGGAACAAATATCTGTACGATATGCAGATATTTGTTCTGGATGTTTTTCTATTATAACTATTATTATCTCAGTCACTCAGTCGTGGGATTGCAGTCTTCGTCCACTGCTGGACATAGGCTTCATGGATCTCTAAGATCACGAGGGAGTCTAAAAAGCATATCTATGAAGTATAATATTCTATATATATAAAATTCAAAGTCCTGACTGACTCACTGACTGACTGATATATCAACGCACAGCCTAAACCACTGGACCTAAAGACTTGAAATTTGGCACACATATACCTTGAGTATCTTAGAGGTGTACTAAGAAGGGATTTTTCGAAATTCCCACGGGATAGGGAATAAATGGGATTTATATTTTCGAATCAAAGTGGATCTGCGTGAAAAAGGGGATTTTACGTTTCATGACTTCCACGCGGACGAATTCGCAGGCAAAAGCTAGTATTAAATATATGTGTCATCGAGTACACATATTACAACCCCTGCTTAGCATGGGCCTAGATGACCCTGTGTGAATTGTCCAGCATTATTAATATTTATCGAATTTAAATTTGATCGGCCGGGCCGGCACCCCACGACTCCTCAATGATCATCATCATCATAAAGACCCATCGCAACCAGCAATGGATATTCCGCTCAGGAATGAAAGGAAAGCTAGACTCCACAGGTGATAACAATTAAACACTGGGGCCTAACGTAATTGCTTTCGATAAATTCGTGAGAGTGGCATCATTCAGGTCGTTTTAATCTTTTCATTGCTAAAATTATAGCGAATGCTAAATTAAGGCTCGTTTTGTTTTTATTACTCTAACTAAATAACCTCAGCTGTAAGAGGCATCAGATTAGTGGCCCGAAAATCCTATAATTTTACTTTTACGACTCTGTTTAGTTGTATCTCTATCACCACCTGGGAGATTATAAATCTCAGAGAAAACTCTATTGTGCAAAGAGAAAATAAAACGTACGACAATCAATCTACATTTAGTTAACTTTCCTCTTAAGGTGGCAGTGGAAAATACAGTTTGGAACCAAACATATTTACAGCAAAATTTAACCCGCCGTGTGCCGAAATTAAAATGTTGCCTCTTGCCCGTGGATGCAGTAAGAATCTGCTAAGGGTCTGCTCTGCTTCGAAAGATGGGCAGCAGCGTCTTTTCGTGTCCTCCTTCTACCTCTCATACTGCGCTCGCGATAGCAAGGATGAAACAAATCAAGAGCAAACCTATCTGATCTATAAAAATAAAACAAGAACAAAAACCCGCCTGCCAAGCATGGCGAGTATGGCAACGATGAGGAGATGTATGAGGGAAGCCTATGTCCAGCAGTGGGCATAGACAGGGTCCTATGGCTGTAATGATGAATGAACCTGCATTTTTTTGATGTAACTATGTAAAATATAGCTTTTAGGAATCCGCAGTACAACAAGGAACCCTTATAGTTTCGCTTTATCTATCTGTCTGTCCGTCTTTCTTCAGCTTTTATCATCTCAGCTGTAGGAGGTCCACTGCTGGAACATAGGCCGTCATGGAGCTTTGTACTGATCATGAGGGGTTGTACTCACCACGCTTGGCAGGCGGGTTGGCGAGTGCAGGATGTTGATACACGGAACGACGCTGCTTTCCATCTCCTAGAGGTTTCCTTTAGCAGGCTCTTACTGCATCCACTGGGTAGGAGAGGGGGGGGGGGGGTAACATTCTACTGCTGGCATCCCACGTCAAGTCTTTGGGTTTACGAAGAGACTATCAGGTAGTCCTAGAAAGCTGTAATTTTGCATGACTTCTAAAATAATGACGCCGAGATAACGGTACAAAGAAATGCTATAATTAATGGAATCAGACGTTACTTTGCGGAAATCCATTACAATAAAATGCAGTGAAAATATTTAGTTTTAATTCCGCTTATGCTGAGATGCATGAGCACCGCCCTCCCGCCCGCTAATTATGCACATGCAGGGAGGTTCCTCCCTGGGTCCTTCTAGGTTGTCAGTGCAGCATGCATACCCAAACCTATACGATGACACGTGTTTTGCCTCTCCGCGAGGCATCATCAGGTGAGACGCTGAGGTGTTGAATATATAATTAATGGAATCAGGCGTTACTTTGCGGAAATCCATGACAATAAAATGCAATAAAAAATATCTAGTTTTAATTCCGCTTATGCTGAGATGCAGGAGCACCGCCCTCCCGCCCGCTAATTATGCACATGCAGGGAGAACTAGCTTGTCAGTGCAGCATGCATACCCAAACCTATTGGAGCAGTTAGAAATTCTCAAACACAACAATAATAGCGCGTTTACACTGTTGAATGACCAAACAAATTTAGTGTCGTCTCCATTATTACGTATTTTTTCGGGTAGTAGTAGGGCAACAACGTCACGCGGTGGGGGTATTTAAGGAGCGACGGCTGCGTTGTGGCTTTCCTCCGTCGACCAAGACACGTTCTCGGCTTGCCCGTTGACGAGCTCACCGCCGCTAACCCGGAGGTGACGTCAACCCGTCCCACACTAGCTGTTAGACACATTTTCAAAAACCGGTCCCGCCGGCGGGGCCGAAGAATACATTCTTCCGTCTAAAGGTGCAGTTTTGTTTTCAATTCTGGCAACAGTCCAAGCCGTGGTTCGAACCTAAGTGGTGCCCTTGAGCTTGTTGCCCCAACCTAACTTTTGCGGCTGGGCGCCTTCTGCGCTCGCCATAGTCCGGTAACGTTGTCATGGCCATCTGCGGTCAACAACATTTTTGTCACTTCGAAAAAAAAAAAAAAAAAAATGTGGCTTCACTTTCGTTCCAGCGGCCGACCAGTCAACATCTCAGCGGTCACCTGATGATGCCTCGCGGAAAGGCGAAACACGTGTCGTCGTATAGGTTTGGGTATGCATGCTGCACTGACAAGCTAGTTCTCCCTGCATGTGCATAATTAGCGGGCGGGAGGGCGGTGCTCCTGCATCTCAGCATAAGCGGAATTAAAACTAGATATTTTTTATTGCATTTTAGTGTTGAATATAGTTGATTTGGGGTACCTCCACAGGGTATCTCTCATACGTATGGTGGTAATGAACAATTTTACGGAGTTTCTGAGAAATTGTCCCTCAAATAATTGATACGGCTTAACAAACATACCTGCAGGGTGATTACGTATCTCGCGACAGGTTTTGCAACAGGCAATCGTTGCTGTCAAATGTCAATTCCTTGCTGTGTTCTAATACAAAATTGACGTTTGACAGCAGCGATTGCCAGTTGCAAAACCTGTCGCGAGATACGTAATCACTCTGCGGAATTGTACAAACGGAAAACTCAATTACAATACATGTTAATTTGTTATGTTAACTAAACTCTAGACCAACTTCTAACAACACGTAACTACGGAACCTTACACAGCGCGTGGCCCGACACGCAACTGGCCTCATTTATTTTCCTCCCTTTATTACTTTAAAAGTAACATTTCGCTAGTGAAGTTTTGAATTTCCGCTAGAAATAAATGCACTTTTGAGAAAGCCTGTTTTGTAAATTGAACATAAAATGAAAATAATCTAAAGCTTATTATATTACAAGTTTTTCTTCAATATGATTGTGTTCTATTTTAAAATATTGTGAGAAAAATCTCGCGACTTAGCGTCAACTACCGCCGCTAGGTAATCCTCTTCTGGATTGTAGGTTCTTATTCGCATTCGTGTCGTTGCCGTTGAGTGCCGGCAGTAGAAATTTGCCTCTCCTCTCTTGTTGGATACAGTCAGAATCTGCCTAGGGATACCTTTGGAAGATGGGCAGCAGCGTCTTTCTATGTATCAACATCCCGTGCTGAGCTCGCCAACCCGCCTGCCAAGCGTGCCGAGTATAGCAACAACTCCCTCATGAGAATAATCATGATGGGAGGCCTTTTCCAACAGTGGATGTGTCCTACGCCTGAGATGATGATGATGATGATTGGTATTGTAATAAATGACCTATTTATCTGAGAGGGTGGTAATTGGTAGGTGCTGGATAAACCCTTTAATCTAAATTCCAGGCTCGCGTACAAGGAAATAGATAGTATTCAATTCCTTTTGTTTAATCTGTTGAATTTGCGCTATTCTCAATGATTTAGACGAATTGTGTTAGTCTTAGAATTGGTTTGTAAAAAACTCTTGTAAGGCTTTAAGCTCACCTTTGTACAGTCGCACTCATAGTAAAGGTTACCACTAAGGTAAGGTAACTAAGGCAAGGTGACTTAGTGGTATCCTTTTCTATGAGCGCGACTGTACATGCCATTCGTTTAAGCTTTTGTCTGTATATTTATAACTAGCTGACCCGGTGCCCACTTCGTTGGGCGGTAATTTATAGCCTATGACACTCACAAATACTGTGGCTTTCTATTAGTAAAAGAATTTTGAAAATCGGTTCAGTAGATCCAGAGATTATCCCCTACAACCTCACAAACTTTACCTCTTTATAATATTAGTATGATATGTACAATAAAGAGTTAGAACATTCAGGATTAAGTTTTAAAAAAACACACCTTTTCTGAATACTGAGCTTTCAACTACTTACATTTACTTTTAATATAAACTCACTAAATAGCAACAACCATAATTATTTATCTCTCCTTTTACTTATAAACGTTAAAAAAATCATCCACCACTTAATTTACAGATTTTAGACAGTTCTATATAAAAACTAGCTGTCCCCCGCAACTTCGCCTGCGTCACATAAGAGAGCACTCTCTCTATGTGACGCAGCCGAAGTTCAGGTCGTCCGTCGGCACCTATAATTAAACTGTGCGCGAGGTAAAACTATATCTTCTAAGATATTCCTTGAATTCAAATGTACATTTGTCAATAGGTTTTTTTATCAAAAGACTTGGACCGATTTGACCATAATCCTTATATACGTTTAGCAGCTAAACACAAGCGATGTGTCAAAACTCATCGCCTGCATATCGATACCATTGGCGGATCAGTCGTTTTCAGTGAAATAATTAAGTGAGGGAGGGTGCCGCCGTAGGGTGCCGGTAGTAAAAAGTTGCCCCTCATCTTTTGCCCGTGGATGCAGTAAGAATCTGCTAAGGGAAACTCCGGAAGATGGGCAGCAGCGTCACCAACCCGTACTGCGCTCGACAACCCGCCTGCCAAGCGTGGCGGGTATGGCGAAAACCCCCTCATGATATTGGAGATCCATGAGTTAGGCCTTTGTCCACGTTTGTGGACGTCCTACAGCTTGGATGATGATGATGATGAATCATGCGAGTCATAGACGAACAATATTACCTACATTAAAATCTCTGTTCTTTCTTCTGAACATAGCTGCCGAGGCTGATATAACAATGTAAAGGCTTTGACCCAGCTAGATGCCAGTGAATTGAAACGAATTCTAGTCATCCCGAATCGGGATGTTTTGTGCATTGTCTCCTGTGACGCGACTCCGACCTTAGCCAGCACAACACTGAAGGAAAACATCGTGAGGAAACCCGCAGCTTAGTTAGCCACAGACGTATTGACCTGTTCTTCCCTCTGACTAATAGCTGACTTAGCTGACTTGCTGACGCTGTATAAATCATCAAGAATA
This sequence comes from Pasiphila rectangulata, assembly GCA_963082625.1. NCBI lineage: Eukaryota > Metazoa > Arthropoda > Insecta > Lepidoptera > Geometridae > Pasiphila > Pasiphila rectangulata. The sequence continues at coordinate 15,878,054 of OY720240.1, forward strand.
GATGTAAAGGTCTTACAAATATATCACATTAATAACTAAAGCCAACTGAATTAAAGTTATTTAAAGTACTCACAGCTTCCAGAAAAGTTCATGGGATTGGTGATCGCGTCACAGCGGTCAATGCTGAGTGCTACCAGCACGTAGGTCGATCCGTACATCACAACTGCCTGAAACCGCATAATTTAAATATATACTATATTTTTTACTATATTGTAAATACCTTTCGTCATAATATTAAACACACATGTCATATTAAATAATCTAAAAAATCGTCGAAATCTCTCGTGACGTCACGTATTGTATGGTTAATATGCCCTTCACCTAATTTTAATGCGATTTATTCTATCTAAAAAAACACTTTTATTCATGGTGGAATTTATATTTTTCATACCCTCTGTCAACATGATTTATTAAGTTGGTAGCAAATTTTAGGGTTCATGTTCTTTACATAATATTATGTGGCTATAAAATTGTTTTTAGGGTTCTGTACCCAAAGGGTCAAAACGTGACCATATTAAGAAACACAAAGACTTCCCTATCCGTATGTCTGTCCGTCTTTTTGTATGTCTGTCACCAGGCTGTATCTCATGAACCGTGATAGCGAGACAAACAATACTAAAAACAGATTGAAAAATAATATTTAAGGGGGCTCCCCTACAACAAACGTGATTTTGATTGAATGATGGTACGGAACCCTTAGTGCGCGAGTCCAACTCGCACTTCTTATTAATAAATAATAAGTTTTTGTTCGTTATAACGAAACTTGCATACGTCTCTGGAAATAGTAGTAAATACAGATATGAAGAAGACCGTAAGCCAACTATTCCTAAAACTTAGTTGTGTGAAACGGAGCGTAAAGCACGCTTGGGGCAATTCAGTGACAGAGAAAGGACGGATTTTGTGAATGCATCATATATAATATATATAAGGCTTACCTGAAGAAATTTGACGGATTTGCACAAGAATTCTCCAGCGAGCCAAGCTATTGTGATCTTCTGTATGATGTCTGGAAATACGTAGATCAGGCCGACGAATAAATCTGAAATGTGTTATTTTTTTATGAAAGTAGGTAACGCTTAAAAAATACTCTCCGTTCAGTGCGTCTTTTATTCGACAATGTGATACCTGTATTTCTTTTCAGATGACCGGGTTTCTTCGATTCTTCGGCTTATAAGTGTAAAGCTTTCAAATGAAAAAAATATAACTAACAGTTTCAATTTCCATTCTTTAACCGCGTAGTTATTAAACTCTGTTTAAAAGTCATTATGTTCATTAAAATTCCATTTATCTTAAAAGTTTTCAAACAATAAAATTGTCTAACTAACAAACAGACAGAGTTCCATTCTTTAATCGTGTGGCTAATGAATGGAACTCTTCATGGAACTCTACACTTCATCATCATCATCATCTCAGCCTTAGGACGTCCACTACTGCAAAAACGCCTTCCTCATGGTCACTACTACATACTGGTCATGAGAGGTTGTTGCTATACTCACCGAGCTTGGCAGGCAGGTTGGAGAGCGTAGCGCGGTATTTTTATAGGTATACGAAAAGATGCTGCTGCCCATCTTTCTTGACAGCAAACGTTGCTGTCAAATGCCTGTTGCAAAGCCTGTCGCGAGATACGTAATCACCCTGCGGAGGTATTGATTGGTGATACCTTGCTAGATTAGGTGCCTGTCGCTACTTTTAAAGTTTGCAGTAAAGCTTGGAAAATATTTAATACTGTTGAGATTATATTAAAAGTTTAGAGGACCAAGTTGACTTAGCTGAAAGGAATATTTAGGTGCTGAACTGGACAAGTCTAATCAACCTTACAAAACCCCAGGCTCTGCAGCGTCTTGTACAGCATATAAACAATTGCTGATTCTGACTAAATGAAACAAATATATAGATATGTCTACAATCACCTACCAGACACTATAACTCTCACTAGTGCTTTATCGAAGCAATTCTTTAAACTACGATTAAAAAGATGGCTAATCACTAAACAGTTTTATAGGTTTGATAAATTTTTTCTTGACTCCATATTTGTATGATAATGTTATTAATTACTTATTTTTCAATTCACTTTTAGCTTATTCTTCTAATTGTAATTAAATTATTATATTATTTCTTTTATTAATTTAGTTTTTATCAATTTGTGGTGTTATTTTTTCTTACTATTGTTATCTAATTGTTAATAGTTATTTGAATGTATTTATTTATTAATATTATTACTTAGGCTCATAGATAGAACCTGTGTTACGGTCAGCAAAATTCAATTCTTCTTCAGAACCTTGATCTTAACAGAACCTCATAAAACAGAAATAATACTTACCATCTAACTACGTACACTCTACGTAAAAATATTGAGTTTGGTTTTTGCCGTTCAAAGCTACGGGATTAAACTACCAAATTTGTTCTGCTACCAAAAACCCAAAGCTTTAACAAATCTATTCGTTAGTATCGGTACCATGGAAGTATCTAAAGACTCGTCGTCACCTAAAATAGAGGGCCACAAATCTTTATAAAAATTCGGATGAATAAATAACAATTGTGTGGGAAAACGTCAGGTACCTATTGGGACATAAGCGGGCTGTCAACTCCGAGAAAAGATGGATTGACGACTTGGTTCGTAGCTTCGCACCTGTGTTCAACGCCTCCGATCCAAATAAAGTCTCGCATTGATAAACGTAAAAGGTTCCGTTTATGAAAATACTAACAGCGCCCTGCGGTATCACCAGGGTGCTGTTAGTGTTTTTACGTAGTTCCCGTTCCTGTGGGATTATGGGGATAGAAATAGCCTACCTAATGTTACTCGCTGATAAATGTAGCATTTAATTAGTGAAATAATTAAAAAAATCAGATTAGGTATTTAATAACAAACAAACAAACAGACTCACATTCGCATTTATATTATTAATTAGGATATTAAAAGAACAAACAGGATTTCCGGAAAAAAAGTAATTTATTAAAATAAATATTTTTTTTTTACCTTTGCGCAGCAGTGGGACAATATAGGTTGATAAAAAAAATTAAATATGTAAATATGTTACAGAAACAAATTTCTTCAAACGACGTCCGAGTCAGCAAATGAAAAATATGCAATACAAGTGCAATTAGCTGGGATCCCCGTGAAGCCAAATACACTGTCATGATTGAGAGGTTACAGCGAAAGTTTGCAAGATACCTCTACAAGCGGATGTATGGGAACTATCCCTATCTCTTCCCCTCTCTTTTTGTGACCGGTATGGTGGGCTTAGACACTCTTGAATTGAGACGCAAGCTGCAGTTGGCCCTGCACTACTGCTTAGTTATGCGTAACAGAGTGGACAATCCCACTATATTATGTAGAGTAACCCTGTTCGTCCCTAATAACTATGGGAGAGCTGGGAGCAGATTCTATCGACTGTTTGCTCGTCGTAATACGCGAACACGGCACGCCAATAATACTGGGTGTATTATTGGCGTGCCGTTGCGAGCACTTGCGCTACTTAACAGTTTCCTGAAGTAGTTCCAACATGTCGACATATTTAATGATAATAGTAGTTTAATTTATGCATGCCCAAGATGTTACCTTTTCATTCATTCATTTCAGCCATTAAACGTCCACTGATAAACACAGGCCTCCCTCATGGATCTCCATGAGGGGTAGTTGTCATTCTCACCACGCTTGGCAGGCGGGTTGGTAAGCGCAGTATGGGATGTTGATACACAGATAGACGCTGCTACCCATCTTCCGGAGGTATCCCTTAGCTATTACTGCATCCATGGGCATAAGAGGAGGGGTATCATTATACAGCCGGCACCCCACGGCGGTGTGCCGTGGGGTGCCGATGTTACCTTACTTTTGGTTAAAATTATATCAATTAATATACATAATAATATTCTATTTGATTTCTTCGTTCGTTTCGATTTTATGAAGTTTCGCCAAACGCATACATATCTGCTCTAATCACATCGGAAGGGTCCTGCTATGACACATAGCAGGGTGGTAACATAGTGAGAATAATTCGATCACGTTGACGAATGACGATTTTAATGCAATTAACATCACAATCAACATCCACCAGTAATGTGGAACTCAATTTGTTCTTTACAAATCATGTGAACGTGATCGAGTAGGCAAAAAAAATATTTCAATACATATCTTACTTTATTACTAGCATTCATTATGTCATCATCATCATCATTACAGCCATAAGATATCCACTGCTGGACATAGGCCTCCCTCATTGACTTAGAGATCCAAGTGCATGAGGGGTTGTTGCCATACTCACCACGCTTGGCAGGCAGGTTGGTGAGCGCAGTTCGGTATGTTCTTACATGGAAAGACGCTGCTGCCCATCTTCCGGAAATATCCCTTAGCAGACTCTTACTGCATTCACGGGCAGGAGGAGGGGTGACATTCTACTGCCGGCACCCCACGGCATCATTATGTGCGGCAGGATAATATGAGTCAGGTCCTTTTTTTAATAAAATTCTTTAATTTTTCAACAAAAACCGACTACAATGACACTGAAGTTGAAGATAAAGAAGAGTAGTTAAAAAAGAAACAAGTAGACACACATTTATTAGATACGCACAAAACTTAAAAACAACTAAAATAAAAGGCTGGACGTATTTATAATTTTAATTTATTCCTTATTATAATTTTAATATAAGAGTGCCTACCCAGTTAAATATTTTTAAAAATAGTGACAAAAAGATGGCCAGCCGCTCACTCAGCGGGCCAAAGCTAAATAATGCTAATTTAAATACAATAATGTGTTACCAGTGATGACATACGGAACCGAGACGTGGTCATTCACGATTGGCCACATGAATAAGCTCAGAGTCGCTCAACGAGCTATGGAGAGGGCTATGCTCGGGGTTTCTTTACGGGTTCGAATCAGAAATGAGGAGATACGTAGAAGAACTCGGGTCACCGACATAGCCAAACGGATTAGCACGTTGAAGTGGCAATTGGCAGGTCATGTACTATATCGCAGAACACATGGTCGATGGGGCCGAAAAATTCTCGAGTGGAGGCCACGGACCGGCAAGCGCAGTGTAGGACGTCCACCAACAAGATGGGCTGATGACCTGGTGAAGACCGCAGGTCGACGGTGGATGCAGATCGCAAATTTCAGATGCAACCGCAATACCTGGAAATCCATGAGGAAAGCCAATGTCCAGCAGTGGACGTTCTACGGCTGAAATGATGATGATAATGATGATGATGCCATACTCACCAATCGAATTTTGCAACAGTAACGACGAAAACACGGTCGAGAGGTCAAAACACCTAGCTGCTAGGTGATGCTGGGGGCGATGGCTGTGGTTAATGCCGTTATGCACCCATCACCTAGTCTGTACCAAATTATTGAAAACTCGCTGGAGCGTGGAACTTCATGAAGACTCGCATCTTTACTCTTATTATAAGCAGAGCGCCTACTCTAGAAAACGATAACGAAACTATCACAGAATGGCAACCTTTACGTAATGGCCATAGGAGTGTTAAGACGATTTTGTATGCCCCCGAAGAGTTTATTCGGATGAACGCGCTAACCTCAGGAACTAATAGTCCGAATTGAAAAATATAAGTGTTAGATAACCCAATAGGCATGAGGTATGAAAATCAAAATATATTGAGTCCGTCAGTTAGATAATACCATAATAAGAAACACTAGTCTATTAATATGGTATTTGAAAAAGCAATATGTTAGTACATATTGAAAAAGCAATATGTACTAACATATTGCTTTTTCAAATTAATGAAACAATGCTAAGATAAAGCTAGTTGAAGTTTAGGAGTGGTGGCTCGTGACGTCATCATTCTGTACCGAGGCACGTCGGCGCGTACCAGCGTGTGACGTCACGCGACATTTCGATATGGATAACGTTAAAAAAATACGTGTCTGATAGATTTTGTTAATCTACATACAAACAATCAAAATTCAATCATCAAGCCTATCAAGGAATGCTATAGGCAATATATATAACAACATAAAACAACACGCTCCGACCAATAGGAGCAGAGCATCATTGAAAAATGTTGCATAAACGGGGAAAATTAATTCCTTGGGAAAAGGTTAAGGAGCCATCATGTATGGCGGAATTGTTCCCCTTAAACATTTATAAAAACATTATGTAATAGCTTATATCTATCTTTCAAGGTTGGTTTACTAAATTTTTTTCTATTGTAATCAAATTTATTTTTTTACCGGCAACATCGGTATGGGAAGGGAAACCCAACCATAAACTTCATAGAGGACGCCAAGGATGGCTACTAGCACAAACTTAATAGATCCTGAAAATGACAACTCAATCCACAGATTAAAATAAAAACTGTAGAGTTCTTACTATGCTGAATTGCATAAATAATATATATGGCAAGCTTTCACTATGCATTTAATATTGACAATGAAATCTTTATATCTTTATTTGAATGAAGTAAGTACAAAGTAGCGATTTAATAAGTTAGCGGTTTTCTTTGAAACTAAAGAGATTGAATGAGAATGGGGTTCGCAAATAGTGAACAAAGGAACGTCATACCAATAACCTTTCTTTTCGATCGCATAGTACCAACTTAGTAAGCTAATATTAAAATGTTCTCTTTTTAAATAAATCCGGGCAAGAGCGAGTCGGACTCGCGCACCGAGGGTTTCGTGCCATCATACAATATAATATATGATAAAGGCGGTTTATATTTGTTGGAGAACCTTGACAGCTCCATCTCTTGTCTGATAGCGGAACTTATGTAAAGAGACATTCTATTGGGGGCATTATTGGTAATTGTGTCATTTCTGGTTTCCATGTATACATAGAGCATGTAACAAAAAACCCTAAAAAGCCGAATGAGGACTGTTACTTTTGGTCTACGACTTCGGAAAATTATATTTTTTAACTCTCTTTTTAACTTAATATACCTCTACAAGATGACCGCTGATGGGTTCATCCGTAAGCCTGTGCTTGGCGGGTCGCTAGTTTACAATAAATTACAAGGTATTACGACGGCGCGATTAAACTATCAGCTCACTGCCGTTCACATAGAAATCCTTTGTATCAAATTTCACTGTTTTTCACGAATATTTTTTTCTATTTAGTTACTACGGGTACAGTCTACGGGTTTTGGAAAACTCCTGTATGAACTCGCTTGCATATATTGTAGTTCAACTTTAAAACTAGGCCGCGTGAAGTGCTCTTAAAAAAAGAATAAATTCTAAAAAACCGCAATTATACCATTCGACCTAAGTTCTACATGTTTTTTGTAGCCTATACTGCCGACTTCTTTATCATCATTTCAGCCATAAAACGTCCACTGATGAACACAGGCCTCATGGAGATCCATGAGGGGTGGTTGCCATTCTCACCACGCTTGGCAGGCGGGTTGGTGAGCGCAGTATGGGATGTTGATACACTGATAGACGCTGCTGCCCATCTTCCGGAGGTATCCCATAGCAGGCTCTTACTGCATCCATGGGCATGAGAGGAGGGGTAACATTCTACTGCCGGCACCCCACGGCGGCTTCTTTTCACTGCTGAGCAAAGGCCTGCCCAAATAAAAATTGAAGAAAAATACATAATTATAACAAACAGTTATACATTTCAGTATCAGAAGCATGAATCCCTCGTTTTTTCACTTGCGTAAACTTAGTTATCGTAAGGTTTTCAAATTATATGACCTACTAGGTTTACATAATAACCTCTGGAAGATAGTCAGCAGCGTCTTTCCTTGTATCAACATCCCATACTGCGCTCGCCAACCCGCCTGCCAAGCGTGGTGAGTATGGCAACTACCCTTCATGGAGATTATGAGGGAGGCCTGTGTTCAGTAGTGGACGTTTTACGGCTAAAATGAATGAGTTTATGTAAGATTTTAGTAAATCCTTTAAGAAAATAAATTTTATCCCTCCTTTTTTTATAACCATTGTTATGTTCATTGTCTTGCAAAATAATGTAAGCTTTGTAATTATCATAACAATAACCAGTACCAATTAAGCTTTTATACTAATATTGTTTTTTTATCTGATTGTAACCAACATTTCGGTCCTAAGTCTTCATCATCTTCATTGACTTGTAAACATATTATATTATCATACATAAGATAACCATAACTGTTATTGTCGATTGAAGGCTCATATTGTGATCCACGGAACCAATCCTCAACGTAGCAAGCAAATAAGGATTACAGGCCACCGGAGTCCAATCATATGAACAAACAATGAAAGACAATTCAGATAGAATAGAATTTCAAACCCAGCAATAGATAGCATAACAAAATGCTCTTTATTTAAATGAACAAATAAGATATATTTCTGAAAAGTAATCATTCTGAAAGGTTACTCTCCAGAAAGGCAGTATATAATGCTTATTAGTAGGTAATCCAGTACCATCACACACAACAGGTAATCAACATCTAAATGTGTTTAACCACACTTAGGTCCTTCTCCTAATTGTATAGATTGCGGTGTGGTTGAAGATGTACAGCACATTTTGATGGAGTGTGTTCGGAACGAGTCGTTCAGAGCAGCGTGCTATGGTAGGCATGAGACCATTCACATTGGCCTCACAAGCAGCATTTTAGCTGACCCTATATCAAAGGAAGCTGAAATGCTTTATAAGTTAGCAGTTTTAGGCTTAAGTTATTAGTTTTTTAAGTTATTTACATTTTTTTGTTTATTTGTGTTATATCATAGTTTATGTTATCCTAGTGTGTATTGAGATTTGTTTGTTTATATAGATTTTATGGGACGGTGTGGTCGCTAAGCGACAAAGTCCCTTTTAAAATAAATAAATAAAAAAAAAAAAACACACTTAGGTAAAACTTTTCAAGGAAATTTAAAACGGGGTTCCGCTGAAATCGTCAAGGTTTTTCATCTTTGAAACTACGTACGAACTGATTGGAGTTAAGCAACGAGTAGTCCATCGAACAATGTACCACGCACTGCAGCGTCGCGTACAGCCTGAATTAATAGCGGCGGACGCTGTTAAAAGTCATCTTTAGATACAAAACAACATTATGTTTGATATACTAATATATTTCGAATGACGGCGCTTTATGCTACCGAACTCACACTTGAAATAACTAAGTTTTCATACAACCATCTTTGGCGTGAACTTCATTGATGTTATTGTTCCTTGTGTAAAACAAACGTTTACTTTATGGTTATATAGCAAGTAAGCTAAGAAACTAACTAGATTAAATTTAATTGACAATGTTAAAGTCGAGAGTATCCACACATATTTTTTTCAATTTATTCTTTACTATACCATCTTAAAATGATTGTTTATACAATATACAATAATTTTAAGAAAACCATGCATTTATATAGGTAGTAAAGAATAAATTAAAAAAAAAACATTTTAGTCCGGTAACGTTGCCATGGCCATCTGCGGCCAACAACATTAAAAGTCAATTCGGATAAAAAAATATTATATACTAATCAAGTTTTGTTTAACGAATTTAAAATGTTCTTGAAAAGGGACACGATGGTATCATATTCATTAAATAAGACTTGTTTAAATTTATTTTCCAGCGCCACTAATGCTTAGTTTGTATCATCATCATCATCTCAGCCGTAGGACGCCCACTGCTGGACATAGGCCTCCCTCATGAATCTCCAAGTTCTTTCTGGTCATAAAGGGGTTGTTGGCATACTCACAGTATGGGATGTTATACGCTGCTACCCATCTTCTGGAGGTCCCCTTGAGAAGCTTTGGTATATGGGTACACAACTTGGCACGAGAAATAGTAACCAAGTGTGATAAGTCCGAACTGAATGATTTATTAGAATAGTTGGCGTACTCGTATCTTTTTGTAAGTTTTTGAATTCAAACTTGGACTGACCTATCTCCGGCTTGATGTTACCGGACAGTTCTGGCACGAAGCGGGAACGATGCGGGTTAAGCTAGGGCTACAAACACATTGTTCACTGTTTTGTATGATAATTTGATTTTTACTATAAAATTAAAACAACGATAAATACATTTTTGAAAGATTATTTAAACGATACCTTGAGGTGTCCTATCATCATCATCATCATCATCATCATTTCAGCCGTAGGAAGTCCACTGCTGGACAAAGGCCTCCCTCATTGATCTCCAAGTACTGCGGTTGGAAGCCGTCTGCATCCACCGCCGACCAGCAGTTCTCACCAAGTCGTCTGCCCATCTTGTAGGTGGACGTCCTACGCTGCGCTTACCGATCCGTGGCCTCCATTCGAGAACTTTGCGGCCCCATCGGCCATCTGTTCTGCGCGCTATATGGCCTGCCCATTGCCACTTCAACGTGCTAATTCGTTTGGCTATGTCGGTGACCCGAGTTCTTCTACGTATCTCCTCATTTCTTATTCGATCCCGTAGTGAAACCCCGAGCATAGCCCTCTCCATAGCTCGTTGAGCGACTCTGAGCTTGTTCATAAGGCCAATAGTAAAGGACCACGTCTCGGTTCCATATGTCATCACTGGTAACACACACTGGTTGTAGACTTTCGTCTTAAGGCACTGAGGTATGTTGGACGAAAAGACGTTGCGAAGTTTCCCAAACGCTGCCCATCCGAGTTGGATTCGACGATTGACCTCTTTCTCGAAGTTGGACCTACCTAATTGGACTGTTTGTCCTAGGTATACGTACGCGTCGACAACTTCAAGAGCCGAGTTCTCAACCATAACTGGGGCAGGCACGACATGGACATTTGACATGATTTTCGTCTTGTCCATGTTCATTTTAAGGCCTACCCGCTGGGAGACTCGATTGAGGCCTTCGAGCATCGTGCTGAGCTCTTCCATCGACTTTGCCATGACCACAATATCGTCGGCAAATCGAAGGTGAGTGATGTATTCGCCGTTAATATTGATGCCCAGCCCTTTCCATTCCAGGAGCTTGAAGGCATCTTCCAAAGCGGTCGTAAACAGTTTCGGAGAGATTACGTCTCCCTGTCTTACGCCTCTTTTTAAGGGAATCGCCTTCGAGCTCTGTTCTTGTACTCGGACTGACATAGTGGCGTTTGTATACAAACACTTCAACACTTCGATGTACCGATAGTCAATTCGGCATCGTTGGAGAGACTCAAGCACCGCCCATGTTTCGATCGAATCGAAGGCTTTCTCATAGTCCACAAACACAAGACATAGCGGCAAGTTATACTCTTCGGTCTTCTGTATGACTTGCCGCAGCGTATGTATGTGGTCTATAGTACTGTAGCCTTTTCGGAACCCGGCTTGTTCGGGAGGCTGGAAGTCATCAAACCTGCGTTCGAGACGGTTCGCGATGACCCTTGAAAACAGCTTATAAACATGGCTCAACAGCGAGATGGGTCTGTAATTCTTAAGTAAGGTTTTGTCACCTTTCTCGAAGAACAGAACCACCACGCCCCTGTTCCATGCTTTTGGCGTCGTACCTTCCAGCAAGGCGGAATTAAATAGCTTCTGAAGGACCTTAAGTACCGGTGATCCACCCGCTTTCAGAAGCTCTGAAGTGATTCCGTCCTCACCCGGCGCCTTGTCGTTCTTAAGCTGTTTCAAGGCCATCCTGATCTCGTACAGGCTGATGTCCGGGATATCCTCGGTATAATGTCGGGTCAGTTTAGCTCTTGGGTCGTTGGCCGCACTGTAAACAGGTTTAGTGACCGAATCGTAGAGCCGTCCATAGAACCTTTCGACTTCCCTTAACACTTCTGCTTTACTTGACGTTATGCTGCCATCTTCCCTTTTCAGCTTCGTCATCTGGCTCTGCCCAATAGAACTATCTCTCGCGAACACTTTGGAGCCTTTATTCCGCTCTATCGTAGCTTTAATACTGGCTGTATTATAGGTACGAATATCGTGCCGCAAGGATTTCCAAATTTGTCTATTGAGCTGCCTGTGTGACTGAGCATCATCGGGAGACTGCAGTCGCAAAGAACGTCGTTCAGCCATGAGGTTTAGGGTGTCATCAGAAAGTTTCTGAGGTCTATTAGTACGGGGGGTCTTAAAGAACTGGGACCCCACCGTATGGACGGTTTCTACGAACCTGTTATTGATCTCGTCCACCGATGCATCTACTCCTAGACAGTCAAAGCGATTTGCGAGTTCGAGTTGAAAGCTCTCGAGGTTTTGGATATGTGCGCGAGTGGGTCGGAGCGTAGATTTCATCAAACGGGACCTTTCAAGTTTAACGTTCATATTCAATGTGCCCCTTACAATTTTTTTCGGTGATCACTGCCGGTTTTTCACCCTGTGAATCACAGAGACATCATTGAATATTCGTTTCTTGTTGGTCAGGATGAAATCAATCTCATTTCTCGTAGAACCATTGGGACTCATCCAGGTCCATTTCCTGTGAGGCGGCTTCTGGAAGAAAGAATTCATCATAAAGAGTCCTTCTTTCTCCAGAAAATCGGCCAGCTTCTGTCCCCTGGGGTTCCGTTGCCCATACCCAAATTGCCCCACTCTCAACTCATCATCGCTTCTCATGCCTAGCTTTGCATTGAAGTCCCCCATTACAACAGTGAAGTGAGTGTTGTTCGTATGTATGGCTCTACTGATGTCCTCATACATAGACTCTACTTCTTCATCTGGGTGTGACGAGGTCGGCGCATATACCTGAACGACCTTCAGCGAATATCGCTTAGATATTCTGAGTGTTAGGTACGCGACCCTGCTCGACACACTGTCGATGGTGACAATGTTGTTAATGAGTGACTTGTGAACGAGAAACCCGACACCACCTTGGGACTGTTGGTCGCCCTCCCGGTAGTATAGTAGGTTACCGGACTTAAGAGATATCGTGTCCTCGCCCTCTCTACGGACTTCTGATAGCCCCAAAATGTCCCAGTGTAATCTACTAATTTCTTCTTCCAGCTCAACAATCTTATCGTCTGTCCTCAAAGTGCGGATGTTAGATAGATAGATAGAGATAGAGTATGCTTTATTGTACACCATATACACAAAAAAAATACAAACAGTAGACAATTAACAAAAAGACATAATGAGGCACAATGGGCGGCCTTATCGCTAAAAGCGATAAGTCATAATGATGTTGTGTGTTACCAGGGCCAGTGGTCGTCGTAGGGGTTGGTAGCCGATCGTCTCCCGGGGATTCTTAGCACCCCTAGCCCCGCCGTTACCATGACTGCTACCGTAGCCAGGATTAGCGGGGCCGCCGGGGACTCGGGGCCTGGTTTTTTGTTGTGTTGTCATGAGGGGGTTGATGCCATACTCACCACGCTTGGCAGGCGGGTTGGCGAGCGCAGTATAGGGTAGTGAAAAAACACGGAAAGATGCTGCTGCCCATCTACCGGAGGATCCCTTAGCAGATTCTTACTGCATCCATGGGTAAGAGAGGAGGGGCAACATTCTACTGCCGGTGCCCCACGGCTAACTGCCGGTGCCCCACGGCTAACCTATCAATCCTACGGTGTCCTATCAATCCTACTTAAATAAGAAAAAAATAAAAGTCAAAAGGTTTTTATCCACATAAAAACTAAAAAACCAACAATAAGAAAAGAAAAACTCTTTTCTTAGGGTTCCGTACCCAAAGAGTAAAAACGGGAGCCTATTACTAATAGTCCGCTGTCCGCCTGTCTATCACCAGGCTGTATATCTCATGAACCGTGATAGCTAGACAGTTAAAATTTGGAGGTGATGTATTTCTGTTGCCGCTATGACAACAAATATTGAAAACAGAATAAAATAAATATTTAAAGGGTAAGTTACGGAATCCCTTCGTGCGCGAGTTCGACTCACACTTGGCCGATTTTTTAACTTCAAACCATGTTTGCATTGAAACCTTTTTGGGTTTGTACGCATACACGTTGTTTATAAGACAGTTCATGTGCACGAAGCCTAATAAACCCGGTGTCACTGCAAATTCTGCTGCAGATAAATTGTCTTTCACCGTCCGTGTAAGTGAAGCCGAATGCTCCGAAAACAAGGGTCCATCTTTGACCGGAGATTAACCCTCACTCTGTAATTTATGGGGGTCGGATCGAAGTTTTTTAGTTATCGGGATGTAAAGATTAGGTGGAAATTGGAGTTTATGGGTTACTGTGCCTATGTATGACTTGAATATCTGTCCCGCAGAGGAAGATGTGTTCATTAAGGGTTCACTAAGCTTCCACTCGGCTCGGTTCCGCTCGGCCGGAAGAATAATTTATATAATATAAAAAAATTGGGTCAGTTACACCACTTTTAACTGGAGAATGGCTGGACCGATTTCAATGATCTAACTTTTTTGGATTTGTCTGGGCTCGGAATAACATATAGGCTATTGACATTGTAAAAGTACACGGAAAAAAAAATATTAAGACGTAAATTTATTTGTTCATACGTTTGAGACGATTACATTTTGTTGGTTGTCAAATATTAATAGGTACGTGCGTTCAGAATTTTTATTTTGTGACTAAAACAACTCAAATATTTTCGATTTTAGGCTAAATATGGTAGTAGTTATAGCCGTGGGGTATAGGTGGGGAGAGTAGAATGTTACCCCTCCTCTCAAACTATGCTGTAAGAGGCTACTAAGGGATTCCTCCGGAAGATGGGCAGCAGCGTCTTTTCTTGTATCAATATCCCGTACTGCGCTCGCCAACCCGCCTGCCAAGCGTGGTGAGTATAGCAACTACCCCTCATGGGAAGGAGGTCTGTGTTCAGTAGTAGTAGTTAAAAGAAGTAGCGTAGTAGTAGTAGTATTGTAGTTATAGAGTAGTCGAGTAGTTGTATAGTAGTAGAAGAGTAGTTGTAGAGTATTAGTAGTAGTGTTGTAGTGGTAAGTAGTAGTAGTAGTAGAGTTGTAGTAGTTAATTGTAGAGAAGTTATAGAGTGGTCATCATCATCATGTACCATGATGACGGAGACGTACGTCTCGGTGCGACGAGCTGTGTCGTGTTTAGCTGTGCTTAAATAAAATCGTTAAAAACTGTTTAAAGTTTCTAAAACTATTTAAAATTCACAATTACAGTACTAGTGACCATCAAAGTGTATACAGTGTTATTTGGAACCAAAAAGTCAGTTTATTTTACGGAAACACACGTTATAAACAAGGTGGCCTCGAGCAGCGCGGATCTCAGATGAGTGGATGGCTGCAACAAAACCTACTTACCCTAATACTAGTAAAACAAAATATTTATACATTCACAAAACTGCGGCATCGGCACCCCCACAAAATCTAACGATAAAAATCTAATGATAAAAATCTAACGATAAAAATCTACAAGTCTTCCTGTCCGAGTCATACTCTCTGTGGCTGTCAAGCTATTGATAGAGCAAAATTTATTAAGTATTTCTTAGGAACATTAATATAATACATGAATGAAAATTAAATTTAAAAAAATATTTTGAAGGTCTCTCTGGTCGCATTAGAAAAGTCATACATATCATGCGCTGTCTCCGAGGCATTGCAACTAAAGAGTTGCTTAATTCCATCTACCTGGCCAATGTGTTTATCTTTAATACTCGGAAAACACATTCTTTGTTCACCGCTTTGGTGAATTTATAAGGGCACATGTCTAAAACAAAGTGGTAAAATAATGTTATATAAAATTAAGTAATTAAGTCAAACGAAAAAAGACGTTGCGAAGTTTCCCAAACGCTGCTCATCCGAGTTGGATTCGACGATTGACCTCTTTCTTAAAGTTAGACCTACGTACATAATTGGACTGTTTGTCCTAGGTATACGTACGCGTCGACAAATTCAAGAGTCGAGTTTTCAACCATAACTGGGGCAGGCACGACATGGCCATTCGAAATAATTTTAGTCTTATTCATATTCATTTTAAGGCCTACCCGTTGGGAGACTTGATTGGGGGCTTCGAACATCGTGCTAAGCTCTTGCATCAACTTTGCTATGACCACAATATCGTCGGCAAACTGAAGGTGAGTGATGTATTCGCCGTTAATATTGATGCCTCGTTCTTGCCATTCCAGAAGCGTGAAGGCATCTTCCATGTCGGTTGTAAACAGTTTCAAAGAGGTGACATATCCTTGTCTTATGCCTCTTTTTAGGGGAATCGCCTTCGAGCTCTGTTCTTGTACTCGGACTGACATAGTGGCGTTTTTATACAAACACTTCAACACTTCGATGTACCGACAGTCAATACGGCATCGTTGGAGAGACTCAAGCACCGCCCATGTTTTGATCGAATCGAAGGCTTTCTCATAGTCCATAAACGCAAGACAAAGCGGCAAGTTATACTCTTCGGTCTTTTGTATCACTTGCAGCGTGTACTTGTATGTGGTCTATGGTACTGTAGCCTTTACGGAACCCGGCTTGTTTGGGAGGCTGGAAGTCATCGAACCTGCGTTCGAGACGGTTACGGAAACGGCGATGATCCTTGATAGAGTTTATAAACATAGCTCAAAAGCGAGATGGGTCTGTAATAAAATTATTAAGCCAGGTAAACCTTTCTTGAAGAACAGAACCACCACGACCTCGTTACATGCTCTTGGCGTCACACCTTCAAACAAAAAAATGGGGCCCTAATTATAATAGCACCCCATTGAATGACTGATTGAAACAAAGTGTAGGTGCTTAACTAAATTAGGCTGAGGCAACATAATAAATGTTTTTATTTGTTTATGTTATTTAAGTAGGTCAAAACTGTTTTAATGCGTTTGTCCAAATGCGGTCACTACTCCAGACGCTTTCGATCAAACTGTCACACTTACAATTGAGTTGCTTCCTAAGGGTTGGTTTTTTGATCGAGTCAATAGTAATTTCAATTTGTATTAAATGTAAATAAATAATAATAAATTTGTTTTAATATATTTGTATGTTTTCGGGTAATAAATTTGTGTTAAAAGTAGCCATTCCCGGTCTGTTATTATATTAAAGACCTGCAGATAACTGTGTCTTGTGTGTTTATGTATTACATGTGCTAATATTGGCGGCGAATTCTACGTAGATGAAAAGATCTGCAGTTAAAAGAGTTGAAGGTCTATCGTCGTGTCGGTAAAACATTATATAATCTGGAAAGGGCTGTCGTCAAAAGTAAATGTAGGTGAAAGACCCTGCTGAGGAAACGGACATACATAAATCATCCTGTCGACGAATAGTCCCATGACGAATCTGTCATAGGATAACGGTTGTGGAATCATAAAGTACTTACATAGTAACACAGAACAATGGCACAGACTAAGGGAGGCCTATACCCAGTGGGTTAAGCCAGGTTGTGGATGATGATAATGATGAAATACTGAAAATCCTAAAACTAAGAATTTTTTATCTCAGTATGTTTATATAAAATTATAATCAAATATAAAATTACAGAGTATACATTTCCGGTGTACGTCTTATCTTAGAAATATTCAAAGATTATTTTTTATAATTATTTAACACTAGTTGTTCGCCACAAACATAGAACAGGCGAGAGACTTCTTTCAATGAGGTCCCTTTGCATTTGAACCTGATTTTACGTAGCGATCTGGAATGTGTGTGATCTACCGCGTAATATTTACCCAACCAGTAGGACACAAAACAAATTATACTCCAACATTATCTTTTAATGGCACAGGACAGGACGGAGTTGGACGTGGACGTCATTTACAGCTTCGCGTTTTTGTTAGACTAACGATAGACATAACTTTTGAAACTATCATGGTCATGGTTGTGAACACTAATGCAATAGTTTCGGGGTATGTACCATGATTTGATTCTTTTTGAGTTTCCCGATATTTCAGCGCAGTTTTACACGTCATGATCAAAGATAAACGTCTTTTGCGAGTGAGTAGTCATTGACAGACAAAACGATCTATCTACCATACGCCTCTCCGCGACGCAGCATCAACATTTTTTTTTTGTTGATGCAAAAAAATTTTTTTTTTCGTTCCAGCCGCCGACCAGTCAACACCTCAGCGTCTCACCTGATGATGCCTCGAGGCGAAACACGTGTCGTCGTATAGGTTTGGGTATGCATGCTGCACTGACAAACTAGTTCTCCCTGCATGTGCATAATTAGCGGGCGGGAGGGCGGTGCACATGCATCTCAGCATAAGCGGAATCAAAACTAAATATTTTAATTGCATTTTATTTTACTTATTATTATTTTTTTATTTATTAACTCTTTCATAACATTTTTTCATAAGACATTTTTTTATTTTCTATCGACCATCACCGGTCATGCATTTTTCCACGAATTCATGGCCGATCCCGACTTGGCACTAAAATAAGCCAGTCGCGAAACTAGCTTTCGTTGTGTGTGAGAACATGTGTCACATGGTAACAAAATATTTAGTTTAGTAAATAAACACTATTTTGCCCGCTCTAACAACACCCGAAACTCACGTAAATCGCTCGCAGTTTAAACTTTAATTCTCATTTGAGAGCTGAATGTTTAGGGGATGTGTAGCTCAAACGGGGTTTCATTTAAAAAACATATTAGTGGTTTTAACTCAATTCGTTAGCTTCAACGAGTGCAAAAAGGGTTCAACCTTTAAAGGGCTTTGTAAAATGGTTTTAATGAGCTCATTTACATAGAATTTTAAATTTATGTATCATGTGAAACAATGGGCCAGTCCCGAAAAAAAATTAAAAAGGCATGTGAATTGTGAAATTAACCCACGGTTGTTATGTTAAACGGGTATTCTACTCACGTTAATTATTCGTTGAAAATAGGTATCCAGCGTGTTCAGTCCCTCCCAGGGGAACTTTCGTCAGGGAATGGAGCTTTTTTACGCGGTACCGTCTCCTTCCCGCTCACGCGCTCGCGTTGCACTGAGTGCAACGTTGGATACCTATTTTCAACGAATAATTAACGTGAGTAGAATACCCGTTTAACATAACAATGAATTAGTGTAACTCACGAATCATTTGAAAGTGAAATAACCCACGGTTTCTTACAAAAAATATGATTTCGTGATCTCTGAGGTCGTCCTAGGGACCATGAGTTGCGAAGCCGTTCTTTTATTAAAAAATAATTACAGGTGGATATTTCGAAATTAAAATTAAAATTAATCAAAGTCTGTTCTAATGACGATAATAGAATGAGTAGTAAAATCCACCAATTAGTTACCTACGAAGGTTTTGCCTTTTTAACTACCTGTATGATTTATTTATTAATTCGTGGTCTCTAGGACGACCCTGGAAATCACGAGACTACTAAGGCAAACTAGTATATATAACACCGTGATGACTGAATAAAATTCAATAGTTAAAAATATTTTTGATATAATTTAATACCATTAATGGAATCAGGCGTTACTTTGCGGAAATCCATGACAATAAAATGCAATGAAAGTATCTAGTTTTAATTCCGCTAATGCTGAGATGCATGAGCACCACCCTCCCGCCCACTAATTATGCACAAGCAGGGAGAACTAGGTTGTTAGTGCAACATGCATACCCGAACCCACACGACGACACGTGTTTCGCCTCTCCGCGAGGCATCATCAGGTGAGACGCCGCATTTTATAATATAATACCCATATTTCTGTTAGTTACGAATGGAAAAATTTGGGGGAAGCCATTGCCCTGCAGTTGAACAATTCATCTCAGCCGTAAGACAGCTGTACACGTGCACTGCGGGACGTAGGTCCCCCTCCATAATCATGATAAGGGTTGTTGCCATACTCGCCACGCTTAGCAGGCGGGTTGGCGAGCGCACTACGAGATGTTGATACACGGAAAGTTGCGGCTGCCCATCTTCCAGAGTATCACTTCGCAGATCCTAACTGCATTTACAGGCTACAGAGGAGAGGCAACATTCTTTCTCAGCGTCTTTTCGTGTAGGCCTGTGTTCAGTAGTGTATGTACGTTTAACGGCTGAATTGATTAAAGAAATTAAGAAAGACAGTACTTTTACCTGCGATAGCAAGTTGCATGATGAAGAAGTTCATCCGACTCTTCCTGGCGTTGGTGCATAGCAGAGCCGCGATCACAGACGTGTTCAGCACGACTATGGCCACGAACAGGATCCACATCACCGTGAACTGGATGGACTGGAATAATAACACCATGTACATTAATATTGCCTTGGGGTGCCGGCACTAGAACAATACTCGCGTTATGCTCTTACTGCATCCACGGGCATGAGAGGAGAGATCCTCTCATGATGTGAGGTACCGGCAGTAGAATGATACCTCTCCTCTCTTGCTCGTGAATTCAGTAATTATTATTATTATTAAGAGCCTGTACTGTCCCACTGCAGGGCAAAGGCCTCCCTTCCTTCCTTCCACCTTTCTCTGTCTTGAGCTACTGTGGTCCAATCTTCCAAGTATGCGTCGAGTTCGTCTCTCCATCGACGTCTCGGTCTGCCGCGAGGTCGTTTCCTGTCTTGTGGGATCCATTCGGTAGTGGATTTAGCCCATGACTTATCCGGCCTTTGGCAGACGTGACCCGCCCAATCCCATTTCAATTGGCCTGATTTTTGGAACTGCGCTCCAAAACACAGATCGCAAACACAGAATTCAGTAAGCTCATTAAAATTATTTAAAACAGCTTTCGTTTGGTGCCTCTCTTAAATTAAAACATAAGCAATTTTACGACAGCTGCTCTAATCATAGGTATCTCTCACAACCTTCTCACAACAGAACCACTAATACAGATATATAGAAAATACTTTCTTGCACCTGTTATTGACAAAAAACGATAAAACTTAACATAAAGCAAGAGTCGGCGATCCAAAAAAATAATTGAGATTTTGCATTTGGCGATTTCAGTCCTTCGGGATCAAAAACATCTCAAATCGGCGAGGGGTCACTTATCAATTGATTTATTATTTATTTATGAGCCTGATTCTACCCACTGGAGGGAAAAGGCCCTCCCTCTGTCCACTGATCCCTATCATGTGCTCTCTGACACCAATCTTTGCGGTAGGAGACTAGCTCGTACCGCGAGAGGTCAAACAACGCCAAAAACCAGAGGCGAGGTATCCAAATGAAAAAGGGTAATTTAGTCCGTATTTAATGCAATAACATGTTACTCTGAGAGTTTTGGGTAAACTACAATCCACGCAGTAAGCGGCGATAAAAACTTGTAGGGTCAGCCTTAATTTGGGAAACACGTTAAAATACGCCCAACAAAACTCTTTTACTCAAATCTCATTTACAATCGTCTCAAATCGGAAAATGTAAGGTAGAATCTAAACACGTATCTGCGATTCTCTTTATGAAAGGTCTCTTTTACAGGGAACAACAATAGTTTTACGATTTTTCAGGATTCTATGATTTTCATTCAAGAAATTATCATTTTTAACTACAACAGCTGATTATGACAACCTAAACGCCAGCTGATCCTTGACAGGGCCATTGACCTCCGTGAAGAGTTACCGTATAGGTACAAATAAATAAAACCGGGCAAGAGCGAGTTGGACTCGCGCACCGAGGGTTCCGTGCCATCATACAATATAATTTATGACAAAGGCGGTTTTATATTTGTTGGAGAACCTTGACAGCGCCATCTCTTGTCTGATAGCAGAACTTATGTAGATTTTTTACACTTTCGATGATTTCTAAAAAAGTATGCTATGTAGAGAGATTGTAATAAATTTCCTCTAATCTTTACATACACTTCTAATAGTAATAAAAGTTTCAAAGGTTTATCTCCGCAAACTTCGGAGATAAGGGGGGGGAACGCTATTTTTTTCAACATTTTTGTAAATAACTCAAAAACTATACGACTTAAAGGAAAACTAAAAACTATTTATTAATGTGCAATATGCCATGGGGCGCCGGCAGTAGAATGTTGCCTCTCCTCTCTTACCCATGGATGCAGTAAGAATCTGCTAAGGGATACCTCCGGAAGATGGGCAGCAGCATCTTTCCGTGTTTTTTTTCACTACCCTATACTGCGCTCGCCAACCCGCCTGCCAAGCGTGGTGAGTATGGCATCAACCCCCTCATGACTACACAACTAAAAACCAGGCCCCGCTAATCCTGGCTACGGTAGCAGTCACGGTAACGGCGGGGCTAGGGGTGCTAAGAATCCCCGGGAGACGATCGGCTACCAACCCCTACGACGACTACTGGCCCTGGTAACACACAACATCCGCACTTTGAGGAGAGACGATAAGATTGTTGAGCTGGAAGAAGAAATTTGTAGATTACACTGGGACATTTTGGGGCTATCAGAAGTCCGTAGAGAGGGCGAGGACACGATATCCCTTAAGTCCGGTAACCTACTATACTACCGGGAGGGCGACCAACAGTCCCAAGGCGGTGTCGGGTTTCTCGTTCACAAGTCACTCATTAACAACATTGTCACCATCGACAGTGTGTCGAGCAGGGTCGCGTACCTAACACTCAGAATATCTAAGCGATATTTGCTGAAGGTCGTTCAGGTATATGCGCCGACCTCGTCACACCCAGATGAAGAAGTAGAGTCTATGTATGAGGACATCAGTAGAGCCATACATACGAACAACACTCACTTCACTGTTGTAATGGGGGACTTCAATGCAAAGCTAGGCATGAGAAGCGATGATGAGTTGAGAGTGGGGCAATTTGGGTATGGGCAACGGAACCCCAGGGGACAGAGGCTGGCCGATTTTCTGGAGAAAGAAGGACTCTTTATGATGAATTCTTTCTTCCAGAAGCCGCCTCACAGGAAATGGACCTGGATGAGTCCCAATGGTTCTACGAGAAATGAGATTGATTTCATCCTGACCAACAAGAAACGAATATTCAATGATGTCTCTGTGATTCACAGGGTGAAAACCGGCAGTGATCACTGAATTGTAAGGGGCACATTGAATATAAACGTTAAACTTGAAAGGTCCCGTTTGATGAAATCTACGCTCCGACTCACTCGCGCACATATCCAAAACCTCGAGAGCTTTCAACTCGAACTCGCAAATCGCTTTGACTGTCTAGGAGTAGATGCATCGGTGGACGAGATCAATAACAGGTTCGTAGAAACCGTCCATACGGTGGGGTCTCAGTTCTTTAAGACCCCCCGTACTAATAGACCTCAGAAACTTTCTGATGACACCCTAAACCTCATGGCTGAACGACGTTCTTTGCGACTGCAGTCTCCCGATGATGCTCAGTCACACAGGCAGCTCAATAGACGAATTTGGAAATCCTTGCGGCACGATATTCGTACCTTTAATACAGCCAGTATTAAAGCTACGGTAGAGCGGAATAAAGGCTCCAAAGTGTTCGCGAGAGATAGTTCTATTGGGCAGAGCCAGATGACGAAGCTGAAGAGGGAAGATGGCAGCATAACGTCAAGTAAAGCAGAAGTGTTAAGGGAAGTCGAAAGGTTCTATGGACGGCTCTACGATTCGGTCACGAAACCTGTTTGCAGTGCGGCCAACGACCCAAGAGCTAAACTGACCCGACATTATACCGAGGATATCCCGGACATCAGCCTGTACGAGATCAGGATGGCCTTGAAACAGCTTAAGAACGACAAGGCGCCGGGTGAGGACGGAATCACTTCAGAGGTTCTGAAAGCGGGTGGATCACCGGTACTTAAAGTCCTTCAGAAGCTATTTAATTCCGCCTTGCTTGAAGGTACGACGCCAAAAGCATGGAACAAGGGCGTGGTGGTTCTGTTCTTCAAGAAAGGTGACAAAACCTTACTTAAGAATTACAGACCCATCTCGCTGTTGAGCCATGTTTATAAGCTGTTTTCAAGGGTCATCGCGAACCGTCTCGAACGCAGGTTTGATGACTTCCAGCCTCCCGAACAAGCCGGGTTCCGAAAAGGCTACAGTACCATAGACCACATACATACGCTGCGGCAAGTCATACAGAAGACCGAAGAGTATAACTTGCCGCTATGTCTTGCGTTTGTGGACTATGAGAAAGCCTTCGATTCGATCGAAACATGGGCGGTGCTTGAGTCTCTCCAACGATGCCGAATTGACTATCGGTACATCGAAGTGTTGAAGTGTTTGTATACAAACGCCACTATGTCAGTCCGAGTACAAGAACAGAGCTCGAAGGCGATTCCCTTAAAAAGAGGCGTAAGACAGGGAGACGTAATCTCTCCGAAACTGTTTACGACCGCTTTGGAAGATGCCTTCAAGCTCCTGGAATGGAAAGGGCTGGGCATCAATATTAACGGCGAATACATCACTCACCTTCGATTTGCCGACGATATTGTGGTCATGGCAAAGTCGATGGAAGAGCTCAGCACGATGCTCGAAGGCCTCAATCGAGTCTCCCAGCGGGTAGGCCTTAAAATGAACATGGACAAGACGAAAATCATGTCAAATGTCCATGTCGTGCCTGCCCCAGTTATGGTTGAGAACTCGGCTCTTGAAGTTGTCGACGCGTACGTATACCTAGGACAAACAGTCCAATTAGGTAGGTCCAACTTCGAGAAAGAGGTCAATCGTCGAATCCAACTCGGATGGGCAGCGTTTGGGAAACTTCGCAACGTCTTTTCGTCCAACATACCTCAGTGCCTTAAGACGAAAGTCTACAACCAGTGTGTGTTACCAGTGATGACATATGGAACCGAGACGTGGTCCTTCACTATTGGCCTTATGAACAAGCTCAGAGTCGCTCAACGAGCTATGGAGAGGGCTATGCTCGGGGTTTCACTACGGGATCGAATCAGAAATGAGGAGATACGTAGAAGAACTCGGGTCACCGACATAGCCAAACGGATTAGCACGTTGAAGTGGCAATGGGCAGGCCATATAGCGCGCAGAACAGATGGCCGATGGGGCAGCAAAGTTCTCGAATGGAGGCCACGGATCGGCAAGCGCAGCGTAGGACGTCCACCTACAAGATGAGCAGACGACTTGGTGAGAACTGCTGGTCGGCGGTGGATGCAGACGGCTTCCAACCGCAGTACTTGGAGATCAATGAGGGAGGCCTTTGTCCAGCAGTGGACGTCCTACGGCTGAAATGATGATGATGAAGTGAATACCTTTCATATGATACCCCACATAACCTAGTAACTTTCCAAAAATTTTGAAAACACCCCTTCCACCCCCATTGTCTAAAAAACAATGAAAATTAGAGAGTTCGCTATAATTTTCCTATAAAGTTTACATACACTTCTATTAGCTATAAAAGTATCACGGGTTTATCTCTGAAAACTTCGGAGATAAGGGGGGGGAACGGTCAATTTTTCAACATTTTTGTAAATAACTCAAAAACAATACGGCTTAAAGGTAAACTAAAAACTGTTTATTAATGTGCAAATAAATACCTTTCATATGATACCCCACATCACCTATTTACTTTACAAAATTTTTGAAAACCCCCCTTCAACCCCCCGTGTCTAAAAAACTATGCAAATTAGAGAGTATGCTACAATTTTCCTATTAAGTTTACATACACTTCTATGAGCTATAAAAGTATCACGGGTTTATCTCTGCAAACTTCGGAGATAAGGGGGGGGGGGGGGAAAACGGTCGTTTTTTCGACATTTTTGTAAATAATTCAAAAACAATACGGCTTAAAGGAAAACTAAAAACTGTTTATTAATGTGCAAATGAATACCTTTCATATGATACCCCACATCACCTATTAACTTCACAAAATTTTTGAAAACCCCCCTTCCACCCCCCTTGTCTAAAAAACTATGCAAACTAGAGAGTTCGCTATATTTTTCCTATAAAGTTTACATTCACTTCTATTAGCTATAAAAGTATCACGGGTTTATCTCGGCAAACTTCGGAGATAAGGGGGGGGGGGGGGTCGTTTTTCCAACATTTTTGTAAATAACTCAAAAACGATACGGTTTAAAGGAAAACTAAAAACTGTTTATTAATGTACAAATGAATATCTTTCATATGATACCCCACACGGCCTAGTAACTTCACTTAAAAATTGTTAGATCCCCTAACCGCCCCCCTGCAATCAAAATAAGAATATTTTTTAACATTTTTATATATGCTATATTAGTAAAAAACTGTTGTCTTTTACCATTTTAAATTGCAAGTCGATAGCATCAGTAGCTCTCGAGATATCCCTCTGTGACAGACAGACAGACAGACAGAGTGATTCTGTAAGGGTTCCTTTTTACCATTTTAGTCCGGAACCCTAAAAAGAACTTTATCAACGCAGGGGTATTTTTCAGTTGAAATAAACCTAATTATAAATCAAGATAAATTGACACCTCATCAGCTCGTAAAATTGTAAAAAAAAATACGATTTCTCAATTGTTTCCTCTCCAAAGCTTATTGTTTTCGTGGGCTGAAAGCCTTTCTTTCGGGTATCTATACATATCATAATATAACAACAATATATTACGGATAGATTCGAGCGCAGTACGGGTTGTTAATACACGGAAATATCTACGCTGCTGCCCATCTTCCGGAGGTATCGCTTAGCAGATTCTTACTGCATCCACGAACAAGAGAGGATGGGCAACATTCAACTGCCCACGGTATTTATGTACCGTGGGCAGTTGAATGTTGTTGTTGTTAATATATATATATAAATATTGTGAATATTTATATTTATATATTTATGTGATGGCTCTTATTTTTGTACCTACTGTAAGTAAATTTTCGTATATCTGAATTATGTAACCAGATGCAAGGTAACTTGGTCTATTTCTTTGCAAACTCGATTTGCTTTAGCTTGAAAGGAAGGAGCACACAGATAATACAATTTCCCTTCATTTTCCCTTCATATCCTCTTATATTTCCTCTTCTACAAAATTTAGCTCATAAAATAATATTTTAAAGGAGTATGTACTGCTAGAATAATTTTATAGCAAGCCAAGTAAATTTAACTACTACCTATAAACTACAACACCAAACAACGGAGTGGGTACATAGGAATCAATGGGACTAAACTTTTATGCAATGTGGTTAAATACCACATTGTCTCAGTTTTAAGAGGCACTTATGACTAAACTGAGCAATTCATTAAGTTTCAGAAGCTTTAATGATTTTTATATATTGAAAGATCGCGTAGAATTATCGAAGTCAAAGCCAAATTGTGTTTAAGACAGAAAGACGACATACATATATTAATTTACGATATAAAAACAAAACATTTACAAACTAATTCGTTCGCTTCAGAACACTTCTTTACTTTTAATCTCAGAGTAGGTATCCACTGCAAAAACACCGCTAGAACATAATAATACGATTCTTATCAATATTAAATTGATTGTGTTTTATGTAGGACGCACTACCGCGTTAAAAGCTTCAACAGCTTTTGACAACCGCGATAGCACTATCTGCTCTTACGATAACCACGAATGACGAACTCCAAAATACCCATTACAGTATTAAACCTTTCAGGTTTTATTGTGGGCTTAATTCACCTGCAATTTTCGTGGGCGGGACAAGATTTTTTAGCTCGCTTTTAGACGATTCTATGAACGGGTTTTTAACCTTTGCCTTTTGTTGATAGGTGTTTTGATAAAGTCTTGAGATTCTACAAGGTTAATGTGAACTTCAATGTGTTCACGGTGGGTTCAATACACAATTTTCCTCGGTCCCAAACAAACGGTGTGTGCAAATATGATTTGTTTCGTCTGTGCATTACGAAGTCTCGCAGTAACCTTATTACTTTATTTAGATGTTAATAGGTTTCCCGAAAGTTACTTTGTGTGACCAGATCATGCTCATGGCAACTGATTGTTTAACGGCCGTTCCCAATATTTTTTTATTGATGGTTAATAAAATTAACCGGAGCGTCAATTAATGATATAGGGACAGGACCATTATCATCATCATCATCTCAGCCATAAGACTGCTGTCCAAGTCCCTTGCTGGTTATAGGCCTCCCTGATGGATCTCCAAAATCAGGAGGGGACTGTCGCCATACTCACCACGCTTGGCAGGTGGGTTAGCGAGCGCAGTACGGCATGTTGATACACAGAAAGACGCTGCTGCCCATCTCCCGGAGGTATCCATTGGCAGATTCTAAAAGAGAGGCAACATTCTACTGCCGGCACCCCACGGCAGGACCATGGTGATTTTCGCAATCTTTGGGAGGCGTATACACTGCAGTGGGTAAAATGATCTGTGGATGACAATGTTTTAATTTACAGCTATGTTGCAAAATTGCAATTATGAAATCTTCTGTGTATACATAGATGTATAGATTATAATAAATATATAGATATATAGATTATAATAAATATATAGTAGGTAGTTAAGCATGCCATTCTCTCGACATTTTTTGCATACCAATACTGGTCAAGCATGTTGTGTCATAAATCATATTTTGTCAACTTATTTACACATGTTTTTTGCAAATAAATTATCTTTATCTTTATCTTTATACGCCTCTCAAAGTTTGTGAAAAGAGATTTGAGGTCTGGGGTTAAGGCACAGACTATCGTAAACTATTTTTTTTAATTTATTGTAACTTTCAGCGGCCATTTAAATTTTCATGAAAGTAGAATAAAAAATATATGGAACGAAATCCGATAACCACGTATCTTATATAAAATTTTCCGCTTATAACAGAAGTTACGCACACATGCTTTTCAAACTGAAGGTTAGACTGGAGACAGGAATTGAGAACCCAAGATTTATAGCCTCGGGTAACTTGTGCCACCGTTACTGCATCTACTTCAGTGTCAGTTGTTGTGCTTGCAAGTTTCAAGCGGCTTTTATCAACAAGAACTGAGGTTTTTTCGGATTTAGGATGAGAGGATCAGATTTATACCTTGAAAATCTAATCCATGGTTCATACTTTAGAGCATTAAGACAGTCACAGGGCAGAAATGAGAGGTTTATCTGTAAATCGTCCGCTTGTAGGTGAGATTTGCAAAGAGCAAGATCCTTCACTATGTCAGCACAATAGAGTGTGAATTATGGAACCCTGAGGAACTCCTCTTTAGAACATATGGACAGAGGATCATACAGGTACCTCACTTGATAACTTGAGCTCCACGCATTGACGCCTGTGATCAAGTTAATCAGAAAATCATTTTAAGGTGATGCAATCAAAACCAAAAAACAGCTTGAAATTAGAAGCGAAATATTTATGGAATCGAAGAGACAACTCTATCATCATCAGCCTATATTAGTCCACTGCTGGACATAAGCCTCCCCAAATCTGTGCCATTTCACCCTGTCTTCAGCATGCCGCATCCATCGTCTACCAGCGACCGCCCGCAAGTCATCACTCCATCTAGCTAGTGGTCGTCCTACACTACGCTTACCAAGCCGCGGTCTCCACTCAAGAACACGTTTACCCCAACGGTTGTCGTTTCTTCGGCAGATATGGCCAGCCCACTGCCACTTCAGCTTGCTAATCCTATGTGCTATGTCGACGACCTTGGTTCTCTGTCGGACAACTCTATGCATGCCCTATTCTCGGCCACCATCCAGTTCTGGCCTTGCTCCCCTGGACGGTGGCCGAGTGGCTCTGTCATCACCTCGCCTTTTTAGTACTTACATCATAAAAGTAATAAACATTTAAGTCCTCCACACGAGTACTGTTCAGGGCACTCTGGTTGAGTTTATCCGTTGCAAATACTGTGGTCAGGTAGATGGACCTCTGTGTTGTCATCTCCATGTAGTCCTCTATCATAATTTCTGGCTCCATTATCCTGCAACAAATTTATACAATTGTAAAATTGTATGCAGGGTTCCCAATCTTTCAAACTTAAAACGAGTTACACTGTAACACGTTGGGAATTACAAAAACAGACGCATCTCCCAACGAGTCACAATACTGTTGTTACACTTTGGAAATAAATTTTCAAAAAGTTCTCCCAACGAGTCACACACACCCATAAGAAACAGTATTCAAATTCATAGTGTGTTGAGAATTGTGAATTATTCTTTAAGGATGACTCACGCTAGACCGTGTCGCATCGAGCACATATCCAATAGAGGGGAAAATGAAAACTGGAACTGTAACTTGTTATTTTTATGTGTTAATAAAGAACCTTTTAAATTGAAAAATTGAAATTGAATATAGGGGAAATAAGGTCATAAGAATTCCGAAACACATTAGTGATTTTTCGCTAATACTATGACAACTGTCTCTCGCCTTTGACATTAGGACCTGTGTACTTTTCCGCACACTAAGGCTGCTTTTCCACCAGAGATGAGCGAGGATGCGTAGCGAGGGATGTGTTTGTAAAGAACCAATACTATCGCTTCATTTTCCTCGCCTCGGTCAGCACAGCTCTGGTGGAAACGGCTCAGCGGAGCTAGACTTTTGCGCATACAAAACAAGCGAGGGATGTGTGCGAGGAATGTGTTGCGAGGTGTGCGACATACTGTACCAGCCAGTCCATAGACGTCCCACTACACCGCACCCCCGTCGACACATTTTACAGCTTCGCAACGCATCCTCGAACGACACATTTTCCTCGCACAGCTTTGGTGGAAACCTCCACACATTTTCACAGCACAGCTAGACATCCTCGCACGACACATTTCCCTCGCACATCTCTAGTGGAAACGCAGCCTAATTAAGTAATAAATTCAAATTACATTCAAATACTTTTAAACTGGTTTGTTGTTCTGTACGGTGGTGTGGAAAAAGCAGCAGGAAATCGAACTACAAAACAGATAAAACCACATTTCATCGGTAAATATCAGTAAAAAAAAATTAAACCTACAATCATTTTAGCACGGCTCAAGTAAAACTGGTCATTTGAAATGTCACTTGACTATGCTTCTCGCTTTTACTTAGCTGCAATGCCTATAACGTCATCTAATTCTAATTATGCTAGTGTTTTGTGGTATTGTGCTAATGTAATAAAATTATGATTCTATACTACCGATACCTATATTTATTAAGTTTAATGTCGTATTATTATTTCTTGTTTTATATTTTGTGATTGGTATTAGAATTTGTCAATGTCTTTATATGTTCTATTTAATTTTATTGATTGTATTGCCTTTTGTGACGTCACCAAACGGCTCAGTCGGAAGACCAGCGTTGGTTAACATGCCAACATTAAGCTGAGACTGAGACCTTTTTGTGACTCAAGCATGGCTTCATTATTTTTGTCTTTTTTTTTATTTGTATGTTAGGTAACCAATGTTTTCTATGCTTGTTGTCACAAATAAAGAAATTATCTATCTATCTATCTATCTATACCGAGAATTTTTTCAATTGCTTAGCCGTCACTCGGTTGTCGCTCAGTATAGAGTGAGTGTGTCCATACAAAATATTGTAATATTAGTTGACCGTGCTACGGCCGACACTCGCCTCCGGTTTACTCCTCTACGGTTTAGCGTGAGTCATCCTTTATTTTTAGGTCATTATTTATTCTATTCCACATAGGATTAGTTCGGTAACAGCAGAAAAGAGCAGGATAGTTATTAGAAAAATAAAGAAGTGCAAAAGCGATTAAGCAGTTTGTCAAGGAACAAAATGGTTTCGTTAATTGATTTTTAAAATCTCCTATTCTGATTTCACCGAACTTATACTACGTAAATTGGACAATAACGGAGTTTTTTCTATTTACAGCACCATCATAATCACCACGCTTGGCAGGTGGGTTAGCGAGCGCAGTACAGGATGTTGATACACGGAAAGACGCTGCTGCTTATCTTCCTGAGGTTTCGGGTACCGGGGGTATAAGGTACTTATCGGAGGCTTTTTCCCCGCGTTTACTGGCAAAAGCAGGCACAAAAGGTTGCCTTTTGTTTTACTGTCTTCTACTGTGTACTGTGTATTCTACTGTCAGCACCCCACGGCAACATTACTTAGATCAACTTCAAAAATGACGTTAAATGTCAGAAATGACAGTTTACTTCAAAAATTACAATAACGAGTTAAACGTTTAAAATTATACAGATTTATTAATATATCTCTGACTTTTATAGTCTGCTATCAAAGCTCAAACATACCAATTGCTCTATCGACTAAGGATTGTAATTGATTTAAGAATAAAATCACAATTTTGAAAGGTTGACGATTTATTAAGTATAATGTGGCATTTAGATGACATTAAATACTGTCTCATAATACGTAGGTAGTTAAATCAATATAAAATTATTTGCAATGGTAATACTTAGTTCAAATTGAGTTTACTTAATCAAACTTACCTAACCTCACCTAAGGAATCAATTTGGTTAATGGAAATGTTCGAGTAGTTGCGTACTGAATTCAAAGTTCTGTTCGTACAGGCGGGTTGGCGGTATACATTATCAGATTATTACTGCATCCACAGACAAAAGAGGAAGAGCAACGTTCTAGTTACTGCCGGCTCCCTACGGCACTTTATTAGCCAATTTATTTAAAACCTTATGCTGAGAGAACGATGAAGATATTTCTTGTCAATACTTAGATGATATGCAGTAGGGTGCCGGCAGAAGAGTGTTGCCTCTCCTCTCTTAACCGTGGATAAATAGTAATAATCTGCTAAGGGTTATCTCCGGATAGCCAGCAGAATCTTTTCATGTATCAACATTCTATACAGCACGAACCCGCCTGCCAAGCGTGGCGAAATTGGCAAGAACCCCCTTATGATATTGTTGATCCGTGAGTTAGGTCTATGTCCAGCAGTAGACGTGAACAGCTGTCCTACGGCTAGGAAGATAAATAAATAAGCCTTGTTAAAACAGAATTAACTTGTAGTAACTTTCGTGACTTATTACATTCATATTAAATAGCAGGAATTTTCACGTACTTGTTATTGTTGGTGGAGGCACCAACTGTTTCGACCCTTATCGAAACAGTTGGTGCCTCCACCAACAATAGCAAGTACGTGAAAATTCCCGCTATTTAATATGAAATAATTAACTTGCTTATCGCTTCGTAACAGATTTTGTATGTTGAGCCATCAATCATCAAACTTAAGTTTTGTTATTTTGATAAACTTTGTTCCAAAAACAGCGATTATATGAAATCAAAATCTTTGAAATTTAATTTAGTATCTTTAAAATTAGTTGAAATATAATACGTACGAAATTTACGTTCACAATATTTGTGTTGGAAAGTAGGAAGTTAAAGTTATTTTGAATTTCCCGAGGTTCAAGTATTTACGTGTTGAACTAAATGTCAATTTTCCTAAATGATTTATTTCATATTCTGCGAAAGAAAATTTACTGACGTTAAATTTCAATGCTGACATCATGCATCATGTTCGCCTTCATGAGAGGATTAAGCCATACTCGCCACGCTTGGTAGGCGGGCAGGAGAGCCCAGTACGGGATGTTGATACACGGAGAATCGCTGCTGCCCATCTTCCGTAGGTATCCCTTAGCAAATTCAGATTCTTACTGCATCCACGGGCAAGAGTTGAGAGGCAAGATTCTACTGCCGGCACCCCACGACTCCTTTAGATGTTCACATCCCAACAAAACATAATGTACCTTCACACAAAATACATAAAGCAATTAATATTGGGCTCAATAGAAGTCATCAATCATATAGGTACTATACATATTTATCTCAAAGTGAATAATTATTTATACGCTGAACCCACCATCCCGACCCCAGTCTTTGTAACAAAATAACCTGTAAAGTGCGAGTCAAACTCGCGCAAGGAGGGTTCCGTGCAATTATACGATGTATTTGTAAATTAGGAGGTTCATATTCTTCGGAAAGTCTAAGAATCGCCATTTCTAGTTCGATAACGGAACTAATGTAGCTATAGTTTGTAATTTTTATAGTATTTAACCACACGTAGGTAGAACATTTTAAAAAATAATAAACTTTATCAAAAATTTACGATTCCGGTGGGATACGAACACACGTCCGTCAACTCGATCCCTGACCCTTCCTAAAACCAGAAGTGCTTTAACCACTAAGCAACAGAACCCATGTCGGGTACCGCTGAAATTCTTGATAAGGTGTGATATTGGTTTGAGCACCGATTAGAGCGCCATCTACAGATAACTACTAGAGTTCTCCTTTTCATTGTCTGAATTTGCATTCAGTAGTAATGACTAGAGAGGTAGCCTACACTATAAAAACTATAGTTTGTAAATGTTAGTGTTTAACCTTATTTATTTATTTGAAATGTTCTACCATTTCAAATAAATTAAAAACCTTATCAATTCTTTTTTACGGTTCTGGTGGGAACTCATCGAAATCCTAAAAATACAGTGATTGTTAGAACTCTTCCATAACGAATTCAAATCACAATTCATACCAAGTAAATGATAATGTTTTGATGAATAAATATGGAAATAAAGCTTTGTGGCAGGGTTGGACTCGTAATTTAATTTTAAGACCGCAGCGAGCAACATTTTTGTTAGGCGCCATGATAAATTTTCGCCGTTTTCTTTGACGTTGGTTTTTTAATGTATTGGTTGCTTCGATCAAATATAACCATTGGTTGTATGGAAACATTAGGAAATACCTGGCTCAGACATAGAGGCAGACCAAAAAAGTAGTAGACAGACGTGATCAAATAAGTCCTGGTAGACTGCAAAGCTTTCCAAGACGACGCGTTAGAGGGAGGTGGAAAAGGAAAAGACCAGAAAAACAGACCCTACCATCAGATGGGAATAATAAATGCCTAGGCGAGAGAGAGACAGAGGTAACATAGGAAATAAATTCTGCTTATTACCACGGAATCCATAAATTATTGATCACACCCTCCATGATTTAATTGAATGTCATTTTCCTACTGGAAATGTCTAATTTGTCTAATGAGTATCTAATTTTCACATTTCAAATTCGAAATTATTGATAATTTATTCATTCGCGATAGATGCTC